>CM028135.1:578810000-580070000 GCA_016271365.2 Neoceratodus forsteri | reverse complement strand
TTGTAGTCATGGCACTGTAGAGGGGCACTGACCAGACAGCAATAGAAGTTTGTTGGCAACTTTATCTGTACCACAAGTTAAGCCTAAATATTGTCCATTAGTGAAAGATGTGAGTAAGTCAATACAGTATCTCTCTTTGCCTTTTTTACATGGATTTGATATGAAAAAAAAACAACTGATTCTCTAATGTTTAAGACTGATTCTATGGGGAAGGAATTGACTAATGCAAGGGGAGTTAAACTGAAAGAAAATGTGTTGAAAACAGCTACGGTACTTAAACAGCCCCTGACACCATTTGGATAACTGAAAGATGTGATATTTAGATACAGTTCCGTTTAAAGCTCCTACATATTTTGTGATTCTTTCCTGGTATTTCTTTATTACGAAGGACAGCTGCCTAAAAACAAGATCACAATCCCCATGACTTCATTTTCTTTGGCTGTTTGTCTACACATGACAACATAATACATTGTCTCTAGCATGTCCTTATTTTTCCTGAGGTGAGGACTCCAGAATTGGGCACAGTATTCCAGGTGCAACCTCACCAATGGTCTATAAAGAGGCAGTAATACCTCTTTTCTACTGCCATCAATACCCCTTCTGATACATCCCAGCATCCGATTTGTCTTGCTATAGGCCCTGTTGTACTGGCTTGATTGTTTATTGGAGTCACTAATGTCAGCCATATTCTCAGCTCTACTCCTCCCATCCAGTACTCTGTCCTGGGGTTCCTGTTCCCTAAGTGCATCATCTTGCACTTGTTTGCACTGAATGTTCAACTGCCAAATCTTAGACCATGTCTCTAATCTTTGCAGGTCACTCTGCATCTCCCTAATTCCTTAATCGCTATCTACCCTCCAACAGAGCTTTAAACAAACACAACCTTTTCAGGCCGTCCCATTGGTGCAGAAGTAGTGCAACCACTCGTGACATCAGTGACCCAGATTCAGGAACAAGCCTGGGTCATCAGAAGAGACAGCTGGGGGAGGATGGTGAAGCATCCCAGGAAATACTCACCTCCTTGGGGGAGGGCTCTTGATCTCTGCTTCACCTGAGTGACCATAGATGGTGGTGCAAGCTGGGGATGAAGAACTAGGAATGGAACACTGACGTGCTCTGAGGCACAACTTGCCCCAGATTCCTTCTCCAATGTCACTGATGAACATATTGAAGAGGACAGGACCCAGGAAGGATCCTTGTGGTACCCCACTTGTGACCTTACTCTTCTGATTTGACACCATTAATCACAACTCTATGCTGCCTCTCCTACAGGCAGCTTCCTACTCATCTTACGATGTCCCCTGCTACGCCCAGATCCTCCATATTCTTCAGAAATCTGTGAGGTACCAGGTTGAAAGCCTTCCTGAAGTTGAAGTAGAGTAATATCAATGGCATTTCCGCTATCCAATACCCTCATCCCAGAGTCAAAAACTATTAGATTGCTCCAACAAGACCTCTTGGCCATGAACCCATGCTGTTTCTATCCTTATTGCTGCTCTCCAGGTAGTCTACGAGGTCCTTTTTCTCCAGTGGCTCCATCGGTTTACCCACAATAGAGGTAAGACTGATAGGTGTGTAGTTCCCTGCTTGTTCTTGCTCCCCCCCCCAAGCAGCAGAATTATGTCCACTGCCCTCCAGTCCTTTACAACAAACCCCCATCTGTAATGACCTATTGCACAGCTCTATCAGGAGTTCAGCCAGTTCTGCTGCAAGTTCTCAGAGTGCCCTTGGATGCATTCCATCAGACCCCAGAGACTCATCTATCTTTAGGGCTGCTAGCCCTTTCCATATCCTTTTGCTGATAAATACTGGCTGCCTTATCTCCAGGATGCCCTTTATGGGCCACCTTAATGCCACTCTACAGCAGGGGCCTGCTGTCTTCTTTTGTGAAGACAGAGCAAAAGTAATCATTAAAGACTACTGACTTTTGCACATTTGTCTCTATTACTCTGCCTTCCCCAGATCACCTAACTATTCCCACTCTTTCTTTTTTCTCTGATATACATGAACTACTTTTCTCCATCCTTGACCACTTCCGCAATGTGCATCTCAGTGTCTGCTTTAGCTTCCATAACTGCGCTCTTTGCTTCCTTGGTTCTCACCTGGTATTGTCCCATTTTTCCTCTCCGTGCATTTCATTATACCTGGCAAAGGCTTTTTTTTTGGCCCTCGGTGCTTCCCCGACTCTTTCAGAGAACCATATTGGTCTCTTGTTCCAGTTTCTTTTGGTTATTGTTCTCATGTATCACTTAGATTCATCAAGAATGGCCCCCTTAATTACCCCTCATCTCTCCTCCACACCTCTGATGCTGTCTACCCCAACTAACCTGTAGTGGACCAACTCCCTCACGCCATCTGCCCTTCTGAAATCAAGGACCTCAGCCTTCAATTGGGGCTTTCTGGTCCAAAGGGCCATCTCAAACCAAAAAGAATTACGGTTGTTGGACCACAGTGACACCTCTATGAGCACACCTCCTACCACTTCCAAGTTGGTGAGCACCACATCAAGAATAGCGGCCTGCCTGGTGGGTTCCTTAACCAGCTACACCAGCAAATAGTCCTGGAATGTATCCAGTAGGGCATGACTTCCGGTGGTCCTGGCCACTGGAACATTACAGCCAATATCCTACAGGTTCAGCTCACCCACCACCACCTCCCCCTTTGCCACTCCACTTCCTAGTTCTTCCTCAAGCACCCTATCCCTCTCTTCCCCTTGTCCTGGTGCTCTATAGATTACCCCCAGCCCTAGTTTCTTGCCTGAGGCTGAGACACTCATGAGCTGCACTCACAGGGACTCTGTCTCTCCATTACTTCCCATAATGTATCTAGAAAGTATAAAATAAAAATCAAGCTCCCACACAAGAACTGGCCAGAAAAATATATAGATTTAGCTTAAAAATATTTATTCTATGTACTGCACAGAACATGAGAACTGTCTCATTACAAGCATGGCAGGTATACTAGTAAGAACCATTTTGGAACTGCATGATGTAGTTTATGTCCCTGCTCTGCTCTGCTCTTCTATTGTTGGTACAAAGCATCCATGTTCTGCTATAGAACTCTGTGGTTGGGAGGGGCATAAACTACATCATACAGTTCTAAAATGGCACTTAACACCAGAGGGTAAATCAGAAAACTCCACAGAGGTTACCAATAGGCCTATATAAATGGAATAACAACATAATTTGAACCAACACGTAAAAAAAAGCCTCTACTGAAAAAAAAATGGCTTACAGATTCAGTGCAGTTCTCCTTTAAAGAAGTCACAAGCCCGGTCACCCGGTTGGGGACCATGTAATATTTTTAATATCACTTTTATGCACTTTAAAGTTGTTGATATATGTTCACCCTGTGTTGGTGTATATTTCATAGACTCTGTTTGAGCAAAACAGTGTCGCTTTAAGGTGATGATATTTAAGGCACTCCCATCATCTGTTCATGCATTGTTCCCTAGATCCATTAATTTATGTGGCACTAGATTACAAAGCAAATTTTCTTTTAAACTACCCCTGTTCAAAAAAAGTGTCTGGACAAAGGTCCTTACTACAGTATATACAACCCCTCTTTTTTTAATCTCGTCCAGCAGAAATTATTGACTGTAACACAGTTTATAGCTTTAAAATAAGACTTGGATCATGGTTAGATGGCAGAAATGAATGCACTTGTACATTTTAGCAAATAATGCATTCGATTTATTTGTATTGTCCTTAACATGTCTGTTTGTATAAATGTGTAATTGATGTATATTGTAAAAGACTTGTTGCTTGTGAAAATAGGCAGAATTGCTCATCTTGCTTACAAGTATAAAAATTTAAATGAAAAATTAAATGAAACTATTGACACTGGTTCACTATCTGATGAAGCGCAGCAGTGGCCAGATGAAATGTTAGCCATCACCAGTAGCCATGACATCATCAGTCCGCTACTGTCATGGTATACCTGCCATGCTTGAAATGGGACTGTTCTCACATTTTGTGCAGTACATAAAATAAGCATCAGTAAGCTAACGCTATACATTTTTCTGGTTGTTTTCTGGATGTATCTACAGCAGAGCCAACCACACCGCAACACAGTAACCTGAAGTAAATGATACGTCACTAAATACTGCAGTATAAAAAGGGCTTAAGTGCCACTGAATTGCACTATTCGCTGCAACATACAGCAGGATTTTTTTTTTTTTTTTTTAATTTCTTTTTATCCATTCCTGAACGCCCTTGTCACTCCACTCCTTCGGGCTTGCTCAATGCCCACCAGTCCCCACTGAGTCTGCCCCTAGAGTGCATCTCTCAGGTGTCTCCTACCTGCCTCCTTACTCCCTCGGAGCACCTTGCACAGCGGGGTCTGCCCATGTTTTTGCAGACTGGGTGGCTGGAGCGGCCGTCATCCGGGGCGACAAGGGTTGTTTTCCGGTTTTCTGTCCTCCCCTCCCACCCGCTGAGGGCGCCTGCCTCGGCGAACGTGTTTAGCACACGCCTGCCATGCCAATGGCGCCCTCCCTCCCCGACTCCCAACCTGGAAGCTGCTGTTCCCCAGAGTCAGTGCTTCCACCGGCTCTCCTGGGCATCGGGTGTATTAAACACCCCTGTTACCCCTCCCCAAAGGAGGAGAGCATCCGTGGACGCTCAATCCTCCTTCCCCCTGCCAACCCCCGGCGGCCCAAGTCCGTTCCCGAACCCGGGTCGCCGGCATGGCGCAAGGTGTGGCATCCCGCGCCTCAACCCTCCGTGCCACCGGGCCAGCTACAGCAGGATTTTGTGATGTACTGCAGCATTACTATGTTGCATCCTGTCTGGCTCTGGTGCATCTTCCACTGCTTCAGTGCCTTCTCTGACATATGGGTGTATGTCCCCCTTTACCTTTTTCTCTATTCCTCCTAAACACACTGTAAGCAGGGACTGTCAGGTCCCAGTCATTATGTTTGGAAGCCTAAGTTTCTGCGATGGCTACAAGGCCCATGTCAGTGCATGCTATCAATACCTGGAGCTTGCAGAGTTTATTACCCAGACTCCTGACATTAAGGCAGACACTCCTTCCATCAAACTCCTGATCTCCTTCTGCTTTTTACTCACCTTTCTCCCTTCTCCTTTCCCAGTCTCCTCAGCTTCTTATTTTTCATGTTGATTGCAGGCTTTGTGAACTCTCTCTCTCTCTCTCTCCTTGGTCCCTTTCCATGGCCCAGTTTGAACCTCAGTGTTATTTTTGACCACTGTGCTACTTCAAACACCCAGATTAGGGGGAATACAAGTAGGTTCCCTTTGTTCCCTTCTATTACTGTGGTTCCCCTAGCCTTTGTCTCACATGCAGTCAATTTAACTGTCCAGTGAAGACAACAAACTTCTGCCTCAGCTCACCAGCCCCCTCTACTGTCAGATGAAGACAGTCACCCTTTAAGAGCCTCCTGTCCCAAAAGTCCTCCCAGTCCTCCAGAAAATGGTATGCCATCTCTTGGCACCACCCCTTTAACCACCCATTAAACTCCTACATCTCATGCCTCCTTATTCTGTTTTCCCCCTTTCCTATTCCATACAGGGAGCTCCTCGGAAAAGGCTAGGGAGGCTGAGTGTGCCTTCAATCTGTCTCCATTCTGTGAAAGTTTTGCTTCACCAGATTGTTGGTACCCAATTCTACCAGCACCTCCAGCTTCCCGCTCCCTCTACTGTCTACATCCCAGATGGCCGATGCACCAGGAAGGCACCTGACCATCCCCTCCCATCCACTTCCCCCTCCCACCACTTACTCTACACCCCTCTGACTGTTAAGTCCCCAACCACAATGACTCTCCTGGTGGACTTCCTCCTACTTGCCCACCCCTGGCTGCCACCTAATCATCCAGTCTACTACACCCAAAGTCTCGATGATGTGGGGTTAGTCAACCTGCTTGCGGCTAACCCTGCCTCCCTTCCCCATTCCACTCTCCACCCCCCAGGACCAGTGGGTCTCTGGGGGAGTCAAGGAGTGGGAGTTTGAGGCATGGACTCCAGCTGAGCAAGTGATGCACTTGAGATAATTCTTCTCTTGCTGCTACCAGCTCAGCATGGAGCTTCACAAAGGTCCTGCAGATGGAGCACTGCTCCCCCTTCCAGAGTGTAACCCTAGAGAAGAGTGCCCTGCAGTTGCCACAACTGGCTAGCTCCCCATTGTACCTCATCTCCACACTGAACCTATGATAACCCTAGACCATTGATAACAGCCTGTATTCCCTTAAATGCCTAGTGCCTCTCAGCTAGAACCAAACTGGTTACCTCTTCTCCTGCTTTGCTACCTGGTTGTTCTTACATTATTATCTTGTATCCATGCCCCATGTAGATAGGTTGTGCAAGGAAGCTAACTACAACAAGCTTACTGTCTCAATACTATGTGCCTAGCACAGCCCCTGTTCTCCAATCCTACATAAATATTTGGCCAGAATATCTATAATTTGTTTTAGCAGATACAGTACAAAACCAGTCTTACAGCATTTAGTACACTATATGTCACAATATAGAATTAACTTACCAAGTTGCTGAGGATCAGTTGACACCTAAATGTTATGTACCCCGATAGGGAGTTGCCTGGTTCCTTTTTTTCTTCTAGACTGCTGGCTACAGCACCTGAGGATTACCTGATCCCTTCAGGGGCTGAGTCTCCTGAAGACCCGCAGTCTCCCTGTGATGCCCTGCAAAAGTCCCAGAGACAGGCATCCTACTCCTGCTCTGTGCCACTTACACAACGGGACACAAGTGTGTTAGGCCATACTGATAGCAAGAGTTAACTAAAGTGAAGTCAAAATGCAGGCAACTACTTCACTTCTGCCTAAGCCACACACCCTAATTCAAAGCTGTCCTCCAGCTAACTGCAGGGACAATTTTTGGCTGCCTTGCCACAACTCAGACCATCACACTGCTAAGTACTGCACCTTTTATACCCTGATTGAAGGTCTCAGTTTACCTTGTAGATCCTTCACTGCTAATACAGTATTTGTCTACTTATCCCCTAGTTAGAAATGTTCTAGGTGCCTCAAGTCAGCTCAGCTGCCTCCTTGCTCTGACAGAAAAATAGTAATTCAGTAACAACATGAGAGATACATGCACACAGTATCCGTCACCAGCTGGATATAAAAACAAACCAAGTTCATAATTTTAAGAAGCCACATAATTAAGACTGCATTCTCTTATGACATCACACTGTGCAACCAAGTGACATATCTGGGTTTCTATCCTAAGCTTGATTCCCAGCATCAGGCCGGATGAGCGAGAGATGGGAGGTACTGCATTTCTCCTCCCCACACACCAGTGGCCTGCAAGAGGTCCCGAAGACCCTCTCCTGCTGGTGAAACTGTTACTAGGAAATGTAGAACACTTCACCATAGCTAATAAATTATCATTAAGCTCTAGAACTAAAACTGCCTGTAGAGCTTACTATGAGACCTTCCCAGGGCATTTGTTCTCATTAAAAATGTATAACTTCAGTAGGTTAGGCGATTAAAACCTTGTACCTTATAAGCTTGGAAAGTCAATAGCTCCCCGTACCTTTAAGTCAAACAAAGACATTTATTAAAAGAAAAAGCAATGTGCGTGATAGATAATTAAATCAGATAAGCATTACACTTGCAGCAGTCTGTTAAGTCTCTGACATAGTCACTTTGCTGGAGCTCTTTAATTGTAACTTGGTCGGTCCTGCGTGATGAGTTGCCAGTTCTTTGCAAATGTGCGTTTAAAGCACAGACTTTTCATTTCAGAGAACAGTCTAATACTCCAAATTGCCCATTGCTTAGTTTACTTCACTCCAGATCTTCTCCAACAATCAAGAACAGTTAACTTTGGCTGTGTTATGCCTCAATCCCCCATAAAGTCAGTCTGAATATTGTCTTTTCTTTCATGGGGTCACACTTGCAAGTTGAAGTATTCATGGAGGTGGTTACATGGCAATCTTTGGATTAACCTCCAAATGTCTTGTAGATTTCCTGAGATTTCTTTCAAGATGCAGAGACAGTTGAGTTGGAAAATATTAACTGAATGCTCTCTTTTTTTTTCTTCTTCTGTTTCTCCCTGCCGTGGAGCTAGTGGGCAGGGCTTAAGTCCTCTCTCAGAGGATTCCGTTCATTCCTGACTTGCCCCCTGACTCAGCCTCCTCCTGGGTGGATTCCCCTATGGACCCCCCCCCGTGACGAGGCCAGGGAGGGATAGCCATCCCCCGGAGCACAATTCAGAGTCGCCCAGGATCGCTAGGTCGGGGCCACGAGCAGGGCTTTCATGGAGTCCACTAGCACCAGTTTCCATTTTTTGCTCCCTCGCCCCTTGCTGATGCTCATGTTAGTGTGCGCCCATGGAAGCAAGCGCACGCTGCAGCCCTGCAGCACCCTCTCTTCCTGGTCACTCCCTGATCTGCACTACCACCATACCTCCACCAGATGGCAATTCAGTGAGAGTAGTGCACCACCCATCCCTGGAGAGTAGTGCAGTCCTTCGGATACTCGATCCTCTCCCTCCCTGGCCAATCCCTGAGCACCGGAAACACAGGTCACCGGTATGGCAGGAGGTAAGGCATGGATGCCTCAACCCTCCATGCCACTGGGCTAGCTAGGACTGCTTTCTTTTCTGATGCTTTGAGATACAGTTCAGTAATAAGGATGAACAAATAAAAAAAAAAGTTTGTTTTTCTTTTATCAAGAGTTGCACTACACAATGCTACTTCCCCTTAAAGTAAGCACCAAGTGGTGTCTTAAGGCTGAAAGTTAAAGACCCAAATAGCTGTTTATAACCTAATGGTTTAGTCTTACATAGCTTCACAATTAGCAATTAGTTTGTTATTCAGACCTTAAATGATTGGTCCTTAATCTGCGTAAAACCACATTTGGACATACTTTTCAGCTTTCAACTGTTTCTTAGAATGATGAAAAAACTGCTTCTGCAGTCTTGGTCAGAAGACCCTTGCTATTAAAAAGGAAAACGTGTAATGACTACTCTAAGTTTAGGCCAATTTTATCACAACTGAGGACCAAGTGTTTCTACCTCCTTTGTGCAGCATTTGCTACATCTCCCTTTCTTCATGACATATAAAAGACATGGCGTTCAAATGAGCAGGTCTGCTTAGCTTTATTTGTGATATTGAGGGGTTAGGCCCCACACCGCTAAACTGAATCCTGGGGAGGAAGGTCCACTGTAGAGGCAAACTGCAGAGATATTAAGAGTTCAGCAGCTGAAGGAGACCCTGGAGTCTAGCATTTCTGTTGCAGAGGGAGATGGTGTTTTGTTATTACAAAATTGTCAGTGCAATTCCTACATACTGGCTCAGGGGAAGAACACAAAGGGTAGTAGCTATTGGGGAGTTTTCAGAGGTAAGGGAAGAAATCAGCTAAGTACCTCAGGGGTTGGTGCTGGGCCTGGTCCTTTTCTATGTATCCATTTGTGACTTAAGGAAAGGCATTAAGGGCAAGATCTGCCTCTTCACAGATGACACAAAGATCTGTGTAAGGGTGGACACAGAAAAATGATTAAGGAATGAGGGCAGATCTGGGCAGGTTGGAGAGCTTGTAAAAAGATATGGTAGTTGCGTATCAGTGCTAAAAAATGTAAAGTGATGCATATTGGGAAGAGGAACCCAAGAGTGCAATACAAAATGGGTGAAGTGGTACTGAAAAACACCACGGAGGAAAAGGGACTAGGAGTCATATCATCGGAGAGCCTGAAAGCAATAACACGCTGCAAAAGTGCTGTTAGAAAGGCAAACAGGATGCTGGTTTGCACAAGGAAGGGGACAGATAGTACAAATCGGGAGGTGATCCTCCCTTTGTACAGGTCACTGGTGCAACCGCACCTTTAATATTGTGCAAGGTACTGGTGTCTATCCCTGAGGAAAGACTGCAACAAGATGGAAGCAATACAGCCTAGGACAACCAAGATGTTTAATGGACTACACGGCAAGACATATGAGGAAATGCTACAGGACTTGAACATGTACACCACTAAGAAAAGGAGGTAAAGGAGTGACATGATCCAGACATATAAGTACCAGCATGGGATAAGCAAAGTGGATGGCAAGGAACTTTCCTCCTTGAGCTCAAATACAGAAACAAGAGGGAACTCGCATGAACTCACAGAAGGGAAATTCAAAACGGATGTCTGTAAGCACCATTTCACAGAAAGCGTTGGGGACAAGAGGATCAAGCTGCCAGAAGAAGTGGTATTTTATTTTTATTTTATTGAAATCAAGGATTACAAATACCTTTCAGCAGGAACTGCTCGTCTACAAAGGTTCCACGTAGAAGGAATGGGGGGTATACATACATACAAAGGTTGACAAAATAATACATAGTTATATAATAAAAAGAAGCAAGAGACTGAGGCTTCTTAGGAAATTCCAGTAATTCCAAATGTGCCAAATGTTAGGTAGCATTACATACCAGCCAAGGGCAATCTTAGAAATAAGTGCTGCAGGTGACTGGGGGGGGTTTATGCAGGCAGGAAGGCCGTTATCAGAGGGCGAGGGTAAGAGCTCTAAAGGGGAGGGAGTGGAGGGATAAAAGTCAGAAAATGCCCGGAGGGAGGAAAGGAAGAGGGGGCAAGGGGGTGGGCAGATGAGGCAGGTTGAAGGGGGCAAGGCTGGGAGAGGTAGCTATCAAGACTGAAGTGAAAGGGAGTGAGCAGTGGGCCCCTGATTAGGCGAGGCAGTCACAATGACTAGTTGAAATGAGATGAAGTCGGAGTTGTCTCTTAAAAGGGCCAAGAGCAGCAGCAGCAGTAAGAGTTTCTTTGTTGAGAGTATTGTACCACTGTGGTGCTCTGTGGGCAAAGGCCCTTTGGCCCATGGTAGTCCGGCATCTGGGGACAAGGAAGGTTAGCTGTTGTGAACTTCTAGTTTGCTGGGTGCTGTGGTGGTCAATGAGGAGCTTTACAATTCCGAAGGGCATGACCCCGAGGAGAACTTTTTTGGCTAAGAGGCAGGTTTGATACTGTATCCAGCTGATGAGACGAAGTCATCCAGCCCGAGTGCACAGGTCACAAAGTGTGTGTAAGTTGGTCAGCCCCAGTTAGTAGCCTGCATGCTTTGTTGAGTGCAACTGTAATTCTGCGGATGTCAGAGGTGGAGGCAGAGCCATAGATTGCTAGTCCGTAATCGATGATGGAGGTGAAAGAGCTGTTGATAGCCAACCGGAGAGTGTCAGGAGTCATGCAGTGTTCGTGCCTGTAGAGCAGGCCTATACGGATTTTGGTGGTTTTGGTGACAGAATCTATGTGCCGATGGTAGGAGAGTGAGCTGTCCAATGACACAACTAGGTATTTAAAATCAGTAACGTGTTTAAGTAAGGCCCTGTTTGGTTCAGGATGGTACGGTCACACGATTTGTACTTACTTCTGGCATTGTAGGAGGTCATAACCTTTGTTTTGCTGTATTTTCTGACCAGTTTGTGTAACTTGAACCATTCTTCGATGCGCATGCCTGCATGCATGTATGGTCCAAATCAGTCAGCAGTTCAAGTAGGGATGGGACCAGCAGCATATAGGATTAGTTAGAAAAGGGGGTGGCTAAAACAAAGAGGAGGGATGGCCAATAGGCCTAGTGCAGAGTAATAATACGGTGGGCAGATTGGATGGGCCGATGGGACATACTCTGCTGTCACTGTGTGTGTGTGTGTGTGTGTGTTTACTTCTATACATTTATAAAATGGGTGAGAAAAAAATCTGTGGAAATCCAGTCTCAACTGGATGAAACACACCACACGACTGTGCATTATTCCACAATACCACATGCCTGCACTTCTTTTGGACATTTTATAAGGCAGATATCAACTACAGTGTGTGCGGTCATGCTCCGACATACGCACGTGTTTTGTGGTGGAACGCACTTGGCCTGTGGCCTCGTGCCTCACAACACACCCAAGGTGTGCATATATCAGGTAGGGTGAGCAGACTGGAGGGACCAAAAGTATTTTTCTGCCATCTTCATACATTTATATGGCCCTTGGGTTCTGGGTCTCCTAGGCCATTGCACCAATTTTCAACCAAGGACTGCATCTGTCTGTTTCCTACACTGCAGATGTAAATCTTGGATGACTCTTCTCCTGAGACCATTACATGTATCATGAGACCTATCAGTAGTAATTTCTCAAAGACTGAAAACAGAGTGAAATAAAAAAAAAAGTATGTAACCTTTATCCCTTTTTTGGACCCGTACTTGCTGAGCATACGTTATAAGGGGTGGGGCACTGCTGCAATTCAGAATCACAGAAAGTACAAATGCTTGCATGAAGCTTGGACATAGGACATAAATAGTGTGTAAATTATTACATTCTGGCATCTAGACACATTACAGAAGTTGAATTTAAGTGTAAGACTCTTTCCATATGTGTCATATATACAACTTTTTCCTTCTGTTATATTTTAAAAATGTTTAACCAGGAAAGGACACTCTAGGAAATAAAAGTTATCTTTTAAAAGGTGCTTAAATTGAGGGTTTATAAGATGAATACTGTAACTAACACATCCTTCCTACTAAACATACCAACATTGCTATTAGCTTTAGACAGTACTTTGTGTGCACAAACAAGAAAGTTTATCATATAAAAAGCATTATTTTATAAGTATTGCCATGTCTGTGCCAAGCATGCACACCATTTGTTCCATCACTCTTAAAACATTATTTTATGCTGATTGTCATCTACTGCCAACAAACAGAGAAGGAAAAGGAAAAAAAGTATTCAATTAAGTCAAATCTGCATTCCTGGAAACTTTCTGGATGGTCTCCCAATTGAAACTCAGTTCTCCTTAGTCTGCACTTCCTTTTGTATAGACAGTTCTGTTTTCTACTGACTGGAGCTAGTTTTAATGTGGCATCATTCCACAGAGAAAACAAGTCCCTGACATGTTTGTTATTTTCATCAATATCCCCCCTTTTGAATATCTGCTGTTTCAATTCTGAAAGAAGTGGTGATCAAGCTGGGTTCAGCTGTTAAAAAGGACTTGCCTGCTAACATTAGAATTCTTTATTTCAGAGAGCAAAATGGTCTGTAACAGACACTGACAAGCACTCCAACGTCAGCCTTCTTCAGAGTAAACTAGTACAAGAAGATTAGAAGTTTAGAGTGTATTAAAATAAGTCTAGTTTAAACAAGTGAACAAAAACTTCTAGCAAACCCAGGTCGGCTGCTGCTTGACTTCAACATCAAATTAGGAATTAGAAATTTGTTGACACACATATTTATGTGTAGAAGAACAAGGAGCATTTAAACTAGGGACAGGAGAGCAACAAAATGTTCTGAGATTCTTATAAGCCATGGACAATTTTAATACTTTAGATTTCAATATTTTCCTCCCCATGCATTTATTTTGGGTCTCTTCACAACCTTCACTTTCTTCATGGGCAAAATCTGGCAGGGGGAGTATAGAGAGTTCCAACTCAATGTTCTGTAATTACAGAACCTTATCAAAACATTTAGAAAACCTTCTGATGAAGTTATTTTTCAGAAATGGCACTATTTCTAAATTTACCAGCGCCATCCGTACTCTAAACATAAGCCATCATCAGAGTGTGACAAATAACCTCAGGAGTTACTGTACATTATAACATAGTACTGTAATGACTGAAAGGACTTGGGGTTTATCTCGTCTATCCCTCCTGCAGCCCAGCGGTGACAATAACTAATCTGAGTTAAGGACAGACATCCAAGCTTATCAGTTTGTATGTAACCCTTACTCGTGCTAAAGTATGCAACCCTCATTTCCTTTACCCCTCAGGAAATCTGTACAGTCCTGCTTTGAAAGCCTGAACATTGCTAGCCTCCAAATATTCGCTGGCTAGGCTATCCCACTTACTAACTCCCTTCTGTGAAATGCTGCTTTCTAAAGTTCCCCTTAGCATACACCCCCCCCCCCCACACACACACACAGTTTGATATGTCCTCTAGTTTTGCTTGCATTCAACAGGTCAAATACCTGCATTTATTCATATATATGTTCTCACATCAATGTAAATATTGTATCTATGGCATTTCCTTGTATGTATATCCTCCTGTATAAGATGTCTTATTTTGTCCCTAACCCCCACCCTGGGTCACACCTGGAAATGAGCCTTGGCTCAGTGTGCCTTTCCCAGTTACCAAAATTTTAAAATAAATAAATAAAATAAAAATAAATCTTCCATTTTGTCTAGTCCTTACAGAATTCAGAAAGCCATGAAAAAAAAAATGAAAGTGATGTTCCTCTCACCCCATGCCCCTCCACCAAACATCTACCCAATAAATACCCAGCCTCAAAATCCTCACTCTCCTGGGTGAACCATTAGAGGCTGTGGAAAAATTCAAGTACCTGGGCCTCTGGATCGACTCGAAACTCAGCTTCTCTGTACACATAGAGGGACTCCTGAAAAAATTACGACAAAGACTCTGCCTTTTCTTCAGAATTAAAAAGCTACTCACATTTGAGGTCAAATCCCACTTGGTGCAGTCTACGTCCTCCCCCTTATTGACTACACTGACTTCATATTCAGCCACTGTCCAAAAAACACCCTAGCCACGTTGGATGCATTGTATCACAGAGCCTTAAAATTTATCACCGGTACCCCATTAAATACACACCACCGTCATCTACATGCCCAGCTAGGTTGGCCATCCCTCACCAATAGGAGATTGAAAAACATCTACCTCTGGGCATATACAGCCATTATGCACAAACTCCTTCCCCACATCACTAACCTCTTCATAAGCACACCCGGTGTATACTACCTCAGAAGAACTCCCACATGCTTCTTGATACTCCTAGGATATGAACTAGATTTGGCACCTCATCTCTAAGCTATAGCATCCCTACTATCTGGAATACCCTCCAGAAATCACTAAAGCTCACTAAAATGGTGGGACTGCACACTTTTAAGTCCTTCTTGTGGCAGTCCCATGCAGACATAGGTAACTGCTTCTCCTAATATTTCCTACCACCAGAATTCTCCAGCCTATTCTCTCTAACACCTGACCATCCTTGTAGCAGTCTGCCAGTATCCAGCACTTGCCTGTCCCCTCTCCGGTGGCATTGTTCCCTCTTCTCCCTTCCTTCTCTCATGCTCTATCCCATCCCATAATTGTGTAATGACCCTCTCCTATGTATTCCCTTCCCCACTCTGTGCAATCTATGCTTCATCCCCTCCTGTCCACATCCTCTTCCACGCACTCTTTATATGCCTTTGTATTGCAAGTGTACAATTGTGTTTTCTAAGCTCTCTCAAAAGGTGTCAATTCTGTATGATGTATACATTGCCATGATGTTTTGTATTATCTGTGATCTGTCCTTCCAGGACCACTTTGTAAATGAGCTCGCTCAATGGTGCATTCCTGGTTAAATAAAAATTGAACTGAATTGATAGAGACAGTAAGGGCAGAAGAAGATAGAGCCTGTCAAAGTCTGCCCTAAGGCTTACCTTTACTCTAGTTCCCAGAACTACTTCTCCCCTCTCCCTCCACTATTCTCCCACCAGTGAATACTGCCTCTCTTCTGATAATCCCCTTGAAGTTGTCCCACTGTGGTTTGACACCACTTATGATAACTGTGTTAACCACACTGCTGGGTAGACTGTTCCATTTGTCTACCACTCTCCATGAAAAAATGGTTCCTGATGTCTTTAATAAACTTCCCCGTCAGCCTGGGACTGCATCCCCCTAGTGGTTAAACCATTCTTCATTTTGAACAATCTGTATGATCCTCCTTACAGTACCTCAAAGTACAATATTTATACATCTCTTTTTTAGCCTCCAGTCCCTCTTAACCTTTGGTAAGTACTTGAGAGTTTCTCAAATCATTCCTCATAGGTCATGCCCTGTTGACACTGAATCATTTTTGTTGCCCTTCTTTGGATAATCCTCCTTCAAGTGTGGGCTCCAGAATGGCAGACAATTCTCTAGGTGTGTTTGAACCAGTGTCCTGTACAATGGTAGAACCACCTCCCTCCTGCAACTGGTGCAGCCCTGCCAGATGCAACCCAGCATCCTGTTTGCATTACTGTGCACTTTGCTACACTCAGAGGAGGATTTTATACTGTTAATTACTGCCCCAAAGTCCAATTCCATCCGCAAGTGTTCTACATTAACCTCACTGATCGAGTACTCCGTTGGTGGATTTCTGAAACATTGTGGCTCATTCTGCATTTTTTGGCACTTAACTTCAACTGCCAAATACTAAAACACTGTTATAATCTCTCTGCATACTTCTTCAAACAGCTGATCCCTTCCTCACTGTCCATCCTTCTTCAGATTTTTAGTGTTGTCTGCAAACTCTCTTTTCCCTGTACTACAGCCCCAGTGTTGCTAATGTACATACTGAAGAGAACTGGCCACGTGATGAACTCCTGGGGTACGCCACTGCTCAGCTCCTTTACCCCTAAGAATTTGCCACTGAGGTCCACCCTCTGGACCCTTCCTGACAACCAGTTCACAAACCATCTAGTTTGTCCTTCTCCTAAGCCAAAGTTGGCCACCTTCATAACCAGTCTTCTGTGTGGCATTGAGTCAAAGGCTGTACTAAAATCCAGATATTAGATATTAACTGCCTTCATCTGTCAACATCATGAGTCACCAGTTGAAAAAGTTTATTAGGTTCAGTGGACACAATTTGTTTGTCGTGATACCATATTTTTTGTCCATCTGCCCATTTTCCTCTAAAAATTAAAAAATTTGTTCTTTAAGTATTGTTTCCAGAATCTTATCCAGAATGGTCATTACATTTACCAATCTGTCACCCAATACAATGCTTGGGACGCACTAAAGAAGGTGGCCAGGAGAGCTGTCAGTGCATGGCCTGTCTCTCTAAGCACCCTGGGGTGTATCCCATCCGGTCCTAGGGATTTGTTAAGATACTGTGACATATCCCTGACTACCTCAGTACTCATTTAGGACATTTGCCTTCCCCATATCATCCCTTCTGTGTTGTCCCTTGCTGGTCTCTTCTCTGCTATACCTGAAGGTCTTATTTTCCTTACCCATTCCACTATACTTATTTCAGCACCAGCTTTGGCCTCCTAATCAGCTGTTTACTTGTCCCCAGTTTTTTTTTTAATATATATCTTCCAACTGGCCTCTGAGTGTTCCTCTTTGCAGGTCTTAAAAGCCCCCTTTTTTCCTTTATTGTCTCTCTCTCTCCTGATTGTTAAAGTAGGTTCTTGAGTTGATCTGACTTCCTAACATACCTAATGCAGTATTGGGAAGCCCCTAGTACCACCCCTTTAATGACTTCCAATTCACTGTCTGACCCTTTATATCATCTATGCCTTTCAGTCCATCAATGATACAGTCCCCTATTCCCTGTTTTGCTGATGTCAAAAACCATGGTGATGTAGTTAAGCCACTGGGATTTCAGCACACTGCTTATTTTTTACAAACTCATTCCCTAAGGATCTCCTACCTTGTTGTCATTGATTATGTCCTGACTGGACATAATGCCCAAGGTTCTCTCACCTCCTGTTGCCTCCCTTATCCATCTGTTGAGAATGGAGACCAGTGAAGCCTCTGCAAACCTTCATATGTCTGGGAAATTAAAACCGCCCATGAGTAAAAGCCTCTCCAGGTCTGTTGCCTTCTTTATTGTTCTTTCAAGTGCTGCAACCATCTCTACTAACTGGCTAGGTGGCCTGTAAATCACTCCCACCCTAAGTTCTCTCTCCCCCCATCTCTGTTGCCAGGAGCCAGTGACTCTACTCCCTCCTCCTTGGAAATGAACTTTTCTTCTCTTTTTCTTATACTCATTCTTTAGAAATGGAATTTTTTTCTGACACTACTACAGACTTCTATACACATACTGCCACTCCACACTGGCACTCTGTCTTTCCTAAACAGAGCATAGAGGGACCTGTAAATCCCAACTGTTACTTTGGTTCACCCCTGTTTCACTAACTGCTATTATGTCCAATTCATCGGCAGCCATAACTGCCTGAAGCACATCCATTTGGTTTCCCAGGCTCCTAGCCTTTGTGTACAGCACCTTTCAACTACCCTTCATTAGCCCATTGTGCCTTCCTGTACTGCCTAATGTAGGGGCCTTCTTACCCTTGATGGACTTGCTGACTGTCCTATTCCTCACTACCTGTCCCATGCGAGTTGGAGGGAACCATTTTTCTAGGCTGAATAATTTCAACAAGTCCAACCTCTCCTCAATGTTCTTGCCTCCTAAGCCACTAATCAGTTTGCTGGTGTTACACTAGACCCTTTTAACTTTCTTAGTGTAGTATTGCTCAGATAGTATCAGACGGAATTGGATACCATCAGATGCCACTGATTTTCTTGGATACCAGATGGCATCAGAAATTTGGTATCCAAATGTTGAATCATATCACCATGAACTAGGATACAATTACATACCAAATACCCAATGTGGCTATCCAGGATCTGAAGCAGACATCCAACCTTGGATCCCACTTTCCAACGTTGGATACAAAATCTGAATGGGATCAGATATGATCTCAGACTGGAAGTCCGATAGAAAATTTGTCAGAGACTACTCAGACAGCTAAAAGCACTATCTGAAGCCAGTTTATTGGCACAGCAGTAGGGCCACCATTTGCAATGCCAGCAACCAGAGTTCAAGAATGAGCTCAAGCCATCGTGGGCCCACCAGGGGAGGGAGATCAGAGGATACTGTCTTCCTCTGGAGAGAGAGAGAAGGTGAATGCCATCGCTATCACACTGCCACCCATGTGACCACAGGTGGTTGTGCAGTGGTGGTACAGTGGGGAGGAGGGACATTGGCCAGGCTCTGCTCGGGCATGCTCTGTGTGCACAAGCATGGAACTCCTAGCACACTGGCATCCCAGAAAGCGGGGACACAGACCAAAACAAAAAAAAGGGATGATCCTAGGCAAGCTCAGGTCCCAGCCTCAACCACTGTCCACTTGATGCAGCACCCTGGGGATGCCTGCTTCCAACAACAAAAGGAGGCAGGAGGTTGGATCCAGTGTGGCTGGACCTGCCATGGATAGATATGCCCATGTGGTTGCAAACTTGTTTGAAGTAAGTGGCAGAGACAACGGTGAGTGTGTATGTGCTTAGCCCATCCCCAGGCCTGGGGGAAGATGGCTGAGGCATTTGGTGGTGGTGGTGGTGGAGGGGGAGTATAAAATGTAAATATACATTAAAAAAAAAAAAAGCAGTGCCCGAGCATGGCTACTTTAAAGTCCCTTCTGTACTGTCATGACCAGAAGTGAATGCAGTACTAAAGTAGTTCACATACTCATACAAATGTATTTTATTACTCCTGAACAGGGCTGGCACATCAGTACAACCACTGAGCTGCTGCTCATGGTACTGTTGACCTGGGTTCAGAAATAGGCCCAGGACACCAGATGGCTGGCACAGGAGAGGAGGATCGAGCCTCCCAGGGGACACTCTCCTCCTTAGATGGAGGGTTGCTGACTCTGCTGCACTAGCTGAGTGGCAATGTAGCTAGAGCTGTCAGTGGGACAGTGGATGCAAAGTAGCTCTGGGGCACACTGTTATGCATATGTATGAACTTGTGACTTCGAGACCTGGTTGTCAGCCTCCTGTGTGGAGTGGGTGAAAAAGGCCCGCTAGTGAGCATGATGAAGCAGGAACTCTCAGGTCCCAACAAACCTACTGTCCACTGCTCCTAGAACTATACTGCTCAGTGGGGAACTCTGGCTGTCAGCTCCTTACAGACCCCACCTCGGAAGAGTAAGTCCAGGTTAGAAGTGTCAGGATCAGCGCTGTACGGGAGAATAGGGCTGGGAGATCACAAAATAATTTCTCCTGAACAAACTGCATTTGTAAAGTCAGCATGGCAAATAGAGAGATTTAAAGTTTGTATTTAGGAAGGCAGTGGGGTCCAGTGCTTACAGCAATGAACTGTTACCACAGTAATCCCAGGCCTGAAGTCAGTCACAGCAACTGTCTCTCTCTGTGTGGCCTTGCTATGCAGCAATCATCTCAGCTACAAAACTAGGAAGGAGTCAGCATACCACTGAAAACAGAGATGCTACAGTTACATCTTAGCTGGGCTACTGGATGAAAACAAAAACTGCAAAACAAAATCCCATACTGTAATAAAATATGTCTGCATACTGTGACTTAAGAATGTTAACTTCGCACAAACTAGCAGTCAAAGCAACGTGGTATATCTAATGTGTGCGGTACTATATCTGTAGTGCCTGACAGTACCAGGCTCTGAGCTCTGTAACTCCATCATTAACTGCCAGGAAACATTTTTGTCTTGCCAGCTCCTACTACCTTGTCATCACTTTTAGTTACATTTCACAACTATTTCTTTGTACTGCAACAAGTCAAGTATATTAAATTTGCAGCATTGCGAAAAATGATTGAGATAATATAGCCAGCAAATAGCACACACAAAAGCAGTGCTTTACATATTTTTCATTTTGTTTCATTCCTGAACTGAGAACAGAGGCTTTCTTGCCACACTCACTGTGATAAAACTAAACATCTTGGAGTGGTGCGGCACTGTTTACCATCAGACGCATGTTGCTTGCACCATCCTAATACAGCCACAGTACGACTTATGTATGTATAATGGTAGGCATCTGAATCAAAATGTAACCTTAATGGCACATATTTAAAAAACTGCTTAAATCCGTTATATTAATTAACTTGAATACTTAATTACAAAACAAGTGATAAACAAGCATGTGTCAATGCTGAATGCACACTGATGGTACTGCTGTTCTACCGGGTCTTGCTTGTACACATTTTTATTACATACTTACCCAGGATAGAGCAGATGAGATGCAGTGTCTCATTTTCAGTGGTGTCCTGCTTTGACACATTGTTAGATTGTAATTACCCAGGACAGGGCAGCTGAGAGGCAATATCTACTTTTAAGTGGGCTTCCACATTTTGACCCCAAATGTCCAACAATCTTTTTATGACCTAACATTATGATCAAGACAGGTAGAATTTTTAAAATCCACCCGAAAGTGATTTCGCTGTGCGACTGTGGCAGCACTTTTCGGAGGAGATTTGAAAAATAACACTGGCCATTTTTAGGAGGTGGGGGAACACAATGGATATGTTGAACATTATGAGTCAAAATCTGCACAAATAAAGTTATGAGTAAATGTTGGAGCAATTTGTTTCCTCATAACTTAATTGGTTTTCCACATTTTTACCCCAAATTTTCAACATAATTTTTTTATGACCACTCCTTTTGAGCATGACAGGTGTCATTTATAAAACAATGACTGAAACGTTATTTTGCACCACGAGTGTTAAAACACATTTTGGGTAGGAACGGAGAAACGACAGCTGTCACATTCATGAGGTGGTGTCAAAAAATGGCAATGCTGAAAAGTTGGGGTTAAAATATTAAAAATTATCACAGTTATGAGCATGCATTGAAAACTTGCAACGTAGACTCGTAACTTTGTTTTCTCATATTTTTACCACAAATTTTCAACATAGCCTTCTTATGACCCCACGTCATGAACAAGGGCAGAGAGCATTTTCAAATCCTGCCCAAAAGGTGACTTTGCAACACAAGTGCAAAAACACATTTTGGCCAGGATTTGAAAAATGACAGCTGTCACATTCATGAGGTGCTGTGAAGAAATGGCTATGTTGAACATTTGGGGTCAAAATATTGAAAATTACCAAAGTTACGAGCCTGCATTCTTAAATTTCAATGTAAGCTCATAAATTTGTTTTTTTATTATTGTTGCCCCATATTTTCAACATAGCCTTCTTATGATCCCACCTCATTAACAAATGCAGAAAAAATTTTCAGCTCCTGCTGGAAAGGTAGGGACTGCAAAATCATATTTCAGGATGCAAAAACACATTTCAGCCAGGATTTGAAAAATGACAGCCATCACATTCATGAGGTGCTGTGAAGAAATGGCTACGTTGAAAATCTGGGGTACAAATATTGAAAATTACCAAAGTTATGAGCCTGTGTTCGCAAACTTCAACTTAGGCTCATAATTTTGTTTTTAATTTTTTATATTTTTAAGCCAAATTCTCAAAATAGCCTTCTTATGACCCCACCTCATGAACAAAGGCAGAGAAGATTTCAGCTCCTGCCCAAAAGATGATTTTGCACAGTAACTGGAAAATCACCTTTAGGGGCAGATTTGCCTAACTTCACTGCCATTGTTCATGAGGTGGTGTCTCAAAAAATGCATGTGGAAGTTTTGGGACAAATATATTCAAAAATGGCCAAGTTATGCCGCTAAGTTCAAAACCCAACTGAAATACATTGAACCGCATACCTTATTTCTGCAGATGGTGGTCCAGCTTTGAAGAGTTAAGATATGTCTGTGGTCCACAGAGGATTACGGTGTTGGACCCCTCGTGGGAAAGTAAGGGCTTGGGGGATGGTGGTGGAGGATGCTGAGTGGGAGGGTTGGGTGGGGAGACTAAAGGTGCAAAAGGCACTGATGGACAGTTTTCGTTTTTATAGGGTTTTAAAACAAAATGATGAGGGATGCTTTCTTTTTTAGTACAGTAGCTCCGCTACTTCTCTGCATTCACTATCGCATCTGCTTCATCAATGCACTTCCCCTGCCTGCACTTGCACCTAACTCTCTCCTCCTTCGGTCAGTACCCTTGCCCCTTCCCTTTAGTCCCAAGTTATCCCAGCCACCCTTGTCTTACCCCTTGCAGGGTTCTTACACCCCAAAGGGATACAGGCCCTTCTGACTGCCCAATCTTCTCCCCTTGTTCCTGGAGCCAAAGGCTCTCAATTCTCACATCAAATGTATATACCAGCAAACATTCTCATATTACACACCTAGGGTATCAATCCCCTTCTAAGGTGTTCAGTCTTCCTCTCCTAGTTTATTAACACTGTATAACCACTGGCTCTAAGCCAAATGTGAGAATGTCCATATATAGGACATTATTTTAAATGCATATGAATGCATTATGTAAACTGACTATCCCCAATAGCGCTCATAAGATGTCATGTATTGTCTGTATATTGCTCTAAAATGTTGTGCATCCTGCCAAATTGTATATATGTTTAGTTATATTGCTCCCTTCTCTATTCTGTATGTTCAATTGCTGTTTATCCCATCCCCCCCGGACACATCAGGAAATGAGCTACTGTAGCTCAGTATGCCCCTCCTGATGAAACTTTTCAAATAAATAAATAATTTCAGATGGCGACAACGACACTGGGAGATTGAGCACCTCTAGTGTCAGTGTTATGTTTGTGGGGGTTGGGGGGTACTGAGAGGGAGAGTTGGGAGGGGGATAGTTACAGGGGTACCAGCAACAAACATCTATGGACATTTTTATGTATTTATTTATTTTTTTTACAGGCTATATATAAACATATATTTAAAAAAAAATAAACTATGAGGTGGTGACACTGGGGACTGAGCACCCGCATTGTCAGTGTTATGTTTGTGGGTGGGGTGGTGGGTGCTGAGAGGGAGGGTCAAGTGGGGGGGAGACAGTTACAGGGGCACCAGCAAACAAAATACAACGTGGCGACACTGAGGGATTGGGCACCCCAGTGTCAGTGTTATGTTTGAGTATGGAGGGGATGGATGCTGAGAGGGAGGGAGGAAGTTTGGGTGGGGACAGTTACAGGGGTGCCGGTAACACACCAATGGACAATTTTCTTTCTTACAGGATAAAATTCCTCGCCAGCCCACCAGTGCAGCAGCAAGGCATATGCTTGCGGTGCAGACATCCCAGGTTTGGGGACAGACTCAATAGTTGGAGGGCCGGCCGGGGGGAGAAGGACAGTGTTACGAAGACTGCTCTTCTTTTCTGGGGGAAGGGGGTTGAGTGGCTGGCACATTGTGGACCTCTGATGGAGGCTGGGGTACTGCCATGGCCGGTGCTGTACATCAGGGGGATGGGGCAGACGCTGGTCATCATTGCACATCCCCGCCCCTGGAATCCCAGCAGAAAAAGAAAATACCAGCCCCCAATCATGATGCTGACCCCACTGCTGTCCTGCTGCCTACCCGTGTCCACCAGTTGGGATCCCGCTCCCGTGGCCCAACCCGGGGACAAGCCAGGACTCTTGCCTACCTCAGTGTCCATTGGGAGGGGGTGCTCGCCTGGTGGCCCCACCCGAGGGAGGGCCTGGGGCATGCGGGAGTGGTGAGTGGATCTGGTCTCGGAGGGGGGGGGGCCTAAAAAAAAAAAAAAGAATGAAATTCCTCAGCAGGCTGATCTTGACAGATCAGCTGTGCTTGCCGGGTGGTGTAGATCAAATGAAAGAGCTTACCTATGATTGGGTAGGCTCTTTCCTTTGAAATACACAAGGTTTCTGACCAGCAAGCCAGAAGAGTGTCATGATCAGCGGATGTCTGATGACTGGTGCGACACTGATGAGCCCCTTGCAGACCACTCTGCTTTGGACTGACAATGTCACACCTCAAAAAGGCACTCTCATAGCAAGATGTTGTTGCATGCTCACGCACCTAAGCAGCAAAATATTTTTTTTTTTTAAACTGTTTGAAGGGATTAAAAATACATGAGGAACAGGCCACACTTGTGTAAGTGCACTGGGGCTAAATGGGAGTCCATTACTGCTGCTACCAGATTCAATAACAATTTATACTTACAAAAAGGTCATTGTCTAATCCAGGGAAGCAGAGTCTAACAGAAATTAAATACTCCACAGACATACACACACACCGGGGGGTTATAGCTAAAACTCAAACATTTACACACTTAGGGTACATATAAAAGTCCAGTGCAGCAAGATTCCTCTATAGTACACTACTTCTGTCCTCAATCTTACTCTTTAGTGCGTGGAATGCTGTGAACCAGGGGTAGCTCCACAAAGGACCCTGTACCAGGGTTCCCAGTCTTGCACAGTACCCATACCCTTCACCCATTACAACACTATAGGGCTTGCACCCATCAAAGGGGGCCTGGCAATATATCCTTCCAGCCATCACCCTCCTGGTGCTTCATGATGGTTACTGTTACCAGCATCAGTAGTTAGCACACTCATCTTTGCTGCCACAACTTTGTGTGTTTGGTGGGGGGGCATCAGCAGCACACCAATCTGTAGATTTAAATAATGAAACATCATCATTATGAGTAAAACTGCACTTCCTTGCTGCCACAATCAGAAAGTATGCCTCACAAACTACATGAACAGACATCTTTGGAATTACAGTATAAACTGCAATCTGTATGTTTTGATACTTGATAAATGGAAATGCTACTGTGATGACACTTGCTTGCCCTACATATATACACTACTAGCATATACTACTAAATCACTTAATCCCATTTTTTCTTTTCATGTTCCCTTTAAATATAAGCTCTCAGAGCCACTGCTGAAATGGGCTCATCATTCTCTTTATGTGCGTATAAACCAGACGCAGACAGAAAGCACAATACTGCAACTCAATATGAGTATTTGCGAATTTAGAACCGTTTAGGGCCTCGTAAATGGTGCCACGCTTACTCGTCTTCCAGCTGAAACATGCAACTAACTACCGAATTTCTAACTAAGGTAAGAACATGAAAAACAGGAAAAGGCAGTTTACATATGCAGGTCTCGTTTGGGCAGCACATGTGAGGGGGCTGGATTGTAAATGTATGCATGACCACAAACCAGCAGCCTCCCTAAAAGGTATTAGTACTACCAAATTTATCTAAAACATATGAGTAAGACTGGGTTAAATTTGATGCCTTAAATAGTGTTTAAATGATTTTAAAGGAGTACTACACCTTGTATCTTGTGAATGTTGTTTGTTTTCTTGTCAACAGACAACTCTTTTAGTGTAGCTGTTGGGGATATATATATGTTTGCTTTAGTTTATTTTCACTGTTCATACCAGTCCCCGGTAACTATCCTGGAGGTTTCCATTTTCTGGTTGTTGAAACCTCATTGTACCTGATAGCTGCATTAGCATATGAGAACACAATGTGTCAACATCCTTTAGACTCCACAGTATGCATATCTGCTTACTTAGAATTCAACAAAACAAGATGTGAAATACCACATTTACCTACAATTAGCTTTGCAAACTGTCACAGATGTAATGCAAGGGTTTTCCTTTGAATTGCTTTCAATCTGTGCGTTTCTAGAGAGTTTTTTTCAGGTTACGCGTACTTGCAGCAGAGATACGTAGTGTAAATGGGTGCTGTGGCATTGTGTACGCCTATGCTAATGAAGCTCTCAGAGATAATGAGATTTCAACAGTCAGAAAATGGAGAACCCCAGGATAGTTACAGGGCTGGTATGAATATTTTTTTATTTTATTTATTCAAGTTTCAGAACACATATACCTTTGAGCTAAGAGCTCTTTTATAAATATTCCACGTTAGTAGAAAGGACAACAGATTAAACAGGACAGTAAAGTATGGTACAATAAAGTATTTTATGATGTGTGGCACTCCCCTGTGGACCCCCTTTACAAGTACACCAGCGCCAAGTAAAGAGGGTCCACAGGGGTGTGGCACACATCAGAAAAGTGAAAATAGAAAGCAAACTTTTATGTCCCCAATAGGTATACGAAAAGTGTTAACAAGTTTTGTTGAGGCACAGGTCAGGAAGCACAGGAAAACCAGAAGCAGTTATAAAATTCACAAGCGGTGTTTTATTATTAGTAACAGCAAAATAAAAAATAAAATTGTTCAGTATAACTATTTACAAAGGAAGTACAAACAGAGGAAACAAAAGTCCGTCATCTGAGGGTTTCTCTAATTCCAAGTTTCAGAGACTCTCTAGCAAAAATATTGCTGCTCTTTTCAAAATTATAACAAGTCTTTGCCTGACAATTAACTTCATCCTGAGCTTGTTAAGGAGACATCCTGTTTCTCATTAAATGTTCTTGTCAGTTTCTTTGTAGGTGCAACAAATAAAACATGGTGACCCAGAACTGACCTCTTGTTGACAGCTCTGTAAAAGTGTTTGCAAACAAGCCTGAGAGGAGCTCCAACTGCATCTCAGGTTAACCCCCTAAATTACAAATAGCTTTTTGCAATCATTTCAACAGTAAATAAGTAAAATTTTATTTATACAGCGCCCAATCCCAGAGGCACTGGGCATCTTACAGTAAAATAAATAGGGTAAGCAGACAGCATACAACAATTACATACTAAATTAATAAATAAAAATCATTATAACATCAGCTAAAATCCTTGGGGAACGCTTTTTTTTTTTTAATAAAGGCAGGTCTTCAGGCCCCCTTTAAATACCTCCATCGATAGGGCCTCCCTCAAAGATGTTGGAAGCGAGTTCCAGAAGGCAGGGCCAGCCACCTTGAAAGCATGATCTCCCAAGGTAGGTCTTCAGACCCGTCAGCATCCTGGCCACTGCATTCTGCACCAGCTGCAGTTGGTAGAGGTTCCCTCCACTGACCCTGAAATGTAGAGCATTACAGTAGTCCAGCCTGGATATTTTTATTTATTTATAGAATCGGAATTACAACCCTTTGAGTCATAGACTCTTTTGCAAAGGCTCCTCATCTGTTTAAAAGTAAAATACAAATACTGGGCAGGATCCTATAGTACACATACATAACTAATATCCAGTAATACATAGTCATACATCGCATGATTTTACAAATTAGTTATAGAAAACATGATTTTACAAAATAGAGGGTTATATCATCATGGAGTGTAAAGAGGGTCCCGAGTCAGGGTTAAGACATGATACAAGTCAGGAGGGACAAGAGAGGGAGATTATATACAGTTACAGTTTGCTGAGTCAAGGAGTAGGGTTTTTAGGCTTGATTTGAATAGGTTGAGGCTTTGGGCCTGGGAGATGGAGGATGGGAGGCTGTTTAGCCAAGAAGGAGCCTGACAGTGGAAGGACCTTTATCCAAGGGAAGTTCTACAGTGTGGGACTAGAAGAAGAGAGTTTGCAGAGTGCCTATGGGTCCTCCTATGTGCCTGCTTTTTAGCTAGTAAGCAGGTGTGGTTCTTAAGCCTGCCTTGGAAGTTTAGCCAGCCAGAGCGCCTACAGAGCTCGCAAGTGTGGGTTAACCTGTCACCACCTAAGACCAATCGGCAGGCTTTATTGAGGGCAGTTTGGTCAGCAGACCCATAAATCACTATTCTGTAGTCTACCAAGGTTAGAATGGAGTATGGCACTGCCAGATGCATGGCCTGTGGGGGTAAGCAGTGCTTATGTCTGTACAGGATCCCTAGTCTAGTGCTGATAGAGGAGAAGACTTGTTGTTTGTGTGGGTGGTAGGAGAGGGAAGTGTCCAACCTGAGTCCAAGGGATTTGAAGTATGGGACCTGTTCAAGCATACTGACTTGGGAGCTTAGTACTGTTAAAGGTGCATGACAGAGGGTTCTGGTGGTTGGCAAATATCATGGTTTTGGTTTTCTTGTAGTTAATTATTAGGCGGTGTCTAGCGAACCAGATTACCAGCTCTCTAAAGAAACCCTGTAGTGCAGTTTGTAGTGTATTGGGATAGGGATGCTTCCAGAACACTATCGCATAATCAGCATAAAGCAGCATTTTTCCACTGCAGGATTTAGGGAGGGAGTTTAGAAAGAGGGTGAAGAGTAATGGGCCTAGTACTGACCCTTGCGGTACACCAGCTTGGACCAGTCTGCTTGAGGAGATAGTACCACTGATTTTTACTTGTTTTGTCCGACCTGAGAACTAGTTTTTGAACCAGGTGGTAACCTCCAGTGTGAAATTTAGGGATGGAAGAGTGTGGAGAAATAGAGCGTGACTGACGGTATCAAATGCTTTGGTCAGATCAACATAGAGAGCTCTGGCTACAGAGCCCTGTTCTAGTGCTTCATGTATAAATGTTGTAAATTCAGTGAAAGCTGTGGTAGTGCTGTGTCCCTTCCGGAACCTGTGTTGTTCGTGGCAGAGCAGGTTGTGTTTGGACAGATAGTCTGTTAGTTGGTCCGACACTATTTTTTCAAGGGCCTTTGGGGGGGGGGGGAGATAGATATTGGTCTGTAATTGTTAGTGGAGGTGGGGTCGCCACTCTTTAATATAGGGGTTATTAATGCTCTTTTCCAGGTAAAGGGAAATTGGCTGAGGCATAAGGACAGATTGAGAATGTTAGTGATATGAGGTAGTGTAACTTCCAGTGCAAGTCGAATGAGTTTGAGGTCAAGGGAATCACTACTATAGCGGGAGCTCGCCAGGGCTTTGGTGAGATAGCGTTTGGCCTCATTACAGGAGAAGACTCTTTGCCTGAAAAGGGTAGGTATGGCAGTGTCAGAAATGTCGGAGGGGCAGTCAGTGATAGGATCAAAGAAGTTGGGTGGGAGGATGTGCATGAGGTCGGAGAAGGAGGTATTAAGTGCATCAGCAATAAGGTTTGGGCCCTGGGTGGAAGTACCGTTAACAAGAAGCTGGACTGGGGCATGAGATACAGTTTTCCCACAGAGCTCCTTAATATTGCTCCAGAAATTTTTTCCAGAGCCCCAGGAGTCGGCGAGGGTTTGTTTATAATATGCAGCTTTGGCTTGCCGGGTAGCCCATGTGCATCTGTTTCTAGCTTCCCTATATCGTTTGTCCTGCGAATGCTGGGAGTCAAGGGCCTTATACCATAGATTATCCCTGTGGTGCATTTGGTCTAGTAGTGTTTGGGTGATCCAGGGAGTGTTTCTGTGTTTTACAATTTGTTTGGAGAAGGGTGCAAATAAGTCACAGGCTGAGTTGAATAAGGCAATGAAGTAGGTAAAGACAGTGTCAACTGACCGGGCAGTGTGTACAGGGGACCAGTCACAGGAGGCAAGATGTGACTTGAGTCGTGCCAGGGAACCTTTTTTCAGTCGTCTTTGGACAGAGACTTTAGGGGGTAGGAGGAATTTTAGTGGACCACATGCAGGTCACTGGTGAGTGATTGCTTATTCAGTCTAGGAGCACTTTGATTTGGGAGAGATTATTAGGCTTGCTGGTAAGAATTAGGTCTATTAGGGTACAGGTCCCAGTCCTTGAGTTGAGTCAGGTAGGGGACTGGACGACCTGGGTGAGGTCATACGCTAGGGCTGAATTTTTATATGGGGACGATGCAGGTGATAACCAATTTACATTGAAATCTCCCATAAAAATGACTTCGCTATTAGGTGGGAGGTGGGTGATACTGTCCAGGACTGAGTCGAAAGCGAGCTTTTGGTTGCAAGGGGGAATGTACACTGCCACAATGTAGAGGCTTTTGCCCGGGTTGCCAAAGCTAAGCTTGACTGCTAAGATCTGGGCACCATGTGAGGGTGGCGGGATGGGGAACTTGAGGGAGCGAAGGGAGGATCTAACGTAGATGGCACAGCCTTCTCCCCGCTTATTAATCCTGTCAGCTCAATAAAGGTTGTAGTCACTGAGGGAGACTGCCCCATTAGGTTTTTTTTTTTTTTTGGGCGCCAGGTCTCGGACAGCGCCAAGATATCAGGTAAGTGCTGGGCGATCCAGCCCTGGAGGGGGGTGAATTTACTCTGAAGGCTGCAGATATTGGAGTGTTGCCAGGCACACGGTACCAAGCTTCCCCCTGGATGTGACAGCAATGGTAAGTGGCCCTGGGTTAGGGTGCACATTGCCTGATAGGAGCAGGAGGATGACAGCATGGTGAAGCAATGCCAGTCTGAGTAGTTTAGGTGAGGCACAGTGAGATTGCGAAGCAGTAAGATTTTTTGTGAGTGTGACTGGGACAGGGAGGGTGCATAGGAGGTGTGTTATCATAGTTGGGGATTTAGTTATATAGGTGTCAGGATGGTATCTAACAACAGTGGTGGGGGGGATGTAACCTGAGGGGAGCCAGTATAGCAGTACAATGGTAATTGTGGGCACATGGGTTGGTTAGAGGCGCAGGGAGATAGTGTGAGCACTTTAGCTGCAGTAACAGAGGAGGGTGTGGGTGAGTACCAGCGATAAGTGAGGGGTCCCAGCAAGGCGTTATACTGGGGCATGGAGGGTGACTGATAGTGGTGGACCCGAGTTGTAGAATTGCTAGGGTGATTGGTGACAGCGTCGGTTGGTGGGTCAGGGAGATGAAAAGGACAGGAATCAGGAGATGTGGGAACATGCTATAGTGCGCTTGATTATGTGTGGATTTACAGCTAGTGGCCACTAGTGGTGGATTAGTATAACCTACTGATGGGGAAATTGGCTGATTGTTTTTTTCCCCTTAGTCACGTGATGCAGTCATCCCTAAATACCTAGGTATCAACCAAAGGTGGTGGGGGCAGCGTGGCTTGCAAGCAGTATCAGTAGCAGCAGCAGCAGCTGCGGTGGTCACGATCCAGCAATTGGTGGTCCGTACCTGGGCAGTGTTTGAAATGGCTCCTGGCTGTGTGGGAGGGCTGTTGCAAAGCCCTGATGACCTCTCAGACTTCGAGGGATTCGGCTGTGGAGGATACACCAGTGATGGTAGGTCCTGAGGCGGAATCAAGGGTTTAATCTGGGAAACATTCTTTAAGCGGAAGAAGCCACTTTAAACAACAGATGACACCTGAGCATCAAATGTCAATCTGTCGTCCAGAATGAGGCTATCATGGGGTGGATCCCAGGACCAATCCTGTTACCATCCCAGAGGCACTCTCATCTTGCCTGCAACCAGGCTCAACCACCAACAACTCTGTCTTGTCAGGATTCAGTCTCAGCCAGCTAGAGGATATCCAATCCTGGATTCCGACTAGGTACTTGTTCAGCACTTCAATGGTGCTATTTATTCCAGGTGCAAATGACATACTGTATACAGTTGGATGTCATCTGCATAGCAGTGAAAACCCAAATGGTTACATCTAATGAGCTCACACAGGGGCAGCATGTACACCGCAAACAACATCGGTGACAAGATCCAGTTCTGAGGAACTCCACACGACAGAGGCTTCGGGGAAGAGGAGAAATTCCCCATCACCACCCATTGTCTCCTGTCCAAGAGGTAGGCCTCAAACCAGTGGATGACTGTTCTGGTGAGTCCACAATACTCTCTAAGGCGATCCAACAGCGCAATGTGGTCCATGACCTATCATTTAAACTAGGTAGAGGGGAGGCATTGCAGCTGGGAATCACCAGGAGACGGGGTCCCATGGACCTCCCTCCACCAAAGGGATAGATAAAACCATAGGCGAAATAGGGGTTGGAGTGAAGGGTAAGGAAGCAGGAAGGATAGGAGCAGCATGGAGAACGGTTTCAGTAAATGCTAGGAGCCTTTGGAACAAGTTGGCAGAGTTGCAGGCATTGATGGCAGAGGGGCAGGTGGACATAGCTGCCATTACTGAGATGTGGGCAACCAGGCACCATGACTGGGACCTAACCATCACAGGTTACAAACTATTCCAGAGGGATAGAGATAAAGGGAAGGCTGGGGGGTGGGGTGCCATTTAGGTAAGGGAAGGGATCAGATGTAATAAGAAGGAAGGGGTAGAGGGCAGGTCGGAAGTAATCTGGCTGCAATTACACAGCCAGAAAGGGACCAAGATCTGTCTGGAGTTGTTTATAGACCTCTGGCCCGGGAGGAGGACAGTGACAGGGAACTGGGGGAGCAGATAAGGAGGCATAATGGCAAAGGGAGCACAGTGGTAGTGGGGGACTTTAATCTACCAGGGGTGGATTGAAGCATCCCAGCAACCACTTGAGCCAGGAAGCAGATCCTCCTCGAAGCATTCCAGGATGGCTTCCTTACCTAGATGGTAATGGAGCCACTGAGGGAGGGGAATACTAGAGCTGGTACTGGAAGATGGGGAACAGGTCAGGGATGTAAAGGTGGAGGAACCTCGGGCAAGCAGTGACCACTGCACAGTGTAGTTCTCAATCAATCTGGGTAGGGAAGTAGCCACTACAAAAACTAAGGTCATGGAATTCAAAAGAGTGGAATTTGGCAGGATGGGACACATACTGGAAAGTCGTATGGTAAGTACCCACCCAGAAATGGACATGGAACAAAAATGGATAGTCATCAAGGCAGGAGTGGCTGAAGCCACTAAAACTTGTGTCAAGAGCCAGAGCAAGAAAGCCAGGACCAAGAAACCAAGCTGGATGAGTAGGGAGGTAGTGGAGAAGGTGAGGAAAAAGAGGAATGCATTTTGGCCCTACAAGAGATCCAACAGGGCAGAAGACAGAAGAACATGTGAAGAAATCCGGAGAAGTGAGCAGAGTGGTAAGGGCAGCAAAGGTGGCTAGGGAACGGAGGTTAGTGCAGGGGATCAAAGAGGGAGAAAAGGTAGATATATTCAGATATATCAGAGAGGAGAGGAAGGACAAGATCAAATTGTTAGGATCAAGAGGGAAAGTGGGTGAGTAGAAAAGGGGCTGAGCAGGTGGAAGCACTTAATAAATATCTCTGTTCAGTCTTCACCAAAGAGAGGGATGGGCCTGTACCGGAGAGGAAGGGCGAGGTGGGAGAGGGTGGGTGAGAAGCAACCATGGATGGGAAAATCATGGTGGAAAGGGTGAGGGAGGGCCTTAAGTCCCAGAAGGTGGACAAGGCACCTGGCCCAGATGGAGCCCACCCCAGGGTGCTGAGAGAGTTGGCAGAGGTCCTGGCAGGGCCATTGGCAGACCTATTCAATACCTCTCTGAACTCGGGGTGCATGCCTGGGGACTGGAGGCAAGCACATGTGGCACCTCTCCATAAGAATAGGCCCAAGGACGAACCAGAGAACTACATACTGGTGAGCCCTACTGCAATTGTGGGAAAAGTGATGGAGACAATCCTCAAGGAAAGACTGGTGCAATTTCATGAGGATAACAATCTCCAGGACAGCAGGCAGCATGGGTTTGTCTCGGGCAGATCCTGCCAGGTGAACTGGGTTAATTTTTACGACTGGGTTATGAGAGCACTGGACAGGGGACATGCGGTGGATGTCCTCTACCTGGATTTCAGCATGGCCTTTAACTTGGTGCCACACAGTAGGCTGACCTGCAAGTTGAAGAGTCTAGGAGCAGGGAGGAAAATGGTCAGACGGGTCAAGAACTGGCTGAAGGGTAGACAGCAGAAGGTAGTCGTGGGGGAGGGAGGCATCTGTACCCAGGGCAGTAACAAGTGGTGTACCACAGGGCTCGGTGCTGGGACCAGTCCTGTGTAACATTTTCATAGCCAACACTGCAGTTGGGGTTAACAGCAAGATCAATCTCTTCACAGACGACACAAAGATTTGTGCCAAGATAGATTTGGGTGGGGGGGGTAGCAAAAGTACTTCAGGAGGATTTGGCAAAACTGGAGGAATGGTCTCACACTTGGCAGCTTGCTTTCAATGCCAAGAAGTGCAAAGTGATGCACTTAGGAGGCAAGAACCCAGGACACAATTACTGGCTGGAGGGTGTCCCATTAACAAAATCCAAGGAGGAGAAGGATGTGGGAGTGCTGGTAACCAGGGAGGTGAACCACTCTGCTCAGTGCAGGAAGACAGCAGCAAAGGCAAACAGGATGCTAGGGTGCATAGCAAGGGGGATTACATCTAGGAGTGGAGAGGTAATCTTGCCCCTGTACAGGTCCCTGGTGAGACAGCATCTAGAGTACTGCATGCAATTCTGGCACATCTACTTGAAAAGGGACATCAGACTACTGGAGGGGGTACAGCGCAGGGCAACAAAAATGATCTTGTGGTCGGAAGACAGATCACATGAGGAGAGACAGAGAGCTTAATATGTATACCCTGGAGGAAAGAAGGGAGAGAGGGATATTACTAATCTTCAAGTACCTGAAGGGTTTGAACAGAGTAGACACCAGGTGCATGTTCAATCTGAAGGGCAGAAGGGAAACCAGGAGACACTATGAAGTTGGAAGGGGGCAGGTTCAAGAGGGAACTGAGGAGGCAGTATTTCACAGAAAGGGTGGTGGCAGAGTGAAACGCTCAGCCAGAGGAAGTCGGATCGCTGCAGAGTGTTGGAGGCTTCAAGAGGGGGTGGGACAGATTCAAGGGAAGGGTACAAACCAGGAGGGGGTGGGAGATGAGGGGTGGGCATATGGGAGAGCAGCTGCAGTATGATGGACTGAAGTGCTGCACACTCAAGCAGACTAGACAGACTGAAAGGTCTGCATCTGCTGGCAATTTCATATGATCATAAGATGTCAAATGCTGAAGAGAGCTCGAGGAGAATGAGAATGACCACGCCACTATCTCTTGCCCTGAGGAGGTCATTTTGCACATCAACTAATGCTGTCTCTGTGCTGTGCCCAGCTCTAAATCTGGACTGAAATGGCTCGTAGATGCCAGAGGTCATGAGGTGTGCCTCAAGCTGCAGTGCCACCACTTTCTCAACAACTTTCTCTAAAAATTGGAGGTTGGAAATAGGTATATAATGCATCAGGATATCTGAGTCGAGTGATGGTTTCTTCAGAAGCAGCTTCACCAATGCCTCCTTCAAGGCATCAGGAAAAAGTCCCTCTGAGAGTGAGCACAGGACTGTCTCAGTGAACACTGGATCAATGGCCTCAGCACATCCCACTAAGAGATGAGTGGACCAGGCATCCATTTCACAACAGGTGGGCAGCAGCTTCAGAATTACCTCTACAACCTCAGCCATTTCCAACGGACGGAACTCCCCCCAGACAATAGGAGTGCCCCTATCCCAACCAGGCCCACCATTGTGGGGTTGATCTGACCCCACTGGGGATATCCCAGCCTGAACAGAGGACACCCTGTCAGAGAAGAACACAGCAAATTCCTCGCACAGTGCAGCTGAAAAAGCCATTTTTGGCAGTAGACAGACTGGGTGAAGCAGTCTGTCTACAGTCCGAAAGAGCTAAGCAGGTCCGTTCTTCCATGCAGCAATCTCCCTGAATAAGAAGTCTGCCTTCTTATGGTTGATTGCCCTTTGATAATCATTTTAATGATTTGTCAAAGCCAATCTATCCTCCATGGACTGGGACCTCCAACAGCAACGCTCCAACTTCCAACCCTTGATCTTCATCTCCCTGAGAGCCCCATCAAACCATGGGGATTTCAAGCAAGAGGATCTAGGTCATATACAGACTGGTGCAATGGCATCGGGTGCCTTGAAGACAGCCCCATTATAGGCCACCACCACTTCACTTGAACCATTTGCACATGTAACACTCACTCCAGAAAAATCTGCCACTGCCAAAAGTCCCTCTGGGGACAATCCCCTTAAAGGGTGGTAACTAACCATCTTTACAGGGGAGGGCCCCAAACAAGAACTCAACAATGCAATGATCATACCAAGCAACCCGATCAGTCCTGAGGTTTGTAACCTCAAGCCCCAGTGAGATTACCAGGTCCAATGTATAGCCATGGAGAAGGGTCGCAGAAGCAACTGCTTGTGGTAGGCCCAGAGATGACATCAAATGGAGGAGGTCATGTCCAAGATGCGAGGATTCGTCATCGACCCAGGCACTGAAGTCCCCCAGAACCAACCAGTCTGGTACTGCCTACAGGAATTCTCCCCCGGCTCCTAGAGGACGCTACACTAAGAGAATCCTGCAACCCACACCTGGACCCCCATGCACCACCACACATTCAAACGATGAGATAGAACCCACTGGGTGCACGGAAAGTTCAAGCTGGATCAAAACCAGATGGCCACACCTACGTCCCTGCGTTCCCTCCCTGGACAGTGCACTACAGAGTACCCAGTGGGGACAGACACCTCCAGGACTGGTCTGATGTCTTCACCCAAGCAGGTCTCAGTAGTACAAGCCAGATCAACCGAGGAAATCAAGTACAACATAATTGTGGTCTTGTTCCTCATTGATTTGGCATTGCACACCACCAACCAAAGGGGACTGGAGGAGACTGCAGGCACTCTATCTGCCTGCCTACACAGTCTGGTGGGAACCCTGGGAATGGATACCAAACACATTGGGCCTCTCTCATGGCTCCGTTTAACCCCAGGGCACCTCCTGCTCCTAACCACCCTCATACTGCTCACCTTCATTGTACACGCATCACCCTGCTGCTAACTCACCCGCAGCGTACAAATCCCCACCTTCCAGCAACATCTCGCTGCTACAGCTGGGAGGGGGTCAACAAAGGGGCAGTGGTCACGCAGCAGGGCCGCTGTGTAAACAATATGAGGGGGCTGATATTGCAACACATCTTGCTCAATCCTACACAAACAAAATTCAACAAAGCAATGTGTTATATTTAAAACCTAACCTAAACATACATTCAGCATCCACAAAATAAATAACAGTTAAAGAATCTAACATACACGCCACACTTGTACACTATCTAACCCCCACCCACCCTAAGTAATTCAGATTAACTATACAGAATCCAATAGTCTTTTTAAATTCAGAGGACTTCCAAAGAGTTTATTTCAAGCCAGATGAATAACAAATTCAAAACCAGAAGAATCACCAGGTCACGCACCCCGCAGTGCTCTTATCACTGCTGGAGGTAAAGTATAAGCCCAGTCAAGAAGTGCTTTTACTGCTAACTTTACTGGCAGATGGTTTAAAATTATAGCACTGAAATTTACTGTGAGTGGAGCTCCCACAACCACTCACTGATGAAAATACACAGTCTTCCGGGTGTCAGCTGTGCACCCACATGACATATATGCACCTTTTGTAAAAATAACACCCGGCATATTAAAAATGGAGATTTTGATATCTCCGTACATTGGAGCAATGGAGAGGAAGAGGCAAAACCGTGTCATCATATCATAGTATTTTCCAGTGTGATCTCCCAGGGGGCATCTCTCTGGTTCTCAATATGCCGGCTGCACACCCTGGAAAATTAAATTTTACAAGCGATCAGGTATTTATATTATTTACTACATAGAGGGACTTTGAGGGGCGTCAGGGTGCTCGAGTCACAATCTGCACCAGTGGCCAGAGCATCCTGGCCAGTAGATCTCCTTTAACTCTACAGAGTAATGCTCTGACCGGATATCTGAAACAGCAAGCTACTCCAAAATGATGTTACTGCTGTCTAAACTTGACTGAGAGGACAGAAATAACTCCACTGTTTTCAACAACTGTACAGCAATTTAACAAATGCTGATTTAAAAAACCTTCAAAACCAAACTGCATGAAATTTTCAAGAAACACTAATCATGACACAGAGACCAGAATTTCATCTTTTCAAGCTTTTTTTTTTTTAATATATAAAAATTGTTGCACATGATCTTTAAAACAGGGGCTGAACATAATGTAGCTTTAATGGCTCAAAAAGCTTCATCACACTCTGGGGCGCATTTCACATTATTCGGGTACTGTATTTTTCATGAGTTCAGTCAGAGGAGTAGCTAGCTGGGCAAAGTTGGGAACAAATCTCTGATAGTAACCAGCAAGCCCTAAAAATGACCCAATATGTCTGTTTCTTTTAGGGACAGGGCTATTAGTTACAGCTTATATCTTAGAAATCTCTGGCTTGACTCCTCCGCTTCCCAAAACATAGCCCAAATATCTGGTTTCCTGCATGCCCAATGCACATTTGGCAGGATTAATGGTCAGACCTACCTTTTTGATAGATTGGATAACTGCTCGTAGGTGTTCCAGGTTACTTTTCCAATCTGGACTGTACACCACACTATCATCCCTGTACACAACACAATAACCAGTGTGAGGGGATAAAATTACATCCATGTACCGCTGGATGTAGCGGGTGTGCCATGTAATTCAAACGGCATGGTGGTGAGCTGTAGAATCCAATAGGAGTGGCAAATGCAGTTCTGTCTCTGGATTCTTTACCTAGGGGGAATTGCCAGTAACCCTTGAGGAGATTGAGGGTACTGATGTACTTGGCACTCCACCAATCTGTCCACCAAATCATCTATCCTGGGCATAGGATAACCATCAAATTCAGACACTTGATTAAGTTTCCTAAAATCAAGGCAGATTCTTATACCCACTTCCTTTTTATTTACAATTACCATTGGTGATGACCAAGTACTTCTCGACTCTTCTATGATATCCAATTCTTTTTTTTTGTATTTCTTTAACCACGTCTGCTCTTAACCACTCTGGTAATCTATATGTCTTTTGTCTGATAGGGTGTACATTTCCTGTCATTATTACATGCTCGACCCCTTTTGCTCGGCCAGGCACTGTGGTAAAAGTACTGTTAAATGTCTTTGCCAAGTTACGAATTTCTGTGGTTTGTCTGGAGGTTAAGGAAACATTCACCTTTTACTGCATCAGCAGTTGCAGTTTGTTCCAGTCAGCCATAAGCTATATCAATATCTTCTTTATTAGTCTCTAGTAAAACTAACAAAGCAGCCTTTGGTGTTTTTTCAACCCATTTCTTCAGGAGGTTAACATGGTATATTTTGGTAGGATTTTTCCCTACCAGTGGTCTCAGTTTCCTAGTTAACTGTGCCTGTAGATCTAAGCACTCTTTGGGTTGTTGCTGCAGAATCCATACCTTTCTTCTATGCTTCCCTGGTATCAGATCTAGTACCCACACACAAAACTCCTGGCTAAGAGTATGCACAGCATAAATCCTACTCAGTATGACACCATATGTCATTGAGGCACAGGTCAGGAAGCACAGGAAAACCAGGAGCAGTTATAAAATTCACAAGTGGTGTTTTATTATTAGTAACAGCGAAATAAAAACAAATAACTATTTACAAAGGCAGTAATGTACTAACAGAGAAAACAAAAAAGTCCTTCATCTGAGGGTTTCTCCAATTCCAAGTTTCAGTCTCTCTAGCAAAAATATTGCTACTCTTTTTATAACAAGTCTTTGCCTGACAATTAACTTCATCCTGAGCTTGTTAAGGAAACATCCTAGTTCTTATGAAATGTTCTTGTCAGTTTCTTTGCAGGTGCAACAAATAAAACATGGTGACTCAGAGCTGACCTCTTGTTGACAGCTCTGCAAAAGAGTTTGCAAGCAAGCCTGAAAGGAGCTCTAACTGCATCTCAGGTTAACCCCCTAAATTCCAAATAGCTTTTTACAATCATTTCAACAGTATACTATTCACATTTTCAAACCAAGGGGTCCCAGTTTCACATAAAGATTTGCATACATTTTTATAACCACAGATATAAAAGGCAGGAAGAAAAGACAGAAACAGCAAGTGAAAGCAAAGAGATACAGCAGTGAGAGGTAGAGAACTGCAAGACCGCCAGAGTGATCAGTTCCTAGGTCTCATGAGAACATCTGGTTGTGCAACCAGACTGACAAGAGACAGAAAAGGGAGAATAGAATAGAACAGACCCTTGCATTTAACTCTTCTGCCAAACAAATGGGACAGGGCCTTATTCAACCCTGTCACAACAAGGAAACACCATTTACAAGATATCAGGGTGTAGTACTCTTTTAAGAAGAGAGGTGATCCTCTCCTAGTAACTTGTGGAACTGTCATATCTGTATTTCTAGGTAGGGAAACTGTCAACACTAGGTGGTAGAACTCTCTTACAGTATTTAATTTAGAAACAATAGTGGTGCAGGAACTCTCATACAGTTTTGTAAGAGGTGGTGGAACTGAGTCCCTGCAGGCTCCTGCCCAAATTAACAACTGCAGATGAATCCTTTTTGCGGAGGTACACTAATTCCAGAGAAGCTCCAAGAGCTGTACAGATAACAGAGAGAAAAGTGCAATACTTCAATTCACTAGAAGCATTTAAGAAAATCTGGAATAGAAGACAAAATCAAGAGGACTGTATTGATGACAGAGAAAATGTAGCAAAAAAACACTCAAACAGTCTTTGTCACACACTCAGATTGTTTTATTGATCAGTATTACAGCCACTTCAATAGAAACCAACGTTTCAAGATTTATCTCTCTTCTTCAGGGTATCAAATTGCTAAAAACAATAAATTAGGACTTTAAAAAATAATACTGAAAACAAATTTAGTTTAACTATCTTTAAATATGAAACTGTTGAGAGGATCTGCCTCGGATTACCATCAATTTTATTCAATGGTTTGTAAAATATCCTCACTTCCCGAAACAATTTATCCTCTTTCTATCCTGTTATATAATGAAGAGAACAGTCCATTAATCTCTTTTATAATTCAATTCATTGTCCATATAAATAAATTGTGCTAAAAAGCATAATTTATATTGGCAATTAACTGAATTATACAAGAGATTAATGGACTATTCTTTATTACATAACAGGAAAGAAAAATAGGATAAAAATAGTTTCAGAAGTGAGGCTGTTTTACAAGCTGTTGAATAAAATTAAATGTAAATTCTGACTGATCCTCTTAATTTCATGTAGTATTTGATAGGTAAACAAAAAAATATTCATTTCAATATAAGTTCTTAAAACAGGTCTTACATTATTTTTAGTCAAATGATACCCTGACTTGGAGAGAAATCTCAAAACGTTGGTATCTATGGAAGTGGCTATAATACTGACCAATAAAAAATTCTGAGAGTGAGACACTCGCTGTTCGAGTGTTTTTTGCCATGTGCATCCAGGACAGAACAGACTCCTCACTACATCACTGAAAGGGATCACTGGGGCATCCAAGACCATGTTTGACTTTCTGCGACAGAGAGAAAGCATAATATTGCAATCCATAAATAGCAGTTATGTAAGAACTTACCATAACAGTAGATCTTTGAGAGAATCTCATCCATTAGGCCACACCTTTGGAACTATAAGCCATCAGCATCAGGACACACAGAAACGTTTGTTAGCCAGGGGCTGCCCACAATGACATGCAGGATTGTCATGTACATTATGTGGGTGACACCAAGACTCATTTCCCTGCCGGAGCCTCATAGGGCCTCTTACTGTGAAGAACCAGAAGACCAAACTAGTACCAGGAAAACAAGGAGGAGCATGGCACTGGAAATAGGATGCATGGAATAAGACCTTAGGTACAGCACCTGATATAACCTTCCGAAGACAATAGGGGAAGGAGGGAGGGTTCCGCATGGGCTCATGGAGGAGATTTTCTCGAAGATCTACTGTTATGGTAAGTTCTTATGTAACTGTTCTGTCTTCATCAAGGCTATCTCCTCCATTAGGCCACATCTTTGGAAAGATTTCCAGGCAGTACAAAGTAAACTGAGAGGATGGCATAGTATGATATTGGATCATGACAGAAGGCCCTGCAGTACAGCAAGCCCAAAGCTAGCACATCTACTAGAGATAATGTCTAGCCAATAATGTTTAGTGAAAGTGTGTACAGTTCTCCATGTGGAGGCAACACATATGTCAGCAGCAGGGACAACTCTGAAACGAGCAGCATACGTGGCTATACCCCTTGTTGAGCGATCACGAACAACATCAGGAAGTTTGTTGCCATACTCCCTATAACAAAACATTATACAGTTAGTCAGCCATTTGGACAGGCATTGTTTTGGACACAGGTATTTCACGGTTTCTCTTCAGCAGATTCAATGAGGATGACTGAAAGTGCAAGAAAGAACTGAAAAGTGTTGGGGCTGCCCACATTATATACGCATTGATGATGCACATAAATGTGGTTGGCCCCTGGCTAGCAAACATTTTCTTTGTAGTTTTGATGCTGATAACTTACAGTTCCAATGGTGTGGCCTAATGGATGGGATATCCTCGATGAAGGTCAAGTACTTGAGAATTCAGAACAGTTTAGGATGCGGTGAATAGGGTGGGGCTAAAGAGCAGACTGGATGGTCCTGGTGGTCCTTTTCTGCTTACAATTTTTATGCCTTGTAAGTGGTGCCACCCTTACTCATTTTCAGCTAATCATGTAACAACCCTCCAACTATAAGTAGAAAATTAGGAAATGACAGTTAAGATTTGCAGGTCTTGTCTAGGCAGCACATGGGGTGACTGGAGTTTGATTTAACAGACTCACAATATGCTATTTACTGTATCTTTATTATTGCCAGGCAGGACTTTCCTAATTTGATTCTGCCCCCTCACTTGGGAAGATAAATGGTATATTCCAAGCCAGACCATAGCATTTCCTCATATGCTTTATGTATGGACAGGATGTTTCATCATCCATTTATTTTCATGGTTTCTAGTTTCTGAGCATTTTGACTAATACTCCCAAGCCTTCTGCAGCTTTAAAACTGAAACTTCAGTCAGCTCTATCGGACTGAGAGACACTTCGCTTCTAACAGTGCTATTGTGGCCCTGATCCCAAAGAAAGAAAAAGCTGCTACCTTGTGGGTCTGTTTCTGTAGAATATGAGCTGTTGATCCTGGGTCACTGGCTGACTTCAGTGAAACTCCACAACTGCTCTATAATGGTGCAGTACTCATAGGCTTGTAGTGGTAACCAACAACAAAACAGAGTACAACCAGTCTGTTTTGCTTAGGTTCTTTTCATTACTAAAATGAATGTACTGCAATAAGGAGTACAATAAACTGATAAACTGTGAAACATAGCTAGATGATTTCAAGAAAGCCCCCAAAAAAAAAAACCTGATCTTTTACAACAGGGCTTTTAACAATAAGCAGTTATAAAAGCATACAGTATGGTGGATTCCTGGAACAACTTTCCAGCCAAGGTGGCAGGGCCAAAACTAGTGGGGTTCAAAAATGCATGAGATAGGCAGAAGGAAATTGTACTGGAAAGAAAGGGGGAGGGTGAAGAAGAAAGAGCTGTAGATCAGGTACAGTCTGCGATAATAAATATAGGTAGGGAAAAATGGGCAGACTGGGTGGGCTAAGCAGTCTTCGTCTGACATCAAATTGTACGTTTCTATGATACTGTTGCTACTTTGTATGTAATTATTATTTTGTCACACATTAAGTAATCCTGATTTTTGCAGTATTTAACAAGAACAAAATATAGAATGACATGCCATTTTCAGTAAGTCTCTTGGAGATATAGAAAAAATTTATTCATGAACAAGAAAACCAGACTATATTAAACATGAATGTAACATTAAGTTGTTTGTAACAAAGCATTTCTTTTTTTGTCTCATTTGAAGTGATTGAGAGAGGCTGTAGCACATGAGGACACTGCAGAGAGGTCTTCACAAATTGCAACTTTTGTACACACAACAGTTCTTTGCAGAACAGCACTGTCAATCAGTTGAAATGCCCCTCCCTCACCAGCAAGTTACTGTAAAGTAAGCAGTATGCAAATACAGTTGCTCACAATAAAACTATAAAGAACAAGCATTTGTCAATGCCAAATGTTTTCTTGCTGTGTAACAGGGCTTTAAAGAGCTCCTGATGTTGTTGGGACAACTGAAAAACATGCTACTGGCACAGTTGGACTGTTTTAAATTATTGCACTGTATGTTGAAAAACCTCAATAAAATATACATTGAAAAAACTCAGGAAAACATACTGTAATATTAAGACAAAATGTAGCCTATATTTCACAGTTTTTTTGCAATTATCACCCTTACTGGCTTATTACTAAGGACATCTTCAATGGAAACAGTACTATCTGCCCTATTTGTTCTGTCTGCTTGTCTACTTCTGCAGTCACAATTCAGTTTATGACATCCCAATCTGCTGCTTTGGAGATCATTATGATGTCATATAAACAGGGTATTATGATGCCATGTGTAGACAAGTAGCTAAAAGTAATAAACGTTCGGGGGACAGTAACCTTATTTTTATGTCACTTTGCTCACTAATAAAGAAAAGGGGGGAAAGAATTGCAAAAAAAATAGTTCTGGCTGAATGGTACAGGGAACAAAAGCACAGAACTGTAAAACAGTGGGTTGAAGGTTCAGTCTCTCTCAGGGGCACAAACAATATTGTCTAAGAAAATCAGAGCTACAGTAAACTGAACCCGCAGAGTGATGTGGAGGGCTGAGGTGCTGGATGCCTCACCTCCACCACACCAATGAACTGGGTTCGGTAATGAACCATGGTCACGGGGTTGGGGAGCTGGCGGGGGAAAGAAGGATTTAACATCCATCAATGGACCTCCTCCTTCAGGTTGGGATGACAGCGTGTACTGCTGCTAAGCTGCCACCTAGTGGAGGGTAGGTGGCACAGCAGCAGTCACCAGAATGGAAAGTCAGAGGTGGGCGTTCAAAGTGTGCACTGTCTTCACCGTATGTGTGTGTGCCACTGCACATCGCCGGCTCTAAGTCACGGGGAATAACATGTGGAAAGGAACCCTTATCTGCAGGATGATGCTGCAACCCTGAAGGCATCGCACCACCACCATCCATGGTAACCACTCACACAGCGAGGTAAGAAGTAGATGGGATACATTTTTAAAGTGGGGTAAAGGGGCCGGGGGTCGACAGCAGAGCAGAGTTGAACTGAAGGGCAAGAGGATAAAGTCCGTATGCAAAAAAAAAAAAAAAGGACATCAAAAATATTTCAACAATTAACTGTATTGTGTCTAGCTCTCAGATTTTTTCACAGTTATCCAACTGGCATCAGAGGCTATGTAAAGGAAACAAACAATATGTAACTTAAATCAACTAATGCTGGTATTTTCTGCTCATTACTGATACGCTGTTAGCATATTTGGAGCGATTTTATTTGCATTATGCATGCTGTTATTCCCATCTTTGTTTAGTGCTTTCAAATAGGTGCTTCTTGTCTGTAACTAGGGGGAAAACACACACATGTGAGGCTTGATGTTTATCTTCAAAGCCATAGGCAGAAAACTAGTTTGATTAGCTGGGTTTCATCCTTTTAACTACAAGAAGTTTACGCCCATGAGCTAGCTGTACACTGTCAATTAGTCTCCTCAGTACTGGCTTTTGAGAGGCAAGCCTCCTGCATTTCTACATCCATTGGCCTATGCAGTACACACCTACACAGCCCCCTACATTACAGTAGCAATATGTTCACTTTGCGCGTGGGTGCAAGCAAACATAATAAATGCCTGAATGGGTATTAGGATCTAATTTATTTATTTATTTTTTTAAAATCAGTACTTTATTCTTCCCCACTCCTTCCATCCCCAGCAGCCAACTCCTTCAAAATTGTCAGTGTACCTCCAGACCCTATGATCCTGCTCACCTACACCCTCGACCCTCCATGAAGCCATGCCCCCCCCAGGCAGTGTCATGGCAGAGAATGTACCCCTGATAGAATTTGTTCATCAGCTAGCAGCTGGGCAGGGGCAGGGATATAACTGGACCCATTATCTATTTCCACCAAGGCAATTTTTCCTGTTTTTGGTTCCCTTGGAGTTGCTGGCTCTATAACCCCAAGTGCGATCTCACACATCAGAGCATTCTGCCATGCAGCAAAAGCCAGCAGTGGGCAATACAGGATCACATATTTTCAGGTCATGTATGAACTTGAATTATGAGCCTGTTTCACTATTTTCTGCTAAAGTCAGCCTGTCATTTTAAGGTTGAAATGACCGTACAGTTGTTTTCTGCTATGTATCTAACTAATCAAGGATACACAAAAACATGCTTATCAAATATAGCAGAAATGTAAGAAAAATTCAGTTTAGGTGTCAATGTCTGATGTGAGATGAAAAATGTTTGCTATGAAAAATTAACTATCAAAATACGACCATTTCTTGAGAGTTATGGTATTACTTAACATCCAACAATTCCATCAACTATGGTGTTCTGAACATACAACACCATCAAGATGGCATTCTCTAGATCTGATACTGTCACCATGTCTTCTACTGCAACCAATCTGTCTGCAGCAACTCAGTTTTACAGTACCTTAGGGTGCAGGCAACAACATGCAGAATCTTGTGCCATCTGCCATGCCTCAAAATCATGATGTGACAAAATCATTCATGAACTGGACTCCCACCAGTTCCAGACATCTACCCTGGATTGGACCACTGAGTGAGAGAATGCCATCAAGCATCACACCCCTCCCCCGAACCAGGTAAAAACAAGTGTTTGTCAATGATTGCAAGCCCTTGCCAAATAAACTCCCTAGCTAACATCTTATCTTTGGCAAGAGACGAACAGGGCTGGAAGTGAGATTTTACGTGTGTGTGTGTGGGGCCCTGTGAATTCATCAAGAGGCTGCGTGTACACGTTACTAAGGGCTGTGAAACTGTCACCTTTTTGTACTGAAGGAAGATATCCACTAAAAGGAAGCTTCCAGCAACCCCCTCCCCCGGGGGAAGCCAAAAGGCTATCAGCAAGGTCAGGGTCTCCTAACAAGAGTGCACTGGTACAAATGTATTTGAAAGAGATTGTTGTGTAATTACTTGCTATTTATATGCCATCTTTTTCTTTTTAAAATAAAACCTATTTAATGGTATAGTGCAGGCTTCTTGTCTGGTTGTTCTGTGAAACTCAAGAGATTGTGGTATTTATGTGATACCCAAACACAGTGATTAAAATTTGCTCTTGGGATCATACATAGTAAATCAGGTTGCCTCCCACACATCTGGCTTCCAAGTTTGGGTAACTAAAATTGGGTCATATAACACATTATTTGGCGCACAATGAGAGGCACTAAATCGTGAGTGAATGACCTGGTTTTAGTTACCCCAACCTAACCATGGTGGCCAAATGTGTGGAAGGCAACCTGATTTTCTTTATACTAGCCCCAGAGCAAGTCTTAACACCAGTTTTGGGATCTCCCATGAATCCCACGATATTGTGAGTTTTGTTGGACAAGAGAGGTTTACGATTAACCATGGTATATCACTCAATAGAAAAGAACGTTCGGTTATTAATTTGGCTATTTATATATGTAAAATAGCTTTGAAGAAAATGTATATATGAGCAATTAGCAAGTAATTACAAAAGTAGAATGGTACCGTTTTGTACACATTAGTACAACCTTGATAGTGAAAAGTCTTGGGGGAGGGTCTGCTAAATGTGCCTCTTTGCAGCAGTGTTTAAACAGTTCATACAGCTGTTCTTGAGAATCACATCATCATTCAAAGTTGGTATGAGGCAGTATACTGGTGGTAAGCCAGCCACTTAAAAATTCTTAGCAACAGCTATGCACACACTTCTCTGCCACTCTTAGCCTTCTAGACCCCAGGTAACACTTATTTCCAGTGCCTTTCACTTGCCAAATATCAAGACATTATATAGGCTATTAGTTTTAGGGAGTGTTTTTTTTTTTTGACAAGGGCTCACAGTCTTAAAACAGTTGTGTTTCCTGGCTTCAACTCTGAACTCCGACACCTTCTCGCAAACCTGAGGTGAACTCCTCCTGGTGGTGCTTCACTGTATGTGGCCTCCTGCTTCTAGGTGAGTGGGAAGCTGCATTAAGACTGGATGTTCTTGGCCTGGTGGCACTGAGGGTTGAGGCACTGGACGTCACACCTCGTGCCATGCCAGCGATTCAGATTTGGTAATGGACTCGGGTCGGCGGGGACAGGCAAAGGATGGCATGTCCAGAGGACTGCTCTCCTTTCCTGGGGGAGGGGGGGTTCACTTGCCACAGTTTGAGTGGCTCCTGGTGGTGGCTGAGGGATGCCGCAACCTGTGGCACAATTGTTGGGGGGGGGCAGAGCAGCGGCAGATGCCTTACGCACATGCACAGGAGTGCATCTGTCGCATGCAGGGCATCATTGCACGTCCATACTCACAGGGATCCAGAAGAAGGAAAATGCACTAGCCCCAGCAAGTGATGGTGGGTCCGTTGATGACACACCCATGCCCAGTGCTGGGTTCTCTATGCCACCTCTAGTGTCTGCCGTAAGCCTGGACACCCCACTAGATTCTGAGATAGAGCACCAGGGAGTGAAGGTGGTCCCACCCCAAGGAGGTCTCAGAGCTGGGGGGTCCGGCGGACAGGGTGAAAGCAGAAGGAGACCACACTGGAGCGGCTGTGGAGAACTTCAGGTGGGCGGGAGGAAGTGCCGTCACGTGACCACACCAGAGTGAGTCCAGGTGCTAGTGAGGTAGGAGGGCAGTGCCAGAATGAGGATTTATAACAGGCATTCACCTAATATTTTCTATTTCACTCTGTTCTTTCTTCTCTTTTCTTTTCCCTATCAGGGTGGCCAACCTGATATCTTCTTCTCTTTCTTTTCTATCCCCTGTTGTTTAAAAGCCTGTGTCCCCAGTATAAAAAGCAGCTCCTCACTTCCAGTGACGTAGTGGGCAGGAATGGCCGCTTAACTCTTCGCTCTTAGTTCTCTGGCTTTGAATCATGCTGAATCCTGTGCATCACGGAGACATCTAGTATTTTTGCCTCACGTTCTGGTCTCGGGGGTAGACCCACGATGGTCTGCACTAAAAAGAGGGGCTCATCGACTGAGAAATCTGCTGCAGCAAACCCCCAAGTCAGACCCATGGCGGGCCTTAGTCCAGCTCCCTCTCGGCCGTCTGTGCTCTCAGTGTCCAGGGCCAAAGACTCCTGCTCTGATTCGGGCTGTATTAGCACCAGGTCTGAATCCTGAAAAATTCTGAAGCTCTTGCACAAAATAGACGGCAAAGTTTCTGACATCCAGCATGATTTTAAAAAGCTGGAGTCCAGGACAACTTCAGTGGAACAACATCTCAAAGGGCTGCAGGCTGAGCACATGGCCTATGGGTGATCAATAGCTTTCCTGTATGGCAGAGAGAAAGCCCTAACAGCCAAAGCAGAAGATGCAGAAGCATGCTCCCGACACAATAATGTAATAGTGGTCGGTATTCCTGAAGGGGCAGAGCAAACCGAAATGGTGGCCTTTATGGAGTGCTGGCTGAAAACTGAGCTACAAATCGAAGAAGAAACACAGCTGGAAATCGAAAGGGCACATAGGGCCCTAGCCCCAAAACCCAAGCATGGTGCTCCACCCAGAGCCATTATCATTAAATTCCTAAGGTATCCCACAAAGGATAAAATCTTACGTCTCGCTTGGGTGAAAAGAGATTTAAACTTTGATGGAATTAAGGTCTTCATAGACCAAGATTTCCCCCCTGCATTGGCCCAGCGTCGGAGAAAGGTGCTCAATGTCGTCAAGCAGCTCAGGGAGAAAGGCATGAGGGCCCAACTACGTTACCCTGCTCGATTGTGGATAGATCTCCCGGAGGGTCCCAAAATCTTTGAGACGCTATTGATGGCAAACGATTTCTTGGTCTCTAAGGACATTCAAATTCCTGACATTAAAGAAGAAATTGCCGAGAGGGAGATAGAGCAGCTTCTCTGGGCCGTGGCTCTCGGTCACAAGATAAACCACTGACCCCACCTTAGGGCTGACTCTGTCTTGCCCCTCCATGCTGATCTTTCTAAATGGATCTACAAAGAAAACACGCTAAAAAAAATACCTGAACTGTTCTAACCATATTTTTTTCCTTTTCAGGGACTGTTTGTTGAAATCAAACTTATGCTAACATTGTGTAACCTATAGCGAGATCGCATTAGTTTAAGTGCCTCTTGCTGCTTACCTCCTCGTCTGCCACTTCCATCGTGGGCTTTGAGGAGTTTAGCAGCTTTTTTTTTTCTCTCTCTTGCATCATCTCGCATTCGAGATACACTGGGGGCTAGAGGGCGGACCTCTTTTTCGGAAGGATCACATGGGGGGGGATCACTCTTTGGTGTGGCACCTTCCTGGAGTCCAGTCTCAATTCCTCCCCCCCAGCCTTTTGCAAAGATGGGAACTGGTCTAAAGTGAGGCCCTGCACTGCGGGGTAAAGCGCTCGCCTGTCCAATCTTGGATCCCCCCAGGGATGGTGGACTGAAGACCTTGCATTTAGATAAGTGCCAATGCTTTGACTGGGTCCCAGGTATATCGCCCATACTGCCTTTCTATATATCAATTTACTGCTATTTCCTTTCCTTTTTCATTTCTACAAGTGTATTGGATGTAGCAGTGTCCTCAGACAGTGATGGAGAGTATTAATGTTAGATTGTTAAAGCCTTGCAAGTACCCCCCCCTTAAATACTGTTTGGGGTATGAACAGTGAATGTCTTTTTTTCCGGTTATAGCAGTGTTATGTTCTCATATTTGCACCCCTGGTTTTATATTAAAAGGGGTCTGTTAAGATAAGGATCCTTTTAATTACACTGTACGTGGGTGAGAGTCCTTATCATGCTGATTTAAAGTGTGGGTATAAGTTTTAATGTTGCAATCGATTTTTTTTTTTTTATTAATGATGTTTAAGGTTATATTGTTATTGCTGGAGAACTAAAGGGTCATTTCCAGCCCATCCCAGAAGTACTATAAGGAAAACAAAAGAGGGTACAGGTTGTGGTCCCCTAGGTTCTCGGGGGACTTCTAACCTTTTCACTCCTAGTTGGGTGGTGTTCCCTTTCAGGGGCGTAGTTCCCCCCCCCTCTTTGCGCCTGCTGGGGTGATTACTATTGCCCTGGATGGATGCTTTGGCTTTTAAGCCACACAAGATCAACGGCCCTGTGTCATTGAGCTCCTTTTTAGGAGCAAAGTTTAGTATTATGCTTGTTGCATTCAAAGGTACATTGTACTTAATGTTTTTCTACATTGGTGTATTGTTTTCTGTTCTTCTTCTTCCTTATATCTATCTTTCCTTCTTTTCTCTCTCTCTCTCTCTCTCTCTCTCTCTCTCGAGGATTACCTTTTGTTGCATGGATTTATGATCGTAGGAGTGAATGTAGGTTGCCCATATGTCTCTGGAGTCTCCCCATATACAGACAATAGCTGATCTGACAATCTGTTCACTCAGTCTAAAAGGAATCAATAATGTAATTAAGCGAGCTAAGGTTTTAACTGAATTTAAAAGGGAGAAATGCGACATTGCCTGTTTACAGGAGACTAGGCTGACCTCAGGAGAACACATGAAATTGTGAAGGGGGTGGGTGGGTGTAGTATGCTCAGATGAACACTCTCAAAATAAAAAAGGGGGTGTTGCCATCTTATTTCGTAGAGGGCTTCCTTTCCAAATTCAGTCCATTATTAAGACAGGCACCGGACATCAACTAATAGTCTCTGACATTTATAAGGGTCAGGTGCTATATCTGATAGGAATTTATGCCCCTACCCCACCTGCCGGAGAATTTTTCCACTCTCTTTTCAATTCTGTAACCAAATCGTCCCCTGGACAGGTGGTCCTCGTGGGGGATTAGAACTGCGTTGAAGATATTAATAAAGATAGAAGCTCTACTAAAACCCCGGGCTCCAAGTCCTGTTCCTGATTACTCCGCAACGTGTGCTCTGAGGTAGGACTTGTGGATCCATGGAGATAGTTCAATCCCTCCATGAGGAACTTCAATTTCTTTTCCCCGGCATCAAATATATATTCCAGGCTAGACAGATTCTACACTCAGAGAGATGCTCTGCACACATTCAGGGATATTTCCATCCTCCCAATCACGATTTATGATCACGCCATGGTTAAAGCACAGCTTCGGTGGGAAGTAGATTCTGAAGATCTGATCCAGGTTTATTAAATGATAAGTAGTATAGAGAATCTACTAAAAAGGTTATACAGTGCTATTTAAAAGAAAACACATAGGCACTTTCTAGGCCCTGGTATCTGTGGGATGCCCGAAAGGCCGTAGTGCGGGGACACACGATAGCTTTTGCCTCTTATAGGCATAAATTACATCAAGCTCAGATACAAGAGGCCCTTACCTCCATTGATAACCTAGAGGCAGCACATAAACGTACAGGATCCACTCATACCCTTAAAAAATTAAAGGAAGCCCGAGACACCTACAATTCCTTATTACAAAGGCGGGCAGAGAACTCCCTTAGATATGCTGGGCAAAGATACTATGAGAGGGGAGAGAGGGCAGGTAGGTTGCTTGCACAGAGACTTCGAAAACAGGCGGCGGACAGATATGTGATGAAGGTTAGTTCAGGAGCATCTGGTCAAACCTATAAGATTCTCCCTGATGAGATAGCACAGGAGTTTGCTACTTTCTATAAGCAACTTTATGCGATGGAGGAGATACAAGACCATGGTGAGAAAGTCTTGGATTTCTTGCAGAGATTGAAGCTCTCTGTCTTGTCCCATATTCAGAGAGTATCTGGAGGCTCCTTTTACCGAGAGTGAGGTGGGGGCTGCTATCAGGGCCCTCGGGTCTGGCAAGGCTCCTGGCCCGGACGGATTCACATCTGAATTTTATAAAGGATTTCAAGATGTGTTAACTCTGCTGCTCACCAGGGTTTGTAATGTGGTGCAGGAGCCGGGGGCCTTGCCGGACACGTGGGGGGAAGCCCTCATATCAGTATTGCCCAAACCGGGGAAGGATCCAGCCCTGTGCGCTGGCTACCAGCCTATTTCATTGCTCAACCAAGATGCAAAAATCTTTGCTAAGATCATTAGTGAACGATTACAGAAGGTGGTCCCCGCTCTCGTTCAACCAGATCAAACTGGGTTTATACCTGGTAGACACATTCAGGACAACATCAGACTGTTGTTGAATGTCATTTCTTTGACCCGGCTCCCCATGGACTCTCCACTATCTGCAATTTTGTCTTTAGATGCTGAGAAAGCATTTGATCGTTTAAATTGGCACTATTTAGATCTGGTCCTGGGGGGCTTTGGGTTTGGGGATAAATTTCGGACCTGGATTACCAATCTGTACACCAGACCTAGGGCAAAGGTCTGGGTGTGAGCAGGGTTGGTCTCCACCTGATTACCGTGATTGGGTGGGGTACCAGGCAGGGCTGTCCTCTCTCCCCGTTAGCCCTCAGGTTGGAGCCCCTTGCAGCATACATTCGACAAACCAATATTTTTCAGGGTCTCCGGGTCTGGGGGTTAGAGATCAAGGTGTCATTATATGCTGACACCTTGTTATATATCTCAAATCCAGTAGCGGCCATTTCCAGGATTTTAGACCTTCTCTCAGAATTTGGAGCCATTTCGGGCTACAAGGTTAACTTGGATAAGTCAGAACTATTTCCCCTAGGTGGTTCCTCAGGCCAACCCATACCAGAGGTGCAGTGTATCAAGTGGTGTAAATCTGGGTTCAGATATCTGGGGGTCTGGGTTCCCAGGGACTATAAGACAATCTACTCCATGGATCATTTAAGGGTGCTCCAGGAGATTCGGGAGGACTGCAATAGGTGGAGGGAGCTTCCCCTCTCCCTCTCCGGCAGGGAATCTATCCGCTTGAACGTCCTTCCTCACCTGTTGCTCATCCTGAGTGCTATTCTGCTCAGGCCCCCTAGGAAATTTTGGCAAGACCTGAAATCTACCCTCTCTAAATTCATCTGGTCTGGGAGAAGGCCTCGAATAAAATGGAGGGTTATGGTGGCCCCCAAGGAGAGAGAGGGGGTTTCGGGATTCCGGACATCCAGAAATATTTCTAGGCCTCCCAGCTACAACCTCTGATCACCATGGCTCGTGACCCCCCTCCTAAGTGGGTTCAAATTGAAATGGCTGACTCCCCCTTAAGCAACATTTTAGATTTAATTATTTTTGGACACCCCCAGATTGCAATTGCTAGATTTTAGAAATCCCTTTACAAGGGTAATTTTTCAGATGTGGAGGGACATCAGTCAGAAACTAGGCACATCTTTAAAGATTAGCCAATCCATGACAATACTGAGTTGTTATGACTTTGGCCCCCTGAAGTGGGATCTGGGTTTTCGCCGTTGGGGTAGAAATAGTTTGAACACCCTGGGTCAGTGCTTCAATGAGATCTAGATAAAATCCTTTCAACAATTAAGGGATGAATTTAATCTCCAACATGCAGATTTTTTTCGTTACCTCCAGTTTAGGCACTAAATTCGTCAAAATGAAATAGAGCGAAAGTTTGGAGAGGGACCCATGGATAATCCAGTACTTTCTGTTTTGACTTCCCTGATTAGGATCCCCCACCAAAAAAAAATTTCTCAAAAATAGTACAGGGTATGAATTCGGTGGAGAGGGACCCCCAAGCACCATTTAAGGATGCTTGGCACAGAGATCTCGGGGTGGTCTTGACGGAAATGGATTGGATTTCCATTTGGAAGGGTATCCAGTGCACTTCAGCATCCCTTTATTGGCAAGAATTTAGATGGAAATTGGAAGTTAGATTTTTTAGACCTCCAGTGGTGACAAAACATTATGGGTTACATCACTCTGACCTTTGTTGGAGAAACTGCGAGTCAACTGGATCCTACTTTCACATTTACTGGGAATGTAAGGTCATTCAGGAATACTGGAGGGAAATAAAAGATGACATGGAAAAGGATTTTGAGACCGTGGAGAAACCCCTCAATATTGGTTATTGGGATTGGCCCCTTCCTCTCTTACTTCGAGATCTTCCCGCTATCTGTATGGGATCCTAGTGGCGGCAGCCTTCTGGGCCATCAATTTGTTGTGGCTTGTTCCAGATAAGCCTGCAACTTCCACATGGTACAACATTTGTGTCAGGATCCTTGATATGGAGCACCTGACAGCTAAATTGAGATTATCCGTAGACAAATTCAAAGGGAAGTGGTTGCCATTTCTGCATTTCATGGCTTCTCGTGAGGGGAAACCTATTTTAGAGCTGTTGGCCAGATATGCTTAGAGCGTTGCTCTGAGTGTAACTGAGATATACTAGCCGAAAATGTATTCAGGCGGCCATCTCCCCAGAGGCCTATACCTGTCATGCCATATTTTATATGATAAATTTTATGTATATATTTTTATTTATATTTAATGTATATGTACCTTCCCTGTTTCTCCTATTTTCTGGGTCTCATGTACATGTAGTTGTATTTATAGTGGTTAAGACTCATCTAATTTTTTAAGTAGCAGTCATTATGCACAACCGATGGCCAATAGGTAAAAATCCCTTTTTTTATACTTCCGCTTTTATCCCTTTTTCTTTGGTAGTAAAAGCACTCTCTTCTCTTTTTTTATTCCTCCCTCTTCTCTTCTTTTCCTGTTCTTTCTTCTTCTTTTCTCTCTTGATATTGGTTACACTATTGTTTAATAGGGCAGAATTTGGTTTAATGTGTGTTTGTCTGTATATGTATTTTAATGGAAAAATTCTCCAATAAACTTCATTTTCAAAAAAAAAAAAGCAGCTCCTGCAATGAAATGTGCCTATTGAAAAATAAATGGTTCCCCTGTTGCTAAAAGCAGAATGCAAAAATGGTTTTGAGCCAGACGATCGCGCAGTGAATGTGCACATATTCGCACGATCGCGCAGGAATTAAACATAAAAGTCTAAAAATGTTTATTTAACCACCGGGAGTGGTTTTCCCAGTAAAAAGTATTGCTATGCTATGTAATAATAGTTGTAGAGCCCCAGGAAAGAAATGAGAAGTGCCCCGAATGGTTTGGTGCGTCTGTGTACCGTAGGGAGTGTTGCCTGTCTCACACTCGGCTGGGAAATAAAGAAATAAGTCTCCCTAGAGAGAATGAAGGGAGTTTAAAGTAATACTGAGCCCTATGTTGCCCCAAATGAAAAAAGGCTTGTGTTTCCAGTACAGCAAAGAAGCTGTCTGCTGTCAGCAAGAAAGAGGGCTAAAATGAAACGTTAACCAACGACTGAAAGATTTCAGCGGACAGCTGTTTTTGCAAGGCTGGCTATTTAACAAAAAGGGGTTGGCTGCTGAATGAATAAATATATATAAGTCACAAGCAGTATTGTGGAAGCCTTTAAGCAAAGTGTGCCCTGAAAATGTATTAAGTTGTTATGTTTCAGGTAAAGTCAACAACAACAAAAAAAAAAGACTGGATATTATTTTTTCTTCCTTCCATCAGATGTGGCTTGTGTTAGGATGTTATGGTAATGTTAGATGTTGAAAATATCACTTGATTAGATGGCAGCAAGATGCTCTGAAATGCCACATACATACACACGTACCCCTGTGTGTTTTTTTTTTTTCATTGAATATATTTTATTGGGTTTTTTTTTTTTTTCCACCACAATGTTTACAGGCATCCAACATACATTATAGTCTACATACATTACAAGCATTTACATAAAGAAAGAGGAAAGACAATTTTTTACCTCTAGGCATTGTTGCCAGATGAGTAAGATACAACAGGGTAAGCAGATGCCTGTATCCCCCCCAACCCCCCTGACTGCCAATAGGTAATCCTGCATTTCTTGTATCACATATAATTCACCTCAAGAACTCAAACTGTCACTGGATATTCAGGAGCTCCAGTGTTAGATTTACCCTATTCGCTAAGGATCAGCAACAAACTTAATAATGGGTCCCAGATCTGTTTGAATTTTTCCATATTACTAGACACTCCCGCTACAACCCATTCTGCTTGTATAGCAAACATTATTTCTCGATACCATTCAGTATAAGACGGAGTGATTGCATCTTTCCGGTGCCGGAGTATTATTTTTTTGGCCAATGCTGAGATCGGCCCTGGAGGGTGGCATAATCTTCTAGGATACATATCTCTGGACTAAAAACTTATCTGACAGAGACAGCAGCAGATCCAAGTGGGATTTGATGTTGTCCCAGAATGGAAAAATTCTTTCACAAGTCCACAACACGTGTAGCAGGTCTCCCGGGAGTTTTGCACATCTGGTACAGAGCTCAGAAGTAAGAGCACCTCTCCGGTTTAACTTAACCGGAGTGTAATACAAATTGTGATTTATTTGAAACTGCATAAATCTATACCTGTCCCATTTAATATATCCATATAAATGTTTCCAGATTCTCGTCCAACTTCTAGAATATGTAGTTGCCGGCAGTGACTGGTCCCACCAATAACATCTTTGGTTTTCTAGCTGGGCCAGTGTGGTCTGCAAGAAGGCATATGCAAGTGCTATTAAATGGGAAGTTGGAAGAGATACAATGTATGGCTTTAGTATAGGTGATAGAGAGAGTACTAACAGCCCTGTACCAAAGTGCTTCACTAACATGTGGGAGATCTGCAGATATTTAAATACATGTACCGAAGGCCATTTATAAAGAGTGCTGGCTTCTTGAAACATAATCAGTTTTATGGTTGGCAACCAAGTCCTCTATCTTCTCAACTCTCAAATTAGGCCAAAATGATGTAATTTTGAGAGGTTTACCCAAAATTAAAAAGTTAGGGTTATTAAAGAGAGGTTGTGCTAAATCCTTGTGACCCTCATTCTTAAGAGGGGTGTTAAATTGTCGCTGTACTTCAAGCATAGCACCCAGTGGAGAGTCTTCTAGTTTGTTGGGAAAATTCCTCTTTGTAAGGAAAGGAAGGGCCCTGGGATTCACCTCCTGTGCTAAACATAAGGTATGCTCTATATCTAACCAGAGGGGATGATAGTGGTACTCTGGAGAGGGATTGGGGGAGCTAACCAATACCTCATCTTTGTTAGGTGTATCACTAAATAATATAAATAAAAGTTTGGGGCCTGTAAACCGCCATCTATCTTTTGATGGGTAAGCTTAATAAAGCTACGCCTAGACTTTTTACCTGCCCATAAAAAGGAATCAACAATTTTTTGCAATTGCAAGAACCAAGAGTTTGGCAGTGCCCAGTTATACATTTGTAATGGGTATAGTACACGAAGTAGAATATTCATTTTTATTATACTCATTCTGCCCCACAGGGACAAGGGTAGTTGGGACCAGCATATCATATCTTCTTTTAAAGTGTTAACAAGGGTGTATAGATTGAGTTTCCTCATCATTTGGGGGGAAGAATGGAGATTAATTCCTAAGTATCTAAGTTTGTCTGTGTGCCATTGTAAACCCAGATTTGCAATTTCTGCTGTCTGTGAATATTTATTAAGGGGAAACACTTCCGCGTTCTCTAGATTCAATTTATAATTAGAGAGGGGGGCAAATTGAGAAATTACTGTGAATGCTGCTGGGAGAGATTGTAAAGGGGATGAAACATGTAATAAAATGTCATCTGCACATGCGGATAGCTTGTTTTCTGTATCACCTATCTTAATACCTGAAATTAAAGGAAAGGAATTCAGTTTTCTTATAAGGAGCTCTAAAAAAAGATTAAATAGGTAGGGGTGAGAGAGGACAACCTTGCCGCATCCTTTGTTTAAAAAGAAAAGGAGCGGAGAGCACATTATTACACTGGACTCTTGCAGAGGGAGAAGAATAAAATATTTTAACCCAATTTATAAATTCCAGGGGAATACCGTATTTAGGAAGTAAAGAAAAGAGGTAGTCCATGACACCCTATCAAAAGCTTTTTCTGCGTCCAAGGACACCAAAACAGCAGGTATCAGGGAGTCCCTGGACGCAGAAAAAAGATAAGTCACCTTCCGAAGATGATCAGAGGAAAGGCGGCCTTTAACAAATCCCGCCTGCTCAGGACCAATCAGTAAGTCCCAGACTCGGTTCAATCTTAATGGCATGATTTTGGCAAGGATTTTTAAGTCCACATTAATAAGAGTGATGGGTCTCTAATTGGTGATGAGCAGAGGGTCTTTGCCCAGTTTGGGAAGGACTATTATAGTGGCCTGGGTAAGGGAAAAATCAGATACTCCATTAGTATAAAGGTATTGGAAGTTATTTACGAGAATAGGTGCTAATATGTTTTTAAATGCTTTATAAAAATTTGAGGAATAAGCATCAGGGCCAGGCGCTTTGTCCAAGGGGAGTGATTCAATGGCATAGATTATTTGTTTAATTGTTATAGTGGCCTTTAGAATAAGAATTTGGGATTCAGAGAGTGTTGGGACATTAGTATCACACGTAAAGGATTCTAACATTTGTTGCGAAAAGGAGGAGGTAGGCGGCGTATATAAACAGTTGTAATAGTCTTGAAAGGCTTTATTAATATCCTTGGGGGAGGTGAGAATATTACCTGATGGAGAGTAAATAGAGGTAATAATTCTATCTGATGTTTGAGACCTAAGCCGGAGGGCCAGAAATTTCCCAGCTCTTTTTTCTTGATCAAAGTAAGAGATCTTGGATCTAAGCATGTGAATTTTTGCTTTTTCAGCTAGTAGTAAGTTGTACTGCACCCGCAAGGATTCCGCTGCTTCCCAGTCCTCTTCCGGGGATGAAGTGGATAAGTTAGCTTCTGCTACTGTGATCTGATTAAATAGGGAGGAAAGGGTCTGGTTTTGTTTTTTATGCTCCGAGGCTATATGGATCAATTCTCCCCTTAAAGCACATTTTAACGTGCACCATAAAATATCCATTTTAGATGTAGATGGGGAGTTATATGCCATGAAGTCTGAAATAAAAAATTGCAAATGTTGAGTAGTTTCTTCAGATTTTGAGAGTTGATTATTAATTTTCCACAATTTGTTCTTTTGAACATTAGGGGCAACATTTAATATTAGCTGTGCCACATGATGATCCGAAAAAACCTTAGAGGAGTAAAAAAAAAAATGATACCACCCCATGGAGGTGTTCAACACTTATAAGAAAGTAATCTAAGCGTGAAAATGAGCGATGTGGGAGGGAATGAAATGAGAACTCTTTCTCGGGATAGGTTATTCTCCAGGGGTCTGTAAGGCCTAATAAATGTATTAACTCATGCAGGGCTTTCTGTCCTGATGACAGGGAGAGTCTAGAGTTACCTGATCTATCTAATTTATTCGATAGGACTTGGTTCCAATCGCCCACCAGAACTATTGGCAACACTGACCATGTAGCTAGTATTGTTGCTAGTTTCATAAAAAATTCAGGGTTCTCTGAGTTGGGGCCATAGATAGATCCTAGAATCATCTCTGATTGTCCCAAGATCACCCTAATGATAATACTGCGAACTTCTGGGTCCTACACTTCTTGTAACAAACAAAATGGTATCTTTCGTGCGATAAGTATGGCAGTTCCCCTTTGTCGAGAGTTCAGACCTGAGCCAAAAGCCTGTCCTACCCAGCATCTATGAAAAAGGTTATTTTGAGTAGACAAGAGATGAGTCTCCTGTAGGAAGGCTATGTCCACATGAAGACTACGGAGATGCAGTAGTATTTTAGTTCTTTTGGCAGGTGTCTGAGCCCCTTTGACATTCCATGAACAGAAATTATATCCCGTCATTGTAATAGAACATCCAGAAAAATAGTAACCTTATGTGCAGGAGCATATAATAGTAACAAAAGTATATCCAGCGAAACCCAGTTACCTATGGCAGTCCCCATCCCACCCAGTTCTTTAAAACCCTTCCCCCTTCTCAACATAACATTTCCTCTTCAAGAAAGCCCACAATAATAATTTCCTGAGCCCCCTATAATAAGAATAAAGAAAGAGAAAATCTTGACCCCTAACCCTGAAGTAGAGAGTGGGGGCTCTTCCCCTAATTGTAATGACGTGTCTGCTTCTGCCCCGATACTGCAGCACATCTCTATTCCCTTCCCCCTAAAGTAAACCTCCTGCCTCACAACACCGCAATCCCCAGGTAAACTCCAGGGATGAGCTGTACCATGAAATAGCACATAAAGTTAAACCGCATTACTATGCATGACTACAATAATTTCAGTTTAGAGATTAACACATGTAATGTTTCAATTATTCCCATATGGAACATAAATATTCCTTAATCAGTTTGGACCATGTGTAAGTACTACAAGATTAAAAAAAATATATATATCCCCTCGTCATTTCATAGGGACATCCAAAGCTTATTGGTAAATTATATGTCAGGGCTTAGCATGTCTAGTTTACTTGAAGGTCTGAAAGGAAACACCGAGAAAGAGAAATACCAAAAAATAAACATTTGCACGTATATTTAAGTCCAGACCCACAGCTGTATCTTTTATTCGTCTGTGCAGATACTGGCCAGCTGTTGCTTCGTTACTGCGTCCAGGTTCTTGCAGGTCATTGCCGTAATAGTTTCTTACTGACAGGGAAACTCACGCACACTTGCACATGTTCGAGCAGTCCAGTCGCCACACCGAAGGACACTTCCCATTTTCCCTCCACGGCCACCACTCCAATATTAGTTCGTTACCCTCAATACCAAGCAGGAAAACCAAAAAACTAAGCCAAATAGGCACACTCCGTTATTTTACAACCCAGCCGTCAGACGAGCAATTCCACCAGATCACCACCAGGCTGTTTCTGCTTACTAAGTTGAAGGTCAGTTCAGGAAAGCCGATGTGCTCCTTTTTCTCATTCTTTAGCCTCCCTAGCTCTTGCAAAGATGATCGGATCTACAATAAATATTGACAGATTCTCTTACTAAGTTATTAACCATGACAGTTCCTTTTATTTCTCAGCATTTGGAACTAGCAGGGTCAACGATATACAAATAGGTCAGGGAACATGACAGCAAGAATTTCTGCGGCTTGTCCTGCATTTTCGAATGATTTCCAACTTCCCTGATGCAGAACCGATAATTTGGCAGGGTATATCATTTTGAATTTTATTCCGGCAGCTATCAGCTTGGTTACCGATGAATGGTATTCTGCACGCTTCTGCCTGGTGGCTACCAGTAGATCCTGTGAGATTCTCAGGGGGGTCTCTTCCCATTTGATCGCCTGCAACTCTTTAACCCTAGATAGGGTACGTTGCCGATCTATGTAACTTAACAATCAGATGATGAATGGTCTGGGTTTGGCTCCAACAGGGGGTCGGGGCTTTAGTGACCTGTGAGCCCATTCCACATGATATGTGGTAGCATATGGTGGAGGACCGGTGATTTTCAACAGGAGCTTTAATGTAAAGAGCACTGTGGAAGATCCTTTGGCTTCTTCAGGTAAGCCAAATATGACTAGATTATTCCTCCTGTTTCGACCCTCAAGGTCTTTGAGTTTAGCCTCCACCTTGTTTAATTTCTGTCCTAGTGTCACAATGTCTGGGTTTAGGCGTGACTGCCAGCCTTCTAGTGAGGTAGTTCTTACTGCAATGTCGGAGACCTTTATGTTAGTTTCTTTAATTCTGTCTTCATACCTTTGAGTTCTGAGGAGAACTCCAGGAGAGCTTGCTTGAGTGATTCCATCTCAGTGAGAAATCTATCTTCTGATAGCAGTGCAGGGCTGTTAGCGGGCGTTGCATTTTTGCTTGCAGCTGAGGCCTGTGTTTTCCCCCATTTGGCCATTTTGTCTGGCGTTTGAGGAGGTGTACGAGCAGAGAGGCCTTGACGCATTTCCACCTCCATTAGGTTTCAATACGCTTTTTTCCTCCCTCCCGACGAAATGTCGATCGCAAGTATCCCCAGGCTGTAAGATGTTGCGATGTCAGTCAGCAGAGAGTTTTTGTTATGTAGCAGTTGCTTAAATGAAGATTTGTAGGAGCGTAGGAGAGGGAGCAGAGTAGCCACTCAGGGTGAGTGCATCACGTGATCCCCCATACCCCGGTGTTCTGATAGTAATTATTTAAGACAACGTTCATATCTTATACACTACAATATCCATGGAGCAGCATCCCTCTCCCCACCTCACCAGACTGAAGGGCGAACACATGTATTTTGTCAACATGCCACCAACAAACATTTGATATAGATATTTTTGCCAGAGTCCACACACTGGAGTCTGAACTGTGCTATAGTTTCTTAGAGCTTTCAATACTTTTAATTATGCAATTAATGATTCACATATAACAAGAGCATCATATCAATATAGTAACAGAGCTTTTGAAGACAAACAGTTGTTACAAAAACACATCTCAGTCATTTCACAAGGTGCGACATATACATTATATAAGATACATTTTTAACATTTTCATACACTGACTTCGTAGTCTGACCACAAAAGAATACTCATGCAATGCATTATTGATGCACCTTTTTTATGCATAATTCAGCACTGCGTATCGCCCTGTTCCTAAACAATGAACAAGGACCGCTGATTAAGCACTACTGTAATCCCTAACATGATTGTGAATAAACAAACATACATTTGTCCTTTCAGCATAGGTAAGAATTGGAACAATATAAGGGCAGAGGAAAAATGCATCATGTTATTCATTCACATCTGAATAAAGACGCGTAGTTGGCCTGTAAGTAAATTAACAAAATCAGGTTTAGAACTAGGCCATTCTGGACCCATAGGTCCTACGCAGCATCTCTCCTCTCCCTAAAGAGTATCTAACACACCCAATTACTTATGATCAGCTAGGTGGCACTGTTGTGTTGGTGTCGCACTCTGCTCCACCCCAGAGAAGGACAGCATCCTCTGGGATGCTTGATCCTTCTCTCCCCCATGGACCCTGGCGACCCAGGTTCATTCCCAAACCTGGGGCACCAGCTTCATGAGGGGTAGCCCTTCCGCTGGACCTTTGGGCCAGCATAGGGTCTAAACAGTTGTATTCATTGCAGCTAAACTGCACCCAATATTTTAGAGCCACTTGAACTGGATTAGCCAATATACAAAAGTTGTTTGATGCTGCTTTCCAGTCTCTGCGGCTTCCATCCAACATCCCAGGATCATCCAGTGACTGGAGCCTGAGCTGGACAGACTGCCATCATGTTTTTAAGCAGCAGTGAATGAATTTGCACCCCCAGACAGACACAGCACATGACTCTAGGGAGGTTAAAAATCAGTTATTCTCTGCTGCATGGCCCCAAGTGGCCAAATATGTTGGTGAATGTGACAAAGCCAGACCACTGTGGTGTGGTGTTACTTGTCAAAGTTACTGGTGGATGAGACATAGCCAGTCACATTTAATCAAAATGCCTTAGCCAGGCTGGCCCAGTGGTGCAGTGGGTTGAGGCACTGCTGGACACCAAACCTTGCGCTGTGCCAATGAGGCGGGTTTAAGAATGAGCCTGGGTTTTCGAGGGTTGGCTGGGAGGGGAGGTAGGAGCTGGACTGAGCCACCATTAGGCAGCTCTCCTCTCCAGGGGGGGAGGGTTGGGCACCAATCCGAGCAGTGGATGTTGTCGGGAGGGGAGGGTGCGGTCAGGTGCTTGGCAAAAGCTGCATCTCCACATGGCTTCCCGCCTGGAACTTGGTCCTTTGTGCTAGCACTCTCCTGGGGAGAGGGGTTTAGGGCTTCCTGTAGCTACTTCCATAATCATGGAAAAAACCACAGCCCCTGCCATGCCCTGTGATCCCTGCAAGGGGGAGACAGAGCGGATGGCCCATACACTGCCACCAAGCCTTGCCGGCAGCCATGGAAAAATGTCCCCATAAAAACAAAAAAAATGCCTTAGCCAAAATGGCAAAAAGAAATCTAAAAATGTTAGCCACATTGATTTTTACAGGAGCCATTGGTGATGCTGGCAATCCATAGTGCATACCCAGAAATCAATCTTTCTCTGGTCATAAAATTAGAGTTGTTAGTCATGAAAAAAAATAACTTTACTTTGAATCTCCAAATTTGTCCTCCACATGTGGCCCTAACTAAAAAGGAAGTTACTATTTTTTAGTTTTTCTTTGTGTATTTATTTTGTTTAGTTTATGTTTACCAGGTAAGTGCACTAGACAAAAGAAATCAGCTACCCATGTAATCAAAAGTTTTTCTCCATTGTATTTTATCTTGTATTGTTATCCCGGGTCGCCCCTGAAAAAGGGACATTCGGGGCTCAGTGGGCCTACCTGGTCACCAAAATTTAATAAATAAAATAAATAAATAACATTTTCAGGCACAACCAGGACATTATGAGATAAAGACATCATAACAGGCTGTGATGCAATACATTTAAACAATTACAAGCACATTACAAGTAAGAGAATACATGATGCATATCAGAAGAATCATAATACAAGAAACCAGGAGTAAATCATCATTAAATGAGGCATATTCACTCACAAAGTAGACTAGTAATAGGTACTGTATGTGCAAGTAAATTAGAACATGATCTACAGGTGGAGACAAGGTGTGATCTCAGTCCTTACAGAACATAGGCATGGTTAGATACAAGAGTACCTATAAAATTCAGCAGCAGATGCTACCTAAGGCTAGATCTAAACATCGGACATGTAGGGCTACAGTAACTGTCAAGAGGGAGAGAGTTCCAGAGTTTTGGAGCATTGCAAGAGAAGGCAAGTTAATCCAAGGTAGTTAGCAACCCTTGGCCTTGGGACCTTAGGTCACAGGCACTTGGTGTCACTGTTGAAAGCACAGCTATGTGGAGAGGGTTTGGCAAGTACATTGCCGATGAGTTCTCCGAGATTAAATACACATACAGACATAGGGGAGAACTCATCCAGGCCAGAATAAAGTGTGTAACGATGTGCAAGATGGGTTGCCGCCAATGCAAATGACATACAGTACGTTATTATATATGTAACACACCATCTTCTCAGGTTGGACATGGAAGTGTTGCATTTAATTAATGCAACATAGCTCAGCTTAGACAACAAGATTCACTGGACAGAGTAGCCATGAGAGCTTTAGGGGTCAGGTTGTTCCTAATTCTGTAGGAGAGTCCCAGTCTAATACTGACTGACCTGCACACATCAGATATGTACATGCAGGTGAAGTTGAGAGTAGAGATCAATATAACTCTCAAATATCTGAAAGAGGTCAGAGTAGCAAGAAAGGACCCCCATCAAGACTAGTGACCTGAAATGGGTCTGCACAGTTTTGAAGTGTTGGTGATGATCCAAACAGCACAGCCTGCATTTTGTAGTGTTTAGGACCAATTTGTTTTTCTACAACTGGTGTTGGACAGAATGGAGGTCAATATTAGGTTGCCTGTTTAAATCACGAATGCAGTTGTCCATCAGGACTAGATGATCTCCATAAAGAAGGGAGGCACAAGAGGATAAGCAGGGCAGAAGATTAATATAAATGGAAAAAAGCAGAAGATCGAGTATGGACCCCTGCTGGATGCCATTGCCAACTATAGTAGAGGTTATATTACAGCAGGTTAGTCCAAAATGTAACCAGCTGTTTTCTTTCTAAACAGTTTCTAAACCACAGTAAAGCTGAGGAGAAGACGTTCAGATCATTTAATTTAGCACATAGGAGTGCTGTCCACAAGATCAAAAGCCTTCATTAAATCAATAAAGCTCCAGATAGCTTACCACTGTCCATGACCACGGTAAGATCTTTGTAAGTTTGATCAAGGTAGTAGTGGTTTCAATGCCAGAAGCAAAGTTAAGCTGCTGAGAGAACATTATGATTATCTAGGTATTCAGTTAATTGGGTCAAGATCAGCTTTTCAAAAATGTTATTCAGTACCGAGAGTATGGTGATAGATCTATAATTTGTGTTATCTTTTGTACTGCCTTTCTTGTATGCAGCTACCAGGCAAGCCAGCTTCCAGGTGTCAGGTACTATATCTGTAGTTAATGAAATACTTTAAAGTCTGGCAACAGAAGCAGGTAATTTATGTGCAGCATGATTTAAGAGATTTCGTTCTATACCATCAGAAGCTGCACTTTTATTATGGAACACGCAACACTTCAGCTGGTCTTACAGTCTTGCGCTAGGAAAAGGTGAGAGTAGAGCTAACAGGGGTAGCAGGCAATGTGGGTCAGCAGCCAAGAATGACAAAAGGGGTATGGGAGCCAGTAAAAGCTAATAAATCGGAAAAATGGTTGCTCAAGGTATTAGCAACAGTGAAAGGATTACTGCAGTTTACATTTATTTATTTATTTTATTAAACTCTAGGATCACAAGTACCTTTGAGCAGGAACTGCTCGTTTACAAAGGTAAATTTCCATGCCATGCAGTGTGCCATTGTGATTCAAACCAATGATCTGTTTGATAGACTTCAAAAGCACTATAGCTCTCCAGAACATGCACTAAAGAGGTTCCTACAGTAAATATTTTTGTTAATACGTATAGGCTTTTTGCACTCATTTCTTAGGCATCTATATTCTTCCTAATCCAGTGGTAAAGCAGTGGCTTAAAATTACATCTAACATTTATCCAGTGCTTTAAGGACTAATATGACCACCAATCAGCAATTTAGGGACTGTGCCTTTCACCTTCCTTCAGTAAAATAGCAGGTAATAAATTACAGTGCAACATTTACATCAGAGGTATTCAAGAGGTCTGACAAGTATGACTGGTTCAGCTCATTTTTAAGTTGCTATAAGTGAATTAATGCAGGAGGCCCATTGGGGGATTTTGCCCTCCAGATGCAATAGATAGGAGAGAGGTTGCTAGCTGCATCTGGAGCGAAAAAGCGAAAAAAGTACAGGGATTCAAAAACGCATGGGATAGATAAGCATAAAGGTGCCCTGTTGTACAGCACAGCAGGGGAAAGGCAGTCCAGATAAGAGTAGGGATTGCCAAACCAAGTAGGGAAATGGGCAGACTAGGTGAACTGGATGATCGTTATCTGCCAACAGATTCTGTGTTTCTATGGAGAGATACAAGCACAACCTAGAATCAACAGCAAGTGTGCACATGTTAAAACATAAAAACATGAAAAAAGATATTCATTTCACAACCTGGACCTGGTCAGACTGGAGGTAATGTAGTAACACTAACTATGGTTGTAGGTCAATTTTAATGTTACGTAATTCTTTAGAGGCAACACGGTCACAGTAATTGCAGTATCGGGGCATTCTCTGCAGTTCCTCTAGTTAATCTTGCCAGGTTAAATTTCTTGCAATGTATGTCATACAAAGTAAAGAAATGCTTGATTGAAAGCTAATGGGGAGCTGGAGATGGCCAATCAAGAGTATATTCTTGTAAATTCTTTGGGTTCTAGAACCACTCAGCTTTTCTTTGCGGTTCTTGAACCCTAAGAGACATGCGGAGACACTCCTGATTAGCCATGAGACATCTCCAGCACCCCATTTACTTATATAAGATGCTTGTGTGACATGTCAGTAAATACAGAGCATGTGATACTCCCCTAACAATTTTGGAAGAGCACATTATTAATTTCATAATATTGTAAAAAAAAAAATAGAAAGGCTAAGACTGAGCCAGGAATGCTGCAAGGCAGGCTAGGCATTGGTTTGATACCTGATGATGTACAACTATCATTACTCAGTCTGTCAAGAAACAGATTTGTACTTTGCAGAGACAAAAAAAGACCACCCCCAAAAACAACTATCTTAAGAAACCTGGCAAAGGAACCTGCCACTTAAAACATAGCCATTAACTAATAAGAATATAAATATTTTACTCAGATAGGGAACAACTGGAACAACCCAATGTTCCTATTAAAATGATTCATTTTTCTCTGTTGACCCACGTTTTGCTCTGTCCTTTATAGAACTAAACGTTCTAAAATGGGTGCTGTACAAATGGCAGCAGACAGCCTGGGGCATCGATTTTTTGATTATGAGAGATGCAGAGATGGGGACAGGGGAAAATCAATGAGCTGTCTATCTAGTAAGATTATGTTGTCCTGTCAGTTTAGATGATCGTGACAAAAATCCTGTGGCTGCATATGAAAACTACAAAAAGGACCATTCCACTCATCTTTTAAATTGCTAAGAACAGGGAGGGAGGGAAGGGGTGTAAAAAGCAGATGGGGACACGGGGGGCCCTTGGGGTCAAATCAAAACCACAGCTTAACTAACAACAGCCTTGTTAGTTGAGCTGTGGCTTTGATTTGACACTAGCAGCCATCTAAAATGTTAAAGGAAAAAGAAGTATTTTAATCCCCACTCCCTTTGAAATCAATAGCATGCCCCTGCACTCTATAAGTTCCTACACAACAAATCGTAGAAACATAGGGAGAAGCGGGGCAGTGCTTTCTAAATTCAGCACCAGGAAGGGGAAGGGATTGGGCAGTCACTGGGAATTTACAGTCCTTCCCTGAAATAACTCAGAAGCAGAAAATTCTGCAAAGTGGACTATTTCAGTCTAATTTAGGTAAGCAATCATGTCGAGGTTTGACTAATAATTACCTCATTCAGCCCCAGGTGGCCATTTGGAATAAGGTTAAACATAAAACATTTTGACTCATATATACTGTATAGAATTGGGTGTAAGCTGGTGCTCTAACAGATTCACCATATAGAGAGGCTGAGCAGTGAAGTGATCTCAGTCTTTCACATACTCAAATGTTATTTTTCAAGATCGAACAGTCAGATGTTTGTTCCGATGTTGCAGGATATGTCTTGAAGCTCAGGGGTGGTAAATTATGGGTTAATGTTAGGAGGCACATTTTCTGCCAGAGAGTGGTAAATCTTTGAAACAGTCTACCTGCAGAGACAGTGGGGGCATGAAGACAGTACATGCCTTTAAGGTAAGTCTGGACAAATTTCTGCTTACCAAAGGAATCACCAGGTAGCTACGTTAGTCCACTGGCTAAGGAATCCCTATAAATAGGTACATGTCTGTACAGCATACTTCATTCCTGCTTGTAAAGCGGTGTGTGTATGTGGGGGGTGGAGAGACAAGATCAACCTAGACTCCATTCCAACTGTATGTTACTATGATGCTATGCTGCTTCAAAAGATTGTTCAAACTGTAACACTACACCACACAATCATGACTTTTATGGCTTTGTGCTTCAACCTTAACTGATGCCTAAACATAGTATTTTGCATTTTTTTTTACTTTTTGAAAAGGATACTTAACAAAAATGCATATTAACTGGTATTAACCATGCCAGCTGACTTCTAGTGACAACTGGTCCTTGATTTCCAGTGGCACTCCCAGCCTTCACCTATCCCATGCCAGTTGAGAGAAGTTAATATAGGTGAAAGAGTGACACCCAGTCACACTGAGGGAAAAAAGCCCTTTTGAAATCTATCCCCTTATCATCAGAGTAGTACTCTATCTTTTTAAAAGAAAAAAGAAAAACTTTAACAAAAAAAATAGATCTATCAGTCTATCTCTATCTCTCTTGCTGGGAATAAGTGCATGCTGGGAGCAGTAGTCCTAGAGCGGTAGAAGAACTACAACAAACAAAACGGCAGTTTTATTTTATGGGTGATTGTAATGCACATTTAAAAACATTTGGCCCAGTGTAGAAGAGTTGTAGCAGGCTTTAAGAGTTTGTCTTTTAGTGTTGGAAAGTAAATTTCTATTGTGCTACTGGTGCAGTGTTAGCCAGACATCTGGGGGTGAAATAAAGGTCAAACTGACCTATTTAAGGAATGCTCAGTGTAAGCTTCGGCTGGGCACTGGCTGGTATTGAGAGGAGTCTATATGAGTGTATAAAGAGGTTGTGTATGACCCTGTTCCATTTATTATGCAGAGAGAATTAAAAGCAATATCTGTATTGTCTTCTCTTACTCTGCTACTTGTCTGTCTCTTGCCTGTCCGACTGCACAAATGTTTGTGGCACCAACGAATTGGCCACTAAGATGGTCCCACAATTTCCCCTTCTATCTCCCTTCCTTCCTTCTCTTGATGTTTCTATTATTTCTGTCTCCCCTTGCTTCTCTGTGGTTAAAAAAAAATATGTGAGAATCTTTATGTGAAACTGGGATCCCTTTATTTGCAAATGAATATAATTATACTGTTGAAATGATTGCAGAAAGCTTTTTGGGTTTATTAGAAAAGATAATCTGGAACATGGGGTTGACCTTGAAAGCATTTTGACCACGACACGTTGTTTACCAAACTGTCAACAGCAAACCAGCTCTAGACAAAATGTATTATCTTGTTACACCTGTTAAGACTAGACATGCTTTTCAGGCCGGCCTCAGGAAGAATACCTGACAAAGTTTTGATACAGTTTGTGAAAAACAGACAGGAGATGTAACTTACAACAGGATGCAGAGTTTGAAATGCCAGACAAAATCAGCTTCTATAACCAGAGCAATGCTTTTCAGGGAGAGACTCAGATGGAGGACCTTTTTTTTTTGTTTGTACTGTCTTTAAGCTATCCCCGTACAATTTTATTTTTTTCTACTTTGTTACTGATGATAAAAAAACACTACTTGTGGATTTTATAAATTATCCTGGTCTGCCTAGGCTTCCTGACTTATGCCTCTATGACAGGGTGGAGTAGTGACATCTGGACAGTCAAACTGAGAAATAAAGCCCTTCTGAAATCTATCCCCCTGTCACCACTGGAGCAGTACTCCATTTTCTACAGGAAAAAAAAACCTCAAACAAAAAATAAATCTGTCTACCTACTAGACTATCTACTACCAAAAAATAAATATGTCTACGTACCAGGCTATCTACTTATCTAGATACTGTAGCTAGGAACAAGTGCATGCTGGGAGCAGCAGTCCTAGAGAGGGAGGACATTAATAAAACAAAGCAGCTCAGTTTTATTGAGTGGGTGATTGTAAATCACATTTAAAAACATTTAGCCCAGTGTAGTAGAGTTGCAGCAGGCTTTTAGAGTTTGTCTTTTAGTGTTGGAATGTAAAATTTGATCACACTACTGGTGGGATGCTAGCCAGACTTCTGGGGTGAACTAAAGATTAGATTGACCTACTTAAAGGAGAACTAAAGTCAAAATTTGCAAACAAATATGTTATGCAGAGTGTTTAGATTTGTAGATATACTCCTAGTAAGGCCTTCCCTTTATTTGCTGAAAGGGTTTTTTTCTAAATTTGCTTGCTGCTTTTACGGACCCTGGGGATCTCATATTAGCATTTCTAATGGCCTTTCTTGTTCCTATAATGCCTCCTGTCCTATATGACTGTGATGTATCCAGGACCATTGGTTCAGAGAGCAATAGCTGCTGCAGCAGCATCTACTATTATGGGCCTGATATAGGAAGCAGTATAGCACAGTGGATTAAGGCTCTGAGCTACAGATCTGGAGACATGGATTTGAATCCCACAGCCACCGAGGTACATACTGTGATCCTGAGCAAGTCACTTAACTTCCTTGTACTCCCAGGTTGCATCTGGAAGCAAGCTTTGGCTTAGTATGCTACTCCTGGTTAAACAATGTTCCCAAACAACTATCTAAGCCAAACTTCTGTTTTTTATGGTTCTATGTGACATGGGTGACTGAATCACAGCAACTGGTCATAAGGGTACACAACCACAAGGACGACTGAAAAACAGCATGTTTAATGTGAGGGGCTTTGCCCCCCACACCCCCCCTTAATTAGGATTCCTACTCGGGGGGGCACAACTTGGGGAAAGAGGTGAAATCCAAGGTCGCCCACATTGTGGGTGCCATTGTGCAGCAGCCCTTATGACCAGTCAACAATATTCAAGTGCCCACATCACAGGCTACCGTTTTTCATGTATGAATCTAGGTCTAGTCAGCAGAAGTGAATGTTTTGTTTTTAAAGCCTTTCATTTTATCAAACTACAGTAGTAGCCACAGACATTGCTGGCTATTTCCAGATATTTTGCAAAATTTCCTAAGAGTTTCTCTCTGCTGCCCCTACTGTGAAAATGCAGAAAGCAGGAGATATTTCTGGAAATATCACAGAAATTTCCGGAAATAGCTGGCAGTGCCTGTGGCTGCTACTGTACACACAACCATTAGCAATGCACAGAAATCACATAAGGTCACAAATTATTTATTATTTATTTATTGAATTTTGTTGACCCGGTAAGCCCACTCAGCCTAGAAGTCCCTTTTTCAGGGGCAACCGGGGGGAGAGGGGATACAGATGGTAAGCAACTGAAACTGAACCAGATTAACCTATTGGTGGTATTTTTAGTGAATGGGAGGAATTTGGCCAGGACACTGGGGAAATTCCCCTACTTTTTTTCTGTAAGTGCCATGGGATCTTTAGCATCCACCTGGACTACCATCAATCCAGGCAGATGGGACCTCGGCTGAACATCTCATCCAAAAGATGGCACCTTAGAAGTGCAGCACCCCCCTCATGCTGCACTACAGTGTCAGTATTGGGATATTAACCCAAGTGCCAGGTGTGCGAACTGAACCCACAGCCCTCTGATCTCCCGGTCTCAGAGGCAAGTGTGCTACCTACTGAGCCACTGACACTGCCACAGATACTACAATTAGTGAAGACTCTAGCTGTTTCCTTACAGAATAGCCCACTCAGTTATCCGCCAGGCATTTGCCATGTGCTTAGAATTCCATGGACAAGGAGAGTTAATTAACATAACAGCTCTACACTATAAACTTGAGAAAAAAAAACAGCTCTTGTTGAAGTAATGGTCCAGAACACATCACAGTCACACGGGACAGGAGGCACTGTACTGTAGGAACAAGAAGAGCTATTAGAAATGCTAACATGGAGATCCCCAGGGGCCATAAAACCAGCAAGCAAATTTAGAAAAAACTTCTTTCAGCAAATAAAGGGAAGGCCTTACTAGGAGTACACCTACAAATCAAAACGCTCTACACATTTTTTTTTAAATAAATTTTGGCTTTAGTTCCCCTTTAAGAAATGCTCAGTGCAAACATTGGCGAGCACGGGGTGGAGGCTGACACAGGCAGAGGCCACTGTCTGCCATGACAGATGGGCAGAAGGCCCATAAATATATGTCAAAAAAGTTTAGAAATTACCATGTCTCAAGTAGAGGAAGTGGTGGATTTAGTGGAGAAGGAAATGGTGCAGTTCTGTACTTGCAAAATGTATGCTTATAAAAATCCAGAGCAAGAATATATATGAACATACAAAACTTGCCAGCAGAAACAGGCTGCATGGTCTATCAAGTCTGCTCGAATGTGCAGCTAGCACCCCTATACTGCAGCTGCCCCATCCCCCATAAGCAGCAGGTATAACTATGTTAAAAGACCGAAAGGGGAAATTGTCAATTTAAAGAAAAAACTGGTAGTCTGTCCACAATAATGGTGTACTACTAGAGAAAGAACAGGCAGTGGTGGACAAAGGAAAAAATGGGGCAGAATTGGTAACTAGAAATTTCTGTGACAAAAGGAAAAGAAATACATGTGATGAGCCAGAGGGAGAAAGTGATTAATTAAATAGGAAAAAATGGTATGTAGTTAAAGGAGATGCTAAGAAGATGCAGGCAAGAACAAAAATACACTCATTTAGAGCTGCAGAATAAAATACTCAATCTTACAGGTAGAGATTCAGGAGCAAGAATGTGAAAAGCAACCAGAAAGAGAGAAATATGGATGGAAGTGTTGGGGATGAGAAGTCTATGGGTGCAGGAAATGACAGCCAAGTAAACTATATTAAGACTTGTTGAGAAGCCAGTACAGTGTCCAACACAAAATAATCCCTTTCCAAAATCAACTGAGGCTGGCACAAGGAACTGAATCAGATCAGATCAGATTGAGGTGCAGAGGCGGCAACTAAAGGAAAAAGGGATATAGCAGTGTTTGGGGATGCTCTACTAAAATATACTGATAGGTATATTTGTAATGGCAGAAAGGAGAGCGTAATGGTCAGTTGCTTACCTGGGTCAAAAATAAGTAACACAATAATGAGCCTGGAAGGCTTACTTTCTGGCATTGAGAAATCAATAAGTATCTTATGCAGGGACCAATGATATAGGCAGGAGGATATTTTTAGACATTCAAAGAGATTTCAAGGAAGTGGGCAATACATTGAATAGGAAAGAGTGCAATGTAATAGTTTCAGAAATATGACTAGTCCCAAGTGCAGGTAGGAAAAAAATCATTGATATAAAACAATGTAATAAATGGTTGAGAAGGTGATGCGGAACAGAAGGCTTTCATTTAAAAAAAAAAAATTGGCACAGGTGTGAAAAAAATGGAAATGTATATTGAATAGATGGACTACACTTAGATGGGGGATGCGGGTGCTGCTTGAAAGAATAAATTACAACATTTAAGAATATTTTAAACCGAGTACACAGGGGTGTAGGGGTGCAGATACTTGTATAAATTGGAAATGAAATGATAGTAAAAATAAGGCACATAAAAAGAATAGAAAATTGTAAAGTATCACTGCTGAATTCTAGATGCATATGAAAAAGAAGGATGAACCAGAGCATATCCTAGGTGAAAGAAATATTCAAATATGTGGGATTATCATGATATAGTGGCAAGAAAACAATATATGGGAGAGACAAATTAAAGGCCATAATTTATTCAACAAAGACAGAAGGGTAAAAAAAGGTCAAGGTGTGGCTTTGTATATTAGAAATGACATTAAAGCAGTAGAAATAAACAGCAACACTGACTCAAAAACAGCATGTTTGTGTCACAATCACATCCAAAAATGATGAAAAAAATATTATTAGGATTAATATATAGACCACCATCTCTCACAACAGAACAAAATATGGAACTAATAATGTCAATAAACAAATTAAAAATGGAGCACAAAATCATATTAATGAGCAATTTTAATGTGCCTACAATAAATTGGGAAGAAATGGAAGATAAATCAAGAAAAATACATTTATAAATAATATCCTGGGATTAAACCTTGACCAACACGTAGCCCAAAGCACCAGAGGGAAAATACTCTTGATTTAGTCCTTAGCAATATAGCAAATGATATAATTGAGTGCACGGTAAAAGAGCCAATAAGGGACAGCGAACATAATATTGTCTCCTTTACCATAAAAAAAATGTAACTTCAGGATATCAGGAAATACTAAAATCAAACGCAGATTTTTGACAAAATGAAAAGAGCATTAAAAAATTGGCAATGGAGTGAGGTATTTAAGGAACAAAAAACTTTAGATGGAAAATTGAGTATTTTGGAACAGACATTAAAGATCTTGGAGGGTATGTATCAGAAAGGATTAAATACAGTAAATATGGTACAATACTGGGTTGGTTTAATAACAAATTCAAAAGAAAGCCACCAGGAGAAGAAAGCATACAGGACAGCTTAAAAAGAACAAAACAATACAAGCCTGGCATAAGAAAAATACAGCATGTTGGTGATAGAATGTGTAACTGACCATTTCCTGGGGTTACTAGAATCCCATCAGTTTCAGACAAGGCAGATAGCCTGGGAAGTCAGAGGATTTAAAAGCTCTCTGTAAAAACATTACATCACCATCTGTTTGGTTCTGCTGAGGCAGTGGATGATGTCATGGAATTTAGAACCTTTGCAGCAGCATAAGCCTCACTGTGCCTACAGCTGTTCTTGAGCTGTGAGTCAGTAGTTTGAAGTCTGAGTTCAAGCTGAGAATTCTGCAGCAAGTGGTGCTCTGCCCAGAGATCACTTGCTCGAGGGAAGGACTCTCATTTGTCATTTTCTGTCTTAATAAAGTTACCAATGGCTGGTTTTCTGGGAAGTGGTGGCTACCAGATCTTGTGATGCCCAGAGGGGGTAAAGACTTTTCACAGAAAAAAGGAATGGGACTGAAGCATCAGTGAGTACATTGGGCAAACCCCCAAAAGGCTAAGAGCCATCAGAACTGCCCAGAATTAGAGACGGTGTGTGTACAATTTGAAAGATGAGGATTTTGTGTGAGATCTACAGATTTTAAGTGTTCTTTACAATTGTCCAGAGGGGTACATGATGTAGCAAGTGCAATGTTCAAATGGGGTTGGCTGGTGCCTTGTTAGATACAGGTACTCAGGACCCTGGCACAACACTTGTGCAATAGGATGTCTCTTGTAGCCCCTGTGTGGCTAGGGAATCCGGTTTCCTAATGTAATGGCAGAGTGTGTAACTTGGCCAGAGTGAGCTATCCCTTCATTCCAGGGTTCAAGTACACCTAGCTGGTTACCCAGAGGAATAGTTTTAGGTGTTAACTTCAATCACCCAGTGGTGCTTTTAGTAAGTCCATGATACCCTGCATAGGGCTGGACATCTGAGAAAAATGTTCATGTAGAAGTCAGTACTTCCTGCAACAAGGTTGGAGATGTCTTTGCCTGCTACCAAAAGTGTCATCTGTCTGTACAGTTACAAGTCCTGGGGGCACCACCTTATTCTTTTAACACTGTCAGGAATAAAAAGCCAAACAGTAACATCCCAAATTTCTGGTTGTGGACAATCCATCTTTGAGTAACTTGTGTCATGTTTTTGGGGCCCCATAGATAGGAGACACACCATAGCCCTGGCACCACTCCGACCTGGGTAAAACAGAAATTTTGTTTTGTAGCCATCCCCCCCAACCTCTGGGATGCCGGAGCCTGGTTTTGTCCTAGTGCCAGGGGTGATGCCTATTTTCTGCCACTTGTGGTTTGTTGCCTTGTCTGACAAACAAAAAAAGTGGGGTTGGGGTTACAATTGCAAAAAAAAAAAACAAAAAAAAAAACACACAATACAAGCCTGGCATAGGAAAAATACAATACATAGGTGAAATAATGCAAAAGAGAAATAAGAAAAGCAAAACAGAAAAATGAAGTGAGATTGGAAGTAAAACAATTTCAAATGCTTCTATAATTATAAACAGTAAAATGGGTGGAAATAAACAAATTGAACCACTGGTCGAGGAGGGAAAAGCAGTATCAACAGAGGAGGAAATGGTGGAAATATTTAATAAATTCTACTGTATCACATACAGGGAAAAGGAGAAAATCGAGAGATGAAATGATTTTGGAGACAATAGAAAAGTATAATTAAATGAAGAGAATGTGAGAAAGAAACAAAGAATTAAATCCAAACTAGGCCTTAGGTCCAGATGGTATCCACCCAAGAATTGTTGAGGGAACTGGCAGGACCCATAGCACACATTTTTCAACACTTACTAGACAATGAAGAAGTGGTTGATAAGTTGAGAGAGGCTAATGCTGTGCCATTACATAAAAAGGGGTCAAAGGAAAATCGCATAAATTACAGACTCATTAGCTTAATCGCTGTCTTGGGCAAAGTCTTGGAATCTATTAAGGAAGAGATTGAAAATGGCATAGAAATTGTCAGCAGATAAGGACCGGTTGACCTATTTGGTCTGCCTATTTTCCCTACCTACTTTAATACTGCAGACCCTACTTGGTCACCACCTTAACACTCCCATTCCAAACCAATAAGATTCCCTTATGCCTATCCCATGCCTACTTGAATCCCGTTAGTTTTTGCTCCAACCACCTCCTCTGGGAGGCTGTTCCAGGCATCCATCACTCTTGCTGTGAAGAAGTACTTCCTCATGTTTCCCCTGAATCTACTCCTCCCAGCTTCATTGCATGACCCCATGTTCTTGAGCATCTTTTTTCTGAAAAATGCTTCTCTCTTGTACCTTATTTATACCAGTGAAGTATTTGAAAGTATCTATCATATTCCCCCTCTCCTTCCAGGGTATACATATTGAGGTCCTTTAGCCTTTTCTCGTAGGGCTTATGATGCAGACCCAACACCATTTTAGTTGCCCTCCTCTGGACCACCTCTGTTCTGCCTATGTCCTTTTGGAGATGTGGTCTGCAGAACTGAACACAGTACACACGATGTGGTCTCACCAATGGTTTATATAGTGGTATGACCACCTCCCTCTTTCTGCTGGTGATACCCCTTCCTATGCACCCTAGTATCCTACTAGCTCTCCTCACTGCCTTGTCACACTGTTTGGCAATCTTTAGGTAATACGAAATGGTTACCCCCCCAGGTCTCTTCCCTGCTTGGTGGTCATCAGAAACACTCACTCATCTTGTACTCCACTCCTGGGTTTCTGTGTCCTAAGTGCATGTTTTGTACTTCTTCAAATTGAATCTTAGTTGTCACATCTCAGACCACTCCTCAAGCTTTCTAAGATCTCTATTTTTTCCACACACCCTCCAGAGTATCCACTCTATGGCAGATCTTTGTGTCATCTGCAAAAAGGCATTCCTTCCCTTCTAGTCCCTCTACAATGTCGCTAATAAAGACATTAAAGAGCATCGGTCCCAGTACTGAACCTTGTGGCACCCCACTGGTCACCCTCCCTTCATCTGAGTGAACTCCATTTACCACCACCCTCTGCCTCCTATACCCCAATCATTTTTTTTATTTAACTTCTTTATTGGTTTTAAATCATAAACATAGTAGTATTCATAACAGGTATGATACATAGATGCAACCATCCACTTAGCATATATTATGAAAAGTCAATGAAAAAGAGAAAGGAAAACCCTCCCCTCATCCCATTCTCCTTCCCTTCCGAAACCCCCCCTGGAGTGTGCCAATACATATAGTGCAAGACTTGAAATAAATATTTGGTACATAAAAACATCTTGAGACAGACCTGGAAAAATGAAATGTTAATAACCTCAGTCCAGATATAAGGCGCACACTTTGCCCCATTTTTTATCAAATGATACCAGATTAATACAGGAGCCAGAAATCAAGCACTCTATCCTGAAGTAAGCTGAGAGGTCATTTAGCCTTTCATTACAGGAGAAAGGTAATTGATTCAACCAGTGTTTAAGCACTAGTTTCTTCACCACCATGGAAATTTGTGCATTGTGATACTTGAGTTCTGTAATCCGGATAGTGGTGTAAATCCCTAGGATACAGATCTCCACAGTGAAGAGGTCCCCTAGACCAAGTATTGGATCCAATTTGGATTGAATCGACAGCCACAAGGGGGCAATTTTAGCACAGTCCCAGAATATATGTACAAAATTTCCTTCACCTTTACCGCATCTGGAGCAATTAGAGTTGGGCAGGTGGCCAATTTTTGGCTAATTTTACTGGTGTGTAATATAGGTTATGTAGTATATGGTATTGGGTAAGTCGCAGTTTATCTTGGGAAATGTATGTATATAAATCTTGCCAGACTTTTGACCATTCAATAACTGTTCCTGGAAGGAGAGAGGACCAGATTTTGGAACCGGGTACAGGATCAGTGTGTCCATGGAGAGGATATAGTTGTATAAGAGGGACAAGCAGTGTGGCTTGGAAAATAGATCATGGAAGCCTTCCAATATAGGTTGAAGCTGAGATTCCAAGGAAGCAGTACCAAATACTTGTGCTATTAGATGTCTCAATTGGAAGATCTTAAAATTATGAGAAGCATTTAGGCCAAATTTATGTTGGATTTCGGAAAAGGAGAGAAGAGACGAGGAGGAGTAGAAATCTGTTACTTTAGCATTTTGTAGAGGAGGTAACCAAGTGTATGTGAGGAGAGTGCCACGTACCTTAATGTTGGGGTTGAAGATGAGAGGTTGTGCAAAGTCTTGACGAGGCGAAAATTTGTAAGAGGAGCAAAACTGAGAAAAAACTTTCAGGCAGGTCCCAATTACTGAGTGGCCAGTTGGGTCTGGCAACTCCTTCAGGGGAATATAGTAAATGGCAGGGGAAAGCAAGTGGTGGTGTTGTAAGATCTAGGTTTCTATTTGCAGCCAAATAGGAGAGGCTTCATCTATGGGATCTGTAAGCCATTTCCCAATCCTAGAGAAGTGGCTCGCCCAATAATAAAGAAGAAAATTAGGGAGGCAGAGACCCCCTGATGCTTTTGGGAGACTCAATTTAATAAACAATTTTCTGGGTTGTTTATGCAGCCATATAAAACCAGAGATGAGTGTGCATCTTCTGGAAGAAAGACAGTGGGAGCCACATGTTCAGCATATGTAATGGATAATAAAGTCTAGGTAGGACATTTATTTTAATTATGTTTGTGTGTCCCCAAAGAGATAATGGAAGAGATTCCCATCTTTGAAGATCAAGTTAAAGAACTGTCACTAGGTCATCGAGATTAAGTTTCTTGGTCCGAAGAGGATCCGTGGTTAGGCGAATGCCCAGATACTTAAGTGAATGAGGAGTCCATTTTAGGTTAAAACCATTGAAGTCAGCTTTGTGAGTAAAATGATTTAGGGGAAAGATTTCTGATTTGTTCAGATTAAGTTTATAATTGGATAGTGAGCTAAATTGTGATATTACCTCCACTACTTGTCTCAGGGATCTAGCAGGATTCTCTAAATGGCGGAGGATATCATCTGCATATGCAGAGAGGATGAGGTTGTGATTGAGTATTGGAATTCCCTGCATTTGGAAAGACTGTTTGATATGACGAATCAAGGGTTCTAAATAAAGATTAAATAGGAAAGGTGAGAGGGAGCAACCCTGCCTTGTACCTGAGTAAACGGAAAATCGAGAAGAGAATACCCCATTGTAATAGATTTTTGCCAAAGAGGAGGAATATATGGCCTGAATCCACTGGATTAAGAGGGGAAGGAAGCCCATCTTACTTAAAGTCAGCCAGAGGAAATCCCAGTCCACTCTGTCAAAGGCCTTCTCGGCATCCAATGAGATTAGGGCCATAAGGGTTTGAGATAATCTTGCTGCATTGAAAATATAGGAAAGCTTTCGAAGGTGATCCACGGAGGCCCAATCAATTTCTTATCCAGTTCACCACCTTTGTACCCACTCACAGGCTGCTAAGCTTGTTTATAAATCTCCTATGTAGAATGGTGTAAAGGGCCTTACCCCCCCCCCAACAAAAAACAGGGTAGTTAGCGAGATAAACACTAAGGTAGAGAAGTCAATAGGGAGCATGACAGCGCTCAATGGAGAAAAAGGCAAAGACAGTAAGGACAGGGATGGAGCTAAAAGAGGTATGGCTGTCAAAAAAAGGGAGGGCGATGAGTACCAATGCATGTAGTGTAGGTAACAAACTCCCTGAACTAGTGGCCTTGATGGAAGAGTGACACCTGGATATCGTGGCAATCACAGAAACATGGTACACAGGGAACCATGACTAGAATGTAAACATACCAGGGTACACAATCTACAGAAGGGACGGGGAAGGTAAAAGAGGAGGAGAGTAGCTCTCTATGTAAAGGAAGGGATCAAAGCAATGGAACTAACAGAAACATAGAAACATAGAATCTGTTGCCAGATAAGGACCATACAGCCCACCTAGTCTGCTCATTTCCCTACTTGGTTTGGCAATCCCTACTCTTATCTGGACTGCCTTTCCCCCACTCTGCTGTACAGCAGGGTGCCTTTATGCTTATTCCATGCACTTTTGAATCCCCATACTGTTTTCACTTCCACCACCTCCGCTGGTAGGCTGTTCCACGGATCCACCACCCTCTCTGTGAAAAAATACTTCCTAGCATTCCCCCTAAGCCTCCCTCCCTCCAGCTTCACGTTATGTCCCCTTGTCCTTGTGCACTTTCTTCTCTGAAATATGCTCCCCTCCTGTACCCTGTTTATTCCTCTAAGGTCTTTGAAAGTCTCTATCATATCCCCCCTCTCTCTCTTCCAGTGAATAGATGTTTAATTCCTCGAGTCTTTCCTCATAGAGCTTGTGGTACAGTCCATGTTATCAATTTTGTTGCTCTTCTCTGGACTGCTTCCATTATATGTCCTTCCTAAGATGCGGTCTCCAGAACTGGACACAGTATTCCAGATGAGGCCTCTTCAGTGATCTATACAGTGGCATCACCACTTCACTCCTCCTAGTGATTATGCCCCTTCCAATGCACCCCAGCATTCTGTTTGCCTTCCCACTGCTTTTTCTCATTGTTTGGCTGACTTCAAGTCTTGTGGTGGCTAGAACCTGCCCCCCCCCAATCCTGTATTCCTCTCTTGGGTTTCTGTGTCCCAGGTGCATTATCTTGCACTTCTTAGCATTGAAAACTAACTGCCAAACCCTTGACCATTCCTCGAGTAGTCTTAGGTAGTTTCTCATTTTATCTAGCCTCTTCTGTGTGTCGACTCTGTTACAGATCTTGTTGTCATCTGCGAACAGGCATACTTTTTCCCCCCTCTAGTCCCTCTGCAATGTCGCTTATTAAGACACTGAATAGAACTGAACCCAGTACCGATCCCTGTGGAACCCCGCTGGTCATCTCACCCTCTTCTGATTTTATAGAAACATAGAATTTGACGGCAGATAAGGACCGCTTGGCCCACCTAGTCTGCCCATTTTCCTACCTAACAGATAAGCTGTAGATCCTAGTTAACCAACAGCTTACTTCCTCTTACCCACCACTAGGACTGCCTTATGCCTGTCCCATGCATTCTTGAAGTCCCCCACTGTTCTTGACTCCACGACCTCCTCAGGGAGGCTGTTCCATGCATCCACAACCCTCTCAGTGAAAAAATACTTCCTCACATTACCCTGAGCCGCCCCCTCTATCTTCAAATTGTGCCCCCTTGTTCTTGCACATCTCTTTTCTGGAAGATGTTCCCTCTTGGACTTTGTTAATTCCCTTGAGGTACTTGAAAGTTTCTATCATGTCCCCTCTCTCCTTCTTTCCTCAAGAGTATACATATTAAGCTCCTTTAGTCTTTCTTCGTATGTCTTCTGGTGCAGACCCTGCACCATTTTGGTTGCCCTCCTCTGGACAGCCTCCACTCTGTCTATGTCTTTGCGGAGATGGGGTCTCCAGAACTGCACACAGTACTCCAGATGGGGTCTCACCAACTGTCTGTACAGAGGGATAACAACTTCCTGTTTTCTACTATTGATGCCTCTTCCTGTGCATCCCAGTATCCCCCCAGCCTTCCTTACTGCCTTCTCACATTGCTTGCCCACCTTTAGGTCATCTGATATAATTACCCCAGGTCCTTTCTATTTTACTGTTGTCAGTATCTCACCCCCCATTTGTATGCGCTTCCCTGGGTTTTGTTTCCATGTGCATTACCTTGCACTTCTTTGCATTGAATCTGAGCTGCCATACATTTGACCATTCCTCCAACCTTGCCAAGTCCCTTCTCATCCTTTCCACTCCATCTTGTGTATCAATCCTGTTGCAGATCTTTGTGTCATCTGCAAAGAGACATACTTTTCCTTCCAGTTCCTCTGCAATGTCACTTATAAAGACATTAAAAAGGACCAGTCCCAGTACTGAACCCTGCGGTACCCAGCTAGTAACCCTCCTTTCTTCACTGTGTACTCCATTTACTACTACCCTTTGTGTCCTGTTGTCTAGCCAATTTTTTATCCAGGCTACCACCTTGGGACCCACTCCAAGGCTGGCTATCTTGTGTATTAATCTTTTGTGTTGGACTGTATCAACTGCCTTGCTAAAATCTAGGTAGGCCATGTCCACAGCCCCTCCCTGGTCTACTACTTTGGTCACCCAAAGAAATCTATTAGATTTGTCTGACACTACCTTCCCATTGTGAATCCATGCTGCCTTGGGTCCTGTGCCCCACTGGCCTCTAGGTACTCAACAATTCTTTCCTTCAGAAGTGATTCCATCATTTTCCCTACCATTGATGTCAAACTAACTGGTCTGTAGTTTCCTGCCTCTGTCCTGCTCCCACTTTTGTGAAGAGGAATCACATCTGCCCTCCTCCAGTCCTCTGGTACCACCCCATCCTCCCATGATTTGTTAAAGAGAGTAGTCAGCGGTGTCACTAGTTCTACCCTTAGTTCTTTTAGAATTCTTGGGCGAGTCCTATCAGGCCCCATTGCTCTGTCCACCTTCAATTTTATTAGTTCTTTCAGAACCCTTTCTTCTGTAAATGGACTGGTATCGACCCCCGTCTTCAGAGTGTTTCTCTTGTTTGGTTTAGGTAACTCCCCTTCCTCTTCCTTTGTGAATACTGAGCAGAAATATTCGTTCAGTATCCCTGCTTTTTCACTGTCACCCTCTACCCACATTCCCTCTCCTTTATTAAGCTTCAGTATCCCTTCTTTGGTCTTTCTTCACTTCCTAATGTACCTATAAAAGGTCTTATCCCCCTTCTTAACAGAATTGGCTATCCTTTCCTCGGTTTGGGCCTTTGCTATTCTGACTGCCTTCCCAGCCTCTTTCTGCTTTAACTGATAAAGTTCTCTGTTCTGCTCCTTCTGTGTTTCCTTATATTTCCTGAATGCTGTCCTTTTCTCCTTAACCTTCCCTGCCACCTCTTTTGTGAACCATAGTGGTTTTTCCTTCGTTGTGTTTTATTGATTTGCTTTACACAAAGGCATGTTGCCTCTGTGATGGCTGTTTTGATCACTCCCCATTGTTCCTCCACCCCTCCTTCTTGCCTGTTTGCTAGTGCTTTTCTGAGGCACTCTCTCATTTTCCCCAAAGTCAGCCCTCCTAAAGTATAGTACTCTTGCTTTTGTATGGCTTGATTGTATGGCTGTGTTTATCGTGAACCACACTGTTTGGTGGTCGCTTGTTCCCAGATGGCTACCCACTTCTAAATCTGAGATTGTTTCTCCATCCCCATTTGAAAGTACCAGGTCTAAGATTGCTCCCTCCCGAGTGGGTTCCAACACTAGCTGTCTGAGGCATGCCCCCTGTAGGGCATCAAGAATGACCCTGCTCTTGGATGTGCCTGCAGCAAAGGTGCTCCAGTTAACATCTGGCATATTCAGGTCCCCCATCAACAATATCTCCCCTTTTTCTGCCATTCTAAGAAAGTCTTCTATCATTTCCTTGTCCATTCCCTTCCCCTGAGATGGGGGTCTGTATACAACCCCCATGCAGACTGTTGTGCCATTTCCTGTCTCCAGGGTGACCCAAAGTGCCTCATCTGCTCCCTGTTTACTCTTTAGTTCTCTTGCTTTGATCCCTTTCTTTACATAGAGAGCTACATAGAGATGCCATTTACTACCACCCTCTGGGTCCTGTCTTTTAGCTAGTTTCTAACCAATTTCACCACTTTACAGCCCACACCCAGATTCCCCAATTTGTTAAGCAACCTTCTATGAAGAACGGTGTTGAAGGCCTTACTGAAATCCAGGTAGGCCACATCCACCACCCCTCTCTGATCCACCGCCCTGGTCATCCCGTCAAAGAAATTGATAAGATTATTCTGACAGGACCTACCATGTTGCCTTGAGTCTTTTGCACCACTTGACTCCAGGAACTTCACTACCCTCTCCTTAAGCAGGGACTCCATCAGCTTCCTCACCACTGAGGTCAGGCTTACAGGTCTGTAATTGCCTGTCTCCTCCCTACTTCTAGTCTTATGCAGGGGGACCACCACTGCCCTCCTCCAGTCCCCAGGTACCTCCCCCATCTCTAGTGATTGGTTGAAGAGGTTTGTCAGTGAACTTGCTAGGGCCACTCCACTGCATCCTCCTTGTTAAGACTCATGGACATCCTCTCTGGAATGGACAGAGGGCTGATCTCAGCTATATTTGTCAACCTTGTTAAAGCTTTCGACATGGTCTCCCACCCATTGCTGTTAACAAGACTCTCAGAGGCAGGCATCTTTATCTCAGCCACAAACTGGTTCAGTGCCTACCTCTCATGAAGAGCACAATCAGTTAGAATTGCAGATGCCATATCCTCCCCATGACTACTGGTGTCTCCCAAGGGTCGGTACTTGGCTCCCCCATTCTTCATTTTCCTCAACAACCTGCCACAAGTCTGCACAGCTTCATCTATACACATGTCTGCAGATGACACCATCCTATTCGCCACTGGCTCCTCCCAGGAAGAAGTAGCAGCCAAACTCCAGACAGACTTCGATAAACTTCAACACTGGTTCAGCTTGCACCAGTTCTCTCTCAATGCTAACAAAAAACGTCACCATGTTCTTCGACACGAGACACTGGGTAGCCCGACTCCACTCCCTCCATCCTTCCGCATGCTGAACGGGACAACCCTGGAGGAAGTCGCTTCCTTCCAGTATCTAAGGGTATGGCTCGACCTTCACCTTACCTTCTCCGACCACATTGATGCAATTATAAAAAAACTACGCCCCCAGCTAGGTGCCCTCTACAGGAACCGCTCTAGCCTCCCCTTTATGGCTAGACACGAACTAGTACAGAAAATGATCCTCCCTTCCTTGGACTACTGTGACATAGTCTATAGCGCGGCACCAATTTCCATCCTGTCTAAACTAGACCTCCCTTTCAATGCTTTCTGCTGCTTTGCTCTAGATGCTCCCCCTCTGTTCCCACCACTGTGACCTCTACCGCTCCCTCACTTTCCCATCCCTAGAAAATCACAGGAAGCAGCACTGCTCCAAGTTTGTCTCAGAATTCTGGCTTGGGGCTCTTCCCTCCTACCTTTCCTCAATACTAGTGTTGGCTCCCAACCCCCCTCATGCTCTCCAGTCCTTTGACAACTGTACTAAATATTCCCAGTTGAAAGACCTCCAATGGACAAACAGCCTTCTCGCACAGATTCCCGAAACTATGGAATGCTCTCCCCCCTCAAATTCATCACTGTTCCTCTACCCATTCCCTATCAAATGCACCGACAAATGACCTTGCTGTAAATTGTGCCTGCATACTATAAATTAATCCCCCCACCCCAACTTTCTACTGCCTGACCAGCGGCACCGCCCTATCCTTGGTAGATGGCATATACATCTATATCTATATATATTTACAAAAACAATTTCTGCACTTACTCGCATACACTCTTGTCTCTCTCTGGCCTGCCTAGTTCTAGCCCCAAGTATTAATCTACAGCACCAATCTGTACTCTATGAATGTTTGTATGTAAGTATATAGCAGTTATATGTATTTTCTCGGGTATATGCTGTTAGCTGTCTATTACAACTTTATATTTCATCAACTTGGTTTGTTGTCACCTGTTTGTTGTTGCTAAGTAGCAGTTGTTTTTGCATTGTGCTCTGATTCTGTGATAGAATCTGTATTAGTAGAAGGTAGATTATTGTGATTGTAGTTACCTTTTGATGGGAAGGATAAAGAGGTGAGATAGAAGTGTATGTATTTTCAAATATTATAGAGGAACAGTGGCAGGATTTTTAGGACAGTAAATTAATAAAAAGGGAACTAGGAGAGCTTCAGTAGCAGACAAGTAGTGGAATAACAGTATAATTGCAGTATAATGTGGGGGTGGTGCAATGCAGTGGCTGTGGGGCAGCCATATTCAGGCAGATCTTCTGGACACTGAGGTGCTGCCCTATCTGCATGCATCTTTCTGGACTGCGGGATGAGGTAGCCAGACTCAGAGAGGAAGTAAACTGGGTCAGGAGTACCATCACCCCATCCAGAAACCACTCAGTCCAATGCAGCTGCCTCAAAGGATGCAGAGAACGAGGAGTACTTGGATGACAGTGGGTTCAGGGAGGGTTAGACCAGTCAGGCAGAGGCACATCCCAGATCCTATTCCACTCAAGAACTCATATGCCACACTGCCAAACAGGGACAACCAAATAGAGGTACCCAGAGAAATGGAAGGAAAGGATGTGGAGGTTAGCCAAGTGCAAAAGATGGAGATTAGCGCCCAGGAGGTGGATAGGCAGAATAGGGGCAAAATTCAGCAGAAGGGCAGACAGCAAGGTGAACCAGGGATAAAGGACAACCGAGGAAGGGGCTGGAGTACAACAGCGAAACAGTCTAGGGAGGTCAAATCATGGAAAGTCATGTGTGCAAATGCCAGGAGCCTTTGCAACATGATGGAAGATCTGGAGGCTGTCATGGTGCAGTCAGACCTGGACATTGTGGCCATCACTGAAACCTGGTGTAATGATAACCACGACTGGGAGTTGGCCATACCTGGCTACAACATATTCAGAAGAGACAGGGCAGGCAGGAAGGGAGGAGGAGTGGCACTGTATGTGAAAAATGACATAAGGGCCACACAGATCCAGGAGGAACAAAATGGGGGAGAGATACTGTGGATTAAGCTGGAAAGGAAAATGGGGCCAGCCATCCGCACAGGTGTGGTCTATAGACCACCAGCCCAGGAGGAAGAAACAGATAGGGAGCTGATGCTAGCCATCCAGAGGATGGCAGACAAGGGTGAGGTAGTACTGGTTGGAGACTTCAATATTCCAGACGTGGACTGGAGCATCCCAGCAGCAGCATCAACTAGGAGCAGATTTATCCTGGACTCCCTTCAGGTGCCTTCCTCAAGCAACTGGTCATGGAACCAACTCGGCAGAAGGCAATACTGGACCTTGTGCTCACAAACAGGGACAGTGTGATGGGGGTAAGAGTGGGGGAGCACCTGGGGAACAGTGACCACCAGTCACTGTGGTTTGAAATCACAGAAAGAGCAGAACCAAACCACACAAAAACACGTATCCTGGATTTTAGGGGGGCAAACTTTCAGAAAATGGGGAGATACTTGAAAGAGGCATTAAGGGGAATGGGGCAGGAATCAGGGGTTGAGGAACAGTGGGAAGTATTTAAAATGGGGATTACAAGAGCAAAAGAATTATGTATTAAGCAGGTTAGCAAGAGGAAAAGGAAGAGGAGACATTATGGTTTTCCAAAGAGGTAGCGAAAGCCAAAAGATTGCATTCAGGCAATACAAAAGACACAGGCAGAAGGGATAGGGAGAAGTACCAGGAGAAGCAAAGGGAGGCAGGGAGGTCAGTAAGGAAGCCAAAGCTCAGACAGAAGAACACATTGCAAAATCAGTGGGTAGAGGGGACAAAACCTTTTACAGGTACATAAGTGAAAAAAGAAAGGCAAAGGGAGGGATAGTGAGACTGAAGGGGGAGGATGGGGGCTGTGTGGAGGATGACAACAGTAAAGCTGACATACTGAACAGGTATTTCTGCTCAGTCTTTACTGAGGAAGAGGAGGGTAATGGGTCTGAATGGAGTACAAGGGGTGAGAATGGTGCAGAAATGGACACAAGTCCCTTTACACAAGAAAGGGTCCTGAAGGAACTGGAAGTAATAAGAGTTGATAAAGCAATGGGGCCAGATGGGGTGCACCCCAGAGTCCTTAAAGAACTAAGAGAGGTGGTGGCTGAACCTCTTGCTATCCTGTTTAGCCCATCACTAGAAACAGGGGAGGTACCCAAAGACTGGAGGATAGCAGATGTAGTCCCCTTATACAAAAGTGGGAACAAAGAGGAAGCAGGGAACTACAGACCAGTCAGCCTCACCTCGGTAGTGGGGAAGATCATGGAAGCACTACTGAAGGAGAGATTGGTGGAACATCTGGTTGTCAATGGACTACAGGACCCAAGGCAGCATGGTTTCACCAGGGGGAGGTCATGTCAGACCAACTTCATTGAATTTTTTGACTGGGTGACTAGGGAGGTGGATCAGGGGAGGGCAGTGGACATGGCCTATCTGGACTTCAGCAAGGCCTTTGACACTGTGCCACATAGAAGACTATTGCACAAACTGGGGAATATGGGTGTGGGCAGGACAGTAGTGCGGTGGGCAGGTAACTGGCTGGGTGGCAGGACACAGAGGGTGGTGGTAAATGGCTGTCACTCCACAGAGGGAAGAGTGACCAGTGGGGTACCACAGGGATCAGTGCTGGGACCGGTACTATTCAATATCTTCATCAGTGACATTGCGCAGGACCTAGAAGGCAGAATTTCACTGTTCGCTGATGACACAAAGCTCTGTAACAGAGTAGACACACCAGAGGGTGTAGACAGAATGAGAAGGGACCTGCAGAAACTTGAAGAATGGTCAGGGTTTGGCAGTTGAAATTCAATGCAAGGAAGTGCAAGATAATGCATATGGGGCACAAAACCCTGGCACAATATATCAGTTGGGGTGAGGATATAGCATGCACCAAGCAGGAAAGGGATCTTGGAGTTATCTCTGATGACCTCAAGGCAGGAAACAGTGTGACAAGGCAGGAGGTAAAGCAAATAGGATGCTGGGATGCATAGGTAGGGCATCACCAGCAGGAAAAGGAGGTCATAATTCCACTATACAAGACACTAGTGAGGCCGCACCTGGAGTACACTGTGCAGTTCTGGAGACCTTACCTACGAAAGGACATAGACAGGGTAGAGAAGGTTCAGAGGAGGGCAACAAAGATGGTGCATGGATTGCATCACAAGTCCTATGAGGACAGGTTGAAGGCACTGAACATGTACTCCTGGAGGAGAGGAGGGAGAGAGGGGATATGATAGAGACATACAAGTATCTTACAGGGAGGAACAGGGTGCAGGAATGCACTATTTTAAGCGAAAAGATGTTCCAGGACTAGAGGGCATGGGATGAAGTTGGAGGAGGCGATTCAGAGGAAACGTGAGGAAGAATTTCTTCACAGAACGGGTGGTGGACAAGTGGAACACCCTGCCAGAGGAAGTGGTGGGGGCTGAAACAACCACGGGATTTAAGAATGCATGGGATAGACATAAAGGAATTCTGGAGGTCAGGGGTAAGGGGCAACAGACTTCCTGGAAAACATAAACTGAACTTACAAACTTAAATGGGCAGACTGGGTGGGCCATAGGCCCTTATCTGCCGACACTGTCTATGTATCTATGTATCTATGTACAATTGTTGTAACCAAGTATTACCTTTATTTTCTGTGTAACTGCCAAATTGTTATTATGATAACCTGCGTGTTATCCTCCCCTTGCACCCTTCCCCCAGGTCGCACTGGGAGACGAGCATCATTTTGCTCAGTGTGCCTTTCCTGATGAATCAATTCAATAAATAAACAAAAAAGACTTCCCTGAGTTCCTTCAACACTCTAGGGTGAATCTCGTCTGGCCCTCTTGTCTGTCTTCACCTTTCCTAGTTCCTCCAAGACTCTATCCACTGTAAATGGGCCGGTGTCCACCTCTCCGATGTGTACATCTTTCCTCGTGAGTCTTGGTCCCTCCCCTGCCTCTTCCTTGGTAAATACTGAGCAAAAATATTTGTTCAGTATCTCAGCTTTTTCAAGGTTGACCTCCAATCACCCACCCTCTCCCTTCTTTAGCCTAACAATACCATTTCTGGTCTTCTTCCTCTTGCTAATGTAACCCCCCTGCAAATGGGGGTTCCCAAAAGACTTCCAGGAGCTTGCTTGAATGCTCCAAGCCTGAATGGTGTTTGGCATTTAAGCCATTTATCAGTGAGTGTTTTTAGAGCCTCTGGTACTGTCTCTTTAAAGCTGCCTGCTTGCAGACATAATTAGTTTGTATGGGGGGACTGTGTGCTTCTCTGAGTACCACTCGAGCTGCTGCCAATTCACTTCATTTTTGCAGTCACTAGGAGTGCAAAGGAACCTATCTGAAAGATGTAACTGTTTGCCAGAAATTATTTAGAGTAATAATGAAATTACAGTTTGTCTAACCTGCTTTCTTTGCAGTCAGAACTGTGTCTGCTAGTTCCCATTCTAGTTTTGAACTGCTGAACTGGACCAATCAGTGTGGGGTAAGCTAGCTCTAAAATGGTGCCTTGGACGAATCAGAACTTGGACTCATAATCTGAGCCAGCCACAAGAGGATTGTATGGGCAGTGACTCTGGGAGATGTAGTTTAGACTTCAGTGCCTTTTTGGACCAACAGCAGCAGTCTATTGTGAGTGACAGCCAATCCAGTCAAGAACTGGGAGGAACTCAAAGGAAGTGCCCGGTTTTGTCGGTTGGAGTTTCAGTTGAGCTTTGGCAGTGAAGAAGGAAGGAGCCCTGTGCTTTTTCAGTGTGCAGTTTTAGTCAAAAAACGTGTGTAAGGCCCAGAGTTCCGGTCTGCAGCTTGTGTAACAGCTTGTTAGGACTGAATCCGTCCTGTGAAAAGAATCAAAGGATCTCTGAAGAGTAGAAACCAGGCTCACCCTGTAGAAGACTGGAGAATTGCTGAAAATTGCACTCGGTCTGTCAGGAACTGAATCTGCTGTGTGTTCTTCGGGTATTGTGCAGTAATTGCAGTCGGGATACAGATGCAGCCTGCCTGGTATAGTGCTTTCTTTTATATGGATGTGTGAAGAGGTTTGTGTACCTCAAGTGAGCCCTGCTGACATTGAAGGACCCTATCTTATTTGGAGGTCGTGAGTACTAATTCAGGTCGCTCCTGTTGAATTGCCACATTAAATCCAAATGGAATTACTGTACTGCTGACTGTTTAATTCTCCTTTCTCTGTGTGAAAGGGCCCTCACCAGCTGCCACGGTTTGGACTAACCACTAGGGCTTGGATACCGAGGACAGTAATCTGATAGATAGGCCTGTGCACAGAGCCATAGGTAGATTATTAGAGTGATAAGCTAATTAACCTGATTTCCCTGTCCTTGTTATATCCCCTAAATAAATCAGAGCTGCTTGTTTCAGCAAAGTTATACTGCCTGAGGTATTTGTCTATGTTAAGTACTGTACTGTGATTGTTGCACTGTATCTCATTTCTAGGAGGTCCCAGTGCTGGAACCAGACCTGGGGGTAAGTGTATACTGTGAAGGTAATTCTGATATATTGTGTGGGCCACTAGTGGGAAGAAAGGGGGGTTGCAGTGTCCCAGAGGGCTGTGACCAAGTTAGTTTAACTATTGCAAACCCTGACCTCTGGGTGGAGGCACCCGCCATTGGATCCAGGCCCCTCAACCTGTTAGTGGCAAATCAGGCAGGGGTAGTAGCCCCTGGGATAGCGCCATCTAGGGGTTACACTAATATAACAAAAGAAGGTCTTGTCTCACTTCTTGATAGCCTGTGCTATTCCTTCCTCCGTTCTTGCCTTACCCCTCTAAACAGCTTTCCCAGCTTCTCTCTGCTTCTCCAGATATTTCAGTCTGTTTTCTTCTTCTTTCTGTGTCTCTTTGTATTTCCTTAATGCCTTACTTTTTTCTTGCTCTTTCTCGGCTACTGACTTAGAGAACCATGGTGGCCACTTCTTTCTTTTGCTTTTGCTAAGCAATGTGACACACTGACTTGTCACTCCTGCTATGGATTTCTTGAGTCTAAGTCACTGTTCTTCTACCCCTCCCCCATATCTTCTGCTGCCAGGGCAATTCTGAGCTGTTCCCCCATCTCCATGAAGTTGGCCTTCTGGAAATCTAGGATCTTAATCTTTGAATGGCTTTCTTCTGCCAACGTGTTGACTCTAAACCACACAGTTCTGTGGTCACTGGCACCAAGGGGACTGCCCACCTCAACATCCATGATTATGTCCCAGTTTGTCAGCACTAAGTCCAGTACAGCCCCCTCCCTGGTGGGCTCAACCACGAGCTGCCTTAGGTCTGCCCCATAGATGGCAGACATGAGGTCCCTGCTCATTGATGTACTTGCAGTCTGGGTATTCCAATCTGCATCCGGCATGTTGAAGTCACCTATTAGCAGTACTTCCTCTTTGGCTGCCATATTATGGATGGCTTCCACTAATACTAGATCTATATCCTCCCCCTGCACAGGAGGCCTGTAAACTACTTCAGCATAGGTGGTTGTTTTGTCCCTTGACTCCAGTGTGACCCACAATGCCTCTGCTTCTTCCTTGGATCCCTGAGCCTCCACAGCTTTAGTCCCTTCTTTTACATGCATAGCAACCCCTCCTCCCCTCTTCCCTTCCCTATCCTTTCTAAAAAGTGTATACCCTGGTATGGCTGCATCCCAGTCATGGTTCCCTGCGTACCATGTCTCCGTCATAGCCACAATGTCCAGGTTTGTGTCTGCCATCAGTGCCATTAGGTCTGGGATTTTGTTTCCCAGACTGCAGGCATTTGTGCACATAACCTTCCACTGCGTGTAACCCCTTAATGTTCCTTGTTTATTTGTCTTTGCCCTGCGCCACATTAGTGATGTACCTGCTGTTCTCTCCCCCATTGTAACCATGGTAGTTTCATGGTTAGATATTATGCTAGTTACTGGGTTTGCACTGCTTTCAGTTATGTCCTGTAAGGGGGGGCTATGATGATCCCCTTGACTGTCTATGCCTCCCCCCTTGGCAAGTTTAAATTATCACTAAGGATGCACTTAAACTTCGCAGAGAGGATACCTTTACCTTCCCTGGATAGATGCAGGCCATCTGGAGAATATAGTCTTTCATCCCTCCAGGTGAGGTTCCAGTCCTCAATGAAGCCATATCCCACCTCACTGCACCATTTCTTCAGCCATTTATTGAATTCAATAATGCGGATGTCCCTCCCTTCCCCCTTGCTGTGGACAAGTAGCACCTTCGAGAAGGTGACAGAGTGTGCTACTTGCCCAAGACTCCTTCCCATCTTCCTGAACTCTTTCTGTACTTTTCGTACATCTACCCACTCTTTAGCCAGGTCATTGGTCCCCAAGTGAATTATGACATCCAGCTCCCCCCCTTGCTACCAACCTTGCAATCCTAAGGATTCGCTTGCCTTCCTTCCAAACTGTGTCTCCAGGTAGGCACATTACTTCCCTCTCACCATTGCTGCCCAACCCCAGCTCAATCCCCCAGACAATGGAGTCCCCAACCAGGATCTGCTTCCTCCTCCTGTGTGTTCTCCTTGCATCTGCCCTTAGGGTGCCATCCTGGATGAATCCTTCAACCCCACGGTGTTCACTTCCTGAGATGCTGCGCAATCTCTATGCTCTGCCAGGATGGCATACGAGTTGTGAAGTGCCATTGGCTGGAGGATGTGCCACCTAACCACCACAGACAATCAGCTACCACCAGCAAACCCCCACAGAAACACTCATCTGCTCCTACAAAATCCCCCAAACAGGTAACTTTCCAAATGAATCCAGAAAGCAACCTGGTACCAACTAAAAGCAACAATAAGCTGCAAAAGAAACAATAACAGAAATAACATCAGCAAAAATCAACAGTCACTTCCCTGAAATGAACTGCTTCCTTCCTCTTCTAGCCCCTTATGAGAATCCAACAGGTAAGCAGCTACACCACTCTGACTCAGCCCCATCTCCAGGTAGCAGTTAGCAGTAGCTCTGCTGAGGAGCCAGGCCAGACAATTAGCACCCCTCCTCCAAGCTACAGGGCTAGACAAAACACAGTTCCTGCCTTAGAAAGTTAATGGCTTAAAAAAAAAAACAAGATAAGCAGAACTGTTTCCTAAGTGAAATAAGAGTATAAAAGAACTAAACCCAGCAATGAGCAGGTTCTGCACTGCACTGAACTGAAATGGAGTATTCCCTCCTGACCACCAGAGACAATCAGCCATACCAGCAAATCCCTACATAAACACTCAACTGCACCTACAAAATCCCCCAAACAGGTAACTTTCCAAATGAATCCAGAAAGCAACCTAGTACCAACTGAAAGCAACAATAAGCTGCAAAAGAAATAATAACAGCAGCAATAAAATCAGCAAAAATCAACAGGGTAAACAGGAAAGAGAGGAGGCACTGTGGGTCACCCTGGAGACAAGAAACGGCACTACAATCTGTATGGGGGTTTTATACAGACCCCCTTCTCAGGGGGAGGAAATGGACAAGGAAATGATAGAAGGCATCCTTAGAATGGCAGAAAAGGGGAGTTATTGTTGATGGGGAACCTGAATATGCCAGATGTTAACTGAAGCACCTTTGCTGCAGCCACATATAAAAACAGAGTAATTCTTGATGCCCTACAGGGGGTATACCTCAGACAGCTGCTGTTGGAACCCACTCAGAAGGGAGCAACCTTAGAGCTGGTACTCTCAAACTGGGACGGAGAGAGGATTACGGATTTAGAAGTGGGTAGCCATCTGGGAAAAAGCGACCACCAAACAGTGCGGTTCACAATAAGCAGAGTCACAGAGTCAAGTCACACAAAGGTGAGGGTATTGGACTTTAGGAGGGCTAACTTTGGCAAAATGGGGAAGTGCCTCAGAAAAGCACTAGCAAATGGGTAAAGAGGTGGGGTGGAGGAACAACGGGGAAAAATCAAAGCTGCCATCACAGAGGCAATAAGCCTTTGTGTGATGCAAATAAAACAAAATGAAGGAAAATAAACACCATGGTTCTCAAAAGAGGTGGCAGGGAAGCTTAGGGAGAAAAAGATAGCTTTCAGGAAGTATAAGGAAACACAGAAGGAGCAGGACAAAGAACTGTGCCAGTTAAAGCAGAAGAAGCAGGGAAGGCAGTAAGCATAGCAAAGGCCCAAACCAAGGTAAAGATATCCAACTCAGTTAGGAAGGGGGATAAAACCTTTTATATGTACATTACAGAGTGAAGAAAGACCAGGAGAGGGATAATGAGGCTTAATAAAAGGGGGTGGGTGGGCAGAGGGTGACAGTGACAAAGCAGAGATACTAAATGAGTACTTCTGCTCAGTATTCACAAAAGAAGAGGAGGGGGAGGTACCTAAAACCAATAATAGAAGCACACTGGATAGGAGGGTCGATACCAGTCCATTCACAGAAGAAAGAGCCCTGAAAGAACTCCTAAAACTGAAGGTGGACAAAGCAGTGGGGTCTGTTGGGATTCACCCCAGAATTCTAAAAGAACTAAGGAACTAAGGGGAGAACTAGTGGCACCACTGACTACCCTTTTTAAAAGAAATCATGGGAGAAGGTACCTGAGGACTGCAGGAGGGTGGGTATGATTCACCTTCACAAAAGTGGGAGCAAGGCAAAGGCAGGAAACTACAGACCTGTTAGTGTGACCTCAGTGGTAGGGAAAATGATGAAATCACTTCTGAAAGAAAGAATTGTTGAGTGCCCAGAGGGTCACAGGACCCAAGGAAGCATGGTGGGAAGGTCATATCAGATGAATCTAATAGATTTCTTTGACTGGGTGACCAAAGTAGTAGGCCACGAGGGGCTGTGAAAGTGGCCTACCTAGACTTTAGTAAGGCATTTGACACAGTCCCACACAAAAGATTAATAAACAAGTTAGCCAGCCTGGGAGTGGGTCCCAGGGTGGTGACCTGGGTAAAAAAATTGGCTGGACAACAGGAAGCAGAGGGTAATAGTAAATGGAGTCCACTCTGAAGAAAGGGGGGTTGCTAGCAGGGTACCACATGGTTCAGTACTGGAACTGGTCCTCTTTAATATCTTTATAGGTGACACTGCAGAGGGACTGGAAGGAAAAGTATGCCTCATTGCAGATGACACAAAGATCTGCAACAGGGTTGATGGAAAGGCTGAGAGAGGACTTGGCAAGGTTGGAGGAATGGTCAAAAATATGGCAGCTTAGAGTCAATGCAAAGAAGTGCAAAGTAATGAACCTGGGAAACAAAAACCCAGTGGAAGAGTACACAATCGGGGGGGGTTAATTAATGACAACAAAAATGGAAAGGTAGTAAGGAGGGCTGGGGGGATACTGGGATGAATAGGAAGAGGAATCACCAGTAGAAAACAGGAAGTTGTTATCCCTCTGTACAGATAGTGGTGAGACCCCATCTGGAGTACTGTATGCAGCTTTGGAGACCCCATCTTCGCAAGTACATAGACAGGATGGAGGCAGTCCAGAGGAGGGCATCTAAAATGGTGTAGGGTCTGCACCAGAAGACATATGAAGACAGAATAAAAGAGCTTAATATGTATACCCTCAAGGAAAGGAGGGAGAGGGGGGACATGATGGAAACTTTTAAGTACCTCAAGGGAATTAAAGTCCAAGAGGGCAGCATCTTTCAGAAAAAGAGATGCATAAGAACAACAGGGCACAATTTGAAAATAGAAGGGGATGACTCAGGGGCAATGTGAGGAAGTATTTTTTCACTGAGAGGGTGGTGGATGCATGGAACAGCCTTCCTGATGAGGTTGTGGGGTTAAAAACAGTGGAGGAATTTAAGAATGCATGGGACAGACAAAGCAATTCTAGTAGGAGGAAGTAGGCTGTTGGTAAAACTAGGATTTGCAGCTTATCCGATAGGTAGAGAAATTAGCAGACTGGGTGGGCCAGGCAGTCCTCATCTACCATCAAAGTCTATGTTTCTATGAAATCTAGGTAGACTACCATTCATGACTCCACCCTGATCTAATTCCCTGGTCACCCAGTCAAAAAAAATCTATCACATTTTTCTGACATGACCTCCCTGTTGTGAAACCATGCTGTCTCAGATCCTGTAAGCCCCTGGTTTCAAGATATTCCACAGTCATTTCCTTCAGTGTTGATTCCATTAATTTCCCCACCACTGAAGTCAGGTTCACTGGCCTATAATTTCCAGCCTCCTCCCTGCTATCACTCTTGTGAAGTGGGACTACATTTGCCCTCCTCCAGTCTTCTGGAACCACTCCTATCTCCAGTGCATGGCTGAACAGGACAGCCAGAGGTACAGCAAGCACCTACCTAAGCTCCTTTAGTATCCTGGGATGCATCCTGTCTGGCCCCACTGCCTTCTTCACTTACAGATTTGCAGGTTTCTTCAAGACTCTCTTTACTGTAAATGCACTTGTGTCCTCCTCCTCCCTCCTTTCCTTCAATGCTCCTGTTCATTAAGTGTGGTTCCTCGCCTTTCTCTTCCACTGTGAACACTGAACGAAAGTATTTGTTAAGGACATCTGCTTTTTCTTGGTCCCCTTCCATATACTCCCCCCCCCCCCCCTTAATCTTACTATCCCTCCTGTGGTCTTTCTTCTTTCGCTTAGTTACATAGCTAAAAAAATGTCTCATCTCCTTTCTTTAGTTTACATCACCGACAATAACCTAAAGGTTGACTCAACAACATGGTTTCTGAACTGGAAGATCATTTCAGATAAACCTGATAAGTTGTTTTTGACAGTTAGCAGGGCAGCAGATATGGGGTTACCTGTGAGTGTGCTGTTTCTTGACTACAGCAAAGCTTTTGATAGTGTACCGCGTATGGAACTTATTTCTAAACTAAAGGACATGGGAATTAACTGCAGGATAGTGAGGTGGGTAGGATCTTCGATGGAAAACTGGTAGTAAAGAGTCATCATAAGTCGAAGTTGGGAGATGTGACAAGTGGGGTACCACAAAAGTCAGTTTTTGGTCCTACTTTATTCAACATATTTGTAACATCTATGAATTTTGTTTGTTTGTTTATTTATTGTTCTAGGAATTATTACCTTTGAGCTAAAGGCTCTTTTACAAAGGTTCCACGTCATATTAAGTACAAACAAAAGGTTACATAGAGTGGCACAACAAATTGCGTTGTGGTAATAGACAAAAAAAAAAAACTTAGTCAAGTATTGAAACATTTGTGCAAGGACAGGTAATACCAATGAACACTTTTCATCAATAATAAAAAAAAAAGATCAAGTGAGAAGAGGAAAGAAACAAGTTAGGGAAGTGTATAGATAGAGTGGGTGAGAGAAAGGGTGAGAAGAGCAGACCATAGCAAGAGAAAAGGATCCTGTTACAAGCCTTTGTCAAGTAAATGGACAGGGTGGAGAAGTGAAGGCAATGTATGGCTAAACAAATTTGTGAATGATACCAAAGTGGGTTTGGTGGTAGATGCTGAAGAGGCAATAAATAACTTTAAAAGGGAACTAGGTAAACTGGAAACCAAAATACAGAAGCGAGAATTTAATGTGGACAAATATGCATTTGTGAGCTAGACTAGAAATGTTTTGGAATATTACATGCTATCAAGATAGCAGGGAGCAGGGCACCTATGCCATTGTAGGGAGCCCTAGTAAGACCACATCTGGAATACTACAGCCTGTTCAGGGCACTGCAAACAAAAGGAGGTAAACAAATAGAACTGGTGCAGTAAAAGACAACAAAGATGGTAACCAAAGTTAAAAATGAAATGACCAGAGACTGGAATATCTGAACATGTACACCATCGAGTACAGAAAGCTAAGGAGGATTTATGTCTAATATATATAGACTTTCATGAACCTGACTTGTGAAACTGTCTAGGGATCATAAGGAAAGAAATCTATGTGAAACTATGAAGCATGAGTGACAGTTGAAGGTTGAGATGTACAAGGTAAAAAAAAAGGTCAATAAATTTCACAAAGGATAATTGCACAATAGAGCAAGCTATATAAATAAGGACAAGGATACCCACAGCTTAAAAAGCTAATGAAAAAGTAAAGCCTGAAGGAACTCTTCACTGCAGGGACAATCCACAAACCAATAGAAATGAAGGTTCAACTATTAATTTCTGCTCAGTTTTCTCTTAATTTCATCTTCCACCTGATGCCAAAAAGGCAATGACAAAGCACCCACTGCACGGACCACTACACCAAGACACTGCACACACATTTTTTCTGTAGCCACTCCTTTATGTTCAGCAAAGTGGCACATTACAAAAACAAGTTGCACAAGCAAACCATGCGGTTGCTAAATGCAGAAAGACTAACGTTTCACTTAGCAAGCTGCTAAGCTTCCTCAGAGTGATCTGGGAGGCCACAAAATAGTGATCATTATATACAGATGTCGTGTTTTCCTTAATTAGTGCATTAACCAATCACATAACCTCCTTATCATTGAGGCATTAAATGTGATCACATTTAAAAAAGACACTTGCATATATGTCAATGTATAAATAATTTTACGACAAAATTACTTAATACGTTCAGGAAAACGCACTGCAAACTTGGGTTCAAAAAAATCTTAATTCTAGAGTCATTTGATTCTTAGAATTCAATAATCATCCGCACCATACGTAAAATGTTCTAAGTGTTGGACATTATTTTACCTTTATGGTTGGTGCAAAAAAAAAAAAAAAACACCACCACTTTATGCTTAAAGCTTCCTTAATATTACTATCCTGTCTGTAGGGAAGGCATGTACCATCACTTTACAGTACTTTAAATGCAAATATAAATGTCAATTAATGTCATAAGTTTATTTCCATATGCTATGATATAGCACAAGAAAAAAGCTCCTTAGTGGTATTTATTATTTTACTCCCAGTACAGAGAAAACCAGGCACCACCAATGTGCAAATATATCCGTATTTCCATTAACTCGACAACATTCACACTATTTTAGTATTTACATTTTTTTTTTTTTTTTTTAGAAATGCTGCTAAATCGATGCTATCATTGAAGTCCTGATGCTTACGTGCTCCCAGTTCGAAAATCCAGTAGCTCTCCCTTTGACCAATGAGCTTCTTTATATCTCCACCCCTTAACTCAACTGAAACTAATTCTATACCCTCAAACTGAAAATTGAGTCTTGTCTGTGGATTCAGTTTCATATGTTTTACTATGGCATATGTATCATCCCCCTCTGTACAGCTCTTACATGTTCACTTAGCCTAGTTCTAAAACTGCGAGTTGTCCTGCCAACATAATAGGCTCCTAACTCACAAGTTAATAAGTAGACAACATGTGTACTAACACATGTAAGAAAATCTTTGATGTTAATGTCTCTACCGGTGATAGAGTGAGAAAATGTTTTACAGGTACAAATATATTTGTAGTACATGCTGCGACTGCAGTAGTGTGTACCTGTGGGGAGCAAGGGCAGACTGTCTCACTGGTTCACCTTATACAGCCCAGCAGATATCTTATATGGTACCCCAGCTTATTTGACCATCCAGGAAACTCAAATTTAATTTTGTCTTGTACTTTGTGCTTTCAAATGTTCATAACAAGTTCCCCGGGGAAAAGGCGGTCTTCCCACAAAGACAAAACTAGATGTGAGTTACCAAGGAGGTCAAGTAAGCTGGGGTACCATATAAGATAATAGCTGGATTGTTTCAAGGCTGTTAGTACATTGTTAACAAAAAGAAAACCACCTACCTGAAGAAGTGGTATAGCCACAAAACATTGTGTATAAGGTGGAAGATAAAATAAAGAGAAAACTGAGCAGAAATTATGAGTTGAATCTGCATGTCTATGGATCTGAACAATGGAATGCGTTACCAGGTGAAGTAGTTGGCAGTGAAAATATGGATACATTCAAAAATAAATTAGAAATGTATTACAGAAGTAACAACAGACAAAGAATAAACCATTGAAAATGGCAAGTCATTATGAGCAAATTGCCTTACAGGCTTGAAACAAACTTATGAAGCCCAAGAAGTGTACGGCATCAACTGGCACGCTCCCTCTCTTTGCCCCATGCTAAATATTTCCTGGCATATAGTTACACCCCATCCCTTCACCCCGCCCATGTGGCAAGCAGTCCGGTGATAGTGGAGAATACTGGACGATCACCACCAAACCTACACTATTAGTGCAGAGTTCAAGTTATGCTACTCTCACAATTTAGTTTATTTTGTATTCATTTCAGTTGGGGGCTTCACCGCCCACACCCCAATTAAAAAAGGAGGTATGTGGGGGGGTGAATCCCCCCAATTCATACAAACAAACCAAAATTAACAGCAAGCACAAGCCCACGCTGTATTCACAAGAGCTTTATGCTACACAAATAGCGGTGGTCCAGTATTTTCCACTCTCGCCAGCAGTCCTTGACATCCAGCAGCGCTCATAAACCCTGCAACAAGCCAAGCAATCCCTTGCAGCCCCCATAGCACCACCTCCTCCAAACCAATCAGTCCTTGGCATTAAGTGCCCCCTCACCCAGCCCCAAGCCATGCAGCCTTTCCAAGCCAACTACTGCACCAACAAACAGTGACCTCCATTCACCTCCCTCATCCTGCCACAAGCTAAGCAATCACAGCATCTAGTGACACACCTCAAACATTCCATCCCATATCAGGCAGTCACTGACATCAAGTGGCACTTCATCCCTTACCCAGCCACAAGCCAGGCAGTCCCTGGCACGCAGTGAAAACCCCCACTCTCACTTCCTAATCCAACTACCACACCACAGCAACCTTCATCCACCTTTACAGCTGGCCACCATCTGAATCATAACAATGATTTACTACATACATGCACAAAGCATGTATTTTATAAATTCTAGTTTGTAGTAATGTCATTATCCCAAACAGGGATTTATGAAACACGCACTACCTGCATCTGTATTTGGCCATTTGCAGTTGTGATTTATTCAGACACTGACCGGCCACAGAGGTGAGTGGAGAGTGTGTCCCATCTGCTGTCTCAGGGACAGAAACAACTCCTACTAGCCACCTTTATTGGGGGCTGGGGTTCTGGGGTCAGGACCCGAGCATGCTACTAGGGATAGGCTCCTGGTATCCCCCCCCCTTTTTTTTTTTTTAAGTAATTGTCTGACATGGGAGGGTGGGCTCTCAATGTCAGAATTAGGGTGGAGAGCAACGTGGCTATTTGGGATAGGCTCTTGGTGATCAATTTTTATTATTTTTTTATTTATTTACTAATTGTCCAACCGCACTGTTGGCTTATTGTGTCAGAAACAGGTTTGGGGACAGCAACAGGGATTACTCCAGGTTGGGGTAGGGGGGCAAGAGTGGCTACTGGGATGGGTCTGGGTCACTGTGTCATAGCTTTTTTATTCACCATTGCAAAACCAAAAAAAAATGTGTTAGAAAGTGTTCAAACACTTTTTCTGATGCCTCCATTGCCCACCTGCACTCGATTCCTTTAGACTCCACAGCTGCCTTAACACACCCACCATGCCACTCCCTGTTGCTGTCGGGTACCTATCAGATCTTCAGTGTCTCCAGCAACCAATGGGGCTGACATGTCCCTACTGGTGGCCTTGTCTGGCCTAGTGGAGGATCACAGTTCAAACTGTGGTTCAGGCTGCCCTTCTCCCTCTCAAGGGGTTATCACTCATGAGTCTTGTGCCATCCACGATAAGTCAATTATGTAGGAAATAATGGGATGAACTCCACTGTTCCAACAGTGAAGTTCATCCCATCATTTCCCACACTAGTGGAGGATCATGTCCTCACACTGTGATCCTCCATTGCCAGTTTATCCTTGCAAGAAGTCTCCTCTACTCTAGAGGTGGGAGTGCTGGGTGCAGCCTGGAGAGGTCATGATGGCATGTTGGAGGGCTGCTGGCAATGGGGTATGAGGGCCATCACCCAGCATGCCTATGAGGCATTGCCACCACTTCTCTCTCACCCTGCCTATCCACTGATATGTGCAGACTAGAAAATGAATGGAGGAGTTAAGTGATAATGACCGAACAGTTAGCCATTTCCAGGCAATTAACGACCGGCTGGGGAAGGGTGTTGAGGCACAGGCAAGGGCCAACCACACCCTGCTGGTGGTTAATGATCAGAAAATGACCAGCTGTGAGGTCATTATTGTGATTATAAGTCTAATCACAAAAATTAAGCTTTTTATTGACAGCAGTGCCAAAAACAGTTCTTGTTTTGGCTCCGCTGTGGTCAGCCTGGAGCATGTGATGAAATGAGTGTGGCTGCCATGCTGGGCATTTCTAAGAGATTTCAGACCAGCACAGCAGCCAATCAGTGAGCTAGTTTAGCTCATGAATAATTAGACTTATAATGCCTCATAGTGCATGGTTACCTAGGCAGTCTATGGCATCTCCACCATGCCTTCATAAGGAACCACTACTAAGGCAATGTGATGCACACCCTCTGCCCCAGTTCCAAGGAGGAAAGCATACAGTGGGTGCTCTAAGCTCTCCCTCCTGGCCTCCCCTCCTGATGTCCCAGACTCAGGGTGCTAACCCAGGTCACCAGCAATCTGTGCCAGAGTAATCCCCCACCACATTTTTAATTTCTTGGTTTTAACAAGCCACCAAAGCTTTAAGTGACGTGAAGCATGTGTAGTAAACAGACAATAAGGGGGGGATAATTTTTTCACATAATAAATATAGTATAACTACAGTCCATGAATTTCAGATACTTAGAGAGGTATTAGCTTATGAAAAGAGAATTCATTTGCTTTGGTATAGATGAAACTTAAAAGTTCTGTGACTTTTATAATGTTTGGCTGGAGATAAAGAAAATTAATCATGAAATAGATTTCTAATACTAAGATGAAATAAAAGATTTTATGAGCTATGATGTAAGGTGCCCCCTTCCCCATTTTCTATTTAAGTTTAAATATTAGATGTCAATAGATGGTGCTAGAAAGAGAGAGAGACACTTCTTCTGGATATTAATTTGGTATGTGACTTTCACTTTGCCTAATAGTTTTTTTAGGTGTGTGAATCATTTGCCTTAAGTTCTTATTGTCTTCATAAGATTCACTAAACAACTGCCCTTTGGCCCAGCAATAGCACACCATGTACCATGCTGGTGACCCGGGTTTTGTAGCAGACTCAGGTTGCACTGGGGTCAGCCGGGGGGGGGGGGAATCGAGCTTCAATGGACTGCCTCCTCTCCCAGGGATGGGGATCTGGCCGCCACACTCCTCATCAGCTGCCTCCATGTGAAGGACTGGTGGTAGGGCAGCGGAGTGACACAAGGGGTGGCTACCAACAGATGTAAAGTGGATGTATACCTCCACACATACCTGCACTAACATCACTGCACGCCAAGGGAGAAATGGGAAGAAAGCTCCCTATCAAATGGAACAACAGGTTGGTCCTCTGTGAGTGTACTTAGTCCAGAGATGACAGCAGGACTGCCAAACAAAAGATCAGAGCTTATAAAGTCTCCAACATGCACTGCATGCTACTGAATCTCCCACAACTGCAGCCCAACTCCGACATCAGATGCAGGGGATTCTGGGATTTCTGGTTACTGCACATATCAGCTTGGGTGCCAGCAGGATCAGCCTGAAACTATCTATTACACTGCCGAAAAGGGTGAATAAAAGATAAAAAGGTTTTTGCACACAAACTGGGACAAGCGACGCACTTGGGTGTGGGATTCGTAGCGCTGACCCCTTTAAATACTATATGTATACACACTGCTGCACACTTCTCAGGATACTCTTGCAAAATAGATGCTATGCCTAAATGCGACTATTCTGCTTTGCACAATGAAATATAAAAACAAAGTAGTTGCCCAGCAATATAATATAAATTGAATATGGTATTCATGAAAATTTAAGTGAGGACAATGATGCTTAAAATGGAAAAAGCTTCACTAACATTAGGTTTTCTTTTTTAAAGACTCATCTTTTGACTGCACTGTATCATTTGCTTTAATAATTGTAAAGATTACCTACCAGGAAACTAAAATGCCACCCGGCTACTTGAATTTGGGCCCATATTCTGCAGACTAATGAGCATAATTTATTAACAGTGCAACATGGAATAATGATGGTCTCCAAGTTCTCACTTGTTTTGTTTTTGTCAAACTCTGTAAAGTTAGCAAATGGAAACTCTAGCAGCTATAAAAGAATTTATTGCAAACAGTGATAAAATTCAACAGCAATGTATGCTGTAAGTAGACATCTGAACATCTGTTCTCTTTCAGAAAGTAACTGCTGACATGACAACATTTGAATTAGTAAGTCATATCTCATCTAGGTTGAATTCTTTAAGAATATTTGGACTCTAGATGTGGTTTTTGTCAACTTCTTCAAAAATGGCTCATTTTATGAAAATTAAGCCAGACAATTTAAATCACCCATAACAAAGTAAATTAGATTCTTTTCAGCAAATATAATAAACCTTAGTTGCTCACAACAAAACAAGTTTCTGTCAATGCTGAATGTTTGCTCGCATACTGTTTCTACTGGGTTTTGCTTGTATACATTTTTACTATACATTTACCCAAGATAAAACAGATAAGATGTAATATGTAATTTGCAATGAGGTCCAATGTTATACAGGATATTAGAGGCGAGATACAGTACATCATTTTTAGTGGGGTTCAGTTTTAATAATATATTTTTCTAGGACAGATAATCATAGGACCTTTGGCAGACCTCTTTAATGCCTCACTACATTCGGGGTGTGTACCTCAGGACTGGAGGATGGCTCATGTGGTGCCCCTCCACAAGAGTGGCCCCAGGGATGAACCGGGAAACTACAGACCAGTGAGCCTCACATCCATCGTGGGTAAGCTAATGGAGACTATCCTGAAGGAGAGGCTGGTGGCCCTCCTAGAGGCAAAGGACTACAGGACAGCAGACAGCATGGCTTCATATGTGGCAGATCCTGCCAAACCAACCTGGTCGAGTTCTCTGACTGGGTAACTAGGCAACTGGACAGGGGCCATGCAGTGGATGTTCTGTATCAGGACTTCAGTAAGGCATTCGACTCAGTGCCACATGGAAGGCTGGGAAGGAAGTTAGTAGGCACAGGGGCAGGTGCAAAGCTGGTGAGATGGGAAGGAAACTGGCTGCGGGAAGGCAACAGAGGGTGGTGGTGGGTGGGGCTCTCACCCAAGGGCAGTGAGGCGGTGTTCCACAGGGCTCAGTGTTGGGACCAGTGTTGTTTGGGATATTCATTGCAGACATATCATGGGACATCAAGAGCAAGATCAGTCTGTTTGCTGATGATACCAAGGTAGGCGCGGTGGTGGATGACCTAGGGGGATGGCAGGGGTTGTAGGAGGATCTAGCAAAGCTTGAAACCTGGTCAGACACCTGGCAACTGGACTTTAATGCCAAAAAGTGCAAGGTGCTGCATTTTGGGATGAAGAACCCAAGAAGGAGTTACCAGCTAGGGGGAGTGCAGCTAGCCCAGACAGAGGAGGAGAAGGATCTGGGTGTGCTCATTACAGGGTCAATGAACAACTCAGCACAATGTGGGAAGGCAGCTGCAAAGGCCAACAAAATGCTGGGTTGTATTGCAAGGTGTATATCCTCGAGGAGGGAGGAGGTGATTCTGCCACTGTATAGGTCATTAGTTAGACCACACCTGGAGTACTGCGTGCAGTACTGGGGTCCGTATCTGAAGAGGGACAGTAAGTTACTGGAGGGGGTGCAGTGCAGAGCGACAAAGATGATCAAGGGGCTGGGGGACTTATCATACGAGAGGAGGTTGAAGGAGTTGAACATGTACTCACTGGAGGAGAGGAGAGACAGGGGTGACATGATTGAAACCTTTAAATACATGAAAGGAATAAACAAGACGGGTACAGAGGGGCTGTTCAAAGTAAGGGAGGGCCACCAGGGGCCATGATATGAGACGAGCGAGGAAGGTTCAGGAGGGAGATGAGGAGACACTTTTTTTTTTTACAGAGAGGGTGGTGGCTGGGTGGAATGCGTTACCTGCTGAAGTGATATGCAGTAGAACAGTGGACTGCTTCAAACGAGGATGGGACAGGACAAGGGGGAGGGTTAATGAAGGGGAAGGGTGGAAGGGAGGGGCAGCTGCAGAATAAGGTGTGCTAGCTGCACATTCGAGCAGACTTGATAGACCTCTAGGCCTTTATCTGCTGGCAAATTTCGTATGTTCGTATAGGTATAGCATCTCCTTTTTCAGTGAGTTCTGTGGCAGGGTCCTGTTTTCTTACACAGTTTTGCAATGTATTTACCCAGGATAAACCAGCTGAGATTCAATCTCTCATTTTCAATGGCTCCTGCTTTGACACATTTTTGTACTGTATTTACCCAAGACAGCACAGCCCAGATGCTGTTATGTTTTCAGTGGGATCCTGCTTTTCCCAATTTCTACAGCGTATTTACCCAGAATAGCAGAGCTGAGATGCAATATTTTGTTTTCGATCATGGGGCCCCGCATTTACCCATTTTTATAATGTATTTACCCAGGACAGCCCAGCTAAAAGGCAAATTAGATTTTTAGTGGGGTCCAGCATTTACAATGTACTTTTCCCCAGGATACAGCAGCATAGATGCATAGCCCAATGGGAGCTCTTCAGTACTGCGGTCCTGTTTTTACACATTTTTACTACACATTTAACCCAGGATAGACCAACTTAAACACAATATATCATTTTCAGTGGGCTCACACATTTTGACCCAAATTTTCCAAAATAGTCTTTTTATAACCTGAAGTTATGATCAAGACTAGTGGAATTTTTTTTAAATCTAATCAAAAAGGTGATTTTGCAGTATAATTATGAAACATGTTTCGTCAGAGATTTGTTTTTTTTTCCCTTTTTCCCCCAATTGTTTAACCAGGTAAGACACACTAAGTTAAAAGCTTGTTTACAGGTGCAACCTGGGAGCACAGGGAAGTTAAGTGACTTGCTCAGGGTCACATAGTATGCAAGCGGGATCTATGGGATTCAAACCCAGGTCTCCAGATTTGCAGCTCAGAGCCTTAAACCACCACACAGTACTGCCTCCCAGATTTGAAAAATGACTGGTCATATTCATCAGGTGAGGTAACAAAAAGGGGTATATGCAAATTTGGGGCCAAAATTTGCAAAATTCACAAAGTTATGAGTAAACATTGAAAAAATTCAAGGTTTCCTCATAACTTTGTTGTTTGACATGTTGACCCAAATTTTCAACACTTTTTATGACCCCCACCATATGATCATGGCAGGTGGAATTTTTAATTCCCAATTGTTTAACCAGAAGTGGCACACTAAGCTGAAAGCTTGTTTACAGGTGCAACCTGGGAGCACAGGGAAGTTAAGTGACTTGCTCAAGGTCATACAGTATGCAAGTAATTTCCATTTGAAAGGTGACTTCACAAAGCAAATGCAAAAAACATGTTTTGGAGGAGAATTAAACAAGCATTTGTCAATGCCGAATGTTGTCTCGCTGGCATTGGCACTGGTAGTGCAGGAGTTAGCGATGCATAACAGGAATGGCAGTGAAGTATTGAACTGACGCCAACCTCACCCCCACCCTGAAGACACACATTTTCAACACAGGCATTTTGGGACCTCCCCTCATGAACAGTGGCACTGTGATTTTGTTAATCTGTCCCAAAAGTTGATTTCCCACAGCGACCACGCCATTCTGCGCCACAGGTGCGAAAACACATTTTGGGCAGGATGTGAAAAATGACAGCTGGACTGTTCATAAGGAGGTGTGAAGAAATGCCAGTGTTGAAAATCTGGCATGAAAATATTGCAAATTTGCGAAATCATAAGGGTGCGTGGAAACTGTGCAATGCACGCATGTAACACAGTCATTTTATGGACTTTCATCACCAAATTTTCAACATATGCATTTTAGGACCTCTGCTCATGAACAGTGTCACTGTCATTTTCTCAAACTGTCCCAAAAACTGATTTTGCACAGCAACTAAGCTATTCTGTGCCAGAACTGTGAAAACACATTTCAGCCAGGATATATAAAATGACAGCTGTACTGTTCATAAGGAGGTGTGGAAAAATGCCAATGTTGAAAATATGGAGTGAAAATATTACAAATTCACAAAGTTACGAGTGTGCCTGGAAACTGCACATCGCATACTCATAACAGTGTAATTTTTTGGATTTTGTTCACCAAATTTGCAATATAGGCTTTTGAGAGGCCACCTCATGAACAGTGGCACTGTCATTTCGTTAGTCGGTGCCGAAAAGTGATTCCATGTAGTGACCGCGAGTTCACCTTTCAGGACTGAATAACACCATGACAGTGACTGAATTCATGAGGAGAGGCCCCAATAACCCTCTCATGTTGAAAATTTGGCAAAAATTCCAAAAATGCCCGAGATATGCACCAAAGTTGAAAAACCCTGTTTATGCCATTATACAGTTTACCGGCATTTCCTCAGTTCAGTGGTCGGCTTTGAAGAGTGCAGACATATTCCCGTCCACGAAGATTGTCGCTACCAGACTGAGTAAGCTTGCTGTGAGGGGGGTGGGAGGCAGGGTGCACAGAGGGTGGGGCGGCTGGGGGAGTGAGCAGAACAGACTGCGAGGGACCATTTTCTTCTTTTTACAGGGTAAAAAAAAAAAAAAAATTTTGCAGGATTTTTATTTATTTTTCTACAGGGGCATTTGGCATGCTGAGGTGGGCTGCATGGCGTGCCACCTGAGTGTTGGGGGGTAGCCAATGGGGGATTGGTCACCCCCATTGACACACACCGAAGGGAGGGGGTTAGAGCCGAGGGGGATTGGGCACCTCCTCGGCACACAACAAATGGGGGGGCATTAAGCTGATGGGAAATGGGCTCCCCCATTGGCACATTAATGAATTCAGGGCATGCCAACAGGGGGATTGGGCACCCCCAAAGTTGGCACTGTGGCAGGTGGTGCATGTTTATACTAGCATGCTTCACCAGGAAAGGCACGTCAGGAGGTGCCGCTGCATGACGAGCTAGACTCATTGCAGTGGACCTTTCCTTAGATGTGCTTGCCACATTATGTATTCCTGGTGTGGTACCTGCATGCTGGCTTATTGGAGAATGAGGGACGCACCTACTGATGCGTGCCCCCTGCAGTCGCCCAACAGTGACCGCGCCTCCAAATTTGCTACTAGTGCAATATGTTGGCCGAGCAAGCATGAGCCAACATAAAAATGATGACATCTGTCACGTTCATGATGTGGGCAACAAGAGGGCTATGCTGAAAACTGGGGCAAAATCTGACATCACAATGTTATGAGTAAATATTGAAAAAAATTTAATTTGCCTTCTTAACTTCACTGTTTTGTGAAATTCTAACCTGAAAGTTTTAACAGCGTTTTTATGATCCCTCCTTCTGAACATTTATAAGATACTGTCTGAAACATCATTTCATACAAAAATGTGTAAGCACATTTTGGCCCGGATTTGAAAAATGCCACCTGTTACATTAATGAGGTGGTGTGCAAAAATGGCTATTTTGAAAATTTGGGGTAAAAAAATTTAAAATTACTGAAGTTATGAGCGAGCATTGAAAGATGTCAATGTACCTTTATTCATTTGTTGCTTTTAATATTCTGTCCCCAAATTTTCAAAATAGTCTTCTTATGCCCCATCTCATAAACCCAGTAGGTGAAAATGTTCAAATCCCGCCCAAAAGGAAGGCAGTATCGCACTGTGGTTTAAGACTCTGAGCTGCAAATCTGGGGACATCCAGCAGACCAGACTGGGTTTGAATCCCACAGCTTCCACCTGCATACTGTGTGACCTTGAATGAGTCACTTAACTTCCCTGTGCTCCTAGGTCACTCCTGTAAAAAACCTTTCAGCTTAGTGTGCTATTCCTAGTTAAACAACTAAAAACAAAAAAAAAGGTGAATTCATGGAGCGACTACAAAATCACCTCTTGGGCCGGATTTTAAAAATTTCACCTACTTTGTTTATGAAGTGGGGTCCCAAAATGGCTAGGTTGAAAATTTGGGGAAAAATATAAAACAAAAATGACAAAGTTATGAGTACAAGTTTCAAAACATACTGAAATACATTGATCGTGAATTCCTAATTTTGTCAGTTCCCAGTCCAGCGCTGAATAGTGAAGATGTGTCTCTGGTCCAGAGATTACAGCACTGGACCCCCCATGGGTAAATAAGGGGTAGGTGTGTGTGGTGGGGGGTGCCGAGTGGAAGGTTGGGGGAGGATAATGGCAGGCAGGAGGCAACAGACATTGATGGACCATTTTGCTTTTTATAGGGTGCAAAAATAATTAAAAAAAGGCATCAAGGGACAGTTTTCTTTATTTCAGGTACCAACACTGGGGACTGGGCACCCCAGGGTCAGGTTCCTATTTATGGGACAAGAAAAATGATGGGGAGGTTGGAGGATACTTGGCAGAAGGGGGGAAATCTCTTTAAAAGGGATACAGGAAGCAAACGAGAAGGTGGGAGGGATATTTGGCAGAGGGTAGGATTGTTTAAAAGTGGCATGGTAAGTGACAGGGAGGTGGGAGGGATACTTGGAGAGTGGGACTGTCTAAAAGGAGCACAGGGCATGGGAAGCAATGTGGAGGTGGAAGGGGAACTTGGCAGAGAGTAAGACTGTCTAAAAGAGGCACAGGGTATGGAAAGCAACAGGGAGATGAGTGGGATACTTAGCAGAGTGTGGGACGATTGACAATGGCACAGAAAAGTGACAGGGAGGTGGGAGAGGAAATCTGAAAAGAAATTTGGCTCTACTGCTCCAATCTCATTGGGAGGGGGGACATGAGAGACATGCAATGGTGCCACTTTGGTCTTGGAGGAGGAGGACTGTTACTGGCAAAAGAGGGTCTTGTAAGGAGAAATACGGCTCTGCTGTTCTGGTTTTGGTGTGGGGCCGGGGACTTGAAAACAAATGCAGCTCTGCCACTCCAGTCTTGGTGGGAGGAGAGACTCTTTGCCATGAGGTACAGTCTGATCATGACACTGATCAGCTGCTTGCTGGGTGACATCATGCAGATCAAAGCAATGAACCACCCAGGGATATGAGTGGCTCTTTTCTTTGAACTTCACAAAGTTTCTGCCCAGCAAGCACAGAACAGTGACATGATCAGCCTGGCAGATCATTGGTCTGACACTGTCGAGCCCACTGCCAACTGCCTACATTGGACCAACAATGACACACCTCTCAAATCCACTATCAAAGCAATCTATTTATTTTATACAAGTGCAGACAAACATAAAAATAAGTAGACATATCACTTTTTCTTTTGCAGTCTACTTTTTTTCCTCCCTGAGCAGAGGCTGGTCCCTCCCTCCCACTCAAGCCACTCCCAGTCAAGAAGCCCCATAACCCAAATTACCCTATCGGCCTTAACAGATATCTATTCTAGAGCCCATTTACTTCTGGTTGATCTATGGCTTGTCCTCCATTGTGGGGCCAGTGACACAAAGTACAGTTACGTAAGAACTTACCGTAACAGTAGATCTTCGAGAGAGGCTCTTGCAGTAGGTAATTACATATAGGACTGACGACGGCAGGTGGCAGGACCACAGGGAAAAATTTCTATCTAGCAGTCCCTGGCGGGGACTGCCCCCACGTCAGGTGACCGGCGTCAGACGACGTCGGTATAAAGGGGCGGTCCCAGACACCCGCCGTCCAGTTCTTTCCCGCCACAGGCCCGGACGAGAGAGAAGCAGATATTTCCCTCAATGGAAAAGTCTAGGGGGATGGAGGGCGGGAAGGTATTACCTTCTGCAAGAGCCTCTCTCGAAGATCTACTGTTACGGTAAGTTCTTACGTAACTGTACTATCTTACTTCGAGAGGGCTCTTGCAGTAGGAAATTGCATATAGGATAGAATCCCAAGCAGTCTGGAACAAATAAAAAAGGCACCGGGAGGAGGAACTACTCCAAGAAGTAGCAAACAACCTTGCAAACCTCAAGATAGGAGGCCTTGCAAGACCGCTAACCCGAAGCCTGCTCTATGGCGAGAGGCAATGTCCAAACTGTAATGTTTAGTAAATGTATGGACGGAAGTCCAAGTGGCAGCAGCACAGATGTCTGCCGCAGACACATTCTTAAAACAAGCTGCAGAGGCTGCTACTCCTCGTGTAGAGTGGCCTCTGACTTGACCCGGTAGGGTCTTGTTGTACTTGTCATAACAGAAAGTGATGCAATGAGCCAACCACTTTGATAGGCATTGCTTGGAAACAGCATTGCCTTCCCTTTTGTGGGCAAAAGAGACGAACAACTGATCGGCCTTTCTGAGATCCTTCGTCCTATCGGTGTAGTATCTCAGGATCCTGTGGACATCCATGGTATGGAGCAAGTATTCTCCTTGGTTGGAATACTGCGTGAAAAAGGCAGGTAATTCAATAGACTGATTTAAAGTAGACTCCGCTACCACTTGTGGGAGAAACTTAGGATTTGTGCGAAGAGCTACTCTTTCTTTGTGAAAGATCAGATAAGGGATTTTGCACATAAGGGCCTGGAGCTCAGAAATTCTGCGAGCAGAAGTAATGACCACCAAGAAGAGAGTCTTCCACGATAAGAACTTCAAGTCTGCGGAAGCTGCAGGCTCAAAGGGAGGAAGGGTGAGTTTCTTGAGAACAAAATTCAAGTCCTGGGGGGGGCAGGAGTCCGAACAGGGGGTCTGAGATGAAGGACCCCTCTGAGAAAGGTCTTGGATACCTCCAGTTGGGCAAATGCCTTATCAGCGAAAGGAACATGGTATGCAGAAATAGCCGCCATATGGACTTTCAAACAGGAGTGACTGACCCAGGTCAAAAAGATGACGCAGGTAATCAAGCCGAATGGCTACAGGACAGGAGAAGGGCTCCACATTCCTGGAAGCAGCCCAAATAGAAAATCTTTTCCATTTCATGGCGTAGGTGGACCTAGTGGAGGGTTTTTTAGCCTACACCAAAATCTCGGCCACCTTAGGGGAGACGCCAAAGCGAGATTGGGCTAGGTCTGCAGGAGCCATGCATGAAGTTGAAGAGACTTGAGTCCTGGATGGACCAGGGTCCCCTGATCCTGGGTCAACAATCCTCGAGATAAAGCAAGAGGGAGAGGAGGAACCTCTGAGAATTGTTGCAGAAGAGAACCAGATTTGCCTGGGCCAGAAAGGAGCGATCAGAATCATTCTCGCTCCTTCCAAAGCCAGTTTCTGCAACACACGAGGGACCAGAAGAATTGGGGGAAAAACAGACGAATCTGCCCTTCCAGTTTAGACAGAGCGTCACTCCAGAAAGCGCCTCGCTCTAGAGCAAGAGAGCAATAGGTTGGAAGCTTTGCGTTTTGGGAGGAGGCAAACAGGTCTATCTGTGGAGTCCCCCAAATCTGGAAGATGCTTTTTAGAACTTTTTGGTCCAGTTCCCACTCGTGTGGCAGAGCCGAAGAACGACTTAACCTGTTTGCCAGGACATTGTCGACTCCCAGAACATGGATCGCCGTGAGGTGAAGGTTGTGGAGAGTTGCCCATTCCCCAATTTTCATCGTTTCCCTGCATAGCGGGTAGGACTGAGTCCCTCCCTGCTTGTTGATGTACCACACCACGCACATGTCTGTTTGGACGGCTAGGTGACCAGGAAGGATGTATTGGTGAAGGGCCTGGAGAGCATACAGCACTGCTCGAAGCTCGAGCACATTGATGTGGAGAGCTAACTCCAATTTTGACCATAGGCCCTGGGTTCGGTGAGGACCCAGAAGGCTCCCCAACCTTCGCCTGAAGTGTCCGTTGTCAGAGCAGGGGGAGGATGAAAAAAGGGGACCCCTTGTAATAGGTTCTCTCGGACCATCCACCATTGCAGGTCTCTTATCAGCGAGGAGATCAGTACCAGATGATCTAGGTCGTCTACGAGTTGGTCCCACTGAGAGCAGAGTGTCCACTGAGAGATCCTCATGTGGAGGCGCACGCGCGGAACCGTTGGGATGGCAGCCGCCATAAGCCCCAAGAGACAGAGTACCGACCTCGCCGGAACCCTCCTGTGTTCCGATAGAAGAGAGATCTGAGACTGGAGGGAGGCCCCCCTGTCCGGAGGCAGGAAGGCCCTGCACCTTGTCATATCGAGGATTGCCCCAATGAACTGGAGTCTCTGGGAAGGATCCAGGTGAGACTTGGAATGGTTGATGGTGATACCCAAGCCAGCGAAAACCTGCTGGGTGAGGGAGAGAAAATGCAGGAGTTCCTCCCTGGATGGGGCCGCCAGGAGCCAGTCGTCCAGGTAGGGAAAAACCTGAACTCCCAAAGTACGCAGGTGGGCTGCTACCACCACCAGGCATTTGGTAAAGAGTCGGGGAGCCGAGGAAAGACCAAAAGCGAGCACCTGGAATTGGTAGTGGCCCCCTTGAACGCAAACCTGAGGTACTTTCAGTGCGAAGGGTGAATGGGGATGTGCAGGTAGGCATCCTGCATATCCAGGGCACAAAGCCATTGGCCTGGATGAAGCAGGGGCAAGAGGGTTTGAAGGGAGAGCATCCTGAACCTCTTGTATTCCACATAGAGGTTCAGGGAGCTGAGATCGAGAATAGGTCTGAGATCTCCTGTCTTCTTTGGTACGAGGAAGAAATGGGAATAATAACCCGTCCCATGAAGGTGAGGGGGGACAGGTTCTATGGCCTGCTCCGAGAGAGCAGAAATTTCTTCCTTGACCAAAGGAAGATGGTCCCTTGAGTAAGAGGAGTTCAGAGGGGGGTGATGTGGAGGTTTCTGCAGAAGCTCTATGGAGTGCCCCTCTGCTATGATCTGAAGCACCCATGAATCCGATGTTATCCTCTCCCAACCCGGAAGGTGGAGGGAGAATCTCCCTCCTACCAGTTCCTCCGGGGAGTCCGGAGGCGGTGGGAGAGGGAAGGAGTCAGGTGGTGTGAGGCAGCGCCGCAGCTGAGGCATCTGCTGCTTTTTTGGGTGGCAGGGGCCTGGCAGCTGTGGGGGCCCCGACGTTTGGTGGCCCGCCTTCCCTGAGGTTTTGCTTGAGGCCGGCTGCGTCTGCGAAAGGGACGGCACTGCGGGGGATGGGGACGGTACATTAAATCAACAGATTTAAGGGCTGTCCCCTTTTCCTGCAAGTCAGTGATGATGTCTTTGACATCACCACCAAAAAGCACAGAACCTCTGAAAGGTGCCTCTTGGATTGCTGACTGCACCTCCAGGACCAGATCTGACACACGGAGCCATGCATGACGCCGAAGACTTATGGCGAATGCAGAGCTCCGTCCTCCGGTGTCCACTGCGTCATAGGTCGTCCTCAGAATGTGACGACTGGCCGAATGAGCAGAACAGACCAGGTAGGCTAACTCCTGCTTGACTTGGGAGTCAGGCAAGGAGTCAATCTTAGATTCCGCCTGGGTAAGGACAGCCTTCTGGTAATCCCCCATATGAGCTACATAATTAAGGGCCCTAATCCCCAGTGTGGAAGAAGCATAAATCTTCCTTCCATACTGATCCAGAAGGCAAGACTCCTTATCCGGGGGAGACGAGCTCAAATGTTTCGGATGTGCTGACCAGCCGTGAGCGGCGCTAATCACAACCGAGTCTGCACGGGGGTGACAGTCTAAAAAGCCTACACCCTCCAGAGCCTGGTATAGCCTGTTGGACTTCCGAGGAAGTGGGGCTAAAGCCGACGGTTGTTTCCAAATGGTGGAAACAAGGTGGGCATGAGGCTCGATCCAGGGTGGCACTAGAGTAGGGGCTGTGATGGGAAAGTCCAGATGTTCGGTGAGTTTAACCCGCTGAGGATCTGGTACTAAGGAACGCCACTGATGGACTTCCTGGATCTTCCTGAGCAGCTCCGTGAAGGAAGGATCCTCCGGAGACTTCGGAGGAGTCCTCGGCTGGGGCTTGGACGGAGAGCGAGGCTCATCGTCTTTCTCTGAGCAACCCTTGGAGGAATCCGAGGAGTCCAAGAGAGAAGAGGAGGAATTTGAAGCAGAGTAAGACTCTCTAGCTCGTCTACGGGAGGAATGGGTTCCTTGGGGAGGATCCCTGGACGTGTATCCTGCCCCTCTCTGGATCCCGAGGGCAGAGCCAGAGAATCCGGAGGTGGAGAGGGAGTGTGCCGTCTGCGGCGTACGGGAGCCGGGGGTGGCACTGTCGCCGTAAGATGGCTCTTGACTTCCTTGGTGAGCTGAGCCTTGGCCTCAGCCACCAGGAGGCCAGAGTCTCCTGGAGATCCACTGGCAGCCTAGGGGGAGGTGGAGGGGGATAGTTGTATGGATGAAATCTGTAAGGGGAGTATCCGTAACCCAGCTTCGGGAATACCGGAGCTGGGTATTGCGGCGTCGGGTACTGTGGCGTCGGTGGAGTCGGCGCCGGGTACTGCAGCGCAGGATACTGAGGACCCGGGTAAACCGGCATCAGATAAGACGGTGGATACTCAGGTACCTGAGGAGCTGCCAGAGCAGACGGCCCAGTAGGGAACTCCATGGGCGGATTGACCGTGATAGGCCCGTGGGGAAGAGGGCCCGATGGAAGGGGTATATCCCCACCGGCGTCGGCAGGGCCGGTGTCGGCATCTGAGCCAAGACGGCGTCCGGGGTCGGCATCAGATCCAGCTCTGTAGGGAGGGGATCAGACGGCTGAGCAGCATCCCGAGTCTCGCCCGGGGACGGAGGGGAAAAGTCCCTGGGGTCAGGTAGGGGGAACTCGGGCTCCCCGGACAGCAGTGAAAGCTGCGGGGAACCTGGGATGACAGATGAAGCAGGGTCTGCCGTAGGCTCAGAGGCTCGGCAGACGTCAGAGAAGCTGACGTGCGACTTATGGGCCGATTCCCAGTGGACACCAGAGGAGCCGGCGTCCAACTTCGGGGGTCCCTCGTTGGAGGCGGGCCAAGGATGGGAATAGGCCCAGTCAAGGCAACTCTGCCGCTGCGCCCGCCCTGAAGGGTTGGGCGTCTTGGCGGCCTTCTCCCGGTGGGCGTCGGAGGCCGACGTCCGGCTTATGGAGGCGCCCGCGCACCAGTAGGGCCGCAAGCCTGTGGCGGTACTGGGGGCTGAAGCCTCCTTTTGCCCAGAGGCACCCGGCGGGCTCGAACGTGAACCCGATGGGCGGGCTGACGCCTCCTCCAAAGCCTTGGAGGCTGCCGTCGGGCGATCCCCCGGAGGGGACGTTACCTTGGCCACGGCTCCGGCCAGAGTCACGGAGGAGGAGGCCTTCTCCCGGTGCCTTTCCTTGTCCCGATTCTTGTATCCCTCAGGGGAGGTCGACGCCTGCCGGAGTTTCTTCAACTCCTTCTCCTTTGAGGACATCTTATCCATGAGGAGATGGGCTTCTAGAGACTGCTGGCGTCGTCTGCGGGTGGCCGCATTGAAATCTAAGCAGTGCGGACACTTGTCTACCACGTGGTCAGGGCCTAGACAGAAAAGGCAGAGGGAGTGACCGTCTTTGTGGGGCAGTTGGACGCCACACGAGTCGCACTTATTTTTTGAAGGGGACGACATATACCGACATTCACCTGATGAAGAAAATACAAAATACTGATTCTTTTCGGAAAAAAACGACGAAGCAACAAGACTGAGCGTTATGAACTTCACCGCGAGGTGCTGCACAAGCTGACGGCGGGAAAGAACTGGAAGGCAGGCGTCGGGGACCGCCCCTTTATACCGGATCGTCTGCCTGACGCCGGGTCACCTGATGTGGGGCGGTCCCCGCTTAGGGACTGCTAGCTTAGAAATTTTCCAGGGGTCCCGCCGCCCCGTCAGCCAGTCCTATATGTAATTACCTACTGCAAGAGCCCTCTCGAAGTAAGATCTTTGTTTTCTGAGATCCTCCCTGTCCTGGGAGCTAGTGTGTAGTGGCAGTGGACCACTAAGTGGGCAAACACTTGGCTGTAGGTTTTCTTCTGGCTAACTAGAGGACCTTCTGGGTCAATATGCCTAGGATGGACTGCAGCTGTTCTAGGAGGAGGAAGAGGGAGTTAACGGCCAGAAGAAGGGACAGGGCAATCAGGGGTGACTTAAACCAGAGATAGGGAGGGGCAAGAGCAGGGGATAACCAATGGCTGAAGGCAAATGCAAGCTGGGGAGTGCCAGGACTGAAATTTGGAGGTGGTAAATTCAAGGATAACTTAAGAGCAGAGGTTGAATTTGGCATCAACAACTCTTTTTAACACAAGTAGAGAGCAGCTGATGTGAATACTGTAATTGTTCCCCTTGTTTGTGCTTCTGCACTGGTAGGGCATTCTGAGCATAATCTGTTTTTCCTTCCAGACAGGGGCATAACACTAGTTGACAGCTCATTTGCCAGCATACCAGATGCATGACTTTGGAGTTGTCTGTGACCAGTCATTCACATTGATTTCTTTTGTTTGGTCGGGGTAAAAATGTATCTGGAAAAGCTAATTTGTTAAGGTATGGATGTGTGAAACCTACTATAGCAATGTCATTAGATTATTGTACTATGTCTGTTGAATAAAGCTATACCCACAAACAAAATCCAACACTGATTAAAATGGCCTCAATTAATACAATTTAAAAAGCTAGTATGCAGCTTGAAATTAATATTAGTGTTTAAAAAATTAGCAAACTGTTGGCTTTGCATCTGAAGTACCTTTTCTTTTCCATGTCGCTAATTAAACAATAACACAGAAAATGGATATAGCTCAATAATTTCTGCAGTCAATAATTCCTGCGACCAGAATAAGAAAGGATCCACCTTACCAGGACCAGGCAAATCTGAACAAATATTCATATATCGGAAAAAAGTACATCATTTCTAAATGGGTGTAGCAAATTCTGTTTTACTTCCACATCGCATTACACACCACAGAAAGAACAATGTAGCAGCAGCAGTACTGGCGTTAAATACATCAACTATATCCAAAGTTAAAATTGTCCAAAAAGTGGCTCCAACGTGCAAAGGCACTTCAAATTCCATGGACTTAGAGAATGCCAGGCTCAACTAGAACATTTATGTTTCTGCGTCACAACTGATGCCTTCCTCAGAACTAGAGTCTAGTCTCTGCGATGTGGAAGTAAAACAGAATCTGTTACACCCATTTAGGAATGCTGTACCTTTTTCCGATTTACGGATGTGTGTTCAGCTAATTAAACAATGTTGTACTGCACAGTATTGGGTGTAATGGCTGAAGTAATAATCTACTGTACCTGGAAGCCAGCATGTTGAGTTATTTTCCCCTGAATACCTGCACTGTGACCTCACTGACTACAACACCACAACTGACCAAGAATCTGCCAGATTTGTCACTACTGATGTTGTCAGGGGTCTAAGCCCTCTCCCTTAGGTTCTTGGTGGTAATAAACCAGCAGAAGAAACAACAGACAAGTGGCATATGCGGTAATAAAACTTGTTTATTACATAAAAGCAGACTTATGCCCTAAAAACGTGTCTTACCAAACAGACACTGAGAACCAGTTTCCCAATACCCCAGGGTATGAAGATGGTCTCAGAGGGAATACATAATACAGTAGCTTACATACTATGATATTACCATAGCAACTATTACTTCATGCCGAAGTTAGATACATAAAACAGGCCCTATTGGCTAAAAGTTGGGTGGCGCCACGGTATATCTAGAGATATACAAAAAGTGTAAAATCAGCTAAAAGAAGAAGAATGCATACAAAATACAGGAAATAGATGCGGTGTTACATAAACCCACATGATGGCAGTGTAGGCTATACAATAACTTTTCAGAAGAGTATACAAAGAACACAAAAATGTATTCTTGGTACGTTACATATGCGTTACTAGCAATAAGCATAGTAATAATATTGGCAATAATCATAATTATATCTTTGGTTACTTACTCATATGGTGAGTACCAACGCTGTAAATGTTAGTACTGATTATGAATAACATAATAGATACTGTCAGCAGTGCACAGTGGGTTGCCAATAAGAGTGCTGAGACCAAGCCTAAAAGATGTCATAATTACTGAGGTGACACTGCCGATGAGCTATGAAGGAGGACAGCAATAAACACATCAGATTCTGGGGATGTATCTCTTAATACTATCAGACAGAAAAAGCTTTCAAGTAGTGAAAGGAACATTCTTTAGAACTAAAATTAACATTTTCTATCTGCTGTTTTTGATGCTACTAGCTGCTTAATTTGGGAAATATTGCACCAAAAAGGCAATATGTGCATTTCAGGTATTTCTTTTTTCAGGTCCGGGTGACCAGAATCTGAAGCACGTAACTGCACACCTTACTAGTATTCATATGGAAGTACTGAAAACATTTTATTTCTATTCCTGGCTTGGAGACATTTTCTTCCAGAGGATGATGAACCTATAGAACAGCCTACAGGTGGAGACCATGGATATGAAGATAGTACAGACCCTTCAAGGTAAACCTGGACACACTTCTGCCTACCAAGGGAATCACAGTGTTCTCTGGGTAGTACAGCATCCCTGAAAATGAGTGCATGTTTGCGCATCATACATACTCATCTGATGACCCTAGAGTCCCTTTCAAACTTGAATTACTAAGTTACTATGCTACGTTAAGCAGAGTCGGACTGGCCCACCAGGATACTTGGAAATTGGTGCCACCCCACCACCTGGGATCCTGGCCACTTTCAAAACTCTGAAAATCTCTGCATTTATCATCTGTTTTCTAAGTAAAGAGTATTTTTGGCACTGCAAGTATATGTAAGAGGCAAACACAGAGCTAATATATTAAATTTAAGTGGAATACGGATGTATGTATGTCACCATGGGCCCTTCCCTATTGATCTTCCAGGTGAGGCTGTGTATATACTTTCCAGGTGGGCCCCCACTAGCCCAGTCCAGCCATGACCTTAAACAATACTGGGAGTAAAATTACCATCTTTGGGCATGGGGGCAGGGCAGACATTTGATAGCCACTCCAAATTTTCTTCTCTTAGTTTCCCCTCCTACTTCGGAATGTGGACTGCAGTGCTGTTCCAGGCCTGCGTTCTGTGACAAATATTTTTGACAACCCACAAATTAAGTCAACCAACCATACATCGCAGCCACTGTCACTTGAACTGCTCCAGATTTTGCCTTTTTTTTTTTCTGCAAATATTAGCCTCTCCAAGAAAATCATGAACCAGTTTAAAAGAAAACAACAATGCATGATTTTTTTCTGGCCTAACTGCAACATCAGTATGGTTAAAAAAGTCATCTTGAAACTGAGAATATGTAAACTAGCCCATGTACAGATGTGAGCACTACTTATGCCTTGCAACCACAACATTCTTTTAAGGATTCTGAGCACTGCACACCACAGATGCCAGATGACAACAAATATGTTTTTTCCATTTGACTTCTTTACTGTTAAGGAAAATTTTGGCAGTATTCTCATCTGTATTCAGTAGCGAAAACACAGTACTGCTGTAGAAGTTCTTGTTGGTGCTGCTGTACTGATATACAGTACAGCACATGAATTTGATATGAAAAGTCAGGCACAGATCTGCATTTGTGTGAATGCAGTCTATGAATCCCCAGGTGAAGCAATGCCTCTACATGTACTAATGACAAGGTAATGCCATTTCACTACTGTAGCATCTAGTACAGCAATCAAAATCAGATTTAAAGTTACATTTCACAAAACAAAACTATTTTAGTCTTTTATAAAGAAACATCCCAAAATATTTTTTTTTTATTTAAACAGAATGGTTAGAGAAAATCAAGCATCATATCTGTATAACTGCACAACAAATGGGGGTACAAGAAAATAGCTGATGAGAGAATAAAACGCAGTCCTGTGTTTTCAGGGAAATTTGGCACAGGTTACTTTTCAGTGGCTCAGGCAGAATCAAAAACACTGGGGAAATGCAGCTCAACTGCAAGTGACCAGTAAACATGCATTACACACAGTAAAATGGGAGGGGGCATGACTCATAAGCAGAGGAGGAAAAGTGGATTTGGGGGTACGATTTGAAGAGGGAAGAGGAATAGGCAGGGAGAGAGAAAGAGCAAGATTGGGGGGGGGGGGGGGGGCTGTTCCATATGATAAGGGCATGATTCCCCAATTTCACTTTCTTGAATTACAATGCCAAACCTACTGCTGGCATATTTTGAGAACCTCTGCGGCATGTTAAAGCTACACATTAAGGTAAGCTTTGAACATACAAACTTCAGGAGGACTCTAACAAGCTGGGTGATTGGTCTGACTCATGAAGCCTTAGATTCAATGTGGCCAAATACAAGTTGCTACACTTGGGGCAGAAAACAGAAGTAGGACCCGCACACTGACTGGGGTTTCTCTTTCTGTAGTCGAAGAGGAAAAGAACCTGGGGTTCATAACAGACAATGGGCTATATGAAACTGGACAAGGAGAGGAACGGCCAGCAGAATGCTTGGGTTTATCAAGAAGGCATGACCACCAGAGCAGTGGAAGTAATCCTGATACATTACAAGGCCCTGTGATCAAGCCTTACCTGGAGTACTGCATGCAGTGTTGGTCTCCTCAAAACAAAATGCATTCTAAGGTAATCGAGAAGGTGCAGCACCAGAGCACCAAAATAATCAGAGGAATGGGCAACAAAAGTGATGAGGAGAAACTGATGGCCCTTAACCTGTTCACCTTGGAGAAAAGAGGCTGAGTGGGGCCATGATCTCAGTCTTTCACATACCTGGAAGGGGAACTTGTGATTTCAGCTGCTCCGTGAACCTACACATAATGGGCCAATATTGGACCTTGTGCTTAGGAACAGGGTGTTCCGTAGCAAAAAAAATTAGCTGCTGCCTTGCCTGTCGCCTGCTTGAATCAGGAGCCACTGAGCTGTAGACGTCAGTGTGGGAGAACACCTAGGGACCAGTCATCACTGAATGGTACGGTTTAATATAAGGATGGCTGCGCAACCAAACCACACAAGGTTGAGAGTCCTGGACTACAGGAAGGCAGATTTTATTAAGAAGGTGAATGCCTCATGGATAAACTGGCATGGGTGGGGAAATAGGTGGAGTGGAAGAACAGTGGGCGAAACTTTAAGGGGCATAGTGAAGGCAAAAACTTGTGCATCAAACAAGTGAGTAAGAGGAAAGAGACCACAGTGTTTCTCGAAAGAGGTAGCTGAAAAAGGTTAGGGATAAAAAAGTGGAGTTTAGAAGATACAATGAAACTCAGAGGAAGAAGGACAGAGAAGTGTATCAGGAAAAGCAGTAGAGACAGAAGTCACAAACTGAAGAGGAAATAGCCCAAGAGGTAATGAAAGGGGACAAGACATTGTTTTAGGTACAGTATATAAGTGAAAAGACTAAGAGTAGAGGAGGGATTCTAAGGTTAAGAAAGGATGAGGGGGATAGTGCAGAAGGGGGCCAGGGAAAGGTAGACATCTTGAACAAATATTTTTGTTCAGTCTGCACAATGGAGGGAGAAGGGGATGGGCCACGAAGAAGTAACAAGATCACTTTAGGAAGAGAGATGGGACACTAGTAGCAGGGAGGAGACTGGCAATTATGGACCCCAATTATAGACCAGCTAGCCTCACTTTGGTGGTGGGAAAGTTAATGGAATCACTGCTGAAAGAGAAGATAGTGGAATATCTTGAATCTAATGGGTTACAAGACTTGAGATAGCATGGTTCACAGGTGGGAGGTCATGTCTTAAATCTGATAGATTGGGGTGGAGCAGTGTATGTTGCATACCTAAACTTTAGTAAGGCATTTGACTCAGTTATACACAGAAGGCTTTTAAGCAAGATGAGTAGCCTAAGAGTGGGTCAAAACGTAATAAACTGGGCCAGAAATTGGTTGTGGGACAGGCAGCAAAGGGTGGTAGTAAATTGAATTCACTTAGAGGAGGAGAGGGTGAACAGCGGGGTGCATAGGGATCAGTCCTCCGTCATATCTTTATAAGCAACACTGCAGAGGATCTGGAGGGGGAGGTCTACCTATTTGCGGATGACACCACAATCTGCAATTGTGTGGATACTCTAGGTGGAGTGGAAAGAAGAAGCAGAGACCTGAGAAAACTGGAGGAGTGGTCAAGAGTATAGTAGCTGGGTTTTCATGTACAAAAGTGTAAAATGCTGCATCCAGGGCACAGAAACCCAAAGGCAGAGTACAGAATGGATGATATGTTATTGATGACTACCAAGCAGGAGAGAGACCTGGGGGTAATAATCTCTGCGGACCTGCAGGTGGCCAGGCAATGTGACAAAGCAGTTGAGAAGGCTAGTAGGCTGCTGGGTTGCATAGGGAGAGGCATCACCAGCAGAGGAGGGGGAAGGAGGTAGTGTTGCCTTTGTATAGATCACTGGTAAGACTTCACTTAGAATACTGTGTACAGTTCTGGAGGCCACATCTACAGAAGGATACAGAGAGGAGGCGGTCTGGAAAAGAGCAATTAAAATGGTGAGGGATTTGCATCATAAGCCTTACAAGGAGAGATTGAAGGAACTCAATGTGTACACCCTGTAAGATAGGAGGGAAAGTGGGGATATAATAGAAACCTTTAAATACTATACCGGGGTGGAGGGGAGAAAGAGTAAGGTATAGGATGGAAGTATTTTCCAGAGAAAAAGATGTATAAGAACAAGGGGACATGCTGTGAAACTAGAGGGGGATAAGTTCAGGAGAGCTGTGAGGAAGTACTTTTTCACAGAAAGGGTAGTGGGTTCATGAAATAGCCTACCAACCAAAGTGGTAGGATGAAAACTGTGACGGGGTTCAAGAATGCATGGGATATGGATCTTAGTGAAATGGGTGGAAGAAAAAAAGGGTGGAAATCAAATAGGGTCTACAGTGATATTGTAGGTATGGAAAAGTGGGCAAACTGGGTGGGCCAGGTGGTCCTTGTCTGCTGACAAATTCTATGTTTCTAGGTATAGACAAAACTGAACAGTTGGAGACACTTGTTCTAGGGTCCTGCAGAACGACCTGGGGACACGCTCTGAAGCTCAGGGGTAACATTAGGAGACACATTTTCTCCCAAAGTATGCTGAACCCATGGAACAGCCTACTAGTGGAAAGACAGTGGGTAGGATAAAATACAAGCCTTCAAAGTAGGCCTGACAAAAAATATATATCCTTACCGTGGAAATGACCTGGTACCTAGGTTAGTAGTAGTAGAGTTTATTTGTTAAAGGGTAGGGAATCCCTATAAATTGGTACATGTCTCCACACCATGCTTTTTTCATCCCTGCTTATGAAGCAGGGGAGCAGATATGGTGTTTGGCAGTATAGCCTAAAGGTTAGAGTAATGAGTTGTGAAGGAGCTTGGTACATCCAGCAGACCTGGGCTCGATTCCCACAGCCTTCACTTCCATACTGTGTGAATCTGAGCAAGTCACTTAACCACCCCAATACTCCCAGGTTGCTCCTGAAAACAGGCACTTGTGCCTGGTGGGCCTTACCCGGTTACTAAAGAATAATGAATAATAAATAATAAATAAATGGTGGACTTCAGTCTTTTCCAGTCTTAAACTACTATGTTACTATGTAACTCTGAAATGCAGAGGATTTCGTGTTTCCTAGGGATACTGAAATCCTTAAGATTAAAACAGAGGAAGGAAAACAAAAAAAAACAAAAAAAAAACTTTCTGAAACAAATTAAATTCAGAACTTGTAGCATACTGGAAACCAGGGTTTTATTTAACTCTAAAAATTGATTACCGTTTTGCTCATAAAAATTCTAAAACATTGTGGAACTACATAGCACTTGCCTCACTGTGTTTAACTAACATAACACTTATAGAAAACCTATATAAATACTTTATGTACAGTTAGTATTGTCCTGAGGGAAAAAAAAACTGCTAATCAATTATTTAAAACCCTGGAAACTAATGGCAAATCTAGGCACAAAGGTTTGTTTGCATCCGCAAATGTGCAAGTGAGAGTAGCAGCACGTAAAGTATAATGGAAGAGCAGCTCTGTAAGGGTTGACAGTGCAAACAGGCATCCAATGTAACCCCTGTGAGAGCAGTGCAAACTACCTCACAGGGCTCATACTCTGGGTAAGCTGGGCTGTTTGCCAGGCATTAACTCTTTGGGCTGCTGCTCAAAAATACTATAGTGGTACGAAAAATGTTAATGACCACACTCTATATGCAAAGCACTGATTCCGACTTAACATCTCATTGACTGCAATTTGCATCTAATCAAACAGAAATATTCACATCACAGTGACTGCAGGTGAACTACAAAGAGTGGAAGCAGCAGTAGTGCAGGCATGGCAATACTGCCCACTTAGATTGTAGAAGGGGAGGAGGCACCTGCTTGGAAAAGGGATTACAGATGCAACCACAACCACAGAATACATATCACCGTGTTACCTTGGCAAGTCATTTAACCTCTGGTGTTCCACTCCATCCAGCTGCAGATATGAGTAGATGTTGGAACCTACTTAACATGAAATACTGCATAACACCTGCTGCTATGATCAGCAGTTATAATAGTACCGTATCCATAGGCGGCACTACACCAGTGTACACCAGGGCATGTGCCCCAGTCAAAAAATGCTGTGCCACAATGCTCTGAGTCCCAGCTGTAGTGCTGCAGGTTGCAGCTTAAAACATGCGTACTTGCTGCCAGTTGCACCCAGGTCCCAAATCATTCATGTCCCAACTCCTGACTCTGAGTGCCCCGCCGCCTCCCACCACCCACGCACCGACCACTGACTCCCATTCTGGGGGCTGTGTGGCACTTAAATTCTGCAGTACAGACACTTGCCTGGTTTCTGTTACTTTGTGGTTGGAGTCGAACTTCTGCAGCTGTGACACAGATGCACATTTTGTCTAAAATCAGCACACCAATTCAGCTAATCAGCTGTGCTGCTGCTCAAGAGAGCTCCAGGTGCATTTTGCCACCTCTGCCACTAACAGCCAGCTATTCTGGTGGTCAGATCCCTCAGGTCCGTGTTGCATCCTGCACAATCCCCTCCCACCCTCTGGGTGCATTTGGACACACTGCCGTAGTTGTCCGCTGAGCGAGCAGAGTTAGCGCCAGTCCGGGATTGATGCTGCCATATGATCACACAATGGTGCCGCCAATGAGTCTAAGGACACCTGTAGTAAAAAAAAAAAAAAAAAAAAATTTAGCTGCTGCCCTGCCTGTCGCCTGCTTGAATCAGGAGCCACTAAGCTGTCTACCTGCCAAAACCAGAACTGTATTGGCATTGCTTGCAAGCTGCTGCACAAAGACTCCCCCCCCGACCCAGCAGTACAGCCAACCTTAAAGAGCTGTACTGACTCTGTTGTGCTTTATTCACAAAAAGAATTCAGCATGGTCTGGTCGGCAACAGGACTGAGCAGCAGCTAGCCACCATGCACAACCAGTAGCTGCAGCACAGAGCCAGCCCCTTAAGTAAAAGCCCAGCCAGCAGCAACAACAGCCAGGAAAGAAGCAGCCTGCAGAACCAGAGAGACAGGGTTCTGACCACTTGTGCCTTTTTGTTGAGGTAAGTAGCTGGGTTTATTTGAAAATGTCTCAGTTCTGTGGGGAGAGAATGCACAACTCTCTATCTCCTGGCCCTGTCACTGGGGTGGGCAATCCTACAGGGATCAGTTTAGGAGGTTTATACCTGCTGAAAAGGGGTGGGATGGCCCTGCTTTTTTTTCTGGTTTGGGGTGGGGGCTACTTCTTCTGGCTCAGGGGATGGTTCTGCTTCTCCTTGCGGGCTATGGCTCTGGCTCTTCTAGCTAGGGTGGGGGTGGACATGCTTTTGTGGGTGAGTGGGTATGGCCCTGCTTCTCCTGGCTCAAGGGGGGGGGTGGCTCAGGGGTGGCCCTACCTCTCCTGCTAGAAGAAGCAGGGCCACCCTTCCCCAAGCCAGGAAAAGCAGGGACATCCCCCCAAAGCTAGGAGAAGCAGGGCCATCCCCTATAAAAAGTAAAATGGGAATGGCATTTTTATTTCAGAAACATAACATCCATCATTTGTTCAAATACCCCAAGAGGCAAGCACGCATGAATATGCAGGGATGCTTTCCATTCCGGTTTCTATAGGTGCCCTGTCTGCCAACTGTAGTGCCTACCCAGTGCCCTGGTAACCAACAGAAGCTGAAGCCGCCACTGGCCATATCAATAAAACAGTAATATAGTTGTGTTCCTTCTGTATCTGCTCTGTAACAAGCTACTTAGCTGCACAGCTTTCACAGGCACTTCAGTTATAGGCCACTTTTAAAGTGCTTGATGGAGTCTGTAGCCATTTCCTCTGTGTTAAGGCATGCTTTTTTGTGCCCCATAACTTTGACAGCACAACAGCAGTCAGTACATTCACTAGGGGTTCCAATATAATCGGTGTGACATGTATTCAAGGCTCTACCTCTCATTAGCATGTGCTCCTGGTCTGCATTTGTGTGATGGCACAAAGATATTAGTGCCTCCCAAACTGCTGCTTCAAATGTTGCTCTTGCCTCACAAATAGCTGGCTTGGCACTCCCAAACAGTGTCTATGAGGAACAAAGTGTTTAAACATGCAGCCCTTTGGCCCTGTGCAGACTTTAGCATGAGCACCTCAGATAGCTTTTAAACCACTTCCATACATCCTCACTACTTGGGATTACTGAGCTTGAGACCACACTCATGGGGTACTCCACCAGTGGACTGTGGGTCTCAGGAGGACTGCAGCAATGAGAAGAAACACGGTTGGCATCAACACTATGCAGGTAACCAGAACTAACCCTAAAATATTTCAAAAACCATGTTAAAGCCTAGGTCTGAGTGGAATTCCCCCCCCCCCAATGTGTTTATGTCCCCGTTTCACCTCCAGACCCCTTCTGCTTCCAGTTCGCCCAGCCCCATTACCCACCATCTCTGGGACTTACCTGGCCAATGATCCCTCACAGACTGCCCCCCCATGGCAGGTCCAGGAGAGGGAGGTCCATCCTCCCCACCCCCATTGACCACATTCAGATTTCAGGCTGGAGTCCAGAAGGTGAGGTGCAGCCTGTGATGGGCAGAAGCTTCATCCTGCTGACGGGGATCCAAGTTTACTCACTTTCGTCCTTAGCCCTGCTCACCTTCCCAACACCAGGCCATACCCTGTCAGATCTTTTTTTTTTGTAGACTTTATTTATATGTGGTTTTTATTCTATACAGTAACATAAAAAAAATTAAGAGCAAAAAATAAAGGTCACCGTCATTCATGAGAGTATACTCATTGCATCACTTTCAGACATATGGGATGTGTTTGAAAACATGCTATTACAGCCAGTACAGACTAAAATAGAAAAAAAGAAAATTACTTCCATGGCAAGCACCCAATCTGCCATTTGTAGCTTTTGGAGTGTCAGTGGCATTCTACCCTTATACGAGGGGAAGACAAGAGGATAATTTAAAGTGGTGGAGGAGATGCCATCTAGACATCCCCTTTTTCTCTCAGGTCTGGAATCCTCTCCCCTCCCACCTAGAAAGCTGGGAACCAGTCTTCTGAAAAGGCTTTCTCTGGTGATCCCCAGAGAAACTCATATTTGTGCATTTGGTGAGTGGCATTGTATAGAATGTGTTTCAATTTCATGCACCTAAGAAGCAACTTCACCCACTGGGCAATCATGGGGGTCTTTTCAGAGCCCCAGTTTAACACCAGTGCCTGTTTGGCAACCACTCGACCCAATGTCCAAAAGGGAAGGACCCCCTCCCTCCCATCTCTTTTAAGGAGTGGGAGCCAAAGCAAGACATGGGCTGCATCAGTGTCCCCCAGGTCACCCAAAAGTCTCTCTAGTAGATTTACAATTTCTCTCCAGTATTGCTGAATCTTGGGGCATTCCCATACCAGGTGGAAAAAATTACCTTTCTGAACTTTGCACTTAAGGCACAAATCAGTTTTTTCGGGGTTGATTTTGTGGGCCAGTACCGGAGTAAAGCAAGTACGTAATAGTATATTGTAATATACAGCTCAGAGTCTGTTGCTCACAGAACACTGCATCCTATGTTTTTTGATAAGGTCCCAGTCTCCTGCAGTTAGCCTTTCAGGAAACATGTCCACTTCCCAACGATGTTTAACTTCTATTAAAGGGATTCTAAGTCCTCCTAAGAGTATGTTATATATATCCCAGCCATGGGTTTGGCATGGATTTCTTTATCTCTCCCAACAATACCTCCTCTAGTGGGGATAATTTTAGATCCATGGTTCTGCCCTCCCTTCCCAAAGCACCCCCAGTCTGTCTCACCTGGAGGTAAGCGAAGAAATGTGCTGGATGATGCTGGAACTCCCTAGCCAGATGTTGACAGGATTTCAATATACTATTGGAATAGAGCTGGGAAAGCAGTCTCAATCCCCACTGGTCCCCGTTCTCCAGTATTCTTTAAACCGGGGGAGGGATCAGTGTGTCATCCCATGGGGTAGTCCTGATCAACATATGTGGAGAAAGGGTCTCATTCCTACCAAGCCCTATGTGAGCTGTTAACCATGCTCATAATGTAGCTCACAGGAAGGGGTTTTGTATATATGGCATTGTTCTTTTCTATATGAATGCCGCAAACAGTGCTTCATGCAATGGAGCTCCATAACTGTCCTCCTCCATCTCCACCCATGCCCTCATTGATCCTGCCTCCGGAAACAAGTCCATCAGAAAAGCCAGCTGCGTAAAGAGATAATACAGATGCAAATCTGGAAGCCCCCAGTGTCCCCTTAGTCAATGGTTGCCATAAAATCTCTTGCCAGAGCTGGGGTCTTCCCCCTTTCCATAGTAATGTGGGAATATATCCCATTAATGTTTTAATATAGCGTTTGGGTAGGTGGCAAGGGGGGGGGGGTTGGAACAAAGAGAGGCATTGTGGGAGAATACACATTTTAACCATATTTACCCACCCACCCTGTCAGACCTTGCACACACTAGCATACCCCTGCAGGACAGGCAAGCTCTTTGGCCCAAGGCAGGGTCACTAGAGTGGCAGAACCTGATGCCGTCCCTCCCCCGCTGCGAGCACCATTGGGCAGCAGCATTTCCCCAGCCCTCTGTCACTGGACCAGCTTCCCTGCTCGCTTCTGAACCTGGGTTGATGACGGGGGAGCACACAATGCTACCCACTGGGTGGCTCTGCATAAGGCTTTAACACAGTTTTTGAAACCATGCTAAACCATGATAACTGTGCAGATGTGAATTGAGTTACAGAGATGTAAAATGGTTTAAGCTCCTTAAACTGTTTTAAGTGCTGTAGTCTGTACAGGACCTTAGTCTGTTAACTTCTCAGCCTTGTTTAGGACTGGATGTCTTTTTTTGACTGTTTAGTGAAACTGAAAACCAAGAAACCAGTAAGCAAACTTTAAGATGGTGTAAAACAAAACCTGAAATGAATTTCTGTATGTCTGCCACAGCTGGAGGATGAAGAGTGTTAGGAAAGGTTTGATGACATTTAAAGAACAGGAAAATAGTGTCAAAATGCAGATGCTTGCAATGTTCCTATTTTCAGAAATAGTATTCATAACCTCCAAATGATCCATATGTACTTGTACCTGAAAAAATGCTGATGTAAAAAACTGTTTTACATTGTTTTCTTTTTTTGGATACAATTCGGTACAGTTCTCTTTACTGAACCAGGAATTTGGCGTGTTGGCTATGTTACTGCAGTTCAGAACTCCGGCTGCAAGTTGTTCATCTATTATCAAATGGGTTTTAAAAATTGTGAAGCCTGATTGGCTGAGGGCTATCTTTACCTGTCATATCTCATGCAGCACGACATCACTGGACAAAGATCCAGCAGACTCTTCACAATAAAATCAATACTATCAACACACCCCTGATTTCCATCACAAACATGGCTGCCACATTTACTCACTAAAAAACTTCAACTGGCTGGCCGGGTGGCACTGAGGGTTGAGGTGCTGGATGCCACACCTTGAGCCATGCCAGCGATACGGGTTCGGGAATGAGCCCGGGTCACTGGTGGTCAATCTGGGGAGGAGGATTGAGCATCCCAATGGATGCTCTCCTCCTCCCGGAGGGGAAGGACACTCCAGGCAGTGATGACACCCATAGCACTACAGCCGGTGGAAGCACGGGCGGTAAGGCGCACAGCTCTCATGAGTTGGGGAAGGCGTGCTGCCAGGCGCTTGACTACGGCATGTGTCAGCACGTCGTCAGTCTGGACGTTAGTCCTTCACATGGGCGCCCTCAGGGGGTGGGGACCAAAAAAGGGAGAAAAACCAGAAAAAGTCCCAGATATCAAGCACAATGACGCAGAGATCCTGGTACAGTGGGTCCCAGCCAAAGGACTGGGGGAGGTGAGAGGTGGTCAAGCCCAGGACAAGTACAAAAAAACCAAAAACCTTCAACTAGGCCCTAAATAAAACTACCTTAAATTAAGAAAAAAATTATTTCCCTCTTCCTACACACACACACACAGACACACACACACAGACACACACACACACACACTTAAAAACTACAGTATTGTCCGGCCCGGTGGTGCTAAGGGTGAAGTGCTGGAGACCACACCTTGCGTCACGTTGGCGAGCCAGGTTCAGGAATGGACTCTGGTCATTGGGGGTTGGCAGGAGAGGGAGGGGATTGATCATCTGGAGGACTGCTCTCCTCAACCAGGGAGGGTACTGGGGTTAGCCTTGCTCCGTAGCGGCCCTTGGTGGAGAACAGGGACCCCAAAGGAAGCGTAGGCTCGACGTAACGGCAATGGCGGATGGCTGCACGTTGGGTGCGCTGCCGTCACTGCATGACTGCGCTCTGAGGGTGTAACCTGTAAAAGAAAGAAATGGTGGCCTAGTGGAGGTGAAGGGTTCCCAGTGTCCTGCCCTCATCCCAATGCCAGGCCTGACTTCCTGGTCTCCTGCCCTGTCCTCTGGATTCCTCGGCTGGCCCACTAATTCTCAAAAAGGCCAACAAGGGTGGGTGGCCCGGTGGGGGCTGGACTAAAGCCTGGAAGTACTGGCAGACCACCAGGTAAGGAGGGTTTCAGGCAGGGAGTAGAGGCAGCAGACAAGTGGAGTCCCCAGAGAGATGCCCTAAGCCCCCAGTGAAAAAAATAGAATTGACAAAAAAAAAAAAAACCTACACAGTATTTACAGTTTTCATTTCTGGTATTTCTACGCTGACCATGAAAATACCCTATCTGTTCTCACCTGCTTACTAAGGAAATCTCTGATGTTTTACCTGCTACAGATAAAACTGAAGCCCTGGTACCATCTGAGGCAGCCTGTTGGGTGACTGTGGAGGAAAATATTCTGCCAGTAGAACTGAGCAGAGATTTGAATTATTGTATTCCACACAAAGACAGAAAAGAAAAAGGTGGGAAAAGGGAGGAAAAAATGTGAAGATGGAGGAAGAATGGTAAGTTAAGTTAATTGGGAGGGGGAAGTTTCAAAAATAGAGGAATTAAGGGTTAATTTTAAAAAGAATGTATTTTGCTGAGCATAAAACTTGAACCTGAGATAGCATGCCAATGCTGGGATGTACTGGGACTATTTTTCTAGGGTGGATAAATGTATTTTTTTTTTTTTTTAAGTGTTGTGCATTTTTTAACCCCCCCCCAAAAAAAAAACAAATGGTTGACCCATTTTATAATCACAGTAAGACACTCTAGGGTGTGCGTTCTGTGGTAGGATAATGGTACTTCTAGTTTGGCCACACCAGAGGTGTGCTGGTATCCCACCACAACATACACCCTGTCATGTCTTAGTGCTTAATTATAAAAAGGGCATTAAAAACTGAGGGCTATGATTGGCTACTGGCATTCTAGTATCCCCTACGTTAATCTTTTATTAGTAGCCATGTAGAACCGCTTCAACATGCGGTTAGATAAGCTAACACAAGTCCCCACTATGCCTCGTGCCACAGTACACCCCCACAAGGTGTGATTAACAGGCCATTAATGTAACCTGAGTATACCTTACTGCTTAAATCAGAGCGTGTCCAGAGTTCTGAATCCACGCAGTGGCCTAGTACTGTAATAACACCAAATTCCTTGTGCTCATTAAGATTACTGAACAGAATGCTACCATAAAGAGAGAAAAATACAAGCCAGTTTTTTACATCAACTTTTTATGAATGTCATTTAGAAACAGAAACACAAAATTTTTTTGGCAGAAAAGGACTGCTTGGCCCACCAAGTCTGCCCAGATGGTCCCAGCCTAGTCTGTCACTGCAAACCCTAACTGGCCTTTAACAACCCTCCCTCCTCCCTGTCTATTTACTAAAATTCCCCTAGGTCTATTTTATTTATTTAAAATTTGTTAACTAGGGTAACTTCATGAGCACTCAATGCCCATTTCCATGGATGACATGGACAAAAAACAGAAACAAAACACAATACAATGACATGCAACACTTAGTCAACTACATTAGACACAAGTACATGACAATTTTGCCACACATTTTTTAACGAAAAAACACTGCAGAATGTACCATACGTGAGCAGGCAAATTATTCCATTTGGAGACTACACTGAATACATTACCTTTGAGCAGATGTTCTGAATAAATGGAGTTTAAGAGTAGGGACAGTATGAGATCAAGTGAAATGGATAGAATTTGGCTTAGTAACTTGCTCTTAAAAAAAAAAAAAAATTACAGGACCCTTCCAAAAACGCCAAAAAGAAATTATTCAAAAGATGTTTATGTCTCTGTCCCATGCATGTGTGATGCCCCCTACTGTTTTTGCATCCACCATTTCTACTGGTGCTCTTTTGGAATAGTAGTACTTCCTCACATCCCTCTTAAACTACCCCCTCCCCAGCTTCATCTCATGCCCTCTGGTTCTGGTGCTCTTTCTCATTTGAATGAGACTCCCCTCCTGCACCCTGTTCACCCCACCCCCGGTACCTGTAGGTCTGTATCATGTCACCTCTTGCTCTTCACTCTTCCAGGGGGTACATGTTGAGATTCCTCAGCCTCTTTTCTTAGGACTTTTAATGTAACCCCCTGCCTCATTTTAGTTGCCCTTCTCTGAGCTGCCTCCACCCTATGTACTTTCTGAGATGCAGCCTCCAGAACTGGACACAATCCTTTGGTGGGGGCATGTCTCACAAAAAAAGCAATATGGGACAACACCACCTCCCCTCTCCTGCTGGAGATACCTCTCCCTATGTGTCCCACTGGCCCTACCTCCTGCTTTGTCACACTGCCCTGCCTCTTTGAGGTCATTAGCTATAATACCACAAGGTCCTTTTCCTGTTTGATAATAGGAACATCACAGACCACTGTAAATTCACAAAAATGTCCTGTCCTCTCTTATGTAAAAACACCGGGATGTACCTATCCTGACAAAGCAAGTATACAAAGAACATCGGCAAGCAGTGGATATGGATCTCATAGATACGTGTAGGGCGGACACCGGCATATACCACTATTTAAGATCCTCCCACTATAGCTGTATCAGTTCTTGAACCAGCGTCCAGGTGTGTGTGCATGCTTTCCTGAGCCTGGTTAATCTGATCTTACAAACAGCTGTCTCTACTGGAGGCATCACTGAGAAAGGAATATATGCAGCATAATAAAATACACAGCAGTACTGCAGCTACTGCACAGCATGCTGCTTTGCAAGGCTGGTGCTACTGTACCCTACCAAAAGGTAAACTCTTCCAAAATGTAAAACCCCTTCAATTGACTCAATTGTCTCTTGATCACACACGTCTAAATTTTAAATCTTTAAATCACCCTGTTAGACTGGGTCTTTTTTTCCCCATCCCCTCTATATAGTGGATGCTGATATCCTTCCTGGTGCCCTCAGTGACCATCATATGGTTTACTATGTGCGCAACACACATCGTCAATAAAGCCCATGCTAAATTCATCTATCTCTGATCATTTTCATCACTGTACTTGTCCCTCCCTCCCAGCCGACCTATATTCATCTGACTGGTCCCCCCATCTCTGCAGCCTCTCTGCAGCCAATAGTAAAAATTATGCCCTCCAAATGTATGGCTGAATGGGATTCATCATGCACCCCTAAGGAAACCCTGAGTACTAGACTCACATCTTCCCTGGATATCAGCTGAATTGTTAGCTTGTGTCTGTACAAAAGACCTTGCTGGTGGTCCTCCTATATAATCACTGGCTCCCTGGCTGCTTTGGCCGAACTATTAGCACCTTTGCAATGCTGTACTAAAGCCATCAGACTTGCATAGTTTAAGTATTTGTATCCACACTTCAGTACAACATTAATCACCCCTCCAAGTTCTGAGAGGTTATCTATTCTCTTTTCTCCCCTCCGACCCAATTTTCCTTCCTTGTTCTCAAGGTTGGTGATTTCCTCATCATGGCCCTTCTGCTGCCTCTTCCTTTAACTCCTACTTCACCACCTATGCTCCCTCTGTCTTGTCCCTTCTCCTTCCCTCCTCCTCCCCTACCACTCCCTCTACTTCTCTTAAAGAGCTGCTGATGCCTCAAAGAAAACACTGAAAAACATAATTAGGTACAATTCAGCTTGCATTCTTAATACTGTATATTCCATAGAGTTCTCCTCCCCATCTTTTATTACAGATGAAATTTGCACAAATACATTATCTTTATCTGTTAAGAGTTTATCTACCCCATAGCTTACTCCCTACTTCATGTCATAATCTTCTGAAAGTAACTGATGTCACAAGCAGTGTATTATGACCTCAGGTAGGGAGAAAGCAAAAGGAATAGATGAACTCCTGACAATATCCTTTGAAATTGTTTATTGTTTATTAAGATCTAGGATTACAAATACCTTTGAGCCAAGGCTCTTTTACAAAGGTTCCACTTCAAAGGAAAACAGAGTTGGAGAAAAAAAAAAAAACATTTCAAAGGAAAGAAGACATTTCACAGTGAATAAGCAGACTGTAATAGTTTTTAGGACCTTCAGTATGGACACAAGAGGGAGACACAGTAAAGCGGTCAGAGGCATTTGTCAGGCTAGAATAGCCCGTAAGTGCAGCATCATTAGAGGGGGGTGGGAGAACCAGAGTGAGGAGGGGAGAGCATGAAGTACATAGGGGGAAGGGATTAAAGAGTGAGGAAGAGGGGAGAGAAGAAGAGGGAAGGGGAAAAGTGCAACGAGGGTACATAATTACGTGGTGTGGCAGTTCAAACTGGAGTGTGGTGGGGGTGCCAAATCGGCTAGGTTAGAGATCCCATAAATCAGGAAAAGCAATCACAAGAGCTAGAGGTTGTGAGATGTAGTTGAAGGCTGGATTTAAACACTCCAATAGTTCTGGCAGAGGAGATAGTGTAGCTGAGGTCGTTTAGCCAAAGTGGGGCTTTGTAGGCGAAAGAGCAGTGGCCCAGGCTAGTGCGACAATGGGAGACTTTCAGGAGCTGCCTCTTAGATTTCCTGGAGTTCCACTGACCGGTGCTTTTAGGCAGTAAGGCTAGGACACCAGGCGGTGCCAGACCAAGACGTATTTTCTTTGCCATAGTACAAGTGAGGTACTTGATACAGTTCATAAGTTGGAGCCAGCTGGTCTGAGCATACAGGTCGCATGTGTGGGTAAGACAGTGGGCACCAGTACTGAGTTGGCAGGCCTTATTTAAGGCAACTGATATTCATCTGAGAGTTGTTGTCGTAGCAGAGCTGTAGATGATGAGTCCATAGTTGATGACCGAGACCACAGAGCTCTGTACGGCTATCTTCAGAGCATCAGGGTTAAGGTGTTGTCTATGTTTGTAAAGTAGACCAAGACGTATATTAGCAGCTCTGGCAACATTAACAACGTGGGCCACATATGTGAGGCATGGATCCAGTAAGATCCCAAGATACTTGAAGGACTGGACCTGATCAAGGGTGTTACCATTTGCAGTGGTAATAGCCAGCTGGTGCTGCTTGTGCGGGTTTTTGGAACTGTGAAAAAGCACTGATTTGGTTTTCTTGCTGAAACCATGCTGGAGAGCATTGCAGAGACTAGGGATCTTTGTGAGACGAAGACTACTGCCTCATCAGCATACAGAATAATGGGCTCAGAACTGGATTGTGGTAGTGAGTTCAAGAAGAGGCTGAACAGGAGGGGGCCCAGGATGGAACCCTGTGGGACCCCAGGGCGGATGGGGCAGGGTATTGGAGAGAGCTGAGGCAATTTTTACTCTTTGGCTCCTGTGACCTAGGTACCTACTGAACCATAGTGCAGAGTCAGGTGATAGGCCAGTGGTTAGCGTTGATCAATGAGAAGCCCATGGTGGACAGTATCAAAGGCCTTGGATAGGTCGATGAAAACAGCCCCAGTGAGCTGTCCGTTGTCAAGGGAGTTGTGGACTGCACCCGGTGAGCTCAAGGAGGGCAGTGGTGGTGCTGTGGCCTTTCCGGAAACCATGTTGATTTGTAGTTAAGATGTTATATTTCTCCAAATCGTCAGTGAGTTGGTCTGCCACAATCTGCTCAAGGGCCTTAGAGAGCAGAGGAAGAATTGAGATAGTGCGATAGTTTGAGTGATTAGTCTTATCACCACTTTTGTGAACTGGGGTCACGATCGCAGTCTTCCATCTATCTGGGAATTTACTACTGGTGAGGGAGAGATTGAGAATTTTTGTTAGTGGAAGAAGGAGCTCATTGAGGGTGAGAGATAAAAGCTTAAGGTCCAAGGTATCACTACTGGATCTGGATTTTGAGATAGCCAAGGCAATGTAGCGTCGTGCATCATGCAGTCTGACCTCTCTGAAGTAGAAGAGGGGTGGGTGAGCCCGAGTACGATGGGGGTCGGAGGAGGAGGTGCTTTATTCGAAATAGTCAGGAAGGAGGACTGTGCTGAGGTCTGTAAATGCCATATTGAAGGTGTTAGCAATGACCAAGGGTAGCAGAACCATCGACTACAAGCATGATCGGAGAAATGTCTAGATATTGTCTCTTGAACTTGTGTACAATCCTTACTACACTAAATTGTATGCTTTCTTTATCTGATGCTATGTGTTACACTGTCTGAACATGTCTCTCTCCCTGTACTCTCCCGGGTCGCACCTGAAAATAGGCATCTGTTTTGTCTAGTGTGCTTAACCGGTTAACAAAAACTAAATAAATAAACTCTTCAGGAGCAGAGATCCTGTTTTCATGCAAATGGCCTCAGTAATAAATAATGGGGAGGAAAAATACAGAACTAATGTGAAACATAAATTGAACTGTATCTAAATATTATGCTTTGTTTACGTTATCCTGAAGGTGCCAGCTGCTCTTTAAGGCCCTGCTTGCCCGTAATCTTCACATGCGAGGTAGATTTGATCCTAAGCTTCTGCTACTATTAGCTCCTGCAAGCACTCTGGCTATTCCTCTACTCCTCAACCTCTCTTTCCTCTGCCACTGTCCCTGAAGCCTGGAAACAGGCTACTGTAATCTTTTCTCCAAAGGTGTTGCTCCTCCTTCTCCTAGTAACTTCCGACCTATTTCTCCCTCTCCTTCCCACCCTAGCTAAGTTACAGGGACACCTTGTTCTTTATCAGTTCTCTTCCTTCTTTGACTCCTCATCCTTCTTAAACGCCTTTCCAGTCTGATTCTAGGAAATCCCACTCCATTCCACCTTCCTCCTCCAGCTCACTGACTCCATCTTCTCAAGTATGGACCAGGGACTGATGACTTTCACCATATTTTTCAATCTTGTTCAAGCTTTTGACACTGTGGCACACCACCTCCTTCTTGATCAGCTTAAAGCAGCAAGCCTCTCTGACTTCTCAGGCAGCTGGTTTCACTAGTACCTTGAGGGACAGTCTCAAGCTGCACAGATCAGAAGCTCCATTCCCTCCCCACTCCCCATCTGCTCAGGCGTCCTTCAAGGGTCTGCCTTGGTCTCTATTCCCTTTTTGACTGACCTCCCCTCTGCCTGTTCCTCTATGTCCATTCATATGCTGACAATACAGTACTCTTTGCATCTGGCTCATCTTCCCATGACCTTATTATTTTGACACTACTCAGCATTGGTTCCAGTCCAACAAACTGACCCTCAATGACAAAAGAAAAGTTTCCATGAATTTTGCCACCTAGCAGAGGATTACCAGACTCACCTCCCTCCCTCCCATTATTCCACACCCTTGTTGGTGCTGCAATTGAGGATTTATCCTCCTCTAAGTAACTTGAGGTCTAGCTGGACCAACATCTTGATTTCTCGGTGCACACTGATGCCATACACTATAAGCTCTACCCCAAGCTTAGTGTACTGTACTGTATAAGGGAAAAAGTGAGTAACCCACTTCCTGTCTGCTGAGAGTGTGTTTTAAAGCGGATTCTCCCAATTTTGTACTATGGTGACAGTTTATACTGGAGCTCCAAAATCCGGGTTAGGTAAGAAAGCCCGATACCCACAATCCCATGTCACGTGAGCCCGACACCTTAATCCCGACAATTAAAATGCCAACAAGCACTTGATACAGACTTGACGAAATCCCGACTTTCGGCAACATTAAAGAGCAAGTTTATCGGCAAGAAAAAATAAAAGACTCAGACTGGAGTACAGAACATGCTGCGATCTCTGCTATTGCATCCCTGCAGTACTTCCTCAATGCAGCAGTCAATTATGGATTGGAGTAAAGAACTTATTGGTATCACAGCATTTTAGACAGAAGTGCAAGTGTATCTGGCATTTTGCTTACCCTCTATCTTATCTCTGCACTTTCCTGTGTGCCGTATCCCATAACCACCAGTTGAAAGAAGTACAGGTCAGGTAACAGCATTTATGACAACAGACATGTAACCCCCCTAGGTGGCGCGCTATCCTAAGGGCTACTACCCCTGCCTGTGTGCCTAGACGCAGCTTGAGGGGCCTGAGCTCACTGAATGGGTGCCTCCACCCAGAGGAATGGTTCTGAGGTAGCGCGACTTCTGTTGGCATAGCCCTCCGGGATGCTATAACCCCCCACCAACCCCTCTAGTGGCCTAAACAGTATAGCAGCAAAACATTCACATGTACCATATGGCAGTAATGACTTTACACCTCTTGCACTTGCCACCAGGGCTGGATCCTCTGCAGCTGCCCTGGAGACCCCCTGTAAAATAAGACCTGTCATGCAACAGTTCAATGGCAGTACAAAACCCCCACTAAAAAAGTACACACTAGCCAGGTTAAATGCAAAAAGAACAAAATCTGATTTATTCAGGGGGGAAGTGAACAGGGGTGGGGCATGAACCTAGCTGATGACTGACAGATTTGATTAATTCAGGCAGAATATGCATGCACAGTGAGTCCCTTGTATACAGTTACACAACCCTAGGTACCCAGTTGTTAAGCAGGCTAGCCTGAACCAATGCCCGGGGTAGGCCGGCGTTGCAGCTGTTGTTGGGGCCCTTAGGAAAGGAAACAATAAACATGCACATCAACCCAGAATTTGTAATCCAGAGCCGGATGGCTCAGTTCTTTGTAATAAACCCAAACAAATAAATCAGATGACACACAGTGATTGCAGCTTTGTTGCAGGGAGCTACCCTGTTTGGTACTCATGCTGCCCAGACCAGGAGGCAGGACTGACCACATGAAAACCTCTGGATGATGTTCTGATTTGCCCGGGGAAGCAGGGCCCACATGACTCACCAAGGTGGTCGTTGCCTGTTCGATAGTGTTGAGCAGGAAGCTGAATCCCTGAGCGGGTCTTTCATCGGAAAATGTGTCTGCGATGGGAGTGGCAGTCTAGACCGAGATGGCAGGGTCCAGAGCAGACAGTTTGGATTTAGTCCGTGCGAATGCTGGAGCAGCTTCCAGCTAGCATAACACATTTGAAGGTGGGGAACCAAATCGCGACCCACACAGCACATTCAGCACACTTATAAGCAACACAACTCTTAGTCACAGTTCGGGTAAAGTCCGGCTGCAATTTAGCAGTTCTGTGCAAACCTCTCAATCCGTGACTAATTTCGTTACCTGGCAGGCCGATCGCTTCTGGAGCAAGTCTTCGGACCCAAATTCAGGCAACGATCACTCTTCTTCTCTTTAGGCTTCAGATCTCAAACAAAGGAATTAGATTTAAGTCCAGCTTTCACATTCACAGGATTTCTCACTGGCAGATGTGCAGCCAGCCTTCCTGCCGATTCTCCTGTGCTCCTGCGCAGGAGCAGTTGCTTGATGGCTCGAGCTGTTCACTCTCGAGACTCCAGCTCACAACTGACTCTGCTGCAGGCAGTTCTAGGAATGTCCTTTGAGATCCAAGAGCTTTGCTTGGCTGAGGGAACTGTCCGTCACAGCAAGGGCTCCCCCTCCAGGTTCATTTAGGCGCCAAACCTTAAAAACTACAATTCCCACAGAAATTCAGTCCCACAAGACGTCTGGGGACAATCTCCATTTTAGGTCCCCCGAAGTTCTGAATGTTCCAACTCTGGCAGTCCAGAACCAAAATGGTGGCTCTATGCAAAAAATCCATGCTGCAATGGAAGGCAGGTTAGATAAACTACTACATTATTATTAAGGCATATAAACAGTAAATGAACATAGTTCCTAACAGAGTTCCTCAGTGCATATAGCAAGTGCAGAATGGAGCAGAAATACCACTCGCCTGGCCGGTCACAAGCTCTAAACTACTCGGACCCAGCCTAGACTCATTTCTAACACAGGAAAATGACTCTCTTAAAGAGACAGGCACGGAGGCTTTCTATAGCACTCTCACGTAGACATATACAGCTACTGCAGACACAGGACACCATCCTGACAGTGGGCATTAGGCAGCCCAGGAAGACATCTTAGTAAACCCCAATTTGTAGGGGGGTTACAGACTAGCCTTTTCTTTTTTTAAATGTCCGAAACTGTCTGGTGGTAACAGACAGTAATTGACTGCTGCAGTGATGAAGTAGTGTGGGGATGCAATAGCCACGATCGCAGCACGTTCTTCACTTAAATCTAAGCCTTTATTTTTTTAAAGGAAGTAATCAGTAAGCAATACTGTATTGTGCTGTGTTTCCGATCTATTTGTTGTTTTTGCCTGATACACTTGCGCTATGTATTTTACTTGTGTTGCAGGAAAGTCGGGATTTTAACTTATGGTATTTTATTTGTCAGTCATCTGTTTGTCAGTATTATAACCCTGTCAGGAGTCTGGTGTCGGGCTTGCCATTGTCGGGATTACGTACGGATCCCCCCAAATCCTCTGTTGCCAGACTGGACCCCCTCTTTCACTCTTTTTATCATTTGCCTTAGACTGCCCCCTCATACCCACCACTGTTCACTCTATTCTACCCCCAGGACACATCTTGAAACAAGCTATTATCATCTTAGTATGTTTTACCTAGCAAAACTTTTGAAATCAATCAATCAATCAATCAATCAACCAACTAATAAAATGAACAAATACTGTACTGTGGGGATATGAAAGGTTCACTACTAGATGGCATTACCAGTACCACTGGCGGCTTTTAATTTTCTTTTGTTGTTTTTTTTTCATATTATGAACTTGTCACTAACTGTTCAAAAATAGAAGGCAACAAAATTAAAAGACACTGATAGAGCTGAACCTATGGCACTTTTTCACATAGGCAGGTGTATACATTTATGCATACACAGTTGGCAGCAGAGACAGCAACAGATGTCGGGCTAAGTAAAGATAGACAGTAACTCAGAAAGTTTACAGGATAAATGTAGCTGGGGTTGGACCACATGCTTAAACAAACAAAAATATGAGTATTAACACCACCCTAACAGCCCAGCAGTTTGTGAACACCACCACCACTATACAGGTGATTGGGATTTGGGAGAGAGCCCAGATCTCAGTTCGTCCATGGCCCATGGTTCAGAGTGCACTGCTAACATCAGCACTGCCTGGCACAGAGACAGAGGCACTGCCTTTCTGCTCCCAACCCTGTGGCCAAGCCAAGGACAGCATGAGATGCATGTATCACTATGGAATCTGAGCAGGCCACAGTATCTGTGAGTGAAGTGAGAAGACGTGTGGTAAAAACAGAAGAAACACCGGGCCATGACTGTCAGGATAACAGCTCCCAGCAATGGTGGACACAAGTGGTTACAGGCACTGTGAACCTGCTAGGCATGATGAAAACGCAGCACTGGCAATGGGTTTGGCACACAGTTGTATCAATTACTTTTTTTGTCAAAGTTTAAACTGGTCTTGACTTTTTTTTTTTTTAAGTTTTTGTTGGAACTATTAGTGTGTATACTGTACTGTACCTTCAGATTCTGTGGCCTTCATCTAATATTCACAAAAACTCTCAGTATCTCTCCAATGGTCTTTCCAGCTGATTAATAAGAAACAGTGACAATGCAAAGTTTGTTATATCCTGTTTGGAGACTGTGCGTGCGGAGTTGTCTCATACTGGAGGTGCCAGTCTGCTAGCAGCAAATAATACAAGAGTTCAGAAAGTTACTGTTAGTTAGCATGACTCCTCAGTTTCGTCTGCTGGTGCTGCTACAGTTTTCAAGGAAAATGCTAGTCTCTCATTACTCAAAAAGTCTAGTTTAATTGCAGACTAACTGCCATTTAATTAAAATAATGCGTAGGCTATTTCAAAAAGATCCCACAGACAAACTTACAGTCCCCATAGTCTGACAATGTTTGGCTTCCTACTTTTCAACCATGTTTTAGAATAGAATATAAGATAGAAATAACAATTTTGTGAGGGCTGAATGATAACATTGAGGACTTCAGATATACTGTTAGATCATTGCCATGTAATTATTTTTTTTTTTTAGATACTCCTTTGCTATTAATAAATCACTATTAGATAATTACACATGTCTCAGTACTGATCGTAACATTCTTCAATGGTTACAGTCCGATGGTTTGTTTAGCCTTTTGATATCAGGGGTGCTCCTAACTGCACATCCTGCTAAAGTCCATTTTAGAATCTGCAATCTTTCAATCTAAATGGTCACTTCAGGTGAAGTTACTTTAAACCATTGTTGCATTGTTATTATGCTATCAATACACGTACTCACTGTTCTATGGATGGCTATGTCTCCCTTCATATGCTCTAGCTGTCTTGCAGAAACAATACTAAATATACAAAAGGGTGTTTCCATGTGAGCATTTAAAATGTCTGAAACACATTTACTGTACTTCCTCTTTAGTTTGAGGGATTTGTTCAATTCTCCATTTAACCCACTGCCCATGCTGAAGGTTTCTTTATTGTCATTCAGGGCTTCAGTTAACTCCATTTTGGAAGTATTTGACTTGCACAAATAAGGAAAAATCTTTTAAAATACGGGACGCTGGTAGTACTTAACTCCCAAAACAGGAAAAGAAAATTTAGTAACTTCCAATTTTGAAAGCACGGAAGTAGAAATGGTAGAGATTTGCACAACAAAGGCATTTTCCTAATAATATTTTGTGTCACTGTCCACAATTTGGCCATTTTTAAAATACGATCTAGTTTAGGACCTGGAATGTTAGTTTGACTGCCAAAAAAACATGACTAGTTCTAAATTTGGACCCATGGAGTTTCTGACTTGCACCAAAATAAAATTAACTGAACCCCTGCTATCATTGGAAATAGCAGTTATGTAAGAACTTACTGTAACAGTAGATCTTCGAGAGAGGTTCCTGCAGTAAGTCTTCACATATCTGACTGCGCCCCCTGGTGTCAGGTCTGCACGGCAAACTTGTAGCCAGCACTCGTTAGCATGGACCGCCCCCAACGTCGGGTGACATGATGTCAGACAGACTATAAAAGGGGCAGTCCCGCGGCTGCCCTCCAGTTCTTTTCCACCGGAGACCTACAGATAGGAAACAGAAAAAAGGAGTAACAACTCCTGGGATCCTGTGCCCTAGCTGAGCCAGGGGGATAGACAGGAGAAAGGAAATGACTTCAGGAGCTGGGGGATAGGTGGGTGGGAAACTAGACCTATTGCAGGAACCTCTCTCGAAGATCTACTGTTACAGTAAGTTCTTACGTAACTGCTATATCTTACTTCAAGAGGGTTCCTGCAGTAGGTTTTCACATATAAGACTGAATACCAAGGAGTCCAACAGAAAATGAAACAAGTCGGAGACAAGGTTTCGGGAGGAGGAAGATGCCTACCAACTAAGGGTCTGCCTTAAGACAGAAGACCTTGCAAAACTGCAAGGCCAAAACCAGCTTGACGCCTAGAGGCAATGTCCAGACTGTAATGCTTTGTGAAGGTGTGGACAGAAGATAAAGTGGCCGCTGCACAAATATCCACAGTGGACATATTCCTGAAAAAGGTGGTAGAAGTTGCCACGCTCTGGGTGGAGTGGCATTTGACCGCCCCCAGAAGGGGTTTCTCTTATTTCTGGTAAATGTAATGAATACAGTTAGCCAGCCACCTAGAAAGAGTCTGTTTAAAAGCCTTGCCCTGGCACTGGGAGAAAAAGGCCACAAAGAGAGTTGGTTTGCCTTTCGAACCTCCTTAGTCCGCTAGGTATAGTACCTCAGGATCCTATGCACATCAAGGGTGTGCAAAAGGTATCCCCCATTGGAATGCTGAGGAAAGAAAACCAGCAGTTTAACACTCTGGTTGAGAGTCATCTCTGAAACAACCTTCGGAAAAAAGGAAGGATTAGTCCATAGGACCACACGGTCCTTATGGAAAATTAAGTAAGACTCTACAAACTAGGTCCTGTAGCTCAGAAACCCTTTGAGCTGAAGTGACTGCAACTAAAAACAGCATCTTCCAAGCCAGGAAGTGCATATCACAACTTGCTGCCAGTTCAAACAGGGGCAAAGTAAGTTTTTCTAACACAAAATTAAGGTCCCAGGGGGGACAAGGATTCTGGAACGGAGGTTTAATGTGAAGGATCCCTTTCAAGAAAGCCTTGGAAACCTCTAGCTGAGCTAGGGTTTTGCCCGCCACCAGCTGGTGGTAGGCAGACACCGCAGAGAGATGGACCTTAAGTGAGGAATAACTGAGGCCCAACTCTGAAAGATGTAAGAGGTACTCTAGCACCTGGGAGGCCAAACAAGAAAAAGGGTCCAAGCTCTTGACTGAGGCCCAAATAGAAAATCTCTTCCTTTCATGGCATAGGTAGATCTGGTAGAGGGTTTCCTAGCCTGCACCAGGACCTGGCAACTTGCGTGGAAACCCTGTAGTGGGAAATCGCTATGTCCACAGGTGCCACGTGTGAAGGTGGAGAGACTTGAGGCTTGGATGGACATGGGTGCCCTGCTCCTGAGACAGAAGGTCGTGGGAAAGGGGCAGAGGAATCGGTGGTTCTAGAACTAGTTGTTGCAACAGCAGGATCCAAATCTGCCGAGGTCACAGAGGAGCTATCAAGATCATGTGAGCACCCTCTGTCTGTACCTTCAGAAGAACCTTCTGAATGAGAGGAAAAGGAGGAAATGCATACAGAAACCTCCCTGTCCAAGAGAGTGCGTCTCACCAAAACACACCATGCTCAGGAACGAGTGAGCAAAAGCTGGGTAGTTTTGTGTTGTATGGGGATGCAAACAGATCTAAGTCTGGATGACCCCACTGAAGAAATAGGTCTTCTACTGCCTCCTGCTTCAGTTCCCACTCATGAGCCCTGGTGACTGATTGGCTGAGACTGTCCTCCAGGGTACTGTGAACTCCCGGCACATGGACTGCCGTCAGGGTCAGGCTGTGCTGAATTGCCCAGTGCCATACCCTCATTGCTTCCCTGCAGAGAGGGTACGACCGGGTACCTCCTTGTTTGTTGAGATACCAGAAAGTGGCCATGTTGTCCATCTGGATGAGTAGTGTTCCAGAAGTAATGACTGGAAGGACTGGAGTGCACAGAGAACTGCTCTTGTCTCCAGGATATTGATGTGAAGATTCTCCTCTGAAGGAGACCAGGAACCTTGCATCCAATGATCCCCCAGATGAGCTCCCCAACCCGGATTGGAAGCATCCGAGGTAAGGGTTTGACAAGGAGCCTGACAGTGGAAGGGGGCCCCCTACAAACAGGTTGGTGAGGTCCTGCCACCAGAGGAGATCTTTGTGAAGACTGCTGGAGATCATGACCAACTGGTCCATGTCATCCAGCCACTGATCCCACTGGACTCTGAAAGACCACTGGGTAACCCTCATGTGCAGCCTGGCCAGGGGGACCGTTGTGATGGCTGCCGCCATAAGACCCAAAAGGCGAAGAACTGAGCGAGCCGGAGTCCACTGAGACTTGGCCACCAAGGTGGCCTGAGAGACCAGGGTCTCTGCTTAGTCTAATGGAAGGAAGGCCTTGCTGTGGACCACATCCAGCACTGCTCCAATACATTGGAGGCGCTGGGAGGGTAGCAGCTGAGATTTTGGTACGTTCACCGAAATTCCCAGGTGAGAAAACAGATCCAGAGTGAAGGATAGGGAAGCCTTCAGGCTGTCTGGAGATGGGGCTGAAAAGAGCCAGTCATCAAGGTATAGGAACATGTATATGCCCCTGCAGCGAAGAAAAGCCGCAACCACCACTAAGCACTTGATAAATACCCAAGGTGCTGAAAACAGGCCAAACAGCAGGGCCTTGAATTGGAAGTGATTCTCCTGAAAGGAGAACCTGAGGAAGTGGCAGTGGGCCCGGAGGATAAGGATATGTAGGTAAGCATCCTGCATATCCAAAGAGCACAGCCAGGTGTTTGGCAGGAGCAGAGGTAGGAGTCCCTGGAGAGTGAGCATGCAAAACCTCGTACTCTACAAAGAGGTTTAGCATGCTGAGGTCCAGAACAGGTCTTATATCCCCCATCTTCTTTGGAACTAGGAAGAAGTGGGAATAAAATCCCCTTCCTATCTGATCCCGAGGAATGAGCTCTATAGCAGCCTTTTGCAGTAGAGCTTGAATCTCCTGATGGACGATAAGGATCTGACCTGGAAGGTAAAAGGACCTTCCCGGAGGGTTGGCTGGAAGAATCTCCAGGAACACGATGGAGTAACCTCTTTGTATGAGCTGAAGCACCTATACGTCTACGGTGATCGCCTTCCACCCACCCAGGTGAGGGCGAATCCTCCTACTGGCTCCTCCATGGATGGCGGAGGGAGCCAGCGGGAGGAGGGGGAGCATGTCACGATGTGGAGGGGAGGGGAGCCTTAGCTCCTGAGGCTGCCTTGGCAAATCTGGCCTGAGAAGGTTGTACTCCTGACCCAGAGGCACGATGTTTACCTTGACATTTGCCCTGGTTCTGATTCCTGTTCCAATTTTTTTTGCAGCAAAAGGGCCATTTCTTCTGTCCTGCCAGGTACATGGAGCGTAGGTCTCTTAACGACCTACCGCTCTCCTGTAGCTCGGTGATATCTTTAGCGTCACCGCCAAAGAGAACAGGTCCCCTAAAAGGCATCGCTCAGAGGGTGGACTGAACGTCCGGTGCCAGACCTGCGACATGCAACCAGGCGAGGAGTCTAAGGCAGATCCACGAGGCTGCAGCTCTAGCAATGGAATCAACTGAATCATAGGTTGATCGGAGTGCATGTCTCCATGATGACTTGTTCATCTGCACCTTCTCCAACAACTTCTCCCTGAGCTGTTCATCGGGAATGTCTTGGAGGTCTCTCTCTAACTCCAACAGCGAGGACTTCTGGAATGCCACCATGTGTGACACATAGTTGAGAGACCGTATGGCACAAACTGATCCAGTTGCTTCGAGTCCTTATCTAGAGGAGAGGAACTGAGGTGTTTGGGTTGGGCCAAACTGTCATGAACAGCAGTAATGACCATAGAATCAGCTTTGGGCTGTGAGGTCAGGTGTGAGATCCCTTCCAGGGGGAAACAGGTCCTGTCAGCTTTTCTGGATACTGATGGGATTGAAGAAGGCTGCTGCCAAATAGTGGACGCAAGGTCCTCATGTGGACCCATCCAAGGGGGGGGATAGGGAGGGGATCCACATTGGTGAGATCTTAATGCTCAGCTAATCTCTTACGTTGAGGGTCCAGCTCCTTAGATGGCCAGCCTGAGGCCTTTTGTATGGTCCTCCGGTGGAGATCTGGGTGATGTCTTAGGCTGGGGTTCAGGAATTGGAAGTTCTGATTCATCCCCATCTGAGTCATTGTTGCCTGACTCAGAGAACTCCAGCCTGCTGGGCAAAGAGGGATCTACTCCCGTATCACCCGCCAGTAGAGAACCGGAAGCATGGCCTGATGGCACTGGGCTGGGAGGGGGAGCCCCTAGAGAAGCGGGCCTCCTAGAGGCTGGGACTTTTTTTTTTTTTTTTAACTCAGACAGGAGCTGTGACCTGGCATCCTGCCACCAAGCAAGTATAGTATCAGGCGGCGGAGGTGGAGGCTGAGCCTAAAACCCAGGATACCCAGGGTAAGAATAGCTGGGGAGGAATGCCAGTAAGGGTATTGGTGCTTGGTAACCCGAAACCCAAGGGTATCCAGGCATTGGGTATCTAGACGGTGGACAGCCAGGCATCTGGTAGCATGGCATAAGAGCCGGTGCATTATAAGCACACGCCCAGCCGGAAGTGAAGGATCCGCAGTGGGTCAGCCTCGGCATGAAGATATGGTTCAGGCTCCTGTACCAGTGCCAGAAGGACCAGCAGGAGGAGCTGAAGGTTCAGCTGGGGGGTGGTGGGTCAAAATCAGGGAGGCCCGGAGTCCCGAAGGAGGAGGGTCCATGCCTGTGAGTCCCAAGTCCGGCGACGGGTCCCTAGGAAGGGAGTAAGGAATCTGGTGGTGGGACAGCACCTGGCAATGGGGGAAGCTCGGGGAGGAACCCAGTGACAGGTCTGGAAGCGATCCTGATGGAAGGGAAATATCGGGAATGGGTGGCGAATCCTTGGGAGATGGAGGCAGGGATGACGGTTCCTCCACGAGCACTCTCATCTCAGGGTCGGGGTCCACAAGGGAACCTGACGGGAGAGAGAAGAGGTGGCTGTGCAGTCGACATGGGTACCATCGGCTGACTTATCAGTCGTGACTGGGCTGGTGGCAGCTGTTAGACTGCGGTCAGGCTGATTGGTCAGGGCCGGGTGCCTGGCGAAGGAGTTGGAAGGCGGCTTATCGGCCGTGCTACTAGTGGGAGAACACACAACAACGTCCAAAGAGGTGACCCCCGGCTGCCTGCTCACCTCGGCTGGGGGGGGGGGAGAGAGGATGTCTGAGCCACCAAAGCGGACAAAGGCCCTTTAGCAAGAGTACTCAAGGTTTTTGAAGAGGACGATGCACCCTGGTCATCGACTGAAGGACGGCTGGTTTCACTCCGTGGAGACGGGCTTCTCTCTTGGCGCTTCTTCTTTTTCTTTTTCTCAGGAGCCGGCAATGATGACCTCTCCCTAAGCTCCTGAAGCTTGTTTTCCATTGAAGTCAGCCTCTGGGTCAGAAGGTGGGCCTTGAGGGTCCACTTGCGATGGGTCCGGGTGGCCTGGTTAAAGCCTTGGCAAATAGCACACTTGGCTGAGTTGTGCTTAGGCCCCAGAGAGAGGAGGAAGTGAGAGTGGTCATCTCCGTGTGGATTTGGGGCTGCACTAATGTGCACTTTTTCTCTGATCAAGATGACATACACCGTGAGAAAAAATTAACTTTTAAACCGAAAAAGACGAGTTAAATGTCGAATTGAAGCTGGCGACTGAGTGCTGTTCTACTGCGTTGTCGAACGAACTGGCACAACAGCGGGAAAGAACTGGTGGGCGGGCATGGGACTGCCCATGTTATAGTCGGTCCAATATCAATACTTTAACATAAACGAATACCTCAGACAGTGTAACTTTCCTGAAATAAACAAATCTGATTTATTTAGGGGGATATAACAAGGACGGGCTTCTCTCCTGGTGCTTCTTCTTTTTCTTTTTCTCAGGAGCCAGCAACGATGACCTCTCCCTAAGCTCCTGAAGCTTGTTTTCCATTGAAGTCAGCCTCTGGGTCAGAAGGTGGGCCTTGAGGGTCCGCTTGCGATGGGTCCGGGTGGCCTGGTTAAAGCCTTGGCAAATAGCACACTTGGCTGAGTTGTGCTTAGGCCCCAGAGAGAGGAGGAAGTGAGAGTGGTCATCTCCGTGTGGGATTTGGGGGCTGCACCAATGTGCACTTTTTCTCTGATCAAGATGACATACACCGTGAGAAAAAATTAACTTTTAAACCGAAAAAGACAAGTTAAACGTCGAATTGAAGCTGGCGACTGAGCGCTGTTCTACTGCGTTGTCGAACGAACTGGCACGACAGTGGGAAAGAACTGGTGAGCGGGCACGGGACTGCCCCTGTTATAGTCGGTCCAATATCACATCACCAGACATTGGGGGTGGTCCCCACTGATGACTGCTAGCTACAATGTGCCGTGCGGACCCGATGCCAGAGGGCGCAGTCCAATATGTGAAGACATACTGCAGGAACCCTCTCGAAGTAAGATCAGCAGATTACACTTGTATGTGTAACCCCTAGGGGGTGCTATCCCAAGGCTACTGCCCCTGCCTGCTTAACTACTAACAGGTTGAGGGGCCTAGGTCCAATGGCGGGTGCCTCCACCCAGAGGTCAGGGTTTGCAGTAATTAAACTAACTTGGTGACAGCCCTCTGGGACACTGTAACCCCCCTTTCTTCCCACTAGTGGCCCACAGAATGCATTAGGAATATCTTCACAATGTACACTTACCCCCAGAACTGGCTCCATCGACTGGACCCCAGGGACACCCTGTAAAACAAGATAATACAGTGCAAAAGCCACAGAACAATACTTTAACATAAACGAATACCTCAGACAGTGTAACTTTCCTGTAATAAACAAATCTGATTTATTTAGGGGGATATAACAAGGACAGGGGGAAATCAGGTTAATTAGGGTAAACACATTAATAATCACAGTACTGTGCACATATTCAGAGTCCCAAATTGTCACTGTCACTGGGTACCCATGATGGGGGGGCCGGGCTAGCCAGGATCGGTTGCAGCTGGTTGGGGGCCCTGTGATGGAAAAAACACTTGCACAATACCCAACTGTAATCCGGAGCCGGATGGCTCAGTTCGTGAAGAAATGAAAAAAGCAACCATTAGATGACACACTTGCAATTCGACAAACAGATGGCAGGGAGCTACCCTGCTTTGTACTCACAACTCAATGCTGGGAACTGGATGGAAGGCAGATTGTCCTGGATTGCCAGGAGGAGCAGACCATGTGGACAAGGTCCTTGTGACTGGATCCCACTGCAGTTTAAAGCAAATGGATGTAGTCTGGTGTAAGCTGGGGTTTACTTCCAGCTTCATGCACTCTCTTCACTGTATAGGGGATTTGAAACGCGATTCCCCACAAGCACTACACACATTTATATGTAAAAAGGGAAGTACTATACCAGGCAGGCTGCTTCCCTATCCCGATCGCAGTAACTGCACAATACCCGGGAGAACACACAGCAGATTCAGTTCCTGACAGACCGAGCGCGATTCAGCAATTTCTCCAGTCTTCTACAGGGTGAACCTGGTTTCCTCACTTCTGGTGCTTCTTTCTCCTTACAACTCTGATTCAGTCCACACTGGCACTCACAGACAGCTGCAGGCCTAACTTTGGGGCCCCACACGAGCTTCCTGCCCAAAAACTCAACGGTGCAGGAGCACGGAGCTCCTTCCCTCTTCACAGTCACAACTCAACTGATCTTTCCAGTAGACAGAGTCGGGCATTTCCTTTGAGTTCCTCCCAGTTCAGTTGGCTGGTTTGGCTGTTTTAGCTGTCACTCACAGTAAACTCCCCCTGTTGGTGGAAAAAAGGCGCCGAAGTCAAAAGTGCATTTCCCAGAGTCACTGCGCTTCAATCCCTTACAGCAGGCTCAGAGGAGAGTCCAAGTTCTGATTTGCCCAGAGCAGGCTCAATTTTAAAGGATCCCCACCATGATTGGTCCAATTCAGCAGTTCAGAACCAACATGAGGGAGCTTGCTCTGCACTGTCCTTACTACAAGAAAGCAGGTTAAATCAAACTGCATTTTCATTATTACTCTAACAGGTTACAAGCAAACAATTACATCTTTGATGAGTGCTCCTTCTGCCCACTTAGCGATGGCAGAAATGGAGCGATTTGGCAGTAGCTCGAGCGGGACTCAAGCAGGAAAACACACAGTCCCCCCATACAAACTAATTATGTCTGCAAGCAGACAGCTCTTAAAGAGACAGTACCAGAGACTCTAAAAGCACTCACAGATAAACGGCTTAAATGCCAAACACCATTCAGGCTTGGAGCATTCAAGCAAGCTCCTGGAAGACTTTTTGGGAACCCCCATTTGCAGGGGGGTTACATATGCATATAACCATTTTTATTTTAATTTGCCTACTGTAGCAATCATTGTCTTATTTGGATCGCAATATAGTTTCTGCTTTAATTCATGTGTAACCCCCCTGCAAATGGGGGTTCCCAAAAGACTTCCAGGAGCTTGCTTGAATGCTCCAAGCCTGAATGGTGTTTGGCATTTAAGCCATTTATCAGTGAGTGTTTTTAGAGCCTCTGGTACTGTCTCTTTAAGAGCTGTCTGCTTGCAGACATAATTAGTTTGTATGGGGACTGTGTGTTTTGATTGAGTACCACTCAAGCTGCTGCCAATTCACTTCATTTTGCAGTCACTAGGAGTGCAAAGGGAACCTATCTGAAAGATGTAACTGTTTGCCAGAAATTATTTAGAGTAATAATGAAATTACAGTTTGTCTAACCTGCTTTCTTTGGTAGTCAGAACTGTGTCTGCTAGTTCCCCATTCTCGTTTTGAACTGCTGAACTGGACCAATCAGTGTGGGGTAAGCTAGCTCTAAAATGGTGCCTTGACGAATCAGAACTTGGACTCATAATCTGAGCCAGCCACAAGAGGATTGTATGGGCAGTGACTTGGAGATGTAGTTTAGACTTCAGTGCCTTTTGGACCAACAGCAGCAGTCTATTGTGAGTGACAGCCAATCCAGTCAAGAACTGGGAGGAACTCAAAGGAAGTGCCCGGTTTTGTCGGTTGGAGTTTCATTTGAGCTTTGGCAGTGAAGAAGGAAGGAGCCCTGTGTTTTTCAGTGTGCAGTTTTAGTCAAAAACGTGTGTAAGGCCCAGAGTTCGCGTCTGCAGCTTGTTAGGACTGAATCTGTCCTGTGAAGAGAATCAAAGGATATCTGAAGAGTAGAAACCAGGCTCACCCTGTAGAAGACTGGAGGAATTGCTTGAAAATTGCACTCGGTCTGTCAGGAACTGAATCTGCTGTGTGTTCTCCCGGGTATTGTGCAGTAATTGCGATCGGATACAGATGCAGCCTGCCTGGTATAGTGCTTTTTATATGGATGTGTGAAGAGGTTTGTGTACCTCAAGTGAGCCCTGCTGACATTGAAGGACCCTATCTTATTTGGAGGTCGTGAGTACTAATTCAGGGTCACTCCTGTTGAATTGCCACATTAAATCCAAATGGAATTACTGTACTGCTGACTGTTTAATTCTCCTTTTCTCTGTGTGAAAGGGCCCCTACCAGCTGCCACACGATTTGGACTAGCCACTAGGGCTTGGGGTACCCAGGGACAGTAACTGATAGGGATAGGCCTGTGCACAGAGCCATAGGTAGATTATTAGAGTGATAAGCTAATTAACCTGATTTCCCTGTCCTTGTTATATCCCCTAAATAAATCAGAGCGGTTTGTTTCAGCAAAGTTATACTGCCTGAGGTATTTGTCTATGTTAAAGTACTGTACTGTGATTGTTGCACTGTATCTCATTTCACAGGAGGTCCCAGTGCCGGAACCAGACCTGGGGTAAGTGTATACTGTGAAGGTAATTCTGATATATTGTGTGGGCCACTAGTGGGAAGAAAGGGGGGTTGCAGTGTCCCAGAGGGCTGTGACCAAGTTAGTTTAACTATTGCAAACCCTGACCTCTGGGTGGAGGCACCCGCCATTGGATCCAGGCCCCTCAACCTGTTAGTGGCAAATCAGGCAGGGGTAGTAGCCCCTGGGATAGCGCCATCTAGGGGTTACACATGCATTGCATTTGACATACTGATTACTGTAGCGCTGGGTTAATTAAAACTATACAGTATATATATATATATATATATATATATATATATATATATATATATATATATATATATATATATATATATCTCATGTACAACTAGTTCTAAACGCTGCAAGTCAGAATTCTAATTCATTTGTATCCAACCATTTACTAGTTTTCACTATTTAAAGTCTTGACAGGATCCTGCTTCTATCACTACAGTCTACAATTCCACACAAGGAACTGCTAACCTCCCTTGCAGGTGTCCAAATTTAGTTTTGTAGCCACTAGCCAGCAGGGCTAGTAACTGCAAAGATCCACTGGCCCCACATACTTTTCTACTGGCCCAACTGATGTACTTATGGAATTGTTACCTTCCCTATAAAAAGTCAGCAGGGCTAGTTAAAGGAAAATTGTACTAAACTACTACAAATCTACCAGCATTTGGCCAGTGGGCTGGTGCCAATTTTGACCCATGCCTTGTGGTCCGCCTTCCACCAAGCTTCATGGAACGAGTTACCATGCTGTTCCCCCCACAGAAGAGGCCCCTCATGTTTGTTCTAGATCCCATCACGTGTATAGCATTCTTGCTGCCATGCTCAGCTACGTGATAACTGGAGGTGGGGCTTAGTCAGAGTTGAGGTAGCAAGTAGAGTTTTATTTTCTCAGAAGAAGCCAGAAGGGGAAGGAAGAAAACATATTCAATTCAGTGCTTTAGAGTAACTGGTAATTGCTATTTTTCTTTTAAACTTAGATTGTGTCGCCCCCCCCCTTCCCTTCCCCCAACTCTTAATTATATGCCCTGTTAAATCTGATTGACAGGAGCTAAACACAGGGTATAGTAAGGGGTGTGAAGTAGGAGAGGCATAAGGGGGAAGAAGCCCACCATCAGCACAAGTGTTTTGACTCATTTATATATTTATTTATTTATTTTTTTTTAAAGAAAATTATCTGAGGATCAGTGGCAGGATTTTTAGGACAGTAAATTAATAAAAAGGGAACTAGGAGAGCTTCATTAGCAGACAAGTAGTGGAATAGCAGTATAATTGCAGTATAATGTGGGGAGTGGTGCAATGCAGTGGCTGTGGGGCAGCCATATTCAGGCAGACCTTCTGGACACTGAGGTGCTGCCCTATCTGCATGCATCTCTCTGGACTGCGGGATGAGGTAGCCAGACTCAGAGCGAAGTAAACTGGGTCAGGAGTACCATCACCCCTATCCAGAGACCACCCAGTCCAATGCAACTGCCTCAAAGGATGCCGAGAATGAGGAGCACTTGGATGACAGTGGGCTCAGGGAGAGTTAGAGCGGTCAGGCAGAGGCATATCCCAGATCCTATTCCACTCAAGAACTCATATGCCACACTGGCAAATGAGGACAACCAAATAGAGGTACCCAGAGAAGTGGAAGGAAAGAATGTGGAGGTTAGCCAAGGAGGTGACCTCAGCAGGGAAAGCAGTGGACCCCAGAGGAGGAGGAGGAAGCGAATCCTGGTGGGGGACTCCATCATAAGAGAGATCCAGCTAGGAACACAGGAGGGGGATGACAGGGAGGTGAGATGCCTACCAGGTGCCGAGGGATGGATGGAAGGAAGATCCTGGGGATCACTGGGAAGGCAAGACAGGAGGATGAGCTGGATGTCATTATCCACCTAGGTACTAATGACCTGGCAAATGGGGAGCCAAAGGAAGTTCAGAAAGAGTTTAGAAAATTGGGAGGGTCTCTAACAAGCAGCTACTTCTGTCACTTCTCAGAAGTACTACCTGCGAGAGGCAAGGGAGCCCATAGAGGCATGCACCAGAACTTTAACTCATGGTTGAAGAACTGGTGCTGTGAGGAAGGGTTTGATTCATTGGTGACTGGGACCCACCCTGAGGGATGGAGGTTTGTCTGCCTGACGGCCTGCATCCATCCTGGAGGGGAATCCAAGCACTCAATGATAAGTTTAAATGCTACATTGACAAGCATTTAAACTAGCAAAGGGGTGGCAGGCCAGCAAGGAGGGTACCTACTTACTCACCCCCCACAGCTAGCAGTGGAACCAGTGAACCAGAGGAGTGGCTATCTCTGCAAAGCAGTGTGCAAAAGATGGAGATTAGTGCCCAAGAGGTGGATAGGCAGAAAAGGGGCAAAATTCAGCAGAAGGGCAGACAGCAAGGAGAACCGGAAGGGGCTGGAGTAGAACAGTGAAACAGTCTAGGGAGGTCAAATCATGGAAAGCCATGTGTGCAAATGCCAGGAGCCTTAGCAACAAGATGGAAGATCTGGAGGCTGTCATGATGTAGTCAGACCTGGACATTGTGGCCATCACTGAAACCTGGTGTAATGATAACCACGACTGGGAGATGGCCATACCTGGCTACAACATATTCAGAAGAGACAGAGCAGGCAGGAAGGGAGGGAGGAGGAGGAGGAGTGGCACTGTATGTGAAAAATGACATAAGGGCCACAGAGATCCAGGAGGAACAAAATGGGGAGAGATACTGTGGGTTAAGCTGGAAAGGAAAATGAGACAGCCATCCACAGCAGTGTGGTCTATAGACCACCAGCCCAGGAGGAAGAAACAGATAGGGAGCTGATGCTAGCCATCCAAAGGATGGCAGACAAGGGTGAGGTAGTACTGTTGGAGACTTCAATATTCCAGATGTGGACTGGAGCATCCCAGCAGCAGCATCAACTAGGAGCAGATTTATCCTGGACTCCCTTCAGGGTGCCTTCCTCAAGCAACTGGTCATGGAACCAACTCAGCAGAAGGCAATACTGGACCTTGTGCTCACAAACAGGGACAGTGTGATGGGGTAACAGTGGGGGAGCACCTGGGTAACAGTGACCACCAGTCATTGTGGTTTGAAATCACAGAAAGAGCAGAACCAAACCACACAAAAACACGTATCCTGGAGTTTAGGGGGGCAGACTTTGGGAAAATGGGGAGATGCTTGAAAGAGGCATTAAAGGGAATGGGACATGAATCAGGGGTTGAGGAACAGTGGGCAGTATTTAAAATGGGGATTACAAGAACAACAGAATTATGCATTAAGCAGGTTAGCAAAAGGAAAAGGAAGAGGAGACCATTATGGTTTTCCAAAGAGGTAGCAAAGAAAGTGAAAGCCAAAAAGATTGCATTCAGGCAATACAAAAGACACAGGCAGAAAGGGATAGGAGGAGTACCAGGAGAAGCAAAGGGAGGCAGGGAGGTCAGTAAGGAAGCCAAAGCTCAGACAGAAGAACACATTGCAAAATCAGTGAGTAGAGGGACAAAACCTTTACAGGTACATAAGTGAAAAAAAAGAGACAAGGGAGGGATAGTGAGACTGAAGGGGAGGATGGGGGCCAGGGGAGATGACAACAGTAAAGCTGACATACTGAACAGGTATTTCTGCTCAGTCTTTACTGAGGAAGAGGAGGGTAATGGGTCTGAAGGGAGTACAAGGGGTGAGAATGGTGCAGAAATGGACACAAGTCCCTTTACACGAGAAAGGGTTCTGAAGGAACTGGAAGTAATAAGAGTTGATAAAGCAATGGGGCCAGATGGAGTGCACCCCAGGGTCCTTTAAGAACTAAGAGAGGTGGTGGCTGAACCTCTGGCTATCTTGTTTAGCCGATCACTGGAAACAGGGGAGGTACCCGAAGACTGGAGGACAGCAGATGTAGTCCCTTTATACAAAAGTGGGAACAAAGAGGAAGCAGGGAACTACAGACCAGTCAGCCTCACCTCTGTAGTGGGGAAGATCATGGAAGCACTACTGAAGGAGAGATTGGTGGAACATCTGGTTGTCAATGGACTACAGGACCCAAGGCAGCATGGTTTCACCAGGGGGAGGTCATGTCAGACCAACCTTGTTGAATTTTTTGACTGGGTGACTAGGGAGGTGGATCAGGGGAGGGCAGTGGACACGGCCTATCTGAACTTCAGCAAGGCCTTTGACACTATGCCACATAGAAGACTATTACACAAACTGGGGAATATGGGTGTGGGCAGGACAGTAGTGTGGTGGGTAGGTAACTGGCTGGGTGGCAGGACACAGAGGGTGGTGGTAAATGGCTGTCACTCCACAGAGGGAAGAGTGACCAGTGGGGTACCACAGGGATCAGTGCTGGGACCGGTCCTATTCAACATCTTCATCCATGACATTGCACAGGACCTAGAAGACAGAATTTCACTGTTTGCTGATGACACAAAGCTCTGTAACAGAGTAGACACACCAGAGGGTGTAGACAGAATGAGAAGGGACCTGCAGAAACTTGAAGAATGGTCAGGAGTTTGGCAGTTGAAATTCAATGCAAAGAAGTGCAAGATAATGCATATGAGGGCACAAAACTCTGGCACAATATATCAGTTAGGGGTGAGGATATAGCATGCACCAAGCAGGAAAGGGATCTTGGGGTTATCATCTCTGATGACCCCAAGGTAGGGAAACAGTGTGACAAGGCAGCAGGTAAAGCAAATAGGATGCTGGGATGTATAGGCAGGGCATCACCAGCAGGAAAAGGGAGGTCATAATCTCGCTATACAAGACACTAGTGAGGCCCCACCTGGAGTACAGTGTACAGTTCTGGAGACCATACCTACGTAAGGACATAGACAGGGTAGAGAAGGTTCAGAGGAGGGCAACAAAGATGGTGCATGGATTGCATCACAAGTCCTATGAAGACAGGTTGAAGGAACTGAACATGTACTCCCTGGAGGAGAGGAGGGAGAGAGAGGGGATATGATAGAGACATACAAGTATCTCACAGGGAGGAACAGGGTGCAGGAATACACTATTTTTAAGTGAAAAAGATGTTCCAGGACTAGAGGGCATGGGATGAAGTTGGAGGGAGGACGATTCAGAGGAAACATGAGGAAGAATTTCTTCACAGAACGGGTGGTGGACAAGTGGAACACCCTGCCAGAGGAAGTGGTGGCGGCTGAAACAGTCACGGGATTTAAGAATGCATGGGATAGACATAAAGGAATTCTGGAGGTCAGGGGTAAGGGGCAACAGACTTCTAGGAAAACAAACTTACAAGCTCAAATGGGCAGACTGGGTGGGCCATAGGCCCTTATCTGCCGACATTGTCTATGTGTCTATGTATCTATGCTAAAGGGTGAAAGATGCCCATCATAGACTTGGCAAGCCCTGGTAATTATGGTAGTGGTTGGGATTTCAGCTCACAAGTCAATTTGCTACATATTTCCACCATTTACTCCAGGCTAAAGTGACAAAACAGCCTGTGGCAGACAATATGCATCTTAGTAAGGCTACAGTGACTGCGCACAACTGTCCACCAGACCCCCAAAAAGCCAAGGAAGAAGCCTGCACTAAAAGACGTGTAATGCCTTTTGCTATGTAAAGTTAATCAATGGAACTATCTGAATGACTTACCTTACATATGATGCACCTACGTAATGGGTAGTGTTGCACTAAGCTGTTTTGTGTTAGCAATCTAGATCAATAAATATTAATAACTACAGTGCAACTGAAATGATGCAGTGCAGTGTCACAGATTCCAGCATGACAAAAGGGATTAACATATTTAAATTGCCTAGTTTCCTGCAGCACATCTGCTGTAGAACAGTGCAGTATTGGGTTGCATCCTGGTGGGCTCCACTATGTTTAGTAAAACATTTTGAAGAAGTTATTTTACAGATTCAGAAAGTGTAGTAGAGTGTAGCCTTGATGTAAACGGAGCAAATTCTATGCCAATCCTAGAAAGACTATGGGAAATATGGGGTTTTCTAGTGGCAATGTTTATATAGCTGCCGCCCAAATAGAGTTTTGCAAAGCATTTCTGGGTTTAACTACAGCAAAAGATATTGTTCAATAGTCAAATTGCTACTGGAGATCTTCAAGTTATAGATCAAATTCAATTATTTAAGAATGTCGTCATTCGACTTAAATGCTCATGGGTCAATTATCTGAAATGCTATATTAGTTTCTGACCTCCTGCTTAAATACAGGTAGCAAACAGCAGGAGGACAGGAGGGGTCTGTGGAGTGAGGCAAGACATGACGGGGACTGCTTAAAACTGTAAGCTGTTGGAATTAGGTAGAGAATAAAGGGGTAAGGGCAGCAACTGAAGTGCAATGCTCCATATTAGATGCTTACATTTGCAGTTAAGAGCACAAAAGGAAGAAGGGAATTGTCGGCAGCTAAGGGAAGGGGTTCTGCTACAGACAAATCAGGTCCTAGCATTCCACTGTTTAACTCCCACAGGTCCAAGTGACCCCTTGTGTGAGTGGCTCAGAGTGAGGTCTGTGAAGAAGCAGTATAACATGTGCAGGGGGCATCCAAAAGGGACTCTGCTCAGGGTAGCTCAGAGGTGCAGGGAAGGCACCGGTTGCTCTCACAAGGTAATTATACTACAATTGTTAGGTGTAACTGTGGAGATTAAAGTGTGGACACTGTCTGTTGTGTCTAAATCCACTCAAAGTCTCACTTGGGGTAGGATCATATAAATACTCTCGTAGGGAAGTTTGGTCTCTAGGAGCAGGTGGAAACAGACCTTGCACACTAAATCCACATCTGCGTAGTGTCACATGATCCAGTGTGGCTGACCGTTCCTGTCATCTGGTAATGACACTTTGAATTTATTTTGCTAAATAAAGCAGCTTAATATTGTATCTGGATGTGTCAATGCCTGAGCCTTTTCAGTGTGCAGCATTTTCTTGCCTTCGAGTTCACGTAATTGCTTTCACTGAACAGTATAGCTCACCAACTGAAAAAGAAATACATATGGAAAGGCAGCCAAGTAGATTTGTTCTAGTGGTAAAAGGCTTTAACCATAGACATCCAGTATGTAGTTCATGAGGGCTTGGGGAGGGATCTTGGATAACTGCAGGGAATCTAGGGTCACCATCTTTCAGGCAGTGCTCGGAAGGCACAGCACATGCTCACACTGTAGAAGATTTGCAGCTCTGAATTCACAGCTAGTAAGTATGGCTTTATTTAAGCGCCCTTTCCCTGAGGCTCAGTGTGCTGTACAGGATACAGCCGAAATTAAAATGGAGTTACAAATAATACATACAAAACATAAAATATATGACAGGTGATCTACTGTAAACGTGCTGGATGTTGACTGGGACATACCCAGAGCTTGGCGTGCATAAAGTTGGAGGTTGGAGGACACCTTTCAGGACTATTTTCTAGTGTAGCACGTCAGGAAACACACCAGGGATGGAGCTACCTTGGATCTGGTGCTTTCAAATTAGGATGTTACTAAGGAAGTGCAGGTGAAGGCCCACCTGAGGACCAGTGATTACAACACCATGTAGTTTAGCATACCACCCAGGGCTCAGCATCCCAGAACGAAGACAGGCGCTAGATTTCAGAAGCGTGAACTGTGGGAGAATCAAAGCTCCTGCAGGTTCAGCTTAATTGAGTGAATAATTTGAAGGGGGGAGGTGCAGGTAAAATGGAAGGCCAATAATAGTACCATTGTAATTATGCAATAATGACCCGAGATGCCGGTCATTTCTGAGGGATTAATGACTGGTTGGGGGGGATAGGTGGCACGAGGCACATCCTTGGGCCACCTCTCTCCATTTGGTCACTAATCTAAGGAAATGATCAGCTTTGAGGCTGTTATTATGATTGTAAGTCTAACTGCAATGACAACTTTTATTTTGCTGGTTTATTTGTCATTTTGTTATGTTGATGAACTGTAAGATGCCACACAGCATCAGTCTGAAGCTGGACTAGTCATTTCCAAGACATTAATGACTGATCCGGTAGCCAATCCAGAGCCTTGCTAGGTTCATGAATAATTAATTAGACTTCTAATACATTTTTAATGCTGCTTAAAAATGGTGAGTAAAGCCATGGAGCACAGGAAGCCTATGAGGCAGGTTTGACAAGGAGGAGGGATTAAATTAAATGAAGAGAGACCTACAGAAGTTGGAAAAATGGTAAAGGTCTAGCAGCTCAAGTTCAATGCGTAAAAAATGCAAAGGTGTGCATACTGGTAAAAAGAAACACCAGGGACCAGTCTACAGCCTGCTGAGTAATAGGCTGGAACAGTAGACTGTAGGAGCAAAGCAGACTGGATGGACCCTTATTTATTTCTGCCTATAAAAAGTTTCTAAATTTCTATTATAGTAGTGCTCGCATACCAATGTTTCATAATACATGGACTGTCAACATGTCTTAAGTTAATGGTTTAAGGTCAATTGCTTGTCCTTGTTAAACTGTAGTACATACTATGAGATCTCTTTCACTGTGTGCTGTGGATGACAATAATTCTATTTCAGTTAAGTAATGAATTTGACTCGTGTTGGTTCAGATCTAGTCACTCAGTTAAAGTTCCCTAATAAACACAATATCTTACTTAATACAGAGATCTGTAAATTGATCAGAAGCACACAGTGTTATGCAAGCATGGTCCAACATTTTGCAGCTGAAAATTGCTTACTATCCAAGTATGACTAGGTGTATTTATTTTGTTAATATGTTGCTTTTTTTACATTAATCTTCCAGTCACAGTTAATAAGTAATCTCATTAATCACAATATCTGTCATATACATTTACTTGACATATTATAGATCTACATTTCTCTTTCATCTCCAAATATCTGCTTGTGTAGGAGTGTCCAAATAAGAGTTAAAGTCTTCCAGATGATTGATTTTCCTTCCACCATCAATTAACCCTAGGAGGTTTAGGTAACACTCTGATCATAAATGGCTCTAAAAAATTAAGTTTCTTTCGCAAAGTTGGAAGGGCTGTTGAACAAAGTGCAAATAATCCTTATTGGGGCTTGAAGTATATGCTGTAGCTATAAATAGTACACATACAGAAAAACACTTCCGACCCATCATGAAACAAGGAAATATGGTTGGCCAGCGCAGTAGTACAGTTACTAATTGCCATCCAGATGACCCGGGTTCATGCCCCATGACCGGGAAATCTGGTGCTGACTGGCGAGGCAAGGTCAGGCATCCTTTGGATGCCTCCTGCCTCAGAGAGGGAGGGCACCTCCTTCTGTTGCATGAGGGTAGCCTCAGATCAGCATGCACCCACTTGACTGGCAAGTGACACGGAGGCATCATCTGCCCAGAGAGGGGCCAGAAGGGGAGTTTTGAAGGTAGGGGAGCAGTTTACCCATCCTTCTGCCGGCTGTAATAGGCAAATGTCGGGTTACCTCTCAGGACCAGGCCCTGGGGTGGGATAAAGAGAGGTCTTAACAGGGGATAAAATACCCCCAGCAGCACTGGGCAGATGAAGCCACCCCATGCCATAGCAGGGTCACCGACTCCTCCCACACCTTGCCAGGTTGCTCCTCATGGGCCCCTGACTGTCGAGTGAAGTATCTCCTACTGGCTTGGGGGATTCAGGGGGTCCCACCCACGGGGGATAAGCCAGGGGTTGTGGTTGGGATATCCGGGGAAGGTTCTCGAGCAAAGGCTGATGGTGGGTAGGACAATTGAAGGACTCCTGCAGTGAGTATAAGGGTTTGGGTAGGTGGAAGGAGGTCCTGACAGCTAGAAGCAAATATGGGGGACAAAAATAGAAAGTAAAGTAAAAAAAAAAAAAAAAATGAAGCAAGTGTAGTGCCCCAGAGTTGGGGCCACAACAGAAAGAAAAATGGAAAGGTGCCCAGCTTTATAGAGTTCCCAGTACAATAGAAAGGTGCCCAGTTTCAGATGCCAGCATCAAACCTGTTACAAATCCTGTCTAAATATTGTAAATAGTTAAGAAAATAATGCAAAAGTTAAGCCTTTATGCCAGCTTCAGCAAATGGAATGCCTTGCTGGACATACAGTATGCCAGGCTGAGCAGATGGAATGCCCACTGTGTGGCACCTGCCCTGCCTTCCAGAACTAGAACCTAGAGTGTTAAGTTTAAAAAAAATATTGTTCAGTTGGAGAGAATCATGGTAGCTGTGGAGGAGAGAAGACGCAGTAAGTGTGAAGGGAAGAGAAAAAGCTTACCTGGTGGGTTGAAGCTGTCCCTGAGGGCTTGTCTACATGCCTCTCCTGCCTCCAGCTACTGAAGACTGCCCCAAAGCTGTTGCTTGGTCCACAGTGCCATTGTGAGGCACCAGAAGTGAAGAGTTATCCCATTGTTCCCCCGGAAAGACTAGGTGACCCGTTTTGTTATTTTTAAAGTTAAAGTTTTGGTCCCCCGGAGGAGGTGGTAGCACTGCTGCATCGTTTGTGCTGTTCTCAGGACCTTGCACGGTCCTCTGCTGTCTGGTCCCTGCCTGCATTCCCTCCCTCTGTGAGCAACACCTCCCACCTTCATCTCTTTCCCCTGATTTGGTGTGGTGAGTCAGCGGCAGCACGCTGCAATGTGCAGTCCGCCACAGAACAAAAAGAAAAAGTTTATTTAATTTAAAAGTGTGCGCTAGGCACAAAGTAAAATGGCCAAGTGCTGTGGAGGGGAGGCGGGCCAGAAGGGCTCTATAATTTAAATAATTAAGCCTTCAGGGCATGGTGACGCCCATGAGGAGGGGCTAGCACAGAAGGGCCATGAATATTCATTAGAGAGGTGGGATGGTTGAGAGAGACTTATAGTAAGGCCTATGACAGACCCAGAAAGTAAAGGGGTAAGCAAGGTCCAGTGCATTAAAGGGGCTCCAACGGCAAGGCCCAGCAGCAGATTTAAAGGGGCCCAAAGAGAGTGTGGCCCAGGATTTAAAGGGGCCTAGCCAGGGATAGCACAGGGCTCATATAGGGGCTACAAGAAGGGGCCCAGCCAAGGGAGGCCCAGCGATTAAAAAGGGGCCCAGCAAGTTAAAGGCGCAAGACAGGCCCAGATGTTTGATTAAAAGGGCTAGGGAAGCCCAGAACCCATGGGGCAAGTTAGGCCCACTGCTATTTAAAGGGGGCACGTTAGGCCCACTGCCACATTACACTGCTATCTAAAGAGGCGAGTTATTGCAATACCATCTCATAAGCAAAAAGCTTCTGCTTAACGTAAAAAAAACAAAAGCGATGCTCTTTTCCCCTTCCTCCTATGTGGCGAACCCTGCTTGCTTTGGGGCTATACCTCAGATTACCACATTACTTGGAGAAAATCTAGAGTATGTGCCAAAATTCAAATATCTGGGTGTATGGCTCGATCACAAACTCTCCTTCTCTGAACATCTCGAAGAACTACAGAAGAAACTAAGACAAAGTCTAGAACTATTCTATAGAATGAACCACTTCCTTACTAGGGATGCCAAGCAGTGGTTGGTTCAAGCCACGTTCCTTTCATTAATAGATTACGTGGACCTTCTCTATAGCCACTGTACTGCCTCTGCCCTGGATAAGTTGGACACCCTATACCACAGAGCAATCAGGTTTATAACGGGCCTTCCACTTTCTACACACCATTGCTCCAGGTGGGCTGGACTTCCCTTCATTATAGGAGCAATAGAAATGCCACTCTATGGACTTTCAGAGTAGTTACCAACAAGCTCCCCCTATACTTTTCTGATTGTATTCCCCTGAGTGCGATAGGTGCCTATGCTCTAAGAAGCTATTCCCTAATTGCCTTGCAATTACCTACGGTCAAATCTCATTTTGGCAGAGCTGCCATAAGTTTCTCGTTGCCTTCCTTGTGGAACAATATGCAAAAAAAACTTGAAGCTGAGCTGTCCTGTTAGCCTGAATATTTTCAAGTCGCTCTATGACCACTCCGTGAAGGAATCTTGCAAATGTTTCCCACATCGCTAGCTCACCTATTTTCCAGTTTCCCTTCTGCCCATCCTGCCTCCCGCCCTGCCTCTCTCTCCCTACCAAAATACCGGCTTCTCTGCCTCTCTTTAGTCATGGCCAAGTTCCACCCCCTTCCCTGAAGTATGCCAGTTAACTATTCCAACCCCATCATTTCTTCCTTAGCCGTTATCCCTCTTCTTGCCTTTCTCTCTCCTTTTAAGTGAACATTCCAGCTGTACCCAGTTATGAGCCTATCTGTTGTAAAGGCCCTCTCACTCAAATGTTGATGTACAGTACATATGTATATTTTTCTTCTTTGTATAATATTGCATTATGTCTCACCATGTTACTGTACTATGATTTTTGTATGACCAGGTCCATCTTGCAAATGAGCCCTACTCAATGGTGCCCGCCTGGATAAATAAAGATTTTGATAGATTTGATTGAGTTAGGCCCACTGCTAGCCATTTAGACCCCCAGGTGTTATAGGGGCCCAGCAGCATTAGTGACCACAGATGTTAAGGAAGTCTAGCTAGCCATACAGAACCGCAGTAACAGGAAGAACCTGATCTAGCTAGAGGGACCCCTGGTAGTTAGGTCTACTGAAGTTAGTGTTCACCCAGAAAAGTAAAGTGCTTGTGTATCTACTGTGGTCTGGACATTGAGACTGTATAATTGACCACTGCTGTAAGAATTGAGACTTTCATTGCATTGCCATTATTCCTATGAATAGTAAAAGTGCCAGACTGTCCTTGTATTGCTTTGTACCAGCACATCAGTGCCACAAGGTATTCAAATCAGTCTTCAGCAAGCTTCCAGAATCACTTCATTGAAGTGTACACAGATCAGTCTTCTTCAGTACTCCAGAAATCATCTCCAGTGCCTCTCCGGAGCAGCCAGCAGCAAATTCTTGAAGAACTGGGAGACCCACAGGAGGGTGGCAGGGGACCCTGCAGGGGAAGGAAACAACTCCTGGTGGGGGACTCCATTGTTAGGAAGGTAGAACTGGGGGAAGAAGGGGAGAGGGAGGTAAGGTGCCTGCCTGGCGCCATGGCTTGGAGGGACAAGGAGCGAATCCTCAGGATTGCCAGAGCAGCTGCACAGGGGAGGGAGCTGGATGTCATTGTCCACCTAGGGACAAATGACCTGGCTAAGAAAGGGATTAGAGAAGTGCAGGAAGAGTTTGTGGAATTGGGGAGGGGTCTTAGTCAAGTAGCACGCACGGTAACCTTCTCGGAGGTGCTGACCATCTATGGCATAGGAGAGGCGAGGGTGTTCCGCACCATGGGATTCAATCAGTGGTTTAAAAACTGGTGTGGAGCTCAGGGATTTGGCTTCATTGGGGACTGGGGGTCCACCTGGAGTGATGCAAGCCTATACTGGCATGATGGGCTGCATCTGTCCGGGAGGGGAACCTGGATCCTAGGTGATAGGTTTAAATGCTTCATTGGCAAGCTTTTAAACTAGCCAAGGGGAGGCACTGGAAAGAGCAGAAATCCAGCCCCCAAATAATCACGGTAGTAAGTGGCAAACACCAACATAGAGGTGTCGATAGGGAGAAGGGCAGGGGTAAATGGAGAAAGTGACAAAGGCAAGAAGGACAGGGATGGGGCAAAAGGGAGTAAGGCCATCAGGAAATGGAGGGTAATGAGTACCAATGCCTGTAGTTTGGGCAACAAGCTCCTGAGCTGGTGGCCTTGATGGAAGAGGATGCCTGGATATCATAGCAGTCACAGAAACACGGTCACAGAGAACCATGACTGGGATGTTAACATACTAGGGTATATAACCTCACAGGAGAGACAGGCAGGGAAAAGAGGGGAGGAGTAGCTCTGTATGTAAAGGAAGGGATAAAAGCAACTGAACAAAAGAGTAAACAGGAGGAGAGGAGGCACTGTGGGTCACCTTGAGACTGGAAAGGCACCTAATCCAGCAGGGGTTGTGTACAGACCCCCATGTCAAGGAGAGGAATGGACAAGGATATGATAGAAGGCATTCTAGAATGGCAGAGAAAGGAAGATACTATTGATGGGAGACCTGAATATGCAGATGTTAACTGGAGCACATTTGCTGCAGCCACATCCAAGAGCAGGGGCCATTCTTGATGCCCTACAGGTGGCAGGCATTAGACAGCTAGTTTCAGAACCCACTTGTGAGGAGCAATCTTAGACCTCGTGCTCTCAAGCGGGGACAGTGAGAGGATCTCAGATCTAGAAGTGGGTTGCCATCTGGGGACAAGTGACTAAACAGTGTGGTTCACGTTAAACTCAGCTACAGAGTCAAGCCAGACAAAAGTGAGGGTACTGGACTTTAGGAGAGCTGATTTGGCAAGATGGGAGAGTGCCTCAGAAAAGCACTAGCAAACAGGCTAGAAGGAGGAGGAGCAAACAATGGGGAATCATCAACTGCCATCACACAGGCAACAAGCCTTTGTGTGAAGCAAATAAACAAATCAAAATGAAAGAAAAGCCACTATGGTTCTCAAAAGAGGTGGCTGTGAAAGTCAGGAAGAAAAAAGAGGCATTCCGGAAGTATAAGGAAACACAGAAGGAGCAGGACAGAGAGCTGTACCAGTTAAGGCAGAAGGAAGCAGGAGGAAGTCAGAATAGCAAAGGCCCAAACTGAGGAAAAGATAGCCAACTCAGTTAAGAAGGGGATAAACCATTTATAGGCACATCACGTAGCGAGAAAGACAAAGGGAGGGATAGTGAGGCTGAATAGAATGAACGGTGGGTGGGCAGACGGGGACAGTGAAAAAGCAGGGATACTGAATGAATATTTCTGCTCAGTATTCACAAAAGAGGAGGGGGAAGTGCCTAATCCAATTAACAGAAGCACTCTTGATAGGGGGGTCGATCCCAGTCCTTTCACAGAAGAAAGGGTTCTGCAAGAACTCCTAAAACTGAAGGTGGACAAAGCAATGGGTCCTGATGGAATTCACCCCAGAATTCTAAAAGAATTAAGGGAGGAACTAGTGAAACCACTGGCTACTCTTTTTAATAAATCATGGGAGGATGGTGTGGTACCCGAGGACTGGAGGAAGGCGGATGTGATTCCCTTCACAAAAGTGGGACCAAGACAGAGGCAGGAAACTACAGACCTGTCAGTCTGACCTCTGTGGTAGGGAAAGTGATGGAGTCACTTCTGAAGGAAAGAATAGTTGAGTACCTAGAGGCCAGTGGAGCACAGGACCCAAGGCAGCATGGATTCACAGCAGGAAGGTCATGTCAGAGCGAATCTAATAGATTTCTTTGACTGGGTGACCAAGTAGTAGACCAGGGAGGGCTGTGGACATGGCCTACCTAGACTTTAGTAGGCATTTGACACAGACCCACACAAAAGATTAATAGTCAAATTAACCAGCCTGGGAGTGGGTCCCAGGGTGGTAGCCTGTAAAACATTGGCTGCACAACAGGACACAGAAGGTAATTGTAAATGGAGTCCACTCTGAAGAAAGAGGTTACTAGTGGGTACCCTGAGGTTCAGTATTGGGTCCATTCCTTTTTAATGTCTTCATCAGTGACATTGCAGAGGGACTGGAAGGAAAAGTATGCCTTTTTGCAGATGACACAAAGATCTGCAACAGGGTTGATACACAAGAGGATGTGAATGGATGAAAAAGGACTTGGCAAGGTTGGAGGAATGGTCAGAAGTATGGCAGCTAGGATTCAATGCAAAGAAGTGCAAAATAATGCACCTGGGAAACAAGAACCCAGGGAAGAATACACAATGGGTGGGAGGTAGTAACAACAACAAAAAGGAAAAGAGACCTGGGTAATCATATCAGATGACCTTAAGGTTAGCAAGCAATGTGAGAAGGCAGTAGGGAGGGCTGGGGTATACTGGGATGTATAGGAGAGGCATCAGCAGCAGAAAACAGGAAGTTGTTATCCCTCTGTACAGACAGTTGGTGAGACCCCATCTGGAGTACTGTGTCCAGTTCTGGAGACCCCATCTCCGCAAGGACATAGACAGGATAGAGGTAGTCCAGAGGAGGGCAACTAAAATGGCAGGGTCTGCAGGAGAAGCCATATGAGGAGAGACTAAGGAGCTTAATATGCATACCCTTGAGGAAAGAAGGGAGAGGGGACATGATAGAAACTTTTAAGCACCTCAGTGGAATCAAAAAGTCCAAGAGGGTAGCATCTTTCAGAAAAAGAGACTTGCAAGAACAAGGGGCACAATTTAAAGATAGAGGAGGGCGGTTCAGGGCAAGTGAGGAAGTATTATTTCACAGAGAGGGTAGTGGATGCATGGAACAGCCTTCCTGAGGAGGTTGTGGGGTCTAAAACTGTAGGAGAATTCAAGAATGCATGGGACAGACATAAGGCAATTCTTGTGGGGGGTAGGAAGAAATAGGCTGTTGGTTAACTAGGATCTACGGCCTATCCTGTAGGTAGGGAAATGGGCAGACTAGATGGGCCAAGCGGTCCTTATCTGCTGTCAAAGTCTATGTTTCTATGTAACTGTACCGCAGTCATTTCAGGTGCAATATCCTGTTTATTATTTTCCGTTCTCCAGTTCCCAGCCTGGCCCAGTACAAAGGTACCATCAGTTTTCTTGTTTTGTCGTTTGTACCGGAGTGACAGTCAGATCTTCTGTTACAGTACCCTGCATCGTTGTCCTGTTTCTTATTTTACATTAGTCCTTGGCTCATCCGGCCTTGGTGCCCAGAATCCTGCTATTCTCTCAGTTCCACAGACTTCCTTCTTCCTGCATTTTCTTCATGTCCAGGCAGTGCAGAAGAGGGCTGTGGCTGGGTGTTCAGCATCTTCTTTGTTTCCCAGCAGTCCAGAAGCGGGCTGTGGCTGGAGGTTCTGCATCTTCTTTGTTTCCTGGCAGTCCAGAAGAGGTCCGTGGCTGGGTGTTCAGCATCTTCCTCTCCTGGCAGTCCAGAAGCGGGCTGTGGCCGGTTGTTCAGTATCTTCTCCCGCCAGTCCAGAAGCGGGCTGTGGCCGGATCTGTTGTGTTTCAATTCCAACAGCCCTCAGTGGGTTTTGAGCCGAGGAAATCTTCACGTTGTTCTGAAATTCCAGCAACCCTAGAGAGGTGGGGTGTGGCAGAGTACTCATAGCCTGTTCAAAATCCTCTCTGTATTCTCTCAGCTTTTAGCCCATTCCAGCCAGTCCGCCAAGTGTTCCCCTTGTGTTTCATATCCCGCAACCCAGTTTCTTCTCAGAGAAAACTCAACTGTGCACGAACTGCCTCTTAAGACAAGTGTAGAATCTTGTAGTGACATGTTTCAGAGTTCCTTAGAGTGGAGTGCTCCAGGTAATAGGCCCTATGTAGAAGTGTACCTCAGGGTAGTATTAGATACTGCATAGTGATTTGCTGATCTCGGTTGACAGAATGCTCATAAAGCAGAACTGTTACAGTCGCTTGATTTAGAATTCTCCTCGGACAGAAGGGTAGGGATAACAGTTCCCCGTGACCATGTTCCCTTTCCCCACTTGCGTAAATAAAATCCTGAGTAGTATTTGGAATCTATTTCTGACTCCCGCCTCCGTTTGTCAGGTACCACCATCCACCTCCTTAGGACCAGTGTTAGTAATGTGTGCAAGTTACTGGTATCATCACAACACAGTTGCTTTATTTACCCTTTTATATTGTTGTGGAGACCAAGCACACATTAACATCCATTTTACCACACAAGGAAAAATAGCAAACAGCTAAACCCTTTCAACAACCAGTTTCAGCATAGATAATGCAGCTAAAACAATGTAAAACTAGTTTGTTTTTTCCTGGAAAATTAAATTTTACTATTTTCTCACAATGTGACATCAAAGTACGATGGTGCTAATAAGCTGAAACTGGGCAATTTCAATATAAGTGATTTTAGCACTGATCACACAAAGCTCTGTAACAGAGTAGACACACCAGAGGGTGTAGACAGAATGAGAAGGGACCTGCAGAAACTTGAAGAATGGTCAGGGGTTTGGCAGTTGAAATTCAATGCAAGGAAGTGCAAGATAATGCATATGGGGCACAAAAACCCTGGCACAATATATCAGTTGGGGGGGTGAGGATATAGCATGCACCAAGCAGGAAAGGGATCTTGGAGTTATCATCTCTGATGACCTCAAGGCAGGGAAACAGTGTGACAAGGCAGCAGGTAAAGCAAATAGGATGCTGGGATGCATAGGCAGGCATCACCAGCAGGAAAAGGGAGGTCATAATTCCACTATACAAGACACTAGTGAGGCCGCACCTGGAGTACACTGTGCAGTTCTGAGACCTTACCTACATAAGGACATAGACAGGGTAGAGAGGTTCAGAGGAGGGCAACAAAGATGGTGCATGGATTGCACGCAAGTCCTATGAGGACAGGTTGAAGGCACTGAACATGTACTCCCTGGAGGAGAGGAGGGAGAGAGGGGATATGATAGAGACATACAAGTATCTTACAGGGAGGAACAGGGTGCAGGAATGCACTATTTTTAAGCGAAAAGATGTTCCAGGACTAGAGGGCATGGGATGAAGTTGGAGGGAGGACGATTCAGAGGAAACGTGAGGAAGAATTTCTTCACAGAACGGGTGGTGAACAAGTGGAACACCCTGCCAGAGGAAGTGGTGGGGGCTGAAACAATCACGGGATTTAAGAATGCATAGGATAGACATAAAGGAATTCTGGAGGTCAGGGGTAAGGGGCAACAGACTTCCTGGAAAACAAACTGAACTTACAAACTTAAATGGGCAGACTCGGTGGGACATAGGCCCTTATCTGCCGACACTGTCTATGTATCTATGTATCTATGTATCACAAAGCACAAACTTAAAGTTACACAAGTTCAGTAGATAAGCGCCATGCACAAAATATAAGTTGGGCAAAAATACAACTATTTACAATATTCTTTTTTGTTAACAAAACTATAATGCAAGCCTTTTTTTTTTTTAAACCTACAGTATTTTTACAAGCTCTACAAATAACTGCACAAGACAGCACTATGAATGTTTTTTCCCAAAAAATAATGATCTAAAAATAGCTTGAAATGGATTCAGAATGCACATGCAGTAGTCTTTAAGCCTGTTACTCTTAGTAATTGCTTTCCTAGTAAATGTCACTTAATTTGTAGATTTATTCAGTTGATATTATCTATTTACAAGCTGCATTCAAGGTTAAGTGGTTCAACCAAAGTCTGGCGCCAACAAAAGCTGATCCTGTAGTTCAATTGGGCTGTAAAACACAACGAGGGAAGGGGTGCTAATGAGCAGCTGCAGTGAACGGATGTGTCTCTGCGAAAAAAAAACACATTAAAAATCACTTTTTTTTTGTGGTACTTTACCTCCAAACTTGCTCCATTGAGGAAGAATTTGCTGCAGATCACTCAGAAAATAGAACACTCTCACTCAAATTTGGCCTGGCAGTAGTGCTCAATGGCAAAGAAGGATTGGAAGTGGCAGGCCCGAGGAGCAGGATAGAGGCCTGTGCTGACCAGGAGGCTTCAGAGGGGACAACGGCAGGAAATGGACAAATGGTCTCAGCCCAGGTGATTGCAACTCTGATCCCTAAACTGGATGGACTGGCTGAGAAACTTACTGCCCCGTCTTAAGTACTTGCTGGGCACATTAAAAAGATTGTGGGAGTGGAGACCTGCATGTTAGCAGTGGAGGACTGTGTGGAGGCTGGAAATGAAGCTGGAGGAAACAATAGACTGGCAACAGAACATTAATCGAAAAAATAATCCGTGCATTTGAGGATTAGCTGGAAGTACAGAGGGGACTGACCCAGTGAGCTCAGAAACAGAAATCTGATGGCAGAAAAGGACCCCCTGGCCCATCCAGTCTGCCCCTTTATGCCCTCCCCATAGGTAATCATAGATCTAATGCTTTGCACCCCCGATGGAGACCCCAGTCCTCTCTCTTTTTCCAGGTTCATTCCCCTTCCTCTTCTGGTTAGTCCCATGTATTTATCCCATGACCTCTTAAATTCTCCCACCGTTCTGGCACCCACCACCTCTTCCAGTAGTCTGTTCCAGGTGACCACCACCCTCTCCATGAAGTAGTACCCTCTCCTATTACCTTTGAACGTTCCTCCCTCCAACTTGAAACTGTGCTCCCTAGTTTTCGGACTTTCTTTCCTCTGAAATAAGTTCCCTTCATTCACCCTGTTTATCCCTTTCAAATATTTAAATGTCTCAATCATATCCCTCTCTCCCTCCTGTTTTCCAGGGGATACAGATCAAGCTCTTCCATCCTTTCCTCATAGGGCTTCCAGTGCATGCCATGCAACATTTTGGTCACCCTTCTCTGGACTCTTTCCTCTCTACTTATATCCTTACATAGGTGAGGTCTCCAGAACTGGACCCAATACTCTAGGTGAGGTCTCGCCATAGACCTATAGAAGGGCATTAACACCTCAATCTTTCTGCTTGTTATATCCCTTCCTATACAAGCCAGCATTTGCGTTGCCTTTCCTAATGCTTTATTGCACTAGTTGGCCACCTTTAAGTTGTCTAATATTATAATCCCCAGATCCCTCTCCTGTTCTGTTACCATAACTTCTATTCCCCCCAGTGCGAACGTGGCCTGTGGGTTTTTGTGCCCTATGTGCATTATTCTGCACTTTTTTACATTAAATCTTAATTGCCAATTTTCCGACCACCCCTAAAGTTATCAGGTCTTCCTGTATTCCCCCCTCCGTGTGTCCACCCTATTGCAAATCTTTATATCATCTGCAAATAAGTGCACCTTCCCATTCAGTCCTTCCACAATATCACCGATGTGGATGTTAAAGAGGATGGACCCCAATACTGACCCCCTGGGACACCCCACTTATCACCCTTTCCTCCCTGGATTGCTCTCCATTAACCACCACCCTCTGACATCTGTCGCTAAGACAGCTCTCCACCCATCTGGTTATTTTCAGCCCCATCCCTAAACTGGCCAACTTGTTCACCAGCCTCCTGTGAAGGATGGTGTCAAAGGCCTTGCTGAAGTCCAGATAGACTACATCTACCACCCCTCCCTGATCAAACACCCTCGTCATCCAATCAAAAAATTAGATCAGGTTCGTCTGAAATAACCTCGCCTCCATGAACCCATGCTGTCTGTTATCTTAGAGACCACTGGCTGCAAGGTAGGTGACAATTCCCTACCTATCCCAGACTAACCATTTCCACGAATGTTTTATACAGCTATGACACTGGGTGACAAATTCTCTCTCTCTCTCTCCTCTCCTCTCCCCTCTCCCTCTCTCCTCTCCCTCTCTCTCTCTCTCTCTCTCTCTCTCTCTCTCTCTCTCTATATATATATATATATATATGCATAGTTTCCCATCTCCTGCACCCAACATCACGGTCGCACAGAGCTCAATGCACAGGTGCAATCAAGAAGCAAATGTTGCAACTCACGGAAGGACTAAGCAGTGGAATTACTATTTTGTGAGCGAGACACACAAACAAGGGCACAAATAAGAGGCAGTATAGGGCAGTGGTTTAAGGCTCTGAGTTGCAAATCTGGAGACCTCGGTTTGAATAACACAGCCCCCACTTGCATACTGTGTGACCCTGAGTAAGTCACTTAACTTTCCTGTGCTCCCAGGTTGCACCTTAAACAAGCTTTCAGTATAGTCTCTCTCCTGGTAAAACAAAGGTAAAAAAAAAGTAAGAAAATCGAGATTTTATAAGTAGTATGTTATGAACCCTATGCCACTGTGCAAGTGGCCACTAAATGGATGTTTCCCTTTAACCAAAGGGAAAAGAAAAAGTAACTCTGATATAAAAGGTAATAGCTGATTGCTTTGAAAACTGATACTAGTTTTAGGCAATACACTAGCTCTTTAAGAGCTACGGCACACACTGCCCTTGACCTGGTTGGGTTGCCTTAATTTGATCAAGATGATACTGCTGCCTCAGATCTTCTACCCGATGGAAATACTTCCCCATGGGATTTACCAGAGATGATGGGCGGAGGCTAGAAGTGGCAAGTGTCGAATTTCTCTGAGTGAGCAAAAGACCCAGAGCAAGCTTAGCTACACTCAAAAGGGATACCCAGCAAAGGGGCATGAAATATCCAGATTTCCAACATTGCTTTATGGCAGCCCAGACTAGATACATTAAAGAGTGGATTGCCCAGATTGATAGAGCCCAGTGGTGTGATTTAGAGTGCAACAGAGCCTCATACACACTGCATGCTTATCTGGCAGTAGCTGGACATGCCAAATACAGACGCCAGCACACTAAAAACCCACTAGTGGAATCAGGCTTGGGTGGCCATGTGTAGGGAGAGACGAGCTGCAGTAGAGAATACCTTGCAGTTTCCATTAGCTCATAACCCTAGGTTTCTTCTGGGTATGAAGAGGGGCTAGCTTGGATTGGCAGCTGAGAGGTAAAAGGCACATCAAGATGTTTTTCACCCTGGTGGGTTACAGTAGGCTTTTGGAATAGGATCCCTCTTTGAGGCTGGCAGTCCTCAGTACTTCTCATATATTTCATTTATTTTAAATAAATTTAATGAGGCACAGTATACATTTTCAACAGGTTATACTAAACCCCACCGTGGTTGAGAAATTCAGTCCAGGCGCCGTGGAAGATGATCTATACAGACATGGATGGACTTTATTTTTTTTTATTTGGTCCTGAACACGCTCCACCCTTTCTGGCAGGCAGTGGCTGACAGAGAGGGGAGGACACACAAATGCTGAATTCCTGTAACATCTCAAGCTATGCTGCTCTGCACTAAAGATCAGGAGGAGGATGACCAAGTGGTCTATCAAAGAAATATTAGGTTACTCAAAGTGTTTGTCAGACAGTGTATTCAGAATATGTGGGTGTCCAAGATAACAACAACCACTACACTCTGGGTAGAGCAGATTGTGAAGGTGCTCCCCCTGGAGAGGCTCACTTGCTCCCTAAGGGACAGGAGGAAACCAGTCTGAAAGGATCTGGGGTCCTTGCCTAGGTGCAATACCGACGGAATGTGCCCTGCATTGTGAAGGGTACTGCAGGCATTACAGCAGTTATCTACAAGTAGTTTTTTACTAGTTTGCAGATTTTTCTCCTTGAAGTAAATAACTAAGATTTGGTAAAAACCAAACAATGAATATTAATCCTTTTTTTATTCGAAGTAGAGTCAAAGTAACTAACATTCTGCAAAACAAATACTTACTGCGACTAGAATTTCACTAGAGCATTATTTTTGTTTAAAACTTTTGTATAGGTTACAGGTACTACATTTTATTGTTGCCCTTCGGGGCTACAATTTACAATAAAAATAAATTACAAGCAGGTACATATTAGGTCAGTACATGAACATCAAAACAAAGTATAAACTAGGTAGTATGCCGATTGGCCTAGACAGACTGGCGCACACATTTTTACCTTAGCATAAAATCTCTAACAGAAAAAAACTACCAGTGCCAGCCTGTCCCATTACAGAACAAGTCAATGCGACAATTATGAAATTTCCATTTAAAAACTGTTAGTCATTTCTTTAAACCTTGAAAAGTTAAACAGACTTGCATTGCAATTCACACGTTTACATTACTTCACTATTTTTTTTTAATCAAATCAACATTTCTTTTCTCAGCATCTGCTGCTGGGCTACCCACCTACAGTATCTGGTCACTTTGATTGCGCTAAAACTGAAAGAGCCATCAGGCAGTTCAAACTCCAGCCACCTATAGACTTCTGGCTAAGGCCTAATCCATGCACCCAGGAGAGGAGGCAGGGAGATTGTGTCAGTGGAAGAGACTTTGCATAGTAATGCCACACTTCATCTGAGCTGACTAGATGCCACAACTGCGGCTGTAGTTATAGCTGGGAAGCTGGGGCCGGTAAGAAAAAGTAGTGTGGCTGGAGTAGCAAACAAGGATTCATCTCACACTGCCCACCAGGATGAGACTAACAATTTACGAGAAAATGTACCAGAGGGCTTATTTTTTTACTTTTTGTTTTACTTTTAATACTTGCCTTTGAAGAGGTGCTACCAACAGAAGAGCAAATCAAGCAGGTAGTCAAGCTACTGAAAAGAAAAGCCACCTCTGTGACAGATGTGGTGATCCCCAGGAAGCAACATACTGTAGTAGGAGCCAGACTGGGTGGAAGAATTAAGACCGACAAGAATTATGTTGCTCCTGCATCAAATTTATTTGTTTATTTAGTTTTTGTTCACTGGGAAAGGAGGGCTAGGCAATTAGGCCTACTTACAGTTTCGTCTGGTTTGGGGGAATACAGACGCAAACTGATGTATTTAATCAGGTTTAACCCATTGTTGGTATTTTTAGTGATTGGCGGAAATTTGGCCAGGACACCAGGGAAATTCCACAACTCGTTTTGAGAACAACCGCCAAAACAGTAAACAGGGTCTTCATTTAATATCTAATCTGAAAGATTGCACCTCAGGAGTACAGCACCCTCTTGTGCTGTACTACAATATCAGTATTGGGATCTTCCTCAAATTCTGGGGTGTGTTTCTAGAACCCACAACCTTCCGGTCTTCTGGCCCCAGAGGCAAGTGTGCAACCTGTTGAGCCACTGACACTGATACACGTTAAAGCCCAGACAGTGTGTCTTGGTCTTTTTTAGTCTTTTCTAAAATACTTGCTCTACCAGCCTTTGAACCAACTATTTTCTCCAGATCTGCACTGCTCACCTAGTGCATCCCTCACTTTCAGCAAACCACCAGTTTTTAAAAACTTTCTGCCCTGAGCCTGGACCAGCTACTAAACATATGTAGTGGGAAATGCAGTCAATTCTCATAACAAATAACATTTATTAAACAAAAATAAACTAAAAGACAAAGTACCTCAAGCAAAAGCAGTGAAGCAAGAGTTACCCTGAATGGACACTCACATGATCTGCAAAAGCTGAAAACAGTGTCTTCTGTGTACAGTTGTGACTCCATGTTTGGCTCTGGCACATGATGGGATATGCAAGGCAAGACACATCTCCCTGCCCTGTGCCTGTTTGCTGAGCTCCAAGGTTGACGGGCCTTGGGTAAATGGGGCTTGCCTGGGCACAAACCTCTCTAGAGTATATAGGGAATATGGTTCTGGTGCCTTCACCCAGAGTGTGCTGCGGGCTGGATGGTGATTTGGGTTCTACCCCTGGGATGCAGTTCCTACCCAGCACTCTCCTTAGAGCTTGCCCACCCATGCACTGGTGTATTCAACAATGCAGTTCCCCACATATACTTATTCACCCTGTAGTATTTAAACTCTATAGTAAGCAATAAGTACACCAATTGTACAGAAGAACACAGGTTTAATAACTGCAGCTGTAGTACCTCTGGGGGAAATATGGAATTAGCGCAGTACAAGTTGATGCACAGCTTTTCCAGGCTCCACTCCCATAAAACAGCATACACCCCACAATAGAACACCTGGAACCAGTAAATATAGTTAAATCTGGGGTACCCCTTACAACAGGTGAAGTTTGATGTAGGCCAGATGTTGTTGCCCAGGATGCTGGGTTGGAGCTCAAGTTGGCCATCTTTAGTTAAATAAATCCCCCAAACAGGCCATGGGTCCACATACAAGTATAAACTCTAAAACCCCAAAATAGAAATCCACTATCAAAAGTTACTAATGTTTGACTGCTTTAAAAAAAAGCAAAGACTGACAAGAATACAATTTAAAGTGATGAACTTAGGTATTGCAATTCGGTGTACACACCACAGCCAAGGTTCAATCCTCTTCCAGCACTGAAGGCGATGGTCCTGTGTAGGGAGAGCTGTCTGGGTAGTCTCTTTGGACTCCTGGTTGCATGAGAACAGAAGAAAGCAGGCTGGCAGGAGAATCTTTCCTGGTGCAGACGAATGGAAATACAGTTCTTGGGCTTACACTTTATTCTGGTGCCCTAGAGCAACTTGCAATGGAAACTAGCCTGCTCTATGCCACAGCTCATAACTGAAATCTTTCCTGGAAAATTCAGTCTCTCCAGGATGTTTGACGAAATGCTGAACTCTTCCCCTGAAACTGTCTAGTTTGCAAACTGTGGCCAAGCAAGAAAGGACACAGCAGAGTGCAGCTCTTGCCTCTCTCCTCCAGTCACTCTTTCTACCTGCCCAAGAAATGCACAGAAATCTCAGTACAGCTCCTTTTTATTATCTGGGTCCACAAGCATCCCAACTGACTGAAATATGCTGTTTCAGTCTTACTTCTGGGACCCCTAATGGTTGAAAAAAGGCACCAAAACTGCAGGCTATTATTTGGTGCACAGGGGCCAAAGGTTACTGCCATAGCCACCCCTCAGAGTGCTAGGGTAAACATTGGTCCCAAAACTCCAGCAGCAGCCCACAGGTCCTCCTGAAACACAGCAGGTGTAAGCTGCAGATTAGTTTGGGGGGCTACACAGTCTTTGTAGATTGTGTGAGAGGCAATTTGCCACCGCCTACTCCAGTTTAAAGTAGAACCAGTCTTGTTCTTTCATGGTGATTTGCATATACATCTCATTATGCTTTGCATCACTGGGGTGACTTCAATTTTGTACAGTAAAAAACTGGCTTAGTTTTTAAAATTAAGGATTGTTGGTGCTGTGCTTTTTAGAGACACCAAGCTATAGGGCAGCTAACCCTAGCAGCGTCCATCTTCAGGAATAAACTCAAGTCATCAGGGACCAACAGGTGAAAGAAAGATGGAGTATCAGACTAACTGCTCTCCTTGTTAGGAGAAAGATCTCGCCTACCATCTAACTGCCTCCTACCGAAGGCTGGATGGCAGCATGGCTAGGACTGTAGATTAAGGGATGTTTGGGCTGTGGCATATGCTGGCACGAACACCACATGCACCAGATATGTGCCCCGCCCTTCATTGCATGGCTGTGACTCAGGGGACAAAAACAGGGATACAGTGGGCACTAGCCAGGAAGATTATGTCCTGCCTGCCCCCACATCCACTGCCGAGCATCTTTTCTTGACTCTTTATTTGCACTTTGGGCAACTGGATGCTGGGGGTTGCCACCAAAGGAGCTGACAGGCAGGCCTTACCTTGGCGGTCTCAGTCCGAGGGGGCACTGCAGTGGTGTGACATGGGTGGCCTTAAGAGTCTCCAGGGTACTACGAGTGGAGCCTTGACAGACATCGGGGGCGATGGCATTGGCAAAAGTAAGTCTTAGATGTCTGGGAGCATAAAAAATATTTCACAAAAAAAAAAAAACAGAAAAAAACAATATAAGTGCACATCCATGGACCTATATTTTGTTTTAAACTTAAATAATTGTTTAAAATACAAAATGTACTCAAAACCAATTTTATAAGCACAAACCCCTACTGCTGGGTTTTGGTTAAGCTAGATAAGCATCCTTACAGGGGTAGTAAGGCCCTCTGCCTGTGACATTAGAACTCGCTATGCCCCCTTGGTGGGTAGTTATCTCGGCCTAACCCATGTCCGGTCCGTTTAGTTGCTTGTTTGTTGTTCCATACGTATAAAATCATCACTGTTACACATGCCTTGCAATGCATGGCATTATGCATATCTGATGCAACTCACCATGAAGGCTGGTTATTAGGTATTTTTAAAACTGAGTAGTATGTGGCTAATAATTAGAATTTAAAGAATGTAAATATTGGTGTGTATAAATGTAACTTGGAAAATATAAGAATCCTGTCTTGAGTAAGAGTCATATGGCTACAGTGGAAACTTAAAAGAAATGTATTTGGTACTATAGACAGGGAAGTAACTAGGATTTCAAAAACTGAAGGCCGAAGCATAGGTGCATGCTGTTTAGGGCATATTGGTATCCATGGACAGTTGAGTTAAGGCATATTTGGTCAAAATGTTAGAATCCAAATGAAGGTCTATGCCTTCAGGCTACATCCTGTCTACTCCCCTGATAGATGGATGGCAAATATATACAAATAAGTCTCAGGAACACTCTATAATTAACAATATTATTATTGTTGCAGGACTACCTCAAGCCCTGAGCAGTGGCCCCAGGTCCATGAAACGTTGGTGTGTTTTGGACTCTGTGTATTTATGTTAATAAATTCAAAAAGTTGACACTAACTAGGAGTGTCTAAGTATGAATTTACTTATTTGTTTATCTCTGGGTGTTATACGCCTCCAAATTACAATAAGATCACAGCCTCATCCACCGACAGCAAGGTATCTTCTCTACCCCCCAAGTTTCTCATAAGCCATATTGCTTTGGGTCATGGCCTTAAAGAGCACCACTCCTGCATTTTTTTTTGCCATCGCAAAATAAACCTGCCCCCAATTTAACTGGCGCCAGACTTATACTTTATTTCTTCCCGATTTTTCATGTGATGGCACTGCAATTTGGCTCTGTGGAGCTGAGACACTGATCCCTTCCACTTCCTGACTGTGAGAGCCACCAGTTAGCCAGCACCCTGTTAGTTAAGTGGTGGCCTTGATTTGTTTCAAACAGTCATATGAAATACGAACAATGGACTTTAAAAAAATGGCCCCAATAATGTCTATGGAATACTCTTCTGAGCTCTCCATATAATGACATCAGCAGCTTGGCTCCACAGAGCCAAATTACGATCCCTTCTCATGAGAAAAAAATCAGAGAAGAAATAAATTATAAGTCTGGCGCCAGTTAAACTAGGGGCAGGTAAGGGTCATTTCTGTTTTTTGTTGTGAGCACCAGAAAAGGTGGCTTTAAGGCTGCCACTTATGGTAACCCCCAGGTGTCTCTCCTCTGAGGTCTGGTCCAGCCTGACTACACTCATCTAATATTTAGTTTTTTGGTTCCTCCCCACTCCAAGTGACTGACCTTTCATTTATTTGGCATTAATTTGTTCCAAGATTTTAGACCACTTTTGCAGTTTCTCTGGGTCCACTTTCACCCCCCAAAAAACCCCAAAAAACTACCCATCTTACCACATGTATATTAGTGTTATTTGCAAAGTGCTACATTTTGCCCTGGACCCTTCTCCAGTGCCACATACACACAGACGGAAGATCACTAGACACAGGACTGACCCTGGCAGTACCCCACTGGTCAAACAACTAACCTCAGAGTGCTTATTATTCAGTACTGGGTCCTTTTCCTCCTGGCCAGCTGCCTACCAATCTTGTTAGGCCTTCCCCCAGCCCTATGCTCTCCAATTTCTTCATAAGTTGTCTGTGAGGCATTGAGTCAAAGGCCCTACTGAAGATCAGATACAGGACTTTCAGAGCCTCGCCCTTGTCCATAGCCTACTACACTGTTGAAGAATTCTGCAAGGTTAGTTTGGTAGTAAAATTGTGATGTGCAAATACACTATATTAAATTTGCATATAAAGACATAAAACTTTGACTAAAACACTTGTTCAAGTCATGTCATAAAGGGAATCCAGTGTACAGGGCAGTCTGTGATGTAACAGACTTGGAAAGTGATTTACCATGTTGAAGATTAAGACATTCTTTGTTTTTCATAGCAGGTTAGCATGTTTAAAATGTATAGCTATAAAATGCAAGTTATAGGAGCAAAACTCTTCGCAAATATTCTTCTGGGATTTGTTCTATGTACATAAAAGATATACAAATTACAAAGAGCTTTAAAATGTTAAAACAGTGACCGATGGAGAGCAGACAACTGTATTACAAAGCTGAAATACACTACAAATGCATATTTCTAATTTATTACTTACTTTTACTAAATGCTATTTATCACAATGCCAATTTGAAATATACTGTAATACAAAACAGAATGTGCTGTTTACTTTGGTACATGCATACCACATGACTTTATTAACTTAGAAAGCATTCCCATTCCACATATTAGAAAAGTGTAGCGCTCTGCCCCCCAAAACAGGAGGCATTGCTTCACCATTTCCCAAGTTCTATTTTGGTTACCCAATGGTTAATTTTTAGGCAAATGCAAGCTCCGATGCAATGTGACCACTACCACTGTATAAAGGCAGAAGTTTGACATCCATTTTAGAAGTTAGGAAGAGATGTAGACAGTGAATGAGGAGTGGAAAGTAGAAAGGGATGCATCTCAAGGGATTCTTCAATAAGCCCTCTCAGATCAGGTCTGCTTCTAGATACATGGGAAGGAAACGAGGATACCACTAGGTAAATGCCGGTGTGCTGCGGAAACCTGTAGCAAATTTTATTTGTACAGCACTCAATACATCAAGGGCACTTAGTGCTTTACATACAGAAAGTAAATAATACTATAAAATAAGTTCAAGGATGAAACTAAAAATCAGGCTCCATTAAAAGCTTGCTCAAATAAAAATGTTTTGAAAGAGGCTTTGAAGGCCTCCACTGAGTTAACTGCATGAATATGAAGAACAGCATTGCAGATAATAGGTGCCACCACCATAAAAGCTTTGTCACCTGATGTCCTGAGCTTCATAGAAACACAGAAGTTAATGGCAGATAAGGACCGCAAGGTCCATCCAGTCTGCCCAGTTTTTCTTCGAAGTGGGGACCACTAGCAGTCCAGCTTCAGTGGAGTGAAGAGGTCAGAGTGGTTGATAAGGAATCAGGAGTTCTTTTAAGTAGTCTGGTCCCAAATAATGTATGTTAACAAGCCAATCTTGAAGGTGATGTGCAAGTGCAGAAGCAGCCAGGGCAAAGTGTGCCAAACCAGAGTGATGTGATCCCTCAACAAAGAGCCCACTAACACTTGGGATGCAACATTCTGCATCAGCTGCAATCAATGCATCAAACCTCCAGACAGCCCTATGTACAGAGTATTGCAGTAATCCAAACTCATGGTGACAAAGGCATGGATAATCATCACTAGGTAATCCTGAGCGAAGAATAGCCGGATCTAGCAATTTTCTGAAGATGGAAGAAGCCAGACCAGACAGCAGACGACCCCTGCTGTTCGAAGGTCAATCTGTCATCAGGCATGACCCTCAGATCTCTGACTGTGCTCACTGCAGAGAGGTGCTAGTCATTCAATACAGGGAGGGCAACACCTCCACCAGCAGCAAACCACGGCATCCAGGTTCTATAATCATGAGTTCCAACTTGCCTAAACTGAGGTATAACCAGCTGGCAGACATCCACTTGTTTATCTCCACCACACAATGGCTCAGCACAGAAGACGCAGAGGTGTCATCAGGGGCACAGGACAGGTTCAACTGGATACCATCTGCATAGCAGTGAAACCCTACATTGTACCACCTACTTATCTCCCCTAGCAGCAGCAGCATGTACATGGAGAACAAAATGGGGACAAGACATGATCCCTGAGTAACATAGCAAGGCAACACGGATGGTTCTGAACTGTGCTGGTAGTGCCCACCGAGTTCCTCATTTGGTCAATCAGTACCCCATAATCCACCATGTCAAATGCAAAAGAAAGGTCCAACAGCACCAAAATAGTACATTGCCCTTGGTCCCTCGCCATGAGGCGATCATGTGTCATAGGGACCAAAGCTGTCTCAGTGCTGTACCGAGGCTGAAAACCCGACTGGAGATGTTCAAAGATAGAAAGACTCTCAAAGCAGTCCAACAGCTGTTCAACCACCACCTTCTCAATAACCTTCCCTAAAAGGGAAGATTAAATATAGTCCTGTAGGTCACGAGAACGTAAGGGTCCAAGGATGGTCTATTTAGAAGGGGCCGAACTACCACCTCTTTTAGGGCCAAAGGAAAGACAGCCTTCCTCAGGGACCCATTAAAGATCTCAACGAAAACCAGACCCAGGAACTTAATGCAGCCAACAATTAGCCACTTTGTATCTGTGTCCAGTTCACAGTTGGTGGGACACAGACTGGTGGCCACTCGGAAGACTTCGGCTTCCAAAACTAGTCGAAACTCATTCCAGGACGACAGATCAATGCCTGCACCAGGCTGGTTACCCCCACTCCCTGCTAGGCCATGAGAAGAAATACTGAATTTGATGGTGTACACTTTTTCAGTGAAAAAGCACCCAAACTCCTTACGCCTCTGTGCAGAAATGGCTCTCATGGACTGCAGACACGGAGGATTTAATCATCAGTCTACAGAGCGAAAGAGAATAGCTGGGAGATTTCTCACTGCAGCAATTGGCCAAGACAAAACTTCTGTCTTTTTCCAGTCAATTGCTATTTGACACTAAACATAATGGGGTCTCAGTGCCAGCTTATCCTCCACTGACCCAAATCTCCTCAAGGAACACTCCAATCTATGTCCCTTAGTCTTCAACTAACATTGCTTAGCACAATACCAGGGTGAACTATATCAGAAGGGCCAGGGGAGAATGTGGAAAGGTGAGCTAGAGTCCAGGATAGTTGCAAGTGCTGTATTATAGCAGCCAATGGCCATCTCTGGACCTTCACATAAGGTAGCAGCATGTCTGAGACATCCAGTGCGTCCTGGAGTTTACGAGGCTCTAACTTATGTTTGGAACAACACCAGATAGTCTCTGCAGAGGGGGTAATAGAATAGGGGACCCCACACTGGAACTTAACTGCATGATTACCCGACCAAAAGACTGGATCAACCTTGACCACAATTATGCCAAGTTTGAGTGAGAAATTTAGATCCAATGTGTGACCATGTTCATGCATTTTAGAGTTAACTGACTGTGTCAACCCAAGGGAGATCATTAACTGTCGGAGCTCTTGTCCAAACCAAGAGGCTTCATCGTTGACCCTAGCATTGAAATCTCCTAGCACTAGCAATCTAGGGGACTCCAGCACATGTTCAGTGATGAAATCTGCCAGCTCCTGCAGAAAAGCATTCACACCACCCAGAGACCGGTAGACGAGAATGATCCTGCCATTCACACCCGAGACACATCTAGCGATCACACATTCAAAGGAATCAAACATTCTCACTGGGAGTGCAGGGAGTTCCAGGGTTTATCTAAAACAGATGGCCACCTTGCCCTTTCTACAGTCCCTCCTCGGGTAATGCACCATGGAATACCCACAAGGGACCAAACGCTGCTAGCACAGGGCCAGTATCATCATCCAGACAGGTTTCTGTAATGCAAACGAGGTCAGCTGAGGAAATCGGCAATGAAAGACTCTATTACCTCAGTTTTGTTCCTCTTTGACCTCGTGTTACACAGAACGGACCAGCGGGGATAAGCAGCGAAGGCCAGATGGACTACTTGCTGCCCGATGAAATTTGGAAGGGCCCTGGGGAAGAGAACCAGGTGTGACAGTCCTCAATCCTAATTCTATCTCCTCTTGGGCATCTCCTGATCCAAATCACTCCAATCCTACCCTCTTGACCAACGTACCTGGGACCTCCACTGCAGTAAGTGCTCTTCCTCCACAGAATTTCCAGTTCCCGGCAATGGCTGAGCACCTCTGCCAGGAGAACCAGAGCAATTCCAGCAAAAGGATGAAAGGACTGCAGGTGGTCAGCAGAGTAGTTGAGCCTTAGAAGCTGAGAGCCTCTACACATAGTTCTACCTTCACAATGCTAAAAACAAAATGCCCTAAAAGCAGAATAAATAAAACCACACTCAACCAAAAAATACAATAAGCCACGTACACCACCAACCAACTAAAAGCCTTACAAACCACACATCTCACACACGCCAACAAGATCTAAAAGACCATGTACCAACACACACACACCCACAAACTGCAAAAATCTACATGTAAAATCTAGACAACCATTTAAGCCTCCCCCCAGAAAACTAACCCTCAAATATATAAATATCAGAAAAATACAAATAAATGAAATAAAAGGAGAATCCAGCAAACAATTGGTACACAGAACTAGTTAGTCTCAGTATGCAGTGAGGTCGAAAAGAAGCACCACCTAATCAGCATAAAAGAGCCCCAACTTCAGCTGGGTGGAAGGATCCCACATACTGTAGAAGGATGGCTAGATATGTGGAAATTCATCTGTCTAGGGCATGCAGGTAAAATAAGGTACTATTGTCCTAGCCTGCTTATAGAAAGACTTTCTTGTCCCAAGGCATATACAGTATCGCAAATTAAATACAGCATGCCAGTATGCAATATTAATATTACAGTCTTTTAAAAAGGCTCACAAAAACAAAAAACAAAGATGCCTTAGCAAACAAGAGGGAGAAATCATACAGATGGACTAGCCTGGCATCAGCAACAGGGCTGCCCGGGGCCCAAACACCAGAGGGGGGCCGCCTAGTGGCTGCCACTGCTATGCTGCAGTGCTCAGCTGCGAGCCAGGCACTCTTGGCTCTGTTCTGCCTCAGTTTGTCTGCAGCCTGGGTAGTGCGCCCTCTGGTGTTTGTGGTACTGTACTGTTGCCAAATGCCGATGGTGCATGATGAACTCTGAGCCTGCTGTCATGTGTGAATGTCGGATGCTGGCAGGCCTGTCCTGGTGCCACTGCAGAGCATGAAAATGATAAACTCCCCCGACCCTGAATGAATCTGCTACTACTGCTTAGCTTGACTGGCGAGGGCAGGGCCCCAGTCCAACTAGGCACTGGGGTGTTTAGTGGCCAACGGGCATGGGGGGCGGAGTGTGGGTGCCAGCCAATACCTGGAGTCGGAGGTGGTGAAGGCCTGAGCCTGAGGGGGTTGAGCCACCCTGCCGCAACTGCTATCTGACCGTTACTGAAGGCAGGAGTCAGGTGGCCGCCGCTGCATAGTGGAGTGCACACTAGGGCCGTGGAGAAATCATGAGAGGAGACAGAGTCTGGACAGCACAACCGAACCCGTCATATTGTGTTGGGGCTGGGCCAGAGGACACAGCTTGAGCTGAAGGGCACAGGTTGGGTTGCGGATGGTCATGGGTTGGCAGGTGGGCAGTACGATCAAGTGAATCCAGCGGTACGGCTGGAGCAGCACAGCGGAGACCGGAGTCAGATATGGAGCATCTGGAGTTGACTAGGGCAGGCAGCAGGTCAGTCATCATCATCAATGTAACATTTCATACCGACTTACTGAGGATTAAATTAATTCTAACTTGTGTTGTTTTTTTTTTCCTTTTAAATGTATGCACCGGAAAGCAAGGGATGGGTTCATGGTTCAACCGTCCGTTCAAATGAAAATCACAAAAAAAAAAATAAATCTTATTCCCAAATTAACAACATGCATGATGCAGAGAGTGACAGTGTATGTAGGTAACAGAAATGGCAGCAGAACCCAGGGTCGGGTTGGGACTTGGGAACGGGGAACCCTCTGTGCTGGGCCAGCACTGCTGTCAGGAAAGCCACTCCCAGCGCTGTTTGGGGAGGCGGAGGCAGTAATAATGTCATTGCCACCACTGCCGACAGCTGACTTGAGATTGGGGTCCCGGGGCGGGCGGGCAGGCGTACAATTTTTTTTATTTTTTTTTTTACACACACGCACAGACGAATGGGTCTTGGGGGCCCACTGGAGGTGCATGGCCTGGGGCCTACACAAACCTGGCGCTGGTCCTGCAGATGTAGGGACCTTAATGCTGGCCCAATCAGAAAACAAAACAAGAGGGAGATCCAGCTGACCCTTACATACAAACTTTGGCACCTTGCAGACCAAAATGTTAACATACCACTTGGGAAGTTTTAAGGACTGAGGGGCAACTTGCAAAGAAAAAACATATCGTGAACACAGTCTCAAACATGTCCAAATTATAAAATTATAATAATTATAAATCATGACGTCATTCTTAGCCCATCACAATAGTTTGTTTTTGAACATTCCAGATACTTTTATAACCATATGAAGGTCTCTGCACAGGTTTTTCTCTTTATGTTCGACAAAGTAAAACCTATAGAATAATAGACAGGAAACTGTGCACACCATGCAGGTGTTTACATTGAGAGGATTTGATGACATGACATTCGAAGCGCGATAGATTTCTATGAAGTCATCAAATCCCCAAGATGGAAACAGCCTAGTCTGTGAACAGTTTTCTGTTATTTTATACAGTATGTTGTTTTCCCTTAAATGCAGTAAATCTGCAACACATTATAGAACTGTTTTTACAATTTCTACCCCCTTAACTGACTTCTGCACTTGCCTCCTCTGCAGCTCACAAGTGCTTACCTATTTGGAATGGGATGAGTCAGAAATTATGGCACATCTTTTTCTTTTATGCCATTTTTATGTGATTCTCATCCTTATTTCTTTATTAGTAAAGACAACTGCATGAACACAGGATCTCTGCCCTCTTACCTACCCCTGGTATTACAGTTGTGTTTATGACATCACAATCGGTTGCTGTGGAGAAATGTAGGATGTTATAAACAAGGAATTATGATGCCAGGTGCAGACTAGCAGCCAGAACAGATAAAGTCTAGAGCAGAGTGATCTTAATTTCATGCAACTATCCTCTGCAATAAACAAAAGGCTGAAGGAATTCCAGACATATACTGTATATAAAATATAAACTAAACTGTGATGAAATCTTACATTGTTCAAAGTTCTCCAGATGGTGTCAAGGGCTCACAAACTTATCAACTAGAAACAGTCTGCCTTTGAGTCAACCTAAATACTCCCCCTCATCATAATAAGCTTACAGACTCTGGTTTTAAAAATACTGATATACAGTAGTTAACTTGGTGTATTTTACCTTTATTAGTGAATTTCACCTTTACTGACTACAGATAGCCTTGCTGACACTGCTAATGGCTCATTATTACTAGCCAAACTTTAAAAAAGAGTTGCCTGTCCTCTAGTTAAAATCACAGCTAACCAACCTAGCACAATCGTAAATATTTCAGACATCAGTTCTATTTATTTATTTATTGAACATTTCAGAATTACAAACCTTTGAGTCAGGGACTCATTTACAAAGATTCCACGTCATAACAATTTACATAGTAAGTGAGACAGACACAACATAGAGTATACAGTAAAGTTACAGGACAACAGGCTTTAATGGCTGCCACTATCAGCCACTTAGCCTAGACTCACGGCCAGGCTGCGTCAAGGGATTACCAAGTATGGGGTGGGAATAGTGTCGACAAAGGACATAGGAGAAAGCAGGGGTGGGGAAATGAGAAGGTCCATTGAAGGAATGAAGGTTGGGGGGGGGGGGTGCTAAGGGCAGTCACAGACACTAGTGGTCTGAAGGTGATCCCTGAGAAGAGTTTTAAAATGGCCGAGCTTAAGTTCAGAGGTTATGGAGCTAGGTAAGGAGTTTGTCCAAAGGAGGCTCTATAGGAAAAGGTTCTCTACCCCAGCGATGTCCTGAAGTGGGGGACAAAAAAAGGAGGATTTAGTGGAGCTGTGGGTGTTTTTGGTAAGTGGGGTCCGGTTGCAGGAGGGCGGAGAGCCCAGGGAGATCAGACCAGAAGAAATCTTTTTAGCCATAATGCAGGTATGGTATCTGAGCCTACTGTCAAGGTTGAGCCAGTTGGACTGCCGGTACAGTGTACAAGTATGAGTAGTATGGTCACACCCAAAGACAATCCGGCAGGCCTTGTTGAGGGTTACCTAAACCCTCTGGAGGGACGTGGTGTTGGCAGCACTGTAGACAAGGAGACCGTAGTCAATGAGGGTGAGGATGGAGGAGGAGACAGCAAGTCGTAAAGCACCTGGGGTCAGGCAGTGTTTGACACAGTAGAGCAAACCAATTTGGATGTTAACCACTGTGCAGAGGTGGTATATGTGACTGTGGAAGTCAAGAGTGGGGTCCAAGAGGATACCGAGGTACTTAAAGGTGGTAACCTGGTCAAGAGGCTACATTTGGGTGTTTAGGATACGACGGGAAAAGTCTTTATGCCTGCTCTGCTGGTTGGCGACTAGCATTACTTTCATTTTTTTGTAGTTGAGAACTAGGCAGTGCTCAGTAAACTAGGCCTCGGCGTCTGAAAATGGGTTTTGCAGTGAGAGTTAGAGTTGAGAGGGGTCAGGGTGAAGGGTGAACAGAACCGCATCATCTGCATAGAGTAACAGCTGCCCATTGCATGAGGATGGGAGGGTATTTAGGAAGAGGCTGAAGAGAAGGGGTCTGAGCATGGAACCCTATGGGACTCTAGACCTAACAGGGAGAGAGGAGGAGAGGGCAATGCCTATCTTGACTTGTTGAGTTCTTCCAGGTAAGTAGTCGGAGAACCAGTTCAAGGCATCAGGGGAGTGACCTATATTGGAAAGGGTGCTGAAGAGAAGGGAATGATTAACTGTGTCGAATGCTTTTGACAGGTCCACAAAGGCAGCCCCGGCTAGGTGGCCTTTGTCAAGGGCAGAGTGCAAGGAGAAGGTGAATTCCAGCAAAGCAGAGATGGTGCTATGGCCTTGTCGAAAACCATGTTGTTGCTGGCATACATGATTGCACTTAGTGAGGTACTCAGTGAGTTGGTTGGATACAATTCTTTCTAGAGCCTTGGGGGGGGAATAGAGATGGGGCGGTAGTTTCCAGCAGAGGAGCGGTCACTGCCTTTGTGGATAGGAGTGATGACAGCAGCTTTCCATTTGGAAGGGCTGGACTCAAGACAGAGGGAGCGGTTGAGGATGGAGGTGAGGGGGGAAGAGGTCAACATCAAGGGTAAGGCATACGAGCTTGAGATTAAGAGTGTCAGCATTGAGGTGGGCATGCCCCAAGGCCTTTAGGAGGTAGGGCTTGGCTTCAAGGGGGGGTGACCATCCTGAAGCAAAAAGGGGGGGGTAGGGGCTACATCCGAGGTGGGGGGGGTCGAAAAAATGGGGAGGGAGCATACTACTGAGGTCAGAGAAGGATATATTAAGGACACCAAAATAAATAACACTGAAAACTGCAGAAGATCTGCGGCAAAGGCAAACAGGATTCTGGGCTGCATAGCCCGGAGAATTATGTCCAGGAGGAGAGAGGTGATCCTTCCCCTGTATAATGCCTTGGTCAGGCTGCATCTTGAGTACTGCATGCAGTTCTCGAGACCTCACCTTAGGAAGGACATAGCATTGCTGGAGAGGGTTCAGAGGAGGGTAACCAGGATGATTCGGGGTATGAGTTAAAGGACCTCTGAGGAAAGGCTGGAAGTCCTTGGGCTGTACTCACTGGAGGACAGACAGGGGAGTCATGATAGAGGTCTTCAAATATGTGAAAGGGATTAACAGGGGCAGAACCAAAGAAATGTTCAGGCTAAAGAAAGGGGGCACAACCAGGGGGCATGAGTGGAAGCTGGAGGGGGAAAACTACAGAGTAGAATGTAGAAGGCATTACTTCACTGAGAGGGTGGTGGGGATATGGAATGCACTGCCCAGGAGTCTAGTGGAGGGGGGGCACAGTGGAGGGCTTTAAGAGGGGGTGGGACAGGTGCATGGGTATACTGAAGCCGAAGATGACCCTCACGGGGGCTAGGGGGGTGGAGGAGCGAGCGCCCAATAGGGCTGGCTACTGAGCAGACACGAAAGACTGTTAGGTCTATTCTGCTGGCTTTTAGTTTGTTAGTATATCTATCTGCTATGTGTTTGGGGTCAGTGGTGGCAGTACCATTAGTGAAGATGATTGGGGGGGGGGTGATGTAGGTTTCCCATTCAGCTCTGAGACTGTTCCAGAATTTTCTGCTTGACCCCCAGGTGGAAGTAAGGGAGGACTTTTAGTGCTCTGCTTTGGCTTTACAAATTTCCCAGGTGCATTTGTTTCACATAGCATGGTACAGTTGCCAATCAGCAGGCTTGTCAGTGACGAGGGCAATTTGCCAGAGGGAGTCATGTTGGCGAATAAGGTCAAGTAGAGAGTGAGTAATCCAAGGATTAGAGGGTCACTTAACGATGCTTTTCATGTGTGGGGCATATCTGTCACAGGCGGAAGTGAAGGAGGATATAAAGTAAGCTAAGGCCGCGTTGACATCAGAGACCCTGTAGATAGGTGACCAGTCATGGGAGTTGAGGTGGTGTTTTAGGTGTTGGAGCATCCCGGGCTTCACACACCATTAAGAAATGATTCTTGGGGGTTGTTTCAATCTCTTACAGGACCAGATACAAGTCATCGGAGAGTGATTGCTCAAGGCACTGGAGAGCACTGAAACATGTGAGATTCTGTCGGGGCGCTTAGGTAGTACCAGGTCAAGCAGGGTAGCAGTGCCGGATTTGGGGTTGAACCTTGTGGGGGTGGGGAAAATTTGAGAAAAGTCCATCGCAGCAATGGCATCCTGGGGGGGGCTCGGCAAAATGGGAAAGCCAGTTAGCACTGAAGATATCAAGAGCTAGACATTCAGATTTTGGAGCCAGAAGGAAGAGGTAGTTTAGGACAGAAAGGAAGGCAGATTTTTGGTTCCTCTGTGGGATGTATACAGCAGTGACAAAGAGAGGAGCAGAGGCTTTGTGAAGGGTAATTTTAACTGAAAGGGCTTGTGCACCATGGTCAAGGTGGGCAGGAGGGAGGGCAGTGCACTGCAGGGAATCACGCTGGTAGATGACACAACCCCCTCCACATTTACCACATCTGTCGGACCAGAAGACAGAGTACCCAGGGATGGAGATGGTAGAGTCAGAGGTGGTTTTAGTGAAACAGGTTTCTACCAGGCAGAGTATATCAGGCTGGTGTTGGGTGACCCAGACCTGAAGGGAGTCAAATTTTTTCTGCAGGCTACAGATATTGATTGATGCTAGATTCAGACTGGGGGATGTTGAGTGACTGGGAGGGGAGGTAAGAGTAGGACCAGGGTTGGGGTGGATGTTGCCTGACAGCATAAGAAGGAGGAGCAGGGGCCTGAGCAGTGAGAGCTGTAGGCGCCTGCGAGAGAAGTGACCTACGGGGGTATGGTGGGTGAGTTTAGGGCCGGTGACAGGGATGGGAAGAGAAAGAATATGGGATGCTGCAAACAGGGAAAGGTGAGGGCAATAAGAGGTATAGAGGAAGGGTTGGGGTGAAGGGGGGAAGTGGGGAAGCACATGTAAACAAATTGTGGGTGGTAGGTGGAGGGCTGGGGTGAGGAGGTGGGGTTGTCGAGGGGCTGAGGGTGCCATGATATGGGGGGAGAAACAAACAGTACAAGACAGATAAGATGGGGCTAAGGGTGGCCATGGTGAAAGGTGTGAAAGCAGTGGCAGAGGGGAGAAAGGATCAAGGGGTAGTCTATGCACAGCGTCGACAGGCTAACACCCCTCTGAGAGACAGTGCAGCAGGGGAGATGTAATTACATTTAGAGGTCCCACAGGAGTGCTGGCCAGCTGCTGAGTTAGGGCTGGAGGGCTCCTGGGCTAACCTAAGAAGGGGAGAGAACAACAGAGGGCATTAGTATGCGGTGGGAAGGGGGGCTAGGGAATAGCAGCAGACTGAAGGGGAAGCAGCACTGCGCATGTGTGGAGGTAATGCTGGCAGTAATGGGGTCCTGTCTAAGCGTCTACTTGTCGCACATGATGTTTCCTAATGCTATAATATAAGGCTCTTCAGATTTTTTATTTATGTAAATAATCTCCTGTAAGACTGCGCTGACTCCATGGTTTTACTATTAGCTGATGTTATCGTTATTGCTACTTCAAACACCCTCATCTCCTCTTTACCAAGACACAAAATAATCAGAATAGTATTATTATTATTATTATAGATTGAGGGAATGCTCTTGAACAATCAGACCACACCCATTCCCAAGGCATGAGACATTTTTATTCTGTAAAGAGTGTTTCACATGCAGCTGCGCTAGAAACCAGCACATCTGGGAATGTTTTTTAACATTTTTAATATATCATTTATCAACCTTAATCAATAATATGCTAATACATCTGCAGAGATCACTCAAGGTTGAAAAGTGGTCTCACAGTCTTAGGGTGTCAGAACAACTCACCTTTAGCTCATGGTTTTCATGCCGTAAGACTGTGTGAGACCACTCTTACAACCATAACAATGGTCTCTGTTAATGTACTGATACGCTGTATAATAAATGTTTTAATCTATAGCAAGCAGCTCCTAAGCATTTCCAAAATCAAATCCATGCCTTCACCCTAAAAATTCTGACATCTCTGCTTTTCCCTCCCTATTCATTCTGGACGCAAATTCTACTGTGTAATGTATCACCAGTTTAAAATACCATGTTCTACTCATCAAAACCAAACTGAACTCAAAGATCACCTTGATGTACTGTATGAAAATGTATCACTGAATTCTTGGCACTCAATTTATTTATTAAGAGTTTGAGTTTAAAGGCTGTGTTTAGTGAGACAGAAGTCTCATTTGCAAGTCCAATGTCCCCAACACTAACCTAAAAAGCAAAAACAAAATATATATCATACTGTATAAAATACTGACATGCTAGCAGCATATTAAGCAAATGACATGCTCTCTGGCATGACAGATCCTGCCATTCCTTTGGTACCAAAAAGCAGACCATCCTAAGTTCCAATATACCATACTTTTTAACTACGCTAATATTTTTCACCAGCAGCTGTCTCTTCCCTAAACAGATGTGACATCTTATACCGCAGTTCACACATCCATAGGTTTACTCCCCCTTGCAATCAGGCATTCCTTCCATACTCCGTGTATCTTTGTTAGGGGTGTTAAAAAATACTCCCCAGACCATATAAACTCCTTGGCAACTCGCATTATCTCCACCTACCCCCTAGTAAGAAATTACCTTCCATTGATTTATGTGCCCCAAAACTCATGACCACATGGACTCCACAACATTAAGTATCTGTGGAATGTTTTGCTACTGGAACAAAGGTTTTTTAAGCACATGTGTACTTTCAAATTTCACCTACAGATTAAACTGCTATCTTAATTTGAATACCATTGATATTATGACATGGTATCCGCTTGTATTTAATGTCTGTGACCCAATTCTTCACATGTACCTGTGTATTTCTACCTTCATATAGGGCACTGATTAATTACTGTACCTCGCATGCAATTTTTATGTTCCAATCTGTATTGTGCCTCTGGGACCTCATTGCAGATAAGACCCTGGGTCTGAGTGAGTAACATCTCGTTTAAACCCCTCAGTAAATGAATATTTTTTTTTCCTGATGAATAAAGGACATTTTGTTTGTGTACCTGTATATATTCAGAAGATTTAAAACTAACAGATTATAAATCTAAAAGATTTGTATTAGATAAAAATTGACTGGTAATAATTCTGATTGGCATTAATACACCAGCTATTTTGTTACTATTTATATGAACTATGGTCTGTGACACTGTAGTTATGAGTTGTGACTGGAATACCTTACTAATATTTAATCAGTATATAAACTACCACTAGCCAAACAGCATTTTGCTAAACATTTTTTTGTATTTAGTTGCAAATACACTATTCAAATAGTTTAATTTCACTGCAGTTCCACTGGCTGCAGACTGATGTTCAATAATTTTAAGGTCTGGCTAACAGCTCTGTCATTTAATGAAAACATTCAGGTGACTAATAGCCAAAATACTCTATAGTCTTAGACGTCCAGCTTAAATACTGATATACTGGTGCTGTAACAGACCTACCAGTTTAATGCCTTTACGTAACAGAACAACCCAGAAGTGCCAAAAAATGAGAAAAAATTAATATAATTTATTTCTGTTTTACTGCAAATCAATCTAAATTGTGACTTCAAATAGAATGTATAGTCACACAATACAAATGTGACAAATACAGCACAAAAAACAAATGACTAATGGAAGTTTTAATGCAAGTATGATAATAAAGGCTTTTACTAGACCAAGATGCGTAACGTGCATAAAAAGAACATATATTTCACATTGTTACTTTTTTTTTTTTTTTTTTTTTAATTAAAATGCAAGCTGATTGAATATAAAGCAGAGATCGTAAAACATCTTAAATCAGAATTAATCCCTTTACTGGTTTGTCAAAAGGGGGTCCAGAGGGGAGCTGTAAAGGAATTTTCTTTCGTACATAATCCACAGCAGAGTTGACAAGGAATACCTGTGCCAATAGTTCTGTTGTCATGGATACAGCTGAGAAAATGCACTTAACTGCCAGGATTTTAAAGGCCCTTTACTGTGCTGTAACAAAGTCAGGCCTGCAATTTATACCCTTGGGAACCAAAGTCTGAACCCCTTTCTGAAATTCTGCTGACAAAGGAACACAGACCTCAATAAAAAAAAAGCATTCTTGAATTCCCCCCTCCACTAGTGGGTTCTGACACCAGAACATGCCAGGCTAGATGATCCAGCTGCCTAGCAGGTATCCATGGAGACTACAACACACACTTTAAGCATGCAGTAAAGAAAGTGAGATAAGGCCACAGAGGTACAGTTTAGGTTCTGTTTTCACAGCTGTTGTCTCTCTGTTTTTTCATTTCTGATGAAGTATTCAATAATAGTAATTTTCACCCAAGTCTGCTTGTAAATGTTAGAGAGAACACAAAGTCACTGGCTAAAAGTATTTGCTTTCAGCTACATACTGGCACGTGTGTTAAAAATGTCCATCTGTTTTTGACATTACAAAACTGTAATTGTAGTGTTTACATATAAAGATGTAGGTACTCCCAATTATATTAGAAGTATTCCTGTCTGCCACTCATATTTCACTTACTTTAGTATCTGTGAAACTTGTGGCTCACTGGTTTAGCAGGCTTTCTTTTCAGGCTGCTCAGAAAATTAAAATAAAATTTAAAAACTATTTTAGCTGGATAATGTCTTTATAGTGGTTAGATATCAGGACCACAGTTTTTTGTTACTTTTTAAAAAACACAGCAAAATAGTATTCTAAGGTTGTAAAGGAATCTAGGCCAATTATGTCTGCCATGCCCACTTCATAAGCAGGGATGAAAAAAAATAAAGAAAAATAAATATGGATTCCCTACCCACTTTACTATGCAAGGTACCCAGATTAATTTCCCCTGCTAACCGGAAACCAGGAGTTTGTCCAGGCTTACTCTGAGGGTGAATACTGTTTTCATATCCACAATCTCTGCTGGTAGGTTGTGCCATTGGTTCACCACCCTCTGGAAGAAAAAAACTTTCTCATGCTCCCCCCAAATTTACTACCCCTGAGCTTCAGGGTAGATTCCCGCGCCCAGCTGGAGGACACCACATCCAACATTTCAGAATGCTCAATCTTGTCAATACACTTGAGTATGCAAAAGACTGAGATCATGTCTCCAAGGCCTCTTCTTCTCCAGGGTAAACATGTTAATGGCCTATAGCCTCTCCTCATAGCTTTTGTACCCCATACCCCTGATCATATTGTTGGCCCTGTGTTGCACCTTCTTAACTGCTTTAAAGAACATGTTTTCCACATTATTAGACATGCCCTGCTACCAAAGTATAAACTTCCTTACCTGAATGGGAGCTCTTTTAGCAGACTTTCATCATTTTCTATTCTTGCCCCCTCAGAAGGGAAAGGATCATAACAACCCCCCACCGAGAGGCCAGCTGAATGATCCATTCCACTTCCTACTCTTTGGCCATGCCCCCATGTTATGTGTTGTGTGTGTTGTATTTGGTGGCTGAAATTAAGTACCTTAAACACATCAGGGTCTTGGTAGAAAGAAAAAACATGCACCACAGAAATCTAGGCCTTATCTGTTTACTTCTATTCAGCTCAGATATAGGGGGAACATTTATCTCAACAGACACAGGAAAGACCATTTACAGAAGTGCATCTCCCAAAGCTGCACATTTTAACATTTCTTAAAGCTGTACTGCATATAACAGTCCCTCCTGACTTAGCTAGAAAGTACGCAAGTCAATAATTCAGAAATAATATGAAACTATTAAAGTTATTACTGCAATGTCCCTTTTAGTTAGTCTATGTCATTAGGCTATATCTCTACAAGTCCATTCTCTTTGGTGGACGTCTTATACATCCTGACTGATGTAGTAGGATTGGAGGCTGTTGCTCTGGAATCTGATTAGCATCCGCACATCTTGTCGCAAATGCTGTGGTTCCACTATCTCTTCCTCTTCTTGTTCTAGAAGAAATAATGCTGGATAACTACCTTGACTCTGGGTATCCCTTTTTAGTTCTGTTTCGGCTCTAGTATGTAATTGGTCCACATGCTTTTTCACTCTCCTCTGGTTGGTCAGTTGAACACTATAGACAACATTTCCGAACTTTTTTTTCCTACCACGCCTTCTATCCATTTTGGACATGTATACATCCTGAGCAACACGAGATCATTGGGTTTGAAGGATCTAGTCTTAGGAAGCATTTCAGTTACTGACTTATAGCCTAGAGGGCGAAGAAGGTCCAGTTGAGTTTGAATTCGATGTCCAAACAACAGTTCTGCAGGGGATATTCCCGTGACACAACGTGGTGGAGTTCGATATATCGCAAGAAAGTCCAAAAGGGCTCTTTGTATTGCCGTCGGTGTAGTAGGATTAGCTTTGTCCATACTCTTTTTAAAAGTCTGAACCAGGTGTTCCGCTTCACCATTTGAACTTGGATGGTAGGGAGGTGAGATAATATGGTGGCCACCACGTTGCTGGCAAAATGCTTGGAATTCAATAGACGTGAACTGTGGTCCGTTATCCAAGACAATCACTTGCAGAAAACCATGGGTAGCAAAGTCAGATTTCAACACTTTCATGGTACTCTCAGTAGTTGTCGAAGACATTTGATGAATTTCTGGCCATTTACTAGAAGCATCAGTTAAGAGTAACCACATGGAATTTAAATAGGTCCTGCAAAATCAATATGAAACCTTTGCCAGGGTTTTTCAGGTCATTCCCAATGGTGAACTGGAGCTCTTGCCGGATCTCTCATCAATACAGCACAACCTTCGCATCTTTGCACAACCTAGTATATGTCTCTGTCAATGGAAGGCCACCATACATGAAGTCTGGCTAGGGATTTCATTTTAGCAATGCCCGGATGGCCTGCATGCAAGAGAATCAGCACATTTGAGTGATAACATTGGGGTACTATGACAAGCAATCCCCATAGAAGACACCCCTCAGCAATGGACAATTGCTGTCTCTTTGTATAGTAAGGTTATAGTGCAGTCAAACAAATAGTGCCTTGCAGCCAACCCTCAAGCATATACTGATGCACTTGTTTCAAAATTACATCTTGACTAGTCACTTTTGCAATGTCCTTGGCTAGTACTAGAACGTGATCTAACTGTTGTAGCTCCATTGCACACACAACAGTATAGTCCTCCATATCTTTGAATTGCACTGGGAAAACTATCTGGCCCCACCTGGTATACTAATGGCTCCTCTTTAAGTCCCACAGCGAACGCCATTTCTCTGGATATTGGTAACCTTGACAAGGCATCCGCATTTCCATGCTGGTCCGTTGGTTGGTATGTAACCTTGAAATTATAGGCAGACAAAATTAATGCCCATCATTAAAGTCGGCTAGCGGCTGTTTATGGAATTCCTTTTTCTGGACTGAAAATTGTCACTAGTGGCTTGTGATCCGTCTTTAGGTGAAACTTGCAACCTAGCAAGTACTGGCAAACTTTCTGGACTCCAAACACACTTGCTAATGCCTCTCTCTGAATCTGGGCATAATTCCTTTCAGCTGCAGTGAGTTTGCATGAAGCATGGGCCATCAGCTTTTCCACTCCTTCTGGATGTGTATGGAAAAAGACAGTTCCTGTACCCACAGGACTAGTATCACAGGCCAATGTGATAGGGAAGTTAGAGTCATAATGAGTTAAATTATTCACACTGGTTAGAGAGAGCTTGATGGCTTGAACTGAACTGCCTTACTGTGGCCCTTGGTCCACTTCCATGGAGTACCCTTATGTAACATTTCATTTAGGATAGCACATTTAGTGGCTAAGCCAGGTATGAAACGGTCATAGTAGTGCACCATACCCAAGAATGAGCACAACTCTGAAACATTCTGCAGTTCAGGCATGTGCACAATGACTTCCACCTTTTCATCATTTGGATGAATTCCATCTTTGTCAATAGTGTGACCTAAGTACATGACACTTGGTTGACAACATTTGTATTTTTCTCTCCTGTGTCTAAATCCACTCTGTTGCTATCTCTCAAAAAGTCTTTTGTAAGTTAAGTAAATGTTCTGCTTCTGTCTTGCCCGCGACAATGACGTCATCCAAATAACAAGCAACACCTGTTTGCTCAATCACCTTTTGGAAAATAGCAGGTGCAGAACTAAGGCCAAAACATAACCGATTGTACTTGTACAGTCCTTGGTGTGTATTAATCACTACCAATTACTGAGAGTCTGCATCCAGCTCCACTTGAAGGTATGCATCAGCGAGGTCCAGTTTAGAGAACCCCACACTACCATTCAGTCTATGAAAAAGTTCCTCAGGTAAGGGTAAAAGAAATGCATCTCTGCTAAGTACTGGATCAAGTGTCACCTTAAAATCTCCACATATTCAAACCTTACCACCTGGTTTGGATACCACGACAACTGGAGTAGCCCAATCTGAACTTGAAACCTTTTCCAGCACACCTACTTTTCCAGTCTGTCCAATTCTGCCCCAGCCACTGGTTTTAAGGCAAAAAGGAGTTTCCGTGGTTTACGAAACTTAGGGACTACATTAGACTTTGTAACTAGCTTGGCTTTATCTGTTGTGCAACATCCCAGGCCTTTCCACAACTCTGGATACATGTCTAAAATCTCCCCAAGCTTGGGTGGGTTACTGCTTTGTGGTACCTGGACAGCAGCAAGTAGCCCAAAATCTGCTGGATCAATATGAATGTTTAGAAGAACCCGAGCATCTCTGCTCAAATGTTGACACCCTTTTTTTGAAACAAGAAAAGTTAAAAGTATACTAGGAGAATCAGTCCTGCATGCTAAAGTGGTAAACAAGCCCAGTGGCTGAATTAGTTGCCCTTCACATGCATGCAGCAACTTATTACAAGGAGACAATGGTGGCTTATCCAGATCAGACCATGTTTTATGGTTAATAAAATTAACTGGGGAAGCAAATTCTACCATTAAATGCAACTCATGCCTCAGTTGTGGCAACTGAAGTAACACATAATAATAATAATAAATAATAATTTTATTTGTATAACACCTTTCAATATATCAAGGTGCTGAACAACTTTGACAGTTCAAACACTACATAAACAAACATATACATAAAATCAGCATACAACAAGATAAAATATATAATAATAAAATCCAAAGCATTAATAAATAACTAATTATCTAAAAAAGCCATGCTCCACAAGTAAGTTTTCAGATCCTTTTTAAAGAGTTCCACGGAGGTGCACTGCCGTAACCGACATGGTAGAGAGTTCCAAAGAGTGGGTGCAGCATATAAAAATGCTCTGCTGCCAGAAGATTTCAAGCTCACTCTTGGGATCTCTAACAACCCCATGTCGGCCGAGCGGGAGTGATCGGTCAGGGCAGTAAGGCACCAGGAGGTCTTTCAGATAGGCTGGACCCTGGTTGTGAAGGGCTTTGAAAGTCAACAGAATGACTTTAAAGGTGATCCGCCACCGCACAGGCAGCCAGTGCAGTTTGCGCAGCACGGGAGTAATATGACAGAAACGACTTGTCCCAGTCAAAACCCGGGCTGCAGCATTCTGCACCAGCTGTAGGCGACGGATTTCAACCCCAAAAAGCCCAAAGTACAGGGCGTTGCAATAGTCTAAGCGTGAAGATACAAAAGCATGAACCAAAGTAGGCAGGGAGTCAAATGGAACAAGATGCTTCACCCTGGCAATGTTCCTGAGATGATAAAAGGAAGTCTTGACAACAGCTGACACCTGAGCTTTGAGAGTCAGCCTGTCGTCAAGAATGAATCCAAGGCTACGCACCTGATCTGAGGGACGGCAAAGATACTCCACGAGAATAATTCCAGATGGAGCACCGATATCCGCCTCACCACCCGACCACCAGGATCCACTACCAGCACCTCTGTTTTCTCCGAGTTCAACTTTAGCCAACTAGAATCCATCCAGTCTTGGATCTCCCTCAGACAGTTGTTAAACACCGAGAGCTCCATCCTGGTCGGGTGCAAAGGACAGATAGAGCTGGGTGTCATCCGCATAGCAGTGAAACCTCAGCCCATATCGTCTAATGATACCTCCGAGGGGCATATACACTGCAAACAACATGGGCGACAGCACGGATCCCCTGCGCACTCCACACAACAGAGGGATTGGGTCAGAGGAAAAATCCCGACACAACTCTCTGCGATCTCCCGGTAAGAAATGATGTGAACCATTGCAGAACGGTTCCAGACATTCCACAAATTTGCCCCAGGCGAGCTAACAGCACCATGTGGTCCACTGTGTCAAAGGCTGCAGAGAGATCAAGAAGAACAAGAATGGAACGTCTCTTCTGATCCCTCGCCATCAGAAGATCATTTAACACCCGAACCAGCGCAGTCTCGGTACTATGTCTTTTACGGAAGCCCGACTGGAAGGATTCGTAGACATTATGGATGGTTAAATGGTCATCCAGTTGAACCGCTACGACCTTCTCAATAACCTTCCCAATAAAGGGGAGGTTAGAGATAGGTCGATAACTAGAATAAGAGTCCGGGTCCAAGGAAGCTTTCTTCAAGAGAGGAGTTACCACAGCCTCTTTCAAGGAACAGGGAAACTCACCTAATTCCAAGGAGCACCAGACTATTTGCGCCAGGACCGGACCAATGATGTCCAAACAACCCAGAATAAGGGGAGTCGGACCGGGATCCAAACCACAACTTGTGGAGCTAAAATGGATGATCCTCATAATGTCCACGAACTCAGGTCATCGAAAGGAACTCCAGGAGAAATGAGGCACTGTCATCTCATGCTGACCAAAAGCTTCACCCATAGAGCTTGCGGACCCAGGTTCTTCCTGATGTCGGCCACTTTGAGTTACAAAAGTATGGCCGAGCTCGTCACACTCTGCTTGCGAAAAAGCTTTCCGAACATGCAGGCAGGCTGGGTTGCACAGTCTGTCTACAGTTCGGAACAGCTGAGCCGGTCGATTCTGAGCAACTGCAATCTCCCTGGACAGGAATTCTGCCTTCTTATGGGTGATTGCAGATTGATAGTTAACATAATGTTCCATCAATCTAGAGTGGTCGGCATCAAGGGCGGACCTGCGCCAGCGACGCTCTAACCTTCGCCCCTGTCTCCTCAAGATCAGGGTCCCATCAAACCATGGGACTCGGGCGAGGGATCTGGGGCGCCACAAACAGGGAGCAATGGAATCCAGAGCCATGACGGCCTTATTATAGGCCAACACTAATGCTTCTGGGCCATTGCTCACCGAACCGAAGGATGAGAGGTCAAGGACCGCCGCTAGACCTTGTGGAGTTACATTCCGTAATGGGCGGTACCTGACCATCTCCACAGGGGCTGGTCTTCTCAGGGGGGTGCAAAAATTGAACCTCACGATGTGGTGATCAGACCAGGCGACTGGTTCCACCCCCATGTCAGATGCGTTGATCCCTAGAAGGAAGACTAGATCTAAAGAGTGTCCAGATTTGTGCGTAGCAGTGGAAACCACCTGTGTAAGGCCCAAAGAAGACATCAATTGGAGGAAGTCATTACCCAAATTTGAGAGTTCATCGTCGACCAGGCGTTGAAGTCACCCAGGACCATCAACCTGGGCGACTCAAGCGACATGTCGGCGAGGAAGTCTCTACTTCCTGTAAAACCTCTCCACCTCCGGTGGACGGTAGATGAGGACGATTCGACGCCTACACCTGCTACGACTGTACACTCAAAGGACCCAGTCTCACCGACTACCACATTCGTGAGACCCAATTCCGTCTTAAAACAGACTGCAACCCCGCCCTTGCGTCCAATCTCGGCGGTATCACCGAGTACCGTCGGGAATCATGGCCTCCAAGATGGGGCCAGAATTTTCATCCAGCCAGGTCTCGTGATGCAGGCTAGGTCAGCGAACCAACAAGATCGGCAATAATAGCGGTTTTATTCCTAACAGACCTGGCATTGCATAACACCCTGAGTTGGACAAACTTCAGGGGTTGTCAAGCCTATCTGCCCACTAATCTCTGTGGTGCCCTTAGGTATGGGCTACCAGACAGGGAAAACCTCGATCTGGATTCCATTTCGCCCAGGGCCTCCTGGACCTGACTACCTCACACGATGGACCACCTTCATTCATCCACCCCTGTTCGACACCCCCCCCCCTCTAACAATACCCAGAGCTCTACAGCGCTGGTAGATGTCAAAATGAAGAGGAGGAGTGACAAAGGGGCGGAGGGCACGAAGGGAGGAGGATGAATAGCGCACCACCGTGGGAGCTAAAGGCCAACACATGTTGAAGCTTAAATAAAATAAACCAAAACCCACAACAAAACTAATTAACAATCAATTTAACAATCATAAATATAAACTTAAAAAGAAAGAAAATCTAAACCTAAACTATTACCCCCCAGATTGCTCTCACCACTGGAAGGAAAGGGACAAGGCACTCTCACTGCCTAGCCCTTATGGGATATAACAGCAGAGGGCCAAGAACAAAACTCCTCTCAGTTCTCTCACAACAAGGGGAAGATGATTTTGTTCTACCCTCACAAAAGGAGATAAAATAAATCAAAACTAAAAAAGCTAAAGGACACAAAGACCTCTCACCCCCAGTGTCCAAAAGCCATAATCATAAAAATCAAACCAAATCAAAGTCCTTAAAATAATATGTCCGTATCAGGCAGGAATGGATGGGTATAATGCAAGAAAAGTCCAAAATTTCACCAGGATAATTCAGGAATCTGTAAAATTTGGTAGAAAAAATCAGCTTAGCTCGTGCCCCATGTTTCTCCCAAATAGGTAATCCTTTGAAGGAGACCAAAACTACCCTTACCAAAGAGTCATGAAGAGTACCACAAAAGTGGCAGTCCTCCTGACTCAAGGGGGTGGGGTACTCCAGCCAGCTCCCTGACTAAAAAAATACCCCCAAACTCCCTGCAGCGTAGCAAAAGCTCCAAGTCAGGACACCTACCAGGTAATTAACTAACAGAGGCTGAAACCAGAGTTACACAGCCAGTTACTAAAACCTTACTCAGATAGGGCCATTCAGCACTCTGAAAACTAAGCTGATCACAGTTAAACTTGACCAAGTCAAATAGCGTCAGATTAATGTTCCAGCAAAAAAGAAAGGAGAGGGCAAACCCATCCAATGTAACTCCATTCCAAATCCTCCACCGGGGGTTCTGAGCAGCGAGAGAGTAATGGGCTCTTCAAGCCCTATTCCCAACGAAATGAACACGCCAGATTAATCACGGAAGCAACCGACAGAGACATCCAAAGCCATCTGATCCAAAACAGTCCAGGACTCCACGAGCCTTCCAGACCAACGGTCCCAAAGAATGAATTCAAACATTCACTCGGACCGAAAGGCTTCCCGCTCTCTTCCCCGAACTCGTCAGGAGCTGAACACTGAAAGGAGGGGGCAGAAACAAGAAAACCCCTCCGACGTTCCTCCGCTGAAATGAATCCTATCGGAAATCCAGAGATACCACCGCAGAATGGGGCAGAAACAAAAGAGCCCCTCTGACGTTACTCTGCTGAACGGATCCTTGTCAGAACTCCAGAAACACCACCGCAGGTCCGTGACAACGGAAAGCCGAAAAGCCCAACTGATAAGCCCCTCGGTTAGTCCTGCCGAACCAGTACAAAACCCAAGGGTTCACAAAGTCTAAAATAGACTAAAATAATAGATTAAAATAACGTAAAACTAACACACAAACAGAGGTTCAAACCCGAGTGACGGCAACACGCCCAGCCTGGCGGCCATTTTCAAAGGAGGAACATTGTTAGTCTGCATTTGTGGTACAATAGGAACCACTGCACTGTCTGTGCTCTCTGAACTGATCACTGCAGTTGTTCTGCTTTTGCAAACCTTAGCAATATGACCCTGACGTCTACATGCATGACACTGAACTCTGCTATGCCGAGATGACCCACATGATGCACATTAGTACTGGCCATGCAGTTTGGGTGGAGTGGTTTAATTTTCTTTGAAAATAGTGGTTTAGACTTAGGTTTGAGCTGTTTCAATTTGGGGTTTACTGCAGTTACTTGTACCTTATTTTTAGTGTTCATCTTAGCGTGGCGCATCATTTTCTGCAGCCTCATACATTTGAGCCAACTATAAAAGTTCATCAGCAGACTTCTTGACACTTACAGAAAGTAATTGCTGAATACAATGTTCATTATTCAACCCCATAACAAACTTATCAGCTAAATTAGATTCAAGATACTCCCTGCTCCACTCACATGTGAGAGCTAAGCGTTTTGATCTCAGCCAATAAGATTGTAATGACTGACCTGATTTTTGACAACTGTAGAATTTATAATGTTCAGCCCTTGGGAAAGTTGTCTAACAGTACTGTGAATTCAGTTTGGCCTTTAGTTCTTGATATGACAAATCCTCCGGCCGGTCTGGTGCACACAGACTGCATAAAAGTTTGAAGGTTTCACTTCCCAAGAAAGTACAAAAAAGCAGCTCAAATAAGCTTACCCTGTAGCTCAACATTTGCAGATTGTATGGCAGGATTAAGTAATAACCATCTGGACCATGTATCCCAGTCTGTTCCTGTAAAAATCTCAAAGCTGACTGAAGTTGGCATAATACTGTACAGTTCCAAATTGCTTACTTGCCTTCCAATGCAGAAAGTCACAGAATGGTGCAATTCAGTAAGCTGGAGCTATGAACATTTTCACCATCCTTGTCGCCAGTTTGTTGTATTTGGTGGCCAAAAGTAAGTACCTTAAACATATCAGGGTCTTGGTAGAACGAAAAAGCACACAACACAGAAATTTAGGCCTTCTCTGTTTACATCTATTCAGCTCAGATATAGGGGGAACACTTATGCAACTCACACAGAAAACAGCATTTACAGGAAGTGCATCTCCCAAAGCTGCACTGTCTAACATTTCTTAAAGCTGTACTGCATATAACAGTGTGTATATGCAGAGTGTGGGAGTGTGCACCATACAAGTCTACGTGGGCATATTTTTACTTTTTTTTTTTTATGATTTACAACCTCTTCTTGTATAAATCAGGGCCAGCATTCAATTAAGTTAGCCTTGATTTATACAAGAAGCAGTTGTAAATCTTTAAAATATAAGTAAAAATCTGCCCCCACAGACTTGTATGGCAAATGCTCTCTCGTTCTCTGTATACATGCTACATATCATCAAAGCACAGGTCCATGGCCAGCAATGTAGAAGTGGAAGATACTGTCCAGCTGGCCCCTCAAGGGCAACTTAATGATCCCTTCCCTTCTAAGAGGGCATCAACAGAAAATTATTAGTCTGCTAAAACAGCTCCCAGGCAAGAAACGGAGCTCATACTTCGTTGTAAAAGGCATCAAGAAAAGTGCTCTTTAATGTTCTTTTTGTACAGAGGGATCCAGAACTCTACAGAGTACTCCAGGTCGGGCCTGACAAGAGACATGTAAAGTGGAAGGATTATGTTCCCTGCTCTACTTGTGACACCCCACCTTTGATGCCCCCACATTCATCCAGCCCTCTTAAAAGCTTTGATCCCCTTTTAGTCCTATAGCAATTAATACTGAAGTCATAAGTGCTTTACTGGGAGGTAAAGGAGAGAAGTTTTCTCCAAGGGAATACCCAATGGGGGTTTTCACATGTTACTTTTTCCTAATCTGACTGATATTTTAAGAGTTTGTGTAGGGATGTAGGTGGGTTGCAGTGGGGGTGTATTCAAAAATATAAAGCAAAGCTTTGTTTTCAACAGCACCATCCATGAACAAACAGATTAGTCTTGCTTGGGATTGGCATACACAGTGGGCTGACTCAGAACATTACTTGAGACAGTCCCAGAAAGCCCATTCCCTTTGAAAGGGAACCTGACAAAGTAGATCAAAGGAGACAACTTCCACCACAATACCAACAAGCATTTGTCAATGTCGAATGTTTGCTTGCTGGCATTGGCATTGGTAGTGTAGAAGTTACAGAGCTGCATAACAGAAATGGCAGTGAAGAATTGAACTGAAGCCAACCCCACCACCACCCTGCAGAGAGTGACAGGCATTGGGGTGTACCTTTGGGTCATCAGGCATAACGGCCACGCCATTTCACCACACCCTACCCTGCAGACACTGACAAGTGTCACGGTGTGCCTTGGGGTCTTTGGCCCTTATGCGCACCCCATTCCATCAGGAAATACGGTGAGATGGGTGAGGTACAGGAGAATGGGGTGAACTTTGGGGCCGAAGAGTCCAAGGCATACCTTGATGCCTCTCACTGGCTGCAGGGCGTATAATGGTATGAGCATTACAGGCAAGAATCCCAAGTCACACCACTGATGCCTGTCATTCTCTACAGGGTGGGGTGTTATGGTTGGAAACCCTAACATCTCAGGCATTCATTGGTATTTTCACTCCAAATTTTGAACATTTTTTTTGTGACCCCCACCTCATGAACAGTGGCAATATCAGTTTGTTAGCCGAAAGCTGTTTATGCACAGTGACTACGGCATTTCGCACCACAAGTGCAAAAACACATTCCGAACAGGATGTGAAAAATGACAGCTGTACTGTTCATGGGGAGGTGTAAAAAATGGCAATGTTGCAAATCTGCAGTAAAAATATTAAAAAAACTGGTGAAGTCACGAGCGTGCATAGAAACTGTGCAACGCACACCCGTAATGTAATTAGTTTGGGGATTTTTTTACAGCAGATTGTCAACACAGGCATTTTGGGACCTCCGATCATGAACAGTGTCACTGTGATTTTCTTTATCTGTCCCGAACAATGATTTCCCACAGCGACCATGCATCTCTGCGCTGAAAGTGTGAAAACACATTTCGGCCATGTTGTGAAAAATGACAGCTGTACTGTTCATAAGGAAGTGTGGAAAAATGCCACTGGTGAAAATCTGGACTTGAAAATATTACAAAGTCATGAACTTACGAGGGTGCGTGAAAACTGCGCAATGCTCACTCGTAACAGTCATCTTATGGACTTTTGTCACCAAATTTTCAACATAGCCATTTTAAGACCTCTGCTCATGAACAGTGTAACTGAGATTTTCTTAATCTGTCCCAAACATTGCTTTCGCACACCGACTGCACCATTGTGCGCTACATGTGCGGAAATGCATTTTGGGTGACGTGAAAAATGGCAGCTGTACTGTTGATAAGGAAGTGTAATAAAATGGCAATGTGGAAAATCTGGGTGAAAATAAGAAAGATTCGCAAACTTACAAGCTTGCGTAGGAACTGCGCATAGCACACGTAAAAGTCATTTCTAGGAATTTTTTCACCAAATTTTCAACATAGCCATTTTAAGACCTCTGCTCATGAACAGTGTAACTGAGATTTTCTTAATCTGTCCCAAACATTGCTTTCGCACACCGACTGCACCATTGTGCGCTACATGTGTGGAAATGCATTTTGGGTGACATGAAAAATGGCAGCTGTACTGTTGATAAGGAAGTGTAATAAAATGGCAATGTGGAAAATCTGGAGTGAAAATATAGAAAATTCGCAAACTTACAAGCTTGCGTAGGAACTGCGTAACGCACACTCGTAAAAGTCATTTCTAGGAATTTTTTCACCAAATTTTCAACATAGCCATTTTAAGACCTCTGCTCATGAACAGTGTCACTGTGATTTTCTTAATGTGTCCCATACATTGATTTCGAACACCAACTGCACCATTGTGCGCTACATGGGCGGAAACACATTTTGGGCAAGATGTGAAAAATGACAGCTGCACTGCTCATAAGGAAGTGTAATAAAATGGCAATGTTGAAGATCTGGAGTGAAAATATTGAAAATTCGCAAACTTACGAAAAAGGAGGAACCGGCGTAACGCACGCCAGAAACAGTCATTTTTAGGAATTTTTCACCAAATTTTAACATAGCCATTTTAAGACCTCTGCTCATGAACAGTGTCACTGTGATTTTCTTAATGTGTCCCATACATTGATTTCGCACACCAACTGTGCCATTATGCGCTACCTGGGTGGAAACACGTTTTGGGCAAGATGTGAAAAATGACAGCTGTACTGCTCATAAGGAGGTGTGGTAAAATGGCAATGTTGTAAATCTGGAGTGAAAATATTGAAAATTCGTGAACTTACAAGTGTGCGTAGGAACTGCGCATAACATACGCTCGTAAAACAGTCATTTTTAGGAATTTTTCCACCAAATTTTCAACATAGGCTTTTTGAGAGCCCATCTTATGAACAGTGGCAGTGTCATTCGTTATTCAGTCCAAAGGAGATTTCCATGCAGTGACTGCAAATCACCCTTTGGGGCGATTAACTAAAATGACAGAGACGCTATTCATGAGAAGGGGTCCCAAAACCCCATGTTGAAAATTTGGTGCAAAAATTCCAAAAAATGCCTGAGATATGCAGCAAAGTTGAAAAAACCCTATCTATCCCATTATACAGCTTACCATCATTTCCTCAGTTCGTGGTTGGCTTTGAAGAGTGCAGACGTGTTCCCGGTCCACCGAAGATCGTCGCGCCAGAGTCCGGAAGTAAGTATGGGATGGTGGGGGTTGTGGGGAGGCAAGATGCACAGTGGGTGGGCGTGGGTGGGGCAGAGACATCGAAGGACCGTTTTGAGTTTCAGGTGTTTTTCTTTAAAGAGGACGGCCTTGGGGCGTTTGCCCACGCTGGTGTGGGCTCTGGCGTGGCTGGGAGGCGGCTGTCGGGGGGCGATGGAGCCGATGGGATTGGGCACCCCATCGGCGTGCATTATCATTGCCACACTGGGGTGGGCTCCAGCGTGGCACCTGTACTTTGGAGGGCAGTGGAGCCGGCGGAGATTGGGCACCCCGTCAGCTTCTCGATGTGTATGCAGCTGGGGTGGGCACTAGCGTGGCATGCAAACTCTGTTTTTAGAGACTTTGGCCGACAGGGGATTAGGCACCCCGTCGGCTATACAGTGTGTGTGGGGGTGGGAGCACGCAGTATGCGTATGCAGTGTGTGTGTGTGTAGGGGAGCGTATGAGCAGGTGATATCTATCGCTGCTCACTGAAGCGTAGCTCCTCTTTCAACTGTACGCCACTGCATTTTGGGGCTGTCATAGACAGCTCGAGCAGGCATTGGAGAACTGCGGCCGCGCCTGCAAACACACTGCCTGAATTGGAAGAGGGCTGCCACACCTCCGAAAACTCGGATGATGGCACTATGTTTCTTGCACATGCGTGCAAGCAAACATAAAAATTAAAAACAAAAGGAAGGCTCAGTTCCTTGATCCAATGAATATTTTAATTGGTATCACATCTACCCCATGGATGCCAGCAACGTTTCATGGCTCTTGTACCACTTCATCAGGGGAATGCTGTGGTTACTCTCACAGGTGAGCTTCTCTCTCTCTCACGTGTGCCATTCCATGGTACATACACCTTAGTGTTATGCAGCTAAGCTAGGCCTTCCCAGAACCATCTCATTAGATATCTGCCACACAAGGTTTGCCTTGCTGCAATTAAATTCAACTGACTGGGAGTTGCTGTCTCCTGCACTGTAATAAGACTGATGTACCAACTCAGGATATGCCACTTATGTTAATGAATGAGGGGGGGGGAAGAACCATAACTCTCAAGTGGCAGAGTCCTGCCCCTCACAAGTGATGATAAATGATTTATGCAGAGTAAGGTAATTTTGTGTCCATTTTGTACTATGTATTATAAACTCAAACATTTAGGGTGTTTTATCAAATTGTAACTGTTTCTGTTGGATTTTACTGCTGTGTTTTGAGGGTATTCAGAGGCCGCTATGATGTCATCAGGCATTGTTCAAGCTGCTCTCTCATTGGTTTAGGGTTCCACTGTGACCTATCTAAAATGAGGTCAAATGGCCAAAGTGAGGATAACTGATATGTCCTCATTTAGAATGTTTTAGTGGCTAAAATGGAACATTTATCTGTGAGGTTTGCCTCACACGCACACTGCATAACTACTATTACCCAATATATTGTTTATGACATGCAATACAGGATTTCATTTGAATATGCCTAATATTTTTGCAAGTTACATAATTTACTTAATGAACTATAAAAATATATTTGGCTTTCATGTCCTTTACCTTATCTATTTTTTTCAAATGTTTCCAGGTTTCCCCCAACATGGTAGTTCAATACACTCATTCATTAATCTAAAAAAGAAATACTCCTTGTGTAACTGTGGACTAATTTTATGTGAGCACAATGTCTACAGTAGTGACACGATTGAAACTAAGACCTTGTGCCCTTATGTGTGTTTTTTTCTACTGTGCAATTTTTACTACTACTGTTACTAGTCTGGAGATCCTTACTGCATCCTACAGCTTCAATATTTCGGTTCCAACACCGCTGAGTCTGTTTTGAATCAGGAGTCAAGCCACTGCAGTAATTCAATGCACCAGAGGGAATGGTCACTTTCTGTAGTACAACAGTTGGTGGGCAAGACATGGAGCCAGTAGCCTGCTTGATGTCACTGAATTATGCTACCTAGCATCTGTGGGACCTTGTAGTATGGAATCTGTAGTAAAGTCTCAGGCCCATTATTATTAGAAACTACTGCTGCAAGACTCTCATACAAGGTTATATTACAAAGAAGGGGTGACGGTTTCAGGTCGGATGAATACAAGACATGCACAGTGAGTTTACCTGTAGATAGCCTTGTAAGGATTAAAGTGTCTAAACATAATGAATTAAAGTAATGAATTAAAGCAAGCTATAATGTCATTTATATATATATATATAAACATTATATCTTGCTCTGTTTAAGCCTGCCATTTTATAGTTTTAATACTCTATAACAGTTTTTATTAAGTTTGAAAAATGTCTGACATCATAATGATGCCTCTGTTGAAAAGAATGGCCTCTGGCTCACACAGACTATTGACTGACAACTTAATTTCAGGAGTCTGGATGGCTTCTGATTAAGGACAGAGTTCATGTCTAAAGAACCACTCAGACGCAGCACCTGCTGTAAGTGTCTGCTACTCACATAACTCCAAACAAAGCATCCTGGGGCCAGGAGTCTGTTCTTGTGAGCTTGTGCTCATAATTTCTGAATGGACCTCTTTAAACAGATTACATTAAGAAAAATATCATTTTTTTGTTTACTTTCTATTCTCCACATGTCCACACCATTGCTGGTGTGGTCTAAGACCCCTATCTTGCAGTGGTTTTGGACCATACCAGAAAGTGGCAGGTCAGAACTGTGAAGGCCACAGTTACTGTATGCAACATTTAAGCCCAGGGTACTGGGAAAAACAATAGCCTTCTTGAATCTACTTCAGTTAACTTACTTGACTTTTTTATAGTCTTAAACAATCCAGACATTTGCATAAATATCCAAGGTTTAGTCCTCAAAATATATGGACATCACTATTATCAAAGCAGATCAAGATGTACTATTTTCATAGAGAGGAAAGCATCCCAAATGACCATACAGGGAAACATACTCAATATTAAAACAAAATGGGATAAAGTTTTTTGTTTTTTTTCTCACTTATATTATTGTGTTTACACACCTGGTCCTACCTGCTTGCCCCACTCCGACTGATCTCCCCAGCTCTACCACCTGCCTTCTTCTCCAGACTTACTTCCACCTTTCCTCCTAGTGCTGTGCCCCCTGGTAAGAACTTGTATGCTAGGGCATATCCCCCACCCCCCAGTCTGGAATCATATTAGTGGAGGTGGAGCACCAAAGTCGACAGTGCAGGACCTGCTGGAGGATGGGCATCATCCTGCTTGGCTAGCATGGATTTTCCCTCTTCCTTCATTTGAGTCAGGGCCACATGGGAGGCTGAGTAACAAGTTGGGATACCTGAGAGCAGGGACAAAGATGGTGACCTGGATCAGGAACTGGCTGCAAGGAAGACAACATAGAAACATAGAATTTGACTGCAGATAAGGACTGCTTGGCCCACCTAGTCTGCCCATTTTCCTACCTAATGGATAAGCTGCAGATCCTAGTTAACCAACAGCCTACTTCCTCCTACCCACCACTAGAATTGCCTTATGTCTGTCCAATGCATTCTTGAATTCCCCCCACTGTTTTTGACTCCATTACCTCCTCAGGAAGGCCATTCCATATATCCACAAACCTCTCCATGAAAAAATACTTCCTCATATTACCTCTGAGCTGTCCCCCTCTATCTTCAAATTGTGCCCCCTTGTTCTTGCACATCTCTTTTTCTGAAAGATGCTACGCTCTTGGACTTTGTTGATTCCCTTGAGGTACTTGAAAGTTTCTATCATGTCCCCCCGCTCCCTCCTTTCCTCGAGGGTATACATATTAAGCTCCTTTAATCTCTCTCTTCGCATGTCTTCTGGTGCAAACCCAGCACCATTTTAGGTGCCCTCCTCTGGGACTGTCTCCATCCTGTCTATGTCCTTGCAGAGATGGGATCTCCAGAACTGCACGCAGTACTCCAGATGGGGTCTCACCAACTGTCTGTACAGATGGATAACAACTTCTCATTTTCTACTGGTGATGCCTCTCCCTTTGCATTCCAGTATCCCGCCAGCCCTCCTTACTGCCTTCTCACATTGCTTGCCCACCTTTAGGTCATCTGATATGACTACCCCCAGGTCCCTTTCCATTTTTGTTGTTGTTAGTATCTCACCCTCCATTGTGTACTCTTCCCCTGGGTTTTTGTTTCCCAGGTGCATCACTTTGCACTTCTCTGCATTGAATCTAAGCTGCCATACATCTAACCATTCCTCCAACATTGCCAAGTCCCTTCTCATCCTTTCCACCCCACCTTCTGTATCGACCCTGTTGCAGATCTTTGTGTCATCTGCAAAGAGGGAGGGGAGCGCTCATCTCCAAGGGCTGTAACCAACGAGGTACTGCAGGGCTCAGTACTGGGCCTGTAGTTTGACACATTCATTGCCGACATCTCACATGGCATTAAAAGCAAGATTGGTCTTTTTGTGGATGACACCAAGATTGGTGCAGTGGTGGATGACACAGCAAGGTGGCAAGAGCTGCAGGATGATCTGGCTAAACTTGAGGACTGGTCAGGCACATGGCAGTTGGGGTTCAATGCTAAGAAGTGCAAGGTCATGCACTCGGGAGAAAGGAACCATAGGAGATGTTATCAGTTGGGGGGGTACAGATAGCCACTACAGAGGAGGAGGAGAAAGACCTTGGGGTGATAATTATATGGCAGATGAACCACTCAGCACAGTGCAGGAAAGCAGCAGCCAAGGCCAACAAGATGCTATGGTATATTGCTAGGGTAATCACATCCGGGGAGAAGAGATGATCCTGCCCATGTACAGGTCGCTGGTGAGACCGCAGCTGAAGTACTGTGTGCAGTACTGTGCTCATACTTAAAGAAGGATGTTAGATTACTGGAGGGGGTCCAGCACAGGGCAACAAGGATGATCCAGGGATTGGAAGACAAAACCCAACGAGGGTGAGGCTGAGGGAGTTCAACATGTACTCCCTGGAGAAGAGGAGAGGAGGGACAGGGGGAGATATTATTGAGACCTTTAAATACATGAAGGGTATAAACAAGACTGGTACAAAGGGGATTTATAAGTTGGGGGGAGGGACACAAGTGGGCATGGACTGAGACTGGAGGGTGAAAGATTCAGGAGGCAAATGAGAAGGCATTTTTTTCAGGGAAAAGGTGGTATCTATGTGGAACATGCTGCCCAAGGAGGTGGTGTCCTGCAAGACAGTGGGCAGTTTTAAAAGGGGTGGGACAAAGTGAAGGGGGAGGGTCATCGTGAAGGTGGGGTTGGGAGAGATGGTCAGCTGCAGTATTATGGACAACTAGCTGCATACTCGAGTAGACTAGATAGACAATATGGCCTTATCTGCTGGCAGTTGCATTTGTTCGGATTTTAGGATAACTGGAAGCTCTTCTGAAGCTACAGCTCCTGTTGTGAAGATTTATCTTTCTTTATATAAGTATGCATGTAGTTTTGGTTGATTTCACTGCCTTAGTGACAGTGTACCTTTTTACTGTAGGCATGTTTTTAGTTTAGTTTAATTAACCGGGTTAATTACACTAGTGCAAAAGCACTATTTTAGGTATGACCTGATGTTCAGTTGGCACAATACATACAGTCAGTTGGTCATTACACAAATATCAAAAAGTAACATGAAAAACAGTACAAAATTACAATATAAAAATATACATCTAACAATATATTAAAAACAAAAACAAACATTTCAGCCTGTTAAGTATTCGTGCAAAGCATTACAAATTAAGCCTATTGAGGTGGCTGTATGAAGAGACAATTTAGTAGTGTGTTCTTCAGTTCTACTAGTATTTAAGAATTGTTTGAATTTTTCAGATTCCCTGTATTGTTCATCTTTCTGTTGTTACACTGCTACCCCAGCTAGTAAAATCAGTGTCCTGTTGTCAGGAACAGCCAGTGGCTTGAGGCAGTCACTGTAACCCTGTTGAGCTATGCTGATGGGGGAATGGGGATCATAGTTCTTTCATGCAAGACTGCAAATAGTATTGTGAACTTGCCATAAAGGGAAAAGGGTCCACCACACAACTGCTCAAAGGACCATACATAAAGGCAAGGCAAGCTTTTCAGGCCTGGCTGCAGCCTACTAGGACCCTCAATAGTTATAATTAAGTAATAATGAGTTAGAAGCAGTGATTAACAACTGGTTGGGGGGGGTGGGTGGCCCAACGCACAGCTGAGGGACACCTCCTTCCAGCTCGTCATTACTCTAAGGAAACGACTGGCCTTGAGGTTATCGCAATTATAAGGATAACCACGGTAACAACATTCATTTTTACTTTTTTTTGTTAATTCTGCTGTTTTAGTAGTATGGCATAAGTACAGCGCATCGAGTACATTCTATGTCATATGATGTCGATAGCGCTAGTTGGAAAAGTTTGATTGTTCATTTCTAAGACATTAATGAACAATACAGTAGCCAATCAGAAGCCTCGCTATGCACATGAATATTTATTAGACTTACAATCAGGCAATAATACAGACTGCTATACTATGACCGGGCACAGTAACCTATCAGAAGGGACATTTTCAGTTAACAGACCACCAGGAGAAAAAATTACTTACCATAGTAATATTGTTTCTTCCAAGGGATCCCTTATTATGCTTAACATTTGCAGTAAGCCTGTCAGATGAAGCTGCCTTGAGCGCAAGGAATATGTAAATTATGGAACTTAGAACAAAATTCAAACCTCTGCTCCGAGGTGGTGCTGTGAGCAACAGCATAACATCAGATTTATTTCTGAGCCAAGAGAGAAAAAAAGTCACAAATTGAACTTAACCTATTTTAAACTACTAAAACAAAACTCCATCAAAACGCAAAAAATAAGCTGGCCACCCAGGCCAAGCTATAGCAGACTGAATCACCACAGAAACTGTTGTGAATGAACAACAAAGTACTGCTCAAGCAGGCAAAAGTAAAGGTCCAGCAGAGCAATAGAACACCAACAACTTAAAAGACCTTAAACTTACAATGTTGTGTCCCTCGGATAATATTGAAGCATACCTGACAACTTCTGAAAGGGTTGCCGCAACCTGTTAGTGGCTAAAGCATCAATGGGCAATCAAACTGATACATTACCTGATAGGGAAAGCCCAACTAGTTTACAGCAATATGGACACTGCACAGTCAGAAAACTATGACCTGGTGAAAAGAGAGGTCCTTAAAAAGTATCACATTTCAGGAGAGACCTACAGGCAGAGATTTCAGTCTCTGAAGTACAACTCAGTCGACGATCCTCGAGAAGCCGTCACCCGACTCAGAGAACTCCTTATGAAATGGCTCCAACCAGAGGGCAACACACTCCCACAGATCATCGAAACATTTGTAATGGAGCAGTTCATCAACATCCTACATCCTACCCACAAACGTATAGCTTTGGATAAAAGAACACCGACCAGAAAGTGAGGAAAAGGCTATTTCTTTGGCTGAAGACTAACAAATGGCCAGAGAGATGCCACAGCAGCAAGGCAACAGCCAAGCATCGGTAAGAGACTCTTTTTTCCCAGTTAAACTCCATGTCTGATAAGAATTCTGGTGGAAGTAATAAATCTGCACCCAAAGACTATTTGTTAAAATTGTAACAAGCCCGGCCATATTGCAAGAAATTGTCATAGTAAGAAGAGTGACACTGGAGCACATTGGTCCTTAGCAAATTGAGGCAAGTACTTAACAGATGTGAAGGTGGGAGAGAAGACTGTGAAGGGACTCATAGATTCTGGAAGCAGACAGGCACTAGTGCAAATTGAAGTGCTGGGAAAACAATGTCCAAAAGGACCAGGTACTGGTGTCATCTGCATCCATGGGGACACGCAATACTATCCCACCAGCCAAGTGACTGACTATTAATGGGGTGTCACACCAAATGAAAGTGGGGGTAGTACCTAAGTGACCTGTACCTGTGATTACTGGAAATGATTTTTCAGGATTTACTGAGTTTATCAAAGAGAGATTAAATTCTGATGTTTCAGCAGCTGTGATGACAAGAGCTCAGACAAAGAAAATCTCAGGTGGTGGGGACTCTCTTCCTTTCGCTGATTTTGATTCGGACTTGTTTGAACAGAGCCCCAAGGTAATGATAATAATAATAATAATAATAAGGATGAGCATTATTTTTAAAAAGGCACTATTCCAAAGATCATAGCGCCTTAACAATAGATACATGAATATTCAGATAAAACATCCAATATCAACACAGTCTGGTTCTTAATTATTCTCACAGAAGGCCATCTTGAACAGGTATGTTTTTAATGTGGTCTTAAAACTCTCCACAGTCAGGCACTCTTGTATCCAATAAGGCAGAGAATTCCACAGGGTAGGGGCCGCAAGCAAACACCTGTGACCCAGATGATTTCAACTGTACCCTGGGAACATCTACCAATCCCTCGCTGGCTAAGCGGAGCAGTTGGAGGGGGCAGTAAGGATGCAGAAGCTCTTGTAGGTAACTCGGACCCTGTCTGTGTAGGGCATTATAGGTCAGCAAGCCAACTTTGAAGGTAATCTGTCACTAAATTGGCAGCCAGTACAGTTTGCGCAACACAGGTGTGATATGACTGGACCGAGATAGTCCAGACAACAACCTGGCTGCTGTGTTCTGCACCAGCTGCAAGCGACGGATATCAACCCGTGGAAGCTCTAGGTACAGGGAGTTACAGTATTCAAGGTAAGAGGCCACAAAGGTGTGGATCAGTATTGGAAGGTCACAAGATGTAACAAGGCACTTAATCTGGGCAATGTTCCTAAGATGGTAAAAGGAAGACTTGACAAAGGCCGACACCTGTCAATAAAGTGTAATCTCTTTGTCAAATATTACCCCCAGATTCCACACCCATTCAGAGGTCAGCAGCTGACTTTCGCCAAGCCAAAGCCTGGAAGGATTGCCGGCTGCCAGCCTCTCTATCCTATGACCCAGATCCACCACCACCACATCGGTTTTATTGGGGTTCAACTTCAACCAGCTGGCATTCATCCAGTCTTGTATCTCGGCGAGGTAGTTGTTAAACACAGAGACTGCACTATCCTGATTGGACACAAAGGACAGGTATTGTGAGGTATCATCTGCATAGCAGTGAAACCCCAGCCCATACCTCCTAACAATGTCTCCCAGTGACAGCATGTACACTGCAAACAACACGGGGGACAGCACAGAGCCCGGCGGTACCCCACATGGTAGAGAGAATGAGTTAGAGGAATAAATCCCCAACACCACCCTCTGAGATCTGCAGTGAGGAAAGAGTAGGACCACCTGAGGACTGTACCAGACAGGCCACAGATTGACCGCAGATGCTCCAGCAACACTCCATGGTCCACAGTGTCAAAAGCTGACGAGAGATCAAAAAGAACCAAGATGGAACAGCTCTTCTGCTCTCTCGTCACCAGATCATTGAGAACCCAAACAAGGGCAGTCTCGGTGCTGTGTCTCTTCTGCAATCCAAACTGGAGAGGATCACAGATATCATGGAGGGTAAGGTGATTCTCCAGTTGCAGCACAACCACCTTCTCAATAACCTTCCTCACAAAGGGGAGGTTAGAGACAGGTCTGTAGTTAGCGGGGCAGCCCGGGTTGAGAGATTTTTTCTTAAGGAGGGGTGTCACCAGCGCCTCCTTCAAGGAGTCCGGGAACTCACCTGAATCTAACACACTCTGGACCATCTCTGCTAGGAATGTGCTGATGACATCAATGCACCCCATTAACAGGTGCATTTGGCTAGGGTTCAAACTACAGCAGGTCAGCAGCAAACTCTGGATAATCTGCACGACATCCACAATCTCCAACCGATCAAAGTATGACCAACTATGCTGAGGAGTAGCAATCTCACACCAACCGCCACTACCCCCTAGAGAATGGGCTGATCAGATCGCATACCTGGTGTTGGCAACCTTATCAGCAAAGAAGCAACCAAATTCCTCACACTTTTCTTGTGACAACACTCTTCAAACTTGCAGACAGGCTGGACTGTACAGTATGTCCACAATTCGAAAGAGCTGGACTGGTCTATTCTGAGCTGCAGCAATCTTCTGGACAGGAACTCTGCCTTCTTAAGAGTCATTGCCGATTGATAGACCCCATAATGGTCCATCAATCTAAGTCTGTTGGCATCAAGGCGCGATTTCCGCCAACACCGCTGTAACCTTCAATCTACTCACCTCAATTCCCTCAAAGTCCCTTCAAACCACGAGGACCGAGGGCGAATGATGAGAAGACGAACCCGGACAGGAGCTATGACATCCAGAGCGCACGCCACAGCCCTATTATAAGCTTGTAGCAGGTTCTCCGGGCCATCACTTGCACCCGGTAATCTTGATAGGTCCAGCTCCGCCAACAGTCCATCTGGGGTCACACCCATCAAAAGGTGGTACTGGACCATCTCCACAGGGGCAGGCCTATAGGGGGAGCCTGAAAACTGAACCTTATAGTGTTGGTGGTCCGACCATCCCACCGGTTGCACCAAGTCAAAGGTCTCCATCCCCAGGAGGGAAGACCAGGTCCAGAGAGTGGCTGTGATTATGGGTTGCAGAGGCAACTGCCTGTGTGAAGTCCAGTGAGTTCATGAGTTGGAGGAAGTCCTTACCAAACTGTAAGAGTTCATCGTCAATCCAGGCATTGAAATTGCCCAGCACCATCAATCTAGGAGACTCCAATACCATGTAGACAATGAAGTCCGTGACTTCCTGCAGGAACTGCTTCTTGCCACCTGGTGGGCAGTAGATGAGAATGATCCTGCACCCAACACCTGCCACCATCGTACACTCAAAGGACCCAGTCTCCTCAACTGGCATAGCTACAAGGCCCAATTCTGATTTAAAACAGATTGTTACCCTCCCCCGCCCCTGCAATCCAGTCTCGAGTGGTGTATCACCGAGAACCCAGCTGGAATCGCTGCCTCTAAAATGGGGCCAGCATTTTCATCCAGTCAGGTCTCCATGATGCAAGCCTGGTCTGTTAACCCAACAACATCAGCAATAAAAGCCTTTTTTTTTTTTTTTTTTTAATAAACCTTGCATTGCACAACACCACTAGATTCGGATGAGGTACCGGGGCCAGCCGAGCTACCAACCTGCCAATGGTAGAGCCCTTGGGTATGGGTACCAGACAAGGTGGACCTCGTTCTGTGACCCAATTCGCCCCAGGCTGTCTCCTGGTTCTCACTACCTGACTCTGGATACTCAGCTCCTCCTTCCCATGTCCAGGACCCCCTGCCCTCCATCTTCTACCCACTATCCCCAGAGCCCTACAGCAACCATAAACCACTGCAGGCAATGGAGGACAATTAAAAGGGCGGTGGTCCCGGCGCTCGGAGGGGAAGTAGCAAAGGACAGGGAGAGCAGCCTGCAAACACATATTGTCAAAAGCCAGAACTCCAGGCCACAATTCCCAAGAGAATGCTCACATACACACAGACCACTATACGACTAAAATAATAAAGCCCTCACACCCCTAACCTACATAAACTAAAAAATAAATAAAACTCCAGTACCATCCCAGCCCCAACTAAAATAACCCTTCAAATCACTTATAATAAAATCCCCCGCAATTCAAGGAAAAAACCTTCAAAGAGTGAAGAAGAGATAAAATCTAACCAATGACAGTCAGTATACAATTACACTTAGCTGCAACTTGCACCCCCCCCGCCCCCAGCAACAGTTTTATTATGTCCAAACAGTTGGTACTTGACGTTGCTTAGCTGAGGCTCTCACCCTCAGCCAGCAGCAATTTTATAATGACCAAAAAGGCTGGACTCTCACTCCAGCAAATCACCAGTTCATGAAAATAATGCACAGAACTGAAATATGGAGGCCCTCTTACCACCTCCAACTAATCACAAATTTAGAAGTCGGTAGACATCTGGGAACAAGCGACCACTGCACAGTGTGCTTCACAGTAAGCACAACCATGGAGACAAGCCATACAAAAACAAGCATACTGGACTTTAGAAGGGCTGACTTTGGCAAAATGGGTGAATACCTGTGGAATACACTAGCAAATGGGCAAAAAGGAGGGGTGGAAGAACAATGGAGAAAAATCAAAACTGTCATCATAGAGGCAACAAGCCTTTGTGTGAAACAGATAAAGAAAACAAAGAGGAGTAAAAACACTATGGTTCTCAAAAGAGGTGGCAGGGAAGGTTAAGGAGAAAAAGGCTGCATTCAAAAAGTATAAGGCATCACAGAAGGAGCACAACAGGGAACTGTATCAATTAAAGCAGAAAGAAGTGGGGAAGGCAGTCAGAATAGCAAAAGCCCAAACTGAGGAAAAAATAGCCAAGTCAGTTAAGAAGGGGGATAAAACCTTTCATAGGTACATTAGGGAGCATAGAAAGGTTAAGGGAGGAATAAATTAATAAGGGAGAGGGGAGGTGGGCAGAAGGAGACAGTGAAAAGGCAGAAATGCTGAATGAATACTTTTGCTCAATATTAACAAAAGAAGATGAGGAGGAGGAGTTACCTAGACCAGACAATAGAAGCACTCTGGGTAGGGGGTTGACACCAGTCCATTTACAGAAGAGAGTCCTGAAAGAACTCCTAAAACTCAAGGTGGACAAAGCAATGGGGCCTGATGAGATTCACCCCAGAATCCTAAAAGAACTAAGGGAGGACCTAGTGACACCACTGACCACACTTTTTAACAAATCATGGGAGGATGGGGTGGTACCTGAGGACTGGAGGAGGGCAGATGTGATTCCCCTTCACAAAAGTGGGAGCAAGGCAGAAGCAGGAAGCTACAGACCTATAAGTTTGACCTCAGTGGTAGGGAAAATGATGGAATCACTTCTGAAAGAAAGAACTGTTGAGCACCTAGAGGCCAGTGGGGCACAGGACCCAAAGCAGCATGGATTTACAGCAGGAAGGTCATGTCAGACGAATCTGATAGATTTCTTTGACTGGGTGACCAAAGTAATAGACCAGGGAAGGGCTGTGGATATGGCCTACCTAGACTTTAGCAAGGCATTTGACACAGTCCTGTACAAAAGATTAATAATCAACTTAGCCAGCTTGGGAGTGGGTCCCAGGGTGGTAGCCTGGGTTGCAAACTGACTGCACAACAGGACACAGAAGGTAATAGTGAGGCACACATTCAAGAAAGGGGGTCACGAGGAGTACCTCAGGGCTCAGTACTGGGTCCAGTCCTCTTTAACATCTTTATAGGTGACATTGCAGAGGGTCTGGAGGAAAGGTATGCCTCTTTGCAGATGATACAAAGATCTGTAACAGAGTTGATACACAAGGGGGTAGAAAGGATGAGAAGGGACTTGGCAAGGTTGGAGGAATGGTCAGACATATGGCAACTTAGATTCAATGCAAAGAAGTGCAAAGTAATGCACCTGGGAAACAAAAACCCAGGAGAAGAGTACACAATAGCAGGGGAGGTACTAACAACAACAAAAATGGAACGGGACTTGGGGGTAGTCATATTGGATGATCTAAAGGTGGGTAAGCAATGTGAGAAGTCAGTGAGGAGAGCCAGGGGGGATACTGGGATGCATAGGAAGAGGCCTCACAAGTAGAAAAAGGGAAGTGGTTATCCCTCTGTACAGACAGTTGGTGAGACTCTATCTGGAGTACTGTGTGCAGCTTTGGAGACCTCATCTACGCAAGGACATAGACAGGATGGAAGCAGTCCAGAGGAGGGCAACTAAAATGGTGCAGGGTCTGCATCACAAATCATATGAAGAGAGACTGAGAGAGCTTAATATGTATACCCTTGATGAAAGGAGGGACGGGGGGACATGATAGAAACGTTCAAGTACCTCAAGGGAATCAACAAAGTCCAGGAGGGTAGCATCTTTCAGAAAAAGAGATGTGTAAGAACAAGGGGACACAATTTAAAGATAGAGGGGGGACAGCTCAGGGGTAATGAGGAAATCTTTTTTCACGGAGAGAGTGGTGGATGCGTGGAACTGCCTTCCTGGGGAGGTTGTTGGGGCTAAAACAGTGGGGGAATTCAAACATGCATAGGACAGAAACAAGGCAATTGTAGTGGGGGGGGTGGCAGGAAGTAGGCTGTTGGTTAACTAGAATCTGCAGCTTATCCAGTAGGTAGGGAAATGGGCAGACTGGGTGGGCCAAGTGGTCCTTATCTGCCGTCAAAGTCTATGTTTCTATGTAACTAATAAATAAAAACAAGGCTGCAAGTTATTAATCGGGGAACCAGTCTTTCCTCCACCGAACGAGCAAAGGAGCAATTCTTCCTCCACTGGTCAACAAGAACAAAATCACAGCATACTCCCCACTTCTTCAACCCACAAATGGACCCCCCCCAGTGGCCGCAATACAGCTGGATGACCCTACTGGGAATCTGGGGCTCCGGGGAGGAGACCCTACAGCTTCCACCCCAACAGCACCAAAGGGCAAACTGGAGTCCTGCCTCCCTCAGGCCACCGGTCCCCAGCACCCATCCAAAAGGCCCATCCAGCCCCCGCTATAACCATCAGGGTAGCCCTGTGAGTCACAGCAGTAGTCAGCAGCTCCTCAATCCAACAGTCCGTACAATATCACCAAACTCTGAAGCAACCGTCCACACCGCCCCCAGCCACAGGAGGCAGGCAGAAATCAACCCCAGATGACCGAGGACTGAGGACTGAAGCCTGATATCCTCCAGCGGCCAGACACTAGAGCCCCTTAACCACATAGGCCCCCACCCTCCAGCAGGCAGTACTAGCGGCTGTTCCTCAAGTCTCCTCGGCCAAAACCCCCCCCACACACAACTGTAAACTTTCAGTGGCAAATGTGACCTTATAGCTCCTCAAACAAGAGGTTAAAAATCCTCAGATAGCTCAAGCTGAAGAAGAAGGTGAGTCAAATTACAACTTCCTGTTGCTAGCCTTGCTTGTCGAGCAGAAAGCAGCTAACTAAAACAAGCTACATTTTCTTCTTAATTTAAAACGTATATCTCAGCAGGAGTCAGTGTCTGTTAAGATTAAGTAGACAGATAACTTTATTAGAAGTAGAAGGGGACTTATTTAGGGTTAAAAAAAGAAAGAAAAGAAAGAAGGTCAGTGTGTATTCTGTGCAGTGAAGGGTACTGTATCAGCTGACTTTGCTAAACCAGTAGGAGGAAAGAGAGCTTACCTGGGGGTGTGGTTTAGACACTACAAAAGCAGGTGAGTCAAATTACAACTTCCTGTTGCTAGCCTTTTTTCTTACTAATTGCCCTCCATCCCACCCACCCAGCCAAAGCCAGTTCTACTTTTATAGCCACTGGATTTGACTGTCAACAGGAACTTCCTGTTTGGCAGTAGGAAGGAAAGGATCAGAGAGAAACATTGGTTTTGTCAACCCTAAAGTAGAAAAAGTAGCTCACTCTCCCCCCCCAGCTGCTGGTGGTCTGATATTGAGCAAGGAAGAAGGAGGCTACTGAAGAAGAAAGGAAGTTGCTGTCCCAGAACAGGAAGGGTGAGAGTTGTAAGGAGAGGAGAGAGTAAGGATCCAGAGAAACAGTAGAGGGGACACAAAATAAGACATGATAGGAGTGGTGCAGTGCAATGGCTGTGGGGCGGCAGTGTTCCGGGAGACATTCTGGAGGCTGCGATGCTGCCCTATTTGCAGGCACCTCTCTGGTCTGAGAGAGGAGGTTGCCCATCTCCAGGCTGACCTGGCTAGGATTCATGAAACCTCCTCCCCCACCCAGGGACCACCAGGGCCAATGCCACTACCTCAGAGGTTGCCAAGAAAGAGGAGAGGCTGGACCAGGGTGGGCTCAAGGAGGAAGAGGGTGGTGGAACAGAGTTGCATCCCTCCAGCTGTACCTCTCCACAATTCATTCGCTCTTCTGGTGGATAGTGGGTCCTCTATGGAGGCACCTGCAGTGGAGACCAAGGAGAATGCTGGGAACCTTCACAAAGGAGACCCAAAGGAGGGTGGCATGGGACCCCACAGGGGAAGGAAACAACTCCTGGTGGGGGACTCAATCTTTAGGGGGTAGAAATGGGGGAGGAAGGGGAGAGGGAGGTAAGGTGCCTTCCTGGCGCCACGGCTTGGAGGAACAGGAAGCGAATCCTCAGGATCGTGGGAGGAGCTGCACGAGGGAGGGAGCTGGATGTCATTGTCCACCTAGGGACAAATGACCTGGCTAGGAATGGGATCAGAGCAGTGCAAGAGGAGTTTGTAGAGTTGGGAAGAGGCCTTAGACAAGTAGCGCATACAGTAACCTTCTCAGAGGTGCTGCCTGTCTATGGCAAGGGAGATGCTAGGGCACTTCTCACCAGGGAATTCAATGAGTGGTTGAAAACTGGTGTGGAGCTCAGGGTTTTGGCTTCAATGGGGACTGGGGAGCCACCTGGAGGGATGCAGACCTATACTTGTGCGATGGTCTGCATCTGTCCAGGGGGGGAACCAGGATCCTAGGTGAGAGGTTTAAATGCTTCATTGGCAAGCATTTAAACTAGCCAAGGGGGGAGGCATTGAAAAGAAGCAGGGAAATCCGAGCCTCCCCCCACAAAACATGGTGATTAGTGAGGAAAACACCAAGGTAAGAAGTTATTAGGAGCAGAAACAGATTTAAATGTAAAAAAGGCAAAGGCAGTAAGGACAGAAATGGGGCTAAAAGGGGTAAGGCTATCAAAAAGTGGAGGGTGATGAGTACCAATGCCCGTAGTCTGTGTAACAAGCTCCCTGAACTAGTGGCCTTGATGGAAGATGGTTGCCTGGATATTGTGGCAGTCACAGAAACATGGTACACAGAGAACCATGACTGGGATGTCAACATACCAGGATACACAATCTATAGGAGGGACCGGGAGGGTAAAAGAGGAGGAGGAGTAGCTCTCTATGTAAAGGAAGGGATCAAAGCAACAGAACTAAAGAGTAAACAGGGAACAGATGAGGCACTTTGGGTCACCCTGGAGACAGGAAATGGCACCACAATCCGCATGGGGGTTATATACAGACCCCCATCTCAGGGGGAGGGAATGGACAAGGAAATGATAGAAGGCTTTCTTAGAATGGCAGAAAAAGGGGAGATATTGTTGATGGGGGACCTGAATATGCCAGATGTTAACTGGAGCACCTTTGCTGCAGGCACATCCAAGAGCAGGGTCATTCTTGATGCCCTACAGGGGGCATGCCTCAGACAGCTAGTATCGGAACCCACTCGGGATGGAGCAATCTTAGACCTGGTACTTTCAAATGGGGATGGAGAAAGAATCTCAGATTTAGAAGTGGGTAGCCATCTGGGAACAAGCGACCACCAAACAGTGTGGTTCACGATAAACACAGCCATACAATCAAGCCATACAAAAGCAAGAGTACTAGACTTTAGGAGGCTGACTTTGGGAAAATGAGAGAGTGCCTCAGAAAAGCACTAGCAAACAGGCAAGAAGGAGGGTGGAGGAACAATGGGAGTGATCAAACAGCCATCACAGAGGCAACAAGCCTTTGTGTAAAGCAAATCAATAAAACACAGCGAAGGAAAAAACTGCTATGGTTCACAAAAAGGTGGCAGGGAAGTTTAAGGAGAAAAGGACAGCATTCAGGAAATATAAGGAAACACAGAAGGAGCAGGACAGAGAACTTTATCAGTTAAAGCAGAAAGAGGCTGGGAAGGCAGTCAGAATAGCAAAGGCCCAAACTGAGGAAAGGATAGCCAATTCTGTTAAGAAGGGGGATAAGACCTTTTATAGGTACATTAGGGAGCGAAGAAAGACCAAAGGAGGGATACTGAAGCTTAATAAAGGGGAAGGAATATGGGTAGAGGGTGACAGTGAAAAAGCAGGGATACTGAATGAATATTTCTGCTCAGTATTCACAAAGGAAGAGGAGGGGGAGTTACCTAAACCAAACAAGAGAAACACTCTGAAGACAGGGGTCGATACCAGTTCATTTACAGAAGAAAGGGTTCTGAAAGAACTAATAAAATTGAAGGTGGACAAAGCAATGGGGCCGGATGGGATTCACCCAAGAATTCTAAAAGAACTAAGGGTAGAACTAGTGACATCGCTGACTACTCTCTTTAACAAATCATGGGAGGATGGGGTGGTACTCAAGGACTGGAGGAGGGCAGATGTGATTCCTCTTCACAAAAGTGGGAGCAGGACAGAGGCAGGAAACTACAGACCAGTTAGTTTGATCTCAGTGGTAGGGAAAATGATGGAATCACTTCTGAAGGAAAGAACTGTTGAGTACCTAGAGGCCAGTGGGGCACAGGACCCAAGGCAGCATGGATTCATGATGGGAAGGTCATGTCAGATGAATCTAATAGATTTCTTTGACTGGGTGACCAAAGTAGTAGACCAGGGAGGGCTGTGGACATGGCCTACCTAGATTTTAGCAAGGCATTTGATACAGTCCCACAGAAAGATTAATACACAAGATAGCCAGCCTTGAATGGGTCCCAAGGTGGTAGCCTGGATAAAAATTGGCTAGACAACAGGACACAAGGGTAGTAGTAAATGGGTACACAGTGAAGAAAGGAGGGTAACTAGCGGGTACCACAGGGTTCAGTACTGGGGCCGGTCCTTTTAATGTCTTTATAGTGACATTGCAGAGGAACTGGAAGGAAAAGTATGTCTCTTTGCAGATGACACAAAGATCTGCAACAGGGTTGATACACAAGATGGAGTGGAAAGGATGAGAAGGGACTTGGCAAGGTTGGAGGAATGGTCAAATGTATGGCAGCTCAGATTCAATGCAAAGAAGTGCAAGGTAATGCACATGGGAAACAAAACCAGGGAAGCGTACACAATGGGGGTGAGATACTGACAACAGTAAAAATGGAAAGGGACCTGGGGTAATTATATCAGATGACCTAAAGGTGGGCAAGTAATGTGAGAAGGCGTAAGGAAGGCTGGGGGATACTAGGATGCAGGAAGAGGCATCAATAGTAGAAAACAGGAAGTTGTTATCCCTCTGTACAGACAGTTGGTGAGACCCCATCTGGAGTACTGTGTGCAGTTCTGGAGACCTCATCTCCACAAAGACATAGACAGAGTGAAGGCTGTCCAGAGGAGGGCAACCAAAATGGTGCAGGGTCTGCACCAGAAGACATACGAAGAAAGACTAAAGGAGCTTAATATGTATACTCTTGAGGAAAGAAGGGAGAGAGGGGACACGATAGAAACTTTCAAGTACCTCAAGGGAATTAACAAAGTCCAAGAGGGTAGCATCTTCCAGAAAAAGAGATGTGCAAGAACAAGGGGGCACAATTTGAAGATAGAGGGGGGACGGCTTAGGGGTAATGTGAGGAAGTATTTTTTCACAGAGAGGGTTGTGGATGCATGGAACAGCCTCCCTGAGGAGGTCGTGGAGTCAAGAACAGTGGAGGACTTCAAGAATACATGAGACAGGCATAAGGCAGCCCTAGGGGCGGGTAAGAGGAAGCAAGCTGTTGGTTAACTAGGATCTGCAGCTTATCTGTTAGGTAGGAAAATGGGCAGACTAGGTGGGCCAAGCGGTCCTTATCTGCCGTCAAATTCTATGTTTCTATGTTTCTATAAGAACAATAGCAGACTGCCAGCAATCTCACAAACTGCTAGTCCTCATGTTTCTCCAGATTCCTCCTAGTCCTCCTTGCTCCTCTCCAGGACCTGTGGTAGTTCCCCTCTGATGTCTGAATAGACAAAAACGGGTGACAAAATGATTAATGCAGTCCATCTGTGCCATTCAACTTCCTGCAGCTACAACGGTAACTTTGCCTTGCGGGTACAGTGCGGCCACAAGAGACCTGATAAAAAGCACTCACAACTTGCCCAAAGTGCTTCAAAACATAGATAAAACTCACACTTGTCTCGGTCTTATCATGGTCTTGCTCTGATAGAATGACCGATCCACAATGTAGTCTGGCAAAACACTGAAAACATCCAGTCTGGTAGTCAGGCAAGACACCTGGTAACCCATTAGTAGATCTGGCTGAATGCCAGAAATGCCAAAAACACCAGACTACAAGCCCCGAGAAAAATACGAGCCTATCCTAATCTTACTCTCTTTTTTGACCCTAGTTAACTTAGCTAAAACACCACAGTACAAAAGAGAAAAAAAATGCAAAATTAAACACAAGATTAAATGACAACAGAGACTGTGCAGGGAATAAGGCTCTGGCAGGCTCATACCAACCGCCATCTTCTAGTATCCATTAATCCAGGAAAGAAAAACGATGCCTGAAGAAACAGTGGTAACAAAAGACTGATGGACATAAGGGGTTCACATGTGAGAATGCTGAAACTAAAGTGATCACTGATTGTAATTTTCTTTCAGGACAAGCTAATGATGTTTGTCTCCAGGGTTATTTTAAGTGTAAGCCCCTTCTCCAGAAGAGGACTTATGTTCACCATGAGGGGCCCCCACTTTTGTGCCTTACTCCCAGTTTTATGGGTTTGGTAGGTGTTATAGGAAAGGCACCTTTCTGGGCTATACATTGAGACTGCCACTAGGGGCAGCCCTACTAGCCCTTAAAAGGAGGGAGTACTGGTAGCTTGGGGGGAGATAGGAGGAGATAGAAGGCTGGCTGGGAGATGGCAGGACAGGATGCCAGGAAGAAGCTCATCGGTCCGCGTTGGGGCCAGATTCCGAGGGGGACCCTCCTTGAAAATGCAAGGTAGTGCTGTGATGTAAGGCAATGTGGCGCCGGTAATGGGAGGTGTGTTGGGAGGGCATCAGTTAGCCTGCCATCATCGTGTGGGGGCAGATGGGGCTCCAGGAAAAAAGGTGTGGCAAGAGTGCCCTAAACGGTAGTTGTTGGGGTCCTGGGCCCCTGGGAAGTTAGGCCTAGACTATCAGGGCTGGACGTTTTGTGGCAGGATTCCTCCAGGTGAGAGGTACAGGCAGCTCCCCTCCCAATTCCTGGTGTGGCAGGGTGGTTCAGGCCTGCCTAAGGGGGGTGCCGGAGGCTTCTCACCCACTATGGGGCCTGCTTGGATGGGCAGGTCTGGGGGCCCCAATCATAAGCTGTTTGGACAGGCCACATGTTGATAGGACAGGCCCTGGGAAGCTGGACCTGGTAGCTTAAAGCAAGCACAGGATGTAAGGATGATGGGGACGCATGCCAGAAGTATTTTGAGACCCCTCTCCCGTAGACAGAGAAAGGAGACCGGGTGTGACTGTGGCCACGTTGAAGGGGATTTTGGCATTTCTAAGGATTTTAAAGTACTGATCAGGGAACAAAAATTCCTGTGTCCCCGTGGTATGGGACCAGGTAGGAGAAGCTTCTCGCTTCTCCAATAGGTTGGAGACTGACCAGGGAAAGGAGAAAGGGTTTGGCTCTGTAAGGTCCGGTGAAGGTTCCAGGGAGGTTTTGGGTATAGCATCTGAGGTTTCATCAACTGCCTGGGACATCTCGTCTCCCAGTTCAAGCGTCCCTCATTTGTGAATAGTTAATGCTCCATGGAGCCGGTGGCAAATAAAGTTTTAAGCAATGGGAACTCCTGGGTCCTTGCAAAAATCATTAGGACTTCAGGTTCAATAAACTGGTTTGTTGCTTATTCCTGAGTGTGGGAGAGTATTCTTAAAGTTTTACTAAATAGATGAATTGCAGAGAATCTAATGAATTACTAACCAGACTTCTTTGGGGGGAGCTTAAAGTTTCACAGCCCACTTGATTGTCAGTGCTTCCTGGGCAGGGATGCTGGTGGGGGACTCTGAGAGAAGAAAGAGAAAGAAGAAACCTCCTGTTCCAGCTTAGAGTATCCAGCGGAGTGGTGAGGGGCAGCAGTTTTACATTATGCTGCAGTAGGACCTGGGTCATGGTGAGATAACACCACTTTATTCTCCATGATTGTTAATGTTCTGGTCTGGGTTCCTTTGGGTAGGCCCCCCCCCCTCCCCTTATGAAACATCTGGTGCCCCTAGACAAATGGGGAGGTGGAGTGGCTACATAAGCAGCTGAGGGAGAAACCAAAACAAGGTGAACATATATTTAAAAAATGTAAAGGGCTACTGTACAGAGTTTGGGTTAAACCTCAGCCACAGGACCACATAGAACAATTGATTATACCACAATAGTACAGATCTGAGTTGTTACAGATAGCACATGATAGTCCTATGGCTGGTCACTCGAGAAGGGATCTCACCATTGCCAGATTGCTGTACAGATTTTACTGGCCTGGAATTCATGAAGATGTTGCTACCTATTGCAGTTCTTGTGCCGAGTGCCAGAAAGTAGCCCCAGTGACTAAAAAAGACAAGGTGCCCATGGTGCCCCTACCCTTGATAGATGTGTCTTTTGCGAGAACTACAATGGATGTGGTTGGCCCCTTAGACAAAAGTAAAAAGAGTAATCAATTCATTTTGGTAGTATGTGACTATGCTACCCGATACCCAGAGGCAGTTCCAATGTATACTGTCATAGCCCCAAAAGTGGGAGCAGAGCTTGCCAAAATTTTCAGCAGGGTGAGCATACCTAAAGAGATTATTACTGATCAGGGTAGTAATTTTGGTGCTGCATTACTGAAGGAGCTGTACCGACTACTAGGTATCACTACCATAAGAACCTCCCCTTATCACCCTCAGACAGATGGTCCTGTTCAACGTTTTAATCAAAACCTAAAAGGCAAGTTAAAAAGGTTTGTCAAAGGGGAAGGGAATGACTGGGACCTATACTTACCTTACCTGCTTGTTTCTTACAAAGAAGTGCCTCAGGCATCCACTGGTTTTTCACCATTTGAAATGCTGTATGGTAGACAACCTAGAAGGCCACTAGATGTAATAAAAAACCATGGGAAGATAACTCCCATCAGAAACAAACTATAACATCTTATGTGTGTGCCCCAAGAAAGAAGCTGGCAAAATATGTTGAAATCGCCCATAGTAATCAGGAAGCGCCCAAACCAGCAGAAGGTATTATGACCATGGGGTAAAAGAAAACGTTTTTGAGCCAGGTGAAAAGGTATTGTTACTGTTACCCACTACAGAAAATAAACCGTTAATGAAGTGGCAAGGGCCTTATAAAGTGCTTATATGTACTGGCACAGTTAACTAGGAGACTAAGACCCCTAATAAGAAAAATACTAAGATATACCATACTAACCACCTCATGAAATGGGTTGAAAAAACACCAAAAGCTGTTTTGCTGGTTTTACCAAAAACTGATAAAGAATATACTGATGTAGCTCATGACAGACTGGAACAAACTGTTACTTCTGTTGCTGTAAAGGCGAATGTTTCTTTAACCTCCGAACAAACCGCAGAACTTCATAACTTGTTAAAGACATTTAACAGTACTTTTACCACAGTACCGGGCCAAGCAGAAGAGGTTGAGCATGTAATAGTGACAAGGAATGCTCGCCCTGTTAGACAAAAGACATACAGATTACCAGAGCAGTTAAGAGCAGACAAGGTTAAAGAAATACAAAAAATGAAAGAATTGGGTATTATAGAAGAGCTGAGAAGTGCGTGGTCATCACCAATGGTGATTGTAAAAAAAAAAAAAAGGGGGGTGTCTGAATCTGCCTTGATTTTAGGAAACAATCAAGTGACAGAATTCGACAGTTATCCTATGCACACAGAATAGATGATTTGGTGGACAGACTGGGGAGTGCTGAGTATATCTGTACCCTCGATCTCACCAAAGGTTACTGACAAATCCCACTAGCTAAAGAATCCAGAGACAAAACTGCATTTGCCACTCCTGTTGGATTCTATCAGTTCACCACCATGCCATTTGGTTTACATGGTGCACCCGCTACATTCCAGCTGTACATGGATCTAATTTTATCCCCTCACACTGGTTATTGTGCTGCATACCTGGATGACATTGTGGTGTATAGTCCAGACTGAAAAGCCACTTGAACACCTATGAGCAGTTATCCAGTCGATCAAAAAGGCAGGTCTGACAATTAGTCCTACCAAGTGTGCATTGGGCATGCAGGAAACCTGACATTTGGGCTATGTTTTGGGAAATGGAGAAGTCAAGCCAGAGGTTTCCAAGATAGAAGTTGTAGCTAACAGACCTGTCCCAAAACCTATAAACATGTCAGGTCATTTTTAGGGCTGGCTGGTTATTATCGGAGATTTGTTCCCAGCTTTGCCAAGTTAGCTACTCCCCTCACTGAACTCACAAAGAAACAGTTCCCGAATAATGTGAAATGGACTCCAGAGTGTGACAAGACTTTTTGGGTCATTAAGGCTGCATTATGTTCAGCCCGTTTTGAGAAGCCCAGAATTTGAGAAACAATTTCTGTTACAGACTGATGCATCAGAGATAGGCCTAGGTGCAGTCCTGAGTCAGCATATAGATGGGACAGAACATCCTATTCTATACATAAGTAGGAAATTGCACGACAGAGAGATAAAGTACTCCACCACTGAAAAGGAATACCTTGAGGCAAAGTGGGCCATGTAGTCCCCGCCCCTGCAAACCTTACCCTCCAGTTAAGCTTTTTTCCAAAAAGTGCCTTTTTTTGACTCCAGGAAAATAATTTAATTGATTTAATGAAAAGTCCGCTACCCAGAAGTATGGCGGACTATTGGGCGGCTCCATTAACTATAAAAGTGCGACGCCGCACCCTACGCTTCAATGCATTTGTAAAACTTAACTGGAGGGTTAGGTTTGCAGGGGCGAGAGCCCCTGCAAATGACTGTTTTCCTTTAAGTTTTATTTGCTAGGAGATGACTTTGTACTTATAACAGATCTCTCTGTTGGCTTAACCAAATGAATGATAAAAATTCAAGAATCACACGGTGGTAGCTGGCACTAGTCATTTAAATTTAAAGTAATGCACACATCTGGGAAAGAGAATGTCAATGCTGATTTCCTGTCAAGATATGGATCAAGAATTGAGAATTCCAAATGTTGAAAAAAACTGAGTTGAAACTTCTCTGTTTGCTATACTGCATATGCACTGAACTGTAAAGATTATATGCTACTGTAATGTTAAAGGAGACTTTAAAGAATGTTTTGGAAACTTTTTTTTTTTTTTTATATAAACAGGTTCCCTCTTAAAGAGGGGGTATGTGACAGGGTTGAATAAGGCCCTGCCACATTTGTTATGCAGAAAGAGTTTAAACACAAGGGTCTGGTTCTATCCTCTTCTTTTCTGTCTCTTGTCTGTCTGGTTGTGCAACCAAATTTTCTTGTGAGACATAGGAAATGATCACTCCAACGGTTTTACAAATCTCCGCTTCTCACTAGCTCTCTGCCTTCCTGTATTTTCTTCTCCCTTGCATGTCTACGGGTATAAAAATATATGTGAATCTATGTGGAAATGTCACTGATACTGGGATCCCTTTGTTTAAAACTATCTATAGTTATACTGTTGAAATGATTACAAAAAAGCTATTTGAAACTCAAGGGGTTAATCTGAGATGCAGTTTTTAAGCCCTTTGCAGAGCTGTCAACAAGAGGTCAGTTTTGGGACACTATGTACTGTTTTGTTGCACCTGCAAGGAACAAAACGGACAAGAACATTCTGTAAACTTAGGAGCACATTCTGTGAGAAGCAGGCTCTCCAAACGAGATCCCAAAGACTTCTAAAAAAGAGTAGCAATGCTTTTGCTAGAGACAAGGAGAGTGAGAGACAGAAACTTGAAATTAAGAGATACCCTCAGAAGGACTTAGTTTTCTCTGTTTGTACTACCTTTGTAAGTAGTTATATTGACTATTTTTTTATTTTGCTGTTATTGAGAAAAATAAAACACTATTTGCGAATTTTGAAACTGCTCCTGGCTTTCCTTTGCTTCCTGACCTGTGCCTCGACAGGGTACAGCACCTATTTGGGGAAAAGGTTCTACAGAACCGCAGTGCCAACCCACCTGGCATCTCTCCTGGATTGTATATCCAGGCAACAGTGCTTTGGAAAGGTGTGTACTGTTTTCCAGGTAGCTGCTTTACAGATTTCCAGCAAGGGTACCACCTTTACAGCCACCACAAAAGTTGCAGTGCCACATGTAGAGTGTGCCCTGAGGCCTTGAGGTGGCTGTTTGCCAGCTTCAGAGTAACAGAAATGGATGCAGGAAACAATCCAGTGGGCAATGGTCCTCTTAGAAGCTGGCCTGCCCTTTCCCATGTCACCATATGTGAGAAACAGTTGTGAGTGGAAGGATGTGATGTCCTTAGTATGAGCCAGATAGTGCTCAAGTTACCTCTTAACGTCCAGACTGTGCAGCATCTGCTTACCAGGATTGGACCCTTCTGAGAAGAACACTAGGAGAGTGATGGACTAGTGTACGTAAAACTCGGACACCAGCTTGGGAAGAAATTTCCTGTTAGTCCTCAGGACTATCTTGCCCCTGTGGAATATAATGTAACTAGGATTAGTGCAGAGAACTTGCAGCTCACACACCCTCCTGGCTGAAGTTATGGCAACCAGAAAGACTGCCTTCCAGGTGACATACTTCATAGCTACAGTGACCATAGGCTCAAATGGAGGTTCCATGAGCTTGGCTATGCGCAAGTTTAAAACCCATGGTGGGACTGGTTCCCTCACAGGTAGATACAAATGGATCAGGCCCTTGAAAAATCTCTTGAAAATGGGATGCGAAGCCACTGTTTTCTTGTTGCCTTCTGATATGTAGGCCGAGATAGCTGCCAAGTGTATCTTAAGTGTTGAGGGCCTAAGACCTAAGGTCAGAAAATGCACCAAGTAGTCCAGAAGTAAGGGCAGGTCTGTCTGTAGGGAGTTGAGCTACTTAGGAGCACACCACAGAGAAAATATTTTCCATTTGGAAGCATAAGTTTTCCTGGTTTGCAGGTTTCCTGGAAACCCTGAGGACCACCTGGGGGTGGTGGTGGATGTCACCTGGGGGTGGTGGATGTCAAGATTAACAACTCGGAGACTTGTAGGAGGGCAGCAGCCAAGGCCAACAGGATGCTGGGATGCATCGCTAGGGGAATCACCTCCAGAAGGAGGGAAGTGATACTCCCTCTCTATAACTGCTTGGTGAGGCCGTACCTTGAGTACTGCGTGCAGTTTTGGAGGCCACACTTAAAGAGGGACATTAACCTCCTGGAGAGGGTCCAGAGGAGGGCAACCAAAATGATTTGGGGCTTGGGGGACAGGACCTATGAGGAGAGGCTCGAAGAGCTAAATATGTATACACTGGAAGAGAGAAGGGACCGGGGACATGATAGAGGTCTTCAGGTACATGAAAAGGGTAAATAGGGGAGGAACAGTCAGGGTGCTTCGAAGGAAGGAGGAGGGGGCCACTAGAGGGCATGGGTGGAAGCTGGAGGGGGGAAGATTCAGGGGAGAAAGGAGGAGGTGCTACTTCACTGAGAGGGTGGTGGAGCCATGGAATGAGCTGCCTAGGGGGCTGGTGGAGGCAGAGACAGTGGAGGGGTTCAAGAGGGGTGGGACAGGTACAGGGGAAGGGTTCTGGAAGCAAAATCGAATGCAGCAAGAATATCCGGAACTGGGAAGGGAGAAGCCAGAGAAGGGGAGGGGGGCAGCAAGGTCAGCACCCAGGGTGGGGGCTGACCAAACGAGCAGACACGAAAGACCATTAGGCCTATTCTGCTGGCATTTTAGTATGTTAGTAATCGGGACCGCCTTTGAAAACTGGAAATCAGAGTACTCTAGCTTCTCAAGAACTACACCTTGAAGTGTAATGATCTGAGGTTCAGGAAGGTCACTCTTCCCTGAGACATGGTCAGCAGGTTGAATCTCATGGGAAGACAAATGGACAAATGGGTTGCTTGGAGGAGAAGGCCAGCAGCAGAGAGTATCAGGGCTGTCTGGCTCAGTCTGGAGCCATTCATATCATGGTTGCATGTTGTCTCCTCAACTTCAGGAGAACTCGCAACAGCAGATGAAATGGAGGTAAGGCATACAGGAACCTTCCTGACCAGTCCAGGATCAGGGCATCCAAGGAGACTGTGTCCACTGCTGGGGGGCCTGCAACAGAAGAAAGGTAATTGTCTTTGGAAGCGAACAGGTCTATTTCTGGTGTGCCCCATCGTTGAAAGAATGTGGCTAACACCTGTCTGTTCAGTGATCATTCGTGATGGGCTTAGCTTATCCTCCTGAGGGAGTCTGCCATGGCATTGTCTTTTCCTGGAAGAAGAATAGCCGACAGCTGCACTTCAAGTGAGTAAGTCAAGCTCCAGAGCTTCATGGCTTCTGTGCACAGTTTTGAGGGCTGCGTTCTTCTCTGCTTGTTGATATAATACCTGGCAGTGGTGTTGTCTATCCTGACCTGGAGAGAAAGACCACCCTTTGTTCCAGGAGATTTATGTCCTCCCTGAACTCCCAAGGGGACCACACTCCAAACTGGACATACTATGAGGTCACTAGGGTGGGCTCCCCACCCCAAAAGGGAGGCATCTGTTGTCAGAATGACTGTTGGCACCTGCTGCTGAAAGGGAACCCCTTCTCTGAGATTGTCCCTCTTCGACCAGTCCAAGGCTTGCAGTAGAGCTTTTGTCACAGGTACGAGCCTTTACTGGAGGTGCCACTTCTAGGACCAATGGCCCTTAAGTGATACTAAATGTCCCTCATTTGGAATCTGGCTCCTGGTACCACAGCTGTGGTGGAGGCCGTATGCATGAGGAGTTGGAGAAAGTGTCTTGCTGGCCTGGAATAACCCAGGATGAAGGAGTGTGCCAGAGTTTCCATTCTTTCCTGAGGCAGGAAAGCCTTGTCCTGGAGGGTATCCAGCTGTGCTCCTATGAACTCCAGCACCCGCACTGGTTCTGACAGGGATTTTTGCTTGTTTATTAGAAATCCCATCCCCAAGATGCACTGAACTAACTGAAGAGAGTCCTTGACCTGGTGATGTGATCTTCCTATGACTAGCCAGTCATCCAGATAAGGAAAAAAACATCACATCTTCTGAGGTATGCTTACACCATGGCCAAGCACTTTGTGAACACCCTGGGGGCTGATGAGAGACCAAAAGGGAGGGCTGCGAACTGATAGTGACCAGAGGGCAGTCCAACTCTTAGGTATTTTCTGTGACTGGGCATGATTGGGATGTGAAAATATGTGTCCTTCACATCCAGTGTTCCCAGACAATCTCCCTGTTGCTGGGATGGGATCACTCTGGCTAGGGTGACCATCCTGAACTTGGCCTTCTTTAGATGCTTGTTCAGGAAATCTGAAATGGGTCGCCACTCCCCATTTTTTTTTTTGCCAGTGAGAAAGTACAGTACCTTGAATAAATGCCTTTTCCCCACTGGGAAGGAGGAACTCCTTCTGCTGCATTTGCCTACAGCAACTCTTTGACCTCGAGTTCCAGGAGAATCTTTTCTTCTGGGGTGGAAGGGGGAAGCTTCTGTGGACCTGCAGTCTTAGAAGACTTTTGAACAGCAGAGAGAGACCAAGACTCACTATCTCCAGGACCCACTTGTCTGTGGTAATATTTTTCCATTTCTGGGAAAAAAAAATTGCCAGTCTTCCTCGTACTGGCAATGGATGGGTGACCTGGGCATGCACCTCAGGAGTTCTGCTTGGGCTGAGCTCTAGAGGTCAAAGCCTGGTTGGCCCTTCTTTAGTCTGCCTCTAAAGTAAACTCTTATCTAAGAATAGTGATCGGGCATGAGCATAGGATAAAAAGCATGCAGGTAGTAACCCCTACCCCGACCTCCCCTTCTATGAGGCTCTTCCACCTTTTTTTTTTTTTGTATGCATCTTTCTCGTCACCATACAGGGAATTATTCTCGCATGGGAAGTCCATGGCCTTTGCCTGGGTGTCCTGGGACAAATCAGTTGTCCTTAGCCAAGCAAATTTCCTTATTCAGAGTGACCACCTTACATCTTTTGAGGCATTCTGGAAAGTTAATAACCTTTCTCAGTCTATAGTATTTTCCCCTTTTTCAACTTACCCATCCATTGCAAACTACTTTGGGTCCTCGCCCTTGGCATTTTTCGGATGGGACATCCTACCACTATTTGGCAAGCCTTCTGACTGGAGATCATACTATCTCAGCTTTATATAAAGCCTTGAGGGACTTTGTGGATGAAAGGCTGCAACTTGGATGTGCTTACTGGGAGAAGAAGTTTCCCCACTCATGCCACGTTACTGGGATGTCTTCTCCTTGAGACTATATACACCATTATGTTAAATTAGATAAACTGTCTCTTATGCAATACAAAATTCTACATAACTTATATTTTGCTCCCCAAAAATTGCGTAAGCTCTGTCAGCTTTCTAATCCCTTATGTGGTAGAAGTAAGTCCCAAGAGGGATCTCTCCAACATATTTTATGGGATTGTCCCATTTCCCAGACATTTTGGCAGCAAATTCAATCTCACCTAACCTCTTTCTATGCCATTGGCAGGACTGACAACCCCCCTCTTATTAAGAATGGCATGAGGAAATACTCTCTATTCTTTGCATGGAAAAATCCATTGCCAGTCTTTGTCATGCCCTTAAAACATACCAACAAATATGGGAGAAGTTACACACTCTCCTTGTACTTTCTTGAGGAATGTTAGATATTTGTTCATTTCTGGCGCATAACATGTAATAGACAGTTGTCTGTAGGTAGTTCCTACCTGTATTACATTAGAATTTATTGTTAGTGTTAATACTTCTGGATTGTTGTACCTTACTTTCATGTTATTGGTGCTCATAGACTTGCAGAACATTATTCACCTACTCTCCCCTATCTGATGTTGAAATATTACTTTATCTGTTGTTTATGACTCAGGTCCCTAGCTACTTATTTCTTTTACCTTATATACAAAGTGATTTTTGCCCTGATACGCTTGTCATTCAGTTTTTGTACCGTTCATGGTTTTGTTGTTTATTGTCTTGTTATATGATTAATACAGTAAGTTTAAAAAACAAGCAAATCTTCTTAGGGAGATAGCCTGGGCCCTTACCCTGGATACAGTGTCATTAGCATCTACTGCCATACGGGCAGACTAGGTGGGTCTAGCGGTCCTTATCTGCCATCAACTACTATGTTACTGTGTATATGGAACAAGTATTTGCTAGCATCAAGGGCAGTTCTAGCCATATCTACCAAGTCCTGCACCCATTCCTAGTGGACCTTGTCGCTGAGGGCCAGTACCAGGTTCCATAGGGTTTTCTGGTACTTGGTAGTGTAAGCAATGTACACACAACCTGCCTCAGGAGCAAGCAGGCAGATGTGTATACTTTTTAACCATGCTGTCCAGCTTCCTGGAGTCCTTATCTAGAGGCTGTGAGGAGAGGGGAACTTTGTCTTTGTCACAGGCAGTTGCCTGGACTACACTTTCATGGAGGTACCCAGTGTCACGTTTGTCCAGCTGGTGGTACTTCTCAATTTTCTTATCATGCCCTGGAACAGAAGAAGCCTGAAGCAATTTACAGGTTGCTTTCTTAAAGACCATCTGTAAGTCCCTTGCCCATTTCTTTAGGACTTTGCACATTTATAAATCCCGCTGGGAAGCCTTCCATACTCGTCTGCTTGTACATGGATTGCTGGGCCTTTGTTGGTGTTCAGGATTTCTCCGTTTCTCTTTTGACATTTATTTTAGTGATTTCTTTTCATTTTGTTCAGTGGAATAAACCTGGATCCATACTGTCGCTTTCATTTTTAGGCAGGTTATACATTCAGCATGGCCATGGGGAGTTGAGGGGGCCGGGGAGATTATCTGTTATTGTTGTGAGTTTTTATTGTTCTTGTAGTTGTTGTAGTTACCTTGTTGTTATTGTTGGTGGTGGTGTATTTTTTATTTTTATTTTAATAAAGCTCATTTAATTGCAAAAAAAAAAAGAAAGACCATTTGCTTCACTAAGGCATAGTGTGAGGAATGGCCCTCTGGTCCTTGGTAAGGGAAACCAAACTCCTGATCAGTGGAACCATCTGGTTCCATCGGTTCCCCTTCTTCCTCCTGCTCCTCATAATAGAAATCATCCCCCATTCCCCCAGAACGGGGGTGGGGGGGGAGACCAGAGGTTGAGAAGGAACCAATAAACCCATTAGTGTTCCCATGGCTTGGAATGCCTAAAAAATTTGCCAAGCTTTAGTCATGTCCTCAGCAAAGGGCATTTTTATATTGTCCACTGATGGCTCCTTTGCTTCTTCAGCAGGAGGGGCAGCGACATGATTCTTTTTTTGCTTTTGTGTTTTTTTTTGCAGGAACCAAATCTGGAGCCTGCCCAGGTATATTTTGTGTTTTGTAACATCAGGGTTCGCCTTCTAACAGCATTAGAGTCAGTAGAGACTTTGGGGTGGGTGGGGGGTCTTTCCTTATGTATGCTATGGTGGGAGAGACCCCCGTGAGCATTGGTGACACAGAGGCAGAATAGCCATAATAAACCTACTTCTTTGTCCCATTTTTCCCTTCGCAAAACCTGCTGCAGTTCTCACAAGTACAATATGTTGGGGACCTAGGCACCTTTTGGCCCTGTTCACTCTGTAGCACATTTGCTTAAAATTGATTCCAAAACAAATTAGCCCTTACCATGCTTCTGCGTCCGCACTACTGGAAGAGTGCTTAGAAACATTTTTAAGTCCATTTTACTGCGTTCACACTAGTGCTTGCCTTCTGTGCTCGATCTCAACACGGTAACCTTGTGTTTTGTGGGATATGCAGCGCTGCACCATGGAAGCACAGACAAAATACAGATTGCAAGAAAGAAGCCTGTTTGCAGTACTGGTAAGAATGTTTCATTGGAGGAACCAATTTCAAAACTGTTTTTAAGCCTAGGTCATATCAAGGATTAAACACGGTTTTGAAAAATTGTTCTGATTCAGTGTTTTGTGCAAATGCAAAGCAAGTTAGGGGGCTCTTAAAACGGATCAAGCTTGTTATAAGTTTTAAGAGCCCCCATGTGTACAAGGCCTAAGAAGGACTCATGACTATCTGCCTTTGCCAAAAGTTCCCAACAATTAAACTTTTACCAATGTGGTCTGATCTGCAGCATAGCAAGACCACTACAAAAAGAAAATTAATGTAGTTTGCCCTCTCTCTCTCTCTTTTTTTTTTTTAATAAAAATTATTGAAAACGAGTGGCTCAGTTCCCCATCATGAACTGAAAATCTCACTGAAGAACCTGCAGCCACTAAGGAAATAACGCAGTTAAAACGGACCGCTATAGACAAAGGGCTGCAGGAAAGATGGAAATAAAAGTACTTCAGGAATGCAGTACACAGACCACTGAGGAGAAACTGGTATGACCTCTCCAGTTCCTGTAAACTGCAAGGGAACTGGAGAGAAAATAAAATCAGCACAAAAACTACATAAAAGCAGCAGTGTATCAGAAACGAATAATAAACAAAAACTCAAGTTTTCTCTGGAAAAAAACAAAAACCGGAGTGAAGTGGGAGAGAGCTCTTGGAGCGACTTACCTGTTCAAGCCGAGAAACAGATTTGACATTATGCTGTAGAGCACAGCACCACCTTGAGGCAGAGGTTTGAATTTTGATCTAAGTTTCTTAATTTACATATTCCACATGCTCTGAGGCAGCTTCATCTGGCAGGCTTACTTTACATGTTAAGTATAATTAGGGATTCCTAGGGTTTTAAAAGAAGCAGTGAAAATCACGGGTTGCAGGCCACAACAGAGACTTATTATGGACAGGAAAGAGAGTAGGGGTCCCATGGACTGCCACAGAACAGGGTGATCAGGTCTAGGTACACTGGAAGCAATGACCCACTGGTGCCAAACTGGCACCAAGGTGGGGTTGAGGCGTTTAGGCTTGATGGCCTGTTACAAACAAGGACATCTAGCATGAAGCATGGCAATGTGCCAGATGCCACCCCCACAATATGAGTCAAGATTTGTATATGGGGCTAGCGGAATGTAGCACAATGGCACCAAATCAATATGGATATTCCCAATTTATTTTGAGTATCTCTTCTCTTTTGAAATCCTATTAAGATGAGACATCAAAGTGATAATTTGTTTTTCAGTTATCGTGCATTAAACTTGCATTTATATTGTCCCTGGATTAGGTATCCAGTCAAAAGAGCATAGGAATATGAGCGCAGGGAAATGAGCGTGTCATTTATAGCATGAGTCAGAGCTGAACCGTGGATAAAGCAGCGTGTCTATTTATAGTGCGTTTGTGACTCGAACCGGACCCACTCTCCCAGGAGTTCTTGTGTTTAAGACCGCCAGTGGGTGCCATGTAAGTGCACTGCTGCCATACCGTAGAGGTTACAGTCACATGTTGTGAATGGGCTTCTGCATGCAGCAGGCCTGGTTTTGGGTCTTACCACCTCTGTGTTTTTTGGTTGTCTGTTTAATTTTGCTTGCCATGCGCCACTTCAAATGCAACCCCCCCCCCCCCGGAGTTGCTTCCCCCTGAAGTTTTGAATAGTAAATCCGGACCACCAACTTCCCCCCCTCCCATACCTCTCAACCTCTTGCCTCAGGAATCAGGGACAAGGCTTAAAAAAATCAGGGACAAAGACCCCAAATCAGGGAGACATCTTAAAAATTGGTACTGGTCACTCAGAAAGCTGATAGAATAAAGGGATTTGTGTTAAGATACATTTTTTGAAGAAGAACAAGTCTGTAATTTTAATGTTTGACAGTATTTTATGCTTTTAATCCCCACTGTTGTCACAAAAACTCAAATTTTACGAGGGACAGAGGAAAATTTTGAGGCAAAATCAGGGACATCCCTGAAAATCAGGGACAGTTGAGAGGTATACCCCCTCCTGAGTTGTGTCCCCATGGAGTTTCGAATAATAAATCCCTCCCCAACTTTCTTCATTCCCCTTCCAGCTTCGGACAATAAGTCAATTAGTCCTTGTGCGGTGATTATTTCACGCTACACTGCCAACATGCAGTTGTTGGTGTCAGCGTTTTCTCTGCACGATAATTGACCGCAGTGTTTTGTTGGCACCGTATTGACCTAGACCCCTTGGAATACTGCTATGGATGAAATAAATGTTACATTGAAAATATGTGCACAGCTTAAAAGGTCATTTCTTTTCTTAAGATAGCTGTTTTCTTCCAGCAGCATTCACCAGTTTGTATACAATCTTCATTGTGTGTGACTGTTTGGAAACATGGGTGTTAACAGAAAAAGGCCATGTGGCACAGCAGTCTGCCCAGTCCTACCTATCTAATGTTGAATATAAGAGCCTTAGAGGACCTTCACTCCTCCTTCCCCCTTCCTGTTTTAAGATCTTAGAATGTTTAAACTTACCTGACTCTCCATACTACTGTTACAGTATACTTGTGTTTTGCGGTATCGTTTGCATAGGCCATCAGTATGTACAGAATATAGAAATATGCATAGGTGCCTGTGAAGAACAGGATTATAATTTCATTAAGTAAAGCTGGGGGGTAGGATAAGCTGCAGGCCCCAAAGGGCAAGTGGCTTCTACCGTCCCTAGCTTCACTTTGAAATTACCACAGGGTTCTTCACAGGCACCTATGAATAATGAATTATAAAATGGTTAGAGAAAATTCTGCATCCTGATTGGTTGTTACCAGTGCATTAGATCTGTCTAATGCACAGGTAAAAATAAGTCCTTCAAAACTGGATGCAAACTAATAAAGCAAAAAAAAATCTATGTGCCATTAGAACATTCATTTACAAACAACATCTACCAATTTTTCCTGCTCACTTAGCGAGGAAATCTTTATATGAAATCCTGAACCACAAAAGCCCAGAAATAAGCATGCCAAACAATTAACAGTAAAGACTGAGCCCTACAGATAAGACAGTTGTTAAATTTAAACAAGAAACGTGGGCAACTGAGCACCAGGACTGGTATCTGGAAATCCCAGGATACAAGTTATACAGGAAGGACCGTAAGGAGGTGGGGTGGGGTGGCAGTCTATGTGAGGGATGGGATCAAATGCACAAGGGATGAGGGAGAACAAAGGCGAACAGAGGCAATCTGGCTGCAGCTCCTAGACTCAAGGAGTAGGAAATTGAGGTTTGGGGTGGAATACTGGCCGCCGTCCCAGTCTGAGGAGCTTGACAGGGAGTCAGCAGGACAAATCAAAATGGTATGTAGAAAAGGGAAGGTAGTCATCGTGGGGGATTTCAACTCACCGGAGGTTGACCGAAGCATTCCAGTCACTTCCAGTGCTAGGGAGCAAGTGCTCCTGGACGCAATCCAGGAGTGTCTCCTGACACAGTTGGTTACTGTACCTACTAGGCTAAAGAACACTTTAGATCTGGTATCGTCGAATGGGGAGGCAGTGAAGAAAATTAAGGTAGAGGACCCACTAGCTGACAGTGATCACCAATGGTGTGGTTTAATATCACGATGTGCGGGGAGCCAGAGAAATCAGTTACTCGGGTGGTAAACTTCAGGGGGGCGGACTCTGGGAGGATTCAGGAAGTACTGAAAGGGAAACTGGAGGGCATAAGTCAGGAGATGGGTGTGGAGCAGAAATGGGATATTATTAAACGGGGGGTTACAGAGGCAACAGAAGCCTGCACCAAGGCACAGAGTAAGAGGAGAAGAAGAAAACCATGCTGGTTGAACAGAGAGGTTGTGAGGGCAAAATGAGTGGCACATCAGAGGTTTAGGAGGACGGGGAAAGAAGTGGACAGGGAGGAATAGGCAAGACGGTCCAGGTAGGTGACCAGAAAAGTGAGAGAAACCAAGGCCCAGAGGGAGATGAGAGTAGCACAGGGAATTAATGGGGGGGGGGGAGAGGAGAGACTTTTTCAGATACATCAGGGAGAAAAGGAAGTGCAAGGAGACAATAGTTAGGATAAAAAGGGGTGGGGAGTGGACAGAAAAGGGGAGGAGCAGGCAGAAGCACTGAATGAATACTTTTGCTCACAGTTCATTGAAGAAAAGGGGTGACTGCTACCAGCATGGACTGGGAGGGTGGGGACAGGTGGAGAGGAAGTGACAGATAGAAGAACTGAGGCAAATAAGAGTCCTAGAGGGACTGAGGGCACTGAAGGTAGACGAGGCACCAGGGATGGATGGAATCCTGCCCAGGGTGCTGAGGGAGATGGCAGAGGTGTTGGCGGAGCTGCTGGCAGATCCGTACAGCACCTCACTGGAGTAGAGATGTGTGCCACTGGACTGGAGGATGGCACATGTAGTACCATTACACGAGAGTGGGCCAAGAGATGAACCGGGTAATTATCGTCCAGTAAGTCTCACCTCCATAGTGTGTAAACTCATGGAAACGATACTAAAGGAAAGACTGGTGTCATACCTGGAGGACAATGGCCTCCAGGATGTGAGGCAGCATGGGTTTGTTTCAGGGAACTCTTGTCAAACCAACCTCATACAATATTATGACTGGGTGACAGGTGAGCTGGATAAGGGTCATGTGGTGGATGTTCTTTACTTGAACTTCAGCAAGGCTTTTGTGTTGGTGCCTCATGGGCGGCTTGGTGGGAAGCTAACTGGTGTAGGGGTAGGGGCCAAAATGATAAATTGGATTACAAGCTGGCTGAGTGGCAGGCTGCAACGGGTGGTGGTGAGAGGGGAGCTCTCAACTCCAAGGCCGGTGACGAGTGGGGTGCCACAGGGCTCTGTGTTGGGGCCAGTATTGTTTGGGCTCTTCATATCAGACATTGCACATGGGGTGGTGAGCAAGGTAAGTCTGTTCTCTGACGACACCAAAATCAGAGCACTGGTGGATAGAGAGGAGGGATGGAAGCAGCTGCAGGGGAACCTACACAAGCTAGAGAAGTGGTCAGAGAGATGGCAGCTGGGGTTCAATGCAAATAAGTGTAAGGTATGCACTTTGGGGTGAAGAACCCAAGCACAGAATCCTGGCTGGGGGGGGGGGGTTAAGCTGGGGATCACTGAGGAGGAGAAGGACCTAGGGGTAATGATAACAGGGACCATGAACAACACTGCCCAGTGCCGAAGAGCGGCTGCAAAAGCAAACAAAATGCTGGGGTGCATAGCGAGGGGGGTTTCGTCCAGGCGAAGAGAGGTGATCTTGCCTCTCTACAGGTCGCTGGTAAGGCCGCACTTGGAGTATTGTGTGCAGTTTTGGAGGCCACACCTAAAGCGTGATATCAGGCTACTGGAGGGGGTGCAGAGGAGGGCAACAAAAATGATATGTGTAATGGAGGGGAGAGACTATGACAGCAGGCTGGGAATATGTACACCCTGGAGGATAGAAGGGACAGGAGGGACATGATAGAGACATTCAAGTATCTGAGGGGAATCAATAAGGATAGGGCAGATAGGGTCTTTAAGCTAAGGAGGGGGAGGGTCACCACGGGGCACAGGCTAAGAATAGAGGAGGGAAGATTTAGGAAGGAAATGAGGCGAAACTATTTCACAGAGAGGGTGGTAGCAAAATAGAATGCCCTACCAGAATGGGTGGTATCATGTAAATCTGTGAACAACTTCAAAAGGACATGGGACAGGAAACGGGAGAGTGAGGGTGGGGGTGGCAGTGGGATGACAAAGGGGAGGGGGGGCAGCGGCAAACTAGAGGTGTTGGCTGCACATTCGAGCAGACTTAGATAGATCAGGTGGTCTGTTTCTGCTGGCACATTCGTATGTTCGTATCTCACATCACACTGCTTCTCAATGTCTTAGTCCCCGGCAGCTCCCGCAGTCTGTGCCGCTGATCATGCTGCTTTCCGTCTCCATGTCCATGCCCATTGCCACAGTCACACAAAAAGTCTGTGCTGCTCTTACTTCCATTTCTCTTTTTTTCTTTTTAAAATATGCTCACAGGCTCCCTAAATCCTCACAGACTGCCTTGCTCTCCCGTTCACAAGCAGCTCGCTACAACTTGCACATGCGGTCAGTGGGGCTGAACATATGGTTGCTAGCTAAAACAAACAAAAAAATGCCAACCAAGTCTTGCACATGTTGGCAGTGGTGTGGTGGGAGGTACAGCCATTTGTTACAAGTTGCACATGCAGGTGGGAGGGTAGGATATCTTTGGCCACTCGCAATTAGTACTACAGATGCCACCACAGGACAAATTACCTACAGCAAAAAAGATAAAGACGTCATTTTCTAGTAGGTGGAAGGACTATTTTACCATAAATTAACAAAATTATTTCTGTTTTTACACATGTAGCAGTTGGTGGAAAAAAGGAACCCATTTTACGACACTCGTGGGCATGTATTGAAAAGATCTAAGTGCACTTCCAGGGGCTGCAGACTCTTGCTTTACTATGCCTCTGTGTGTATGTTTAGATCTGTTCAATGCAGATTGCTTGCTTACACATTACATGATAAAGAATTGGGCTTTCATTTATATCATTTTTCCATGTGGGAATGTGTATAGAAGTGTTAACTGAGTGTGAATGAGACAGAAATTTTTTCATACTTACAGTCATTTCCTTTTTCTTTTAGCTCCAACGCTGTCAGTGTGGAATAATTACATATGGATAATTCCACCCCGGGGTAGTACATCCCAAAACTGTGACCTCAGCATAGCCTCTGAGGACTCGAATATTCTGGCTACTGCAATTTACTTTTCTCCATACAGTACTACTAAACCACATGCACATACAGTAGATATCAATCTCCATGTCCCTGGAAAATCTCTTTAGCAAAATGTCACCTACTCAAAACTTCACTCAAACAATGAAACAGATAACTTAGTTCCACAGTTTTCTTGGACAACGCTTTCAGGAACAGAGTTGGTCGACCTCATCACACTCGCATCGGCACTAGAATAACTCTGTGATCTGCCCATGCTGGCACAAACTTGCAATTTACCCTCCACCATCACTATAACATATAACATTTTATTAAAGGGAGCAACACTCCAGCTTTAATACAAGTGGATAGTAACCTGGACATGTTCCTCAATCTCACTATGTAAGTCACTGCAACTAGAGAACCCACTGGCCCATCAGGAAATTGCATTTATTATGAAGGGAGTTCTCCTTTCTGTATTGCTCCATGTTGTCAATGGGGAATAATTATATATGGGTTTTAAAAAGCAGTACCCATCTTCAATAGGGAGGGAGAGAATATTGTCCCATATATGACCCATAAGGGTAACTACTGGGATTCATCTGCTACCGGCTGCCTGGCACACTCTACTCTCAAAGGCTTCAGGGGTGGAGCCCTCGGCACCCAGTCTGCAGTGCTCTGTGCATGTACAAAAGGAAAGAATGCTGCCACAAGGATCTGACACCAGGCCTCCCTACAGACCACCCAGGATGGGTGGGGTTGGAAATGGTGGTTGTCCAGGTGGATTGTGCTCCAATCAAAAAAGTGTGCATTCTTGAGTGCTACAGAGCATTTTGGAGTTTGTGGTTTTCATAAGAGCAGTTGGCAGACCCAGAATGATAGCACCAGCCCTGAACCGTTTAATCGTGGTCCCAGATGTTAAAGATCTGCATTCTCAATTATCCTGCACAAATGCAGTTCATGAGACTCTGTCTCCTCTGGATTCGCTGGCTCCAGGCAAACACCCTGGTTCACATGGATGACTATGGACATCTTGGGCACAAAGAAGGCAGAACAGCTATCATCACTACCCCTTGACCCTCTACAATATAAGGTAAGGTTTCCTGTGTGAATGAAAATCTAGAGCTCACTAAGCCTCCTAGCCAATCGCAAACTGAAAACACACCTCATAAACACCGATTGTCCAACTGAATCAATGGAAAGAGTTCCAAAAATGCCAGGCACCGGAAGTGTAACACTAAGTTTAAATCCCATGAAGAAGCTGGAAACTGAATGACGGATGGCTTCTGCTGACTGTTCTAAGAATATGGATGACACCCATGCTGGACCCCAAGAAAGTTTCCATGGCTGGCCCAAACATCAAGCCAAAGGCAGAAACCTGTGTGCCATTCTCTGCCAAAAGCCGCTGAGGGAACACCTTCCTAGAGGCCATCAAGGAGACAACCACATTTTCGGTAAACTTTGTTTCAGGATACTTCCCCCGCTGAGAAGCCAGGCTGCCAACAGCATCACCTTTAGACTGGATGCAGAAACTGGAGGCAGAAATTGCCCCGACTGAGCAAGCCCCCACAAAGTGGGAGCCAAAGAAAAAAAATGGCTGGAGAAAACCTGTGCTTGCAGCGCTACATTTTACAGATCTAAAGCAAACAAACAAAAAAAAAAAAAAACATCCTTGTTAGTCACTCTGAGGATATAAGTAGTAGAAAAAAAACTCTTCTGATAGCCAAATCTCTTGCCACACCCAGGGTAACAGCAGTAACAGGTGACACAGCAGGTACCACTTCCGCCCACAAGTGCCCACAAGCGCTGAAAACTGAGTGAAGGACCTCAGCACTAGGGCATTCTCCTTCAACACGAATAAAGAAGCTGAGGATGACTGAACCTTCTGCACAGCAGATGGAACACCTCTGAAATCAGAGATCATCCCCATGGTGTGTATCTTCTGGCAAATTCGTGTATGGGCTTAGAAATTCAGTTACCCTGCCAGGAGAATTGCTGTCAGGCACAACAGATTGTTCTCCACTTGCTGAAAGATCCCGATTACTCTAGTGCGCATGCCTTTACTTCTTGCACCTCCTTGGCTGTTTCTAAAACCCATGGTGACGTCATTAGCTTACATCACCTTCACCGCCTGTGACTGAACTTAGTCCTTTTTATTTCTTTATTTTATTTATTTTACCAGGAAGGCAGACCGGATCAAATGACCCATTTTCAGCCATGCATGGCCTTCAGCCAGTCCTAACAAGTATAATGGCTAGACACACCGCCCTTATTTACACACACTGACTTAAAGAAACCTCTTGAGAATTCCTTGATCAGAACCTGGGCTACATGTGCTGCACCCCAACAGACCTGTCAGAATGACTCCCAAAAAAGAATGAGTGTACTTGGTCTGACAAGTCTTGGAGTCCTCTACCACGGAAGCGAAGGTCACAACAGCTTGGATACTGGAATTGGGATCTGGTAGTCATCTAAGGTTGGAGTGCAAACTGTTAATGTCCTATTTTGTAAAGACACTATGTGAAATCTGACCCCGGTACCATTTCTATCACTGCATACATTGGACCCAGAAGGTGGTGCAGTCTGTTGGCAGAACTAACGACTGGGATCTCAGCCATTGCAGAAAGGAAAAACCCTCAGCTCACCTGACTGACACACTGCTCCTAGGTGCTCCAATTCTTGCAACAGTATTAGAGTGAACTTTTCCCTGTTGACTATCTAGTCGTACATCTCCAGGACTTCCATTGTCCTAGTCTCAGACTGCCACACTATCTACGCCAATGTAACAGTGCTGATGAGCTTGGAACTGAGAGTATCACTCAGGGGTGCAGCCACTCTGTTGTGTACACACTTTCTCCAACTGCTGCCCCCCACCCGTTAAAAAAGCTTAAACCCCCCCTTCAAACGGCTGCTCCCAATTTCAAAGCAAATCAGATTATCAGATGAGTTAACTAATCTCTAAACAGGTTGTACACATATAATTGTATTAAACAATAGCGGTTTAAACAGATAGACACTAAGTGGCATACACTAACTCAAATACTACAGAGTATAATAATAGTGGTTACAAAAAGTATATGCTTTGGGAGGGATCCGTATGATTTCCCCGACTCCTAATATCCCAACTACAAACTTTGCGCAACCAACTTCCCGACTGCTCTCTCATCCAGTCATTACTAATGCAGACATTTATTTTACCGGCAATACTTAAATCCCGACTGCTAAACCCCCAACATTCTACTTCCTGTTCATCAAAATTTCCCCCGTTATAAATGCTAATATAAATTGAGCTGAAGAGTGTTCACCTCCCGATTTACCCTTCACCCTCCCGTACCTCCAGACTGCTGAATTGAGCTGAAACTGGATTCAATACTGTCTGAGAGAAATGCTACAGCTGAATGGAACATCAAAATTTACCCCAACATGAACAGACTCAGCCACAAGAAGAGAGAGAAATGCTACAGCTGACCAGAAGTACAAATACAATGACATAACGACAAGACAACGAGCTGAAGCTTACCTGTACCTCCGATGTATCTCTGATGCGCTGACTCGTAGAAGTGAAATTAAAAGCAAATGCTGAGTCGCTGAAGTTCTTGTAGTAAAAGTCTAATTAAAAACAAACTTTATTTAATTCAAAAGTTTAAAATTTGGAGATTTGGTATCTACTTAAATAACCATATTGTGAGCTACTCCTCTAATAAAATCCATAACAGAGCGGTGGTCCTTGTCTGAAACAATGTTTGTAATCTTTTCCTCTCTCAGAGCATATTTCTTTTTAATTGGGGACTTTGGCAACCCTTGGTTAATTTTTTCTATCATGCTGTCAGTTACAAGCTGTTCATTATGGAACTCTTCAACAAAGCGGTATGTCCCTATATGGGAGGCTCCAATCAAGGTCCCTAGGCGTCGGTGCCATGTCTCCACTTTGCTTTGTGTTCTGGGTACACCCTGAAGCATCTGGTCGTGAACAGACCAAAACTGAGGAGGATACAGTGGTGGTGTTCTGATGGTGGCATTATTCCTCATTCTCCTTTGCACCCATCCCAGATTATATGTCTCCTCAAACCACTCCACGATGCATGCAGCCTCTGTAGGCATTTCATTCTTTAAATCTTCAAATACATCAGGAATTTTAGTAGGAGGTAGAAATGCAAGGGCAGCCAATTGTCTAAGTTTAAGGCTCAATTCAGGGTCAGTTCCATATCTGTGCACTAGCCCACACCCTTGGATTTTGCGCCAGATTATTTGGCCTCGGTGAAATAGACAACCCTTGTTAACAACACTGGGGAATTCAGACTTGCAGGCGTTGATGGCAGCTTGCTCAAAATCAGTGATGACGAATTTTGGTGACAGACAAAACTGATATTCGTCGACCACGTCCTGCAAATCCTGTAGCATGCGTAGATAACATTCATGTGATTTGCTCGACATCAAAGCATATACCAAAGGAAGGATTCTACAGGTCTCACCAGTTCCAACTGAGGCACGTATAGAATACAATTGCCTAAATAGATTAGGGACTGTGCGGAATGTACCATCCATGATCCAAAATGTTGCTATACTAAGCTTCTTAATGTTTGCTTTTGTTGTGAAAAGGAAGATTTTTTCAGTACCGCATGTTGAATCGCGAGCAAGGAAAGAATGGCCATTCACCATTGAGAATTCTTGTGGAATGCACACTCTTAAGGTTTTAAGTTCAGGCATGCTATTTTGTTTTCTTGCATGCTTAACAACCTGCAACAGGGAATGCTTGCCTGGCATGTTATGTCTTACTTCTGGATGTACCTGGGCAAGCTCGTCTTGAATAAGTTGTGCAGGTGTGTCGTGGGTTGTCAATGCACGGTGTTTCAGGGAGGCTATTGCAATTGCCACAGGAGCATCATTGGCATCTGGTGCATGATTATGTTCTGTCGTTCCACGCAAGTGATGTTGGCCACCTACAAGCACCGTGGATGCACGGCCATGACATCCTGCATACTTTCTATGCTGACAGCACCAGTAAAATAAGTCTGCACGATTCCGCTCTTTAACATACAGGTAGCCATTAATGCTGAGCTTAGAATTTCCTCGCTGAGATTTTACAACTTCGAAAACATAGGGATGTAATTCCCCAGTTGGTGTTGCCGGTGTCGCCATTGCTCTCTACAAAGCTACTAAGCTAGAAGGAAATGAGAGTGTAAATGTCTGTGGATAAAATTGCCTAATTGGAGCCACTCCTTGATCCGGGAACAGAATGTAATTGATGGAGCACACTTGCAGTACCTTTGTTATTAACAGGATGGGAAGCTGCTAGATCGGTCTGTGAAAATTTGATCGCATGTCTATCATTTAGATTTAGAAGCCTCGCTGGATGTCTTAAACTTTGCAGTCTGGAAGTACGTGAAAGAATTAAATATACTGAGTCAGAAAGAAAAAAATAAAAGATATTCAATGGAGTGGAACTGCTGTGAAGTGGGCTTACTTGCTCAGACAAACAGACTGCACATCCACAGTCTCACTATCACTGAACGCACCCCGACATGATCAAACTCAGCCTCGACCTCCCATCTGCTAAATGAGCTCAAACTTGATTCTAAAATTACAGCAAACTGGAACAGCAAAGAAAGCTGCCTGGAGGTACGTTGCGATCACTGAATGCAATCAGGTTTAAGAACTCAATATTGGGACAGGCAAGAGGAAGAACAAAAAAATTATAAGAGGACTAGTACATGCAATTGGGTTTGAATGTAACTGACGGGATGATGGTAAACGGTATGCCGGGGAATAATCTCGTCAGTAAAATAAGCTAAGCGGGAAGCTGCTAGACAGCAACTAATAGTCGAGAGATTGATCGTCGGTAAGAATCGAGTCGGGAAGTCATACCAGACCTGCTTTGGGACAGGTACTCAAAAAAAAAAAACTGTACACAAATGTGTACAGTGAGTATGCCTGCCTAAACCCTTGGTATCACCCCTGAGTTGCAAATTTTCTGCATTCCTGATACCACGGGTGGAAACAGACTATGTGGAAAGGCATCCTTTAAACCAATGGATGCCATATAATCCCCGGACTGGACTGCTTGGATAGTATACCTCAGATACTGTACCTATACCTTAGGGGCATACTGCACAGTTTGTTCTTAGATAATTGACCTGTGATCTAGTGACATAGCTATACCCCCTGCACAGCTGACCAGTGGAGAAGGCTGAAAAGGCTGACCTCCACAAACTGTCTGCTACTTCATTCCCCAAAAGGAGTGGGCCATTGAAACAAACTACAAAACATTCATTCCCTCTGGCTGTCATAGAACAAACCTACTTACGATAATGATCTAGGAGCAATAAACCCTGGCACACAAAAAAGCATACACCATTCCTAGGTTGATGGAAGTCAAGGTAAAGGCTTGTCTGTATGTTGTGTCCAATTTTTGTTGTGATGGGACTGTCAGTGCCGCTGATCCTTCTAAAAACAAGTAAGTGTGCTTTCACTGCATGCTGCCTTATCTGTCACTACAGAAACATCCCACTTCTAAAATTTCCTCCTGAAAAACTAACAGACCCGAGGCCCATGTGCCTGTCCACCCCAGCCCATTCCTGAAGTAAGAGAGAAAGAAAGGGAGGGGAAAAAAATACATATTTTGGAGCCACCTGCTATCATGTTGTCTCGGTTATGGTCCCACTAGGCAGGAAGGGGGAAGGAGACCCCCACCCCAAATGTATCTTCAGGGTGAGGACAAGAGAGTGCAAGATAAATCCTTCACTTGGTTCATAGAGGCCATTGCCTGCCTAGCAGTGGGGTCTTTTCTTGTTTTTTTCCCTGCCCAAGGATGCAGGCATGCATGTGAGGTCCTAGGAATATGCGCATGTTGAGACGTGTGGCAGCTATGGACCCCTAGCCTGTGTCCAACCTGCCCATAGCACACTCAGCTGCACAGCCACCTGTGGTCATCCAGGTGACAGGACTGCAGCGAGGGCGACAGCCCACCCACCTCAGAGGACAGCATCCATTGGGACACTCAGTCCTCCTCCTCCCCCTGGCCAGCCTCTGACAATCCAAGCTTCCTCCTGAACTCGGGTCACTAGTGTCACAAGCAGTAGTGCTACTGCTGCACCAACATGCCGGCTCAAGGTCTTACATCTCTTAAAAACAATATGGTCCACAATAAGCCATGGTGCCACTGAGCCTGAATGTAACTGTTAGCTGATCTGCCCTTTTATGTTTCTGTGTTCCCTGGCTTGCCCTCCAGACTGGGAGAGAAAATACAGACCGACTATACAGCACTACAGGCCAAAATAAACATCTTTTGCCCAGAGGGTTCTGAGTTCTGGTCTCTATCCGAGAGTGTTCGTAGGACTGATTAGGTTTTATAATAAAGTGGATGGGGAGGGATTTAAAACCTCAGATCCAGGATCCACAAGGATCTGCAGCATTTTGGGTTAAGCCAGTGGTAGATGTGATTCACACAGAGCTGTAGCTCCCCCCACTCAAAACGAGCCACTGCCCACTGCTAAAGGCTGTGCTTAATAGCACTACATGATCAGCTATGGAAGACTTAGCTACCAGTACCACAGGAGGGCCTGTTGATCAGGAAAAAGAAAAAAAAACAGACACGCTTACCAACACGGACCCACCAGATGCTCCAGATGGCAATAGGAAGCCTCTCCTCTTGGGAACAAGAAAAGTGAAGGGCCAGGGAGGTGTGAAAATATCGTCCACGTGGTAGCGTGGTAATGAATGCACGTATCTCTCCCCCCCCCCCGCAAGAGCTGAGAGAAAGCTGGCAGTGCGATTACCACTGGCAAGATGATGGCAGGAAGCCAGCAAAAGCATAGTGAATGGCATAAAGAGCCATGCTTCTATGGCTGGACAGCAAGGGTTCCAGCACAAACATGGCTAAGGAAAAAGGGTGCGAATCATGGCACTCCTCTCCGCTGGCAAAAGGACAGTAAGTATGTTGAGGCTGAAAAACCAGCTAGACTTGCAGCACTCATACATTCCTTATTGACCTTGTGGTTTAAGGAACAGCAATAAGGTCAAAGGAGCAAACATTAGGGCAAAGCCAGAGATGAAACGGACAAAAACAATCCGCCCCACTTTAAACAACAAGCTGCCAGGCTCTTTCATGTAAGGTGAAAACATACAACTTGTTTAACATGCACGCATTGCTGAGGACAATCAGTGTCTAAAAACACCCTACCAACATAGGTGACAGAGCCAGGGGAGTCAGCAGACCCCTCACTTTTGTAGCTGAAGGGTCAGGCAATGAATTTTCACCCACACACACACACACACACACACACACACACACACACACACACACACTTACTTCAATCAGTGGAGCAGCTTTAAAATAAAGCTGGTGGGATTCCTCCAATGACAGCAGGGAGGCTACTTTTATTTTTTTTTCAAATTTAGTAAACTTTTTTGGACCAAAGACCTCAAACAATTAACAGTGAGTAAGAGGAGAATACATAATGATATAAAACCGAGGTTATAAGCAGGGTTAAGAAAACAGCATAACATGCATTTTACAATTTATATAAAAAGAAACAACAAACTCAATAACAACTTCCCCACCCCATCCTGAAGCCCCACCCACCCCACCCCCCACCCAGCCACCGGAGGGATATAAAAATTATACATAAATAGCCTAAAGATCCTAAAACTGAAACAATGGAGAGTACCAAAAAGCAGTAAGATAATAACACAGTTAGTAAAACATGTAAAGGTTCCCAAATGGATTTATATTTAGACAGCTTATTAGAAATACTTGCAGTAACACACTCTGCTTGTAAGGCGAATAAAATCTCTCTATGCTATTCCAAATATTGGGGAGTATGGTGGTCAAGCGAGTGTGGGAGAATAACTTTTTTGGCACAAGCAGAAATCAGAGCCATATGCGCTTTCTGACTGCCAATCAAGGTGTCAGAGTAATCACCCAAAATAAAAATTTCAAGACGAAAGGCATCTGATAAGCCTAATAATGGGTTAAGACGAGATCGAAGTATGTCCTAAAATGGGACTACTGTCTCACAAGACCATAAAATATGAATCAGAGTGCCGGACTCCTTACCAAATTTGGAACAATAATCACTGGGTAATCGGCCCATTTTATGTAATTTAACTGGATTATGATTGATCTGGAATTGCATAAAATGGTACCTGTCCCATCGAATCAATGAGTATGAATGTTTCCAGATAGAGGGCCAAACTCTGGAGGTGCTGGCAACTGCTAAGGCCCAGTCCCACCAATAAAACCTTGAACCTTCATTGGTAATTGCGCAAAAATTGATAATAGTAGGATATGAGGTGACTAGAAGGTGCTGAATGAAAAGAGGGGAGAACAGAAGTACCAAAGGTACTGAACTAAGGACCAGTACCAAAAAGTTGCAAAAGCATGTGCGATAGTTGAAAAAAATGGAAGCAGGATGTGTGGGGCCAATGATACAAGTTGCAGGCCTCTTGAAAAGATAGCAGTTTATGATTAGAAGAGAGTTCTGTAACCGTGTCCATACCTATATCCAGCCAAAATTTTCTGGATAATATTTTACCAGCTATCTTAAAGTTGGGGTTCCCAAATACAGGCTGTGAAATGTCCTTAAATGGACAAATCTCAAGTAAGGAGCAAAGTTGCTAATAAATTTGAAGAGAAGCCCCCAAGGGTGTGTCCCTCAAACACTGGGGAAGTTTCCATCTGGGGATATAGAGAAGAGACCGAATATCCAACCCATTAATATGACACAAAGAAGGGAGGCTACTTTTAAACCTTTAAGTATTCAACATACACTGAAAATTCAGGGAACTAAAATTATACTTTTGGAAAAAAACTCTAGACTATTTTGTTTTATTGCTGAATGAGTGGCACTGTATAGTTATTTCTGGCTTCCTTTCTCCTCTCAAACTTCTTCAAAACTACAATTCTTGACCCTGTTCTGTTTTGATTATCATGGATAACCCATGCATTTATGTTAAATAATGATTTATCAAAATGTGTGGATTAATCAGGATTATAAAAAGCATGTAGGCTGACTAAAGTACTGTATATTTACAGAAGGCAACTGTTTTCCCAGCACACTGGACTAAGGTGTTCTACGTAATTCTGACCCCTCGCTGTTTGGTACACTCCTCTGCACTGCCTACCAAGGTATAGGCTAGCCAGGCAAGGAATTCAAACCATGCTGATGGATGCTGTAGGTGGAAAGGGAGGGAAGGCACAAGCAGATAACACAACCCCACCTATCTGACTAAACTGCCCACAAAGGAGAAATTCCTTACTTATCTGAAGGTACTTTCACTAGGCTATATTTTTAGTAAACCCATAATAAACACTTTTACAAGGCATGGGGTTCTCAATCAGACAATGTAGGTACTGACAATGGGATTTAGCTGGCAGGTCAGTCAATTTGAAAACATCCACTTAACAGGCACAGTGTTCTAAATTTAGGGGTGCCCCTGTCACCAGAAAGCCACAACCTGCCCCGGAACCATACAATTCCTCAAAAGAAATAACAAACCAACAGTAGAAATACAGTTCTTCAAAGAAACTCCTTTCAATTGTACAGCTGAAATGGAGAAACTGCTGTAAATAGAATCTTCATGTCCTCAGGGTTCCATGCTGAAGTCACAGCTTTGGACTGTACCACTGCAACAGTGGGGAAGCATATTACCCATATGTAATATATGGATCGTTAAAATAATAGCATCGAAAATCTTGTAATACACACCACCTTCTCAATAATACCACAGTTCACTCCCAATAATACCACTGTTTTGTTTTAACAATAGTATCACTCCCAAACAAATGCGCAAGCGCAGCCTGATGCCTCGTGCTGACCGCGAGCCGGCTTTTCAAAGATTCAGCAGGAAGGATTTCAAAGCCCGCTCTGCGGTAACCAAACAGTACCTTACTTGTTTTTCTTTTTAAAGAAAAGTAACAGTTACACATTCTGTTGAAGTGTAACTACATTTTCCCTCTTACTGTTAAACGGAACTGTTTCCTGCACTTTCCTGTTCAGCTCTCCAGGAAAAAAAAAAAGCACAACTTTCCGATTCCTCGTTGAACATGTCAGCCTGCACAAAGCTTCACCAAATAAGACCTCACCAGGTTCTCTTGTCCATATATTGCAAAAAATTAAAAATAGGTTACAGTGAAATACTTGGCTGAAATTCCATCTCGAGGTTCTGGGGACTTGGAAACCTCTCCAGCTTCACTCTCGAGGTTACCTATGTCCCCAGAACCTCTTGATGGAACTACAGCCTTGAAATACACTGTAACCTATTATTTTATTTATTTATTTGCTTTTGTTAACCAGGTAAGCACACTAGACAGCAACATGCCTATTTTCAGGAGCGACCCGGGAGAGTTACAGGGTATCCATAAGACAATGATTACATACAGGAGCCACATGCTCCGACAGTTAGGTTACATCCAGGAGCCACATGCTCCAACAGTTGGTAATACAATAGAGTTTACATACATAAGCAAAGAGCTCTGCCGTAGGGTGATACAGAGGTAACAACAAATAACAGTTTAGGAATTTACAAGAACAACATGGCAGGAGTCAAGCAATAAGTGCCGCGACACCTGGAGCATTAAGTGCCTGGGGAGGGTAGTCAGCAGCAGATATATACGATGGGAGAGACTGCACGCTGAGGGAGGCAGGTGGGAGCTTAACATAGGCAGGTGGATGCGGTTTTAGGTAGTTCCATAAGGAGGATTTGAAGCAGGGGTGGGAGGGGGAGGCACGGACGTGAGCAGGGAGGGAGTTCCATAGTTTCGGTGCATGAACGGTGAAAGCCCAAGCACCTGTGAGGGTACATAGATACATAGATACATAGACAGTGTCGGCAGATAAGGGCCTATGGCCCACCCAGTCTGCCCATTTGAGCTTGTAAGTTCAGTTTGTTTTCCTAGAAGTCTGTTGCACCTTACCCCTGACCTCCAGAATTCCTTTATGTCTATCCCATGCATTCTTAAATCCCGTGATTGTTTCAGCCCCCACCACTTCCTCTGGCAGGGTGTTCCACTTGTCCACCACCAGTTCTGTGAAGAAATTCTTTCTCATGTTTCCTCTGAATCGTCCTCCCTCCAACTTCATCCCATGCCCTCTAGTCCTGGAACATCTTTTTCGCTTAAAAATAGTGTTTTCCTGCACCCTGTTCCTCCCTGTAAGATACTTGTATGTCTCTATCATATCCCCTCTCTCCCTCCTCTCCTCCAGGGAGTACATGTTCAGTTCCTTCAACCTGTCTTCACAGGACTTGTGATGCAATCCATGCACCATCTTTGTTGCCCTCCTCTGAACCTTCTCTACCCTGTCTATGTCCTTACGTAGGTATGGTCTCCAGAACTGTACACTGTACTCCAGGTGGAGCCTCACTAGTGTCTTGTATAGCGGAATTATGACCTCCTTTTCCTGCTGGTGATGCCCCTGCCTATACATCCCAGCATCCTATTTGCTTTACCTGCTGCCCTGTCACACTGTTTCCTACCTTGAGGTCATCAGAGATGACAACCCCAAGATCCCTTTCCTGCTTGGTGCATGCTATATCTCACCCCCAACTGATATATTGCGCCAGGGTTTTGTGCCCCATATGCATTATCTTGCACTTCTTTGCATTGAATTTCAACTGCAAACCCTTGACCATTCTTCAAGTTTCTGCAGGTCGCTTCTCATTCTGTCTACACCCTCTGGTGTGTCTACTCTGTTACAGAGCTTTGTGTCATCAGCGAACAGTGAAATTCTGCCTTCTAGATCCTCACGTAATGTCACTGATGAAAATGTTGAATAGGACCGGTCCCAGCACTGATCCCTGTGGTACCCCACTGGTCACTCTTCCCTCTGTGGAGGACAGCCATTTACCACCACCCTCTGTGTCCTGCCACCCAGCCACACTACCTACCCACCACACTACTGTCCTGCCCACACCCATATTCCCCAGTTTGTGTAATAATCTTCTATGTGGCACAGTGTCAAAGGCCTTGCTGAAGTCCAGATAGGCCATGTCCACTGCCCTCCCTGATCCACCTCCCTAGTCACCCAGTCAAAAATTCAACGAGGTTGGTCTGACATGACCTCCCCTGGTGAAACCATGCTGCCTTGGGTCTTGTAGTCCATTGACAACCAGATGTTCCACCAATCTCTCCTTCAGTAGTGCTTCCACGATCTTTCCCACTACCGAGGTGAGGCTGACTGGTCTGTAGTTCCCTGCTTCCTCTTTGTTCCCACTTTTGTATAAGGGGACTACATCTGCTGTCCTCAGTCTTTGGGTACCTCCCCTGTTTCCAGTGATCGGCTAAACAGGATAGCCAGAGGTTCAGCCACCACCTCTCTTAGTTCTTTAAGGACCCTGGGGTGCACCCCGTCTGGCCCCATTGCTTTATCAACTCTTATTACTTCCAGTTCCTTCAGGACCCTTTCTCGTGTAAAGGGACTTGTCTCCATTTCTCACCATTCTCACCCCTTGTACTCCCTTCAGACCCATTACCCCCCTCTTCCTCAGTAAAGACTGGATCTTCCTTCCATCCCTTCATGCCGTAGCACCTGGTAGGCACCTCACCTCCCTGTCCTCCCCCTCCTGTGTTCCTAGCTGGATCCCTCTTACGATGGAGACCCCCACCAGGATTCGCTTCCTCCTCCTCTGGGGTCCACTGTTTTCCCCGCTGAGGTCACCTCCTTGGCTAACCTCCACATCCTTTCCTTCCACTTCTCTGGGTACCTCTATTTGGTTGTCCTTGTTTGCCAGTGTGGCATATGAGTTCTTGAGTGGAATAGGATCTGGGATGTGCCTCTGCCTGACTGCTCTAACCCTCCCTGAGCCCACTGTCATCCAAGTGCTCCTCGTTCTCGGCATCCTTTGAGGCAGCTGCATTGGACTGGGTGGTCCCTGGATAGGGGTGATGGTACTCCTGACCCAGTTTACTTCCGCTCTGAGTCTGGTTACCTCATCCCGCAGTCCAGAGAGATGCATGCAGATAGGGCAGCACCTCAGTGTCCAGAAGGTCTGCCTGAATATGGCTGCCCCACAGCCACTGCATTGCACCACTCCCCACATTATACTGCAATTCCACTACTTGTCTGCTACTGAAGCTCTCCTAGTTCTCTTTTTATTAATTTACTGTACTAAAAATCCTGTCACTAATCCTCAGATTTTTTTTTTTTTTTAAGAAAAAAGAAACCAATAAATAAATAAATGAGTCAAAACACTTGTTGTGCTGAGGGTGGGCTTCTTCCCCCTTATGCCCCTCCTACTTCACACCCCTTACTATTCCCTGTGTTTAGCTCCTGTCAAATCAGATTTATCAGGGCATATAATTAAGAGTTGGGGGAAGGGGAGAGAGGGGGGGCGAAAATTTGCAGCAATTAAAGACAGCACAGAATTACACCACCACTATGTTTTAAATTTTCAACAGCCCAAAAACAATTATAAGTAAAGACAACAAAGAAAGTATAGTGTCACTAAACGCCCACAATCTAAGTTTAAAAGAAAACCCGGCGGGCCTTAGTTGCGCACGACCTAAGGTTGTAGACGGTGGAGGCGTGTTTTAGCGGAAGGGCGAGTGAGGCAGGAATGGCCGTTCTAACTATGTTGTCAACGAAGTTGCCAAGGGTGTAGGTCCGGAACTTCTCAAAGGGTAGCCACTCTAGACAAAGTATAGCTACTTGTGGGGTGAGTGAGGCGGGGCCGAGTTTGGCGACATGCGTTATTGTATTGTGTCCCACTTTGGCGAGGCTAGAGGACGGACTGGGCAAAGGCAACAAGCCCGTAAGAGAGTGTAGGGAGAAGAATCCCCTTAGCTATGGCAAGCCGAGCTGCTGGGGTGAGGCAGTCTTTAGCCCTATAGGCTAGGCCAAGCTTGGCATTAGTCGCTTTACACATGGACCGAATGTGCGCAGTAAGGTTCAATTGGGGATCGAGAGTGACACCAGGTATTCCTGGTGTCTTCTGCCAATAGCTTGGCAGAAGACACCAGGAGAAAGGACTGCTGTGTGACTGGACTTCTCTGCTGGGACTATATTGCCCTCCTTCCCACGCAAAGCTAGTTCTATTTTTATAGGCACAGGATTTGACTGACAACAGGAACTTCCTGTTTGGGAGCAGGAAGTGAGTGATCACAGAACCACCAAAGACCCACCATCCTAGAAGGGCAAGAGTAGCTCTCCGGCCCCCTCTAGCTGCTGGAGGTCTGCCTCTGAGCAAGTAAGTCGTCTACTGAGAAATATATAGGATATTCTTGTCTCAAAACAGGACAATCAGCTGCTTAAAGGACACACAGGCAGAAAGTAAGGAGAGAGAGAAAAAAAAAAAAGAGGAAAGAGTAAGGATTGCAAACAGCTAAGGGGCCAGAAATAAGACATGATTGGAGTGGTACAGTGCAGTGGCTGTGGAGCAGCAGTCTTCCAGGAGATGTTCTGGAGGATGCGGTGTTGTCCCATCTGCAGGCACCTCTCTGGGCTGAGGGAGGAGGTTGCTCATCTCCAGGCTGAGTTGGCCAGGATTTGTGGGACCTCCTCTTCCATCCAGAGACCACCAGTGCCACTGCCGTTGCCTCAGAGGTTGCCAAGAAAGAGGAGCGGTTGGACCACAGTGGGCTCAGGGAGGGTGAGGGTGGTGGAACAGAGGTGCATCCCTCCAGTTGTACCTCTCCACAATTCCTATGCCATTCTGGCAAAGTGTGGTTCCTCTTTGGAGGCACCCGCAGTGGAGACCAAGGAGGATGCTGGGAACCTCCACAAAGGAGACCCACAGGAGGGTGGCAGGGGACCCTGCAGGGGAAGGAAACAACTCCTGGTGGGGGATTCCATTGTTAGGAAGGTAGAACTGGGGGAGGAAGGGGAGAGGGAGGTAAGGTGCCTGCCTGGCACCATGGCTTGGAGGGACAGGGAGCGAATCCTCAGGATTGCTGGAGCAGCTGCACAGGGGAGGGAGCTGGATGTCACTGTCCACCTAGGGACAAATGACCTGGCTAAGAAAAGGATTAGAGAAGTGCAGGAAGAGTTTGTGGAATTGGGAAGGGCCTTGAGTCAAGTAGCACTGCATGGTAACCTTCTCGGAGGTGCTGCCCATCTATGGCATAAGAGAGGCTAGGGTGTTCGCACCATGGATTCAATCAGTGGTTGAAAAACTGGTGTGGAGCTCAGGATTTGGCTTCACTGGGGACTGGGGGTCCACCTGGAGTGATGCAAGCCTATACTGGCATGATGGGCTACATCTGTCGGGAGGAACCAGGATCCTAGGTGTTAGGTTTAAATGCTTCATTGTAAGCTTTTAAACTAGCCAAGAGGAGGCACTGGAAAGGAGCAGGAAATCCTAGCCCCAAATAATCGCAGTAGTAAGTAGCGGCAAACACCAACATAGAGGTGTCGATAGGGAGAAGGGCAGGGTAAATGGAGAAAGTGACAAAGGCAAGAAGGACAGGGATGGGGCAAAGGGAGCAAGGCCATCAGGAAATGGAGGTAATGAGTACCAATGCCGTAGTCTGGGCAACAAGCTCCCTGAGCTGGTGGCCTTGATGGAAGAGGGATGCCTGGATATCGTAGCAGTCACAGAAACATGGTACACAGAGAACCATGACTCGGATGTTAACATACCAGGGTACATAACCTACAGGAGAGAGAGGCAGGGGAGAAGAGGGGGAGGAGTAGCTCTCTATGTAAAGGAATGGATAAAAGCAACTGAGCAAAAGAGTAAACAGGGAGGAGAGGAGGCATTGTGGGTCACCTTGGAGACTGGAAAAGGCACCACAATCCGCACAGGGGTTGTGTACAGACCCCCATGTCAGGGGGAGGGAATGGACAAGGATATGATAGAAGGCATTCTTAGAATGGCAGAGAAGGGAGATACTGTTGATGGGAGACCTGAATACGCCAGATGTTAACTGGAGCACATTTGCTGCAGCCACATGCAAGAGCAGGGCCACTCTTGATGCCCTACAGGTGGCAGGCATTAGACAGCTAGTTTGGAACCCACTGTGAGGGAGCAATCTTAGACCTCTGCTCTCAAACGGGGCAGTGAGAGGATCTCAGATCTAGAAGTGGGTTGCCATCTGGGACAAGTGACCATCAAACAGTGTGGTTCACGTTAAACTCAGCTACAGAGTCAAGCCATACAAAAGTGAGGGTACTGGACTTTAGGAGGGCTGACTTTGGCAAGATGGGAGAGTGCCTCAGAAAAGCACTAGCAAACAGGCTAGAAGGAGGTGTGTAACAACAATGGGGAATCATCAAAACTGCCATCACAGAGGCAACAAGCCTTTGTGTGAAGCAAATAAATCAAAATGAAAGAAAAAGCCACTATGGTTCTCCAAAGAGGTGGCTGTGAAAGTCAGGAAGAAAAAGATAACATTCCGGAAGTATAAGGAAACACAGAAGGAGCAGGACAGACAGCTGTACCAGTTGAGGCAGAAGGAAGCAGGGAGGGAAGTCAGAATAGCAAAAGCCCAAACTGAGGAAAAGATAGCCAACTCAGTTAAGAAGGAGATAAAACCTTTTATAGGTACATCAGCGGCGTAGAAAGACAAAGGAGGATACTGAGGCTGAATAGAATGAGCGATTGGGTGGGCAGAGGGGACAGAGAAAAAGCAGGATACTGAATGAATATTTCTGCTCAGTATTCACAAAGAGGAGGGGAAGTGCCTAATCCAATTAACAGAAGCACTCTTAATAGGGGGTCGATCCCAGTCCTTTCACAGAAGAAAGGGTTCTGCAAGAACTCCTAAAACTGAAAGTGGACAAAGCAATGGGTCCTGATGAAATTCACCCAGAATTCTAAAAGAATTAAGGGAGGAACTAGTGAAACCACTGGCTACTCTTTTTAATAAATCATGGGAGGATGGTGTGGTACCCGAGGACTGGAGGAAGGCGGATGTGATTCCCTTCACAAAAGTGGGACCAAGACAGAGGCAGGAAACTACAGACCTGTCAGTCTGACCTCTGTGGTAGGGAAAGTGATGGAGTCACTTCTGAAGGAAAGAATAGTTGAGTACCTAGAGGCCAGTGGAGCACAGGACCCAAGGCAGCATGGGTTCACAGCGGGAAGGTCATGTCAGAGGAATCTAATAGATTTCTTTGACTGGGTGACCAAAGTAGTAGACCAGGAGGGCTGTGGACATGGCCTACCTAGACTTTAGCAAGGCATTTGACACAGTCCCACACAAAAGATTAATAGTCAAATTAACCAGCCTGGGGTGGGTCCCAGGGTGGTAGCCTGGTAAAACATTGGCTGCACAACAGGACACAGAAGGTAATTGTAAATGGAGTCCACTCTGAAGAAAGAGAGTTACTAGTGGGGTACATGAGGGTTCAGTATCGGTCCAGTCCTTTTTAATGTCTTCATCAGTGACATTGCAGAGGGACTGGAAGGAAAAGTATGCCTTTTGCAGATGACACAAAGATCTGCAACAGGTTGATACACAAAGAGTGTGGAAAGGATGAAAAGGGACTTGCAAGGTTGGAGGAATGGTCAAGTATGGCAGCTAGGATTCAATGCAAAGAAGTGCAAAATAATGCACTTGGGAAACAAGAACCCTGGGGAAGAATACACAATGGGTGGGAGGTAGTAACAACAACAAAAAATGAAAGGGACCTGGGGGTAATCATATCAGATGACCTTAAGGTTAGCAAGCAATGTGAGAAGGCAGTAGGGAGGGCTGGGGGTATACTGGGATATATAGGGAGAGGCATCAGCAGCAGAAAACAGGAAGTTGTTATCCCTCTGTACAGACAGTTGGTGAGACCCCATCTGGAGTACTGTGTCCAGTTCTGGAGACCCCATCTCCGCAAGGACATAGACAGGATAGAAGTAGTCCAGAGGAGGGCAACTAAAATGGTGCAGGGTCTGCAACAGAAGCCGTATGAGGAGAGACTAAAGGAGCTTAATATGTATACCCTTGAGGAAAGAAGGGAGAGGGGGGACATGATAGAAACTTTTAAGTACCTCAGTGGAATCAACAAAGTCCAAGAGGGTAGCATCTTTCAGAAAAGAGACTTGTAAGAACAAGGGGACACAATTTAAAGATAGAAGGAGGCGGTTCAGGGCAATGTGAGAAGTATTATTTCACAGAGAGGGTAGTGGATGCATGGAACAGCCTTCCTGAGGAGGTTGTGGGGTCTAAAACTGTGGGAGAATTCAAGAATGCATGGGACAGACATAAGGCAATTCTTGTGGGGGGTAGGAAGAAATAGGCTGTTGGTTAACTAGGATCTGCGGCCTATCCTGTAGGTAGGGAAATGGGCAGACTAGATGGGCCAAGCGGTCCTTATCTGCCGTCAAAGTCTATGTTTCTATGTTTTACAGAGTCAGCGTTAGGAAAGAGGGAGTTACTAGATTCTTGGATTTTTAGGGGGATCGTACAGGAGGTGGTTTTGGCAACGGAGCCAAAGAGCAAGGTCTGCGTTTTCTTAAGGTTCACTGTGAGTTTGTGCCCAATGAGCCAGCTCCTGATGTGGGCAAAATCAGAGTTAAGCTGAGAGTTGATGGAGGTAATGTGCTGGGAGCTGGCTAGGATAACAAGGTCATCGGCGTAGAGTGCAAGGTGCCCATAGGAAGTGACGGAGGGTAGCTATGGAACAATACATAAGTTCCTTTGTGGTAGCAAGGCATAAAATAAGTGGGTTCACATAGCAATTTGCTACCCAACAAAACATTATTTGCTAATCAAGTGCAGCCTTGATGAGCAGAAGTTGCTAATCAACTGATCTGCTGCAATGCAGTAAACATTTTCAGATTGTAGTCATTTATTCCCTGTAACTGTGGTAAAAAGTATAGAATCATGGTAATTTTTCAGACAATGTGACATTCGTAACCCACAACTGCTCTCTTCTGGACTGTATCTTACAGATAAGAATAAACTTTAATTGCTCCTCAGACCTGGCTGATTTTTAATCAAAATGTTGATTAGCGCAGATGACTACAAACATTTTCAAAACTAATTTATGGTTTGGGTAGGTGTGTATAATGGTGTGGTTATTTTACAAGTAAGTTATCTGTTGTTGGCAGTGGGTAATTCAATCTTTTGTTTAATGTTTTGAGCTGTTATTCACACTGTGCTGTACACAGTATGTTATTCAGTCCATCACACTTGGTTATTTAGTTAGTACTGCTCACAATGGACCTTCTTGAAACCCAGGGGAATAGTAACTCTGTTGGTGCTATCTGTATAGATATGACTAAGGCATCAGACCTAGTCAATCATGAATTGCTTCTGCATAAACTCAAGGGACTAGGCCTTGATAATTTGTCCTGCTCCTGGTTTAACTACCTAATTGGCTGCAAGCAGCTGCTTAAGTAGGGAGGTAACCACTCCACCCAGAGAAATATTATAGGTGGGGTTCCCCAGGGTTCTATCCTAGGTTTGTTGCTGTTCTTTCTCTTGCTTAAACACTGAGGCAGTGCCAAGGCTCTGCTCTGTGCAGACAATGCAGTGCTATACAGAAGTCACTCAAACATTGACTCATTTGAGTCAGGCCTCAATTCCAACTTCCATCGACTGGAAATGTGAATTAAGGCAAACAAGCTACTGTTAAATGCCAAAAAAACTACGTCCATTCTCTTTGGCCCTTGCTGTCTCAGCCCTGAAAGGAACCAACTACTGAAAATAAGCTCACTCAACTGTGGCCCCAGAGAGACTGTAAATGCTCTCAAGTATCTGGGAGTTATGCTGCATCAGGAAATCTCTTTAAAGCCACATGTTGACTGGGTGACCAAACAGCTAAATCAAAAACTAAGCTCCTATATGAGTAAAACCTCTAGCTCACCTCTGAAGCCAGAGTACCACAGCTAACAGTAATCTGCAGCCTGCCATCCTGTATGGTGTGCCCCAGCCCTAAATTCGCTCAAAGATACCAAACTAAAGAAGCTTAAACCTTTATATCACTGTGTGTCCTGTTTTGTAGTGGGACACAATAAAAGGAAACACCACTGCAAGGCACTATCCATGATAAACTGGCCCCCTTCGGAAAGTACAATTCACTATTCCACACTCTGCCTTGCACATAAAATTGCACACTCCCTTCCCCCTAATCTTGCCTCCATCCTAGAAATTAAACCTCACAGGAGAGTTCCTCAATCTGAATTGCAACAGATTCTGGCAAGAGGTCATTTGCCTCTGTGGCCCCTAGGCTGTGGACCAACCTCCTGGCTGATGTTCAGACCTGCACCAATCACAAGCCCTTCAAATCTTCTCCCAGGGGTATACACCTTGGCCCCAATTCACAAAGGGTGATGCAGACCTTGTACCGAGCCTTGTGTTAAATCTGGAGGTCAGCTCAACTCCACTGACATATTGCCGCAGAATATGCCCAATTCAAGAAAATTAGGCACATTTGTGACAGTTTTCCAGATTTACAGCAGCTTGCACTAAATATTTGGTGTAAGCCCCGTACAATAGGTCCCAGAGATTGCAGTAAACTAGACCAGAAAAAGCTGGTCTAACTTGCAGCAGTCAGTGCATGGGATTGAGACTCCCCATCACTGGCCACGGAATGCTGCAAGCCCCGTGCGCCAGATATTTGGCGCACCTGAGGCTTGTGGCAGTCTAGGAACATTTGCAAATTGACCCTCTTGTGTGCAGCCATTGCACTTGTACTAGCTGCGACCACCTCATGACCCCTGTGAGGTCACTGGCCAATGCCCTGCACAGACTATTAGATTTACTGCTATACTTCCTTAATATTTGTTAAAGTCTGTACAGCTTAAGCCTGTCAATATGCCATGGCTTTGTAATGACTGCAAGTTGCCGTGCCACCTAGGCAGCCTGGGTCGCACTTGAAAACGGTCCTCTGTACCAGTGTACCTACCCGGTTAAATATATAAACAAAATATTGTCTGTACCCTGATTATTTCTCATCGCTGTCTTTATCTTATTGTCATGTACTGTTACTTGTATTTATAAATGACTGCTGAATGTAATTTATTCTGTGTCACTCCTGAAAAAAAGGGACTTTGAGACTCAGCGACCCCACCCGGTTAACAAAGTCCAAATAAATCAATATTCATACTCTTTTTGCTGCTAGCAGTGAATAACTGCATTTCTCCACCACTGGAAATCAGTGTAATATAGTAAGTTTTTCTTTTTTTGTTTAAAGCTGCTATATGTACTGTAACTCATAAAATGCATAATAGAACATCTAATAAAATATAAATAAAAAAAGATTGCAAATGCATACTGACATTCTATTGGTATGATGAAAGGAACCTAAGGTCCATCGTGTCCATCCCTCCTGCTGCATGTCATTGAGTGCATAGAACTTCATTATGGACACACATCCAAGCCTATAAGATGACATGTTACCCCTACCCCTACTCATGGTGTGCAACCCTTACTCAGGAATCTGTGTAGCCCTGCTCTGAAAATTCTAATAGAGATAGTTTCTACAACCTTACTGGGTAAGCTATTGTGCTTGATAACCAACCCTCAGTGTGAAGCGATGCTTTCATTGTGTATTCATGTTTTTGCTGCAAACATAGAAAATAATAAAAAAAGAAACAAAAAGGAGTTACTACAATATCCAGATCATTTTCTATAACACATGATAGTAAAAATAATAATAAGCAGGGATCAAAGTTTAATTTTGCAGCCACTAGCCAGCAGGGCTAGTGATTAGGAAAATCCACTAGCCTCACAGATATTTCCACTGGCCTGGCTGGTGTACTTATTGAAATATTACCTTTTCCAGTACAAGCCTTCAGGGCTAGTTAAAGAGATTCACTAATGTCTGCCCCCTGCCACTGATTAAACAGTGACTTACTGCCACAGGAGTCTGCCGGTATAAATATTCCACAAGGAAATACAGCCTTTAAAAAGTTATTTGCCTCATAAAATCATAGAAACCGGGTCCCAAGGACTTCCCGGTTGTTTCTCTGCCACCCAGCTCTGCCCTCGTGCTCACTAGCGTGATGACAAGATGCCAGTGAGAGCGTGGGGCCATGCCCCATTATATTCCAATTGGCCAATTGCTACTGAAACGTGGGCACTTGTCTACTACCAAGGCCCAAGGAGCCGGGTGGCAGAGAAAAAAAAACAGGAAGTCCTTGGGACCCGGTTTCTACGATTTTACGAGGCAAACAATTTTTTAAAGGCTGCATTTCTTTGTGGAATATTTATACCGGCAGACTAATGTGTGGTGGTAAGTCACTGTTTAATCTGTAGCAGGGGCAGAATAACAAATGTTGGTGAATCTCTTTAAAGGAAAATCTTATTAGCCTGATACAAAACCTACCAGCATTTGGCTAGTGGGCTGGTGCCAATTTCAACCCTTGTTAAAGTATATTATCTTTTTTGGGAGGGGCTTAACATTTTACATTAATCATCTCATTAATTCTTTAACACAAAAAGTACATCAATTATGTTGTCTATTGTTGGCTCGAAGTTTGCTCACCATTCCATAAGAATTATGAAAGTAAAATTACTTTCTTCCAGGGACCCATACCCACACATTTATATAGATGACAGTAGAGAAAATGTTCATCTGTTTTTCTCATTAATAAGTAACATCACATATATCATCCTTGTATCACACAGTTAAAGTTTAGATGCGTAGTTTATTTGACAACACAGGTTCATGGTTGGGAGAATCCTGCCAGAGGAACCTGTTTGATTTCTTTGAGTGAGTCACTAAGAGTACATAAGTGCGAAGTGGTGTGTATCCTTCACTTGTACTTCAGCAAGACTTTTGACTCTGTACCCCATAAGAAACTGATCAGAAATCTGGAGGACCTGGAGGTAGCAGAGAAACTCAGTGGCTGGGTAGCTAGGTGGCTGAAAGACAGGACCCAGAGGTTGTTGGTGGCGGTGGAGAGCTCTCAGAAACTAGGGATGTCACCAGTGGGGTCCCACAGGGCTTGATGCCTGCACTGGTGCTGTTTAATGTCTTCATCAATGACATTGGAGAGGGCATAAAGGGCAAGGTTTGCTTGTTTGTGGATGACATCAAGCTCTGTGGGAGGATGGGTGCAGCTAAAGGGATTCAGGACCTAAAGAAGATCTGGCCAAGCATGAGAGGTGGTCTGGGATGTCAACCTGGCTTTAAAGTGAAGAAATGTAAGGTAATGCACACTAGAACCAAGAACCCAAAGACAGAGTACAGTCATGGGGGGAGGAGGTGCTGGTAACCAAATCTGAGAAAGAGAAAGACCTGGAGGTGCTGATCACAATTGACCTGAAGCACTCCTCACAATGTGGGAAGTCTGTGACAAAGGCCAACAGAATGTTGTACTGCATTGCCATGGGGATAAGTAGCAAAAGGGAGAAGTCGTACTGCCATTATATAGATTACTGGTGCAGCTGCACCTTGAGTATGGTATGCAGTACTAGTGTCCCTACATGAAGGAGGACATTAATCTTTTGGAGGCAGTCCAGAGGAGGGCAACAAAGATGGTTAAAGATCAGCAGGGCAGGACATACGAGAAGAGGTTGGATGCCCTGAACATGTACTCCCTGGGGCCGGGGGCATGACTGAGCTCTTTAGACATTTGAAGCGCATTAACAAGGTGGACAAGGAGAATCTCTTCAGTCTCAGTGGAAATCAAAACACAAGAGGACATTGCCTTATGCGGGGGGGGGGGGAGAAGGGTCATCAAGAAGTAGTCCAGGAGACATTTCTTCATAAAGAGGGCGGTGGCAGGGTAGAATGGACTCCCTGATACCCCTAAAACCAGTGGAAGGCTTCAAAAGAGGATGGGACAGGATATAAGATAAGGTCAGAACCAACAGGGGAATGGCCAGAAAGGAGGGGGTATCAGATGGGGAGGAGGGGCGGAGTGCTTAACTGTCACTTTCATAAGTGGCCCTATCACTTTTTGCTATCATGGTAATATATTTAACAGGGAAAAATTTACCCCCCAATGTCCTTGGCTCTACCACTTTTCAAACTGTTCCGGCACCACTGCCTGCTGGCAACATTCGTAAGTTCTTAAGTGGGAGGCACTCAGTAATGTTAGCTTTCTCCTCCTCAAAGTCTGAACGCAAATCAAGTAGGAAGGCTAACATTTTTCTCAATTTATGGTGGAGCTGCATCCACATCTTCAAAGAAGGAATCTGCCTTATCGGATAACTTTCCATCAAGCAGGAGATTGCAAAGTACAGTAGTTTAATCACCAGCGTTTTTTTATCTCCGCTCTGATTGTAAGAAATGTTTTCCTCCAATGTTGGGTAGCAAGACAAAAAATTAGGATAGAAGTGCAGCTGCATTCTTTATAAGAGACATTATGTTTCTCTCTTGCCAGTTGTAGGTGTCTATTTCTTTCTGTTAGTGTTTTTAAAGTTAAAATAACATACCTGGCTTTATGGGCATGAGCTGAACCAAATGCTGACTCACCAGCTTCTTGCCTTTCGGCTACAGGATGAAATACTGAATCCAGAATCAGCACAGGTTCAAGAAAGAAAACAACTTAAATCTTTTCCACTTCTGTTTTCAATTCATTAACACAAACTCCAGCTGGCAGTGCAATAAGCCATAAGTTTTTCAATAAGACGGTATTCTCAGTTTTTTTAGGCTGTGAAACAAATGACTGCTGCTCATGCTAAGACATGTTAACAGTCCCCTCCACATGTTGAATTCAAGTAGACAAATCAAAAAGTTCTATTTCAAGCTTGGAGACGTGATCCTCGATGGCGTTTGCCTGAGTCTCAATAGCAGTGCAATGGGACGAAATATTAAATAGTGCAGATGGCATTCTATCCATGGATTGCGAACTTCATTTAGGAAGTCAGAAAATAAGATGTACATTGAGGTAAGAATAGGCTTTTATGGTGGTTTGGATTTAGCACCCATTTTAGATGCCGATTCAACGGGGAAGCCATGAGTCACCAGGAAAACCAAACTGCCACCAGAAATGAAACAGCTTTCACCAGATTTGGGGATAAAAACTTATCAAAAGTAACCCCTCTGTTTTCTGCAGTCTCTCGTAGTCCGAGTCCAGTATTCTAAACCACAGAGTCACTGAAAAGTATGAGTTTGGAGCGGAGTTATAGCGAAAACTTGCAGAACTCTAAAGCAGATGTGCAGCCATCCTGTGCTCACAGCCCCCCCACAAAGTGATGTTTTCTCATGTTTCTGCTACTTCTGCTCCACTTTCTCCAGTTTGAAGATATATCCTTGAGTTCTGCTCTCACTCACCAGCTCAAACATCTGTGCATGTTCCACCCTGTCTATCCTATTCAGTATCTGGAAGACTGTGCTCATACTCCTACAGCCTTCTCCTTTCTAGGCTAAAATAATTTGACTATGGCCAAGCTCTCCTCCTAGTGCTTCTACCAAAGTTACTAATCAGCGTGGTTGCCCTGTGCTGAACCCACTCCAATTTTTAAATACCCTTTCTGCACTGCAGTAACCAGAACCGGCACAGTGGTCCGGATGTGGTCAAATCAAGGCCTTGTACAAAGGGAGGATCACATCCATTGACCTGATTTTCACCATACTCCATACATCCCAGCATTGCATTTTGTTTCTCTATAGTGGCGGCACAATGCCTGCCTTGACTGGTCCTTTTCCTTGGTTGTGCTGTTAACTGCTGTACCACACCCAGTGCATGTGTGTCCTAGATTCCTTGTCACTAGGTACAGTATAGTACCTTGCACCCACCCACACTAACTCTATGCACCCAATTTTTAACCCATGCCACAATGTGAACAGCTCCCTATGTAATGCAACCCTTCCACTGGCGTTTCCAAAATTCCTACCAACTTAAGGGTCATCAGCAAAATTCAGAAAACTCCTGCTGACTCCCTCCTCCAGGTAATTAATAAATACTTTACACATCAATAGACCCAGCACTGAGCTCTGAGATGCTCCACTCAGACCATCCACTACCAATCTCTGCTTCCCACCTGTAAGCCAGAGGCATTGTTAGGGTACAAAAAGATCCCGGTCTCAAGACCTCAAAGTCTCGGGGTAGACCACAGATTGTTTTATTTTATTTATTTTTTTTTTTAATGAAAGGATTAGTTTCAACAGTACTACTGAAGAGAGGTTTGGGCCCATATGAAAACATTCAGGGCTCTAGCCCCCAAGGTCTCATTCTACCAATGCCCCTGCTGTCAGCTAATTTGTTATCTACCTCCTGTACACTTTGTGGATTCGATATTGTGGTACTTTTTCCGTGACTTTTCCATGTGATAGTGTCAATGGCCTTATCTATGTTCAAATAGACTACATCCACTGCATGTGTCCCTATCCACCTACCTTGTTACCTTCTCAAAGAAGGCAGTCTTGTCAGCATGCAGTAGTTGCACTGCGTCCTTCACAACTACAGTATTATATGTTACAATGATACTCAGACCGTGGCTCCCGAGCCTCAAGTGGCTCTTCAACTTATCATCTGCGGCTCTTCCCAGTAAGTGATGCAAATAGTTCCCGCATTATACAGTATTATCCCACCAAGATGCATTACTATAAGTCTGAAAAGTTGATGCATGAAATTTTGTCTTACCACTGCATTATAGCCCAGCAAGCACCATCTGCAAAGTTTACTTCTCTTTGTGATGTAATTCTGTGTGAAGAATTCGACACGCAGTACAGTGATCTAGTTCCGCATACCAAAGTAAAGTGGCTTTCTCGCAGCCGCATGCTAGCACATGTTTTGGATTTGTTTGAACCACTCAAGCTCTTCATTACTGGATGTGGTGAAATTGCATGCTTTCAATTCTTGGATGATACTGACTGGTTTCTGCGTGCTGTGTTACTGTGTGACATTATTCAGTACTTAAACGAGTTAAGTATGAAGTTGCAAGACAAGAATAACACAGTGTATGAGTTATAGTCTGCTGTCACGGCTTTTTCTTGCAAGCTGCACCATGCCAGACTGTGCAAATGTTAACTAAAGTTTAGTAAATGAAATGAAAGAAATGAAATAAATGTTTTGTAAATGAAATCATTTTTTGTTATACTGGAATGTGTACGGCAAAATTGACTTGGAGGTGCACGCTGTGGCTTTTTGGTTAATACTGACTGCTCATGTGTCTCCTGAGCCAGTCAGCACTGATGTCACGGTTTTACACCCTCCATCTACTTGACATTTTGATAAATACATGTAAGTTTATGTTAAGGATTCTAGGACAACTGCAGTATGACAATACTACATTTTTTAGACTTCTGATTGTGATAACACAGTATCTTGGATTGCAGAAATAATTTTGTTTCAAAGTAGCTTGGCAAAAAAAAAAAAAGGCCTTCTCAATACCCTTAGTCTCAAAAAATGTCTACATATGTTCATGTTGACATTTGGTTGTTTTTTTATTTCAAACTTTTTATATTTAAAACATTTAAAACAGAACATTTACAAAGCAATCCCTTTTGGGAGACAAAAGATAAAACATATATAGAGGACAGTGCATGAGTGCTCATACACCATCTTTTATACTGTATGGGCACTCAAAAATTAACATACGTGTCCTTAATTTTGTGTTTTTTCATCACTGCTCGTTTCCCAGGCCAGCTCTCACCGCCATGGCAGTTTCCTGAACAGCAGCGGTCACCGGAACACACATGCATGAATGCGTTCCAAGTTGCACTGCAGTAGCTACATAGCTAATGCAGCACAACAAACAAAGTGATGAAGCTACTGCAGTACAACAATGCTGTTCTAGACATGGATTTCCATGCAGAACAGCATTCTACCACATACTATACAGTTAGAGGATAATGTATGGGTCACTGTGCACAAGGCTGTACTGGCATTGAGAGGTTGTCATGACTACCATCTGACCTTAAGAGTGAAGCTTGAGCGGTCCCAGGTAGTCATGACAATCTCAAGATGCCAAACAAGCCTGGCTCAGTATTACACCTGTTGTTTTCGTAGCATATGGGTCTCAAAGAAGTTACCACCACCATGGAAAAAAAACTGCTAACAAGACCATCACACAACTGACTTCACCCCCCAGCTGTCCCCACCTGCAGCCATGCTTTGTACTCACCCCCTCTCCAACCAGTGAGCATATAGGTCTGTTGAAAGGGAGGATGTGTCTGTATGGTTCCGCTCTGAGGAAAGAGCGAGTTTTGCTGTGGGAGATAGAAAGGTGACTGGTAATGATGGCTTGACGGTGTCAATGCTGCTAAGGGATGAGATCAAAAAGGAGATGTTCTGTGGAAGTATAGAATAATTACTTACCTTAACAGTAGATCTTCAAAAGAACCTCCTTGGCGGGGGGGGAGGGCTGTTGAGCCTGAGCCGAGAGGCAGCAAATACCTACAGCTCTTGCTATTGAGGAATAGAAGCTCCATATTTGCTAATTTGCAGTTGAAATCGTGGAAATCTGTCTGCAGATTTAGACAGAGGAGCCAAGAATTGATAAGATGGGCAACCCATGGAAAGATCGTGGTGGTGGAACAGGTGGGAAATCGAGTGGGACCTCTTAGCCTCCCAGACCAGAGACTACTAAGCAGGCCACAATCGAGTCAGAACCACAGGAAACATCATCTTTGCTGGGCATGAAGATACAGAGACTAATTTCTTCAGTCTCTGACCTAAATACAAATATAGATTCCTTTGGGGCCAGGGTTGCAACTGTCGAGACAACAGTAGACCAGCTGAAAATAGAGAACATGGACATTAAGCGGCAAATGGAGAACGCTGCAGCAGTGACAACAACGCTAGTAAAAGAGAATGCCCACTTTAGGGCCAGGCTGGAAACTCTCAAAAACCAGGCCCGCTCTTCGCATATCCACATTCTTGGCCTACCAGAGAGGATTGAGGGGGATCACCCCCTTCTATTTCTACACGACTGGATTACTGAAAAGCTATTGCCTGAAGGTCAAGATTTTCGATTTGGACTGCAAAAAGCCTACCGTATTACCCCTAGAAGCTATAGAGAACAACCCAACAGTCCACGTACATTATTGGTGGTCACGGATGGAGTGGGGACTCGTGATAGAATCCTTCAGCTGGCGAGACAAGCTGGGACTCGGACACAAGACAAACAGACAGTATATTTATTTCCAGATATCAGTTATGCGACTCGCATGCGTCACAAAAAAATTTGACGTTTGTCAAAAGTTAAGAGAGGCAGCTATACTGCATTCCATGATTTACCCTGCTAGACTGCGCATTGTCTACAAGGACAAGGTGTGGATTTTTGCTGACCCCACAGAAGCGGGAAAATGGACCTCCCGTCTCCAACCTACTCGCAGTACCCAGAAGGAAGATGTGGAGATAGCCAGCGACGATCTGGAGAGTGATGAGGATGTCTGATTTGAGTTAAGTATAGCTCATTGAAAAAACATTTTTCTTCCGTTTCCACCCAAGCTGCCCTAAATAGAAGGCTGATGTTCTTTACTGAATTGTAACTTTTGGACATGGACTGCCTGCATTTTAAGAAGAATTCCCTTTTGGGAAAGATGTTTGGACCTTAAGTTTATGTCTCTCTGTTTTAATGTATCCAGTGGATGCTCTAAAACAGGGCATCTACCAGAACCCAGGCAGAGAAAGGTGGCTCACTATATATTTTGTCTGCTCATTTAGTTTTATAGCAGACCTTCAAGAAGGTATGGAGTTTTCTTTTTAATGTTTACCACAGTAGAGCTTTTATACAACTTGTTAACCCTACAATATAAGTGAATATTTTTGCTGCCAACTGCTTAAAATATGGTTTTTATATACTTTAGATCCACGTTTGACACCACAAGCCCTGTCAGGGGCATGGCAATGTTGGACTGCTTATTTTGGACTTTAGTATTTACGAATTAGTAAAACTGCTCATGGGCTTATGTCAACAGCAACTTCTGATGATATGGAATAGTGTTTAACTTCTGTAGATACCCCCTCCGTGTGGTACTGCAATATTATAGATACACCTATCCTTGAATTAAGGAGGCTTTGTTCTCTGTGAAATGTATAAACCATAACAGGAATGTCTGATATGGTCATGTCATTTTAATATAAAAATGACAAACTAATAAAAATAAAGAGAACCTCCTCCACTGAGCCACATCATGGAACTGCAAGCTGCTGAGATCATGATCACCCAGAAATATTTGCTGGCTGGTGTTGCCCATGTCGACACCACATATATATGTAATAGATAACCCCACTCTTAGGTGTGCGGTCACGCTCTGATATACGCACGCCTTGGTGTGATCAACCACCAAAGCGTGCGTATATCAGGCGAGACCACACACACGTAGAGTGGGTCATCTATCTTATAAAATGGCAAAATTGTTTTGGAGGGTAAAAGTGCAGGTGTGCGGTCGCGCTCTGATATCACGCACAGTCATGTGATGTGTTTAATACAATAGAAGTTTGGATTAGTTGCTTTTATTTTCTCATATATATATATATATATATATATATATATATATATATATATATATACATACACACACACACATATATATATACACATACACACACACACACACACACACACACACACACACACACACACACACACACACATATACATACATATCTGTATATAACATGCACATCCCCAGCAAGCCTCAGTTCCCCAAAGGAAACAAGCTTGGCAGATCATCAGACCAGCCGGGTTCCCCAAGTGACCAGGACAAAACCAGGCACACAAGATAGGATACAGAAATCTGAGTACAAATGCCATATGAAGCATCAGAGGAGAACCAGCTTGCGAGAGCATGCAAGATAGTCACCCATCACGCAACCTGGGGGAAGGCGGGAGGGACAGTAATACCTGGGGGGAGTCAGAGTATCTGCATCAGAGGAGAAGGACCTGGGAGTGATGATCACTAGTGACCTGAAGCACTCCACACAATGCAAAATAAGGCTGCATCTAGAGTATGGAGTTCAGTACTGGTACCCACACCTCAAAAAGGACATTAACCTGCTGGAGAAGGTCCAGAGGAGGGCTACAAAGATGATAGCTGGTCAGCAGGGCAAGGCATATGAGGAGAGATTGAGGGCACTGAACATGTACTCCCTTCCTGGAAGACAGGCAAGAGAGAGGGGACATGATTAAGACCTTCAAGTACTTGAAAGGAATAAATAAGGTTGATAAGGAGAGTCACTTTAAGCTAAGTGGCAACCATAACAAGAGGCGGTACAGTCTTAAGCAGGAAGATGGGAGGTTTAGGAAGGAGGTCAGGAAGCACTTCTTCACAGAGAGGGTGGGGGACACTTGGAATGCGCTACTGAAGAGGTCATCTCAAGAGAGGCTGGGATAGGCATGGGGGAAGGTAAGGATCATGGGTAGGGAGAATAGGAGGAGTGCGGAGGGAGGGTGGGGATATTAGCTCAAGCTGTGGACCCTGCAATACCAGCTGACTTGACAGACCAAATTACCTTATTCTGCTGGCTTCTTCGTATGTTCATATGTTAGTAGTGGCTCAATGTAGGAGATTATCAAAGATCTATTGTTATAGTAAATAACTACTCTATCTTCTTTGAGGATATTTCCCTCCACTGAGTCACATCAAGGAATGATTCCCAAGCAGTACCAAGCACAGAGAGAGGACGGCAGCACTTAATGATCCTGAATAAGGAGGGCTTGCAGCACAGTGAGGCCAAAGCTGGCACGTCTATGAGAAATAATGCCAACTGTAGTGTTTAGTGAATGTATCAACAGTACGCTAAGTGACAGCAGCACATATGTCATCCATGGACACACTGTGGAAAAAAGTCACTGAGGTAGCCACCCCACATTATGAGTACGGCGAAGACCAGGAAGGTGCTTATCGTGCTTCTGATAACAGAAAGTAATGCAACTGGCCAACCATTTGGAGAGGCCGTATTTAGAAATGGGGCGCACTCATCACGGTGGGGCAAATTTTACAAACAGTTATGAGGATTTGCTACAATCATTAGTATGATCTAAGTACCAGCACTGCAGCCTGTGGACATCAAGCGTATGTAAATGACCATCCCCACTATGCATGAGAATATGGGAATATAAAAACAAATAGGAAGACCAATGGTCTGATTTAGTGTTCTCTCAGACACAACTTTCAGAAGAAAATGAGAATTAGTATGCAATTTAACTCGTCCTTGTGGAAAATAAGAAAAGGAGAATCTGCAACCAGAGCCTGCAGCTTGGAAATGCATCTAGTATACTACATAGCCACTAGGGACCGTGTCTTCCAAGAGAGGAAGCGCGGCTCACAAGTAGCGGTAGGCTCAAAGGGAGGAACAGTTAGGGTCTATAGTACCACATTAAATTCACACATCGGAACCAGATCACAGACCAGGGGTGTAAAAGACAGATCCCTCTGAGGTACCAATGGGGAACCTTCTTTGGATCACTGTCTTGCCATCTGTGAGGGCATGAAAAGCCAACACCAAGGCCAAATGGGAATTTATAGAGGAATACCCCAGTCCTGAGTCCTTAAGAAAAAAGAGGCAGTCCAGTACTTGATTACCAGGACATGTTAAAGGGATCCAGGGCATGTGAAGTACACCAAACTGTAAAATGTTTCCATCATTGTGCACAGCATCAGAGGCATTCTAGCCAACAACAAAACAGTTGCAACTGCTGGAGAAACCCAAAAGTGGGAGAGAATTACATCCTCAGGAGCCAGGCATGGAGGTGTAAGGACCATAGATCCAGGTAAACCAGGAAACCCTGCCTATGTGTCAGAAATCATGCCTGCGGGATACCAGGACAAGGGATTCTACTACCAACTGCTGGATCAAAAGGAACCACATCTGCCATCAAACACCACCCACCACAGTTTGACACCTGGGTGCCCAATCACGGGTGCAGCCAACCCCCCCCCCTTCATAGTCCACCACCACCTGCAAACTCAGTTCCCCTTTACTAATTTAAAATCCACAGATGTGGCCCACCTTCATGAGTCATGACTGACGTTTTGGCACAGTGACACCTTTCCAAAGTAACTGCAATTTGCAGGGAAATGAGCAAAGTGAACTATGCAGGCTATAATTTTAACTTTGTGTGTGCTTTAAATAAATTTGGCTACTATTACCGCAGTTAGTCATTGGACTAAATCTGGCTATACCTGGTTAAACAACTAAATAAAAAACTAAAAAAAAAAAAACTGTGACAACTGGATTGGAGAAGGCACAGCAGATAAATGTATATGAGAAAAAGCGAAGGAAAGGAAAAAAATGCATGAAACCAACCGGAAGGCTGAAGAGTGGTAAGATCTGCTACATATCCCTGTAAATTGCATTTTAAACAGACTTTTTATCTCACTTCATGAACATGGCAGATGTCTTTCTTCATACCCCTTCACAAACCTGTTTTTGCAGTCGTTCCACAAAATCACATTTTGGGTGAAATTTCATAAATGACACCTGTCTATATACTGGGGAAATAAAAATACGATCTTAAAAATTCAGGGTCATAGTCTAAGAAAAAAAATTAAGTTTGAATCTCTTCATTTCCCAACCATGACAATTTCACTATTAAAACTTGTTTTTTTATTTATTTATATAAGCAAGCAAAAATGATTGGCACTGGCCAAGGCTTGTTTTCTAATTGTATTTTGTCCCTAATTTTCTCCCTGCCTGCTCCCATCTGGACATCTCTCCTCAACCCAGTGACCCAGCATCCCTGGGACTTACCCTTTCACTCCCATGACTTGCCCCTTGCTCCCCCCCCTCAAAAAGCAGGCTCTAGAAAGGCTAGGTCTGGCTTTGTATTTATTTGCATTAATATCTTAGCCAAAATACATATTTTTTTGTATAATATGGCAAACAGAGCCTATTTTCAACTCTAATGGTGCCAAAATGTTTTAAAAATTGCCATTTAAATATAAAAATATTTTCTTGCTTCAAAAGCAAGTGGCAGAGCAAGCCCTGATCCAGTAAGGTACCCAGTCTGTGGTGCTAGGCCTGCAGGAGGACCATCCTGCTTGTTCGGGATGTTTTCTTTCATGTTTTCTCCCTTGAAGATGTTGACATGCAATGGCACAGAGCTTCGTGCTGATGTCACATGTCCTTCTGGGCCTCCCAAGTAGCAGGACAGCTAGCCTTTGCTAGATGTCAGTCAAATTGCTAGAGGTGCAACCCTAAATCCCAGGGAGAGGGGAGCAGTCCTCTGGATGCTTGATCCCCACCCCCAAACTGACCCCCGGCGACTCAAATGCTCTCCTAGATCTGGGTTACCAACATTGCAGGTGGTAACACTATCACTGTGCCAGTTTTGCAGGCTTTCCTGAAGATAATGTAGAGAATACTGGATGGGTAGCTATGTATAACCAGTGTGTTCTGCCAAAGAGGGGTTCTGATTTCCTCTGACTTCAAAAGGGAAACTTGAGATGTCTGGTAGAATCAGAAACCCAAGGTGGCAGAACACATTGGTTGTGCATAAAGTTTCTCACCCAGAATTGTTTTTATAGCGTGTAGTAAAAATATACAGATCCAGAAATCTTTGGCTGTTCAGTTACTTTAATCTAGGCCACTTTCTCTCACGCCCCACTCCCCCTGCCTGCTCCAGAGTCATTAATTGTAACATTTTTCAATTTTTACCTTACCCATGTTTAGAAAGCGTTTCTTTTCCCCCTTGCTGCTGTTCACTCTCCTGCTTGCTACTCCACTTTTTGTCTTTGTGAACTGCTGTACCATCAAGTCAAATGTGCATGCAACAGTTCTTTTCCCTTTCAAAGCAAAACTGATTCAGTCTCTAGAGGATTCAGAATGCTGTTGTACCACAGAGAGTACCATCATATAGTGTATGGTGGAACATTGTTCCAACTTGATTTTCATGTCAGCTGAAACGCTGTTCTACCACAGTGCAAAGGTCATGAAACGCTGCTCAACTCTTTTGTGATAGAACAGTGTTTTAGCTGATTTGAAAACCCCATGAGCTATACACATTTCAAAATAATGGAGGCAATAGTTTGAGCAACAGAAACCGCAGGATCAACCAGAAGGAAAGACGTGCAACGGCATGATCAGAAACTGGAATAAATCCTGCAGATTCAGGATCAACCAAATACATTGTAAAAATGCAGGATCAACCAGATATGTTAAGATATAGAATTATAACCAGCCCAGTGGCATGGAGGGCTAAGGTGCTGGGCTCCTTACCTCCTGCCACGCTGGCGACCCGGGGTCAGGAAAGGACTCAGGTTGCTCGGGGGCCAGCGGGGAGAGGAAGGATAGAGTGTCTCAGGACAGCTCTCCTTCCTCAGTGAAGGTGGCTGCTGTGGCACGCTGTTTGCCTGCTGCCCAGCGGTAGCTGGGTGGCAGCATTTGCACACCACAATGCAGGGAAAGGGATCCCATGTTCAAGGCACTGGAGCCATCTCTGCGGAAGCAGAGTTTGAATGTTGCGCCCATTGCACGTCCGTGAGCCCAGGGAGGAAAACTGGAGGAAAAAACCCTCTGAGCGGCAGGATGAAGGACCACCACTCACAGGTGCTGCACTGGTGGCTGGGCACAACAATGGGTCATGTGGCAGAAGACTGTGGTGAAGGATAGTCCTGGTAGAGCTGGGTGACAGGGCTGGGGGGTGGGTGGGTCGGTCTGAAGGGGTGCCACCAGAGGAAGCAACAGGAGATAAATAGTAAAAAAAAGGAAAAAGTACAGAATTACTCACTAAACTGCAGTTACCTCCTCCACTTTGTATTTTCTCGCTAAGTGAGACGTCAGATGCCATTTTTTTCATTGAAAATCCCTCACTAGCATGACAACCGATGGGACCGTGTGCTGCTAACGTAGGGACATCTAGTCCCTAGCAACCATACAACTCACCAAAGCAACCAGCTCTATCTCCTGAAATAAGAAATGAGATAAAGCAATTTCTTTTTGAATTAAAAAAATACATAAATGCTAAAACAGTATTAAAATAATTTGAGGAACACCATACACGATAAAAAAATACAGGATGGACAATCCTGTACAGAACCAGTGTGTTCTGCTACCTTGGGGTCTGATTCTCATGGACCTCTCGAGCATTGCTCTCAAGGTCACAGGGACTCAGACCCCTCTGTGGCAGAACACACTGGTTCTGCATGGTTGCCCATCCAGTATTCTCTATGTTCTATGACTTCTGAACTGTGGTACAACAGCATTTTGAAAGAGATGGATGGAATTCTATGCAGGACAATATTCTACACTATAATGGGTTTTGAGTCAGTGTGTCCTCCCCCAATTACTGGCATATGTCATACTCCACGAAGACTCACATTTTGTTAAATACCACACAGTTTAAAACAAATTACTGCTCAAGTTCTCCATTTCTAGTACCCTTACTTAATTCAAGAAATGTAACTTCAAAATACAATTTTGGAATAGCTTATTTTTTGTTGTGTTTTTTTAATGAACTCACTTAACAGCGGACAAAAAGAGGAACATGGATTTGATGAAATCATTTACTCCAATATGTAGGGTGTAGGATTCAGTAATAGATTTGTAATGGACGTAAATCATATATCATTAAATGGATCATTGAACAATACTGTCCCATGACAGTTTCAATTAAATTCTAGCATAACACAGATGAAAGTGCCTATTTATGCAGAAAAGGATAAACACTGAACTGTGCCCTCAGCACTAGTAATATAAATCTAGTTCTCATTAAGTCACTTAAGAAGATCCCACAAATACTTTAGCTGCCTTACCTTGTACATTGCCAATCCCAAAACCACACATTTGGAGACAGAAATACTGACAGTGCTAAGTGAGTCAGAAACCATCTAAAATGTAAGATATTTCAGACGGGAATGCTGATGATTACTCAAACCATGTCTACATTCTCTAACAGGAAATAAATGCTTCTCAATTATAAATAATTATTCTAAGCAAAAAATGACTGCTGTACATTTTCCAGGTGAAAAGAAAAAATATTTTTAACTTTCATAACTTTTTTTTTTTTTTTACATTTATTGGTCTTTTGCTGTTATGTTATTTGTAATAATTTTTGCTGATACATGCTACTTGAGATGGAATTTATTGTTTTGCTTCCACTACCTCTCTGCCTAGAGATTTATGACATCCTACCCTAATGATTCATGATGGGCCTTAGTAGTAGGTTTAAACTTCAATCCACCTCTTTTCTCTGCATCCCTGTCCCAGTCTCTCAGTCCTACTCAGGGAATTCCTTGTTCAATCGGTTCTTCATTCAGGGGAGCAAAGACACTCATTTTTGGTTACCACAGATGTTGACCCCAAACTGCTGGAAATGGGACACACCACTGTGTCTAGACAGCACCATACGAACACACAAATTTGCCAGCAGAAATAGGCCACCTGGTCTATCAAGTCTTCTCGAGTGTGCAGCTGGTACCCTCACCTTGCAGCTGCCCCACCCCACCCCTCCCCAATTACCTCCCTCACCTTTGTCCCATCCCTTTTGAGCTACACACTGTCTTATAGGCTACCACCTCCTCCAGCAAAGCATTCCATTCTGCCACGACTCTCCGTGAAAAAGTGTCTCCTCATTTCCATCCTAAATCTTCCCCCCTCCAATCTAAGGCCATATCCTCTCGTGTCCCTCCCCCTCCTCAGCCCGAGTATCCCTTCAGTGCCTGCCTTGTTTATCTCCTTTACATACTTAAAGGCCTCAATCATATCCCCTGGTCCCTTCTCTCCTCCTAGGAGTACATGCTCAGCGCTCTCAGCCGCTCCTCATATGGCCTGTCCTCCAATCCCTGGATTATCCTTGTTGCCCTGCATTGTACTCTTTCCAGTAATTTCACATCCTTCTTCAGATATGGCTGCCAGAATTGCACACAGTACTCCAAGTGTGGCCTGACCAGTGCCCTGTAGAGAGGCAGGATCACCTCTCTGCTCCTGGAGGAGATTCCTCTCGCGATACAACCCAGCATCCTGTTGGCTTCGCTGCTGCCCTTCTACACTGCTCTGTATTGTTCATCTTTCCCATTACAACTACCTCTAGATCCTTCTCCTCCTCGGTGGAAGCTAACTGCACCCCTCCCGCTGGTAACCCCTCCCTGGGTTCTTTGCTCCAAAATGCAGGACTTTGCACTTTTTCACATTGAACCCCAGCTCCCACGCTTCTGTCTACCTCACCAGTTTGGTCAGATCATCCTGCAGCCCCTGCCAACCTGCTACATCATCCACCAATTTGGTATCGTCAGGGAACAGACTGATCTTATTCCTGACGCCATACAAGATGTACACTATGAATATTCCAAACACCACTGGCCCCAGTACCGATCCCTGTGGCACCCTGCTCATCACGGCCCTTGGAGATGAGTCCCCCCACTTCACCACTACCCTCTGCTGTCTGCCCTGCAGTCAGTTCTCAATCCATTTAACCATCTTAGTCCCCACCTCCACGTATCTCAACTTCCCTCCCAACCTCCCATGTGGCACTGAATCAAAGGCCTTACTGAAGTCCAAGTATATGACATCCACCACATGACCCTTGTCCAATTCCCTTGTGACCCAGTCGTAATACTCAAGTTATCATCTGGCAGGATTTTCCGGAGACAAACCCATGCTGGTGACTGTTCTGGAGCCCACTGTCTTCCATAAAGGTCACCAGCCTTTCCTTAAGCGTTGTCTCCATCAGCTTCCCCACAATGGAAGTTAAACTTATTGGCCTATAATTACCTGGCTCATCCTTTGGTCCACTTTTATGGACTGGTACCACATGGGCCATCCTCCAGTCATGCGGTATTCACCCTGTGTCTAGGGAGGTACTAAATAGTTCTGCCAGTGGTCCAGCCAGGATCTTGGCCATTTTCTTCAACACCCTGGGGTGAATGCCATCCAGTCCTGATATCTTATCCACCCTCAGAGCCCTTAACCCCTCCAATACCCTACCCTCTGTGATTACCCCATTCATTACCCCTTCTCCCCCCTGCCCACCCCCTGCGGTAGCTGCCCTTTCTCCTTCATGAATACAGAACAGAAGTACTCATTCAGTGCTTCTACCTGATCCACCCTTTTCTCTGCCCACCCCGTCCTTCATGATCCTCACTATCATACATTAAATTAGACTCATGTTCTCTCCCCTTCTTGTTGCTTTCACAACTCCCCCCCTCCCCAATTCTTTTGGTCCTTTTTGACTTGTACCCCTTCCTTCTCTAAGGTCTTGATTCTCTTCAATTTTCTTCATAGTCTTCTTTCTGTACTCATGTCGCAGATGGGAGGCGTCTCCTTATTTCTCCCCCACCTGACAACACAGATATAATATAAAAAGCAAATCTTACAGGGTACCCTCAAACACACCAGGTTGCTACTGTAAATGAGTGCAGCATGGAACTGCAACATGCAAGGCTGCAGCACTGCACTGTAGCAGGTGCATGCCCCAGTGTCATGCTGCAATTCCCATGAAAACACCCCCAGGTAGGCCACCGGTGCTCCCTGGCCAGTTCCCTGTTCCATCTGCTGCAACTGGTCACAGTATGGTGCCTCTGTTAGCACCCGTTTTTACAATGCGTCTTCTAGACAGCTGGGAGAGGAAGCTCGGGCTGGGATGAGCTTCTCTTCCCCTTCTTTTTCTAAGCATATCTCTTTACAACATAACAAAACCAAACTAAAACCATGAAGATCACCTTGGTTTGCAGTTGAGGAGTGATTATATGCTGGGTGTTTGATGCCTCATCCAACCCCTATCATTCCTGGAGTCTGAGTATGCCTCCACTCAATGCTCCCCATCCTCTTTCAGCCAGAAGATACGGCCCCAATGGTCTCCTCTGTATCAGGTTCTACATAGCTATGCAAATATTTTTTCCATAGTACAAGTTAATAGTAGATTCCCCAAGATTTATTCAATATCATTACTTTAACATATAGAACTGAACAGATTTATATTTTAGTCCCCAACCTAGATGGAATCTATATATCCTTACATTCTGAAATATGATAGTCTGAATTTATTTAGCTATCAAAGTTGGATTTTTGTTATTTCTATGGTCTCTTCATTAACGTTACTAGTTAAATAATTAATTTCATGTCTTCCTGAAATTAAACAAACTAAAACACCATATTAGTTTTAGATTAACTTTTGTGGGGTGACTCTCTTCATAAGAAAGGGTGCCTTTGTAGTGGGCAAGGAGAAATCAAAGGGGGCTAACTATCCCACACAGGTCATGCGGGTCCAGCTAGAGGAAATGGGGGACCAAGCAGTCAACCTCGGATGTAATAAAGGCTCTCAACAGCTCAGCAGATCATGACACCCATCTGCTCAGGGAAATTATTAAAGTAGCCAATTCAGATGCTCTAATGATCCTTGGGGACTTCAATCACCCAGGCACAGACTGTCATCCTGAGTGGGCTATATGCAGGGCTGAGACAGAATTCCTTTCCACTTGTAAGGACTGCTTCCTAGAACAGAAAGTCAGCAGGGGCTTGAGGCCACCTTTGACCTTGTTCTCAGTGGCAGGCAATGGGGTCCTCTCCACTGCAAATGTTAAGTGAGGCAGTGACAGGGCCTCAGTCACCACACATGGGATTTCAGAAAGACCGACTTACTGTAGCCAAACTGAGATACCTGCTGGCAAAGAGTCCGAAGCAGCTGCATGAGGAGGGCCATGCAAAGCATATGTAGGGTTGCTGAAAAAGGTTCTTAAAGCAGCCGCAGAGGTCTATATCCTAGTAATAAGTGGAAAAGACAAGAGCCAAGAAATGACCCCTTGGCTTAACAGGACCCTAAGGCAACTGACAAAGCCTCAGTACAGGGTGAAGCACCTGTGTCTTGTTCCTGCACAATAAACCATGTATGGTCTTAGTAATTCTTGAATCTATTGCTCTATGTTTAGCAGCCATCACTACTGTGTTGTGCTGCCTGTTATTTTGTTTTAATAGTGCTTTTTCCCTTGGGCTTGTGGCAACTTTGGGTGTCTGTGTAGCCACATTCTGTGTGGCTACCTAAGTCAGCTAGTCCTGAACAAACAGAAAGCCTATGACTGCTGGAAAGACAGTTTGCCTCTAGATAAGCAAGGAGTACTGAGGGACTGTAAAACTAGAATTAAGAAAACCAAAAAGTGTCAGGAAGTTAGGCTAACAGTAGGAGCTGTGGTCAGCACAAGGCCTTCTCCCAGTACATAAACTGAAGGAGGAAGGTAAAGGAGGGGGTTGGGCAGGGCTGATGAAAGGGGGGAGCAAAGGGCAATGGCTGAAATTCTGACTATATACTTTGCTTCCACGATCACCAAAAGGCACAGGGGCTCAATGGGAGGACTCTTCGCATCAATCAGTCATGATGCAGCTTGAGGACATCGCACCTGTCCCAGTAGATGATCACTTGGTGAACATCAAGCCAGGTACTATAAGTCTCAAGGGGCAAACAGGATACACCCCAGGATAGCAGTCAAGTTAAAAATAACAACTGATGGGGTTGCATTCAGTAATACTTCGTGAGTCTGTCTGTACAGGTGTGGTGCCAAAGGACTGGAAAGTGGCCAGTGTCATCCTCCTCTCCAAAAAGTGGGCAAGAGCATACCTGAGTAACTACTGTCTGGGTCAGCCTGACATCAGTGCAGGGCAAGGTCCTGGAATCCATTATCAAGGACAGAATGATGGAGCATTTGGTAGAGGCCAAGGTTCTCGCTCCCTCTCAGCGTGGCATTATGAAGGGCAGATTGTACAGGGGAGGTGCAGTTTACATGAGTCATGTACAAGATGGATTCCTAGATGGCTTAGTAGAAGAATGCAGAAGCCTGTGTTGAATGGACACTACTGTCAGTGGAGATGGACACTCAGTGGCATCCCTTAGGGATCTGTATTGGGGTTACTGCTGCTCAACATTTTCATCAACAATCTGGAAGCTGGTGTTTCCAGCAAACTGCTTATATTCATAGATAACACTAAGCAGGCCAAGATGTTGAACTCCCCTCGAAGATGGGGATAAACTTCAGTAAGACCAGAACAAGCTGGGTGATGGGTCAAACTCCTGGAGTCTTACAGTAGACTCAATGTCATCAAATATCAGGTGCTACAACTGGGAAGGAAAAACAGAAGTAGGACCTAGAGGCCGTGTGGGGTTTCTCTTGCTGCGGTGACGTAAGAAAAGGACCAAGAGGTTAATAACAGACAATGAGTTGAAAGTTGAAGCATGACAAGATGGCCTGCAGAATGCTGTGATTGATTTTTGGGGCTGCAAACAAAGAACAGTAATCCTGACGCTTTACAAAGCCATAGTCAGGCCCTTAGTACCAAAAGGATATTCAGGCAGATGAGATCCAGGAGCACCAAAATGATCAGGGTTTGGGGGTGGGACAAAAGCTATATGGAGAAGCTACTAAAGTGGCACTTAACATGTTCAGTCAAAAGCGAAGAGTAGCTCCAGCAGGACGTTGTGCTCAGTGTAATACGAATAAATCATAGATGAAAATACAAGCACCAACACCAGTAAACAAGAAAATTCAAACATTTTATTCCTGCATCATGCAAGCACCAGCACCTCATAGTGAAATACAATTTCAACAGCCTGAACCAGTTTTGCACATGCACGAAACCAGTCGGGGCTATTGAAATTGTATTTCACTATGAAGGTGTTGGTGCCTGCATGATGCAGGAATAAAACATTCAAATTTTCCTGTTTACTGGTGTTGGTGCTCATATTCTCATCTGTGACTTAACATGTTCACCCTGGAGAAAAAGTAGACAGAGGGGACATGATTTCAATTTTCCACATACTCAAGGTTATTAACAAGATTTAACAAACATATATAGATGTTTGAGCTGGTGCCCTCTAGAAGGACACAAGAATATACTATACATTGAATCTCAGAGGTGCTAAATTCTGGAATAATGCTAGAAGACACTTCTTCCAGAGGCTTGTGAACCTATGAACCAGCCTACTAGTGGAGACTGAATATGAAGACTACCGGCCTTTAAGGTAAGTCTGGGTGTATTTCTGCTTACCAAGGGCACAGAGTAACCTGGGTAGTAGAGTGGGTATGAAATCCCTAAAAATAAGTACACATTTACACAGCATACTTAGTCATCCCTGCTTATAAAGTGGGTTATGGGACTGACCTAAGGAACTTAAGAGTCCCTTTCAACCTTTAATTACTGTTACTAAGATTTATTCTAATGCAAAAAATAGTTACATCTGTTTCTATACCAGCACCATATTTCTGAGAGTGGAAGCCATCTTCTATGTTGAAAATGTTTTCAGCTTTCTTATCTGCTCTTTGCTCACACTGTTTATGATAATATTCTCAACAGGTTAAAACAGTTTATAGCAATGTCAAACCAACACACACACATGGCTTACGTAAGCATTAATCCACAACAAAGGAGGGCTCTACCAGGAAATTGTCTGGTTGGGGTTACCAACCAGGCATCAATTCCATAGTAGAGCCTGACTTTGGAGTAGATTAATGTGCTTGTAACATGGCAAGCACAAGGTGAATACTGTTAGAAGTGAATTAGATGTGGGAAACAAATGAACAGCAACTCACAGTATTGCTTAATACAATATAACATGCTGTTCAAGTCAACACTTTTGACAAAAAAAAAGGCTATGTAAATGTATAGCTGTGTGCGTGCTCGTTGACTACTCCATATATATTTATATTGTGACAGCTGTTTTAATACACTTTGCAGCATTATATTTTGGAATAAATAAAGATAACAAAAACATTTACCTCTGTAGTTATACAGTGCCCTGTTCACTTGTTTTACACAGATACACAGAAATGTGATGGCAGAGAAAGGCACCATGGCCCATCTAGTCTGCCCAACACCCTACCTCCCCCTTCTGTTATGCTTCTACCCTCTTTTCCCAACCCCTTAAATCTATCCCAAGCCCTCTTGAACCCCTCCACCGTTTCAGCTGCCATTACCTCCTCTGGCAGCTTGTTCCAGGCCTCTACCACCCTCTCCATGAAAAACTGCCCTCTGACATTACCTCTGTATTGCCCACCTTCCAGTTTGAGGTGATGTCCCCTTGTGTTCACTCCCTTGTTCAATTTGAACAAGCTGTTACCCTCTACCTTATTTATTCCCTTCAGATACTTAAAGATTTCAATCATGTCCCCCTCTCCCTCCTAGTCTCCAGTGGGTACAAATTCAGCCCCTTTTGTTCGTTTTTAGTTGTGATTCACTAATGCATTATGGATAAAGTACAAATATTTGCATATCTGGCATCTCACTTGCTTTTACATGTCAATGCTTACAAATATGCAAATATTCATATTGTTCCCACAGTGCATTACTGGCTTGAAAGAATTTCTGTGTGTTCCTCTGGACGGCCACAGTGATTGGTCTACTATTCTGCAGAAACAGACAGAGTGTGATTACTGGCCACTTTTTCTGTCTCTGGATGGCCACAGTGATTGCTCCAGTGCCGGAGTTCCACGGGGTAGCTGCATGCACTGCGCTTAGCAGTAAGTCCAGTGTTTCTCTTTCTGTCTGTGTCCTCTCGGCATTTGTAGCTCGATCTCTATGATTTCAGTGTAGTAAAACTGGTTGCGGTATTCTACGAGGTCCCGTGGGTGGGTGGGTAGAACATTGAGGAGCACTCCATTTGTCTCTTACGAGATTTACTACCGCATATACTAGCATCACCTATAGGGAAGAAAACACATGAAAAAAGGCACAAACAGATATGAGAGATGCAGTGATTATTTTCGTCTCTGTCTGTGCGTGTTTTAGTAAAAGCGCTCCCGATGGCAAGCGGGCATTACTAAGGGATTAATACCCACTTCATTTTGGGTCATGGGTTGCATTTCCACCTATGGTACTGTGTCGTTGAGGCACAGGTCAGGAAGCATAGGAAAAACCAGGAGCAGTTGTAGAATTCACCAAAAACATTTATTTACAGTATCAGTAACATAAAACAATAAACTTGTTCAGAATAACTACGTACAGAGGAGAAATAAAATAAAATCTTCCTTCAGTCTCCATGTCCCTTTTTCTTGTAATCTATCTTGCAGTAGCAGCTTAGCTCTTTTATATGTCTTTTCAACCCCCATCTTTAGCAAACATCCTGTTCTTGTAAGTTTCAGGAGGTGCTAGAATACAGTGTCCTTCTTGAGGCCTCGATAGCTTTTGCAAAAGGCTCAACATTTGCACTCAAGTAACCTCTTGAGTTTACAATGATCTCAAATTATAAATATATACATATATTTCAACAGTAATACTATATATTTTCCAAACAAAAGTGATCCCATTATCTGTTACATTTTCATACAATAATTTGCACATATTTTTATATTAGCAGATCTAGATAGACAGCAAAAGAAAACTGAGAGACAGAGAGAAGCAAAGGATTGCGAGACTGTTTGGGTTGATCAAGTCCAAGGTCTCACAGGAAAATTTCGCTGTGCAACCAGACCGAGAAGAGAGAGAAAAGGAAAGATCCTTGCATTTAAACACATTCTCCATAACAAATGAGACAGGGTCCTATTCCACCCTGTCACATACACCCCCCGCCCGTAAGAGGGAACCTGTTTTATTAAACAGGTTTCCAAAACGTTTTATTCCCTAATAACATTTGCTGCTTTCAGCAATTAAGTATATCTACATCATTCGTCGTCTTTTTTTTTTTGGGTAACAGTACAGCAGACAGTACAGTTCAAACTCGTACATTTGTTTTCAGCCTTCAGAACCCTTAATTCCTGATCCATATCTTGACAGAAAATCAGCATTACTATTCTCTTTACCAGATTTGGGAATTACTGTGAATTTGAATGGCTATAGTGTCCGGTACCACCATGTGATTCTGAAATTTTTATCTTTCATCTGGTTAAGCCAACAGAGAGGATTGTGATCAGTTACAAGAACAAAATCAGTTCCTAACAAATAAAATTTGAGGGACTCCATGGACCACTTTGCTGCTAAACATTCCTTCTCGATGGTGGAATACCTTTTCTCTCTGTCATGCAATTTCCTACTTATGTACAGAATAGGATGTTCCTTCCCATCTACATTTTGACTTAGGACTGCATCTAGGCCTACCTCTGCTACATCTGTTTGTAACAGAAGTGGTTTCTCAAAGTCTGGGCTTCTTAAAATAGGGGCCGAACATAATGCAGCCTTAATGGCTTAAAAAGCTTCATCACACTCTGGGGTACATTGTTTGAGAACCGTTTTTTTGTGTGTTCAGTGAGGGGAGTAGCTAACTCAGCAAAGTTGGGAACAAATCTCTGATAATAATCAGTCAGCCATAAAAATGATCTGACATGTTTCTTTGTTTTAGGTACAGGACTGTTAGCTACAGCTTCTATTTTAGAATGCTCTGGCTTAATGTCTCCATTTCCCAACACATAGATCAAATATCTGGTTTTCTGCATGCCCAATGCACATTTAGTAGGATTAATTGTCAGACCTGCATTTTTGATAGCTTGGATAACTGCTGATAGGTGTTCCAGGTGACTTTCCCAGTCTGGATTGTACACCATGACATTATCCAGGTACGTAGCACAATAACAAGTATGAGGGGATAAAATTACATCCATATACTGCTGGAATGTAACTGGCAACACCATATAAACCATGGTGGAGAACTGATAGAATCCTATAGGGGTGGCAAATGCAGTTTTATCTCTGGATTCTTTAGCTAAAGGTATTTGCCAGTAACCCTTGGTGAGATCGAGGGTACTGATATACTTTGTACTCCCCAGTTTGTCCGTCAAATCATCTATTCTGGGCATAGGTTAACTGTCAAATTCTGACACATAAGTTTCCTGAAATCAAGGCAGATTCTAACACCCCTTTCTTTTTTGTTTACAATTACCATGGGAGATGACCAAGCACTCCTTGACTCCTCTATGATACCCAATTCTTTCATTTTTTGTATTTCCTTAACCTCATCAGCTCTTAACCGCTCTGGCAGTCTGTATGACTTTTGCCTAATATGATGAGCGTTCTTTGTCACTATTATGTGCTCAACCCCTTTTGCTTGGCCTGGTACCATAGTAAAAGTACTGTTAAATGTCTTTATTACATTACAAATGTCTGCAGTTTGTTCTGAGGTTAAAGAAACATTCACCTTTACAGCATCAGCATTTACAGTTTGTTCCAGTCTATCACAAGCTATCGCAATATCTTCCTTATCACTTTCTGGTAAAACCAGCAAAGCAACTCATGGCATTTTTTCAACCCATTTCTTGAAGAGGTTAGCATGGTATATCTTAGTAGGATTTTTCCTGTCAGGGGTCTCAACCTCATAGTTAACAGTGTCAGTACATCTAAGAACTTTATAAGGCCCTTGCCATTTCATTAACAGTTTATTTTCTGTTGTGGGTAACAGTAGCAAAACCTTTTCACTTGGCTCGAAAACTTTTTCTTTTCCCCATGTTCATAATATACCTTCTGCTGGTTTTGAGCCTCTTCCTGATTACTATGGGCAATTTCAACATATTTTGCCAGCTTCTTTCTTAGGGCACACATACAAGATGTTATAGATTGTTTCTGAGTGGGGTTATCTTCCTACATTTCTTTTATCACATCCAGTGGCCCTCTTGGCTGCCTACCATACAGTATGTAAATGGTAAAAACTGTTGATGCCTGTGGCACTTCTCTGTAGGCAAAAAGTAGGTAAGGCAAGTATTGGTCCCAATCTTTCCCTCCTCCCTTTATAAACCTTTTTAACATGTGTTTTAGGGTTTGGTTAAAATGCTCAACAAGACCGTCTGTTTGAGGTTGATAGGGGGAGGGTCTTATGGCAGTGATACCTAGTAGTCTGTACAACTCCTTAAGCAATGCAGCACCAAAATTACTACCCTGATCAATAATAATTTCTTTAGGTATGCCCACTCTGCTGCAAATTTTGGCAAGCTCTGCTGCCACTTTTAGAGCTGTAACAGTACGCACTGGAACTGCTTCTGGGTATCGAGTAGTATCGCGTAGCATACTACCAGGATAAATCTATTACTCTTTTTACTTTTGTCTAAAGGACCAACCACATCCATTGCAATTCTCTCCAAAGACACATCTATTAAGGGTAGGGGCACCATGTCTTTTCTAGTGACTGGGGCTACTTTCTGACACTCAGCACAAGAATTACATACAATAGGTAGCAACATCTTCATGAATTCTGGCCAATTAAATCTATATATCAATCCGGTAAGGGTGCGATCCTCCCCGAGTGACCAGCCATAGGACTATCATGTGCTATCTAACAATTCTGTTCTATACTTCTGCTGTATAACCAATTGTTCTGTCTGTTCTTGTGTCTGAGGTTTAACCCAAACTGTACAGTAACCCACTACATTTTTTAAACATTGGTCCACACTGTTTTGGTTTCACCCCCAGCTGCTTAAAATAACCCTGGAAAGAAACATCATTAGCTTGTTCTGAAAGAAAATCACAATCTGTTTTCAATTTAGTGTCAACATTTTCACATTTTAACCCTTTATGTTTATCAGTCACTTGTTGCCACAGTTTTTTCAGGCTTCGTCTTTCTGTCCTGGATTTCTGGATCTTGGAACTGTGCTTAAACAAGTCCAAATAAAAATCTTAGAAAGGAAAAGTGTCCCCATTGTCTGAAATTTTCTTAGCCTGAGCTCTTGTTACCACAGCTGCAGAAACATTTTTATTTTATTTATTTATTTATTTAGTTTTTGTTGACCGGTTAAGTGCACTAGACAAATCCTGCCTATTTTCAGGCACGACCCAGGGGAGGGGGATATAGATGAATGCCAACTGACCTTGAACCAAATTAAGCTGTTAGTGGTATTTTTAGTGAATGAGGGAAATTCGGCCAGGACACCGGGGAAATTCTCCTACTCTTTTCGATAAGTGCCATGGGATCTTTAACATCCACCTGAATTACCACCAATCCAGGTAGATGGGACCTTGGTTTAACGTTTCATCTGAAAGACGACACCTCAGAAGTGCAGCACCCCTCTCATGCTGCACTACAGTGTCAGTACTGGGATATTAACCCAAGTGCCAGATGTGGGAACTGAACCCACAGCCCTCTGATCTCCCGGCCTCAGAGGTGAGTGTGCTACCTACTGAGCCACTGACACTGATCAGGATTTACTCCCTTTTTGATCAACTCAGTAAATCCTAGAAAGCCATTTCCAATGATCACAGGTACAGGTAACTTAGGTACTACCCTCACTTTCATTTGGTGCGACACACCCTTAATGGTCAGAGTCACTTGGGTGGTGGGATAGTATCGAGTGTCCCCATGGATGCAGATGACACCAGTACCTGGTCCCTTTGCACAGTGTTTTCCCAGCACTTTAATATGCACTAGGGTCTGTCTGCTTCCCGAATCAATGAGTTCCTTCACAGTCTTATCCCCCACCTTCATATCTGTTGAGTACTTGCCCCAATTTGCCAAGGACAGATCTGCTCCAGTGCCACTCTCCTTACTACGACAGTTTCTTGCAAAATGTCCTGGCTTATTACAGTTATAGCAGATAACATCTTTGGGCACAGATTTGTTACACCCACCAGAGTTCTTATCAGACTTGGAATTTAAATGGGAAAAAGAGCGTCTTACTGGTGCTTGGCTGTTACCTCGCTGCTGTGGCATCTGTCTGGCCATTTGGTAGTCCTCGGCCAAAGAAACAGCCTTTTCCCCATTCTCTGGTCGGTGTTCCTTTACCCACAGCTGCACATCTGTAGGCAAGATGGTGATGAATTGCTCCATGGCAAATGTGTTTATGATCTGTGGGGCTGTTTTGCTCTCTGACTGGATCCATTTTATCAGGAGTTCTCAGAGTCAGGTGAAGGCTTCTCGAGGACTGTCAACCGAGTTGTACCTAAGAGATCGAAATCTCTGCCTGTAGGTCACTCTGGAGATCCTTTTCAGGATTTCGCTTTTCACCAGGTCATAGTTTTCTGACTGTGCAGTGTCTATACTGCTGTAGGCAAGCCGGGCTTTCCCTGTCCGGTAGGGTACCAGTCTGACTGTCCATTGCTGCTTTAGCCACTGGCAGGCTGCTGCAACTCTTTCAGAAGTTGTCAGGTATGCCTCAATATCATCCTAGTGTAACCCCTCACCCCTGCCTTTCTGCCAAAACGACAGGTGGCATGCTGTTGAAGCCGACAGCAGTACCTGGTGGGGACCTGGGTTCAGGGGGGATGAGGTTACTCGGCACAGGGGGACCTAGATTTGGCTACTCTGGACAGGGGTACCCAAGTAAATCCGAACACAGGAAGCAATAACTGTAATGTCCAGAACCAGGAATGGGATTCTTCAGTGTGGCTTTTATTCACAAACTAGCTGAACAAAACAAAGCATAGACGGACCCCCATGGGGCTACATTTCCTGGTAATGCAGATTAGAGACTACAACATGGTCCATTTGAGGAATGAACCTATTATACTGTTTTCAGGCTCTGGACCCACCAGGCACACAGCCCGGACTTGCATGCACTTTGGGTACACAGCCCGACTGGCCCCGGCTCCCCTGCCGGCCACTTGATTCACGGCCCACTGGAAGAATGAACCAATTATCCTGTTGTGGCTCTCCACACCACTTAGAGTCTGCGACTCCTAGAGAGATTTCTTCCTTACTTGTTATGACTCCCCATCTCACAAAGAGAATTTTTCTTTACACTTGTTGTGGCTCCCCATACCACTTAGAGTCTGCGACTCCTAGAGAGATTTTCCCTTTTGCAACCCCACGTCTGGGTACTTCCCCCATCACTAGCCAAGTGCATGAGGCAAAGTAGCAACCACAGCAGAAATCCGTAGAGGTGGACCTGGTTACTAAAGATGGGGTTTGCCCACCTCCAGCTCCCACAGCCCATACCCGGCCATTTCCCTGGGAAAACTGAACTTCTGAATGTAGATTAAAGGGTAGATGATCTGGCGCATCTCCTCTACATATTACTTGAATCACACAGCACTCTAGCATTTGACACTACTCCACTTGTTTGGCCTAGTCCTATAGGCTTCCCAAATTGTAGCTCAATTCCTAGATTTCCACACATGTACCAGGTGAAGAAAACATTTTTGCCCTCTCATGTTAGAGCAGACACTCACCCTTTAGTTGCAGGTACCCCACAGGCGAATCACAAATCTTCCAACTTTCAAAACAAAGGCTGAACTGAACAGGCAACTTTTCTTCCTCTTGGCAGAATTAAGGGGATTGCCCCAGGAATCTGCATGGGGATCTTTACATCCCCTCCCCCCCCCGGAGGGAGGGGCACTGAGACCCGAACAGCGGTCTCCACCACTTGAGCACACCTTCACTTACTGAAGACCAACTGTACACTGACTACTAACCTTTGAAAACTCCCAACGTTTTATCTAACTCCCTCTGCTGCAGATTCCAATGTGGCTTATGCAGCTGCGAAAGTTCTATTGGTGATGTCATCTCTCAGACTGAGAACAGAGTGAGACAGTGTGAAACCCATTTAACTGGAGTTTCACAAGCTGCCTTCCCTGCTTACCACTAGGTCTTACTGGAATTCTAGTAACCCCGGGTAACAAGGGGGTTGCAAAAGGTTGTCAGGTATGCCTCAGTATCATATGAGGGACAGAACTTTATAAGTTTAATGGCCTTTAAGTTGCTTGCATTTTGTTGCTCATCTGAATCTGTGCTGGATCCTCTGCCTTCAACAGCTTGCAAGTTATCCAGCCATCAGTGCTCCTGTTGCTGCATCTCTTCGCTCATCTGCTGCTCCTGTCACTGCATTTCTTCTCTCCTCTGTGCTTCTAAACGTTGAATCTCTTTCTCTCTGCTTCTCAGTCTCTTTTTGTTGTATAGCCCACCATTTGAAAAAGTCCATCAGGCTTTCGGGTTCTGTCACTGCCTGTTCTTTTTCTATACTTTGTGCTGGCTGTACAATTTCAGACTGGACTTCTGTTTCTGCTAGTTTGTCTGCCATTCTCCTGGTAACCACTCCTGGACTTGCTGCTGCAGAATCCATACCTTGCTCTGTGCTTCCCCATGGTACTAGATCCAGTACCCACGCTCAAAACTCCTGTCTTAGGGTATGCACAGCATAAATCCCACTTCTAATACCATCTGTCATTGAGGCACAGGTCAGGAAGCATAGGAAAAACCAGGAGCAGTTGTAGAATTCACCAAAAACATTTATTTATAGTAGCAGTAACACAAAAAAAAAAAAAAAAACTTGCTCAGAATAAGTATGTACAGAGGAGAAATAAAATAAAATCTTCATTCAATCTCTGTGTCCCTTTTTCTTGTAATCTATCTTACAGTAGCAGCCTAGCTCTTTTATAAGTCTTTTCAACCCCCATTCTTAACAAACATCCTGTCCTTGTAAGTTTCAGGAGCTGCTGGAATACAGTGTCCTTCCTGAGGCCCCAACAGCTTTTGCAACACGCTCAACATTTGCACTCCAAGTAACCTCTAGAGTTTACAATCGTCTCAAATTATAAATTATATTATATATTTCAACAGTAATACTATATATTTTTCAAACAAAAGTGATCCCATTATTGATTACATTTTCATATAATGATTTGCACACATTTCTATATTAGCAGATCTAGATATGCGAGGAAGAAAAACAGACAGCAAGAGAAAACTGACAGACAGAGAGAAGCAAAGGATTGTGAAACTGTTCCGTTTGATCAAGTCCGAGGTCTCACAGAAAAATTTGGCTGCACAACCAGACAGAGAAGAGACAGTAAAGGAAAGATCCTTGCATTTAAACACATTATCCATAACAAACGGGACAGGATCCTGTTCCACCCTGTCACATATTGCACCAATGTACATCAACTTTTCTTGCCATGTCAGTGGCTCAGTGTGTAGCACACTCACCTCTGAGGCCGGGAGACCAGAGGGCTGTGGGTTCAGTTCCCACATCTGGCACTTGGGTTAATATCCCAGTACTGACACTGTAGTACAGCATGAGAGGGGTGCTGCACTTCTGAGGTGCCGTCTTTCAGATGAGACGTTAAACCAAGGTCCCATCTGCCTGGATTGGTGGTAGTTCAGGTGGATGTTAAAGATCCCATGGCACTTATCGAAAAGAGTAGGGGAATTTCCCCAGTGTCCTGGCCAAATTTCCCTCATTCACTAAAAATACCACCAACAGCTTAATCTGGTTCAATTTCAGTTGCTTACCATCTGTATCCCCTCCCCCCCGGTCGCCCCTGAAAAAGGGACTTCTAGGCCCAGTGGGCTTACTGGGTCAACAAAATTCAGCAAAACAAATGTTACAAAGTCCAATACAGAATAATAGCAAGGTCATCAGTTTCTGTAACAGCTGAATCTACATTCAAAACATGTGGCATTAACTCATTTGCTTACAAAATTTTCATACAGTATTTAACAAGTGCCATTACTGGAGGCCTCCTTCCAGCTTGCCATGCACAATATTTTTAATACAACTTATGCATTAATTAAAATCAGTGAAAGAGAAATACAAGTTTCCCTTATCAGGGGAACATGTCGGTATACAGACTAGGAAATTGGTACTGAAGTTCTTTTGAGCCAATCTGATACGCGTGTAGGTGCTTTCGCACATCCAACACACTGGGCCATGGCAGTACCACTTCTTTAAACCATGCACTTAAATACAACTGTGTTAAGATTTCACTGATTCTCAAGTTGCATGACTCAGATCTTTTTTCGTTTGCTGCACTATTTTCAACTGTAATGGCTTATGACACTGGAGACACTGTTCATAGCCATTACTGTAATTTCAAACATATTTTATGAAACTGAAATATTAAATAGGGACCTACTTACTCTGTCAAAGTTTGACAGTGCACTAAGAAGAGCATAAAATGTAGACATTAATGATCACACTAGAATTAACAGAACAAATTAGTGATCACAGAAATAATGTTTAGTGGTCATAAACAATTTCCAGAATTTGGTTAACATCAAAGGCTGACTATCTTTATACAAGCACAAACTTTAGAGGTGATCTGCTTTAAACTGGCTGTGATGACAGCACTTTTGCAATGTTGTAAAGTACACCATATGGTTCAGTTGACTGCTTCAGTTTTCACCCTAAGCAGATATCTCAAGAACCTTGGATTTTTAAAAATAAAATATGATTACTTTCTGTACTTTAAAGCATTTTTCAAGACTAAGTAGATCAGATGCAAGTTTGGACTCAATCCTAATTTTAGTGCTAATCATATGATTATGTATGCATGTTGATACTGCCTATGAAAAAACAATAGGATCACTTTGGAAAGACTTAATATTTGTTGAGAGCCTTTTAAAGCATGAATGGGGAAGGAGGGGAATCCCAGAAACCCAAGCAGTTGACTGACTATTTAATATTGTGCTGCAGTACACTGTTGGAAAAAAATGGAAAAAAAATTCAGGAACTGACAAAACAGGAATGTAGAAATTATTATTTTATACTATTAGAAGCAAAAGCATGGGCACACAAAAAAGAATCTTGTTTTGTGGGTTAGGGAGAAGCACCATATCCTCTTGGGGTTGGGCTCAGTAGTTAGCATGCCACAGTTGTAGGTCAGGTGGCGTGAAACCGCACGCACACATGGGGGCATCATTTTGGGTCTCCTGGATGGGCCCAACCCAGTTTCCTCCCCTTCTTCTCACACCTATCCTATGTGCATGAACATGCAGTAGTTGGCCTTGGGAATGCCCAATAGCGCATGGTCACCCATGTCAGCAATAAGAGCATGAGTAAGCCCTGCCTGCTATCCCAATACTACCAAAAGACATAGTACTAACCTCACTATTGGGAGAAAGGAAACCAAATGGAGTTCGAGCCGTCCCGGCAATTAGCAATCAGCTAAAAGGGAAGGTCTGCCTCTTTGCGGATGACACCGAAATCTGCAATAGGGTGGATACTCCAGAGGAAGTGGAGAGAATGTGCAGAGACCTGAGAAAACTCAAGAGTGGTCAAGGGCACAGCAGCTGGGTTTCAATGCAAAAAGTGCAAAATCATGCAATTAGGGCATAGACACCCAGAGGTGGAGAACAAAATGGGAGAAGAGGTACTGACAGTCACCAAACATGGTGCAAACAGAGGGGTGATAGTGTTGCACTGTATAGATTGCTGGTGAGACCCCACCTGGAGTACTGATTCCAGTTCTGGAGGCCACATTTCAGGAAGGACACAGACAGAGTGGAGGTGGTCTAGAGGAGGTCAACTAAAATGGTGCAGGGTCTGCATTAGAAGCCCTGTGAAGAGAGACTGAAGGACCTTAGTATGTACACCCTGGAAGACAGAAGGGGGGGGATATGGTAGAGGTCTATAAATATCTCACAAGGGTGAATAAGGTACAGAAGGGGAGAATTTGTCAAAGGAAAAGATGCATGAGAACAAGGGGACATGAAATGATGCTGGAAAGGGGACATTTAGGAGAGATGTGAGGAAGTACTTCTTTCCTAATAGCAGACTTTGTTTTGTTAGCTTTTCTTTTAAACCTGTTCCAATTGGTCTCAGTCTTTTATTTTTTATATTTATTAAAAGCCATTTTTTTTTTTTTTTTTGCTCTTACAAGTCTATGTATATCAGTTGAGTACCAAAGGGGAAGCCTCCTTTGATTTTTATATTTCATCTGCTCAGGAACCCAGTTGTAAATACAGTCCTCTATTTTTTCTTTGATTTTACCCCATGTCTCACCTACTGTAAGATCACTCAAATCCTGTTCCCAATTCCAGCCATCTACATGAGCCTTTATTTCCACACAGTTTGCCCTGCCAAAATTCCGCATTTTGGTCACACCTTCGGTAGCTGATTTATAATAGTTAACAGTCCAGAGTACCATACAGTGATCACCATCTCCTAGTGGTTCAAGTATTATAAGGGGTTCCCCCGGTCACTGATATTAGTGAATATTAAGTCTAAGATGTTATCCTGCCTTGTTGACTCCAATACCAATTGATCCAATCCTAAATGTACAATGGTTTCAAGAAATTTAGTATCTTGTTGATTAGTACCCTCTAAACTATCCCATTTTACACTTGGAAAATTGAAATCACCCATTAGGATAATATTATCCAAGTAATTAATATTTTGAAAGTACTCAAAGAATGTAGTAGTATTAGAGACATCTAGTGCAGGTGGGCGATAACAGAGTCCTAATATTGTAGGGTTATGTTCATATGTCAGTTTAACCCATATTAGTTTAATACCATCAGGGGTAGGTATGTCAGAACTCACTTCAAGACAGTCTAAACAATCCTTGACATATACTGCCACTCCTCCTTTAGAGAAGGTGCGATTTTTTCTAAATAGGGTATACTCTGGGATGTCCTGACCCCACTGATCATCAGTGGACCATGTTTCCGTTATCCTACGTACATCTATATTCCTAATATTCAGAACACGTTGTAATTCATTAATCTTATTTGTTAAACTTCTAGCATTTAATAATAGTATTTTAAGTTTAGAGCAATGGGTTTTAGGATGCTCTTCCCCATAGTAAGTAGGTATTGAACAATGTAAATAAATAAGCTCTAAATCTGAATTAACCATGCGGTCAGTAGTTAGTAAACAGTTGTCTTGAGACCCATCTCCATTATCAGTTTAAATAGCTATCGATTTGTGCATTAATATGTTTTCCCAATATTTCAGAGCCTCTCTTATTCAAATGAAGACCATCTCTTAAGAATAGTTCCCTTTTGCTATCAAATTGTTCCCAGTGCGTTATGCATGTTAGGTTCTGTTTTAAACACCAACTCCACAGCCAGGGGCGTAGTTTGTTATTTTTACAGAGGGGGCAAAGTAACAAAAAAGTCCTGATTTTCGCATATCACGACAGTGAAGAGGGCGGGTGGCTTGCGTAATGCAAACAAATCAATCAGCATCAAATAATGCCCAAAAAACATTTAAGACTACAGCTGAATAACTCCTGGGAGGGACCAGCCCAGGCCAAGCCCAGAGCACTTCCTCACCCCACCAGTTTTACGGCAGCCTGCTCTCGGCCCAACTCCTCCTGAGACCAGAGTCGAAAAACTGACTGAGATCTGTTTTGTATTTAGTTCTTCGTTCTTCTGCCTTGGGAATGAGGACTTACTTGTAAAGTTGAAAATATGTAAAGAACTTAACTTCCTTCTCAAGAGGACAGGACCTCACCTCAGCTTCAATTCAAATCAGTCTTGACCTAATTTTGCCCCCACCTGAACCTCCAGGTGGATAGCTCACTAGTCTCTCACCCCCCTTTGCTGCTTACATAACCCTTCCAAGTCTTGACCTTATTGTGGATCCTGAACTTCTTGAAATGTCTGCTTGAGCTAACCCTCCCACCCTTGAGGAGTGCAAAAAGCATGTTTCAAGGAAGTGCAACAGATGGCTGTGCCACCACAGTATACCTATAAACATGGATGGTATGGGAAACATCCCAGCATGTGCATCCTCACAGCATGAGCCCTTATTTACATAGATTACATAAAAAAATGTGATTATACAATGACAAGAATGAATGCTGGCCTCTGATTGGTCAGTCTTGGGCTAGACCCATGATGTTATCCCAGTACATCTGATTCATCACAGGTCTAGTCTCAGCCTCTCCGTGAACCTCTTGATGATTGTTAGCATTAGTGTGGCTTTTTGTATCTTCTCTAAAAAATATTTTCCCACACCAAATAAAACATCTTTAAAATTATTTTTTTTAATTCTGTATAACAACATGCCATTGTATAATAGCAATAATGCCCTCTAGGGTGTGTGTCATGGTAGGATAACGGCATGCCTTATGTATTGGATGCACTCGTGCCCAACCACCTGAGGCGTGACGTTATCCCAGCATGACACATGCCCTGTCGGGCATTATTGCTTACTTGCACCCAGTGTTAACACTTTTCTTTGTTATAACCAAGTTAATTCATTAGTCTCCCATCCCATCCCATATTATTTAATGTCGCATGCCTGAATCTGGTTAGGTTAGGTAAGCGAAGAGGATAATGCTCTCCTCAAGCAAGCAAGCATTGCATACATAAGAATGGGACTTGCTGATATCCCTCAGGCGGTGCTCTTAACAAGCATGCTGATGTACCTGGGACAGTGCAACAGAACAATGTAAATCCCCTAATTGTTCAAGATGATCATGGGCATGGTGTGGTCACACCACAACCCCTACCACTCTCCTCCCCATGGGCTCCTAAGGAATATGCATCTCTGTCCATGCCCAGGGTTACACAACCCCATCCAAGCAAACACGGATGGCCCTGGCACAAAAGTGGTTGCATCACATAAGCTAAGAGAACAGACGCCACAGGAAGTTTGCTGGAACAATGACTCCAGATACCTGTGCACAGCCTCGCAGGACCCACCCTGAAAGGTAAGTACTTGGTTGGTGGTTTTTATTAGCATCACCTATGACAGTGTGTGGTGGGCTGATTGTGGTAGCCCAGGTTGCCGTGGATGCTCCCCCCCCCCACAGACTACTTCAAAATCGTCTCATCTGACAGTTTCGAAGGGCACAAATGAAACATGGTTGCTTCAGTTTGATGTGGTTTAATACAGTTTTTTTTGTCCGAGCGTGTTTCTATTCTTCTACACACAGACACAGACAGACACACACACCACCAAAAAATGAACTTTTTTTATACCATGTTTACATTCAGGATAGAGACAGGGTAAAGCAGGTCCAGGCAGTACAACACAGTAAATGAAACAATGCATTTTACAATGCCCAACAAACCACCAAAAGACCACAAAACAACGGACCTTCCCCCTGCCCTGGGGGGTTGGGGAATGGCTAGGTCACAGGTCAGGGTGCTAAATGAGGAGGAGAGACCACAGAACATCTTGTCGAACCACACAGTAAGGTGAAACTACATAAACATGCACAATTTTTATACTGTGGGATTTCATACTTTCCAACAGTTCCGAATTTTGACACAGAAACTTATCTTTAGTGCTTAGAAGCCCCTTGTACGAGGGAGGTAAGCATGGCATGGACCCGGCAGACTGGCATACATGTTGAAAAAAATATATCTGTGCCAGTATGCCCATCCACCCCTCCCTCCTCCATCACCAGTGGCCAGAACCATTTTTTTCAGCATGTGTACCAGTCCACCCTGGTCAGCACAGCAGCACAAAGCTGGCAGGGCAGCAGAAGGCACAGCAAGTAACAGTGAATTAAATGTCCATGCAAAAAGCTACAGCCCACTCTCCCCACCCCAGACCTGCAAGGCCACTATCTCCACCCAGACTGGCCAGCTCAGCTACTCTCTGCACCCTGATGGACTTGCACAGCCACTCTCCACACTCTGTGTCCACCCCACCAGCACAGCCACTCTCCCCACCGCACTAGCACAGCCACTCTCCTCACCCCACCCAACTAACACCATTTCCAGCTCCATTTATCTGGTATCCGCTCCAGGCATCCAGGTCTGTGCCTCCCCATCACAGGCACACAAAAATAAATAAAACCACATTTTATACTGCATTTTGTTTATGTTTCTCTCTGTCTGGAAAGAGAGATGTTGAGCTACCGGTCAGCACAGTTTGCCTGGTATACAATTACAACCCTGCCCCACCGACACAATGCCTGTATCCCCAACCCCACCCACACAAATTACCAGTGTCCGCAACACCACACACACACATATGACCAGCAGTGTCCCCAACCCCCCACACGACCAGCAGTGTCCCCAAACCCACACATACACACGGCCAGCAGTGTCCCCAAACCCACACACACACACACGATCAGCAGGGTCCCCAACCACACACACACACAACCAGCAGTGTCCGCAACCCCACCCACACACATGACCAGTGTTCCAACTCCCCCCCCTCAAAATCATGACCAGTCAGTAGTCGCTATAACAATAGCCAGGTAGTAGTATAATCATTTCTTTACGGTGCATGTTTTAGTGCAAGATTTTTTTTGCTAGTGTTGTAACACTGTACGGAGAGAACACAAAAAGCTACCCCTTTGGTTGTGTTTGCCAGGCAATGAAGACAGAGACAGTAAGGCCAAGGAATCTGTCTGTTTCACCCCTCCACAGTGGACGATCGGAGAAATCAAAAAAGTGAAAGATTACTTTTACAGCCAGGTAAAGGATGAGGGGGAAGTCATGTTTCAACATTTAATAATGTTCGTATGCTAGCTGTGGGCACAGGTCAGTGAGATACATCCCTTGACAGGTAAAGGATGAGGTGGAAATGACGTTTTAACATTTACTTATGTTTATATGCTAACACCCAGTCAGCAAGCACAGAATGTCCCCCCTCCTAACCAACATGGACAGTCCACCAGAAACCCAGTCAGCAACCATGGACAGTCCCCCCTTCACCCCACCTACAAGGACAGTCCCCCAGACACCGAACAGTCCCCCTCCCACCAGACACCGGGCCAGCGAGCATAGAATGCCCCCTCCCAACCGACAAGGACAGTCCCACCAGACACCCAGGCAGCCAGCAAACATGGACAGTCCCCCATATCCTACCAAGGACAGTCCCTACCCCCGACACACAGCTAGCAAACACAGAATTTCCCCGCTCCACCAACATGAACAATCCCCCAAACACCTGGCTAGCAAACACGGAGAGTGCCCCTCCCCAACAACATTGATAGTCCGTTCTAGACACCTGATCAGCAATCAGCGACATTCACCCTCCCATAAGCCAACATGGAAAGATCCCCCAGACACCCAACCAGCAAATAGTCCCCCCCTTCCCACAAGACACCTGGCAGGCAAACATGGACAGTCCCCCTTTTCCACCATTATGGACAGTCCCCCCAGACAAATGGCCAGCCAGGTCCACCAAACAATGGCTAGTGTCACCACCCCACCATCACAGCCAGTGTCCCCACATCACCATGGCCTGTGTCTCCACCCTACCAGACCCCAGAATAGAAAACAGACTGTCCCCCCAGCCCCACCAAACACTGACCACCCTCCCAGTCCTAAACACTAACCACCCCAGCCCCAAACACTGATCATACGCCCCCAGCCCCACCAAATGCAGGCCCTTCCCCAGCACCAAACACTGACCATCCTCTCAGTGAGTCTGCCCCAAAACACACAGACTGTCTCCCCTGACCCAAACCCCACAAAACAGACCATCCCCCCCAGCCCCACCAAACACAGACTGTCCAGTGAGTTTCCCCAACAAACCCCACCACACCAGTAGCACAGTAACTGAGTGTCCCTACCCCACCAACATGACCAGTGTCCACACCATACCAAACAAATAGGCCCCCACCCATCCCACCCACCAACATGGACAGCCTCAACAGCCAGCAATCCTCCACCCAAAGAAACACAAGCTGACAGCAAACCTTCTACCCACCCCCAAACACATGGCCATGGCCAAAACAACCCCCAACAAAAAAACACATTTCTGGGATGTGAATGGTATTAATTTCCAACAACCAGCTTGCAGCACAGTTACTCACCAAATCAATAAGGGCACAGACAGGGCAGAATGCAGCAGGGCACAGCAAGGCCAAGAAGGCAGGTCAGGTAGCAGTCTCTCTCCCAACAATCCCGTTCCTCTCCCAATTAATCCCCCGACGAGACAGTAACTCATTTTTTTCTGACACCAGATGAACGTGTTGCATTATGGGTCTATTATAGCCTGTATGACCACCGGCTTCACTGTTCTGGGCCTGGCTGTTCACTGACCTGAATAATCCCTCTCGGTGCACTGTGGAACTGGTGGCCAACAGGCGTGGTGTGGGACTCGTCGACAACACGGTAAATCTTTTTCTGGCCTGCTGGACACAGGAGCTGGGTGTGCAGGCAAGCCTGGCCATGCCTCAGACTCACTGTAATTGTACTACTCGCTCCTCCGCCTGGTCTGTCTGGTGGTAGAGGCCTTGTGGCCGCAGGCCTCCTAGGCTCTCGGGGATGAGAGGCTCAGGTGGCAGCGAGAGAGCCCAGAGCACAGCTGGCTGCACTGAGAAACAGAGAGTAGGTAGTCAGAGGACTTGGGTGAGGTATATTTAAACTGGGCAGTTCAGGACAGGAGGAGGAGGGTGGGAACACTAGACTGACTGAGACACTGGTGACACCTGACAGACAACCAACGACTGCTGCTCGACATCCTCGAATAACTATCTCTCCTCATCCCTACGCTATATGGATGCTGCTCCTTCATGGAAGGCACACAGACAACTAAATGGCACCACTAAAGGAATACTGCTCACGCAATGGCGCCAGCTTGCAGCACTCTCTGATTGGCTGTAACATGCAGGCTACTATGGTTGCAGGCTTGTAGCCAATCGGAAAAGGGGATAGTTTTTGTTTAAGAGACACGGCGCCGCGCCGCCACCCCCCATCCCTCCCCCGGAGAGGTGCAGGCAGTCCGGGCATAGCCCTAAGCCCATTCAATATTAAAAAAAAAAAATGATAACCGGAAAACGGTGGCTGGGCTCCTAAAAAAGTACTGGTCTAATTTCTCAGGGGGGGGCAGCTTGCCCCTCTGCCCCCCCGCAATCTACGCCTATGTCCACAGCCAATTATTCATGTTTTATGTTAGATTCCATGTAGGGGTCAGCCCTAGGTACTGGTAGTATTTCAGACAATGCAATTGAGCCACCTATATGAGTGTATGTTCGTCAGATCTACATATGCCTCCTTGATCTGCTGTACACTTTGATTTGTAATATTATTGACTCCTGCATGTACAATAACCAGGGGATCTTCTCCACAATTGCTCAATATTTGTCTGGTCATTTTTTGTAATATCCTGTATTTTTGCATCACAGAAACAGGACAACGTATATGCAGCCTTGTTTTTGTCACAAATTTGTCGGTCTAACTTAGCAATCATTGAGTCCCCTAAGACAAAAATCTGTTTTGAATAATTAGGTGACCCCACTATTTCCATATTATGTGGCTCATTATTAATATTAATTCCAATGGGCTCAGGAAAACGGAGCAAATCAAGTGGTCCCTGACAACAAATATTAGCTTGGGGAGGAGGTCCAGCATTATTACCAGTTTGATCTATAAGATGAGGTACTACAAATGACTCCTGGACAGTTTTAGTGAGTTCAAAGATGGGCATGGTAATGATTTTCTGCTCTTCATCCAGATCTAATAACAGGTCAAAACTATTATGAATGGGTACTTGAAAACATCTACTGTAGCTTTTCTTCCTTTTTTTGCAGGTTTACTGCTCTGAATGGTAAACCACTCATTTTCCATATCCAGTGATGGAAAAAGCACAGCACTGTACCAAACTATTTAATTTTTTCATGGCAGGCATGGTACCAGAGTGGAAACTTTTAAAAACTTCAAAATTCTGTATCTTGGTTGAGGAATGAACGAAAATGAAAAGAAAAATAGGTAGCTTTATATTTTTGCCAAACATTACCACTGAAAACCACTTTATGGTGACTAACAAACACTGCTGGCTTTAAACTGTTAGTGAAATAAAATAAGTTACATTTTTAATCATCTACATTAAATTTCTTCTAAGAATAAAAACCATTTGAGGTGTTTCATTTTTGAATATTTTAGAACCAAGAGCATGACTGGACATGACGGGCTCGATTTTAGAATGTGGATGCAGGGCTTGTGTTAAGCCCTATGTCCAACTTAAAGGGAGTTGCAGATGTGCCAAAGCCCCTTGGACAGAGAGACATCCCATTTTCAACGGAGTGGTGCATTTGAGACATATTCCCTACTTTACGACACCTTGTGCCAAAGGGTTGGCACAAGTGCCACGATTTCAGATGCAAAGTTAGACCAGACAGTAGCTGGTCTAACTCCCTGTATCCCATGTTCTGGACTTGCTGCAGGTCTTTGCAGCACACATCTTCAAAAACTGTGCTTGCCACAAGTTTCCACTTGCATCACACACCCTGCTACAAGTCCGGTGCGCCACCACATCTCATTTGAAAATTGAACCAGACATCTGATTTTTGTTAAATGGGAGGAAAAAATTAGTTAAACTAAATAATAAACAGAAAATCATCAGTAACAAGGCTGTTATACCACTGAAGAATTCTGGTGACATCATAAATTGCATGAGTGAAGCTCAATGTGGAATCCTGAGATGCAATGACAAGACTAGTTACTGATGGTTTCATATCTGTCATTTTTTTGATTTATGGATGCAATTGATGTGATGCCGGAACAATGTTATTGTAATAGATTTCCTGTTGGAAACAATTACCACTCGTATTACATGGTTTGACACAGGTTTTTGGTTTTTTTTGCGCCCTCCCCTCCCCAGTTTTACTGGCTAGCCTGCTACAGAGCGGTCTTTTCTTTTTTCATCATGTTCCCAAAACCCATCCTACACCCAGTTGACAAATACAGTATCCACATATCCGCTACTGCACTATAGCCAGAAAAATAGAAATAAGTTCATTTTTTACTTAATGTAGAGTCACTTCCATTGATGATTTTAAACTCTCGGGGAGGGTGTGTGTGTGTGTGTGTCTCTCCCAAATTCATTTTCCAGCAGTGTATTTGAAACAGGCAATGTGCATTTAACAAACAGAAACAAATAAAAAAACAAGTGGTATAGCTTTGCAACCTGTAAGAAAGGGGACCATTCATAAAGTAAATAAACATACTTCTACTGTATTTTTATAGTCATAGTGGAGTGGCAAATGGGTGGGCTTTGGGAATTTTAAAAAAAGTCACACATCTCCTTGTGGCTGGCGGGTGGGTGCTTGAGCAAGAGGGAAACAGTTGAAATGTTTTGACTCTGACACAGCTACTGTGGTACAAGTTGTTGTATTACAGTAGCTATGTCACTACGAGAGTACAACAGCATTGGAAGTGCATGGAAATCCATTCACAACAATACTCAATCAAATACTGTACTACAATGCATTCAGAGGCATTGTGACCTGTTGTAATAATGAACTCTGATATTGTACATAATGTACAACTCTCATTTTTCTTTTTTGTAAATCCCTAATACCTCCCAGATCACCCAGCACCTTACCTCTAACTGACAGAACAGCAGAAAAGGAGACACTTTGCCAGTGGATGTCAATCTTGCTCCTTAGTATGCTGACAAGGGATGCTATTGAATGGACAGACATATTCCTCAGTCGTCACATCCTGTCTCATGTGGCTTTTATAACTTAACCAACTGGAAAAATTTATAGGAAGTTAAATAAGAGTTGGCTAATGCCAAAAAAGACAGTTTGAATGCTGCTACAAGGTAATCAAGTACTGTGATTTAAATACAAAATGAAATGATAAATTGTCAACCATTCTTTAGTGTAATGTTGATAGAAGTCAAGCTTTTTTGGGATGGAGGGGCCAAAGTTACATCCACCCCAGCTGATCATGGCTCCTGCTAGCTGAGTAATGTTTCTCTTACAGTAAAAACCTGAGATGTTCTCTCAGCAGGCCCATGTGCAGCCACCTGTGTGATGGATGATCAGGCACTCAACTGCCACACACATGTGTATGCGCACACATGCTGATGGCTGTGTGCAGGTATGTTAAAGCATATGTAGCAAACCACTACCTTCCACCTTTAAGTCTTCTAGGTTAAAGGTCTATCATCATATTCTAGGCCCCTTCCTCATGTATGAACCCTACCAGACTCATCACTGCCTCCACAGCCCTGCCATCAAGGAAAACAAATTTTATGTAGCATTAGGTAAAATCTTTGTAGCACTTTATGCAAAGTAGATCTGTGTTTGTCTCACTCTTCCCAACCATCTTCCATTTCTATTTTTCCACCCCCTCAAAGTCTTAATGTTCACTTATTTTCATTTACTGTTTCCTCAACACTCTTTTCCTTTCCTTTTCCCGTCATTCTGTCTTATGAACATACGAACATACGAAATTTGCCAGCAGATAAAGGCCTAGAGGTCTATCAAGTCTGCTCGAATGTGCAGCTAGCACCCTTATTCTGCAGCTGCCCTCCCTCCCACCCTTCCCCTTCATTAACCCTCCTTGTCCTGTCCCATCCTCATTTGAAGCAGTCCACTGTTCTACTGCATACCACTTCAGCAGGTAACACATTCCACCCAGCCACCACCCTCTCTGTAAAAAAGTATCTCCTCATCTCCCTCCTGAACCTTCCTCGCTCCAGACTCATATCAAGGCCCCTGGTGGCTCTCCCCTTCCTTACTTTGAACAGCCCCTCTGTACCAGTCTTGTTTATTCCTTTCATGTATTTAAAGGTTTCAATCACGTCACCCCGTCTCTCCTCTCCTCCAACCTCCTCTCATATGATAAGTCCCCCAGCCCCTTGATCATCTTTGTCGCTCTGCGCTGCATCCCCTCCAGCAACTTAATGTCCCTCTTCAGATACGGACGACAGTACTGCACACAGTACTCCAGGTGTGGTCTAACTAATGACCTATACAGTGACAGAATCACCTCCTCCTCCTCGAGGATATACCCTTGCAATACAACCCAGCATTTGTTGGCCTTTGCAGCTGCCTTCCCACCTTGTGCTGAGTTGTTCATTGACCCTGTAATGAGCACACCCAGATCCTTCCTCTCTGTCTGGGCTAGCTGCACTCCCCTAGCTGGTAACTCCTCCTTGGGTTCTTCATCCCAAAATGCAGCACCTTGCACTTTTTGGCATTAAAGCCAGTTGCCAGGGTGTCTGACCAGGTTTCAAGCTTTGCCAGATCATCCTGCAACCCCTGCCATCCCCTAGGTCATCCACCACCCATCTTACCTTGGTATCATCAGCAAACAGACTGATCTTGCTCTTGATGTCCCATGATATGTCTGCAATGAATATCCCAAACAACACTGGTCCCAACACTGAGCCCTGTGGAACACCGCTCGTCACTGCCCTTGGGTGTGAGAGCTCCCCACCTACCACCACCCTCTTGCCTTCCCTGCAGCCAGTTTCCTACCTATCTCACCAGCTTTGCACTCGCCCCTGTGCCTACTAACTTCCTTCCCAACCTTCCATGTGGCACTGAGTCGAATGCCTTACTGAAGTCCAGATACAGGACATCCACTGCATGGCCCCTGTCCAGTTGCCTAGTTACCCAGTCATAGAACTCGACCAGGTTGGTTTGGCAGGATCTACCCGTATGAAGCCATGCTGTCTGCTGTCCTGTAGTCCTTTGGCTTCTAGGAGAGCCACCAGCCTCTCCCTTCAGGATAGTCTCCATTAGCTTACCCACGATGGATGTAAGGCTCACTGGTCTGTAGTTTCCCGGTTCATCCTTGGGGCCACTCTTGTGGAGGGGCACCACATGAGCCATCCTCCAGTCCTGAGGTACACACCCCGAATGTAGTGAGGCATTAAATAGGTCTGCCAAAGGTCCTGCAAGGACCTCTGCCAGCTCCTTCAGTACCCTGGGGTGGATGCCATCTGGGCCTGACGCCTTGTCCACCCTCAGTGCCTTCAAACCCTCTCGAACTCTGCTCTCCATGATTTCCCCATCTGTCACCACTTCCCCCCTGCTTCTGCCATTTCTCCCCACCTTGGGTGTCACCCCCTTCTTTTAGTAAATACTGAGCAGAAGTACTCATTTAGTGCTTCCCCTTATCGCACCCTGCTTCCACCCAACTCCCTCCTTCCTAATCCTTACTATGTGGTCCTTACAGCTCCTTTTCTCCCTGATGTACTTAAAGAAGTCCTTCTCCCTGCTTAATGCCTTGTGCCAGCCTGAGTCTTAGGATGCTTTGGCTCCCTTACTGCCCTTGTCACCTCCTTGATTCTGTCAAGTACTCCTCCCTGTCCTCCCCCCTCCCTGTTTTCTTGTACTTCCTAAAGGCAGCTCTTTTCCTCCTTACCTTTTCCATGACCTCCTTGCTCAACCAGATCAGTTTCTTAGCCCTAGCCTTCTTGCTCTGGGCTTTGCAGCAGGTTTTGGTTGCCTCCACTATCCCCAGCTTTATGAGCTCCCACCTCTGGTTAGTGTCCATACTAGATTGAATTCTGGCCAGGTACCCTTTTACCACTTCCCCCATCCTCCCAAAGTCGGCCCTCCTGAAGTCCAGCACTATTGTGCCAGATTCCACTCCTTCCTTGCCCCTATCCAATGTGAGCCATACTGAGCGGTGGTCACTCCCTGACAGCGGTTCCTCCACTGTAAGTTCTCTCACAAAGTCCCCATTTGCCAGCACAAGGTCAAGGGTATTTCCTAACCTGGTTGGTTCACTGACCATTTGCAGCAGGAAGCTGTCCTGGAAGGCATCCTGCTCCCTTCTGTTCCTGGTTGTTGGGATGCTCCAGTCCACTCCTGGCATGTTGAAGTCCCCCACAATCACCACACTACCCTTCTCGCAGGTCCTCCTGATCTGTCCCGCTAGTTCCCTGTCTAACTCCTCCGTCTGAGATGGTGGCCTATACACCACTCCCATTCTAAGAATTCTATTCTTGGAATCCTGGATTTGCATCCAAAGTGACTCCGTACTACCCTCCTCTCCTTCTTCTTTCAGCTGTTGTGCTTTCTCAAGCCTGTCTGTTTTGCAGATCTTTCCCTTTTCTTGTTCTGTATTCCTTCTTTTTATAGTTCTTGTTTCATTGTTCAGTCTTCTACTGCTGAATTCATCTTCCTTCTTTCTATTCATATGCTTTTCTTTCCTGTTCCTTATCTTTAATCTTTTTCCCCACCTTGGTTCTGTCCCAGCTAAAGTTGAAAGACACGGTCTCCTTCCACACACAGTAGTGATAATAAACTGACAAAAACTCTAGCTAAAATGTTTCCTTCTCTCCATGTCCATCCAAACTGGCCACTGCAGTAAATCAAGCTCAAGAGGAGCTTTTCTATTAGGACATCTATATAAATAGAGAATAATGCATATGTAGGTGTGTGATGTGCAGTTTTTTTACACATCCAAGGTGTGTGATAATATATAAACCTCGAGAGGTTTATATATTGTCACACATCGAGGGTGTGTAGAAAAATTGCACATCACACACCTACATATGTGTTATTTTTTTATAATAACTGGTGCTAAGTAAACAAAGCTCAGAGTCTTAGCATTACATGCTTCCTGTGTTGCTGATTCAACCTCTGTATGGGCTCCCTGGCATGCTGGTTGTTAAGATGATAAGGTGAAGGTTCAACGTCTTCTTCATTGTTTAAAGTTAAAAAAAAAACTGTGAACGGTTCAATTTTCTAACTCGGTAAGTACCTTAGCGTGGTATACACAACCTGGCACAAGACAGTAAAAGCCATATCAACTCGCAGGTTGATATGACTTTGCCATATCAACTCGCAGGTTGATATGACTTTTTACAAGTCTCAAAAACAGGTTGATACCGGGGGTCACCAGTTATTATACTGTAGTACCAGAAATTATATGGAACAAAAATAGATAACTTTAGTCAGAATACAGTACTACTGTACAGTTATTACGATTAAAAAGTACAGTGAAGGCTATGACACACAGTATACAAATATGTGTATTCTGATTGGCTTTTTGAAATACCAATAATACTTTTAACACTCCTCTTAATATTTAAAAATGTTCTTTTTTTTTTTAAACCAGGGACACTTTGAACCCTGAGAGTTGACAGTTTTAATATAATAACTGGTTCATTCTGCCACTCACCCCAACATGGAAACTTTAGCCCTTCCCCTTCCTCTGCAAACACCTTTAACACTCTAATACCTCCCATAACCCAGACGTGACTGTAAATGGATCGTCTGATCCAGTTTACTTTATGGCTAAATAAAATAAAACATTAATATATAACTTGTGTGGTTGATCCAGCCCCCTCCTTGTAATGAATACTTCAATATATGGTTGATCCTGCCTCTAAAACTAAATTCAATCACAGCTCATGCCCCAATCACTGAAGCTCTATTCTACACCCCAAACACACACAACAGCTGGTGAACCTCCCCCCCCCCCAACAGCTAACCACTGTGTGTGTACTTATTACAGGATTGATTAATCACTTGCAATTAAGGATGCTGTGTTGCCTGATGCATTTTGTCCTAGTCAATATTTTTTTTTTTTTTTTTTTACTGAACTAGTTCCCATAGTCATTGCTGCCTTGGGAGGTAAGTGGTGGGTTAAGATGGCAACCATGTGGGTGCTGCTGGTATTGGCTGGAGGAGAGAATTTCAATCAATGAATAACAGATCATTAAGCAGGACTTGTATTATGGTCTTATAAGACTAAAATGCCCATATTTACGTATATTTTAACAATGTAAATGAATGTCCTTTCTACTGTGCGGGAGTGATGAAACAGTGGAAAGCAGGTTATGTATTGATGTACTATATATGTATATGTAATAGGATTGAAGGGCATTTTCAATTTAAAAAGGGAGGGGACCACTATGGGCCACATTCTGAAACTTGTGGGGGGTAGATTTAAAAAAGAAATGAGGCAGCACTTTTTCACGATAAGGGTGGTGTCAAAGTGGAATGCACTGCCTGATGAGGTGATATCTTTGGAAACAGTGGGAAGTTTTAAGGTGGGGGACAGGATAAAAATGAGAGTGGCAACGGCAGAGAGGAGGGGATGGGGAAGGGGGGGGGTCACTCTTGGAGGCAAGAGGTGGGTGGGGCAGCTCCAGTAAAACAGACTAAGCTGCAGAATCGAGCAGTCTTGATAGACCACTAAGGCCTTTTTTCTGCTGGCAATTTTCGTATGTTTGTACTGTATGGGATTTTTATAATAGTAATGAGCACTAAGCTTGCTATTCAGGAACAAATAATGGAGGGCTGTGTCAGCATATGGGCTGCCATTAAAACAAAAGATTTAGTCTTCAGTTAGAGGTGAGTGGGGAAAGAAGCTTCAAGCTGGATGCTGTGAGGAAGTAGACTTGAAAGATTTGTCTTAGCTGGTTTTCTGTGCGTTTCCAGCAGACAGTTTGGTGTTTGTGGGTGTTTAAAAGCAGGAGGCTGTGAGAGGAAGTGGACTTGAAAGATTTTCTTAGCTGGTTTTCTGTTTGCTTCTAGCAGACTATTTGGTGTGTGTGTGTGTGTGTTTAAAAGCTGCTGACTGGCCTGTAAGTGCAGGCATCATATTACAGGAGATTAGTTCTGTTTGAAAGTAAGGTGGGACTCTTAACTCAGTCAGTCTTCAGTTAGAGGTGAATGGGGAAAGAAGTTTCTAGCTGGATGCTGTGAGGAAGTAGACTTGAAAGATTTTCTTAGCTGGTAGTGCTTGGAGGTGCAGTAAGGGCAGTCACAGGGCTGATAAACTGTTGTGAGAGTCGGGTGTGGCCGTGAGTCCCACCCTCCCCACCCCAGAGCTAGGCTGATTTATAGGGGAACACCTGCCCAGCAATTGGAGGAAAAGGCTTCAGAAACATAGAAACATAGAATTTGACGGCAGATAAGGACCGCTTGGCCCACCCAGTCTGCCCATTTCCCTACCTGATGGATAAGCTGCAGGTCCTAGTTAACCAGCAGCTTTTTTCCTACCCCCACCCCCTAGAATTGCCTTATGACTGTCCCATGCATGCTTGAATTCCACCACTGTTTTTGACTCCACAACCTCCTCTGGAAGGCTGTTCCATACATCCACAACCCTCTCTGTGAAAAAATACTTCCTTAAATTACCTCTGAGCCGCCCCCTTCTATCTTCAAATTGTGCCCCCTTGTTCTTGCACACCTCTTTTTTTGAAAGATGCTACCCTCTTGGACTTTGTTGATTCCCTTGAGGTACTTGGAAGTTTCTATCATGTCTCCCCTCTCCCTCCTTTCCTCGAGGCTATACATATTAAGCTCCTTAAGTCTTTCTTCATATGTCTTCCGGTGCAGACCCTGCACCATTTTAGTGCCCTCCTCTGGACAGCTTCCATCCTGTCTATGTCTTTGGGAGAATGGGTCTCCAGAACTGCACGCAGTACTCCAGATGGGGTCTCACTAGCTGTCTGTACAGAGGGATAATAACTTCCTGTTTTCTACTGGTGATGCCTCTCCCTATGCATCCCAGTATCCCCCCAGCCCTCCTTGCTGCCCTCTCACATTGCTTGCCCACCTTTAGGTCATTTGATATGACTATCCCCAGGTCCCTTTCCATTTTTGTTGTTGTTAGTAGCTCACCCCCCATTGTGTACTCTTCCCCTGGGTTTTTGTTTCCCAGGTGCATTACCTTGCACTTCTTAGCACTGAATCTAAGCTGCCATACATTTGACCATTCCTCTAACCTTGCCAAGTCCCTTCTCATCCTTTCCACTCCACCTTGTGCATCAACTCTGTTGCAGATCTTGTGTCATCTGCAAAGAGACATCACCTCCTTCCAGTCCCTCTGCATGTAGGTTTATAAAGACATTGAAGAGGACCGATCTAATACTGAACCTCGGTACCCCATTACTAACCCCCTTTTTCAGAGTGGACTCCATTTACTATTACTCTCTGTGACCTATTCTCCAGCCAATTCTTTACCCAGGCTGTCATCTTGGGACCCACTCCCAGGCTGGCTAACTTGTATATTAATCTTTTGTGTGGACTGTGTCAAATGCCTTGCTAAAGTCTAGGTAGGCCATGTCCACAGCCCTCCCTGATCAACTACTTTGGTCACCCAGTCAAAAAATCTATCAGATTTGTCTGGCATGACCTTCCCGCTGTGAATCCATGCTGCCTTGGGTCCTGTGCCCTCTGGCCTCTAGATACTCGACAATTCTTTCCTTCAAGTGATTCCATCATTTTCCCTATCACTGAGGTTAAACTAACAGGTCTGTAGTTTCCTGCTTCTGCCTTGCTCCCACTTTTGTGAAGGGAATCACATCTGCCCTCCTCCAGTCCTCGGGTACCACCCCATCCTCCCATTATTTGTTAAAGAGGGTAGTCAGTGGTGTCACTAGTTCTACCTTTAGTTCTTTTAAATTCTGGGATGAATCCCATCAGGCCCCATTGCTTTGTCCACCTTCAGTTTTGAGGTTCTTTCAGAACCCTTTCTTCTGTAAATGGGCTGGTATCAACTTCTGTATCCAGAGTGTTTCTACTGTTTGTTTTAGGTACCTCCCCTCTTCCTTTGTAAATACTGAGCAAAAATATTTGTTTAGTATCTCTGCCTTTCTACAGTCACCTCTGCCCACCTCCTCTCCTTTATTAAGCCTCACTATCCTCCCTTGGTCTTCCTTCACTCCCTGATGTACCTATAAAGGTTTTATCCCCTTCTTAACTGAGTTGGCTATCTTTCCTCGGTTTGGGCCTTTGCTGTTCTGACTGCCTTCCCAGCTTCCTTTTGCTTTAACTGATACAGTTCTCTGTCCTGTTCCTTCTGTGATTCCTTGTACTTCCTGAATGCTTTCTTTTCTCTTGAACCTTCACTGCCACTTCCTTTGAGAACCATAGTGGTTTCTTACCTCGTTCGTTTTGTTTATTTGCTTTACACAAAGGCTTGTTACCTCTGTGATGGCAGTTTTATTATTCCCCATTGTTCTTCCACCCTCCTTCCTGCCCATTTGCTAGTGCATTCCTTAAGCACTCACCCATTTTGACAAAGTCAGCCCTCCAAAATCCAGTACCTTTGTCTTTGTATGGCTTGACCCCTATTGCTGTGTTTATTAGAACCATACTGTTCGATGGTCGCTAGTTCCCAGATGGCTACCCACTTACATCTGTGATCCTCTCTTCATCTCCATTTGAGAGAACCAGGTCTAAGATTGTTCCCTCTCGAGTGGGCTCCAATACTAGTTGTCTAAGGCATGCCCCCTGTAGGGCATCTAAAATAACCCCACTCTTAGAAGTGGCTGCTGCAACTGCACTCCAGTTAACATCTGGCATATTCAGATCACCCATCAGCAATATCTCCCCTTTTTCTGCCATACTGAGTATACTTTCTATCATTTCCTTGTCCATTTCCTCCCCCTGAGAAGGGGGTCTGTATACAACCCCTGTGCGGATTGTGGTGCCATTGCCGGTCTCCAAATTTACCCACAGTGCTTCTTCTCCTCCCTTTTTACCCTTTTGTTCTGTTGCTTTGATTCCTTCCCTTATGTAAAGAGCTACTCATCCTCCTCTTTTACCCTCCCTGTCCCTCCTGTAGATAGTATGTCCTGGTATGTTTACATCCCAGTCATGGTTTTGTGTGTACCATGTTTCTGTGACTGCCACGATATCCAGATGTTCCTCCTCCATCAAGGCCACTAATTCAGGAAGCTTGTTACTCAGACTACGGGTATTGGTACTCATTGCTCTCCATTTTTGATGGCTTTACTTTCTGTTGCAGCATCCCACTGACCTTTCTACCTCTGTCTTTTCCCATTTAGTACCCTGTTTTGTAGGGAGGCTGGGATTTTCTGCTGCTTATCAGTGCCTCCCCTTGACTAGTTTAAAAGCTTGCCAATGAAGCATTTAAACGATTGCTCAAAAGACTTGTTCCTTCCTGGACAGATGCAGACCATCCTGCCAGTATAGGCTGGTGTCCCTCCAGGTGGAACCCCAGTCCCCAGTGAAGCCAAACCCTGTCGCCACACCATTTTTCAACCACTCATTAAACTGCATGGTGTAAAGTACCCTTGCCTCACTCATGCCATTTACAGGCAGCACCTCTGAGAAGGATACTGTGTGTGCTACTTGTCTTAGGCCTTTCCCCAGTTCTACAAAGTCCTTCTGCACTGCTCTAAGCTCATGTTGAGACAAGTCATTTGTCCCTAGGTGGACAGTGACATCCAGCTCAGACTCCTGTGCAGGTGTTCTCGTGATCCTGAGGATGCGCTTCCTGTCCCTACAAGCCATGGCACCAGGCAGGCACTTTACTTCAGTTTTCCCTGCTCCCCCCAGTTCTATCCCCCTAATAATTGAGTCCCCCACCAGGAGCTGCTTCCTTTCTTTGAGGCATCCTCTGCCTCCTTCCTGTGGGCCTCCCTTGTGACAGGTGTCCTCAGCCTCCTTAATTTCCTCCATGGGTACATCCATAGGGGAGCTGTGCTCCCCCAGAATGGTGTATGGATTGTGGAGCGGAACAACTGACTGGGTGTGCCTCTGTTCCACCCTCCTCACCCTCCCTGAGCCCACTGTGGTCCAACTGCTGTGCTTTCTTTGCAACCTCTGAGGTAGTGGTGGCGGCTCTGGTGCTCCCTGGATGGGGGGGGGTTCCCTTCCTACCATCCAGTCTGGCCTGGGGGAAGGTTTTCTTACTGCTGTCCAGTGTGGCCTGAAGACGGGCAACTTCCTCCCTCAGGGCAGAGAGTTGTCTGCAAATCGGGCAGCATTCAGGTGCAGCTCATGTAGTTCAAGCCACTGGGGGATGAGTTTAAGGGCTGAGAGAGAGGAGCTTAGAGAATTGTACACTTCCCCTATAAGTTTACTGTGTAGTACTGCACCTGGTAACGGGGGTACCCGTTTACTGTGGGACTGCATCTAGGATTAGTGGGTGACCTGATTAGTGTGTAGAGGTGTATCTTGGACAAGTGGGAAACCTGGTAGTTCACCCAAGGAAACCTATTTGGAGGGGGTTGGGACCACACGTCATTAGGGCCGGCATCTTTGGGAGGGTGGCGGGGTGCACAGGGTGCGGGGCGGCCATGATACTGGACTGGGCTTGGAAATTCGGTGGTTGCCCAGTGTGCCACCAGCTGGCACAGCTTAGGGAGGAGGTTGAGGGAATTAGGAGACAGCTGGAGGGAGGGGGGACGTATGGTTGGGGAATAGAGCAGGGGCTCTTCCACGGGGTTGCACCAAGCACTAGGGGTGGGGGCATAGGGAAAGGAGTGCAGGAGAGTACTCTGGGGTCACATAGGGACCCTAACAGAGGAGGCCCAAAAGGAGGACACTACCAAGGAAGCAGGCAGGTATCTGGGGACCCTCAGAGAGGGGGGGCCAAAGGGAGGACATTCTCAGGGAAGTAGGCAGATGGCTGGGGCAGGACAGAAGGAAGCAAGGGGGGGGAGGTGGATCAGACCTTAAGCTCAGTAACCGCTTCAATTCTCTTCTTCTGCTTGAGGATGAGGGGGATGATGTAGCCATAACAGGGGCGGTTGGAGATAGAAAGGGAGTGGAGGGCAGGAGGCAGGGGCCGGATAGCAGGATGAACAGGGGGGAACTTGAAACGTGGAAAAATGGGTGAGCAGTGCATCAGAGCCAGAGGAGGAGGGGGTAGAGAGAGGAAAGCGCAAGGAGAAGGACCAGTTGGGAGGAAAGGGCCAGGAGAGGGACCAGAAGTACAAGGAGGAAACAGTAAAGGCAGCTGAGGGTTTATGCCAGGGGAGCACGACAGGCAAGGAGGGGCTGAACAGAGACGGAAAGGAAGGGAGGATGAGCCAGGCAAGTTTAGCAGATGGGGGGAAGGACCAGTTGCGAGCAGTGATGGGGGGCGATAGTGGGGTACAAAAGGATACTCGGGAGGAGGACAGGCATAGGATCAGAGGGGGGGTGGCCAGGGTAAATAAGGAGTTGGCAGCAGGGGGCACCCAGATAGGGGGAGAAGCAAGGAGCCGGCTGGGGGGGGGGAGGGGCTGGTAGAAAGGATGAGGGACATGGAAGGGGGGGAAATGGAGGAAAAGGGGTGATCAGAGTGATCCCATTGGGTGATTCCATGATCAGGGGTATCAAATGGGTTAGGCAGGGGGAAGCCTGCCCAGTTAGAACAAAATGCTTCCCTGGACTAACGGTGCACAGGGCCAAGCATGACGTATATCAGCTGGCAAAGGATTGTGGAGGTTCCCCGGATATACTGGTTCACCTGGGTACCGATGACATTGAGGGAAATAGTGAGCTAGAGATACAGGCAAGGTTCAGGGAGCTTGCCAGGGTCTGTCATGACATAGGATGCGCGATTTCCTTCTCGGAAATCCTGTCGGTGCCGAAGGCTACTGGGGAACACAAGAGGAAGATTGGGGAGATAAACCAGTGGCTCAGGGAGTGGTGTGGGGCCAGAGGATATGGGTTGATGGGGGATTGGAGGAGACCTGGGAGGATAAGGGGCTATATGCTAGAGATAGGCTCCATCTCAATTTGGAGGGGAGGAAAATCCTTAAGTTGAAAATAGAGGGGTTCGTTGGTGAAAGGTGGGGTTTAAACTTGTGAAGGGGTGAGGATGGGAGAGAAGGCTGTCAAGGGGGTCCATTAAAGGAGGGACTCAGTCTCCACCCCCCCCGGTGAGCTGCAGGAATGTGGGAAAAGGCCGACTGGTAAGGTGCTGACCGGGGAAGACGGAATCCCCATGGGAACATGAACAGGGGAAATGGAAGTATATGGAAAGGGTGGAAGGTAGTCCTGCTAAATGCCAGAAGCTTGGGCAATAAAATGCCTGAGCTCCAGGCGATGCTAACTGAGGGAGAGGTGGATGTGGCAGTGGTCACTGAGACCTGGGCCACCGCAGGGCACAACTGGGACCTGAACCTGGAGGGTTACACCATGTTCAGGAAGGACAGGGGGAGGGAAGGGGAGGAGGGGTAGCAATAATAGTCAAAAACTGCATTGGCATAGGAGGAGATGGAGGGAACTGTGGAGGCGATTTGGGTCACCTTGATAACAAATGGGGGCAAGAGAGTAAAAATAGGAGTGGTGTATAGACCCCCTGCGCTGGAAGAGGGGCTGGAGGAGAGTCTGGTGGCAGATGTTGGGAGACACTGCAAATTGGGCAGGGGAAGGGTGGTGGTGTTGGGGGACTTAAACATGCCAGGAACAGACTGGGAGACTATGACATCCTCAGTGGCCAGTGAACAGAGGTTGTTGGATGTCTTTCAGGATGTGTTCCTAACTCAGCAGGTGGGGGAACTGACCAGGGAGGCGCAGACACTGGATGTGGTCCTAACAGACAGTGACCAGACTGAGGGCCTGGAGGTAAGGGACCTGTTGGCAGGGAGCGACCATGCCATGATCTGGTTCTGCCTGGACCTAGGAGGGGTTGAAGGCTGCACAAAGACGGAGGTAACCGACTTCAGGGGGGTGGATTTCAAGGAAATGGGAAGGATCCTTAAGAAACATTTAGACGGGATTGGGCCAGACATGAATGCTGACAGTAGGTGGGAAATCATCAGGAGGTGGGTGCAGGATGCTACCAGCACTTGTGCAAGAGTAAGATGAAAATGTGGCAGGGCCTGTAAACCCTGCTGGTGGACCAGGGAGGTTCAGGAGGTGGTGAGGGGAAAGAAGGCGACTTACAAGCATTTCAAGTGCTCAAGGAATGAAAGGGATAGAGGGGAGCACGAGCTGATGGCCAGAAGGGCCACTAGGGTAGTGAAGGTGGCTAAGGCAAGGAAGGAGCAGAACCTGGCCAGGGAAATTAGGAGAGGGAATAAGGGGTTCTTTAGATACATTGGGAAAAACAAAGAGTGAAGGGCAGATTAGCAGGAGTTTAAACAGGGGAAGGATGGGCACAAGATCCGGGGGAGCAGGCTGAGGTACTAAATGAGTACTTTGCCTCAGTTTTCACCAAGGAAAATGGTGGGGGCTGCATTATACATGGGAGGAGATGGTGAAACTGAAGAGGGGGGACCCTTGCCGATCGTCGGGTCTGGGGAGAGGATGGGCCATCACTGGCAGGAGGGGGGAAGGCAAGGCAGGGTGACGAGGTAATGGAGGTGGAAATCACAGCAGAGAGAGCGAGGGAAACCCTCAGGTCCCTTAAGATGGAGAAAGCACTGGGGCCAGATAAATTACATCCCAGAGTGCTGAAGGAACTGGCGGATGTCCGGGTGAAACCCCTGGTGGAGCTTTTCAGCATCTCTCTGAGGACAGGGTGGGTGCTCCAGAACTGGAAGGTGGCGCATATAGTGCCTATCCACAAGGGGGGGATCAAGAGAGGTGGCAGGGAACTACAGGCCTATCAGCCTGACATCGGTGGTGGGCAAGGTGACGGAGGGCATTGTCAAGGAGAGGCTATGGGGGACCTTGAAAAGTCAGGGTGCCTGGACGATAGACAGCATGGATTCATCCCAAGGGAAATCGTGTCAGACAAACCTTGTGGAGTTCTATGACTGGCTGATGAGAGCCTTGGACCTAGGTAGACCGGTGGACATCCTCTATCTTGACTTCAGTAAGGCGTTTGACTCTGTTCCTCACAGGGGCCTGTTGAATAAGCTGGGAGAAATGGGGGTTGGGAACCAGATGATCAGAAGGATAGGCAATTGGCTCCAGGAGCAGACCCAGAGGGTCATGGATGGTGGGATAGTCTCATCCCCAAGGAGGGTCATTAGTGGGGTCCCTCAGGGATCAGTCCTTGGGCCCCTCCTGTTCAATACCTATGTCTCTGACATAAGAAAGGGTATCAGGAGTGAGATGAGTCTCTTTGCGGCTGACTCAAAACTGGGGGCGGTGGTGGATGGGGAGGAGGGGAGGGTGGCCCTACAGGGGGAGGCTCTGGAAAGGTGGTCTAGAAAGTGGAAGCTGAGGTTTAATGCACAGAAATGCAAGGTACTGCATCTGGGAGCCAGAAACCCAGGTCAAGAGTACGCCCTGGAGGGGGAAATGCTACAAGTCTCAATGGCTGAGAGGGACCTGGGGGGGTGGTGGTGGATGTCAAGATGAACAACTCAGACTTGTAGGAGGGCAGCGGCCAAGGCTAACAGGATGCTTGAATGCGTCGCTAGGGGGATCACCTCCAGAAGGAGGGAAGTGATACTCCCCCCATATAACTGTTTGGTGAGGCCGCACCTCGAGTACTGTGTGCAGTTTTGAAGGCACACTTAAAGAGGGACATTGAACTCCTGGAGAGGGTCCAGAGGAGGGCAACCAAAATGATCTGGGGCTTGAGAGACAGAACCTATGGGGAGAGGCTTGAAGAGCTAAATATGTACACATAGAAAGAGAGAAGGGACCGGGGGGACATGATAGAGGTCTTCAAGTACATGAAGGGGTTAAATAGGGGAGAAGCAGTCAAGGTGCTCCAAAGGAAGGGAGGGGCAACTAGAGGGCATGGGTGGAAGCTGGGGGGGGGGGGATTCAGGAGAGAAAGGAGGAGGTGCTACTTCACTGAGAGGGTGGTGGAGCCATGGAATGCTCTGCCCAAGGGGCTGGTAGAGGCAGAGACGGTGATGGGGTTCAAGAGGAGGTGGGATAGGTACAGGGGAAGGGTTCTGGATGCAAAGTCCTGTGCAGTGGGAATATCCGGGACTGGGAAGGGAGAAGCGAGAGAGGATGGGGGGGGCAGCAAGGTCAGCTCCCAGGGTGGGGGGCTGACCAAACTAGCAGAAACGAAAGACCGTAAGGCCTATTCTGATGGCTTTTTAGTATGTTAGTATAAGTGCATGCTGAAAACAGAACATAAGGCAATGCTTTGACTATAGGTCCTCTTTAGGAATTACGTAAAACAAAATAAAATAATCACAGTGAAGCAGCAGGAAAAAAAAAAACAGTATATATAGGGGAGTGTGTAGTACTTAGACTACTATGTATTGTTAAATAGAGCTCTGTCTTTCATAAACAAAAACAATAAAATTATGGAATCTGTGCTCAGTTTTGTTTATTATCTAGTAAAGACGTGGGGCTGAATTTTCAAAGGGTGGGAGAGGGCTTGTATCAAGCCCTGCACTGAACCCTTTTTGTGTGCTACATAAGTCTGCTGCAACTGCACCCAATTTTACAATGTTGGGGCGCACTTATGACAGTTTACCCATTTTACGACAGCTTGCGCCAAATCTTGGGCACAAGCTCCATGAAAACGCTCTCTAGTACGGATGCAAATCAGATCACAAACAGATGGTCTAGCATGCATTATTTGCTGCAAGGAATAGAAAATCCCTTTAGACTGCCACACGCCCAGTGTGCCACACCTTGGGCACACTCAGGGCTTGCAGCAATCTCAGGTTTTTGAAAATCCAGCCCCAGGTGTTAATAACATAAAATGTGTTATGTCTTTTTGTTTTCTTGTTGCACAATTTAAACTTTGGAAAATGCCCCCAAAACTTGTCCCCATTGTGTGACACTGCTTGTCTATGCTGTTATATGGCCTTCATTTTGGCTGTAAATGAAGCACTACCTTAAACTTATTGTGTTTCAGGTATGCCCAGGTAGTTCAAATATATGCCTGCATGTCAGTTTATTTTGCATAAATATTCTTTTCCCTAATATTTGCACTGCAGTATTCTGGTCATGTGCATTACTTGTAGTGTCCAGTAATTTTTTTTTTTTTTTTCTTAATTGTTTTCTTCTTTCCAGAATTCTTATAAAGACCCTGTTTTTACATGACAGTGGACTGCCACCTGCATAATTCCACAGAGCTTTAATCATGTTTTGCTCCTAATTCTGAGATTTTTGACTTTAAAGTTAGGCTGTTGCTGTCATGTCCGCAAGTTACCAATATGATGGGTAGTTCGATCGGTTCCAAAACCATGACCCAAAAGCGGACAATTGTGTTTGGTTTAGGTGCTACTTCACATCATAAATCCACTTGCTTTCTGCCCGTTGGTTCCGTCTGCAGCATGGTGGAGTCTGAGAAAGCTGAGGGGTCCAGAAGGCGGTTCAGCATTATGCACGTGATCATATCCAGTATGACGTACACATGAACTTGTTTGAATTGAAATATATGAATTTTACTCCATGTGATTGTATGGAGCCAAAACCTAATATTTCTAGGTGTGCAGTGTGATGGCTTGTTAGGGTGGGGGTAAGGGGACAGGTCAGACAGTCTAAGATGCCACGTGCTGCAGATTTCTTTATTTACTTTTATATGTCCTCCTGTGCGGCAGTATTTTCTCAGACTTGTATAAAGGACTTTTGTGGACATCCATCTTGATCATTATTTTGTACAGATATGCGAGTGTGTCCTTATTTAGGGTAAATTTGGCTAGCCATGACTGTGTACTACTAAGACACCATAACTGTGGCATCCTTTTGTGGCAGGGTATTTTAGTACAGAGAGAAACAACTGGAACTGGCGCACTCACGAGGAGAAAATAAAAATAAGTCCAACTTGGAAATTAAATTACTTTATTGCCAGGACAAACATACTGATACACCAGACTACTCAACAGCACTTCGGTCAGGGACCTTCATCAGGGGACAGGGTCTAGGTGTGCTTGACATTCTTATATACACGTATCATCAGGACATCACAATTAATTAACAAAACCAATAAAATCTGTCTGACAAATGTAGCTGCTAGACACTCTTCCACTTCTATTTTAGCCTATCACCCTGTAAAAGTACACATATTGATTGCAATTTGTCTATAGAAAAAAGATAATCAACAACCCAGTAAACGAGGAGACTGTGAACCAGCCGAGTGTTTTAACAGTTCAGTCCATCATCCATTGAAACTGAAGGGTCCCCTGTGAACAGGGACACGAATATATTAACCCTTTCTTCCCAATTGCAAATCTCGTAACCTCAAAGTTTACAATGACTGAATATCCCAAACCTAAAATCATTACTCAGCAATGTAAAACTGCTGTATGACTGGTTACACATCAAGCCCTTTATGGCACTCTATCACATAATAAAATTATCTAGACCTCTGAGATGCAAGCTGTCACAGCCCTGCTAACTTCTAAGAATTTGATCAAATTCAATGCACTGTAAATAAGGTTTGCATTTCATACACTGAATTCATTTGATTCACAGCTGACCTTCTCTCATTAATTCTCTGTTTTCTTATTTTGTTTCTTAACCCTGTGAATCAAATGAATCCAATGTATGAAATGCAAACCTTATGGACACTGCATTTGATTTGCTCAGGGGGTGCATACTATACACTATCCATGTTATTATCATAGCTGCATTAGATGGAAAATTCTGCCTTATTTCAAAAATGGGGGTTTCTTATTTTATTACAGTCATTCAGCTAAAAAGCTGTCAAGAGAAAAACCCACTCATGGTAACTAAAAGTCATGCCTAAAAGTCCCCAGAAGTTTGCAGAGATTTTCTCTTCAAGACTATCCAGTGCAAGCCCTTCTGCTTTTTTGGAGTGTTCTAATAAGCTGCCTTTTATGTTACTTACTGCAGAAGGGAGTCACTTCTCAGAACGGAGCAACAGCATACTGCGTATGCCCCTCATGTATTGCAGAGTATTTTTTTTTTGTAAAATATGTTTATTGAAGGTTTTCAAGTTAATACATGGCAAGACAGTTACGAGGTTGATATAAATTGATCAGTATGAATTCATTCTGGATGTTACACTTGCAAAGGAGGAACATAATTTGTTTACCAAGGCATTTTCATGGAATGCATTAATAACAGATAGCTGTCAAGTGTACATCAAGTCCTTACACATATGTAGCATCATTCTCTTAGCGCAAGAGCTCTCACAGACAATCACAGCTCCCCTTGTGTTGGGAGTGAAGAGAGAAGGGCAAGTTCAGGTCCCCCATGCAGCTACTCACCTTCCCCCACTTCCTACACTAGCTATGAGACTGGTGTGGTGTGCTCTGGAGTTGGATGATAGACCATTAGGCAGTTTGTGGGCTATATGGGTTGCCCCTCATCTTGTGGGGTGCCTACAGGTGGAATATTCCTGCTTTCTATGGCCTTCAAGATGGAGTGCCAAATGTTATCGAATATACGTGCTTGCCCATTTCCACTATATTGGGCTCTTTCCACTTTTAAACAGTGCAACAGCCTAGTAAGCAGGGTAAGCAGACATTTCCCCCCGGAAAGCTTTCTATACTGGGGGCCATGTTGGCCGTTAGTAGATGTACAGTAGGGGACGGATGCCCAAGTGGATATACCAGAAGATACCTGGGCATTACTGTGGACTAAGGGTTGGAAAATGTCCTTCTACCCCAGGGTGGCAAGAGTTCTGGCAGAAGTACCTCACCCGGTTCTTTCACACTCCCACAATCAATCACACATCACTGTCAAGGTGGGGATTATAACCTTTGTTGGAGACAATGCGGCGGGAATCAGTCCCTACTTCCATATCTTGTGTGACTGCCCAATCCTTCAGCCATACCAGGACCAGATCCACATGAGGCTGGCAACCCTGTGGAGGAGAGAGATCCTCAACATATTTGAACATTTGATGTCCTCACTTGCAGAGGTCCGAAGCAGCTTTTTCAGCAGAATGGTATGTAACTGCCCCTTTTACAGAGCACTGTGAGAAAGGCAGGATAAGGGGAAAGAAATTCCAATTCTTTTTTAAAGTCTCAGTTTTTGAAGGATATGCGCATACTGTCTGTGATTGCACTGCAGAGTTAGAGGGTAGTCATTATTGAAAAACATCCTGCTGTCCTGATATATATCAATCATGAGTTTCTCAAAGTTTTAACGAGCAGGTCTTGCTTCAGTGAATAACGCAGGAGGCAAACCATAATAGAGTGGGGTTAGGCATGCAGGTCATTGGGGTGGGGGACAGAGAGCAAGATGCAGTTGCTCAATGTCTAATCCATAGTCTTGAGAAAGGTCCAGCATATCTTTAAAAAAGGTTGTGAGAAATCTGTCCATGTCCTTGACCTCTTCTGCTATGCCATAGATCCTAATATTTTTGCGTCTCACTTGCCTTTCCATGTCCTCTAGTCTGTCTTGTGGCAGAGCAAGTGAGGTGGTGAGGGAGAGCACCCACATCGCCATTTTGTCTGCCTGGCCATCCTCTTCTGAAAGTCTGGCCTTATTTGCAGTATAACTCTTTTGTCAAGGGCTCAGAGGTCAGATTTTATGTTCTGCATTGCCACTTTCATATCTCTCCTGAATGCAGTCAGTTCAGTGATGAGAATATTTAATTTTTTTCACTTTTTTGGGGTGTTGGAGTTGTTTCTGGGGGGAGTCATCACCCACAGTGGTAAGGAGGCTGCAGCTGCAGGACTGGTCTTTGTCAAAGTCTTTGTGATGAAATGCCACTCCATCCAACTGCTTCGCAGCAGCAGAGTGAGTCTTTGACTTCCCCACTGGTACCCAAGTTCATCCCGAGGTGTTACTGCCAAAAAATGGTGCGAGTAAATGCAGGTTTGTTGGAAGAAGTTAAATGGGAAGAGAAGGAGCTCTTATTTCAAGTGGCCATATTCGCTTGTGATGTCACCTGAAGTCCTGATCAACTTCTCTGTCTGAGCAGCGAAGACAGTAGACAAGGGTCAAGTGGATGACATACTATACTTAGATTTCTGCAAGGCCTCTAACTTGATACCCCACAAGAGGTTGATCAGGAAGACGAAAGACCTAGAAGTAGGAAAGAAATTAACTAGGTGATTGGAAAACTGGTTAAGAGGCAGGAAACAGAGGGTGGGGGAAGCTCTATGGAAAGAGGGAGATCACCAAGCAGGGTCCACAGGGGTCAGTGATCAGCCCAGAGTTGTTCAACGTGTTCATAGGTGATGAAGGAGATGGCATAAAAGGTAAAATCTGCTTCTTTGTGTGTGACACCAAGCTCTGTGGAAGGGTACACATGGATGCGGGGTCTGGCATATGGCAGCTTGGGTTCAATACAAAATAGTGCAAAATCTTGCACAGAGGAGGAAGGAACTTGAGGTCCAACTACAGCCTAGGGGGTCCAGGTCACCAAATCGGAAGAGTAAAAGGGCCTGAGGGTAGCCATCATCAGTGACCTAAAACACATAATGCAGTGAAGAAAGGCAGCAGCCAAGGCAAACAGAATGCATGGCTGCACTGCAAGGGTGTTCATGAGCAGATGGGATGAGGTTATGTAGCCGCTGCACAGATCATTGGTGCAGCTGCACCTGGCGTATGGCATGCAATACTGGAGATCCCACCTAAAAAAGGATATCAACATGCTTGAGGCAGTCTGGAGGAGTGTGACGAAAATGGTCCAAGGGCTGCAAGGCATATAAGGACAGGCTGAGTGACTGCAACACGTACTAGCTTGGGGAAGGGGGGATTATTTAAACCTTCAAGTACCTGAAAGGTATCAACAAGGTGGATACAAGGGACCGCTTATCTCAGTGGGAACAAGACCACAAAGGGACACTGCTATAAGCTGGTGGGGGGTAAACTTCAAGGAGGAGGTCAAGAGATACTTCTTCACAGAATGAGCGGTGATGTGGTGCAAGAAAATCCCAGTGCAGATCATCTCTCAAAAGGCAGTGGATGGATTCTAGAGGGGGTCGGACAGGGTTAAGGGGGGCAGAGTCCACAGTACTTGCTGGAAATAAGGCTCCGCAATAGAACAGACTATACAGACCATAAGGCCCTCTTCTGCTGGCTATTTCCATATGTTCGTACGTATTAATGTATTATCATCCATGCTGTTAACTTAGGATAGGATAGGAACTTTACTTATATAGTGCTCCTTCCCATATGCTCAAAGTGTTCAACAGTATTAAAACACACCTAATAGAAACTAGCACATAAAGCTCATGAAGCAGAGACTAAGCAAATTCCCTCCCATCCAAGCAACAATATACAATGTATTAAAACACAAACTAATAAAAGAATAAGTCATAATTCTAAAACACAACTGACAGTCAGTAATTCACTCAGGTAATACATCAACAGGGGTAATTGTCAAACTAAATGAAACACTTTCTCAAAGAGCAGCATTTTCAGGCCTCTTTTCAAGGCTTCTACCAAGGCTGCCTCCTGCAGATGTCCAGATAAAGAGTTACCCAGGGCTGCTGTGGCAACCAAGAATGCCTGGTCCCCAGATTGCCACAGCCTAGCCCTGTGAACCACCAGGAGACAACCCTCGATGGAACGGAGAGCCTAAGATGGGCGGAGAGGAATCAGGAGGTCCTGCAGGTAGGTTGGTCCCCTCCCATGTAGGGCTTTATAGGTCAGCAACCCGACCTTGAAGGCAATCCTCCACCTCACTGGCAACCAGTGCAGTTCGCAAAGGACAGGTGTGACATGAACAAATTTAGAAATGCCAGTCAACAATATCGCCACTGCATTCTGCACCACTTGCAGCCAGTGAAGGCTGCCTCCAGATAGCCCCAGGTACAGAGCATTGCAGTAATTCAGCCTGGACGAGAAGAAGGCATGCACAAGGCTGGGAAGGTCATCAGATGGTATCAGGGATCGGATCTGAGCAATGTTCCTCAAGTGGTAAAACACACTCTTAACGACAGCCAACACCTGAGCCTAAAGTGTCAGGCCATCATCCAGGACCATGCCCAGATCCTTCACCCGAGTGGAGGGAGCCAGGGGAACACTCCCCAGTTCAAGCTATGGGGAATCCCCGAGTCCTCTCCCATCACAACGACAATCTGGTTCCACCACTAGTACCTCCATCTTGTCTGGGTTGAGTCACAGCCAGTTGTGTATAATCCAGTTTTGGATCTCATCCAGGCAGTTGTTAATCTTTGAGGCCGCCACCAGGTTTTCGAGCACACAGGACAGGTATAGCTGGGTATCATCAGCGTAGCAATGAAAACCCAGCCCATAATGCCTGATAATGTCTCTCAATGGAAGCAGATATACCATGAACAACAAGGGTGACAGGACTGACCTCTGTGGAACACCACAGGATGGTGGCATCAGGCTAGAGGAGGCTAACCCCATCATCACCCTTTGCACTCTGTCCATGAGAAGGATCTAAACCAATTAATGACTGTTCCGGTTAGTCCAACACAGTTCCATAGGTGGTCCAACAGCACCTCATGATCCATGGCATCAGACACCACTGAGAGATCAAGGAGGATTAAGATGGTATGCTCTCCCCTATCCCTCGCCATCAGGAGATCATTTAGCACCCTCACCAGGGCAGTCTTGGTACTTTGTCCAGATCTGAACCCAGACTGCAAATGCTTATAAATGATGGAGGAAGAGGCAAAATGCATCTTGAGCTGACAGGCCACCGCTTTCTCTAGAACCTTCCCTAAGAATGGGAGGTTCAAGATCAAACTGTAGTTGCTGAGGCACTCTGGGTCCATCAAGGATTTTTTCAATAGGGGCCTAACCAACGCCTCTTTCAGAGTCCTAAGAAAGACCCCTTTCTCGAGGGAACTGCTGACAATTTTGGCAACCACAGGCCCTATCGGGTCCACACATCCGACCAAAAGTTGGGATGGGCCTGGGTCCAGATCACAATATGTTGGCTGCGGCTTCAAGATTATGTTTGTTTCACTGTTTATACACAAAAGTTAAGATAGAAGCTGGGAAACAGAACAGTGAGGTTCGAGGTGCTGAAAGAGTGAATGAGCTGATCAGTAATCAAGTGGAGTCTAATCAGTGACTATATGTCAGAGGGCTTAATGGTCATACAAGTGTGGGGGAAAAGAGTACAGAAAAAAAACAGGAGAAAAGATAGGTTATAGATGTATGCAGATAAACAATGGCATGTCCTATTATTTAGACCTACAAGTAGACATATTGTACATGAAAACACACATTTAATTTGATGTACGTCCACAAAAATAAATGTTTATTTCCATGTACAATGGTAGAATAAAGGTGAACTACCTTGAGGTAAATGCTGAGGCATGCTATGTGAGTCTGCCTCAACATACCTCAGCATTACCTCTGTACCAGTCAACTTTTGTACAAGTATGTATGTTATCGGCCACTTACACAATCAAGAGTAGCTAGCTAGTTATATAAGCAACAGTTCTTTGTGTTGTATGAAGCAATTACTCTTGCATGAAATGTAAAATCAGATTAAGAGGCTTCAAGGTACTCATGAGAAGAAACCTGATTATATAATCAGCCAAGTATAATAACCATATTTATAACATGGGGTATCAAAGAAGCAAGGCAATTGGTGAATCATCATCACATGACCGTGTATTAATGCTCAATATACGCACAGTCGCTGTGATTCGTCTTGACAGAGAATCAGTGGACAGAAGGTCTCATTTTGTACTTAACTGAACGGTAGCTATTACTGCAGTGAGAGGAGCGACAGGTTCTGAATGAAATGTTTATGTGAATTAGTGCATGGTCAGGTGAGGCTGAGTCAGCAGTTCCCGTGCATGTTTATCAGACCTCATATTGTTTTCCCTGTCCATGTCCTCCAGAACCATTTGTCCCTAGTTGCAGCCCTTTAGTGACAGGCAGACAGTGAGACAAGTATACACAATGAACAGTCTTCTGGTGTCCTGTCTGTGGGTCCCAGTTGTGCACGGTCCACTGTCATTGTGTGTGTGATAGAGAGAGACAGCGGGACTGGCACATACTATTGAAACTTGCAGCAATGTCTCAGTTGGCTCCCCACCCATGGTGATGATCTCCACTCCCCCTCTCTCGCATGCAGAGAGCAGGACTCAGTGTCATGGCCTTGTGTGTGGGTGGATGGGTGGGTATGTGTGTGAGAGAGAGACAGCAGGACCAACACAAAATTACAAATTGCGGCAATGTCCCGTCTGTGTGTCTCTCTCTGTACAGTCACTGAACAGCACATTCACCCAAGTGACCACCATGAGAACAGTTAAGCTCACCCGTAGTACCACTGGCTGAGCTATGGGAGTGCTGCTGCCCGATACACCCAAGCAAGTCAGCCTTGATCCTCAGCAAGTCATCCTTGCTATTCCAATCCAATATGTATTTCACAGACTATAGCGTTAATACCGGCGCCATGTTGTATGTGCTGAACCTGTTCCTAAAATTATATTTGTTCCCAGCAGCATTGTTTGTGAACTGTGGCAGCCGCAGACTTGGCACCTGAAATGCATAGTTGTGTAAAATTGCTGACCACTGCCCTGTCATCTTTGAAGTTTCTGACTGTGGAATCTGCTTGTCCTTAGTGAGAAACTTCCAACCCAGCAGTCCTGAAACACATAGCTGTGGCTGTCAGCATTCATCAGCAGCAAGGGTTCCTCCCTGGAATGCTGCAACTGTTGACCCGCAGTGGTGTCACACCGATCAAATGAGAGGCATATTGTGTGCGGTTCAGTTGCCACTGTCATGAGTACTCAACCCCTCCCATTAGGTCATTAGGAGTCCTGTAATATTGTTGCTGTTGGAACCAGAAAAAGCTGTTGTTCACATGTCATGTAGCAAGCCTTTGTACACAGTTGCAGAATGGCACTACTTTCTCTGGTGGAGGTATACCTATTAAAGTTTATAGCTTTTGAGCATTGAAAGACCGATTCCTATCTCCCCCCCCCCAAACACTCAAATAACCCCATGTTATAAGCACAATAACCCACTCCAGGGTATGGGGATATTGGGGATTAATCAATCCCCCCAAAAAGTGGTGTGAGGGCACTAGGCCTGTGGCTTCATGCCTCACAATGCACCCAGGGTGTTGATTAATCTCCACTAACCCCATACCCTGCTGTGGGTTATTGCTTACATATACTGTACTTATGCTATAATATAAAGGCCCATATGAGTCAGAGAATAGATATGTGTGCAGGCATGTCCACATAGTGCACATAAGTACTGTACATATACCAGTAGGGGAAAGAGAAAGGAGTAATTATAGTTGTGAAATATGAGGGGACTGCAATGTACAGTAAGTTAGAAGAAAAGTTGGCATTCAATCCAGAGGGTTGCCAAGAACCTTTGTAGATAAGTTGTGCCTGTGTGCCATGCAATAATGTTTGTGCAACTTTGTGATCTGTGTAGTTGTAGGTTTTGCTATAGTGATGAACTAAAACAATTTAATAATGACAAATCTATGCCTTTTAGGCACAACTATGACATGACATTTTTTTATAAGTTTATGAAACAGTCACCTCTGAGAAAAGACAACCAAACTTGGATTTTTCTGACCTGTAACTCCTATAATTATCGAAACAGTAGTTCCTGATAATGAGGTTTCTATACCAGAAAACTGCATTGACTTACTGTCTCAGTATAATACTAAAAATGTTACTGTAGATATGTCTGTACCATAGATATATCTGTTATAAATTGCTTTTATAACTGGGATTCCAGGCTTTTTTTTTTTTTTACATCACTGTCAAAGTGCTTACATGTTAAACTCTGAAACACCACCAGCATCTGTAAAACAGATTAACTGGTATGTTTTCTTGTTCAAATTACCATGGCAATAGGAGAGAAAAATCAATGAGAGGGTATTGTTTCAGCAAAGCACGGATTTCTATGCATCTGTAAGACTGTGGAAAAAGTGCTGAACTACATACTTGGCTACATAAGCAAGCAATAACTGAAGAACGACTCAAGCCAATCAAAACATTTTTCCAAAACACAAGGAAAAAGATCCAAAACTCTAATTGATTCAAGACCTTAACTAATAAAGCACTTTTGCAGGACTCAGAATGACACTAGTTGACATTAGATTGGAATCTCAAGGCAGCAGATTTTGGTTCAACCTCTGGCCTTTGGTAAACTGTCAATGTGCAGTACCACAGGACTTCATCCATGTAACATGTATAATGCATCACTTTTTGTACCGGCTGACCAGTGCAGGTCAGCAGTTTGTCTATTTCCAGTCATCAAGTATACACAGAAAAATACAGAACAATTTATACCCAAGGAAAACCTTTCCTTACTTATACACCCACATCCATTCCTTAACAAGCTAATTTCATACCCTTTTAACTCCACAAAAATTAAAGGTGTGCATGCACAGTTATTTACACCCAGAGAAGCAAACATACAAATTCGGTTATACAAGAATTAGCATTTATATTTAGTTTTACCATTTATAACGAGGTCCTGGTTAGGACAGCAAAAAATAAACACATCAGATATACATAGTGCATATACAGAGAGCCCTTTGACTAATGCAGTATTAAATGATATATAATACTAACAATCAGGGTAGCAATAATCAGAGCCATAATACATTTTAGAGAAAGAGATTACAATCCAGTTTAGGAGAAGACAAACATTTAAATTTGTGGGCTCATAACAAAAGCATTATGGTTAACCACAGTTGCACACGTTGACACAGTGGGAATCCAACAGAGTTTTAAAAGCATTTTTGCTAACTAGAATACTAAGTTTAAGCTTATGTTGAAGTTTATTCCATACCGAGGGGACAAGCCAGCCAAGGGCAGCTTTCCCATAATGGGACAGGTATCTAGGTATGTCTAGGAAAATAACACTGCTCTTCCTCAGGTCATATGAATGGACAGCTCTGTGGAAAAGGGCCATGATGTAAGGCAGTATAGCTCATTTTGCAGGGCCTTGTGGGTCCAGATGTACAGGTTTCTTACATAGTGCTTTTCATACAAAAGACAGCTTATAACCCAAGTATAACAACTTTAATGTGATTCGTCAGCACTGCCATTAAAATAACATTACCATCATCCTATCTATATGCTGACCACAAAAAGAAAACTTCAAGCCATCAGCTAAAAGTAGCAGCCAGAGTTAAGTAGCAATATATACGGATACACAATTGCACATACCTCATTAATGCAAAACATCATGAGAAATGTATGCAAATCCCCATGAGAGAATTTGGACTGGCTCTACTTTAAGCAGAATTGCATGGTGCCAGAAGGCCTCACAGTGCAATCAGCAGAGGCTAAGAACAGCAGACACATACAGTAGCAGCCACATACACTGCCAGATATTTCCCGAAATTTCTGTGATATTTCCAGAAATATCTCCTGCTTTCTGCATTTCCACAGTAGGGGCAGCAGAGAGAAACTCTTCAGAAATGTCATGAAATATCTGGCAATGTTTCTGGCTACTACTGTACACGTGTTTCGTCCTCATTTAGACTCATCAGTGTGCCATATCTGTGTCTTAGCACAGGGAGAGGGAGCCAGCCACCCCATAAGGGGGATGTTATTTGTTTGGGTCATGGGAACCCCAAAACAGCATCCAGCCCAGTGTATGCAGGCCATCTGAGGCTTTGCACTGAAAGAAAGCAGTTAGTCAAACTCTGATTCTGAATCCATTTTTTGGGGTCCAACTTAATTGCTTGCGTAGTATTAATCCAGACGCAGAGATGGGCAGAGTCAAAGACGTGACACCCCCTTTACAGTTTGTATGGCACTATGGCCTAGTAGTAGTTCAGGCACAAAGATGGGCAACACAGAGTTTGAGACATGGGTGACAACCCTTCAAAATCTGTACAGCACTATGACCTAGTAGCAGTTCAGGCACAGAGATGGGCAACACAGAGTCTATGGCAGTATGACCTTTCAAAAGTAGCACAGAGATTGGCAACAGAGTCCGAGACATGGATGACACCACCCTTCAAAATCTGTACAGCACTAAACCCCCCCCCCTTCAAAATTACTGGGGCACTATGACTTTCAGACAGAGTCACTGCTGCTCCCCTTAATATTGTTTTATTTTTTTCTGCACTCTGTTGTCTACTGTTGAATTTGTTAGTCTTTTTTTTTTTTTTTTAAACACTGTGGAATCTGCAATGTCTGCACTCTGCTGTTGTCTACTCTGCACTCTGCTGTTGAATTTGTTGGTTACTCTCTAACAAAAAAGAAACACTTCATTTTTTACAGAGTACTCTGCTGCAGCATATGCACTCTGCTGTTTAATTCGTTGGTCTCTCTACTCTCCCTCTCCAGCAAAATGAAAACCATTTTGTTTCATTTTTACTGTGTTTTTTTAATCTCTCTGCACAAACACATACACACACACACACACACACACACACACACACGACTGTCTCCTTTGAATGCAAAGTGCCAAATGCGCTTGGTACACTGCTTCCTAGGGATAACATGTGGTGGCTGACACACAGGATGGGCTAGAAAATCAGTCAATCGCAGAACAGAGACCCTCATTGGTTGGCTCTCTTCAGTGCTCCAGGATCAAGAGTGTTTGTCTTTCAGGCATATTCGTCAGAGAACAGGGGGAAAAAAATTTTTTTATTTTTTTTTTTTAAGTTTCTGCACCCTTCCCTGCCTTTTTCATGCAGTACTGGTGGTTACAGTGTTATTCCCGGACAAAACCACACTTCCAAACCAGGCCAACTCAGCCATTTAGGTTGTGCCACGAAAGACTCAGTTTTCCAGGTCAGAGTCCAGTTGGCCTGGTCTGGGGGTTGGGGTCGGAAGTCCTGCAGAGCCAATTCATTCATCCCTTGTTTGCACTTCTCAAGTCCTATTTATTTTGCATCTATGTACTGCACCTATAAGACTTTAAGTTGGAGCAATAAAATTGTCTGGACAACAGTTATTACTGGGCAACTAGTTACACTTCTGGAGTCCCAGTGTAGCCAAATGTAAGGTGCTACAACCTAGGGAGGTAATATGGAGGTGCTGTAGGACCTGCACAATGTAGGTCTTCTTGCTGCAGTGGAGGAGAAAAAGGACACTGGGTCATAATAGACAAGTGTCTGAGACGTGACACTGTGGCTAATCTCAGAGAGGATCAGTACAATGCTGGGAAGTATCAAAAGGAGGTGGCACTAACAGAGTAGGGGAAGTAATCCTGTAACACTTTACAAGGCTCTGGTCAGGCCCCACCTGGAGTAGTGTATGCAGTTCTGGGCTTCTCATACGGAAACAACATTGAGGCAGTTGAGAGAGTGCAACACAGGACCACCAAAATGATCAGGGTAAGGGGATAAAATCTTGGAAACCCTTAATATACTGCTCCTTTGCTATACCGAACTTATCTACACCAAATCCTTGGTTATTACAAATGCTCCATGTGGCTCCCATCACTAATCAGCTGTTTTGGTATTGTTAATGCTAGGCTCCTTGAGTCTGTAACTTGCCACTCAGTGATCATTTATAAATCTCTTGTCGGATCTCTCTCACAGATCATACAAACAAACCATAGACACTGTTGTAAGAAGAAAAGCCTACACACAAAAAAATGTTTGTTTTAGTGTATTTATATCTTACTTCCTGATCAGTCGCGGTTATGGAGAGAGAAGACAGTAAACCATGACCGTTTGTACCGATTCCCGGAGTCCCTAGCTAGTAACAGAGTATATTGTTTTATTATTTTACCAGGTGTATACACAGGACAGGCACCAGACTGAACTTCTGCATTCATTTATTGCAACCGAGACTGCTGCCATGCAAATGTCTGAGTGCCGTATTCAGGACTCGCTGCCACTACCTGTACTAGTTTAACAGGTTTAAGTTAAAAATGTAAACATCTTCCCCAAAACACCCTCATCTCGAGATACTCTGTACAGTCTATACTATATTGTCTGCTGCCTATTTCTAATGAACAGGATCTAAGTCAGTGAGTAGCTGAGCAGTATGTGGGAGGCACCATAATGTACTACAGTATTGTATTTAAAACATATAAGAGCTACTGACGTGAAGAAAACTTTAAAAAGCATAATAATTAGGTACAATTTTGCCTGCATTCCATTTATAGTTTATATATTTCTCCTCATTATTTATTACTATTGAAATTTGCATGAATATATGATCCTTATCCCTTAGAGTCTCTTTAGAGACCATCGCCTCTATAGCTTACTCCCTGCTTCAAGTCATAATCCTCTGCTGTGATATCACAACCTTTGGACATGGGAGTAACTGTGATATCACATGCAGTGTTCTATGACTTCAGATAGGGAGAAAGTAGTAGGAATAGACAAACTCTTCAGAAGCAAAAGTACTGTTTTCATACAGACAACCTCAGTGATAAATAATGGGGCGGAGGAATACAGCATTAATGGGAAATACATGCTGGATTGTATCTAAATATTAGGTTTTGTTAAAGTTCTCCTGAACGTGTCACCAGCTCTTTAAACTGTATTTCACACCTCATCTAAACCTATTCTTACCCTCTTAAACAGTATACTGTAATTATCTGGAGAACAGAGTACCAGGGTATAATGTAATTAATAAATTTAAGAGATGACCAGAATGCTCAGACTTTTTTTTTTTGTAGTGCTGCGTCAACTGCACTGGCTGCCGGTTAGGTGGAGGGTCCTCTTTAAGGTGGGCTTGCTCACCTTTAAGGCCCTGCATGGCCTGGGCCCTGGTTACTTGAGTGACCTTCTTACACCTGCTGTCTGGTCCATTCCCTCCGCTCCTCCTCTAGGGGCCTCCTCGCAATTCGCAGGACGAGGTTAAGAACTGCTGGCGACAGAGCCTTTAGTGTCGCTGCCCCTGTCCTATGGAATTTGCTCCCTTTAGTTGTTAGGGGGGCCCCGTCTGTTGAGGTATTTAAGGCCCACCTCAAGGCATTCTTGTATGATCAGGCATTCCCAGACTATGTTTTATAGTTCATATCTATTTAAATAAATTTAAAAAAAAAATTTGTTGATGTTTACTTTAGTTTTAGAGATTTTAAGTGTAGCTGTAGCTGAGGGTAGCAAATTGTGTATCAAATTTTTTTTAACTTGTTTGGAGCAGTGCGTTTAATTGATTATTATTATTATGCTGTGTTGTATTTATTTGATTGTTGTATGGTACCCAGAGCCTCCAGGATGGGTGTCTTTTTAAATAAAATTTGCCTTGCCTTGCCATGTAGTTAATGGGGCGCTATAACAAACAAAGGTTATGACTCCCCTTCTGTTCATTATAGCTAGGGACCACTGTATGTTCATCTCAGAAAAAAGGAGGCAGAGAGGGGACATAATTACAGTTTTTAGCATAATCAAGGGTATCAACAAAATCAAATGAAAATGTTTGAGTGGTGTAGTCCAGCTAGGACATGGTAAATAGAGGGGCAACATTAGGAGGTAGTTCACTCAGATGGTGGTTATCCAATGAATCAGCCTACCAGCAGAGACAATGGATATGAAGACAGTAAGGTCTTGTAGGCAAGCCTGGACAAATTTCTTATTATCAAAGGAATTACAGGATGTCTGGGTAGTAGAGTAGGGTGGTATCCCTATAAATCAGTACGTGTTTGCACAGCATACATAATACTCCCTGCTATCGAAGTGCGAGGGGAGGGACCTGATGGAACTAAGGGACCCTCCTAGCCATTCATTACTCTGTTACCATGTAGCATTTATGGAAAAGCTCAAAAGAATCCAGTCCTATCAGTTACTAGCACCAAAAGCAGGGGGAAAAGGCAATTTTTTAATTGCATACATATTATCTATCCTGTCTTATATTGCTTGAATAAATGTTTAACTGATTAACTGAACTCTCATCGTATGGCACAGAAGGGTTATCATTCTTGGCCCATGCTCTCTGTGAGCTATTGTAAAATAAACCTTCCACACAGCTATATCTCAAAGAACTTTACAAACAATGAGAGAGAGAGAGAGAGAGAGAGAGAGAGACTGGTAGTGTAGTGATTGAAAACATGTAATGCCAGCCATTCAGCTCATCAACACTACAGCTATGAACAACTGCCTGAATCATTTTTATAGTGGAACAGGGAATTTCGGTCTGGACACCGGGGAAGATCCTATAGTTTAATTAACCTTAAACATAAGAATGTGATTGAAAGGTATAAAATAGCATTGTAAAATGAAACAATTTGGTTACTTACAATGCATTATGAAGGTTTAATGCATTACAAGAAGATTCAGTTTCAATGGGCAAATTTCAGAACGGTATCGTAAATTAATGATCCTGTCAGAATATTGGAAAATTGAAATACAGCCATTTTTTCCTCACAGTCACTACCACAACAGTTCAATTCAATGCCCTATTCTAATTTTTTTGTTACAGTATATATTGTGAATGTAGGAGCAATCATTATTAAATGAATAGTCCCCCAGTGAAACATACTCACTTTTTGAGTTGTGGCACTGAAGTCCTGCTCCACACCACTCCCTAGACGAAGAAATTAATTTTTTTTTTTTTTTAAGTACAAGAGGTAAATAAGCTCATTATGCCTCAGACATGAATGTGTTTCATACTGTGCTTGTCAGTTTCACCATGCACACACTGTCCCTGCTTGAGACCACTCTGCAATGTGTTTTAAATTATCGTTTTTAAATGATACACCAAATGAGACAGCAATTTAAAACTGAGAGCTAAATGAGCTCATTATGCCTGAAAAGCATCTGCCTTTGATGCTGCACATGTCAGTTTTCCCACCCCAGCCCAAAATTGTGGAACTATTTCTCTTCCACACCTATTATGTTAAATAATATTAACTTATTTATAATCTCATTCATGTTGTGGTATAGTTTATTTTACCATCCTATTTTGTAAGTACAATGAGACACTCTGAGGGAGTGCCTTATGCTGTGATAATCGACTGTGGCCTTGTGCCTAACTAAACCCATGGGAGTGCGGTTATCGCAGCATAATGCACTCCCCCATCATCTCTAACTGCTTACGTATTTGTTGTAGAACCTCTTGTAAAGAAGTTAGTGAGAAAAATCACTTGTTTTTTGAATACTGTTAGGTTTTGGAAGGAGGTTGCTAAGGTATTGAAGGAATCACGCCTTCATACCCCTTGTTATAAGAGGGTGGTTTACTGTTCGTTTTATAGCCCTCTAAATAAGTATGATGAAGGAACATTGCCAGCTATATTCTCTCCATTAAAGTATTTCTTACGACCAGGACAGACAAGTACTATTATCATGGAGATTGTTTAAGGTAGGCCCTAAAGTAGTGACTGGTATGTTTTTGAACTCACTTTGGTACATATATCAGACATAATACAATCAAGGAGGAAGGACGCTTTTCAGTTCCCTTAGAAAAAATCTGTGGTTACAGTACCTCTGGTATAACTGAGTGTTACCTGGTATTTTGGAAACTGTGGATTTAGAATATGGGTAGTTTAGGTCGGCTACCCCTTAGGAAGCTGCAATTTCAATTAAATTGGCCAGTTAAAATGAAGTGGCAATTGCTTTTTCAGTCTCTAGCATTATGGAGCCATTAGAACATTTTCTGTAAAAGGTTTGTCATAATGAAGATCAGGGAATGCTTGCACATGTAAGTGACTATGTCAATTGATTCTGTACTGTTCTGTGCTCATTTTTAAATAAAAAATTCTCTACTCTTTTGAAAAATGTCATGTTTGACTTTCACAAGGACACTCACAAATGTCACTATATTTACAATTTAGTAATTGTAATTCTAAAATAATGGCTGGAAATGAAACACTAATTGGCTGACTCACATTCTAAGCAGTCAAACCACTAGAAGCCATCATGTACAACAGAACAATTATAATTTAAGTTATTAAAATATATGAAATAAATAATTGTTTTATGACAGCATTTAAAAACTTCAGAGGTTGTTTACCATGGTTATTCTAACCCTAGGGGCATAAGACACTTGGCATTGCCTCTTGTCTCAAGGGTTACATTAACTGACAGTGGTAATCCAACCTCTGGTTGTGACAAAGTGCTTAAAATGTCAATGTTAGTAACAGTTAGGGGTGCTACCCAACATGGAAAAAGTAAATAAATTCAATGTTAGGATAAACATACACCACAGCTTTAGTGATTGTGTGCCACTGTGTTTCAGGTGTTGGAAACCTTTGCGTTAAGCAGTAGGTACAACTCTAACATCATCATAATTTTTTCTTTCAACGATTATTGACAGGGTTTTAACTCCTTACCTCTAATGGCTCCATTTGAAGTACGAACTATCTATTAGTTAACAAGGTACAAAATGGCCATAAATGTGAAAAATCAGCTAAGGTGTGGGAAAATTTCTATGCATTAGTAGACTGTCCAAGTTAGGCTTACACTAACTGCATGATTTTATTTATTGTATTCCTTTAACCAGGATAATGGAGGCTGGATTGCAATGAGTCACTTTTGGTCTCAGCTGGGATTTGGGTACAGACAGAATGCAGTTGCTTACAACAGAGAGTTACAAAGGTCAGTTTAGTTTTTGTAAGCTCTCTGGAAACAAGTTCCTTTTACAAGAGTGACCAGGAGGATACAAAACAGCAACAAACAATCAGCCACAGACATAAATACATAGCATGTACCACAAATCATTCAAAGAATCTACAGTTGCACTAGTCAAATATTTTTTTTAAACCCCAAAAGTTTAAATCTGCCTTAAGTACAGAAGAGTGGAGTTCCATAACTTTGGAGCACTGTATCCAAAAGGAACGCTGGCCTAGCATTGTTCTTATAGTTGTGATGCAGATGAGCATAAGTTCAGGTGAACACATTAAGGTTTTAGTAACATGGCTAAACTGGAAACAGTCCAGTTCCCACTATTTTGTATATTATGTTACCTAAAAAATACAATACTTCAAAAACACTTTACAGCAAAGTAAAGTGAACAGTGATGTGCCCTTCAGTTTATGGACAGGGCAAAGCACCCAAACCTGCTATCCTAGTTAGTACATGAGTCAAAGCAGAGGCCATAACAACTGTCCCATAATCAATGACTGGATTCAAATTATGTTGAACAATAAGCCATTGGGCATTGCTGGGCAACAATTTTTCATCCAATAAAACTGGTCAATTTTTGATTTACTGATTTGGTTATGGCCACATAATCCCAATGGTTCTCATACACAAGGCTGGAATTAAGGTACATTCCTAGGTATTGGAAACCACTAACCAATTCAAATTTAGTTCCTTCCTGAGTATTAATTATGAAATTATCCAGAAATTTGTTTCCCTTGGCCATAGACCCAAATACAGTAATATGGTAATTTAAGGTGGGAAGGGACTATGTCCACCCCCTTGCTTCATAAACAGGGATGAAAACAAGGAAGTATTCCATGTAAACATACTAGCTCATAAAGTTTCCTACCCCTCTACTATACAGGGTACCTATTATTGCCCCGATAGAGAAAATAACACTGCTTTGGTTGAGCAGCAGATTGTTTTGATAGAACTATTCCTACACATGATCAGTCATTCCCTACTGTATGTTATACCTTATTCAGTATTGTTGGAATGGCTGCAGATGACAGAATCATCTGCCTATAACAGGACACTAAAGTTGCAACAGCTGTAGCATTATTAAAGGAGAATTGTAATCAAAATTTACACAATATAATATGTTGTGCAGAGTGTTTTGATTTAAGTGTGTGTAGTCCTGGTGAGTTCTTTCCTTTGTTTGCTCTTAGGATTTTTTTTTTCTAAATTTACCTACTTGTTTAATGGCCACTGGGGATCTCCATGATTGTATCTTTTAGTGCCTTTCTTCTTTCTATTATGTCTTCTAGACCATGTGACAGTGATAAATCGGGACCTCTGATTCAGTGAGTGCTGACTTAGTGTCCTGTCTGCAGCAGTAAAACATTATTTTAAGTGCCCCTCCTTATTCAATGAGCACTTATAAGGGTGACATTAAAAGTTTAGCAAACACTGGAGGGATAACTGAGTGGACTCTTCTTTAAGGAAACAGCTCGAGTCTTCACTTATTATATAGTACTGATGACCTGAGGTGGTGTGTGCTTTTTTTTATAGCTGTGTGTGGGTTGATGGAAAGAAAAGCTTTGATAATGCAACACTCACTCCTGCTGACTAGACCTAGGTACACACTTAGAAAACAAAATATAGTTACATAGTAGTTGTCAGCTGAAAAGGACCTCCTGGTCTATCCAGTCTGCCCTGTTCTCCCCAAGATTAGGTCTTACTTCTTTAGTCTAGGTCCTTCTAGACCTGTGTCCGTACTTCCCTCTGTCTTAATCTCACTAGTCCTCTGTGAAGGAAGATTCGTTTTCTCATTTGAAAACATGACAATAGACAACATCACAGTGCTGCTGCAAACAAGACAGTAGGTCATCACTTACTGAATCAATGGTTTCCAGTGCATCACCAACATATGGGACAGGAGACATTGTGGGAAAAGGAAAGGCAATAAAGATATAGGAATGAAGATCCATAGGGTTCATAAAACAAGTAAGCACATTTATAAAATGGGGAAAGGATTTCAAGCAATCTGATTGGTTGTTAGCAGTGCATTAGATGTGTCTAATGCATAGCTAAAACTAGAACCCCCATTTAGAGTACACAGGCCCATTTTATAAGTGCAGTAAGCTACTCCAGGGATGTGCATTAGACGGTTATAATGCACGGCTAGACTGACGACTTCTGCCTGCGCCTCGTACACTCACTACATCCTAGCCGCATTAGAACTGTCTAATGCACACCCCATCGTGTCTTATTGCTTACTTAGAAAACAACCCTAACAGTAAACAATGTAAAGGACCCACTAGGGCTACATACACAAATCAAAACAATCTGTACTCTTTTTTTTGTAAATGTTGGCCTTAGTTCTCCTTTAAACAGTCATCATTCAAACCACAACACTGATTTTTTAAATTTTTTTTTTTGACATTAGGTAGTAACCTTAGCTGCAGAACATTTTGTTTTGCAACTGATTTCCATTTTGAATGGTTATGTAATATCTGATGTACAGTCCAAATATTTAGATTGACAATTATCTCCTCTAAATGGCTATATAAGCCCAACAGAGGAATAAACACTGTTGGTAAGACAATGCAGCAATATAGATCAACAGTGTTGCACAACAACAGTTCAAGATTAATTTCTCATGCCATGCAAGAGTTTACTCTGTTTCAATATCACTCACAACAGGTCTCAATAAGTTATCTTATAACATGGGTCCTATGTAAGTAATCTGATTGGCTTTGGCAGTTCACGTGGGGATACATTAATGCAGCTTACACGCACACTTAGAGTGAGTAGGTTTTGTCCTGAATCCCTGCTCATCTCTGTTAGTTCTTTCTGTAGCTGGAACTCATTGTCCTATCTTCATGTGTATACCAAAACAGCTACACGAGGAGCATGGACCGACAATGGAGTGAAATGTTATTTCCCACCCAACCGCACAGGCGATCACCACTGAAATCTCAGAAAAGAGAACCGGAGATGGCATACCGTTTTAAGATATGTGGCCATCTCAGTATGCAGGAGTGGCTGGATGAGAAATTCCCCAATGGAGAAGCACTGCCACAGAAAGCTACAACTGCATGCTTGCAGTTAAAAATTGAAAGTGACAATGTGCAAGCTGATCATGGTCATGCTAAAAAATGTCAGTCTGTAAAATGTTGTCAAAGCAGCAGCACAAGTGATCTTTTCAAATCAGTTAGCAGTATAAAAAAAAACAGCAATCTGTTCCAGCAGGCACCACTACAGGCAGCAGTGACAGGATGTTCAAAGGAACTATAAAAATTTCACATGCCCTAAAGTGTGTTATCCAAATCTGCAGCCACAGAACAATGATTTATCTGGAGACAAAAGTGATTATTCTAATACAGGCAGCACTATAACCAGCACTTATACAGAGGATCTGCAAGGTACCTATTAATATATGCAGACCCCCAAAGTGCCCTATACACATGTTCAGCATCAGAGCAATGATTATTGTGCAGCATTAGACAGTAGTCCCAGCCAGGACTTGCAAGGGACCTATCAATATGCCCAGTATCCTAAAAAAAGTCAGTCAGATGATACCAATATGCAGCCTAACATAGACATCAGTTCCAAATCTCTGCATAGTCCCAGTGTCTGATAAACTTGTACAACCAAAGAGCATTCTGCAGGCACCCAATGCATGTAGCACAGAACTAATACCAAAGAAGGGCAAATTTACAGCCAAAGGCACACATACAGTACACAGACTTATGCAGATAGCAGGCCGAAAAAGAATGATGGTCCCACCAACAAAACTGCCAAAACCAACAGGCATGTCATTCGATCAACCTCAAATGCTGATGCCTTGGAAGAGGCAAACACCCAGAAAAGTACCATCTGGGTCATGAATGTTTTGAGTGATTGGCTCATCAACCGTAATCTGACCAACAATTTTGGCAGTATTCCAATTTCTGACCTGTGATGTCTCTTGAGAGACTTTTATGCAAGTGTAAAAGCAACAGAGGGCACAGCATACATAGTCAGCTCTTTAATATGTCTACGGGCAGGTATCAACTGTCACCTGAACAACATAGACAATAACAGACAGGTAAACATATCAACAGATGCCACCTTCAAGCCGGCAAACAATGTTTTTATATCGCTCCTGAAACGGCTCAGAAAGGAAGGACAGGATCAGAGATTCCACCACCCACCCATCAGCCAGTCTGACTTCATAAAATGAAGATCCTCAAAGCTCTAAACCAAACACATCAGCCAGACTTTTGCAGCATGTGTGGTTTGAGCTGCACCTCGGGCTTGCTCGGCAGGGAACAGAGGGAGTGAGAGACTTGAAGCAGGACTCGTTTTTCATCAATACCAATGAAAGTGGGTCAGAATATCTATCTCTCTCATTTAATCCTCACACCAAAAACCATCCAAGCCATGGGAGTCTAATAAACAGAGCCTAAGAGGGTTTCTATTTTCTGATCCCGGTGACCCACTGTGTCCCATCCAAATGTATAAAGAGTATGTTAGCCAGTGCCCCTGTTCTGTACATGCACCCAAAACATGTAGTTCAACCTGAAGACAAACACTGGTATACTATGCAACCAATGGGGGTGAACTACTTGGGTAATATGTTACCTTAGCTGTCAGAGTCTGCCAAGTTATTACGCAGGTATACAAACCACTGCATTAGGAACACTACTGTCCAGATACTCTTGGATGCAGGACTTGCTTCGAGAGAAATAATGAGTGCAACTGGGCACTGGTGCGAAACCTGCCTGCAGAATTATTGGAGTGCTTCTACAGCAGACCATCAGAAGCGGAGCACACTACTTAGTTCAACAGGCACCAGAATAAAAGAAAATGAAAAAAAAAAGGGGAAAAGAAATCAAGTGTTAAGTGTTCCTTCATCAACCATTCATCGGCCATCTGTAGAACATTCTGAAATCTATCTAGTGCCTCCTTGTGCCAGTAGTATCCCTCAATCTAAAGAAAGTACCTTAACTTCCACAAAGAGTTCCGTCTTACAAACCCCAGACTCAGCATCGTCATTTCTTGGGGAACAGCAGTAATTTGACTTCAACCCAGCCAATTTTCAAAACCATGGAACAGTAATCGTCAACTACTAAGCACATCCTAGTTGTTCCACCAGTCGTGCAGATTATACCCATGTAGAGTAGACAAACTCATAGTGCAATAGTTGTTGAGGTACCCTGCTATGTCAGAATGAGTATAGTGCACCAAAGTAAAACCATTTCTTATGTGTAAAAGAGCAGCATATTTTTATTTTGTTATATACATCACAACAGTATAGTTTATGATGAGACAGTTTGGCTGGAAAATGTAGTTGTTGAAATACTGCACACTGCTGGCCCGTAGCATTTGTGATCTATAGCATAGCTGCATAGTTTAGTTAATCTATTTTATGTACAGCACAGCAGCATAGTTTAGTTAAGCTATTTTATGTACAGCACAGCAGCATAGTTTAGTTAACCTGTTTTATGTACAGCACAGCAGCACAGTTTAGTTAACCTGTTTTATGTACAGCACAGCAGCATAGTTTGTAGTACAACAGTTGTGCAGAGAAATGAGAATAGCAGACTTAATGATATGCTAGTTCTGCAGTAAAATGTTGTTCAAATATTACCTTATACCATTCATTATCTGCAACAGAGCACCATAGTTCAGTTTTCATCATAGCAGCATATTTTCTTCTGTAATATATCTGCAGATGAATGTACTAATTGCAATAGTGCTCTGTAGCGGTTGTCTGGACTGCAGCAGCATAGTTTATGTGCAGAACAGCAGTGCAGTTTGTTTTTGAAAGAATGCTGCATAGTTATCGCACCAGGGAAATCGAGCCCATCACTGAGCAGAAGTTATTGTACGTAGTTACTGTGGTAAACTCATCTATATGCTGTGTCAATTTTACCTTACTGTTACTATCTGCAGGATGACCTTGAATGTACAAAGAAAGTACTGCATAATTTTATGTTAAAAACCAGGACTGACCTCGTAGTTTGCTTGAACGTCCTATATATTGATGGGGAATGGTGCACATAATTCGGTTTCTGGAGGCTGCATTTTGCAGTAGCACATACATCCGCTAGCAAATATTTCTGTTTAAAATCGGAATGTGCATTCCTGTATTGAAAAACTTTGCGTTATGTGTTTTAATTAATGTACGTTTGTTATTCTCTCCGTTGTATTGATAAACAACTGTAAGGTTCTGGAATGTAGTGCACATTGTTCCATGGCACTGGACGTCATGTTACTATTTTTGAATGTTTTGCTGCTAAGCTAAGTTACCTGAAGTTCCCGGATGTGGCCATAACCTGAATTTCATAAAGGGATGGCTTACAATATTAAATTTAATGTGCTTATAAACATGTGCAGGGCTCATTATTTGAAAAAAAAACAAAAGAGACAACCCAAGTATAGCACAAGAGGCAAATGAAAGAACAGAGACTAATTTGTACTCAGGCACTACTTTATTGAGGGACTGAATACATTCATCCAAAACAACATTTCAAATGTTGTATACCACATAACTTAATATTTTTAAAAGTTAATGTACCATGTTATAAACACAATACCCACTCCAGGGTGTGTGGCTACTGGGGATTAATCAACACCCCAGGTGCAGTGGTTCTCAAAAACAGTAGCAGAAAAGGTCAGTGCTAAAAGGTTGGCCTTCAGGAAATATACGGGAACGCAGCGGGACGAAGACAGGGAGGCATACCAAACTTCCCTAAGGGAAGGCATTGAGACAGGCAAAGGCACAAACTGAGGAAACACTAGCACGAACAGTGATAGAAGGGGACAAGACCTTCTATAGATACATTAGTGACAGGAGAAAGTCCAGAGAGGGTATTGCTAAGATCAAAGGGGGATAAGGGGGAGTGTGTGGAGGAGGACCAAGGAAAAGCATCTATCCTAAATAGATACTTCTGCTCAGTATTTACCAAGCAGAAGGTAGGGCAGGGCCCACAGCTCAGCACCATGGACACAGGGGGGAGGGAGGGAGGTGTGCACAAGTCCCTTCACAAAAGAAAGAGTCCTACAAGAGCTCACTAAGCTCAGGGTGGAAAAGGCAATGGGACCTGATGGCATACATCCCAGGGTACTAAAGGAGCTAAGGGTGGAACTAAAAGAGCCATTAGCAGAACTATTTAGTGAGTCTCTGAGCACAGGAGAGGTCCCAGAAGACTGAAGAAAAGCTCATGTGATTCCGCTCCTCAAGAGTGGCAGCAGGGAGAAGGCAGGGAACTACAGACCAGTCAGTCTTACCTCAGTAGTGGGTAAGATTATGGAGACACTCCTTAAGGAAAGGATAGTGCAACACCTGGAATCCACAGCGGCATAGCATCCTAGACAGCATGGGTTTACAACAGAAGGCCTGTCAAACAAATCTCATAGATTTCTTTGACTGGGTAACCAGAATGGTGAACCAAGGGGTGCAGCTGATGTTGCCTACCTTGACTTCAGCAAAGCTTTCGACACTGTTCCACAAAGAAGATTGATTAATAAGCTGGGTAGGCTCGGGGTGGGTCAGATGTTGGTCAACTGGGTGGCAAACTGGTTGGCGGGCAGAAAACAGAGAGTGGTGATAAATGGTATACAGTCAGAAGAGATGTAAGTCACAAGTGGAGTACCTCAGGGATCAGTCCTGGGGCCAGTCCTCTTCAATATCTTTAACAGTGACATTGTAGATGGTAAGGTTTGCCTGTTTGTAGATGACACTGAGATTTGCAACAGAGTAGATGATCCAGATGGGGTGGGCAGAATGAGAAGAGATCTGGAAAAACTGGCAAAATGGGAGAGTGGCAACTGGGGTTTAACGCAAAGAAGTGCAAGATCATGCACATAGGGAAGAGAAACCCTGAAGCCACCTATAGGTTGGGAGGGGAGTTGCTGGCAATCACAAGGGAAGAAAGAGACTTGGGCATCTTCATCACAGATGACCTGAAATCATCCAAGCATACCACTAAAGCAGTAGGTAAGTCTAGAGGGAGGTTGGGGTGTATCAGTAGGGGTATCACAAGTTATAAGAGGGAGGTAATAATCCCTCTTTACAAGACACTGGTTAGGCCCAATCTGGAGTACTGCATGCAGTACTGGAGGCTGCACCTGCACAAGGACATTAACAAAATGGAGGCAGTCCAGAGAAGGGCAATCAAAATGGTGCAGGAACTGCATCAGAAAACATATGAGGACAGATTAATGGAGCTCAATATGTATACCTAGAGCAAAGGAGGGAGAGAGGTGATATGATCGAAACATTCAAACATCTTAACGGCATTAACAAGGTGAAGAAGTCTAACATGTTTCAATATAAGAAAAATAGCAGGACAAGAGGACACAGCATGAGATTAGAGGGAGGCCAATTAATGGGTAATGTGAGGAAGTTCTTTTTCACAGAAAGGGTGGTGGATGCATGGAACGGCCTACCTCGGGAAGTGGTGGATATGAATACAGTGCAGGGCATCAAACAGGCATGGGATAGGCATAAGGGAGCAACACAGATGAGAATGAATAAATAGGCCAGTGACAGAGTAAAGGCCTATGGCACATTCACAAGGTAGACAAAATGGGCAGACTGGATGGGGCTTGCAGTCCTTATCTGCCATCAACTTCTATGTTTCTATGTGCTGTGAGGGTGCTTGGCTTTGCCTTGTGCCTCACAATGCACCAGGGGTGTTGATTAATCCCCAGTAACCACACATCCTGTCGAGGTTTATTGCTTACCTATTTGATATGACAAACCGAAAAATGGTATAGTTAATGTGACATGAAAAAAAAATCCTAGACACACTGTAAAAACCAAAAGCTGCATTGTTATTTCATAAGAATGCAGGTTGAAACGTCATACAATCCAGTATTTCAGGTCAAAACATGCTGCCATATGCCCATGGCCTTGTGCTACATAATAAAACAACAAAAGTGGAAGCAAAGAGGAGGTTGGCAGTTACAGTCCATTCAGCCTGACTTCAGTGGTGGGGAAATTAATGGAATCACTACTTAAGGAGAGGATTGTGGGATATCTTGAATCCCATGACCTTCAAGATCAGAGGCAGTATGGAATCACTGGGGGGAGATCACGTCAAGCAAATCTGATAAATTTTTTTGTCTGGGTGACCAGGGAATTAGTTCAGGGTGGAGCGCTGGATGTGGCCTACCTAGATTTTAGTAAGACCTTTGACACTGTTCCACATAGGAGACTCTTAAACAAGCTAGGAAGCCTGGGAGTGGGTCCAAAGGTGGTAAACTGAGTGAAACATTGGTTGGGGGACAGGAGATGGAGGGTGGTTGTAAACGGAGTTCACTCTGAGGAAGGGAGGGTGACCAGCGGGATGCCACAGGGATCAATACTGGGACTGGTCCTCTTTAATGTCTCTATTAGCGACATTACAGAGGGGCTAGAGGGGAAGGTATATCTCTTTGCAGATGAAACTAAAATCTGCATTAGGGTAGACGCTCTGGGGTGTGTGTGGAAAAAATGAACAGAAATCTAAGAAAGCTAGAGGAGTGGTCAAGGGTGTGGCAATTAGGTTTCAATGTGAAGTGCAAAATCATGCACTTGGGGCACAGAAACCATGAGGTGGAGTACAAATTGGGGGGTGGTATCAACCACCACCAAACCAGAAAGGGATCTGGGGGTAATCATAGCTGATGACCTAAAGGTAGCTAGACAGTGTGACAAGGCAGTGGGAAGAGCTAGTGGGATGCTAGGGTGCATAGGAGGGGTATTACCAGTAGAAAGAGAGAGGTAGTGTTACCGCTGTATAGATCACTGGTGAGACCTCACCTAGAGTACTGTGTCCAGTTCTGGAGACCACATTTCTAGGAGGACATAGACAGGGTAGAGGCAGTCCAGAGGAGGGCAACTGAAATGGTGCAGGGTCTGCATCATAAGTCCTATGAGGAGAGACTGAAGGACCTCAATATGTACACCCTGGAGGAAAGGAGGGAGAGTGGGGCTATGAAAGAAACATTAAAATATCTCACAGGTATAAATAAGGATCAAAAGGGAAGCATTTTTTAGAAAAAAAGATTTTCAAGAACCACGGGACATGCTATGAAGCTGGAGATGGGGGGGAGACGTGAGGAAGTACTTCTTCACTGAAAGAGTGGTGGATGCCTGGAACAGCCTCTCAGCAGAGGTGGTTGGGGCAAACATAGTAACGGGTTTCAAGAATGCATGGGATAGGTATAAGGAAACCTTAGAGATAAGGAAAGGGGATGGGGTAAAGCTAGAGATCAAATAGGGTCTGCGGTGTTAAAGTAGGTAGGGAAAATGGGCAGAATAGGTGGGCCAAGCAGTCCTTATCTGCTGCCAGTACCTATGTTTCTATGTCATGGGATCAACGAAAATGAGACTGTCTCAGTGGGTAATTATCCAGGTTAAATTAATTCAATAAATAAAACAATGACCCATTTTACAAACTGTGTATGGTAAACCACTACCCCACATAAATATGATGATTTCAAAGGCTTTATATAGTTCCCTATTTTTTTTATAACATTATACAAATGCCCCAGATGAGTTTGCACTTTTAAACTCTTAGAACGTCATCTTCCAAATCGGATTGATTTTTTGAGAAACTGCCAAACAAAAATGCAAATTATTCAACTCTAAAAGTACTCAACCACTGCTAATTAACACTGACAAGTTAATAGACCTTGATCTGAAAGTGGAAAAATACCATATTTAAAAATGTAACACTAAAAATGTCCTATGTATTCGCTCACAATCATACACTGTTACTATAGTTTGTGTGTTAGCAGATCAAAAACGGGGCCCGATGTTCAGAAAGGAGCGAAGTGTAGCACATGTTTGTGCTGTGCTTTGCCGTTGCTCAGGGGGTTTGATGATGCTATATTTGGTTGGGCACTACCCGACGGAATACAGAGCCATGTCGGCACAGTGCTAAGTCAAGTAGCGCCACCCTGACATGGCTCCTGAAGTTGGGCTCAGGAGTTGATAGCACCGGAGCTCTATTAGCAAGTTTCAAAGGTACCCATGCAAATGAGCCCATTGGGCATGCAAGGTGCTAAGGGGCTATTTGCAAGCCCACTATAGGCCCATTTGCAAGTAAAGCCAAGCCAACTTTATTTTTAGAGCACCTTTCCAAACCAAGGCGCTGTACATAAAATCAGATACAGCAGGTGTAAATAGGATTAAAACGGGAACAGTAAAACAAATTATCCATATTTCGGGAAGGCTAAATTAAACAAGTAAGTTTTTAACTCAGTTTTAAACCTAATCGACAGTAGCAGAGGCAGGTAGTGTGGTACCGATCATCCACCCTCCGTGATAGTTGAGCTATCCCTGGTGCAAGTGCCCCCCCACACCCTCCGATCACCAACCCTGAAGTCACATAACGAATCCCTGGTGCTAGTGGTCTCCCCCACCCTCTGATTGCCAGCCCTGTAATGTAATGTAAAATCCCTGGTGCTAGTGGTCCGCTCCCTCCCTCAGATCCTAGCCCTGTAGTTTTCAGCTAAATCCCTGGTGGTAGAGGTCCCCCCCAGTCTGATCCCAACCCCTATGTAAAGATGATTATCCCTAGTGCTAGTGGTTCCCCCCCACCCTCCGATCACCAAAGTTACAAATCAAATCTCTGGTGCTAATGGTCCCATCCCACCATCCAACTGCCAGCCCCAAAGTAACATATAGAATCCCTGGTGCTAGTGGTCCCCCCACTCCACCCTCCAATCGCTAGCCTTGAAGTTACATATTGTATCACTGGTGCTAGTTATTCACTGTCCCAAACTACCAGCCCGGAATTAAAACAAAAATTCCCTCCCTGGTGTCCAGTAGTCCCCCTTCCCGGTGGCAGCAGGACCACCCCCCCAAACTCACTGTATCCTTATCGGCAGTGCTGCAGATGCATATGGTGACAGGTACAGCCCCCCCTACACACCTCTTTGGCTGGCCACTGTATGTGCACGCAGGGATTGCGCTACTTATTTATAAGGCAGACCTACCTACAGCAGCATATTATACATCTGGATGTTTTGGAGCTCAGAACTGCAGTGAGACAACCAGATGACATTCAGAAAGATATGTTCTGTGATGCTTAATTTATTTACTAAAGATTTTTAAGGAAGCATGTACAGAGCTGCAAGCGGCTCATTTCCAGAAGTGTCCCAGAGGAAGTGGAAACAGGAGTAAAGCAAATATATAGTACAGAAAAATGCAAACATAATACAATTGGTGCATGTACAGTAATTACAAAACTAGGGTACAATGGTGTTAGGAATTATACAACAGGAACAGGAAGGTGAGCAGGAGGTGTTCAGTGAAACTGTAAAAAAACAGTGAAAACTATACTCTGCAAATTATGCAAAATTATACAAATTTGAAATGGAAACTGTGCAAAAAAGCACTCAGCAAAAAAAGGTAAAATTGTACAAGCAAAAAATTCACACCAAAAAGTGAAAATGTGGTAGAAAATAATGCAGAAATTGATCAATGGAAGGGGCTGGCAGTATAGCCTAGAGGTTAGAGTAACAAGCTGTGAGTGAGCTTGGTACACCCAGCAGATCTGGGTTTGATTCCCACAACTTCCAGTTGCATAATGTATGACCCTAAGCAAGTCACTTAACTACACTAGTGCTCCCAGGTCACTGCTGAAGACAGGCACTTGTGCCTAGTGGACCCTAGCTGGTTACCAAAAGAAGAAGGGGAGGGAGGCACGTTTGGCAAGAAAAATCCAACAATATAATCAGAGGCACCGGGACAGGGATTGAGATATATAGGTCAAAGAAAGAGGGGGGGCAGAGAGGGGGCAGCATGAAGGAGATCAGGTAAAGGAACAAACATGGGAAAGATGATCAAGGAGGAGAGATTATAAGGCAATACAGTAGGAGGATGAGCAGATGGGGGAAGACTAGACCAGAAGTAGAAGAATCTGTAATACAACAGAGCTTCTCTTGAAGAGGTCTTGGCACACACCAGAGTAAAGGAGCAGGGATTACAGTTTTTTTTTTGGGGGGGGGGGCAGGACAGGAGTGACCTGAGGTAGCTCAGAAACAACCCGCACCAGAATGTAGAGATAAGGGAGACACTGAGTGAGGCACATACCCTTGTAAGAGGGAATCAACAGTGAAAGTAGAGTGAACTGTGAAGGGTGTAGGATGTGAGATCAAGGGCAAAGCGACAGAAGGAGTGAACTACTGGGTCCAGTCTTGCTAAGGTATATTTGGAGGCAGCACATTACGCCAAATCTCCAGACAAACAGCTAGGTAATCTTCCCAATAATGTTATGGCAGGCAAAGAAAGATGATGGAGTGCTAAATATCTAATATGATAGACATATGTAAGCAATAAAATGCATGGCATTATTCAAACGTGTCCTCGGTGCACTGAGGCAAAAGTGCTTGTGTCAAGTGACTTCAACCACTAGGTGAAGTGCACCGCTTCTGCACAATCACAAGTGCTGGAGGGGGTTGTTGTGCTTGAAAAAATAATTTTATTTTGCAGTTAACGTTTAATGAGGTTTCTGAAAAACAAACATGCATACAAGCATCCACATTCTGGAGGACAGCATCATGCTAGTACATAGAATTATAGCCAAAACAGTGCAGTAACAGTCACACAGAAACACAGATCGAAGTAGCAGTACTGGAGTGTGGGTAACAAAAGACCTATCCAGAAGGAGATAGCAGCTCTTTGCGCTGAAGGAAAAGGGGGGGGGCATACACCCACCTGCCACACAGAACCACCACAAGTGGGGAAGTAGGAAGGGCCATCTGTCTCAGATTCTCTCTACAGCAGGGAGTGTAGAGGAGGCCTGCATCAGTGGCTCTGCCCAGCACAACCAACAGTGGGGCCAGGGCGGGGGGAGTGAGATGGGGGAAGGGAGTACAATTAGGCTCTCAAAGGGTCCACCATCTCCTGGAAAGTGAAACAGTCCACAGTACACAGTTGAGACCTGAGATAGGAGAAACACAGGCGGCCCTGTGTGATGGGTTTCCGCTTGCGAAGCCCGGCGCACCGGTTCGAACGAATCCGGTCGCCGGAGGGCCGGCCGGGGGAGTAGGGATCGAGCGTCCCTGCTGGGCAGCTCTCCTTCTCCGGGAGGGTGGGTAGCATTCGTGCATTAGGGACCCTGGCGGAGGCGGAGTTCCCACGCAGCCGCACGCTTGACAACCCATTGAGGGGGGCGGATGGTGACATCATGGCACGACCCCGTCTCCCCAGAAAAGTAGAAAACGGAGGAGTTGCCTGCCGCCGCAAATGAAGCTCGCCGCGGCTTCAATGTGCTCCCCAGGCCAAGCCCCCGACTTAATCCCAGTGCCTGTGGCATATGCCGGAGTGCCGCAGGCCCCACCATGGGGGGCAAGCCACGGGGTATTGGGGGCTGTGGCTGATTTGGGGTGCAGAAGCCGGAGGCCCATGACTGGGCTGATAATTGGGCGGCAGGTAGCTCGGGGAGTAAAGAGTAAAATAAAATAAAAAAAAAAGGAGAAACACATCTTGTAATACAAGGATACGGTGCCCTTCGATGGGTGAGACAGTCTGGAGAAAAGTGCCAGGTTGGTAACAGCAGCCTTCCATTTTACCAGGAATTAAAAGTCACTACAGAAACACAAACACTGATGGCAGAAAAAGATCAAGGGCCCATCCAGTCTGCCTATGGTCCCCTATCTAACCCCAGGACCTAATGTCCATCCAGGGTCCTAGCCCTCCCCATCCACCCCCCCATTTCCCTCCCAGTATCTGTCACCTCAAGTAATCACTATACCCTTCCCTCTGTCCCAACTGTGCTTGAAACTATTAACAGTTTCAGCACCAACCACTTTGGTTGGTAGATTGTTCCATGGCTCCACCACCCTTTCTGTAAAATAATACTTCCTCATGTCCCTCCTGAACCTCCCTCCTGACAGTTTCTACTCATGCCCTTATAATCTCGAACTGTTACTCATGCTAAATAATTCCCCCCAGTTCATCTAGTTTATTCCTTTCAGGAATTTTAAGGACTCCATCATATACCCCCTCTCCCTTCTCATTTGCAGCAAGAAGACGTTCAGTTCTTGAGGCACTCCTCTTAAGCCCTGCACTGTACGCCCCGAATCTACTTTGTCACCTTTCATTGCACTGTCTGCAGCCTGTCCTTATCTTTCCTGAGGTGAGGACTCCAGAACTGGACACAGTACTACAGGTGTGGTCTTATCAAAGATCTATAAAGAGGTAGCATCACCTCTTTTCTTCTGCTGTCAAAACCCCTCCCATTATACCCCAGCATCCTATTTGCCCTATAGGCCTTGTTGCACTGACTATTGTTTGAGGACTGATGAGAACTCCTACAGCTCATTCCTCAAGAGCAGTACCAAGTCATACTCCACCCATCCAGCACTCAGTCCTGGGCTTCTTGTTCCCTAGGTGCATCATCTTACACTTTTTGGCACTGAAATTCTACTGCCAAACCACAGACCATCTCTCTAGCCTTTGCAGGTCACCCTGCATTTCCCAATTCCCTCATCACTATCCACCCTCCCACAGAGTCTACTGTCATCTGTGAATACACAACCTGCCACAGACTCCTTCTCTAGTTTTGCTGAGGAACATATTGAAGAGGACCAGGCCCAAGAAGATCTCTGTAGTATCCCACACGTGACCTCCCTGTCTTCTGACTCGACCTCATCAGTCTCCAGCTCCATCCTTTCAACCATTGATTATGGCCTAGTGGTCTACGGAGCAGCAATGGACACAGCACTGAAGAGGGTGCTGACTGCATTAAACAAAGCCTGCAGGCTCACCCTGGCTGCAGATCACCTCACACACACCTGCTCTCTGTATGAAGGGACTAACAGGCTGCCACTAAAGCACAGGATCAAGTTTCAAACCTGCCTCCTGGGTAAGAAAGCATTACTGGGCAAAACCCCACCCTGTGTAGCTACCACCCTCATGCCATCCACCAGTATGTATGTCACCAGAGGTAGGAGAGGGACCCTGTCTATACCCTTCTGTTGAACTGCACTTGGACAATGAGCCTTCACCTATAGGGCGCCCCCTCAGTGGCTCAATGAAATCCCTGGGTCCTTAATGGCCACCAAATACCTGGCTCAATACAAAACTGGACTCGAACAGCACCTTACATCAACCACAAAGTGTGACTGTCTCTGATGACTAGCCCCACCTCCCTCGTCCCTAAGTTGCCCATAAAGGAAGAACCGCAGCAGTGCTCCCTGCCATTCAGTGTGTGTCTACCCACTGTAGAAGCAACCCTTTGCCTCCTTTGGCACGTCCCCAACCCTTCTGTTAGCACACCATGCCCTGTAACAACTTTTAGCCTTGCACCTTGTTCACCCCATGCCCTAGTCAAGCGCCTCCCCCACCAGTGCCTCCTTCCCACTCACATCCTTCTCAGCCACATTTTCTGACTACCTAGCTCGTCAAGGTCCCAATTCTGAGTTTGCTTCCTCTACAAAGCATGCTCTCAGCTCTAGAGTGGTCCCCTCCCATGTATCCTGGCCATTTCCCTAAACCCACTTACTGACGCTGTGCTTAACCCAGGGTACTAGTGATTTTCCACTATATTATTTGTTCTCAATGAATGTTTATAACTGTGTCATGTACTGTACCTCTTCTAGTGAAAATTACTGTAGTATTTGCAACCCAATTGTACTATTAACTGTATTTTTGTACTATATTCATCCACTGTATTGTTAACCCGAAGTGGAACCTTTGTAAAAGAGCTTGTGTGCAAAGGTCTTTTCCAAAAGCTAGCTAAATAAATAAATTAATTAACCACAACCCTTGCCTGCCTCCCCTTTACCCAGTTACCTACCCATCTTACTATGTCACTAGCCACACCCAAAGCCTCCATCTTCTTCAGCAAGCTTCTGTGAGGCACAGAGTAAAAGGCCTTGCTGAAGTCAAAGTAGTGTAAATCCACAGTGAGGCCCCTATCCAATTCTCATGTCACCCAGTCAAAGAAAGCTATCAGGTTAGTCTGTCAAGACATCCCTGCCATGAACTGTGCTGTTTGCTATCCAGGAGACCATTGCTCTCCAGGTAGTCCAGAAGGTCCTTTTTACACAGTGACTCCATCAGCTTCCATACAACATAGGTAAGACAGACAGGTCTGCAGTTCCCTGCTGGCTGGGTGTTCTCCAGCAGTGCAGTGCAAGGTTCTTGGTTTTAACTCACACGCACCACCACATCAGAGCTACGTGGTAATGTAAAAGTAATTCATGGTTATATGACCACTTTTGTTTCAGAATACTTGCTTGATCCCAGCCAGTTTATAATGGTTGACAAGTTGTATATCAATCAATAAAATGATTCATTTCAAGCTGCCAAAATAAAAGTAATTTTTGCACATGACAAGTAATATGCGATGGAAATGTGGGTGACCATAGCCAAAGACTATTTGACTATTTCAAACTACTAAACTGTGTAGATTTATAAAACAGATTACAAAGAAATAATCTAAAGAATGTAGGACTCCAGAGGGAAGAAAATGACAGCTTACTCAGGAGGACTGCCAAGAATTTAACTGCATTTAGACCATCAAAATAAGATAGCACACACACAAAGCCCTAGGACTCTATATACATCCTTCTACATTAATTTCTGAGAATGCACAAAAAAGTTAGTAATATTACTTCCTGTACTGCAGTGAAACTGGAATTAGTTTTTAGTGGTAATTCTGGTTCTTATAGCTATGATTGCAATCCAAACTATGGAGTGAACTCCTCCCCCCCATCAAAAAGAAACTTATGGGACCTATGTACCCCATCCCAGGATCCCCAATCCCAAGTCTTTCCTAGCAACGATGCCTATTTTCAGGAAACCCCTGGGAGAATTAAAATGGAACTAACAAGGTTACTGATGTATTAATTAAAAAGAACATATATTACAATAGGGCAGAAAGAAATACAACTGAGAGGCAGAAGGCACAATCAACCAAGATGCCTCAACAACATGGAGGACATCATCAGGGACACCCAGAGCTGCTCAGGAACCAGGCTGTCAGGTGTAGGGACTGAAGGTCCAGGTGTAGGACCCTCTCCCGAGAGCACTAGAGCAGGTCCGGATTAAGTGGCAGATGCTGGGGTGGAGGCCTGCTGAGGAGATTGGGGTACCAGAACTGGCGTGGCCATTCTAGAGCCACCAGGGTAATCCGTGCCTTGTCTCTCCGAGCCGTGAGCAGGACTTTGTAGAATATAGGAAAGGGAGAGAAGGCATAAAAGAGGACCAGGGTTCAGGGCCTTGTGATGGCATCCTCCTGCAGCGTTCCCTGCTGAGAGGGACAGGCACAAAACAGTGTCAGCTCGGCTTTCTCCTGGGAGGCAAACAGGTCCACCTGAGGGGTGCCTCACTGGGAGAACAGACTGTCCACTACCTCCTGATGAAGGGACCAATTGTGAGACACCTCACCCACATAGCTAGGGCATCTGCCATCCAACTGGTCACTCCAGCCACATGAATGGCCAGCAGGTCAGCCTGCAGGCTGAACACAAGGGCCAAAATACGGAAAGCTTCCCTGCACAGAGGTAGGGAGTGCATCCCGTCCTGCTTGTAGAGGTAATATACAGTCATCATGTTGTCAGTCTAGACCTGGATGACCCGACACCGAAGATGAACAGCAAAGGCTGTCAGACCCAGGTTAACAGCCTGAAGCTCCAGCAGGTTGATGCGACTTCAGGAATCCTTGTGGGACCAGAGGCCGTGGACCCTGTGTTCACCTAGCTGGGCACCCCAGTCAATCAGGGAGGAGTCAGACATGAAAGTGACTGCCGGCTCCAGGTGGACAAATGGGACTCCTTCCTGAAGATGTTCTGGGACCAACAACCACTGGATGGCATTAGACATTGGCTGGGTCACCATGACCGGCTGGTCAAGATGGCCCTGATGGTGAGACTAAAGGCAGGCCAGCACCCACTGAAGAGAATGCATTCTCCAGCGGGTTCAATGGACCACACTGCTGCAGGCCACCATGAAGCCCAGGAGGCACAGGAATTCCCTGGCAAGGTGCGGCTGCCCAACCCGAAATGATTGGGCAAAGGAGGAAAGATCCTCTGCCCAATCCATCAGGAGTCAGGCTCTGGCTTGGCAAGAGTCAAGCTCTGCTCCGATGAAGTGAATCACCTGTGAGGGGAAGGGTTCCAACTTGGCCTCATTGGCCAGAAGGCTGTGGCGAAAGCAGGTCTGCAGGGCCATGTCCCTGGACAGCTCCACCTCCATCCTGGAGGGGCCTGCAATTAGCCAGTCATCCAGGTAGGGGTATACCCAGACCCCTCTGTGCCTCAGGAAGTTCTGCCACCACTGCAATGCACTTGGTGAAGACTATGGGGGCCAATGAGAGGCTGAAGAGTATGGAATGGAACTCGTACAGGGTCCCCTTCATGCAGAATCAACGGAACCACCAGTGGGATGGACAGATGGGGACATGGAAGAAGGCGTCCCACAGGTCCAGGGAGCAGAATCACATGTTTTGTTCCAGGGATGGAATTATCTGGTTCAGAATGACCATTCTGAAGGTGCACAACTGCAGAACTTGTTCAAGTCATGCACAGCCAAGATGGGGCACCAGCCCCCTGTCCTTTGGGAACCAGAAAGTATCTGGAGACAAACTCTGGATTGTCTGGTGGGTCTGGGACACGAACCACCACCTCCTCCTTGATTATCTGGATGATATCTTCCTGAAGGGTGGACAGCATGTCTGCAGACACCATATTCTCCCAGGGGTGCGGGCTGGGCTGGGCAGAAGAACCTCGAACTCCAGAGGCAATCCCTGGCCAACCACTTCCAATACCCACCTGTCCAAGATAACACTGGACCAGGTGGAAAGAAAGTGGCTGAGCCAGCCCCCCATGGGAGGATCCAAGGGAGACAGGACAGGCAGGGAGGGGGCACCCACCCAACTCGTTACTGGGCAGGCCTGGATGTGGAGGCCAGGCCAGCGGAGTAAGCTGCTGGACCCTGGAAGTGATTGACTTAGGTCTGGGATGCCAGGACTGCTGGTGCCAAGCTGGGGTAGGGGAAGGCTTAGCTGTAGGAGCAGGGTGGGTCGGAAAGGACTTTTTTCTGGGGTTTGGAGCCCCTGTCATTTTGGGCCAAGGTGACAGAATCCAAGGTGGCACTGGACTTCTCGGTCCTAGTGAGATGACCATCCACCCTGGTCCTGAACAAATTGGTGCCTAGGAAGGAGATGTCCATCAATTTGTGCTGGATATCTGCCATAAAAATGGTCAAGATACGAAGCCAAGCCAATCAAGCCTTTCAGCGCATAGCCACAGTCACCGACATGATGCAAGAATAGCTGATGTACAGGGCCATCTGGAGTTACTGTTTGGCCACTACTCGGCCCTGGTCACAGACCTGCTTGACCATCATCTGAAGGTCAGCCAGGAGCCGAGGAAGCACCTCATCCAGGGTTCCCAACAGGGCATAAGTGAAGTGGGTCATCATCAAGGCCAAACTTGCCTGCCTCAGATTGAGAGAAGAGGCCGCATACACCTTCTTGGCTGGGTGATCCAATTTCTTGGATTCTTTGTCAGGGGGTTAATCAACATGCCAGACATTGCCCATCCATCAAAAGTCTGAGTCAGGAACCAGGCCTTCAGCCGAGGGGTGGTCTGTAAACCCAGAGAAAGAGCCTATAGGGACTACATTCTTGTGAACCATACTGGCAGACGAGTAGAGCAGGAAGCTGGATGTTGCCGGAGCTCTACTGAGTCATCCCAGTCAAGTATCTCTGTGAGGACATACTTGGCCTATTTCTGGATGGGCTCCAACTGGATCTGAGTGGCCTCGGAGATGAGGCACAGTGCGGCTCCGGAAGAGGAGGGACCATGGTCTGTCGACAAATCCTCACCTAACTCCAGGTCAACAGGCCTGGAATGCATGGAGGAAGCCTCCGATTCTGAGGATTCATCAAAAACAGGCCCTCCCAAAGTCGCTGCTAATCTTGCAGGGCTCGTCGGCCCTACTGACTGTGATGGATAACTGCCGAGGAAGCCCGGGGGTAATGTGGGTGTCCTTGGATAGTGGACCATATTTCAGCTGAATCAGTGGGGGCTCCACCCAAATGGGCAGAGAATTTGGAATCGGCCAAGCTGGAACCGGTTCTGGCCAAGGCGGCAGCAGCCAAGGGAGTGCCGAGGAGGAGCAGGCACTGGCTTAATCCCAGCACCCAAAAGGATCTGCTACCACATGAACTCCTCATAGTGCCACCGCAACTTGTGGTGCAGCCATTTCTCCCGAAGAGGAGGAGTAGTGGCAAAGTCGCTTGCCCGAAGGCTGTGAGCACCAATGCCGAATTTGGCGAGAGCTACTTGACCTTAAGCTACGAGTTTGAGACCTCGACTGCCAATGGTTCAGTTGGCGAGAAGAGGCCAGAACTGGCGAGGTGGTCTGCCACCCCCCCAAGCTCAATGTCCTGTGTGTTAGGGACTGGATCAGTGGGCTGATCCAAACTGCCCTGTGTTTGCAAGGTCAGGATTGGAGTCCTGGAGAGGGAAGTATCCTCCTCATCCTGTAACAGTGGGTTGACTGGGTTGAGAAAAATCTCGACTGGCTGGTTGGATCGTGTCTTGGCCAACAGGCCCAATGGGACACCATGGAGCCAGTGGCCTGGACTGAAGGCTCTGCCGAAGCCAAATCATTGAGAAACACCGATGAAGCAGGAGCATGGGAATCCAAGGCCCAAGAGTGCTCATGATCCCATGGCCTGCAACAGAACTTTTTTGTTTTGAATTCTGAATCCTTCTTGACTCTAGACGAGAAGGGCCCTCCCTGAGGGTGCAAAAGGACTGACACAAGTCAGGAACACCCCTGTAAAAGTGGCATCAAAGCCCAGAGGGACCAGCATGGACACCAAGGAGGAACCATGGATGCCTGGATGGCAAATTCTTCTAGAGCTGCCATTTGTTCGGCAGATGCCACAGCCATGGAGACCACCTTATGGGCATTCTTGGACTGAACTGGAGGGGTCACACTCATCCAGGCATCCCAGCAACAGTCCGATGTCCTGATCCTCCAGACTGGAGGGATGCAGAGTGCGGCACAGGCTGCAAGGCTGGGGATCGTGGTCCTGACACAGGCATTAAACGCATGTGGCATAAGGGTCCATGTGAGACATTTTCTGCCCGCATGGACAAAGTTTAAAACTGGGCGCCGATGTCTGCACTGAGGAATCCATGGTGCAAGCTCAGTGAAAACTGTGAAGCAGCTTGAAGACTGAAAATATCGAAAAGTAAAGACAGGGCCTACAAAAATGCAGAGCGCAATGGAGGGAACCCGGTCTCTTCCAGTGGAAAGGAAGATCTGACGTCACGGGGCAGTGTCAAGGAGGATACCACCCAGGTGGGTGGGAGGAGCCAGCTTGGAGACCTTCTGGCAAGTCTTAAAGGAAAAGGAATTCTGTCAGAAGTGTGGATAAGTACACCATATCCTTGCCCCTAGAAAGAACAGTTACTTATCATAACAGAAGATCTTCCAGATAATCTCCTCTATCAGGCCACACTTTGGGAACTGTATGCTGTCAGCATCAGGACCACTTGGAAACTTCTGCATATAAAATGTAGATGGCCCCATCACTCCTCACCCCCCCACCTTCCCACAGAGACAAGCTCGGAGGGTATCTTACTGGGAGGAAAACAGGAGACCAAACTAGGACCAGGCACACACAAAAAAGGCATGGGGCTGGAGAATAGAATGCGCATAAGCCACGTATGGAAAGCTCCAACCAGGCAGTGGATAATCCTGCCAGCTAATACCTCAGAAAGGGGGAAGGACAGCAGGTACACAGTAGCACAATGGAGCAGATTCTGTCAAAGATCTACTGTTATGGTGAGTAACTGTTTTATCTTCATCAAGGACAGCTCCTCCATTGGACTACGCCTTTGCAGCAATTCACAAGCAGTACTCAAAGTATTTGGGGAGGATGGCAACATCTTATGTGACATCATAACAGGAGGCCTTGCAATACCACACGGCCAAAACCAGCACATCTGCAAGAGTATGTCCAGACTGTGGTGCTTAGTGAAAATGTGCACAGTGCTCCACGTGTGTCTGCTGCAGAAACATTCTATAAGCAAACAGAAGTGGCCATGCCACATATAAAGTGGCCAGGAACAGCACAAGAAAGTTACTTATCGTACTTCCTGTAACAAAATATAATACAGTTGGCCAGCCATTTGTACAGGCACTGTTTAGTCACAGGGGTGCCACCTTACCAGGTCAAATGAAACAAATAGCTGAGAGGACTTTATTCAGTCCTTAGTGCGATCAAGGTTTTATGTACATCAAGTGTATGGAGCAATGCCTCACCCTTGTTAACATGATCATGGTAATACACAGCAGGAAGTATGGAGGTGTGATTCAGTGCGAAACCAGAAAATATCTTAGGCAACAAACAAGGATAGGTCATGCAAGGCCACTCTGTCCATGTGGAAAATCAAAGAAAGAGGTTCATATGTGACAGCCTGAAGCACAAAAATTATATAAGCATTAGTTCTTTCCCTGGTGTCTAGTGGCACCCCCACCCTCCAATCGCCATCAACCTGAAATAAAGAAAACGATCCCTGGCTGCCCCAGTGTGAGTAGTGGTGCCCCACCACTATCTTTATTCACTGTTTAGTGCCCATAGTGGAGCCCGTGACTCATTGAATGCCCCTTCCCGGCTCCCAAATGCTCCCAAACCTGGCTCTGCCACTGTCTGATCCCTCTACCCCCACCTCCCACCCACCACCCCACACCTCCTACATCACCCACACACACTCATTCACCTAAGCAGAAGCCACTCTGAAGATCCACTCTATATGGAAGACATGTCTTGCTGCTGGAACTGGTGACTGCAGTATGAAAAACTAAGGTAAATGCAGTTCAATGTATTTCAATGGGTTTTTAAACTTTGATGCATAACTTGGCCATTTTTGCATATTTTGACCCCAAACTTTCAACATGGCCTTTTGGAGACCCCACCTCATGGACAATGTCACTAGTATTTCATAAATCTGCCCTGAAAGGCAATTTTGTGGTTGCTTGGCGAAATCACCTTTTGGATGCGATTTGAAAATTTTCACTGCCTTTGTTCATGAGGTGGGGTCATAAAAACGCTATGTTAAAAATCTGGGGTCAAAATATGTAAAAAAAAAAAGGCAAAGTTATGTGCATGCGTTTAACTACATTCACTTGTAACTTCATTAATTTTACATATTTTCACCCCACATTTTCAATATAGACTTTTTTTTTTTTACATTACCTCGTGAACGTGACAGCTGTTATTTTTTGGATCCTAGCCAAAATGTGTTTTTTCACCTGTGGCATGGAATGACTTTGTGGTGGCACAGAATGATGCTTCAGTGGGGATCTGAAAATTCTCAGCCCAACGTTCATGAGATGGGGGTAATAACAAGGCTATGCTGACAATTTGGTTGCTGTTTTGGACGAAATGCTTCCATGGCAAGCCACATGTACGCATCTATGGAGGGTACTGTGGGGTTATCAACCCTAATGCTCACACCATTCTCATATACTGTGCCTATCTCAGCTTACTTACACAGGGAATGAGGTGAGCGTTATGGTTGACAACCCCAAGGAACACCCTATGCCTGCTGCTGCCTGCAGGGTGGGGGTGGGGTGTTAGGGTTCGAAACCCTAACACCATATTTCCCTACCTTTGTCACTTTAACCCCAAAAGATGCATTAACAGAGTTTTTTGCATGTCATATATACATATACATATACATACACACACACACACACAGACACATATATATGCCAGCTCATCTACAGCATTGACCATGACTAATGAGGACAAACATAGCCACAGGCAAATAGCAGCAACCCTACCCCCGCCCCAAACAAACACAGAAACAGACATATCAGTCATTTATTTTAACCCAGAGCTAGTGCACTGGCAGATATCTTGAAAATGTGCCTTATAGTATTTTGTCATCACACCACCAGACTATACCCGCACACCAGATCAACTTAAATTTTACTTTGATACTTTGTCAATTAACTGTTAGAGGAAATCATTGCATATATCATATATTGAATGCACACGCTTGTACATTGCATTCTAAAAAATGTAATTCAAAATGCTATTTGTCTTTACATTTTACTAGCTTCTGCATAAATATGTTTGCGCACCACTTTTGTTTCTGTCTGCCTCCTATTGTAGAATATATTCTTTAACTGTAACTTGTGTTGGTGGCATAAATACTGTATGTAGCATTTTAGCTCTAAAAATCATTTTGTTTGATAAGTATTTCCTTTGTTTCACTGATGTCTAGAAATTCAGATATATTGTTTCAACTCAGCATACTAAAAATAAAAATATTTTTGAGGTGTAAGTGTGTGATTATAGAAAATACTGATTTCCAGGGTTAGGATGAAATTATTTCATTCTACACTTTTAGAAGGTAGATAAAAAAATGATAAAACTGCAAATGAGAACTGTTCCTGTAAACATGGATGCATTGAGAAATGATGGCACATTATAATGTATCCCTTTTAAAATGTCTCCAGACAAAACTTTCTAAGAAAACTGTTCAAAACATACACTAGCTCATTGGGGGATTGGTTGGCCTTTCCATTGTCTTCTTTTGGGATACAGAGGTTGTGCATGTGCTACACATTTTTTTTTTCAATGTTGTCTTAAAAATAAGGAGAATGAAATGTACAGCTTAGGTTCATTTAAACTGAATGTAGGAATCTTGCTTCAATAAAGCTGGTAGTCTATAAAGTTGAAACAGGACCAGTGCCTGAAAGCATTGTCCATGGAATCATACCGCATGAAAAGCAATCAAACATGAACCATGCACAATCACAAACCAAAATATTTAATGTCTTCTTAAATAGAGCACAATCACAACTAAAGTCTAGTAGACTAGGGGCTGGCAGTATGACCTAGAGGTTAGAGCAACGAGCTGTGAATAAGCTTGGTACATCCAGCAGATCTGGGTTTCATTCTCACGACCTCCACCTGCATACTGTGTGACCCAAAGCAAGTCTTAACCTCCCCAGTGCTCCCAGGTTGCCATTGCTATACACAGTACCTCATAGATTAAAACAGAATAACCATCACCCCCGATGCCCAGTTTCAGGTATACTATGATCACAAGTTTTTGGTTAGAGATGAGAACAGATTAAAACTACTGTACACTGAACTTAATATATGTCTGATATCATGTGCAATACTGTAGAAAGGGTAGTACTCATACAAAAAAACAGAATAGATGCCTATGTGATCTTATACTATCTCATTTAAACACAAAGGTTATATCATTGTAAAACAGAACATATTCATCAAATTACATCTAATCTTTCACACTGGTTGTATAGAACGAATGAAAGAAACAGATATCATCTATAGTTAAACAAAAACATGCTGTTACACATACAGTCTGACTGACACTCACAGATGCAGTTCAACTAAGAGATGCCATGAATTACAGGAAAAAGTAATCGTAATCCACATAGCTTCATCAATACATAGGTTGTTAGCCATCATAAAGCAGATAATGGAGACTGAAGACATTGGCTGTAAACTGCAAAAAAATCTGAAGAGTCTTCTCTTTTCAGCTTATACACATTTTAAAAAAATAGAAATAGCCAGCCCTCTGGCACAGGGGCAAGATGCCAACCTGCAACGCCGGTGACCCGAGTTCGGAAACAGACCTGGGACATCGGAGGGCTGGCCGGGGGGAGAAGGACTGAGCATCCAGTGACTGCTCTCCTTCTCCGGGGGGAGGGTGGCAGAGTTTTCGGCACTATGTGGACACCTAGCAGAGGCTGGGTGTACCACTCGTACCGCTGCTGACATGTTCAGGGGGCGGGGTGGACACTGGTCATTATTGCATGTCCCCGCCCCCCCAAACTGGAAAAATGCCGCTGTCTTCCACCTAGATGACGCCCGCTTCGCCACTCCGATTAGCTCTCAGGCCAACTCCCTGACCTAGCCCAATGCTTGCAGCACTTAGGAGACGGTGCTGCAACCCCACCCTGGGGGGTAAGCTGGGGAGTTGCGGCTCAAGTGGGAGTGGTGAGGTCCGTGATTGGGCTGAGATTCTGGCACTGGCAGCAGAAACAAAGTATAGTAAATAAAAAAAAAATAGAAATAAGGGCCAAAAAATGAATATAGATTAGGAAATGTCAACAACTATGTTCTTAAAAGATTGTTCCCTCACACTGCATGAGATGCTCGACTGATCAGAGACCGTAGAATGTCCAGATAGAGATTCTCTATAGCATATTGATGTTGTATCTCTGACATCACACAGTGTTTACAGGTCCAGTTCTAATGAGAAAATTAGCAGAGCTATGGAAATTGACTCAGAAAGCAGATAAAACGAAATCTAACAGATTGTAATTCTTACAGCTCTTTACATTTTAACATTAGAAAATAACTGCTACACACTTTAAGTGATCATTTACATAGCAAATGAATAAACACAGTAAAAATGAGTAGCAGGCTAAACTTGACACCAATCTGCTGGCTGCTGGCAGTGTCTTGTAGATGAAAGGATGCAGATACAGCGGCTTCCTTTCAACTACACAAAGTTTCTGCCCATCAGCCAGGCTGAATATTATCAATATCAGCTTACTCCTCATTGGGAGGTCACTAGTGAGCCTCCTGCAGCCTGAGCCCGCATTGGATGCTACAGTGACATTTCTGCAGCCTCGACTCTCCTGAGTAACCACATGTTCACTTCATGCATGTGTACACACACAAAGACAAAACAGAAAAAATGAAGACATTTACTCCAAGTTATATCCCCACTAATACATTGAGCAAAACCATGTACTCTGTTGTCCTCTGTGTACTATCATGTGACCACAGTCACCTAGAAAAGGGGTGTCAGGGCAGTAGCGAGAAGGGGTCTAGCAGGGAGAAGCAGTTATAATTTCAATCAGGGGACATGTAAGGTAGAGTTCAGTTGGTACAGGCATGAGTGTATGACATGTGGCCACCTGCATCCATTCACCCAGTGCAAAAGGGGTACCACCATGCCATGGCCCTTTTGGAAGTGGCACAACAGGCCTCCCAGTGTCAATAAGGGCAGATCACATTGAGACATGGTTTAGCAATTACCCGGGTATGTTGGCAGCTTGCACCCTGGCAGACAACTTCAGGGAAGGCTTTAGAATACTGTATGACAGCCCTATAAGCTGCTTGAGATGAAGTACCTGTGGTCTGCTAGGGAATAACCAAAGGTCATCTGTGCCAAGCTGGCGAAGGAGTTGGGAGCAGGTAGGATTAGCGGACCATTCACTGCACCACCCCAGCCCCACCTCAGGGTGTCACCTACTGGCCTAGTCCCCAAAAAGGTTCAATGCCATGCCGGGAACAATTGATAAGCAACTGGCAGACATTTCATTGTTCTGCAAGGTCACTGGTCTGGAGGACAACACACGTACATGTTGCCTCCCAAAATGCTGGCAGAAAGGGCTTGTAGTACTCCAAAATGACCAGGACGGCATTTCTAATTAGTCTGGCCTAAATGGAATAGGTGCGGGGCAAACTGCAGAGTGTGTGCTCATCACTACTGGAGGTAGTGTTCTGCATGATGTTCCTGGTGGTTTCTGTGGGACCTTTTGGGTATCTGAATTGGTCCTGCACAGTACGGTGCCAGGAATGGCAGTGGCCTTAGAAACACAGAAACAGGGGGCGTGGCTTGGACACTGACGAAGATGGCCACCTAGAACCATAGCTCGATCCCCAGCTAAGCGAATTCAGAGTAATACGTGGGCATCCAGGGGAAAATCTTCTTCAACTCATCACACCAGCATCTGGAGTCGAAACCGGACTAACTGATGAGGAAATTGAGCGATCAGGATGTGGTACACTGCGGCATATCACCGGTCCCATACACGACTCGAGAACCAGTGGTGCACAGGCCGGGGATTCTCAACCTGTTAGTGCACGTCGGGGCAGTGAGAAACATATAGAAGCCGCTCACTCACAAACTGGATACCCCCTGCTCATAAACTGGTTGCTATCTGAGCGGTTACAATACGCACACTGGCATCAAATAAACCCTGCTCCTACATGGTTTCCTCCGTGAGGCAGATAGAGGCCCCAGTTGCGGAGGCCCTGCAACCTGTTACCCAGCTGTCTGATGTTAGTAGCTCGTTGCAGCACAAAACAACCCTGCTCGAAACGTTGCTCAGTAGAGTTGACACTATTTCTTCTACCTTGGCTGGGATTGTTGCCGAGGTGCATATATTAAACGACAAAGTAAATGTGATCGAACAGAGGTCTGAAAGCCTGGAGGAAAGTCAGGCCAGAATACTACAATGGATCCAAGATCATTAAGAAAAGCTTGCTATTCTCTGGCGCAGGGCTGAGGATCAAGAAAATCATGGGAGGTGTAACAATATTAGAATTCTTGGCATACCAGAGGGACTAGAAGGAACCAATACTGAAAGATTCCTGAATGAAGAAATCCCAGTAATGTTGGGGGAAGAGATGGCACAGACCAATCGAGGTGGTGAGGGCGCATAGGATACCAGGGGGACTGTGTCCCAGGGACTCACCACCACGATCTAGCATCACTTACTTCCTCAAGTACTCCACGAAAGAAAGGGTGCTTCAAGCAGCTAGAGACCTGGGGGAAGTTATTTGGAGGGGGTAAAGGTCTCGTTCTTCAGAGACTTCTCAGCAGAGGTTGTAGCCCACAGGAAGGCCTTTATCCCAATTAAGAAATACCTGGCACAACACAACTTTAAATATAGCTTTCACCAACTAGCCTACCTGTCCGTATCCAACGAAGGGAAAGACACTGTGGCTGAGTCCCCTCGAGAGGTGGAGATGTGGCTAGCTAAGTATTGGCTGAGGCTACCCCCACAAACTACATCCCCCAGAAAGCTCTGGCACCCAGGACATGTGGAGAATTACAGAGTGAACCAGTCTCTCAGTAGCAGTACACAGAGAGACCAGAACAACAGCCGGGCTGTGCCACAGAAAAATGGTTCCCCCAGGTCACTTCAGCTCCCTCAAGAGACAGCCATGCAAGCGAGCGATCCTGACAGACACAGAGGGGCATCCCAAGTCCCCTCTGCACCCAGACCTCAGCGGGGACCCTTTCCCACCACTAGAATAAGACAACACAGAACTAATAGTGACTTGGATCCATGCCCTGGAGGGCTTGAGATAGAACCTCCAGCTAAGCTAACTAAAGATGAAGTCATAACAGAGTGAATGGATTCCACCAAAATCCCCGATGAATTACTAATGGAAGCGGCGGTTATAGACTCTTGGGCAGACCTATCACAGAAGCTGATGACTCTTCGGCAACCATGATGCTGCCAACCAGACTGGGACTAATGACTTTTGCAGAAGCCCTCTCCAGGGACAGACATGGTGCACAGAGCAATGTGCCTGAATTCGCCTTGCAGGAGGAAGCTACTCCTCCAGATTGAGCAACCTTAGCGCCTCCCCTCCAGCTCATCCTTCTTAAGGATGGTGGCAACCCCCCCATCACAATATGCATGCCTTTTATCTGCTCATGTGAGGATAACGGTGGGCTCATGGGAATGGCCGTATGCCTATCTTTCTGGCTTTAGCTCTTATTACTCAGCCAGCACCAAGGTTTAGAAGTGATGGGGAACAACTGCTGCACTCAGCTGATGTGTTGCATTTCATCTCCCTCCCCGCCCCCTTCCCCCCTCTCCCATCCAATAATCCCTCTAATAGGTGCTATCTTAGATGGGTAACCCTCCCCACGACTCTCAGACCCCCCCCACTCCTTCACTTGCTTCAGACCCTGGATGCCCCACCTGACTGTGTTAGGTGGCGCAACAGCTTATAATTGCACATGCGCAGCTGGGAAGAGAGTCAGAGGTCACCGATTGGCTAGACTTCTTTTCCCCCGTGTTGGCTCTTGATTAGCATGGCTAGTGCTCCCCCTCGTCATTGGCGAAGGGGCTGTGACATTGTGCTTACGCCAAAACTCCACTAGCTTATTTCTTACACTGGTTGTATAATATCATGGTTCAATTTAGGTTTTAGAGATTTATTAATCAATCAGTTTACTGCTCCTACAGCCTAGTAGGCATGGGTGTTAACTTGTTCAAGTTTGATTGTTGACGTTCACACTTGTGTTCTCTTTTTCCTTCTCTTGCTATCAGGTCACTCCTACTGTATTGCTCTCTAGTGAAACCTTCCTGACCTATCCTATTGAATAGATATCATAGGCACATTGTCTGCACACCTTACCTTATTGCCTAGGGACCTAGTGGGTGAGTACCTTATCTTTTCTTCACACTTCAGTAAAGTGGATTTTTTTTTTTTTTTTTTTTTTTTCAAAATGGGGTTAAAACTCATATCATGGAATGCAAAAGGTCTAAATCACCCCACCAAACGGACCATGGTCCTTAAACATCTTCAATCTCTTCAGGCAGACACAGCGCTTCTTCAAGAGATGCACCTGATTGCAAAGAATGTTAGATGGCTCAAAAAAATGTGGGTGGGGGAAGTAATTGCCAACTCGGCAGCCAACAAGTCCAAGGGTGTAGCCATCCTAATTAAGAAAACATGTCCCTGGACAATAGATAAGGTTGCCACGGACACCCAGGGCTGATGGATAGTAGCCAGGTTCTCTTACCCAGGAGGACATGCAGTTCTGGCCAATGTCTATGGCCCCAACACGGACTCGCCTGAGCTCTTCCTGGATCTTAATCATGCTCTAGAGTCCCTAACAGAGGGATATCACAACATCCCTATAATGATAGGGGGAGATTTTAACCTAACTTTGGACATCTTTGTTGACAAGTCTAAGCCCACCCCGCAAACCCACCCTAAGGCAGTGGGTATACTACAAGAAATTGCCAAAGAATGGGGAATGGTGGATATTTGGCGAAGTGACCACCCCACTGGGAGGGACTACTCCTTTTTTTCATCAGTCCATGCAACCTATCGTCGCATTGATTTCTGGCTCGCAAATATGTCAGCAGTACAGGGCATAGTATCCTCCAACATACATAATATTCTGGTCTCAGATCACGGCCCTGTCTCTTGCGCATACTCACCTACTGGGCAAACAGACACCAGATGGTGCTGCAACCCCCTACTCCTTACAGATCCCTCCTTCCAATGTATGGTCAAAAAGGTGTCTCAGGACTACTTCAGGAACAACAAGCCCAGGGACACCTCCGCAGCCATGATTTGGGAAGCATACAAAGCTGTGCTCAGAGGTCATATCATCTCCTTTTTGGCCCATAGGAACAAGGAGAGGAGAGAGGAGCTCGCAAAACTCCAATCTGATCTGTCGAAGCTTGAGGCCGATTTCAAGGAGTCCACGACCGGATGTCCAGACACGGCCCAGCTCAGAGTAATAGTAGGCCTAAAATACCGCATTAATACAATGCTTCATCAACAAGCAGAATGGACCATGATCAGGGCTAAACACCTATACTGGGAGGGGGGAGACAAGGGTGGGAGGCTGTTGGCCTATCAGCTAAAGAAACAACAAGCGGCTTCCTGCATTCACGCCCTTAGAAACTACAAGGAACAGGTGGTCACGGGCCCCAAACAGATCAACGAGTGCATGAAGCAATTCTACCAGCAGTTGTATCAGTTGCATCTATCCCCAGAACAAAGCCAAATAGTCCCCCGATTAAGGGGATTCTGCTCAGAGGCTCACAACCCCCAACTCCCAGGGACAGTAATGGAGGCATTGGACAAGCCCCTCACTGAGGCCGAGCTTAACCTGGCACTCTCTCAGCTGGCTAAAGGTAAATCCCCAGGGCCAGATGGTATTACTACTGAATTGTACCAGTTAGTCCAGAAATCAGCGCCCCACTTTTAGCCGCCCTCCAAGAGGCACATTTGGCCGGCATTCTTCCACCAACTACGCGGGAGGCCCTTATCACCCTCATCCCCAAGAAATCAGATGACCACCTGAACTGTGAAAATTTCCGCCCCATATCATTAATCTCAGTGGACACCAAGATAGTGGCCAAAATCTTGGCCAACCAAATGCAAGAGGCAATACCTTTACTAGTACATCCATCCCAGACGGGGTTTACCAAAGGCAGATCGGTAATAGACAACATTTGGCTCATACTGAATCTGAAATGGCTAGCTCCCACTCTCCTACTTCCATTGTTGCAATTGCGGTAGATTTCTCCAAAGCCTTTGATTCAGTGGAATGGCCCTACCTATATGAAATCCTTGATTTGTACGGCTTTGGCCCATATTTCAGACAATGGATCCAGGTTCTCTATAATATGCCCACAGCTAAAATACTTACCAATAAAGACATCTGCTCATCCTTTACCCTGCAGCATGGCACTAGACAAGGATGCCCACTCTCGCCATGATTATTCCTGCTGGCATTGGACCCTCTTATTAGAGTGCTTCAGGCCAATAAAGCTATCAAAGGTGTTCAGGTGGGGGAACACACATACTTAAACGCATATGCAGACGACCTACTCCTTACACTCGCCCACCCACGGGACTCTCTCTCCCCGGTCCTGGACACCCTACAGACCTTTGCAAGTGAATCATAAGAAAACCAAATTCACTCCGCTGAATGCAGCCTGTACCGTGGATTGCCTGCAGGGTCTAGGGTTATCTTGGGCTCCCCATACACTGTCATACCTGGGAATCCAAATACCCTTTGAATGGGGACAGCTTGAAGCTCAGAACTTCACACCACTATTCAGCCAGCTTGAGACTGAAATGTCGTGATGGCGACACCTTAACCTTTCCCTCCCAGGGAAGGTTGCAGCGATCAAAATGCTCCTGCTTCCCAGGGTAACCCATCTCCTGAAAAATTTACCAATAGCCTTATCGGACAAAGTCTTCCGTTCTTTAGATAAGCTGATCTCAGGCTTTCTGTTGGAAGGCAAAAGACCAAGGTGGGGGGACCTCAAATTATGAGCCCACTGGTCTCGAGGGGGCCTGGGCCTACCATGGTTAAGGGGCTACCACTGGTCCTTCCTCGCAGCTCAGGCTACCAAATGGTTCTCCCCTATCACTACTCCCCCTGCACCATGTGTATGACTAGAGGGGCAAGTACTGCAGCACGACCCTCTTAGCCGGCTTCTAACCAATGTCCCTGTCCCCTCTCCCAAGCTTACTATGGTCATGGCCGAAACCAGGAGAGTGTGGTTCCGATTCATGAAGGCGGCTAAGACCCAGTACAAGAGTGCAAACCTACCTTTCCGGTACCTTGGCTTGTAGCACAACCTACTCCTAACGGTGGACAATAAACCCCTACACTGGCCTACATGGGAGAGAATAATGGGATATTGTCTAGTGCAAGATCTGTACTTGCCAGGCACTGCCACAATTATGTCATTTGAACAACTTAGAGCCAGTTACTCCTTGCAGTCCCATGATTTCTGGAAGTATCTGTAGATCCACAATGCTGTTTGGTCCCTGAACTGGACAGCCTTGGTGGACTCCAAATGGAACTGGCTATCCTCTCTACACCTCCAAACCTCCTCCCGGGGCATGGCGGGTCACTTGTACACCACCTTGCAGGAGGCACAACCTGACTACACTGCTTCCAGTAAGGAGTCACGGAGCAAGGACCTGGGGTCCCATAACACCTGATTCCTGGTCTCGCTGTCTTCGCCTGGCACACTCCACTTACAAAGACTCCAAGAGCCAGTTAATCCAACTCAAGATCCACCTGCATTGATATCAAACCCGGCCATGTTGCACAAGTGGGGGATTCTCCCACATGCACAATGCTGGAGATGTAAGCAAGCCCCTGCTAACATTCTACATCTCTTGTGGCAATGTCTGGACTTAGTCCCTTTCTGGTCTACTGTGCAAAAGGACTGCTCTGGAGTGTTATCACAACCTATAGATATTTTCCATCCTATGCTGCTACTGGGGGACCCTGGCCCTGTGACTCACCTAAATTGGCAACAGCAGAACTGGGTGCTAGTGGTTCTGATGGAGGCTAAACGGCTCCTCTTAATGCATTGGAGACATCCCGAACCTCCCTCTCCTTCTCTCTGGCACTCAGCTGTATCCAGGTTGGCCACCTTTGAGAGACTTACCTACGTGAGTAGAGGACAACTTAATATCTTCAACAACAGATGGGGAGTTTATCTCAACTCAGCATTATATAGAGCACCCCTCTCAAGACTGTCTCACACTGGTAACAACTAAAAGGACTTCTGCCCCCCAGTCCAGCCCAAGAAATGAAGCACCAAACTAGACCTATGTAGGAGTAGTGTCAGACACTCCCAATTCCCCGGTATCTCTGCTGTACTGAGGATTTATTATACTTCTCTTCTCCCTTTCTATCATCTTTCTACTTGCATGACACTGGTACCCCACCGTAGGGAACCCAAGTGGTTTCATAATGATAGTTATAGTTATTGTGTTAGTCAAACTTGGAATTGTTGAACTGTTTGTCCTGAACTTTTTTTTTCTTTTCTTTTTTTCCTTTTTCTTTAATTGGAATGGCAGGTTGAGCAGGAAAGTTCTATTTCAAAAACTCAGATAATGTATAAAACTGCAGCTGCCTAACTTTTCTTACTTTTCGATGCTATTATAACTATGTCAATAGGGTATGTTCCTTACGATATCTCACCGTATTACCTGTTTAGCATGGTTTGGCCTGTATGTTATCACAATGTTACAGCATAACAAAATGGAAAACAAAAACTTTTCAATGATAAAAAAGAAACAGAGAAACAGAGAACACAGAAACTGTTGTCAGATAAGGAATGCTAGGCTCATCCAGTCTGCCCGTAAGACCTACACTAGTATATGGCCTCTGACCCTATCTGATCAATGGCTCTTCTCTACTACCTGCCTCTAAGGTTCCCTTATGCCTGTCCCAGGCATGTGTAAATCCCTCTACTGTTCTTGATCCCACCACCTCCTATGGCAGGCTATTCCATGTATCCACCACCTTCTCCATGAAGAAAAACTTCCTCACATTTCCCCTCAACTTGCCACCTTCCAGTTTCATATCATGCTCCCTTGTTCTTGTACTCTTCCTATATTGGAAGATGTCTTCCCCTGCACCTTGTTTATGCCTTGGTGATGAAAATGCAGTAGTAACCCAAGAAGGAGCATCTGTCCAGCCTCAAAGGAGCAAGACAGACAGGATGGCTCAGAGATGCTGCGAAGCCAGAGATCTTCCCCATGGGTTTAGTGGGACATCCATGCCTGGGCCAGGGAATACATGGCATAAAGAGCCAATGGGGTCACACTGTTTCGGCATGAAGACAAGCCCACTGAGTGTGTTTCAGTTTTGCCACATCTGACAAACAGGCCATGAGGAAGTTGAGAGTGGACTTAGTGGAGTTCAACACTCATTCCTTCTACACCTGGACTGCCACATGTGCTAGGGCTGAAGAGCTGACAGACAGGGAGTTACAGGCACTTGGTCGATGGAGATTGCAGGCTTTTGAATGATATGTGAGACTACATTTCCTTTAACCTCTTGTTTTTGTTTCTGGCAGGTGGCCCATTCCCCAAAAAAGGCAAGTGGTTATGGGGGCACTGCTTCATTCACTTGGTAGCAGTTATGAATGAGGTGATTCCCTGGGGCACAAGAACATTTCTCTGAACCCTCAACAGATACAAGTACGTTGGCTGGGACATCAAGGGATGAGATGGGGTGACCTGCTCCAGTAAGTCATGGCTGAAGCTCAACGGCAGGGTCCTTACAGCTTTTTGGTGGTAAATCTAGGAGGAAATGACCTGGAAGTGGTAGTCTTTGGAGTTGTTGCACCAGATGACGGAGGATGTGGCATTACAAAGAAAGCCTGGCTAGGGGTGCACACAGTTTGGTCGCACATCATCCAACTGAGGCACTGGCGACATGCAAAACACCTGACTGCAACTGAGAAAGCCCGTAGGTTAAAAAACATGATCATGCTGAGTCTTATGGTCTCTGTTGGGAGAGGGGGAATCAGTCCTAAGGCAGGACACGATAGCTATTAAAGTACTCAATTTAGCTAAGGCAAAAGTAGGCACTTTGCCCGTCGAGACTGCCTTCCCCACACTTGTGGGGGGGAATGGGGATCAACTACCCAGAAGAAATTTAACAAGTTTTCTCTTGAACTGATGAAAGCTGTTAATATCAACTAGCTCTTGTGGTAGAGCATTCCATAATTTACATGTTATAACTGTATAGTAGTACTCCAGTTTTATACCCGAGATGGTATACACGTGTCAGACATAGGCTGCGATAGGTTTTTCACTGACCTTCAAGATGCTGTGGAGAAACTGCTAGCATGAAAAACTTGGGGGATGAGCACCAGGAGCAGTGCTCATGCAGTGATGGTACTGTAGTCTCGTAAGGTCTATACAAAGGGCGTAAGAGGGAATCATGCATTTTCTGCAGATGGTTCACCCAGAGGTTGACAACTGCTGAGAGCCTGGATGGCTGGAGTACCCCCTAAGGGGGAATTCAGAGAGATAGCCTCTTTGGGCATGGCCCATGGATGTAGTGTCATCTGGTGGTTGTGGTAGGGAAGCATGACACATGTTCCAGCCAGCCAGCTCTTATGCCTCGGAGGTCAGAGTTTCTCTGGAGGTCTACCCATTTGTCAGATCCCCCTGAAGTAAAGAGATGGCAGAGATAGTATGATTTGGATTAAGAAAAGCCTTGCTAATAATGCTGTAACTTGACTTACAGTGTGGTTTTAATAAACACATGGTTGTGGCCATTTTTCTCTAAAGTATTGTGTATGTCTTATCATGGCTGAAGGGAGGAAAATGTGGCCCGCCAAGACAAAAGAGATACCTTGTCTGATGACAACACTTACAGCAAGCTATCAAAACATGTTGCTGTAAGTGGCATAACTGATATCTTAAAGGTTAGTATCCTCACAATAGGATATTGCAGCAATCAGATAGTAGCTTTCACAGTGCTAACAACATCACAATTACCTAGTGCAGCACCAAAGCCAACAGTGTAAATAAAAGAGAAACAGGTAAGCCTTCACACAATCAGTATATTTAAAAGTCATAACTAGTAAACCGATGTATAAATTGAATATGCAATGGTCTGAATCAAAACATACAATTTATCATCACGCGTTAAGGGACTGGCCTTTCATAACTCATTCATCGCTCTGTCAGTCATGAGTTATGATCCTACTCCCCTTACACTTTAAGATAAATTGCATATTTGGAGTCAGGTGATTGCATATCCTGTATTTATCTTCTCTAACTTCTTTTCTCCATTGAGAACAATATTAGGCACTCAGTCTATATTCTTAGTCCTCAATTTAAATACTCCAAACCATTGATATTTTGTTCTGCTACCTCCAAATTCATTCTAGCATTTGTATATTTATACAGCTATAGTTTAGGGATCACAGTTCTCCATTATACTCTAAATGGGTCCTCACCAATGATCTATAAACTGTAACAGCATTATATCACTTGATCTACTTATTAAATTTGACTTAAAACAGCAAAACGTTGATTTGCTTTATTTGCTGCTGTTCTGTACTGTGGCCCCATTATACTGTAATTTGTTAAAGTCACCTTCCTGATTGCTAGTAGCAGTTGCCAAAATCTATTATTTTTTACTGTAATGCATAATCTTTCATTTTACAGCATTCAACGCATTTATATCCTCCTGTGAGCGTCATTCGCTCCCAATTTAGGTATACTCTGAAAACTTAGAAAGCAAACTATTTGTCCCTTCCTCTAGGGCAAGTTTGACTAGACAATAGAGAGACTCCCAGCACTGGTCCTGTGGCACTAGACCCTATAATCACACCCCATTCAGAATGACTACCATGTATTGCTATTCCCTCATGAGATGCTCTATCAAATGAGACCGAAGAAGCACTTAGTCTTACATAGTACATTATGAACTCATGGTCCAGGAAACGAGCGATAATGCGTTGTTTAATAATTGCATAAAAACACAGCCATTTCCAGCAGACTGTTCTGGAAGTATTATCTTACAATTGTTTTAAGGATGCAGACATGGTCTTGCCTCATATACCTGTCAATCAATCTCACCGACATGCCAGGCAAACTGTTTGGAACATTCTTCCAATATGCAGGAATGAGAAGATAACAGTGACATTATCGATGTCTACAACAACAGGCAGGCTGTGCAAAGACATGCAATCTAGTAGTGAAAGATGTGAATTAACAGTCAAAGCAGTTTTGGCTAATTGCAATAGCTAGAAAGACCACTAGTCGTGGCCTATGAGACAGCAACAATGGAGGTCAAAGCACCTCTCTAACCTCCCAGTTACAGAAAATTTCCATTTAGCCTTTGGGACTCAGGGTCACAGGTTTAATTCTCAGCAAGGGCTGGAGGGTACATCTATCTGAGCAGAGAGGGACAGACATATCGATTATTCCAGAAATAAAAGGTAAAAACCACAAACGTACCTTTCTTGGATTTAGCACCAATCTTTAGTTTCGATGGCCAAGCTATTTGTGTGTTTGTTTCCTCCATGATCTGTTCAAAAAAAAAAAAAAATGGGGACACTTAGACAGTAAAAGTAAAATGTCACTTGAGAATTATGTAATTTATTTACTTCAAAAGCCTTGAATAAATTTACTAAAATGTAAAGCATTCTGTTATGTTACTTCATGTTCAAATCCTGGTCAGCCTGACCCTAAAATCTCAGGTGTCGGCCGTTGTCAAATCTTCATTTTATCATCTTAGAAATATCACTCAGGTGAAACACCTAGTTCCTCTGGCTGACCTTCCTACCTTGGTCCATCCCTTTGTGACCTCTCGCCTTGATTACTGCAATGCCTTGTACCCAGGGCTACCAGGGGTTGATATCCGCTGCCTGCAGCTGGTGCAGAATGCAGCGGCCAGGCTTTTGACTGGGACATCTAGAAACAGTCTTATTACGCCTGTGCTGCGCGGACTGCACTGGCTGCCGGTTCAGTGGTGGATCACCTTTAAGGTCGGGTTACTGACCTATAAAGCCCTACACGAACAGGGACCACGGTATCTGCAAGATCTCCTTACTCCCTACTGTCTCTCTCGCTCACTCCGATCTGCCGACAAGGGATTGATAGAGATTCCCAGGGTTTGTTTAAAGACATCTGGGGCATGTGTATTTTCTTACGCTGCCCCCACCCTGTGGAATTCTCTACCTCGCCGGATACGAGGTTGCCTGACCATCGAGAGTTTTAAATCTGAGCTAAAAACCTTTTTGTTTTTACAAGCGTTTAAAGATTGATTTTAATATTAACAATATGTTTATTATTTAATGTTATTATTGTACAGCGCTTTGGTTTTTGAAAAGCGCTTATGAATAAACTTTTACTTACTTACTCAACATATTGTCCTTTTTGATTTTGTATTTGAAGGATGGACTGGTGCTGCTCTGTCACTGCCAGTGTGCCACACAATCCCACTCTGCACCTGGCTGTGAACTGAGCACATCATAAAGGTCTGGCACTTAGCTCCCCGGGAGGACAGGTGTACGCCATCTAGCATTCATGTATGTCCTGCTCATTGATCTGGCACTAGCATCAGCTGTGAAGGCAGAGGATGAGGAAATTGATAAGGGTGAAGGAGAGAACATTTCTTTTTAGGTATTAATATTATTACAGTTTATTTAAGTGTCACAGCCCAACGGAGATGTAATGTTTTAATTTCAGTAGGTTTCTGCTTCTACACAATTTTACAGCTAGGAGAATAGTAATGAATGGAAGTCATAAGCCTTGCAAAGGTCAATTAATGAGTTAGTGGCTAAAGTGGGGATGTGAAACTGATTTTCATGATTCATAATTCCCAGGCAGACCTGCCTTCTCTGAACAACCCCCCTCCTCAATTCTACCTTTGACCTAAAAACATTTTTTAATAAGTATATTGAAAGTGGAGTACTACTTCACTCTCTACTCTCTCTAACTCTGTAACTGATTTCTTGGAGGACTGTTGCTGGCTGGCTGACGAAGGGTTTCTTCACCCAGAGACAGATCAGCCAATCAAGTTGGTTTGGAATTCAGTTTGAATCTCTAAGTGTTCACAGAGCCATTTTGTCCGATTGTTGTGGGGAGAGGTAGGAGGGTGAATTTAACTCTAACTGATTTTTTGAGGGTTTGCTGCTGGTTTGGGAGTAACTAAAATCTTTCTTTAACTGGAGGACTGTTGCTGGCTGGAAAAACCCTACCTCCACCAGCCTTTCTTAAATACTGGAAAGCCACTGTGGGTTGGGCTTGGAGGCTGTGAGGGAGGCGCTTGGGGAGCTGCAAACTGCCCATGTGAACTAACTCAAAGCTAATAGATGGTGAAAAGTTCAGACACACTCAAGCTTTTACCAGTTGGATTTTTACTAGTTGGATTTTAAAGTTTAAATGTTTTAAAGTTGCAAGTTTGAAAGTCAAACTGACAAGCTTGGGTTAAGGAAGAGAAACTGCATATTTTAAAGTTGAAAGTCTAAAGTTCAGACTGGCAAGGACATGTATAAACATGCTAACTAGAGTTTCTGAGCTAGCAAGCTAGGGAGAATGGGGTAAAGAAGGACTCAGAAGCAAGCTAGTTAGGGTCACATATGGTATCCAGCTATAGCTGTACAGACTGTGTGATAAGGAATTGAGGTTACATTTAAGTTAAGTGTGAATAATGGAGGGAAGGAAAATGGGGTATTATGGGGGGGTCACACTGGGGGGTGGAGGTGCATGAATAAAGGTGGCGGGAGACTCAGGATAGTGGATGGAATGGTGAACACCATGGAGTGGGGGGGGCAGGCAGAGGGAGGATAATGGAATGCAATGGTTGTGAGGTAGCTGCTTGGATGAATATACTATGGAAACTGGGAGGTTGTCCAATTTGTTACAGGCTGAGGAGACTGGAAGAGGAGGTACAGGGGCTCTGAAGGGAGCTGGAGAGGGTGAGGAAGGAGGAGGTTGGGGCAGGAGGAACCCTGGAGAGGAGTAGCTGGGAGAAGCAGAGGAGGAATAGCAGGACTAAATCCCGTGAGGATGTGGGGAAGGGGTGGGGGTGAGGAGAGCAGAGGAGCAGTAAGTGGAGGGAAGGCTCAGGGCAGGGGGAAGGAGGAGATGGGAACCACTGCGGGGGTAGCAAGTAATAGGTTTGCAGTATTGGCATCGGAGGTGGTAGTGGAGGTGTCGGAGATTATGGGGGGAGGGGTAGTGAAGGCCCAGGAGTCAGGCTGGAAAAGGAAGAAGGGGGGAGTGGAAGAGCAGGGTAAAGGGAGAGGTGGAAACAGGAGGGGAAGATGTAGGTGTCACAAATGGTGCGGACAGAGGTAATAAGGAGAAGGGCAGTGTGGACTCTGGAAATGTGGACAGCGAAAACAGGAGGAGGGGGTATGGGACAGGAAGATAGGCGGTACTAGTGCTGGGGGATTCTATACTGAAAAGGGTCAGATGGGTCAGAAGGGGAGAAAGGTACAGTCGTATTTGGGTCGAGGCTATTCCAGGGTTGACCACAGACAGGGCGGGGCAGGCACTTCTCAAGTGTGCACGAAGGGGAGGGAGAAACCTCAGATAGTGATGCATGTGGGTACAAATGACTTGGCAGGAGAGGTGGTAAAGGAGAGGTTCGAGGAGTTAGGTAGGCAGTGTGAGGAGGTGGGGGGGGGGGTTGGTGGCATTCTCTGAGGTACTCCCAGTACCATGTTATGTTTTGTTTTATTTATTTATTTAAGTTTGGGATTAATACTTTTGAGCCAAGGGCTCGTATACAAAGGCTTCAAGTCAAAACAAAGAACAGAGACAGCAGTATACAAACAGAGACATTTGCGTGCTATGATATCATAATTACATGGTTTTATGGCAAACAAGGAGGGTTTTATAGCATACATAAAAAAAATACAGTTATGTTCTTAACAGTCACTTTCCAATTAGGTTATAGATTAGCCATATAATTTAAAGTGATTACTTCATCATCAATTATACTTGAGAAAACAGTTAGTTCAGTAATTCAGCATATGACAAGATACACATTTTGGGCAGCTAGTGCATGAGAGGGGTAAGGCCACCAGAAAGAGGTTTTTTTTTGATGCCGAAACATAGTGGCAGCCTGAGGAAGATTTTCATTGTGACAAGGGGTCCCTGGTGTGAACTAGGGGATGGGGGAGAGGTTGCAGTAGGTAAGAAGTGTGGGGGAGGTTTAGGGGGGTGGGTAGGGGGAGAGAGTAGTAAGTGGGTGTGGGGGTTGCAGCCTGAGGGGCATTATTGTATGGATAAGGAGGGTCCAAAGGTGCAGACTAGGGGTAGGGAGTGAAAGGGGAGTGGTTCAGCCGGGGGTGGCATGGTGAGGAGATCGGAAGCAAAGGGGTTTGGGGTGGGGTAGAGGGGGAGGAGCTGGGCATGGTATGGTGATGAGTGGAAAAGATGTGCCAGTACAGTGTGGAAAAAAAAGGATAGAGGAGTTCAACGAGTGGCTGAGGGGTTGGTGCCATACCATGGAGTATGGATTAGTGTCCGACTGGGGCAGAACCTGGGGCAATAGTGACCTATGTGCAGGAGGCAGGTTACATTTGAGCAGGGAGGAGAAGGGAGTACTAAAATGGAGAACAGAGAGGTATATATCAACAGAGGTGGATTTAAGCTGGGGGGGTGGCGAGGGGACCGCTGATAGGAAAAGGGTCCAGAAAGGTGAGCCTAGTGAGCTCACTCCCCCCAGTTATGGGTAAAGGCAGTGGTGAAGCGGTATAGGGAGGGACGGGGGGGGCAGAATAGGGAAGAAGAGGAAGAGACAGGGTGGAGGGTGGTCTCACTGAATGTAAGAAGCCCAAGAAATAGAATAGTGGATTTACAGGCTCTCTTTGTGGTGGAGGGGGTGGACACTGTGGCCATCATGGAAATGAGGGCCACCCAGTACCAGGACTGGGATATGACGATCCCGGGGTTCAGGTCATTCAGAAAAGATAGGGCTAAGAGGAATGGGGGGGAGAGTGGCGATCTATGTAAGGGAGGGGATAAAGTGCGTAAGGGGAGGACGGAAGCACTATGGATGCAGCTCCAAGATGCAAAGAATAGGATACTGAAGATGGATGTGGTGTACAGGCCACCGGTTCAGGGGAATGACCTGGATAGAGAATTAGCTTAACAAATTAGGAGGGTCTGCAGGAAGGGGAGCACAGTAGTGGTGGGGGACTTCAACCTACTGGGGGTGGAGTAGGGTACCCCATCCACCACGAGTGCAAAGGAGTGGGTCCTGCTAGAAACATTTCAAGACCACTTTCTGACACTGCTGGTACAGGGGCCGACTCGGTTAGAAAGGACTCTGGACCTTGTACTGGATAACATGGAAGCTGTAAGGAATCAAGAAGTGGAGGAACCACTGGCTGGGAGTGACCACTGTTCAGTGTGGTTCATGCTCAACATGGGGAGGGAAACAGGGGGCACAGGTACAAGGGTGATTGAGTTTAGGGGGTAGACATTAAGATGATGGGGAAAATTTTGGGCAGGCACCTGGCAGGAAGGCAACCACACATAGATGCAGACCAGAAATGGGACATAATAAAGGAAGGGCTGGCAGAGGCAACAGAGTCTTGCACTAGGAAGAAAAGCAAGAAGGGATGGACAAAGAAACTCAGTTGACTGACACAGGAGGTTATGGAAGGGGTGAGGGCCAAGAGGGCAGCGTTTCAAAAGTACAGGAAATCGGGAGGGGTGAAGACAAGGATACGTACATGGGGAAGTCCAGGGAGGTTGCCAGACTGGTCAGGACAGCCAAAGCATCGAGGGAGCCAAGACTGGCGCAGGGAATCAAAAGTGGGGAAAAAGACTTCCTCCGCTATATCAGAGAGAGAAGAAAGTGCAAGGATCAGCTGGTGATGATTAAGAAGGATGAGGGGTGGGTGGAGAAAGGGTGAAGCAGGCACAGGCACTGAGCAGATATTCAGCTCTGTATTCACGCAGGAGAAGGGGGCGCAAATACTCCAGATGGGGATGGGGTGGGTTGGGGGGAAGGTACAACAGATGTAGGGATTACAGACAGCAGGGTACTAGATGGGTTGAGGGCATTAAGACTAAGGGTGGACAAAGCACCTGGACCTGATGGCATTCACCCTAGGGTACTAAGAGAGTCAGCAGAGGTCCTGGCGGGGTCACTGGCCAACCTGTTCAATACTTCCTTGGACATGGGATGTGTACCACAAGACTGGAGAATGGCCCATGTGGTGCCCAAAAAATGAACCAGGAAACTACAGACCAGTGAGCCTCACATTGATCATGGGAAAGCTCATGAAGAAAATACTAAAAGAGAGGCTAGTGAGCTTCTTGGAAGAAAATGGTCTCCAGGATGGTCAATAGCACAGATTTGTAGTGGGCAGATCCTGCCAGACAAACATTGTAGAGTACTACAACTGGGTGACATGGGAAATGGATAAGGCCATGCAGTGGATGTCCTGCATTTGGACTTCAGCAAGACCTTTGATTCAGTGCCGCATGGGAGGCTGGGGGGGGGGAATGGAATAGGTGAGGGAGGGACCAAAAAAGGTGAAATGGATCACAAACTGGCTAAAGGGAAGGCAGCAAAGGGTGGTGGTGGGGGGACCTCTTGTCACCGAGAGCGGTGATGACCAGAGTACCAAAGGGATCAGTACTGGGACCTGTGCTGTTTGGGATTTTTATTGCAGATATCTCACACGGATCCAGAACAAGATCGGTCTGTTCACAGACGATACCAAGATGGGAGCTGTGGTTGATGATGCGGAGGGGTGGAAGGGGTTGCAGAAGGACCTGACTAAGCTGCAGGAGTGGGCAGAAACATGGCAGTTGAGGTTCAATGCCAAGAAGTGCAAGGTTCTGCCCTTCGGAGCCAGGAACCAGTGGAGGGATTATCACTTGAATGGGGTACAGCTGGGGAGTTCTGCAGAGGAGAAGGACCTAGGAGTAATCATTACTAAGAGTACTCTAGCTGCTGGAGGTCTGCCTCTGAGCAAGTAAATAGTCTACTGAGAAATATAGGATATTCTTGTCTCAGAACAGGACAATCAGGAGCTTAAAGGGCACACAGGCAGAAAGTAAGGAGAGAGAAAAAAAAACAGAGGAAAGAGTAAGGATTGCAAACAGTTAAGGGGCCAGAAATAAGACATGATTGGAGTGGTGCAGTGCAGTGGCTGTGGAGCAGCAGTCTTCCGGGAGATGTTCTGGAGGAGGCGGTGTTGTCCCATCTGCAGGCACCTCTCTGGGCTGAGGGAGGAGGTTGCTCATCTCCAGGCTGAGTTGGCCAGGATTTGTGGGACCTCCTCTTCCATCCAGGGACCACCAGTGCCACTGCCGTTGCCTCAGAGGTTGCCAAGAAAGAGGAGCGGTTGGACCACAGTGGGCTCAGGGAGGGTGAGGGTGGTGGAACAGAGGCGCATCCCTCCAGTTGTACCTCTCCACAATTCCTATGCCATTCTGGCAAAGTGTGGTTCCTCTATGGAGGCACCCAGAGTAGAGACCAAGGAGGATGCTGGGAACCTCCACAAAGGAGACCCACAGGAGGGTAGCAGGGGACCCTGCAGGGGAAGAAAACAACTCCTGGTGGGGGACTCCATTGTTAGGAAGGTAGAACTGGGGGAGGAAGGGGAGAGGGAGGTAAAGTGCCTGTCTGGCGCCATGGCTTGGAGGGACAGGGAGCGAATCCTCAAGATTGCCGGAGCAACTGCACAGGGGAGGGAGCTGGATGTCATTGTCCACCTAGGGACAAATGACATGGCTAAGAAGGGGATGAAGTGCAGGAAGAGTTTGTGGAATTGGGGAGGGCCTTAGTCAAGTAGCACGCACGGTAACCTTCTCGGAGGTGCTACCCATCTATGGCATAGGAGAGGCTAGGTGTTCCGCACCATGGGATTCAATCAGTGGTTGAAAACTGGTGTGGAGCTCAGGGATTTGGCTTCATCGGGGACTGGGGTCCACCTGGAGTGATGCAAGCCTATACTGGCATGATGGGCTGCATCTGTCCGGAAGGGAACCAGGATCCTAGGTGATAGGTTTAAATGCTTCACTGGCAAGCTTTAAACCAGCCAAGGGGAGGCACTGAAAGGAGCAGGAAAATCCTAGCCCCCCCAAATAATCATGGTAGTAGGTGCGGCAAACACCAACATAGAGGTGTCGATAGGAAGAAGGGCAGGAGTAAATGGAGAAAGTGACAAAGGCAAGAAGGACAGGGATGGGGCAAAAGGGAGTAAGGCCATCAGGAAATGGAGGGTAATGAGTACCAATGCCCGTAGTCTGGGCAACAAGCTCCCTGAGCTGATGGCCTTAATGGAAGAGGGATGCCTGGATATCGTAGCAGTCACAGAAACATGGTACACAGAGAACCATGACTGGGATGTTAACATACCAGGGTACATAACCTACAGGAGAGACAGGCAGGGGAGAAGAGGGGGAGGAGTAGCTCTCTATGTAAAGGAAGGGATAAAAGCAACTGAACAAAAGAGTAAACAGGGAGGAGAGGAGGCACTGTGGGTCACCATGGAGACTGGAAAGGGCACCACAATCCGCAGAGGGGTTGTGTACAGACCCCCATGTCGGGGGAAGGAACGGACAAGGATATGATAGAAGGCATTCTTAGAATGGCAGAGAAAGGGGAGATACCGTTGATGGGAGACCTGAATATGCCAGATGTTAACTGGAGCACATTTGCTGCAGCCACATCCAAGAGCAGGGCCATTCTTGATGCCCTACAGGTGGCAGGCATTAGACAGCTAGTTTCCGGAACCCACTCATGAGGGAGCAATCTTAGACCTCATACTCTCAAACGGGAGCAGTGAGAGGATCTCAGATCTAGAAGTGGGTTGCCATCTGGGGACAAGTGACCATCAAACAGTGTGGTTCACGTTAAACTCAGCTACAGAGTCAAGCCATACAAAAGTGAGGGTACTGGACTTTAGGAGGGCTGACTTTGGCAAGATGGGAGAGTGCCTCAGAAAAGCACTAGCAAACAGGCTAGAAGGAGGTGTGGAGCAACAATGGGGAATTATCAAAACTGCCATCACAGAGGCAACAAGCCCTTGTGTGAAGCAAATAAACAAATCAAATGAAAAGAAAAGCCACTATGGTTCTCAAAGAGGTGGCTGTGAAAGTTAGGAAGAAAAAGATAGCATTCCGGAAGTATAAGGAAACACAGAAGGAGCAGGACAGAGAGCTGTACCAGTTAAGGCAGAAGGAAGCAGGAGGGAAGTCAAAATAGCAAAGGCCCAAACTGAGGAAAGATAGCCAACTCAGTTAAGAAGGGATAAAACCTTTTATAGGTACATCAGTGAGCGTGAAAGACAAAGGGAGGATAGTGAGGCTGAATAGAATGAACGGTGGGTAAGCAGAGGGGACAGTGAAAAGCAGGAATACTGAACGAATATTTCTGCTCAGTATTCACAAAATAGGAGGGGAAGTGCCTAACCCAATTAACAGAAGCACTCTTGATAGGGGTCGATCCCAGTCCTTTCACAGAAGAAAGGGTTCTGCAAGAACTCCTAAAACTGAAGGTGGACAAGCAATGGGTCCTGATGGAATTCACCCAGAATTCTAAACGAATTAAGGGAGGAACTAGTGAAACCACTGGCTACTCTTTTAATAAATCATGGGAGGATGGTGTGGTGCCGAAGACTGGAGGAAAGCGGATGTGATTCCCTTCACAAAAGTGGGACCAAGACAGAGGCAGGAAACTATAGACCTGTCAGTCTGACCTCTGTGGTAGGGAAAGTGATGGAGTCACTTCTGAAGGAAAGAATAGTTGAGTACCTAGAGGCCAGTGGAGCACAGGACCCAAGGCAGCATGGGTTCACAGCGGGAAGGTCATGTCAGACGAATCTAATAGATTTCTTTGACTGGGTGACCAAAGTAGTAGACCAGGGAGGGGTTGTGGACAATGCCTACCTAGACTTTAGCAAGGCATTTGACACAGTCCCACACAAAAGATTAATAGTCAAATTAACCAGCCTGGGAGTGGGACCCAGGGTGGTGGCCTGGGTAAAACATTGGCTGGACAACAGGACACAGAAGGTAATTGTAAATGGAGTCCACTCTGAAGAAGGGGGTTACTAGTGGGGTGCATGGGGTTCAGATTGGGTCCAGTCCTTTTAATGTCTTCATCACTGACATTGCAGAGGGACTGGAAGAAAAGTATGCCTTTTGCAGATGACACAAAGATCTGCAACAGGGTTGATACACAAGGAGGCGTGGAAAGGATGAAAGGGACTTGGCAAGGTTGGAGGAATGGTCAGAAGTATGGCAGCTAAGATTCAATGCAAAGAAGTGCAAATAATGCACCTGGGAAACAAGAACCCGGGAAGAATACACAATGGGGAGGGAGGTAGTAACAACAACAAAAGAAAGGGACCTGGGGTAATCGTATCAGATGACCTTAAGGTTAGCAAGCAATGTGAGAAGGCAGTAGGGAGGGCTGGGGGTATACTGGGATGTATGGGAGAGGCATCATCAGCAGAAAACAGGAAGTTGTTATCCCTCTGTACAGACAGTTGGTGAGACCCTATCTGGAGTACTGTGTCCAGTTCTGGAGACCCCATCTCCATGAGACATAGACAGGATAGAGGCAGTCCAGAGGAGTGCAACTAAAATGGTGCAGGGTCTGCAAGAGAAGCCGTATGAGGAGAGACTAAAGGAGCTTAATATGTATACCCTTGAGGAAAGAAGGGAAAGGGGGGACATGATAGAAACTTTTAAGTACCTAAGTGGAATCAACAAAGTCCAAGAGGGTAGCGTCTTTCAGAGAGAGAGAGACTTGCAAGAACAAGGGGACACAATTTAAAGATAGAAGGAGGGCGGTTCAGGGGCAATGTGAGGAAGTATTATTTCACAGAGAGGGTAGTGGATGCATGGAACAGCCTTCCTGAGGAGGTTGTGGGGTCTAAACTGTGGGAGAATTCAAGAATGCATGGGACAGACATAAGGCAATTCTTGTGGGGGGTAGGAAGAAATAGGCTGTTGGTTAACTAGGATCTGCGGCCTATCCTGTAGGTAGGGAAATGGGCAGACTAGATGGGCCTAGCGGTCCTTATCTGCCGTCAAAGTCTATGTTCTATGTTTCTATGTTAACAACTCTGCTCAGTGCAGGAAGGCAGCAGCAAAAGCCAATAAAATGCTGGGGTGTATTGCCAGAGGGATCTCCTCCAGAAGGAGGGAGGTTATCCTACTCCTGTATAAGTCACTGGTCAGGGCCCACCTGGAGTACTACATGCAGTACTGGCACCCATTCCTGAAGAAGGACATCAGATTGTTAGAGGGGGTGCAGCAAAGAGCCACAAAGGTGATCCAGGGATTGGAGAGCAAGCCATACAAGGACAGGCTGGGAGAGCTGAATATGTATTCACTGGAGGAGAGGCGGGACAGGGGGGATATGATCACGACCTTTAAATATCTGAAGGGGATTAAAAAGATCAACACAGAAGAGATTTTTCAGATGAGAAGGGGGAGGAACACGAGAGGGCATGGACTGAGATTAAGGAGGGGGATTCAAGAGGGAGATGAGGAGACATTGTTTCATGGAAAGAGTGGTAGACAAATAGCACACCTTACCAGAAGAGATAGTGTGTCCTGTAAGATGGTGGACAGTTTCAAGAGGGGTTGGGACAGGGTAAGCGATACTGGGAAAGGGGGGGCGAGAGGGGCTAGCTGCAAGATGAAGGGCTAGCTGCACACTTAAGTAGACTCGATAGACTGTAAGGCCTGTTTCTGCAGGCAATTTTGTATGTTCATATGTTCGTCCTGTTACCCAACTATACAAATGCTACAGTTTTATAAAAAAATTATGTTCCACCTGGCTTACAATGCAGTTGCATCATCAGGTGTAAAGGCAGAGGGCAGGAAAAGGATGCTGTGTATTTCATTTTAGTTGAACAGGATCATGTTTTTTTATGTTAAACTTACCTGGGCATGTTAGTACCAAAATTGCACGCTGGCATGTTATTTAACTCCACTTTACCTTTTTAAGTACTGACATGACTAGCATATGTATGTGGGGCACCGATGTAAATGGGCTTCTGCTGTTCATCCTAGTCACTTATTGTAATAAACATATAGTAATATTACTAATAATAAATGATGAATAAATGAAGGTTAGCTGCCAAGGTAACAGTAAAGTAAATCTGTACCGTTCCCTTTTGATGATTTTGAATGTTACCAAAGTAATCCATTAACAGGATCATTTGGCTAAATGCAATTATGTGTTGTGTAAATCACAGAAAAAACATCTTTTAAATAGCAATGTTGGCATCCATTTTATAGACAACGGAGCTGCGACACGTTACATATTCCCTAGCCCTGTCACTGTGCAGCGATACTGAGAAGAATGAACCGTTCATGCTGAGAAGCATATTATTGAACCCTGAAGGAACTACCTTTCAGTACAAATCAAGAGGATCCCTGTCAGCTTGAGTAGTTTCTTCTCACTGGCCTCAAGGGACACTGTCAGAACTGGTGAAGTTATTACTTCATTACAACAGCAGTTTCATTTACAAAAACAAATGGCATTACAGAGCTCATACAACACAATCTGAAATGTATATTTTATAATAAAGTGATAAGACACGATGGGGCATGGGTTATGCCGAGTTTATCAAATGTCCAGGGGCATTGTGAGGTGCAACACTGCAGCAGAGTGCCTTCAACACCTGGTTGTGCAATAAACCCATCACAACCCATGCCCATTATATGCATATCTTATTGCTTATATAAAATGTATTTGTATTGAAATAGAAAAAAAAAAGTGAACCTGTTTTAAAAATGGCAAAATGTAGTTTTAATCCTTAAAAATAAGGTACAAAAGATCCTCTGACTTTTGTTGCCAACAAGGTCCCCGAACACTGCCAGCCCGTGTATTTGCTTCAATCTGTCTTTTTTTAATAAATAAAAACATAACCTCACTAGATGCTCCTGATGGCACCGTATTTCAGCCACTCTCTTATTCCCCAAAGTTAGCCTTTCTCATTAAGTGCACCAGGTCACCAAAGGAGCACCTGTATTTTCTCTGTTTCAGCCCCACAGATGGAAGCGCACCACCAGCTCAAGATCTGTGATATTCCAGTCGTGACTGCAGGCTCAAGGAAGTCAGCAGCTGCTGGGAGTACAAACAGAGTAGGAGTGTCCAGAAACATGGAGCAATCGAGCCAGCGATCTCTGCTAAGTATTGATGCTGTGGCATGGGCTTCATTGAGCTGTTTTACTTAATCTGTAAAAAGCTGGTGGACAGGCTCAGGTGTGGCATAGGCTCCATGTTTGAAGGAGCATTTACCAGTTGCTGATGGAGTGCTTGATGGAACCAGTTGGGAGGGCAAACTGGACAGGACAGCAAACAGGACAAGGCTGAAGAGTGACCATATAACAGGAAGCAACTGGGGGAGCTCTTTCATTTTATTTGTTTCAGTTTTACTCACTACCTGAGCCATGGCAGGTGAGCTGCTGAACAGCCAGGCTTCAATGTGTGTGGCAGTATATATTTGTGGGAGTAGGTTGTGAGTTGCAAGACAAGTGGTCAAGGGAACAAGCTAACCAGAATACTGTCAGACATAAGATTACTGTAAAACAGCACTTTTATTACGTGACAGAAACCTTTATAATTTTTGACTTACTTTTCTAAAGGTGATAAAAAAAAATGACACCTAATTGAAAAGTTTACATTCTAAAGGCAGGCACAACAGTGATTTTTTTTTTCCATACAAGTGTTTCTCTCTCCCTGGTGGGTCGGCAGCTTGTGTCCGCGGTCTCTCAAGGTTTTCCCCACATCACCATAGTAGAACCACTGGAGCTGGCCTGGGGGCATCATCCAGCCACAATCCCCCACTTGTGTTCTTGTTTTTCTCCCCCTTAACCCCTGGAGCCCCAGACAAGGTCAGGCATGCCTTGGCCCAGCCGACTCCACTCTGCCCACCCCCAGCCTAGTGCCTAGTTCCCTCTCTGCCTGCACCACCATCACACCTATATGTGGTGGTGGTCTAAGGACAAGAGAGCCAACCTCCCCAATCTGGGAGAGGAGAGCTGCCTGGCATCCACTCTGTCATCTCCCAGACTCCCCTCCCCCCCGGCAGCCCATGTTCATTCTCGAACACGGGTCACCAGCGTGGTGAGAGGTAAGCCACCCAGCATCTCGACCCTCTGCACCACCAGGTCAGCACAGCAGCAATTTTTTATTTTATTTTTTTTTTTAAAGGTAAAGCATCCTAGTTTGCAAGGACTTGTTTTTAGCCATGGTTTATGCAACCTCAAGGCCATGGCTAGAACCAAGTCTCAGCCAATCAAGAGGCAGATATTTCCTTATCCATTGTATACATTTTATGGAAGACATTTTCTAGATCCAAGATAACAACCAAGGTAGTTCAATTAGCATTTTAAAATATCCACCTCCAGAACAGTATACATTCTCTTGAAGTTAAAAACAATCCACTACATATCCCAGAAATTATTGTGCCATTTACCAAAGAGGTGATCTGTAACTATAGCTAATGTAGGTACTACAGGTAGGTGTTTGCTTTGTATAGTACCTTCCAAAGTTCAGAACACTTTAGAATTGATCATAAGATATGAACAGATACAACACGAAAACAAATATATAAATAACAAATAGCTGCTATCAAAAGGCGGATCGAATAACTAATATTAAAAAGTGGGTATTAGTGCTGCACAAAAAAAAAAAACTAGCAGGGGAAGATCTGATCAAATGTACAGTGACAAAATATAATAAAAAAAAAAAACAGGATGAAGGTGCCAAGTGAATTATGGGAAGAACTGTGTTCCATAGTACAGAGGCTGTTACTACAAAAAGCAATTACTGGATGATTTGAGGCAAAAAGATGGAAAATAAAGCCACCCTTGACCAACTAAATGTTTCAAGTGGCTGGCTGTCTCTCCCAGAAAGATGGCAAGTCAGGAGCCTGCAGAGGTACATATTAGAAGGTGTGGCCTTTCCATTTTGGGTTTTAAATGTCACTAAAAGAAGTTTGGAATATGTTCTCTGCTAACAAGCAATCACTGCAGGGTGAGCAACACCAGTGTTATGTGATCTAACTTCCTGAAGTCCGAAACCTTGCCACTACATTCTACACCAGCTGCAGGCCTCTGATCCAAACAAAAGGCAATGCCTTATAAAGCAGACTGTAGTAAACAAGGCACAAGCAAATTAATGTGTGCTACAGTGTTTTTGGATCTCCAAATTCATGGAAAGGACTCAGTCTAGTGACAATCTTCATATGGTAATTGCACCTCTTGACAGCAGCCACCTGAGACATCAGGGACAGCTTTTCACAAACTACAGCACTCCTAGACTGCAAACAACCCTTCCTGTATCACCATACAGTAGATCATATTTCATGAGGCTGTGCGTAGATGTTAAGGACTGCAAATATTAAATAAATGCTATTATACAATAGCAGTGAAGTGCTATGTGATCACTAATTGAAGCATCAGAACACCAGACTGATGATACAAATGTGACGTGTACACCGTGGAAAAAATGCTAGATATCCATACGGTGTGCATGTCACTAAGCATATCGCCACTGTGTACAGTACATGTCAGGAAGGTAACATGCCAAACTACATTTCTAAGCCTTTAAATAAAAAAAAAGTTTCACAGGTAAATAAAATTAATGTGAAACCCCAAGACCATTCCTCATACATAGCACGGATAAAAACAAAAGCAAATGGAGACAGAACAAACACTGAAAAGGAGCCCAAGAAGTGTACAAAAGCAAAAATGAAAAATTCAGCTTAGCTAAAACAGGGACAGAGAACTTTAAAGGACACACTGCTGGACACCATGGCATACACATTAAAACAGTGACGTATAGAAAATATCAGTACAGCTTCACAAAACAGGAAATAATCCCCAAATTAAACAAATAGATTCACAATAAATAATATTTTCAACCCAAAAATAAGCAAAACACAGATGGACTCCATGTTGAGACTGGACCCACACACAATGGAACTCCCAATCGCAACACACCACTGCTAATAACATCCAATCACAAAGCAACACACAAACCAACCAGCCAACCAAAATATTACACTAAGGAACCAAACACTACTGCACCGACATATCACATACTTCACCCAATCACACAGCAGCAAAACATCTCATTCACAAAACAAAACAATAAAAAACTACTACAAAGCCCCATTCACAAAACCAGTCCCAAGACTGCAGAAGAAGACCACCACAAAACAAAGCAACCACACAGGTAAAACAAAGCAATAAATCAAAAAACAAAGCCAGTAAACTCGCAGAAAACTACAACACCTATTGTATAAAACACATACGTGATGGCAAGGAGCTTGACATGTGATATATCTGAAATTGTGGCATGTGAGCTCGGGGAACATTCATTCATGGCTCCGCTATGCCCCGCCACTCGTGATATTCCCAGAGCTCACTTACCACTCATTCAGGTATATCATGTATCAAGCTCCTTACCATCACGTATCCCTTTATTCTATTATTATACATCAACAATGTAAATATTTCTCTTTATTACAAAATGTTGTTTGTTTTCTTTATATTACTTGCAAAAAATATGAAGTTTAATCTTTAGCTTAGGCCATAAAAGTACACATCAATGGGACATAGGATAAAAATTCTCCTGAATCTTGGTGGATGTGTGGTGTTGTGTTCCTAAGGTTAGAACAATTTCTCGAATAGCACTGACATTACCTCTTCATCACTCTTTTTTAAAGCAGGGAAATGTTCTCAAACTCCAACAAATCCTTCTGTTATGCCTTGGGAGAGGGTGCTGAAATTAAGGGAACAACAGTGCTGCTTTGTAGAATCATTCAAACCCTAGAACATTGCACCACACATGCAACAAGATTCAGGAGAAGTTTTAACATTAATGTTGGTACTCCCTACTTTTGTGACTTTGTGCTACAACTGTAACTTGTGTCTAACTGTGGTTTTCTTGCACTTATTTTCTATCCTTTTTAAAATTACATTTATTAACAGATGCACACTTATATTGGCAATGTTGTTAATACTATTTTGTTCCAAGTTCTCCCTGGTGTTCAATGACATTCTCTTCCTGTTTCATTACTAGCACTCCCTGGTGTCCACTGGCATCCTCACCTCAACCTCACTGTGGTGTCCAGTGGCACCTCTTACCTTTTTCCTTCATGTGTGTCCAGTGCACTCCCCCCCCCCATGCCACACATTCCCTGGTCTCCAATGGCACTGGCTCCTTAACTTCATCCCATACCAAGAACTCTTGGTGTCAAGTTAGATTCCCTGCCTCTCCCCAATCCATGTCATGCCATCAATGGTGTCAAGTCACACCCCCTACCTAGCCCACAGTATGGTGTCCATGGGATCCTCTTCCCTTTCCCTGTCCCACCATGCATTCCCTTGTTTCCAATTGTATCACCGCTCACTCCTCGTCCTCATTCTTTTACCTTCTTACACTGTTTTTTTTTACTCATAATTTTTGTTTGTGCTAATTCACGAAGGCACATTTTTAAAAAGTTTTCTTTTTTCAAAGTATGTTGTGCATGGGAGTTTCTGTGTGGCTTTAAATACATTTTTGCACTACATGCATGTTCATAAGTTGCCTATTTTATTGTAAGATCAGTTTTACAACCTTTGCGTCAAAGACTCGTTTACAAAGGTACCTCGTCAAGAAAGGTGGGGGAGATGACAAATAGAGTGGTGTTAGGACAGGGATGACAGACAGGTTAGATACATAAAATATACATTTGGAGAGTGCAGACAGCGAAGCTGTACTGGAGCAAACTCGCGTAAGGTGCTAACATTGGTAAAACAACAGGATATCGTTATTCAATTAACAACATGTCACAACTAATATGTAAAGTTAAAAGGACCGGACGGCGAGGGCTTGAAAAGGTTAGAAAGGACCGCACAGGGCAGCAAACATTTACAGCATCGGGTTGTCAATATGCTGGCGGAGGGGCAATTTTGAAGCCGCCAATGCCTGGGATCTTGGAGATGGTTTCAGGAAGGAGTTAAACCAGGACGGGCTAGGTGATGGAAAGATCTTTGGCAGCAGGAGGTCCTTGCCTGGGAACGTTGAAGGTGCTGCGCGCGCATCGGGCTGGCAGGGATCTAGCAGCCCGCTGCAAAGGTCCAGAGACCCCAGGAGGGCAGAGACCTGACATGGATTTTTGGCCAGTAGGCAGGTTTGATATTTCAGTCTTTCCTCAAGAGTGAGTATTTTTGTGGCGGATGTATAGCAGACAGGTGTGGGTTCTGCTGTGGGCACGGTAAGGGAGCCTACAGGCTTTGTTGATGGAGGTCTGGACTTTGGATAAAGGCAGAGGCATCAGCAGCTGCGTAAACCGGGAGTCCGTGAGTCAGCCAGTGATAATACCGATGAGGTGATGGCAAGTTTTAAGGCGGGTTCGGGGAGACAGTCTTTGTGGCGGTACAGAAGACCGATCCTGGAGTTCATTGCAGATGCCAAAGCTTTAAGGTGGGCGTGGAAAGTAAGGCCAGAGTCAAAGGTGATGCCCAGGTACTTGTAGGACGAGACCTGCTCCAGAGGGAGGGGCATGCTGGTGGTGATGTGGAGGGGAAAGTCCCTGGCATTGTTTTGCCGATGAGAGAATAGCATGGACTTAGTTTTCTTTAGGTTCAGGACTAAGCGGTGATCATTGAACCACTTTTCGTGTTTGGGGAAGGCGCTTGCAGCATGACTTGGAGTGGAGTGGGTCAGGTGTGATGCAAGGATAACAGCATCATCAGCATAGAGTAAAATTTTACTGGAACAGGAGCTGGGAGGGTGTTCAGGAATAGGCTGAAAAGGGTCAGGCCAAGGATGGAGCCTTGGGGACCCCGAGTGTACAGGAAGGTAGGGAGAGGGTCCCATTTAGCTTGACTCTTGGGACCTGTTGTGTAGGTAGCTTGTGAACCACTTCAGGGGCCGGCTGCGAGACCCAGTACGCTAAGGGAGTTTAGTAGCAGGGGGTGGCACACCGTGTCGAAGGCCTTGGACAGGTCTATAAAGACCGCCCCTGCGAGATGACCTTTGTCAAGTGCTGAGTGAATGTGGTGGGAGAATTCCAGAAGGGCAGTGGACGTGCTATGGCCAGGGCGGAAACCATGTTGCTCTGGACAAAGAAGGTTGTAGTTAGTAAGATATTCCGAGAGCTGTGTGTTCACTATTTTTTCTAAGGCTTTGGATAGGGGGAAGGATGGAGATGGGCCTGTAGTTATTAGGCAGAGTGCGGTCCCCAGACTTGTGGATGGGGGTTACTTCAGCTTGCTTCCAGGCCTTAGGGAATTGGCCGAGGCATAGGGATTTGTTAATGATAAGCGCTAGCGGGTAAGTATGACATCCAGCACGAGGCGAGTATCCTGGAGTCAAGAGGGTCATTGATAGGGTTCTGAGAGGTGAGGGATTTATTAAGAAAGGTTTGGCATCGTGGGGTGAGATCATACGGAAGTGGGAATTGTGGCCTGGAAATGGGAGCGTGGGTGGGTTTTGCAACCGGGTCTGAGAAGTGGGCCGGGAGGACGGCACTTAAGTCAGTGAAGGTTTTGTTAAGGCAGTCAGCGTATACAGGTGGGGTCAGTCGAGACAGTCCCATTTATGACAATCTGGGATGGAGGGGGAGCGGTCTTACCATTTAAATCTTTAATGTTGTCCCAGAAGGCTCTGGACGAGCCTCAGGGGATGTCAACGCAGCCTGGTAGAATTTAGCTTTAGCCTGCTTGATTGACCAGGTGCATTGATTGCGGGCTGTCCTGTAGGCTAGTCTGTCAGCAAGCCTACCGGAGTCATTAGCTAAGTGCCAGAGGTTATCTCTCTTTTTTAGTTGTTGGATCAGTGCAGGAGTTATCCATGCAGCAGTCCGTTTTTTTATCCTAGGAGAGTTGAGGGGCGTACAGGTCACAGGCGTTTGAAGGCCGTGAGAGGTAGGTTAGGGCAGAGTTAACGCCAGGAGCGCTGGCCAATGGGGACCAGTCGATATGGGCGAGGTGACGTTGAGGTTGGCGAGACCTCCGGGAGAAAACGGCGCGAGGGGTCCTGCTGTACCCAGGGCAGAGGGTGGGGAGGACCAGAAGCAGATGACAGGGAGTGGTCACTGAGTGAGTCCCAAGGACTTCAACGGAGACTATTTTATGAGGCCGGTTAGAGGGATGACATCCAGGAGGGAGCTAGTTCCTGTGACTTTGTTAAGTCTAGTGGGCTGAGTGACCGTTTGGGACAGGTCAAGGGCTGCAAGCTCATTCTTCAAATTATCAGCCGACGGGCTGGAGCTAATTGGAATTTAAGTCACCCATAATTAACTGTTCTTCGGGGTAAGGTAGCCAGGTAGTCAAGGAGAGGTGGCCGCAGAGTCTTTGTGAGACCCCGGGGTAGATATGCAGTTAGAGATAGAGCGACCACGCCCAGGGTAGGGTGTGACTTTTAAGGTGATAGCTGTGCCCATGGTTTAGCTCAGATTGGGGAGTGCAAGCCCGAGGACCGAGTTGCTAAGTAGATAGCACATCCCACCACGCCTGCCCATCCTATCGGCCCTGAAAATGGTAAAGCCAGGAAGGGAGATGGCAGAGTCAGGTGTGCGGAGGAGAGCCAGGTTTCAGCAAGCAGGAGAATATCCGGGAGTGTTGGGTGACCCAACATAGAAGGGCTGCAGTTTTTTAGGAGACTGCATATATTAATGAAGGCGATTCAAAGGCCTTTGCCATCTGTGGGCAGAGGCATGGCTGGGACGACCGGCCCAGGGTTTGGGTTCACGTTGCCAGAGAGCAGGAGCAGCAGGAGAATTAGGCGCCTCGCATGATGTTTGTAGCCGGTGGTGGGGTGCATATGTGGCCAACGGGACCTCGCCTGGGAGGAGCAGGGGATAGGAAGGGAGAGAACAACTGAGGGCGCTTCGCGGGGAGGATCCACTTGTGAAAGGAAACACAATACTGAGAGTACCACATAAGTGGTTGGTGGGTGGGGGTGGCATGGTAGTCCAGGGTACGGGAGGGATTTGGGGGGATGAATAGAGGGTTAGATGTGGGGTAATCCAATGGTGAAGCAGGGGATTGCGAGTGGGGGCAGTGTGCTTTGGGTGGGGGCTGGTTTATGGGGGATATAGAGGGGCAGAGAGAGAGCATAGGGTGCTGTAGCAGGAGGAGGGCCAGCATGGCAAGGACTATGCTTGGGTGAGACATTTCCCAATATAGAGCAAGAAGTGAGGGCAGGCTCCCTCTAGTGCTGGAACGATATAACCAGCAAATGGGAAAGTTGGTTTTTGCGCCTCATGTGACAGAGACAAAATACACTATATAAGGGAGAGCCGAGCAAGGGTGGTGGTGGGGGCGGCGGGGTTTTTTCCAGTGCACCGACTGCAGAGGAACAGAGGGTGACGCGAGCCTAGTGGAAAAAAGGCGCCAAAGCTGCGATTCAAAATGCAGAGCAGAAGTCCACAGGTAGGCTGGCGGCTGGCTCACTGACTGTCGCAATTTATTTTATTTTTTTTTTAGTTTGTTTCCCCAGGCAAGAGTTCCCCAGGCAAGAGTTTACCTTCAACCCTTGCGCGACCAACGGCCTGGGGTGGGGTGTCTGGCGGCAGGTAGAGTCTGCAGGGAGGGCAGTTCCAGCTTTGCCCTCGCGACCAACGGCTCCGCTCCTCGGGGGTGGGGGTATCCTGGTGGTGGTTGCAGGATCCAGGGAGGGCACTTCTAGTGCAGCCCTCGCGACCTTCCAGCTCCTCGGGGGAAGGGGGAATAGATCTGTGGAGAAAAGAGGCAGAGGTTAAGTAGGCAGGCAGGGGGGAGTAGCGATTAGGGGGCGGGCAGTGCAGGCCGGGGAGTTTTGCAGCTGAGATGCGCGTGGCAGGATAAGGTAGGGAAAATGCTGTAGTGAGTAAAATAAATTAATTTATGTGGACTACAGAGGTTCAGGAAGGAGAGAAAAGAGCGGGCTGGCAATAATCGGGCAGATGAGAAAAAAAGAAACTGTTCTCACAAAGCAGTACTTGAGGCTCAGAAACTAGGTACTAACAAAGCAAGCAAAACAGTGCAAAAACAGGAACATCCTCAATAAATTCATACAGTCCCAGAAATGCATATGGTGACACAGTTCATCGGGGTTTTTCCAGTGCACCGACTGCAGAGGAACAGAGGGTGATGCGAGCCTAGTGGAAAAAAGGCGCCAAAGCCGCGATTCAAAATGCAGAGCAGAAGTCCACAGGTAGGCTGGCGGCTGGCTCACTGACTGTCGCGATTTATTTTATTTTTTTTTTAGTTTGTTTCCCCAGGCAAGAGTTTACCTTCGCGGACCCCTTTGCGCGACCAACGGCTCCTCGGGGGGTGGACTTGTGACTTGAAGCTATGCTCCCTGATGAAGGGTCACATTCCAGGCCCTAAGAGCCAGAGCTTTCAGTGCTGCGTCTCTCAGCCTGTTTTCAATAAACCGTGAGTCTGAAATGCACTCTGCATAGTTAGTTATTTTTATGTGACAGAGTGGGTCTCCAGTGGTGTTCCTGATCCTGTTGCCATTTCAGTTTGGTGGCAAGGGTCTTTTCCAGCACCGGCGATGGGCTCCTGATTTTGGACCAGAATGTCAACGGATGAATGTCTGTCTACACCAGGAATAGGCACCCTGTGCCAAATCAGAACTGCAGTGGGGGAGGATGTTTCATGACATGGAGGACAGAATTCAATGTGGGACCAGAACTCAGAGAGAGGATCTTAGCCAGAATGGAAGATGGGCTCCCAGTGCGGAAGCAGAACCTGGGAGGAAGGGGGAGTGCAAGCACCAGGGATGGGCTTCCAGTGCCTAAGACGAACTTCATGGGGACATCTGCAAACATAACAGATGGGCTCCACAAATGTTTGCAGGGTCGGACTGGCCCACCTGGATACCTGGAATTTTCCAGGTGGGCCCCCCCCTCAGTTGGGTAAGTGGTTACCTTCTGAACTCTGAAAACTTTTGCATTTTTCTTCTTTTTTCCAATTAAATGGGATATCTGGGACACTGTTGATAAATGTAAGATGCAAACACAGAGCTAGTGTATCAGATTGAAGTGGAATATTGATACGAGTGTGTCAACCTGGGCCCTCCTCTACTGATTTTCCAGGTGGGCCCTTGTATCTTCTTTCCAGGTGGGCCCTCTGTACCCCAGTCCGACCCTGAATGTTTGTGGGGTTGAAAAGTGTTTGCTTCTACCGTGGATGGGCTCTTGATACCAGAGCTGAACTCTGGGTGTGGGGAGGAGAGTTTGCAACACAGGAGGGGAGCTCCCGATGTCTGAGCAGAACCTGAAGTGCAGTAGGGGTCGAGCCATGTGCTTACACTGGGGATGGGCCCCTGGCTGTCTTAACAAAACTTGTAGGGGGGGGGGTTGTGTTCATTTGCTAACACAAGGGATGGACTCCTACTGTAGTGGTAGAAAGGAAAAAGAAAAACTGTCATCTTGGAGGTAGTTGACACAAAGACCTTCACCATATGGCACATTCCACTGCTCTTGGGTGATACAGAAATGGTCTCAAATGCCTTATAAAAAGATTAGAGAAAGTACCAACATGCATGCACATTGACAAGTTTTAGAAGGTTTATAATTTTTTTTTCTTTCATTCTCAACAAAACAAAAGTGTTACCTTTCTGATTAGATCTAAAACAGATGGCAAATTTTAACATTTTACTATTTTCCATTTGCAATTACAAAGCATCTTAAACATTTTATTTTCTGGTACTGTACCTACAGGTCTGGCATTTCCTTGAATCCCAAACCAGCCCTGCAAGGGATACCACCAAGCTTCCACCCCTGATCTTCACAATGGCAGCTCAGTTCACCTTCAAACTACTAGACACCTAATTTCACTTATATACCAAGCCATTCACAGTACACAACCACACTTTACACTTTATATTACTGAAAAGTGGGGTGGAGAGCTGAGGCAGGAGACAGACCTAAAACTGTGGGAAAGGGGTTGTTTTGAAGCAAGTAGACTCACCCCTTCTGATGTTTGGAAAGCATATGGGTGAAATCACATGGTGAGGTATTTTAGGACCCCAATGGTCATGACCAGTATGGGTTTGGATCCAGTGTGGCTTGCTGGAGGCACTGTGGGGAGACCATGGTGACGTATACACACCCCTTCTTTCTACCTTCAAGGATCTGGAGGACTCTATCTTGGAGGTGCTGGAGGTTAGAACTAGGTTAAGTCCCAAGTTATATCTCCCATGTCAATACCCTACACAACTAAAGGGCTGCCAAGCTAAGTGCTTACTGGGCATTATCGTAGTGGGTTGCTCAGAAATGCATAACCAGGAAGTGGCTCACACCACAGACCAACACTGGTGGGACACTGTAAGCAGTTTATACACCATGGGGAGTCACATTTGGACTGAATGACAGAGCTGAGCAATTTTTGTCCAGGTGGAACATGTGGATATTTTATGCAATGTAACGTTCCTACTTTTGTACCTTAAGAAACTGAAATACGTGGGGGAAGAGGGGAGGCAAAGAAGGCTGACATAATTAGGGATGCTGGTAGGGGACACTAGGTAATTGAGCTAGCTATTCTCTCCTATGAAATGCCCCTATACATAGATTTTGGCACTGGGTAAGGACACAACAGAAGTATTACTGCAGGGGCCCATGCCACTCCACAGCTCCACCAGCAAGGGCAGGGGTCCATGGGTTTATCATTCTAGCATATGAAGAGTGTCACTGTCAATGAAACATAAATTATCACTGTACTGCAAATATTGTAAGATTGCAATGGAATGCAATGTATTTATTAAATACCTCAACAAACATTTACCAAAAAATTGCAATTTCCATGTTTTACTCACCTCCCTCCAACATTAAATTTACTTGATTTGACCCTGTTACAGCCAACTTTTCAGATTGCTAGTTTAAAAGATGGCTAAGTTACAGCCAAACAAAAATAATGATTTAATATACTTTAAAGGTGACTACTCAACCCTATTTCCCAAATATAATTCACTAGATAACTTTTCAGTGTACTTCCTTGTCTTACTGTTTTCTCAGTGATTTTTGCAGAATAAGCTACACAAAATAAATTGCATCATATTATTATAATAATGACTGGTTCTCATTGGAAGAATCTTTGTTTAGTTATGCTATTTAAGTATTGGGACAGCATTTTGGAAACAATCCTTCTCATACCAGTGATTTGTTGCATCTTTAATTTTCAACAAAGAATTGTTCAGATTTGTACTTCACATGCTTCTGCAGCCTTACATCAGATTATACTGTTAATGTGGTTATTCTATGATGTGTCTCAAAAAGCCCACATTTTAGTCTCTGCCAAGACAGACTTCATAAATTGATTGTCCAGATGAGTCAAGCAAAGTTCCACTGCAGACATGTCAGTGTGGTAGGGTTCCACTGTAGTTAAGGTTTGAGAAGGGTGCCAGAGTAACACAGTAGTACTAATCTGCAGTGCATTCTTCCCATAGTTTGTTTTCTGAAAGATAATCGATTGTCTGCATTTTGGAAGCCTCAATTACACTTAGCTTTTCTTTCTCTGCTGCGTCTCAATTCAAAGGAAATTATATAACCCACTGAATCCAAATACTAGACACTAAAAAACTCAAATACTTTAAAAACCCCAGCTATCAATCAGATGTTTTATTTTCAAATAAATCCAGCAGTACCCAAACCATTTCCTCAAGTGTTACATTCTTCATATTTTATAAACTGCATCACTTGTTTCCAATTGATTGAAAAACATGCTTAATGTAATCAGAATTAAAACAGCCTGACAAAATATTGCGAAAATGAAAAACAGATGCGAACTGGAGCTCCAAATAAAAATATGTAATACAATGACTGCAGAGGAAGTAAAAATAAACCTCAGATCTTTGCTATGCTTGAATTCTGCTGCTACAGGAAAAGGGCTATTCTCTTTAAAGAGCCAGCAGTCTTTAACATGTTTTTCTCAGTTCATTTTTCCTCTCGACTGTCTGCTATGGAAAGCATAATGGATTCAGAGTCTGAATATCAAACAGCAAAAGCAAAATTTTTTCAGAACTGCTACCTTTTTTCCAAAACAACATAAAAATAGTGCTGGCAGTGATTTGAATTTTAAAACTAAATCTAACCTGAGGCAAGAACATCCTGATAAATGTTTCAGTAGCTCAATAGGAACAAGTCAGGGAGGAAAACATGAAAAGACTGAAAGCATCCCTTTTGTAGTGGTCTCATCTAACAAATACCCTAATGTTGTAGTGAACTGTCTCAGAAGATGGTGCTAATCTTGCAGCTCACACCTGTTAGTGCTCTTCAGACTCCAGGCCCTTGGTTTTTATTGTAGGACTCAAGGGATGCACTCGCACACATTCTGTTCAAAGTTTTTGAATAACAAGAGTAACTAGAGGAAAGCTAGGTTGCTGATTTAATGGCTTTTTGTGACATATTTTGGACAACCTTATGCATAGCCCATTGTGATCAGTTTATACAAGCATTATTAGCTGTGCCCATTACTACCTCTGGAAAATGTAAAGCAGCCAGGAGAAGCAACTCTTGCTACATTACAGGTGAAAGCCCTACATGTCACTGAAGTCCTCTAGACTAATATTTTCTTTTTTGTTTTCCTAACCGATTTTGAGTGAGACCCTTAATTTATTGCCAATATACTCCTATCCCGAGTTTAGACTTTGGAGCTGTTATTATAGTGAAGTCCCCTACAGTCCCTAGCAGACATTCTGCTTATACCTTTTCCCAGATCACCAATGTCTGCACTGACATTTGGATTGTCCAGAGGACTCAAGTAACTGCTTTCGCTAATGTCCGCCATTAGGCCACAAGTTCATCTGCATCCCTAAGTATGCTGGCATAACCAGCTACTTCTGGATAACATGAAAACACCCAGGATCTAACTACACAATTTCTAAAAAACAATATAAAACCTCTTGAGAATAAACAATGTAACAGCACTAGTAGAAGTAAAAGTTTTATATTTTAACAGGATAAGACTACACAAGTATGGTCTAGTCACAAAATCATCCTGTACCAAAAGTCAAGTCAGTTGCAGGAAAACACCAGGCTGTATAATATATAGAATAAAGTATGGGGTGGTGTGTGTAACCAGAGGTTTACACACACTTGAGGGGTTAGATGCTGAATAAACCCAGAGCGTGAAGCTAGAGGGGTTTGTACATGCATCTAACCCAGAGGGTGTGTGTAAACTTCGAGTTTACACATACACCACCCCATATTTTATTTTATATAATTGCTGGGTCTCCCCTTTTTGGTCACAGCAATTATATAAAATAGTTTCAGTGCGGTCACGCTCCAGTTTGGTTTTCATCCGGTTCTTACATTTAGATTTTCGAAGGTTTCATGTGTGTTTTTTTTTTTTTTTTTTAATAATTAAAACTTGTATCCTGTAGAAAATAACTTTTTTTTAAATGTGACTTACCGCCATGCAGTGATTCTTTGGCGGCTAGGTTGTGGACGAGCAGACAGCGGCGAGCCAGAAAAGGAAACACTACAGCGGATGCATGCGCATAAGTAGGAGAACCGTGCGTGTGTTTGCCGTTATAAATGCTCCTTTATAAACGGCAAATTATGCCACGGTCTCCCTATGGCAAAAACTGGAGACCCGTTAATTATAAACAAAAAGGTACACATAATTCACATCATTTAAAATGATTAAACATCTGCACAAAATATTTCTTTTGCAGGTTTAAAACTTTTTTTTATATTTCCTTTATTGTGGTAGGCCCCAAGGGGCTTAATACATCATATCAGAACATAGAGATCATACATCTGTTACATAGGTACATAAGATAAATCTTGTTGACATCACAGTGTGTACCTACACGGTAGCTTTTTACAGAATAAAAGCATAGGATGATCTAGTTAAATTAAACTACAAGATCTCAGAGATCTACCAAATAATACTGCAAATGTTCTTATCTATTACAACTCGATGGAGATATTAACAGACTGTTCAGTGCACTGAATAAAGTAATATAAAAATGTGTTTCTTTTCTTATTTTTTACGAATTCTTGATAAGGGAGGGAGAGAGAGAAGGGAAAGGGGGCCCAACAGTGCCTGGTTAAGCAACTAAATGCAAGTTAGGCTCATACAAGAGCCATCTAGTCCACCTGTTTTGATATAAGTGGGTTTGCTGGCGAAGACTGGATGTAATCCTCTCCATTAAGTGAATATTGTCTACTATATCCCTCCAATCTGCTACGAGTGGGGGAGCTCTCTGTGCCCATTTCTTAGTAATGGCCTTCAAAGCAGCTATCGTAAGAACCGACCATAAGTATGTTGCCTCTCTTCCCCGTACCTCCTTTGGTCTGAGACCTGGAACCAGATGTTCAGGGCCCACGGGGGACTGAAACTGGAAAATTTCCTTAAGATGGTGTTCTATATCTATCCAGTACTCCTTAAGTATCTGACATGTCCAAAAAATATGGGTCTGTGAAGCTGGTGCGAACCCACATCCCCTCCAGCAGTTCAAACCAACTGTTATTGCATAGTGCACCACCTGTGCAGGAACACGAAAGTACCTAGCTCTCAGCTTCCAGCCATATTCCCTCCAAAGAGGGGCCCCTGTTGTCCGCCATGTAGCGTGCCACACTCCAGCCCATTGTTTCTCTGGAAGAGTGATCCCCAGGTCTGTTTCCCATTTAAGTTTGAGTCTTTCAATGGGTAGAGTCAGATCTAGTAAATACCTTTGATACAATAAGGATATGGCTCCTCTCCCACCCCCTGATGACCAAATGCCATAGAAGGGAGGGTCCACCACCTCCTCCTGCAGGTGGGCATATGTTTTCTGAAGAGTAAGGACATAATCCCTGATCTGGTAGAATCGTAGATTATCTCGTGGGAGAAGCCCAAATGTCTGCCTGGCTGCCTCAAAAGAAATAGGGTCATCTGCAGATAAAACCTGATAAGGGGAGTGAAATCCCTTCCTGGCCCACTGCTTAAACCATGAATCCAAGGTGGCAGCCGGGAAGAGGGTCATAAGCCCACCATCGAAATTTCCACAGTTGATGTCATATGGGACCTCGGTTTATGCCTCTCTTCCATCCCTCCAGGACAGTCCTCGTCCCTGTATAACAAGTCTCCGGTAGCCTGACATGACTTGAAATAGGATGGCAGGGAGAGGAAGCTCAGTCTCAACTGCCAGATCCATCCTTTTCCAATGAGAATCAAAGCCAGGGCTGCCCCACAGGAGTGCCACCCGCATTTGGGCTGCAGCCCAGTAGCCCTGTAAGTTAGGGAAAGCTAGACCACCCTGGGCCTGAGGGGCATATAAAAAGCCTCTACAAATCCTAGGATGGTCTTTAGCCCAGAGGAATCTAAAAAAAACATGCCCTGCCATATGTTTAACTCTTTCTGAGAGACCAGACAGGGTACACATTGAAACAAATAAAGTAACCTTGGGCGGGCATTCATCTTCAATGCCTGTGTCTTAGGGTAATTAGATAAGGGCAGAAGGGTCCACCTCTGAACATCCTTCCTTAGTTGGGTGTTCAAAGGGGGGAAAATTGAGTTCCCAAAACCGGTGGTTGCTAATCCTAATCTTAATCCCAAGGTAATTTATCTGATCGAGGTCCCACCTCATGGGGGATCTATTCCTTAAACCCAGGGAAGGGATAAAATTGCAGCTAAGTGTCTCTGTTTTAATGCAGTTCAGTTTATATCTGGAGAGGGAGGAAAATTCCTCCAACTGCCGAAAAAAGGCAGGGACAGAAGAGTCAGGTTCTGTCAGATACATAAGTACGTCATCGGCATATAAAGCCAGCTTATGCTCAAAGCCATTCAGTCTTATTCCCTTCATGTTCCCATTCTCCCTAATAGATTGAGCAAGAGGTTCTCTGTATAATGCAAAAAGCAATGGTGATAAAGGACACCCCTGTCTTGTACCTCTACACAGAATTTCATAGGTCTAGAAATGTGGCCATTTGTTTGAACATATGCTGTTGGGGAGTGATATAATTTGCTTATTAATTGTGTAAATTCTCTCAGGAACCCAAATTGGGAAATGGCTGCCCCCAAAAAGCTCCAATCAACTATATCAAATGCTTTTTCAGCTTCAAGACTCATTAATAGGGCTGGAATAGCTGAATTGTTAATATGGTCAATAAGGTGAGTACTACGTCTCAGGTTATCCTGAGCTTGTCTGCCTGAAACAAATCCATTCTGGTCTAATTGTATGAGGTAGGGAAGATACTGTTGTATTCATTTGGCCATAATGGATGAAAAGATCTTATAATCAGTGTTCAGGAGGGAAATTGGGCGATAAGAAGCACATCTGGAGGGATCCTTTCCTGGCTTGAGTATCACCGAAATCAATGCTGTGGCCCGGGAGGGTGAAGCCAGGCCCCTGCCCTCCAAGACCTCAGAGAATACTCTCAAAACAAGGGGCTGGAGCAGGTCCCTAAAACATTTAAAAAATTCCCCCCGGAGCCAGTCTGTCCCAGGGCATTTCCCTGTCTTCAGGGTTCCCACTTCCATTTTAAGTTCCTCCGCTGATATTGGGAGCATCAGTGCTTTTGCCTGAACTGGGGATAAGGTTGGTAATTTCAGGTTATGTAGGAAAAATTCAGTCTTCCTGTCAGGTGGGGGGGGGGTGTACCTTTTCGATATAATTGTTCATAAAACTCCCGAAAATTCTCAGCTATCTCATTTGTTTTGTATACCACTTTCTGGTGTCCCGGATGCCACAAATTCATGATTGTGGCCCTAGCTCTTTGTGCTCTCAGTCTATTGACTAGTAATCTAAGTGACCTTGGACCACCCTCGTAATATTTCGGCTTTAAAAATAACAATTTCTGTTCCACCTGATAATCTAATATTTGGCCCAATTCCCCCTTTAAGACTCTTAAGCTGCTGTGCAACAGCTCTAGAGTATTTCTGTTTTTGCATTCCCTCCAATAAGTGGATTTGCTCAGTTAGGGCCCTCCGTCTCCCTCTCTTCTTCCTTACAGCAAGCTGTATAAACTTCCCTCTAAGAACAGCCTTGGCTGCATCCCATAAGGTGATACATGACATGTGTTGTCCCTCATTTTCAGTTAAACAAAAACATTGGCATGTGTCTAAAATTTGATCTTTGACTGCTTTGTCTTTAAGCAAGGACATATTAAGTCTCCAAAAAGTGTTTCTTCTGAATCTTCCCAGATACAAACCCAGGAAGAGTGGAGCGTGATCTGAAAGGACAAAGTCCCCCTATCCAAGTATCCTGTACCCTAGAAATCTGGTCTCTTAGTAGCAAGAAATAGTCCAATCTGGAGTACATATTATATGTGGCAGAAAAGTAGGTGTAGTCCTTTTGTTTCGGGTGACAGTAATGCCAAACATCCAAAATACCCAATTCTCCAAGCAACTTATGGACCCTTCTTGCCACCTGATGTGACTTTCTTGGGATCTGGGAAGTCGTATCTAAGGCAGGGTTAAAAGCTAAATTTAGGTCTCCTTCACATACCAAGACTCCCTCCACCCACTCCTGGAGGAGAAAGAAGAAAGATCTATAGTCCCCATAAGGGGCATCCCATGGAAAATACACAGAAGCAAGTGTTATTAATTGCCTCTCAAGTTTGCCCTTCATGAGGGCATATCTACCCTCCTTATCCATCTTTTCTGCCAATTTTTCAAAGTGGGACTTATGTGGAATAAGTACCATAGTACCTCTACGTCTACCCTTTTTATATGAGGAGGTAGCTACCTCCTTAAGCCCCAGCTTCAGAAATTTACTGTGCTCTCTCTCAGAGAGATACGTTTCCTGTAGAAGCACAAATTCTGCTGCCGACTTTTTAAGTTGAGCTAAGATCTGACTGCGTTTAACTGGACTTGTAAGGCCATTTACATTGTAAGTGCATACCAACGTACCTAAGTTAGCCATTATGTTTAAAACAAAAATAAATTAAACACCACTTAAGACAGGCTCCCCAAATCTCCCTCTCAAATTCCCCCTCTCCCAAAAACAGTGCAGTGTGTCTCCATCCTTAAACAACATATTAACTAAATAACAATCATCATTGCCAACTGGGCAAAAACCTTTATGACTTAACATAAAATGACTTTCTAGGTAGAAGATCCAGGTTTATAGGATTTTTGTCTGAACTCCCTTCCCCACTGTGGAAAGGGAATTAAGAGGAGGGAAATATTTATGCTCTCCAAATGGAGGGCTCCCCCCTAGAGCTTCAGTGATGTTAAATATTATTAGCTCCTTGCAGTGAGTGTCAGCAGTTAAGCCGACTATAAAAATTGTGAGCCCAAACCGCCCTTGACACTTCTATAGAAAGGACACCCTGTTTATATAGTAAGAGTGTTACTTAGGTTGTTTCTATCACTAATATAAGAAACTGTAGGCCAATCAACTTATGCAATATAAAATGATATGAACATACTCTACTAAATCCTGGTCCCTGGCAAGGGAGTAACAGGGAACGCAGTCACCCCTCATCAGAGGAACCATTAAGCAGGACCCATGAAGAGCTCCCATCTGCCCACAGGTACGAGCAGGGAAGCCAAATAAATGTGAATACTGTGCATCAATCAACTGATAGCCCCCATATTTATGAAGTTATTAAATTATCAAATTAGATATGGGAGACCTAACAAGCACAGCCACAGGCACCTTTAGCTGTTTTGGGGACCAAACCTCAGCAACACATCCCCAAATTGCCCTGGAACCAAGCTCCTCAAACGGAAAGAAGCTATCTGCCCGTAGTGAGGCCCAGCTCCAAGAACTTCCCGGAGGAGGTTACCAATAAAGGCCCTATAAGTCCCCTGCAATCTAGCTGAAACCTTTGCTCATTGTGCCCTAATGACCACCAATTAAATCAGATCACCTCATTAGCACTTCCAAAATATATGGGGGAAGTGTAAAATCTAGGTATGACTTCCCTACCTGCATCCGCAGATCCAGTAAGCCTCCGGCCCTCCTGATCCCCCAACGAGGCAGCCGCCCCCAAACCATGGGCTATGTAGATACCAAGTGGTATATTTTAACAACAAGTACATCCTGTCATTATAGAATGTGTTCAATTAAACATTCTGTCCTCTGTTTTAAATGAGATTATTCTCTGCAACCCTTTAAACAGTCTGAGATGATTTCAACATGTGTCCCCATAGAATCAAGCCTGGAGAGATCATTAAAAGCAAGTGAGTAAGGGATACTTTGCCTGAAAACAATCAGGTAGTTGGAAAGTTTGCTTCTTCAATGGCAGTGTCCCCTCGATTTGTTTCAAACTCAGTCTGTGTTGGCTCCTTATTCAGCCCTCTTGAGCGTTTTTTACTGCATAGGGAGTCCCACAAGGTGGAAGCGATCGTGTTGCCCTTTGCGCTACTGTCTTTTGGTTCCACTGTAGGCCCAGTCCCTGGTCTCCAACTGCCTGCGTTGTGGTAGGTTGGCCTCCTCACCCTGGGGCTGTATGCCCACCGAAATCAAGAAGTCCCCCACTGCTTGCAGATCTGGAAAACGTCTCATGCCTTCAGCCAGCTGGACCTTTAGGCATGCTGGGTACTCAACAAAAGCCCTGATGTTCTGCTGCTGTAGTTGTTAACTACTGTGAGTACCTTTCTCCTTTGGGAGAGCAGCTGTGGTGTAAAATCGTGGTCCAAATACAATCGGGTGTCCCCAAAATGAATCACTTTTTTGACCATGCTAATTGGAAAATCTCTTCTTTCACTCTATAGTTCAGAAAAGCCAGAACTATTGAGCGTAGTTTCACCTTCGGGTCCCGGGGTTTTGGGATCAGGGATCTGTGTGCTCGAATTATGTTAAGAGCTTTGTCTGGAGGGAGATTGAAAAGCTCATGAAGAAATGAGTCGATGAAAGTGGTCATTGCACCACTCTCAGTGCCTTCCGGGAGCCCGTGAATCCGGAGGTTATTCCTCCTATTTCTGCTCTCTAGTTCTTCTAGGCATGCTTCGAGTTGCTGGGAGCGATGATGCAAGTCCAGGAGGGCTTTATTATGTACATTGGTGGTGGTAGTATAGTCCGTTAAAGTTTCTTCAATTTCCCCAGCTCGCTTAGTTAATGTGGCAATTTCTGTACATTGGTCAAACCTTAGCTTCTAATAGCTGGAGTGTCTGGTTAATTTGTTTCAGGGTTTGGCAAAGTTCTCTAGATGTGATTGTGCATTCAGATTCCTCCCGTGTGGCTTCTATGATTTGCCCGGGCGTGAGACTCAGGGATTCCAAGGCCTTCTTGGTGTCGACCGAAGCCAGCATTTTTGAGCTTTTACTTATTTATTTATTTAGCTTTTGTTTACCGGGTAAGTACACTAGACAAGTATTATGCCTATTTTCAGGAATGACCCGGGAGAATACAACATGAGGAACAACAGTCAAGGAGACATGGCAAAGAGAGTACAGTTTTTTGTCACAGTAAACAAACATGTGGGAAATACATCATTTGACGCTAGGGGAACATATAGTAGTAAGCACATTTCAGATTATACACTCTAGACTAGCTAGTTCAACTGACATATATACAGGTCATCATACATAGGAGTGGAGCATAGCTCAAGGACTGGATTGGTCATAATATAACTTATAACATTGTCGTATACACCCCCTAGGCTAGTTGGAGCGAGGACAGGTATATACAGCTGACCATATTTTTCTAAATATGCACATGTTAGACAGAAACAGAAACACTTGGTAGTACAAGTTTCTACCAAGTGACCAAGGTGCAATATGTCATGGTTAGCCTATGACCGTGGAGCAATAATGGGTGTAAAAATGCCCAAGGTTTTTTAGGCAGGAGTAGTCAGAAGTCATTGATACAGTGGGAAAATATCTCCAGGAATTCAATGGACACCCCCTTGAGAGGCTCAGACAAAACAATTTGACACTTTACTCTAGGGAGGTTTGGGGCAGTCACACTCTGATGCTAGTTTAGAAAACCCACAGGAATTTTGAAAACTCAGATAGGAGGGCAGCTTGGATATCCTGGGCAGTGAATTCCAGAGTCTGGGCGCACTTATGGCAAAGTCCCGATCCCCCATGAGGGTCCGGGTAGGAGGGACTTTGAGCATCCCTGATGTGAGAGACCCAGGTTGGTAGGGGGCGGGATTCAGTTTAGGCAGAAGCCGGGCCAGCCCCTGGGGGGGTGCTAGTTCTGATCACTTTCCCAGAGAGGCATCCCAAACCAAAATCAAGGTATCTAGCTGGTGAGAGCCAGCAGAGTTTCTCATATAGCTCACAATGGTGGGTGAGTCGGGGGGGCAGCCAAGGCAAAACGCCAAATGTTATTGTAAGCAGTGTACCACCGGGTGAGATGTGTCTTTGGAGAGCGACCAAATAGGTGCAGTCCATAGCTGAGGGAGGGAAGGAGCACACCCTTCGCTAGGGCAAGCCTGGCTGCCGGTGTAAGGTTATACTTGGCCCTATAAGCCAGACCCAGTTTGCAGTTTGCCACCCTGCAGATGTTAAGGATATGATTACCCATGTCAAGTTGGGGGTCAAGTGTTACCCCCAGATATTTGATGGAGCTCACTATGGGTAGTGAGGATCCATCTGCGCTGGTGACGTCTAAGCAGGCCGATGAGGCTTTGATTTTAGCCACTGAGCCAAACAGCATAGCCTGTGTCTTTTTCAGGTTCAGGACCAGCTTGTGACTAGTAACCCATGACAATACCCTGTTAAAGTCATCGGTCAGGTTCTGGTTTATGGTAGTGGCATTCTGGGAGTGAGCCAGGATTACCAGATCATCTGCATACATGGTGGCACTACAGCTGGTAGTAACCACGGGTAGTTGATTGATGAAGAGGGAGAAGAGGAGGGGACCCAGTACCGAGCCTTGAGGCACTCCGGAGGTCACTGGTAGGGGCTCGGAGAGAACTTTATTGAAGCAGGTATGCTGCTTTCTGCCATGTAGATAATCCATTAGCCATTTCATGGCATGGGGGGAGAGGCCATGTTACCACAACTGTGCACCAAGCAGTTTGTGGTCAACGAGGTCAAAGGCTTTGACAGGTCGATCAATATTGCACCAGAGAGTTTGCCCTGGTCCATGGCTGTCCGGATACTTGATGTAACTGAGATTAAGGCTGTGGTGGTGCTGTGTCCCTACAAAAGCCGTCTGGGCTGGGGACAGAAGTTCATGAGAGTGGATATATTCCGAAAGCTGCTCAGCCACTACCTTTTCAAGGAGCTTGCTAAGGGTTGGGAGAATGGCAATTGGTCGATAATTGTCAGGCAGTTTGGGATTTCCTTGCTTCAGTACAGGGACAATCCTCGCCTCTTTCCAGATGTCTGGGATGGTCCCCAGACCAAGGGATAGGTTGAAGATAAAGGCTAGTGGTGAGGTAATGTGTGCAGCACCAAGCTTAAGGAGTTTAGGCTTCAGGTTGTCTAGGCCAGGACTGGAGTACTGAGAGAGGCCAGCTAGGCATTTCTGCAAGTCCTGAACTGATACAGCCCTGAGGTGGAACATTTGACGAGGCGGGTGACCCTCCAGCAGAGTGGAGGGAAGGGGGTTGGACAGATCCTCATCAGGTGAGAAGAGGGTTGTGAAGGCAGAGAGGTCAGAGAAGTGATTATTTAGGGAGCTGGCAATAGTATGGGGATTATTGCTTGGTTCGTAGAATTATACCTCCATCGATGTTTCAGAGGCATCAGATAATCTGAGATTCTTCTTTTAGTCGACAGGATGGTGGGTTAGGGTTTGGATGCCCGTGGATTGTTAAGTCGATTGGCAGAGCTCACTGTTCAGGCTGCCATTAGACAGGTGTCCCAATCGGATGTCAGGTTTAAAACTTTTAACATTGTTCAGGTTTCTAATTTCTGGGGTCAGCTATTCCTTATAGATGCCACCTTAAACAGAAGTGACATTTCACCTACACTGATTTGACTTTAAGCATTGTTAAACCTCAATAAGAAGAGTTACATACTTACCATAACAGCAGATCTTTGAGAGAATCTCTTTCAACAGGCCACAATTATAGAACTATATGACACCAGGTGCTAGGACTACATGGAAACTTTTGCAAGGAGTCCGCTGGGGCCACCCACAATGACATCAGATGTTGGCTCTCATAACCATGGGCAGACCCTCTTCTCCTCAATTCCCTCTCTGTAGGAAACCAGGAGAAAACCTAGTGCTCTGTGAACCAGGCAAGGCAAAGAGCTATAGGTAGACCATCATGGAGATGCAGACAGCACTAATTAGAGTCTCAGGAGCCTCACGGGGAAAGTGGGTGGGACGGTATGACCTGATGAAACAAAGATCTACTCTTACAGTAAATACGTAACTGTTAAATCTTCTTTGAGGAGCTCTCTTTCATCAGGCCACACCTATGGAACATGGACCAAGCAGTACTGACCATGAACAGTCTGGGTGGCTGGAGCCTACAGGCCTAAGAAAGTAGGCCTTGAAGCACAGCTATGCCAATGCCAGCACTTTTTTGAGAGACGATGTCCAGACTGCAGTGTTTAGTAAAAGTTTGGACAGCTGCACAGATGTTTACAGCAGACACATTCTTGAAACAAGCAACAGAGGTAGCAAAGCTTCATTAGGCCATGCAGTTCAACCCTCTTTCCCTGTGAGGGTCCTGAGACTGTAATTTATGCTGTCTCCGTCTCCATGATGGACTGCCTATGGCTCTCTGCCTCACCTGGTTTGCAGAGCACTAGGTCCTCTCCTGTTTCCCTATAGAGAAGCCCTCCGAACACGATCTCTGGCACAGCTAAAGAACCCCTTGCTTCCTGCCAGACAATTCAACATTTTAATTCTTGGTTTATTTGGTTTATTTGGAATTAATGCTTTCTTTTATTTTTACAATTGTTTTTTCTATCACTATGTTAAATTTATTTGCTTTTTTGTAAATTATGTATTGAATTTACTGAGTTTTAATAGTGTGTAAAATTGTACCTTAAAACTACGGGACCTCACTGTAAATGAGCTTCAGCTTAATCAAGTTTATCCTTTGTTCATATTTGATATGAATAAAAGCATTTATTGGTAGTCATGCCTCTTGTGGAATGACCACGAACCACCCCAGGACGTTCCTTACCGTACTTCCTATAACAAAAAGTGATACAATTTCCTAGCCATTTCGACAAGAACTGTTTAGAAACTGAGGCCCTCTTTCCCAGTGTGAATGGAACAAAAAGCTGTGAGGACTTTCTGAAGTCCTTCCTGCAGTTTATATAATCCCTGAGTATTCTATGCACATCTAGAGTATGGAGCAAAGCTTCCTCTGGACTGGTATAAGCAGGATAATAAACTAGCAGGTGTATGGTTTGATTTAAACTAAACTCAGACACCACCACTGATAGAAATTTAGGATTAGTATACAAAGACACTCTGTCAATATGAAAATCAAATAAGGGCGGGGGGGGGCTCACACATTAAAGCCTGCAGCTCTGAAATCCTTCAAGCAGAAGTGATTGCAACTAAAAATAATGCTTTCCAAGAAAGAAAGTGTAAGCCTCAAGTCATGGCTGGCTCAAAAGGAGTCAAAGTAAGCTTTTCCAAAACAGAATTCAGGTCCCAGGCTGGGGCTGGGACAGGACTATGGAATGGAGGCTTCAGATGTAGAAAGCCTCTCAGGAACATTATGGGCCACCTCCAGCTGGGCAACTATGCAACCCTCAATGGGCACATGAAAGCTGAAATGGCAGCCAAGTGCACCTTAACTGAGGAATACTGCATGCCTACATCTGATAAGGATAGCAGGTACTCCAGAACCTGGTTAACTGGGCAAGTAAATTGATCCAGATGATGAGAAGTGGCCCATAGAGCAAATTGCTTCCATTTCATAGAATAGGTGGATCTGGGGCAGGCCTTCTGACAGCAATAAGGACATCAGCCACTTTTTGGGAAACTGCTATGGTGTCAGGAGCCATGCATGGAGATGAACAGATTTGAGGTCTGGATGCAATCAGGGTTCCCTGTCCCTGTGACAGTAGACCCTTGCACAGGGGCACTGGTGGTTCCACTGCTAGCTGCTGTAGTATGGGGATCCAGATCTGTCGAGGCCATGGGGGGGCAATAAACAGAGTTGATCCCTCCATCTGGAGCTTGAGTAGCACCCTCTGAATGAGAGGGAAGGCATACAGAAACCTCTCTTTCCACGTGAAGGATAATGCATCTCACCAGAAAACTCCAGGCTATGGAATGAGCAAGCAAAAAAGCTGCAGTTTTCCATTGTGTGGGGACACAAAAAAAAGTCCAACTCTGGAAGACCCCATCTGTCAAACAGGTTGTCCATGACAGAGGTCAACAGTTTCCACTCGCGCATCCTGGACTGTGACCTACTTAGCATGTCTGACAAGACATTTTGGGCATCTGGAATATGTACTGCTGACAGTTCCTGACCATGTTCCAGAGCCCAATACCAAACTCTCATTGCTTCCCTGCAGAGGGGGTAGGAGTGAGACCCCCCCCATCCCTTGCTTGTTAATTTTGTGCATCACACTGACATCAGTCTGCACTACCAGAGGACCCAGGTACAGATGAAGTCAGTAAGGCCTACAGCCCATACAGAGCAGCTAACATTTCTAGAACATTTATGTGCAAGGTGCATCTCCACTAGGGTCTATGTAACCTGCATCTGACCGGAGCCTAAGTATGCACCCCAGCCCATCCCTGAGGCATCTGTTGTGAGAATCTAATGAGGGGAGGAGATCAGGAAGGGAACCCCCTTCTGCAGACTGCTGGGTCCCATCAACCACTTGAGCACTCTGCACACAGGAGACACGAGTAGAACATTTTGTTCTAGGTCATCAGTGAGCTGATCCTACTGGCCTCTTAGGGTCCACTGAGGAATCCTCATGTGTAGTCTGTCCAATGGTACCATGACAATGGCTGCTGCCATGAGGCCCAGGAGCCATAGAAATGTCTTGGCTGAGACATACTGGCTGCCATGTACCAGCTGTGTCTTGGCAATCAGGCATTGGTCCCTGTCCAGTGGCAGAAATTCTGAGCCCTGGGTGGTGTCCAAGACTGCTCCTATATATTGCAGTCACTGACAAGGAGTCAACACTGATTTGGGTATGTTGATAGTAACCCCCCAGAGCATTGAACATCTGGCTGATTTCACTTAATGCATGTAGGAGCTGGTCCCTGGAGTGAGCTTTTAAGAGCTAATCATCCAGGTAGGAGAAAAACCTAGAGATCGTGCCTGCCAAGGGCTGCTGCCACTAACGGCAAGTATTTGGTAAAGACCCATAGTGCAGAAGACAAGCCAAAGGGCAAAACTCTGAATTGACAATGTTCACCTTGGAACAGGAAGTATTTTCTGTGAGGCTTCTGAATTTTGATATGAAGGTAAGCATCCTTCATGTCTAGGAAACAGATACAATGCCTGCCTGCAGCAGTGGGAGTAGGCCTTGCAGAGTGACCATTTTAAACGTTTTGTACTCTATGAAGTTCTTCAGTTCTCCGAGATCCAGTACAGGCCACAGGTCCTCTATCCACTTTAGAACTAGGAAGTACAGAGAGTAGAACCCCATGTGTCTTTGCTCAAAGGACACATGCTCTGTTACCTTCTTTTGAAGCAAAGTCTGATTTCCTCCAGTAGCAGAGGAAGGTGTTCTGCAGAATAGTGATTTGGCACTGGCGGATGATCTGGAGGTGTGTTCAAAAAAGTTCTAGAGCATAGCCTTGTTCTACGATTTCTAGAATCCAAGCATCTGTTACCACCTCCTTCTACTGAGTCAAGTGGAGGGAGAGAGTACCCCCTACAACCACCCCTGGAGGTAATGATGGTTGGTGGGGTGTATAAGGAGTCAGGCAGAGCTAGTTGGGGTTGCTCCACCTGCACCACCACCTCTAGGGGCTTTTGAATGGGCAGCTGTGGTGGTGCCGAGGTGGGCAAAGCTCCTGCTCCTACCCTACTGTCTGGTCACTGGACAGTGCCCGGCACCAGCTGTACAACAAGGCATTCTGTGCCTACTCCTTGTTTGGGTAGAGTAGTGGGAATGCATTGACTTCAGGGTTCTGTTTAAGGCCTGACGAGTGCAGAGAATGTCTTGGACATCAGAACCAAACAGCTTATGTCCTCTGAAAGGGGTACGGACAATGGACTGTTGGAAGTCATTTGCAAACCCTGCCACCCTGAGTATCTCCCGAGACAAATACCAGAGGTTGCAGCCCTGGCAGAAGCATCTGAGTCATCACAGGCCATGCAAAGCAGATGCTTACCCAATCGGCCCCAGCAGCAAGAGCCTTCAGAAGTTCCTGTCTGGGGGTGCCCTCTGGCAAGGCTTGTGTAACTGCCTTGGCCTTTCTCCAGAGGGTGTTATGGTACTTAATCATATGGGCCTGGTACTTAACAATACAAAGGCACACTGAAGAGGAGATAAAGATTTTCTTTCATAAAATGTCCAACTTCCTGGACACTTTATCATGACAGTTGGAACTCGGGTGCTTTGGTGCCCTTGACCTATCATGGGCAGTATTATTGATCACAGAGAGTTTGCCTCAGGCTGGGTGGAAATACATGGCTTCCCAGAAGAGGCCACATACATTTTATCTGCCTTCCTTGGTATGGCCGGAATAACATTTGTTCTATACCAGGCAGCAAAGGTGGCATCCTTTAGAGCCAGTAGGAGAGAAGGCACCACAATAGGAGGAGAGTCAGGCAAATCCATAAAGTCTATTAATTTTTTTTTTTTGGTAGTGTCCTGCTCTTCTAGGTCAAAGCTCATGGCAGCCTATAACTGCTTCATCATGGTGAGGAATGTCAGATCCTCTGGTGAGGACCTGGATGTGAGGACCACCGAGTTCTCACTGCAAGTGGACACTGTAGAGTGGGTAGCCCCTCTCATAGTGGCTCTCAGCATAATCCTCAGCATCTTCCTCCTCATCCTGCATTATTAAATCAGGATTATACTCATAATCATTGCAGAGCAGGTCAACAGGGAGGAGGGAACATGCTGGCGATGTTGGTAGCACCCTATCAGGCGGCTGAGGCAAGGATCTACCCTACGTGGTTGATGGGGGGATTGGTAGTGGTCCCTGTCAATGGACCCCCCCGGGAACAGGGGGAGTAGGTAGCAGGCATCTGATCATGTCTGTGAAAAAGGACAGAACTGCCTGAACATCGATGCCCATGTGGTCAATGGGTGCAACTGGAGGAGTCAACAGAGGAGGTTGAGTCCCTGATATTGACGGCGATGTACCAGCTGTGCTAGACCTGGAAGTGCCTGTGCCATGCCATGCCCTGACCTTGCTGTCATGTCAACGGTCGGGGGGGGGGTCAGGCAGTGTCGCCTCGGTAGTGGACGACGGCACAGAGGAGAGTATACCCACTGTGCGGAGGGGCAACCTGGAAGGCACCAGGGAGGTTTTCTCCTTCTCCTTATTCCAGTGCTTACGTTTGTGACTCCCTGACAACTTATCCCAGGATTTAGAGGACCTGGACCCAGAAGACTGGGCCGGTGGGCACTCCTCTGTAGGAGCTCCTTCTCCATATTGGCCACCTGTTTTGGAAGGTGTTTTTCTAGAGACCCTTTTTTAGCATTGCCTGGTTGTAGAATTGAAACCCGGGCAGATATGGCAGGCTTTCGTTATTGTGGTCCAGGCCAAGGCAGCAGACAGACGTCGTGGGACCCGCCAGTGTACATCTTCTAACCGCAGTCACAGTACTGGAATAATTTGAGAGTCCCTTCAACGGGCATATAGGTCACTAAACATCACTGTACAAGTGCCTGGTTCTAGTGTGGTCCCAGTGCCTGGCGGCTTACAGCTCCATAGGTGCACTCTGATGAAAGAAATATCCTTGAAGAAAATCTTTACATTTTTCAAACTATATCTATAATTCTATAAAGACTGCAAATCCAAATATATTTTCAATGGTTCTGGGGCACTGAACCAGAGTAGGAGAGAAAATAAAAGAGTATTTGATCATAACTTCTCCTTATGCAGACTCAGTGGCTAACATTTTATTGCTCGCTACAAATTACTTGTATGTGTATCAAAAACTACTTGCTGCAACAAAATGGGCAATCCTGTTTTGCACCTTGTCTAATGGAGCCAATACAGTTTTAGGAGAGTGCACACACACTGCTGAACCATAATCAATCACTGATGCCAATAACTGATTTGCAATTGTTTCTTTCACTGTTCTTGTCAATAACATAGCTGACCGTCTAAATGCCCCAATGTGCAGATTCATTCTTTTACATAAATTTTCAACATGTGAATCAAATGAAAGATATCAAATAAAATACCCAAATACACTATTTGTATGTTTCAGTCATAGTGATGGATTGCTAACTTACTGATTTTACCAGTGGAGTATTGGCACTTACACCCCAGTCTGTACATCCTGATTGAAAATATATCTGCTGGATTTTACCCACATTTATAATTAAATTTGATTGTAATAATCAATGTTCTTAGTAAAATCCTGCTGAAGCCTTGGTTTGACCTTTAATGATGCATCATCTATTGCCACCAGGACAATTTTGCCTGTACAGATTCAAATTTTGGGTACAGTAACAATATGTGGTAACCCAGTTCTAAACTCTATAATCAAAGGGATGACCACAATAGAGCCCTGCAGGACTCCTTTATCAAAATATTTAAAAAACAAACCTATGAAAATGCTCTGTATGATTCTCAAAAATAAAAATGATTTCAGCACCTTCACACCCTCACAGAGTATCCACAGGTGTAACCCATGCAGTCCAGTAGTAGTGGATGATCCACTAGATCCAAGGTATTTGACAAGCCCACGAACACTGCTTCAAACTCTCTGCACTGCTCTAAAGCTATGATACTTGTAAAATCCAGGAGAGCAGTGTGTGCAGTGTCCCATCCTAAATTCTGACTGATATGAGGTGATTAAATTATTTTCCTTCAAATATTTATAAAGTTGTGTATGAACCTGTGTCTCTAATAGTTTTGATCTCAATGAACAGCAAAGACATTGTCCTATAATGTGATACCTGTTTTCTGTGATTCCCTTATTGACTGGGACTGCCTTTGATGCCTTCCATGCAAAGGGGAAGTATCCCTCCATTAGGCCCCAATTAAACATATTTGTCAAGATGGGGGTGACTACCTGTGCAGCTGCCTTTTTTAATTTTCTCTCAGTATAATTTAAACCCCCTGCCTTTTGAAAGAGATTACTTACAACTCATAAAAACTACAGTGTGTGTGTCAAAGGGCTGACATTTCCTGAGTGACTCACTTTATCTTTAGACAGTTACCCCTGTCTGGTCCTACATGTTCAAAGTCCAGTCAAGTAATCAGTTCCTGTTGAACCAGAACAGTAACCAACCAATGCTCTTGTCTGTGACACTTATAATTTATTTTCTTTCATGCTTTAAGTCCTTCAAGTCTAACATTTAACTTATGTTTTAAATGTTTTTTTTCCTAAGAAGAAAAACTTTTAAGATCTACCATTAAAATAACTGTCCATTACAATGACAATTGAGACCTCTCACATTAATTAATTCTGAACATCCATCGTTTATGAACCAGACCAAAAATATGTGCAATAAAAAACATTTATGGAACACATTTAAATATATAAAGCTCACAGCAAAACACTTAACCCCTGTACAGTTGTATAATATCAGCATTAAGTATTCCCATTTCAGCAGAAAAGAACATAAGGATTTTAAATCCTTCCATTCATGAAACTCACTCTGTAATATCATTTCAAGGATAGTAACAGCTGAAACAATGGAATTCAAGTTATACTGTCTCTGATCTCTCACCACTTATAAAAATATTATCACCCAGATATGTCTAACAACAAGAATAAAAAACAATTCAAGTAGTATTGCTGTCAATGAAATAAATGGGGGTAGTCTATTTATTTTAACGGGATTTATACCCAGGTTTAGGTGAGCTATAATTGTTACTACTGTAAGATAACTTCTTCAGGCAAAACTAAATCTGTAGATCTTTCAAAGATTATTGGTAGATGGACAAGATGTTATAGGGGATAATACAACAATACATTACTTATGAAGAGAATAAGCAGAGGCCAACTGCTTTAAATCCTAAAAACTTTTCATTTTTAGAATAAAATAAGATGACAGTGGTAAATACATGGGACTTGGGCAGTACATACTAATCGTGCATTTTTTTCCTTTGGCAACTGGATAAAGACCACTAGGCACAAGTGCCTGTTTTCAGGGCTGACCTGGGAGCACTGTGGAGGTTAAGTGACTTGCTCAGAGAGTCACACAGTATGCAAGTGGATGTTGTGGGAATCAAACTCAGGTCTGTCTGCTGGATGTACCAAGCTCATTCACAGCTCATTACTCTAATCTTTAGGCTATAGTGGGACCTTAACTGAGCCAATTTACTGTACACTGTAACATACAAGTATGATGTGAAAACATATGTCAATTTATAGGGCTTCCCTAACTTCTGTACATCTTAAGGTTCCCTTGGTAGGCAGAAATTTTTCCAGGCTTCAGTGACAAACTACCTACTCATGCCCAGAGCCAGCACCTCTCTCGCCTCTGGTTGCCACAAACCTCCAACATAGCTCACCCCGGACAATGTCCTGCCACCATACTTGGCTTTCTGTGAAGGTAGCATGTCCCGGACACCTGGATTCTTTGAGCTCAATCACCAATATCCCTGTATCAAACCACAGAAGACTGCTCAAACCCTAGGTGGAGTTTGCTTATGTCTTATCAAACCATTACACAAATCAGGAAGGGTTCTCTTTCTCAAACTACTTTAAATAAGTTTTCATATCCCTTTGGAACGACGGCTACGTCAGAAGTTCACAACAATACCATTTTTAAAATACTCTACCAGTCAGTCTAGAAAAAAGAAAGAGGACTATACAGAAATACGAAACTTACAGTATTGTTCCTCATACTAGGTACTGTCTTAGCTGGAAAATAACAAATGGTGCCATCTTTAAGGACATTACCACAAATATCATTTGCCTTTTGGAGTTTTTGAAAACATCAGTGTTCTCCTCCCACTGTCTCACACACACATCCAGCCTGTACAGCTACAGACTGGCCACCATATTTCCCTTAGACTCAGGCCACCCTGCCTTGATACCCAGTCTTGGCTATGTCTCAGTAAATATCGGTCTCCTGAATCGTATGCATTAACTGGTTCTCACAAACAAAAACATAGTCATACCTTGTGTTTGCAACTAAATGTGGTACACACTTTTGCATGTAACCAGAACCCCTGCTGAGTAAATGTTTACAATCTGGAATAATAAATGCCCTGGAACAAGTTTTTCCCCAAACAGTGTCCATCTGCCAGCAGTTAACCTTCGGCCTCCCTACGTCTGTGGGGGTGCTGACCAAGAAAGTTTGGCTTTACTAAAACAAAAAATTGCTACATCCTTGTATGCCACACCTCCCTTCCCACATCCAATGATGGTACTGTGTGGCAACACCACAACGTGATTACATTGGCCATGCACAATCCATCAGCACTGGTTTTCTGTGTCCCCTTCCTGTGTTTGATTTTCATATTGGTTGTCACCACTCATACACTGTAGCAATGTCAGTGGGTTATGGTCTGTGACCACCATAAATTCTCTGCTGTACAGTACAAGTCTGCAATTTCTGCAATGCCCAAACTACACTTAAGCACTCCAGCTCCTACTTCCACCTCCTACTTCCTTTGTAGCTCTGACACCCGCTCTCTCACTCTCTGCTTATAAAATGTTCTACTGGTTAAGCTGCTTTCTCCTTCCTCTTCTCTGAACTTTGGAGCACCCTTCCTGTTGCTGTTCGCAATGCTCCCTCTTTCATATCACTAAAATCCCTCCTCTGTGAATTCACTACTTGCTCCTGCAGTTGCCACTGATCCTAGGCTAATCCCACTGCTCCTTCCTCCATATACTCCCCCCCCCCACTGCCCCTGGTTTATTGGTCCACTTTTCCTTTTGATTAGTCCCTCTTTGTACTCACAATCTCCCTTCCCTTCCCCATTTCAGCTGCACTTTTCTGAACTGTTGCTACTGACATGCTATTGATACAGTATGTTTTCAGCTACTGTACTTATTTTGTGCTTCACCTCAATCATCTACTGTACACTTTTTAATTACAATTGTTTTATAATTGTCACATTACTGATGTAACTTTATTACTGCAGTCTCCACATCCCCTTTCCCCCAGGACACATTAGGAAATCAGCTGTTAACTCAATATGATTTCCTGATGAAACTCCTGAAATAAATCAATAAATCAATCTCAATAGTGGCATATGCCCCTTCCCTTGGTAGGAGTTTTCAGGTCAAGTAAACCATAGGGTGTTCCTCCCCTTTGGAACTGACCTGGCCCAGTACTGCCACATCATCAAAATTTAATACATCCGCATGCACTATGAACTTTAGACCATAGTTAGGGTTGGCTAGTACTGGAGCTGCTTCAGGTAACAGAAGAGGTTGCATAGATACACAGACACTGTCAGTAGAAAAAGGCTCTTGGCCTATCCAGTCTACCCACCCTACCAAACTATTCTACCTTGCCCTAGTAGCAATTCTCCCCTTTTTCACTGTCCACCCTTTTTCTAACTAAACCCCCTTTCCTATTCCATCCCTACTTGAAGTAGCCGATTGATTTGGCCAGTACCACTTCACTGCTGCAGTGTGCAGAATTTTTAGGGTCACCGATATTCATCACCCCTAAATCCTTTTCTTCCTTAGTACTATCCAGCACCATCTCTTCCATTTTGCATTGCACCCTTGGGCTCCTTTTACCAGTGTTTGTTACTTTATACGTTTTAGCACAAAAATTTGGCTGCCAAATCTTGGATCAGCTCTCCAGCCTTCTAAGATTCTCCCTTAGTTCACTTCTTCCTTCCTCTGTGTCTATTCTTTTACAGATCTTTGTATCGTTCTCTGCAAAGAGGCAGCTCTTAGCCTTAATACCTTCACCTATGTTACAGATTTAAATATTGAAGAGGACGAGTCCTAGTAACAACCCCTGAGATACCCCACTGATCACTTCCCTCACCTTTGAAAACTCTCCATTGACTACCAGCTGATGTGTTCTACCCCCCAAACCAGCTCTAATCGATTTACAATTTTTTCCTCTCTACCCCAAGGTCCCTAATCTTTTTGACCAGCTTCCTGTGGGGGACTCAGTCAAATTCCCTGCTGAAGTCAAGGTATACTATATCAACTGCATAACCCTTGTCTGTTATTGTGGTAACCCAGTTGAAGAACTCTACCAGATTGGTCTGGCAAGACTTCCTCTCATGAACCCATGCTGTCTGGGATCCTGCAGCCCATTCCCTTCTAGAAAGTGCTCCAGGTCCTCCCTCATTAGAGATTCCATGATCCTCCCCACTAGTTTCTTGGCTCATTCCTCTTCCCACTTTTGGGTAGGAGAACTATATCCACAGTTCTCCAGTCCCTAGGGATCACCTCTGTGGATAGCGAGCTGTCTGCTTGTGGCCCTGCTATAACCCCTGCTACCGCATGTAGCATCTTCAAGTGCAAGCAGTCAGGCTGCCACTGATTTTATTTACTTTCTAGCCTACTAGCTTTTCCAGCATCCTTTTCTCTGTTTTTAATGTTAAATCCTTTATTAAGATTTTTCCAACAAAAAAAAAAGACAACTTTAAACAACAACCAGAAAACATACGGTCACAAGATGCAAAACTGGTAAACAGTGAAACAATATAATAATTACTAACAAATTCACTGGAGTGCTAACATCTACAACAAGGTCAGTATTTAGGTCTAGCAATGATTAAACAAGATAGGTACAGTAAAAAACTTAAGGGCCCCCTCCAAGGCCTTGGCCGCTATCCACTGAAGCTGTGAGGAAGCTGAACCTTAATTTGGGGAGGTAAGATAAGGTGTCAAGACTTTGGTATAATCTGACATTTTCTATAATGCCAAGTGGGACATGCATTCCAATGTCTATCTAATGTGGCCAAATGGCCTGTAGCCATTCAGTGTAAGTGGAGATGTTTGAGGATCTCCATCACCAGAGTAAAAGTCTCTTGGCTATTAAGTTCACTGCTAACACCCAGCATACCTTGGGATCTGACCCGAGGGAGGTAAGTGGGGTAATACCTAGCAATACCACAGGAGCATCCAATTTCAGGTGATACAAGAGAATCATATTACAGAAGGCATGGATCCGATCCCCAAAAGACCGGATTAGGTGGCAGTCCCATACAATATGGGTCGATCATGGCAGCTGACTGATAGGATGTCCCACATTTTAATGCGAATTCTAGCATCTTGAAACTGGGCACACAGTCGAAGATTGGGTCTGCAGTGAAGAAAGTATCTAAAACAGTTTTATACAAAGCCTTTTTCATAAGGGTTTGCACCATGTACATTAAGACACACCATTGTTTAACTGTCTTGAAACAACCAAGTATATATCCTGCCGTTTTCTCTGGAACACACCTGAAAACTAAGGGGGTCTAAGGACCATTTTTTCAAAAAATATGAAATATGTCAATGGAACTGTGGAATTCAGGACTGAGGGCAATTTTGTAACAAGGGACACAGGTTACTATGATAAAACATGAAAAAGAAAAAAAGCAAGGGATTTATCATAAACAAACCTCCCTCTTTTACACGTTTATATGTTTTGTTCCTTTTTATGTTTGCTTGTGTGCACAGTGCACAAGAAACATATTGAGATAGTAGAGCGTTGCAGAGGTGTAGCAGTATTGTGGCCAATGCAGCGGACACTTTAATAGGCACATCCCTCAGCCACCAATTAATGCTGAAGCTGCCAATGACGGCAGTTTCAGAGCAAGCACTGCACTTGAAAGAAATCTGCCATTGCAATCGGGGGCAGTTTTGTCATTGCAGCGGAAGCCCCCCCCCCCCCAACCAGGCACACAACAGGACTACAAATTTAAATTCTAGCTCCCTCCCACTGCTGCTGCCTGCCCGCACCCTCCGTTCTCCATCCCCTGCTGACATTGAGGTGCTCAATTCCTGTGTCAGCATGTATTCCCCCTCCAGCCATTAATGAGGCACACTGGGAGCCCACCCCAGTGTGCCAAAAAATACTTCTTTGATGTTTCTGACAAGAGGATGCCCACTCCTGGAGTTGGATGTGCCCATCTCCCCATGCCTCTATGTTCTCAGCCGACCTTAGGGTGCCTAATCCCCGGACTGGCATTAATCCCCCCCCGGTACTCTGGCACACTGGGAGCCCACTCCAGTGTGCCGAAATCCATTTTGTTAATATTTAACCTGTAAAAAAGAACACAGTCCCATAGTGTGTTTTTTTTTTTATATTTAAACCTGAAAAAAAATAGAAAACAGTCCCTCGTCGATCCCACCAGTCCCCCTTCCCCAAACCGCACACTCCCTCTGCATACCCTACCTCCATGCACCTACCCTCACCCATACTTACTTCCGCAGGTAGGGAGCAGTGATCTTCTGTGGACTGGGAACATGTCTGCACTCTTCAAAGACCAACCGGGAACTGAAGAAATGATGGTAAGCCCTATAATGGCAGTCAATGGGGGGTTTTCAACTTAGGATGATATCTCAGCTAGTTTTTGGAGTTTTGGTCCCAAATTTTGAACATGGGGTTCTTGGGACCCCATCTCGTGAACACTGGCACTGTCATTTTGTTTCTCGGTCCCGAAAGGTGATTTTCTGGTGGCTGTGTGGAATCACCTTTCAAGACCAATTAATGAAATGACAGTGCCACTGTTCATCAGTGGGATCCCAAAAAGCCCATGTTGCAAATCTGGTGAAAAAACTCTCAGAAATGACAGCGTCACGGAGTGCCCGTTGAGCAGTTTCTATGCATGCTCGTAACTTCATCAATTTTTTATATTTTCAGTCCAAATTTCCAACATTGTCAATTTTTCACACCCCCTTATGAGCAGTATAGCTGTCATTTTTCATATCCTTCCTGAAATGTGTTTCTGCACCTGTGATGCAGAATAGCGCTGTCACTGTGCGAAATCAACTTTTGGGACAGATTAATGAAATCAGTGCTACTGTTCATGAGGGGAGGTCTCAAAAAGGCCAATTTGTTGAAAATTTGGTGAAAACATTCCAAAAAATGACTGTTACGAGCATGCATTGCACAGTTCCTACGCACTCTCGTAACTTAGCCACTTTTTCATATTTTCACTCCAGATTTTCAACATTGCAATTTCTTCACACCTCCTCATGAACAGTACAGCTGTCATTTTAAACATCCTGCCCAAAATGTGTTTTCGTACCTGTGGTGCCGAAGGGCACACCCACTGTGCAAAATCATTTTTGGGGATTGAGTAATGAAATGATACTGCCACTATTCATGAGGTGGGGTCTCATAAAGCCCATGTTGAAAATTTAGAGCAAAAATGCTAACAAATGCCCAGGGCATTAGGGTTTCCAACTGTAATGCCTACCCTTTACAGACTGACAGGCGTCGGGGTGTGTGACTTGAGGTTGTTTGCCAGAATACTCATGCCATTCCACCCCCACACTGCAGCCACCAACAGGCATCGAGTGTGCTTTGGGGTATTCGGCCCCAACGTTCACCCAAATCTCCTACACTGCACCCATCTCAGCTTATTTCCTTATGGAATGGGGTGAGCGTAAGGGCCGAAGACCTCAAGGCCCACTGCGACACCTGTCTGTGTCTGCAGGGTGAGGTGGAATTGTGCGAGTGTTATGGCCGATGACCCAAAGGCACACCCCCAATGCCTGTCAGTCTCTGCGGGGTGGGGGTGGAGGCTGGCGTTACTTCAATACTTCACTGCCATTCCTATTATGCATCTCTCCAACCCCTGCACTACCAATGCCAACACCAGCAAGCAAACATTTGGCATTGACAAATGCTTGTTATGGGGTTAAGTCTGCTTCCCCAGAGTAGACTGAAGAAGACAATATAATTCAAACTTCCAAGCAAGTGGTGGTAGTGGGTGATTGGGGGGAAGGGTAAACAGCACTAAGGTACAACAAGATGGGATAAATAATGATTTTATACATAAATAACCTCTTGTTTTGCCATGGGCCATCTTTTCCCTTTTTGTACTTTATCTTCTGCCAACTATAACTTTTCTAAGCAGTTTACTGAAGCAATCTCTCCTTAACATGGACTTTCATGGCAGATAAAGACTGCTTGGCCCACCCAGTCTGCCCATTTCCCTACCTACTGGACAAGCTGCAGATCCTAGTTAACAGACAGTCTACTACCTCCTACTCCCCACTAGAATTGCTTTATGTCTGTCCCATTAATTCTTGAACTCCCACACTGTTTTTGACCCCACAAATTCCTCAAGAAGGCCATTCCATGCATCCACCACGCTCTCCATGAAAAAAATACTTCCACATGTTGTCCCTGAGACATCCCCCCTCTATCTTCAAATTGTGCTCCCTTGTTCTTGCACATCTCTTTTTCTGAAAGATGCTACCCTCTTGGACTTTGTTGATTCCCTTGAAGTACTTGAAAGTTTCTATCATGTCTCTACTCTCCCTCCTTTCCTCAGAGGTATACATACTAAGCTCCTTTAGTCTCTCTTCGTATGGCTTCTGGTACAGACCCTGCACCATTTTAGTTGCCCTCCTCTGGACTGTCTCCATCCTGTCCATATCTTTGTGGAGATGGGGTCTCCAGCACTGCACGCAGTATTCCAGTTGGGCTCTCACCAATTGTCTGTAGAGAGGGATAACAACTTCCTGTTTTCTACTGGTGATGCCTCTCCCTATGCATCCCAGCATCCCCAGAGTCCTCCTTGCTGCCTCCTCACATTGCTTGCCTACCTTTAGGTCATCTGATATGAGTACCCACAGGTCCCTTTCCATTTTTGTTGTCGTTAGTACCTCCTGCCACATTGTGTACTCTTCCCCTGAGTTTTTGTTTCCCAGGTACATTACTTTGCACTTCTTTGCATTGAATCTAAGCTGCCATACTTTTGACCATTCCACCTACCTTTCCAAGTCCAGTTTCATCCTTTCCACCCTCCCTTGTGTATCAACCCTGTTGCAGATCTTTGTGCTGTCTGCAAAGAGGTGTACTTTCCCTTCCAGTCCCTCTGCAATGTCATCTATAAAGACATTAAAGAGGACCGGTCCCAGTACTGATCCCTGCGGTATCCCACTAGTAACCCCCCTTTCTTCGGGGTGGACTCAGTTTACTATTACCCTCTGCATCCTGTTATCCAGCCAATGTTTTACCCAGGCTACAACCCTGGGACCCTCTCCCAGGCTGGCTAACTTGTTAATTAATCTTTTATGTTGGACTGTGTCAAATGCCTTGCTAAAGTCTAGGTAGGCCATGTCCAGAGCCCCTCCCTGGTCTACTACTTTGGTCACCCAGTCAAAGAAAATGATTAGATTGGTCTGACATGACCTTCCCACTGTGAAGCCATGCTGCCTTGGATCCTGTGCCCCACTGGCCACTAGGTATGCAACAATTCTTTCCTTCAGAAGTGATTCCATAATTTTCCCTACCACTGAAGTCAAACTAACAGGTCTGTAGTTTCCTGTCTCTGCTTTGCTCCCACTTTTGTGAATGGGAATCGCATCTACCCTTCTCCAGTCCTCAAGTACCACACCCACCTCCCATGATTTGTTAAAAAGGGTAGTCAGTGGTGTCACTAGTTTTTCTCCCCTTAGTTCTTTAAGAATTCTGGGGTGAATCCCATCAGGCCCCATTGCTTTGTCCACCTTCAGTTTTAGGAGTTCTTTCAGTATTCTTTCTTCTGTGAATGGACTGGTATCGACCTCCCTATCCAGATTGGTTCTATTATTTGGTGTAGGTACCGCCCCCTCCTCTCCTTTTTTATGAATACTGAGCAGAAGTATTCATTCAGTATCCCTGTTTTTTCACTGTCACCCTCTGCCTCTCGCCACCGCCCTTTATTAAGCCTCACTATCCCTCTTTTGGTCTTTCTTCACTCCCTAATGTCCCTATAAAAGGTTTTATCCCTCTTCTTAACTGAGTTGGCTATCTTTTTCTCAGTCTGATCCTTCGCTATTCTGACTGTCTTCCCAACTTCCTTCTGCTTTAACTGGTACAGTTCTCTGTCCTGCTCCTTCTGTGTTTCCTTATACTTCCTGAATGCTATCTTTTTCTCCCTAACCTTCCCTGCCACCTCTTTTGAGAACCATAGTGTTTTTTTTCCTTCGTTTTGTTTTGTTGATTTGCTTCACACAAAGGCTGGTTGCCTCTGTGACGGCAGTTTTGACTTTTCCCGATTGTTCCTCCACCCCTCCTTTTTGCTAGTGCTTTTCTGAGACACTCTCCCATTTTGCCAAAGTCCGCCCTCCTAAAGTCCAGTACCTTCACTTTTGTATGGCTAGACTCTACAGCTGTGTTTATCATGAACCACACTGGTGGTGCATGTTCCCATAAGGCTACCCACTTCTAAATCTGAGATCCTCTCTCCATTCCCGTTTGAGAGTACCAAGTCTACGATTGCTCCCTCCTGAGTGGGTTCCAACACTAGCTGTCTGAGGCATGCCTCCTGTAGGGCATCGAGAATAACCCTGCTCTTGGATGTGGCTGCAGCCAAGGTGCTCCAGTTAACATCTGGCATATTCAGGTCCCCCATCAATATCATCTCCCCTTTTTCTGCAATTCTAAGGATGCTTTCTGTTGTTTCCTTGTCCACTGCCTCCCCCTGAAATGGGGGTCTGTATACAACCCCTCTGCGGATTTTGGTGCACTTTCCTGTCTCCAGGGTGACCCACAGTGCCTCATCTCATCCCTGTTTACTCTTTAGTTCCGTTGCTTTGATCCCTTCCCTTACATAGAGACATACATGTGATATCTACCTCTTTTCGCGGGAGACTCCTGTTTTTTTGACTGAACCCCTCCCTCCCGGGAAACAAAATCTCCTGCTTAAGTAAATTTCTGTCCAAAATATCCATTCATGTTTTTTTTGGCAGATAAAGACACATAAAAAGTTAATTAGTGATGAACAATGTAAGTGATAACTTTGTACAACTAGTTGTTGATTCTTTTTAGTGCTTATTCTTGACAAAATGAAATATATTAAATGTTTTTAAATTATTTTTCTTATCTTTTGACACCATTTAATGACAAACTCATGACGTTATGGCATCTCCCTACTAGCAGGCCAATCTCCCTACTAATTTGACTCAAATCTCCCTCTTAAGCAAGTTGGACATATCACATGAATGTAGAGAGCTACTCTTCCTCCTCTTTTTCCTTCCCTGTCCCTCCTGTAGATTGTGTACCCTGGTATGTTAACATTCCAGTCATGGTTCTCTGTGTATCATGTTCTGTGACAGCCATGATATCCAAGCATTCCTCTTCCATCAAAGCCACTAATTCAGGAATCTTGTTACCCAGACTACGGGCATCGGTACTCATCACCCTCCATTTTTTGATGGCATTACCCCTTTTAGCCCCATCCCTGTCCTTACTGCCTTTGCCTTTTTCTCCATTTACCCCTGTCCTGCTCCCTATTGACTTCTCTACCTTGGTATTTACCTTGCTAACTACCCTGTTTTGTGTGGGGAGGCTGGGATTTTCCTGCTCCTTTTCAGTGCCTCCCCCTTGGCTAGTTTAAATGCTTGCCAATGAAGCATTTAAACCTATCACCTAGGATCCTTGTTCTCCTCCCGGACAGATGCAGACCATCGTGCCAGTATAGGCCTGCATCCCTCCAGGTGGACCCCCAGTCCCCAATGAAGCCAAAACCCTGAGCTCCGTATGAGTTTTTCAACCATTCATTGAATCCCACAGTGTGGAGTACCATAACCTCACCTATGCCATAGACAGGCAACACCTCCGAGAAAGTTACCATACATGGTACTTGTCTAAGGTCCCTCCCCAACTCCACAAACTCTTCTTGCACTGCTCTGATCCTATTCCCAGCCAGGTCATTTGTTCCTAGGTTGACAATGAAGTCCTGCTCCCTTTTCCATGCAGCTGCTCCTGTGATCCTGAGGATTAGTTCCCTGTCCCTCCAAGCCCTGGTGACGGATGGGCAGGCACCTTACCTCCCTCTCCCCTCCCTCCCCCAGTTCTACCCCCTAATGACTTGAGTCCCCCCACCACCAGGAGTTGTTTCCTTCCCCTGTGGGGTCCCATGCCACCTTCCTCTCGGACTCCTTTGTGGAAGTTCCCAGCATCCCCCTTGGTCTCCAATGCAGGTGCCTCCATAGAGGAACCACTCTACACCAGAACGGTGCATGACTTGTGGAGAGGTGCAACTGGACGGAGGCACCTCTGTTCCACCAACCTCACCCTGCCTGAGAGTACCTTGGTCCAACCACTCCTCTTTCTTGGCAGTCTCTGAGGCAGCGGAGGCAGCCCTGGTGGTCCCTGGGCTGGGGGAGGTGGTTTCACAAATCCTAGCCAGGTTGGCCTCGAGATGGCAACCTCCTCCCTCAGACCAGAGAGGTGCCTACAAATAGGGCAGCATCACAGCCTCCAGAACATCTCCCGAAGACTGCTACCCCACAGCCACTGCACCACTCCCATCTTGTCTTTATTTTTGAGCCCCTCTCCTGTTGCTTTGTATGCTTACTCTCTCTTCCTCTATTTATTTATTTTTCCACCTACTTTCCTACTGACTATGTGCCCTTACAGCTCTCACCCTACCTATTCTGGGACAGGAACTTCCTGTATTCTTTGGTAGTCTCCTCCTTCCTTGCTCAGAGTCAGATCTCCAGCAGCTGGGTGTTTGGGGGGCGCTACTCTTTTCCTTCAATGACGGCAAAACTTAGGTGTCTCAGTGATCCTCCCCTTCCTACTCCCAAACAGGCAGTTCCTGTTGTCAGTCAGATTCAGTGCCTATAAAAGTTGAACTGGCTATAGGTGGGAGGGTGGAGGGGAGAGAAGGAGGGCAATTATTAAGTAAAGTTTTAGCTCTTTAGTTAGCTGCTCCTTGCTCTGAAAGCAAGATTGCTGTCCGCCAAAAGCTAGCAGCAGTGAACTCTAATTGGACGCAGCTCGTTTTCTGTCATCTAAGCCACACCCCAATTAACTGCTCTCCTCCTGACTTAGCAAATTGAGAAGCTAATACAGTCCCCCTTTCCCCCCAACACAGAAAAACACATGGACTCTTTTTTTTACCCTAAATGAGACCCCACAGTTCTAATAAAGTATCTGTTTGCTTAATCCCAACAGGCTCTAACTCTTGCTCTTCAGCCAGCTGCTCCTTGCTCTGAAAGCAAGATTGCTGTCTGCCAAAAGCTAGCAACAGGGAACTCTAATTGGAGACACCTGGTTTTCTGCTGCCTAAGCCAAACGTTATTCCTATTACTGTATGAGCAAAGGTTCTTCCTCTGATGCCACATAACCAATAGTCATAGGCCATGGTACTGCTGATCCTAGAGGCATACCCTTACTTTTCGATAAATTCACCTTTGACACAGGCATTCTTCAAAATCTTTCACACACAGTAAAGAAAGCTCACCAACTGCTGCAACTGGAGTCACTGAGCACACATCATCTGTGTAGGCAAATACCCGGTGAGAAAAAGAACCTATAGACGAATGTATTGATGAAATTTCTTCATGCTGTTTGATTTTCTGTAAAATGGGGTCTAAGCCAAACATGTATAAGAATGGGTTAAGTGAGCACCCTGTCACACTTGTTTTAGGACATGACAGGAACTGCCCACCTCCCATTCACTAGAGGAGTTAATTTAGCAGTTCCATGTACTGTAGATGCTTTATCCACCCCACAAATACAGGAGGGAACCCACATATCATTAACACTTGGAAAAAGATATGAACACAATATGCAATCAAAAGCTTTCTCCTGGTCCAAGGCCAGGAGAAGGCCTACCTCTCTTCCTCTGCATCACACAATGTTATTAGTTCCCTTAGAATAAAAAGATTGTCATAGATCGTATGGCCTGGTACAAAGCAGGTTTAGGCTGGTGTAATAAGTTGCCCTGCCACAGTTGCCATCCTTTTGCTTAAAATTTTTGTCAGACTTTTCTAGTATTTATTAAGGAGGCTGATTGGGCAGCAGTTCTGAAAATCCTCTCTGTCCCCTCTTATATGCAAACAGATGAGTATACCTTTAACCAGGGTACTCTGCTCAATATTCTGGGTCAGAAAGGAACTAAGAATTTCCACCATTTCTGGGAGTAAAAGGGAAATTGTAATTTTGTATACCTCTGTCCGTAAACCATCCTTCCACGGCGAAACTCCAGAGTTCAAGGAACTCACTGCTTCCTGTACCTTGAGTGCCATGATTTCCATAAAACAATGCCATCTGGTCCGACTGTAGAAAGGACAGAATCTCAGTATCAGCTAAAAAAATTCTTCAGAGAGACAGTTACCTCAGCTGAAGTACCAAAATAGTGTTCTACATGATCTTGAACAATCTTCGAAACAGAGCCTTGGTCTATCTTTAGGAATCCCTGTGCATCTTTTAATGAGTAGAAGAACCTCCCCCGTACCCAGTCAGTGTGACAGTCAAAGGGGTTACTTTGTTGGGCTTGCCCTTGGGTATCAAATTTTTGCTCCAACAAAAGGGAGTGTGCCCTACGATACTGCAAGGCCTTCATGTCTGTCTTTATCTTCACAATTTGGGGGTAAAAGTCATTATCTGTTTTCTTAGCTAGAGACATTAACCCCTGTAACTGGATCTGAGGGATAAATATTGTAAGTGTTTTTCATTGTAAAGCTGACCTGACTAGGTTTTAAACAGTATTTTCATATCAGATTTTGTGTCTTCCCGCCAGGAGATTGGATTTTCATATATCAAAAACCGATCGCCTGGCAGATAACAGACAGCAATTTGGGTCTAAGTTTTGGATGCTCCAATAAGGATTTAGTCTCCAAACTTCAGGTTTCTGAGATGAATTTACCAGTGTACCAACAGTGACTAAAATGCCTGGATGGTCTGAGGTCTCTAGGGGGAGGTGGCAGTATGAGGGGCATAGCTACAAGGGTGCAGGGGGTGCAGTCGCACCCAGGCCCACAAGGTTTGAGGGGCCCAAATCATAATTTTAATGTTTATTCAAAATGGGGGGGGGGGGGCCCAATAACACACCCTTGCACCCAGGCCCTCTGGGAATTTGCTACGCTACTGGGCAGTATTAGACATAGTAATCCACGGAGATGAAAACTAAAAATCTAGTCTGGTGGAGAAGGTTCCCTTAAAAAAAGTATGGCCAGGCCTATGACAGCAAGAGGCAAATGCACCTATTAAACCAGCCATTATTATTATTTAATTATTCAGGAACAACGTGTCATCATACACATTTTCCATGCTACCTCCTCTGTCTAAAAGGTTAAGTCAATTAAAGTCACCCCTAAAAGAATACCTTTGTAGCGAAAAAAGACCTCTATCTTGGTGACCTTTGTTTGTGGGGCATATATATTCACATCTAGAATTAAGAGCCTCCCCAGAATGAGGTCTATCAATCTGTATACTTTTATCTCTGGAGTTTGAAAGGAATATCCATCCCAGAGCAAGATCCTTCTCCATAGGCCAGGATGCCCCATTAAACCAGTATTTGTAGCCCTGATATCAAACCTGGTATGAAGTCTGGTATCTTGAAAGAAATCACTACTTTAAGAAAAGAGTATGGAAAAGGTTTATTTATTTTAGTTACTTATTTTTATTTATGTCTTTGATAACAGGGGGTGCACTGATCCAATGGACTGTTTTCAGGCAAAACCCGGGCTGTTTGCATAGCACACAGAGTGGAGCAAATACCAGTTACAACAAATTAACAGGTATTACAATTGGGTTACAGAAACAAGGTACGTAATGACAATACATACAATTAATCAGTTAATTGCAGTAGGGTACAAGGTCCGTAAGCCAGTCAGTAATCAAGTTGAGACTCTGTTATAGTACAAATATCTCAGTGAAGGGTTTGCATGTCATCTACATAGAATAAGTGCAGTGGTAAAGGCAGGAAAGGGGAGAGTACAGAGACAGGTTGGGTGAGGGTGAGGGTGCCTCTAGAAAGGGTATGACACCGGGTACAGGGTAGGGGGATTAGAGGAAAGGGGTGCACTAATTGCCCTGATGGGCAAACTCATCTGGCTTCCAACAGCAGCCAAGCTTTGAGGTGGATTTTGAAGGTGGGGTGGGAGTCCGTTGAGCAGAGCAGTATAGTGAGCTTATTCCATAATGTGGGGGCAGAGAAGAAAAGGGCTTTACGGCCCATTGCAGAGTATATTCTAGGAACTTCTGGGGGACAGATGATTCATGTAGGCACCTTAAAGCCACTCTGCCCTTGAGGAGGGGAGAGTATGGGGACAGGTGGCCGCCTCTGAGGGTGTTGTTTATAATACACCCAAGGGCATAGTTGAACCGTCCTTCTAGTGGGAGCCATCCTAGCGACTGGTACAAGTCACAGAGGTGAGTAGAGTAAGGAGACTAACATGAAGCAACAAATGCTGTTGTATATGGAGTTTAGCCTGGAACACAGAGCAGAGGACACCTGGGAATAGATGGGGGAGCAGTCATCTATAAGGGGGAGAAGGTTGCTTTGGACAATCACAAGGCATACCTCTAAAGTCAAGAACTGCTTTTGGTGGTAGGCAGCCCCAAGTTTCTGGTTTACCCTGCTCATGATGTTGTTGACATGTTCAGTGAATACAAGAGAGGGGTCATGGATGACACCTAAGTATTTGAAGCTGAGGATATTTTGGAGGGGGGGCCTTCCAATGTGCGCACAAAGAGTAAGGAATTTGATTTGGAGATGTTGGTAAGGAACAGTTTGGACCAGAGGAGCATAGCTTTTGTTTTCTTTTCATTGACCAAAAGCCTGTAGGACAGAAACCAACTGTGAGCTGCAACATAGTTAAGAGCGAGTAGGGAGGAAATGTTCATGAGGGACTTGTCGCTGTGGAATAGGACATCGTCCACACAGAGAAGCACCTTGCAGGATAGACTCTTGGTGGGGAGGGCATTTATGAAGCTGGAAAATAGCAGTGGGCCAAGGATGGAGCCTTGAGGGACCCCGGCGGTGACAGGCAGGGTAGGGAAGGAGGCTGAACCAATACTGGCCAATTGGGATCTGCCCATGAGATAGCTCCAGAACCAAGAGGAGGTCTCAGTTGAGCAGCCAAGGTGAAGGAGAGTGGAGTGGAGAAAGGAGTGGTCAATGAGGTCAAAGGCCTTTGTCAGATCTACAAATACAGCACCAGTGGCCTTTGCAGAGTCCATGTTTCTGAGGATGTGGTTTATGAAGTGGGCCAAGGCTGATGTGGTGCTATGGTGCTTATGGAACCCATACTGTTGGGAGCACAGCAGGTTATATTTTCTGAGGTGCTCAGAGAACTGGTAGTGCACAATTTTCTCCAGTAGTTTGCTCAGGTGGCGAAAATGGAGATGGATCTATAGTTGTCTGGAGAAAGGCAGTCACTGGCCTTAAAGATCAGCACTACTTTGGTGTGTTTCAAGGAATTGGGCATCGAAGAAGTGGTCAGGGCCAGGTTAAAAATGAAGGTGAAGATTTCTATGACAGCAGAAGAGATGATCCTTAGGAAAGAGGGGAAAAGACCATCACTGCCAGGGCTGCCCCTGTTGGGGAGGGACTTCCTGAGCTTGGGAGTATCACTTAGGCAGATGGCTCTAAAGTAGAAGGGGGTGTCAGCAGGAGGGGAGCACTCAGCAAGTCCATCAGGGTTATGAGGTGGATGGGTGGGAAGTTTACTGAGGTATGCAGTTAGCTCAGAAAATTTCTTGTTGAAGAGGGCCAGAGGGGGTGGTAAGTTGAGAGACTGGGCAATGGGTCCAAGAATTAAGTAAGGAACCAATAGAGACCCAGAAGTTGTGGGGGTCACTAAGGTTGTCTCTCTGTAAGTTAAGGTAAAACTTACATTTCAGTTGTTTGTTTGTTTACAGGTGTTATGTAGGCACCTGTATTCATTCCAGAGTTGGGGGGAAGGGGACGTTTTATAGGTTGTCCACTTGCTGTCCCTTTTTTTCATCAGAGCCAGCAACTCTTTAGTGATCCAGTGGGTAGAGCCCCCTCTCACCCTACAGATAGTGAATGGGTGGTGGTTAAGGTGGTTAATGGATGTGCCTGATTTTTTATGATACAGTATTAACATTTGCACAATAAATGCGTATATTATGGTCACCCATTAGACAGACAAGAAAGCACAAGGAAAAAAAAGCATCCCCATCATTAGTTTGCCACCATGACACCTTCTCCGTTGTTTACTGTTTTCATGTCTTGAGGATGTAGAGTCAGTAGAAACTCCTTACATTTCCAAAGAATGGTCTGGTTTGCAGGATGCAATAGAGGAACAGTCAGAATCTTTTTTTCCATATCTTCCCAGGATTTACATGAGTATAAATATCATATTTATTTGAAAAAGTGGTAGTGCATCTGATTTGACAAATTTGGCTTTCGGTTGCCCCATTCCTCCCCTTTATCTTGTCACCATGTGAAGTTGTTCTGTAATGGGTGCTGATGGAGGGGGTATTTCTTTAACCCATGAGGCAGGGGTAGGGGTTGTAACAGCTACCTCCATGTGATCAACCAATTATTCTTCCACAGAATGCTCTGCTGGGGGCTCAGCAGAAGCCATTGCAGAAATCACGAGGGGTCTGCTCCAGCAGAAGATGGCGCTAGGGTGGTATCTTGGGCAGCAGGATCATCCAGTGAAGAGGCTGATGGTCCCGAAGTAGGTCCCATCTCTGAAGTGGAAGGGGACAGCTGTTGGGGCCATTGTCTGCATGCCTCTTTTCCAATGGACTGGGCATGGTTCCTGGAACTTGTTTTCTGGTCTGTGTTCACATAAAAGTCTTGTTCCGCTTGGTCCATGGAATCACTTTCAATATGTGAGGCCCACGGACAGGTTTTAAAGTAATGTCCAGACTCGTCACAGAGGCTGCATTTTATGTTGTTTTGATTAAGTTTGTTTAGTTTATTGTTTTACCAGGGTGAGGCTCCATTGAGCAGGCTCATTTACAAGGATGTCCTGGATAGGATAGCATAACTCATACAACATTATTGATGGGTACATTAAGTAATACAGAATAGTACATACTAGAATACATTTTGGCAGGACACTAGAAAACAGAATAAAGAGTACGGACTTGCAAGTGCCAAGCTTCTCTGCACAGACGACATTTGACTCTGTCACAGACATTATTCAGATGGAACCTGGACCCACAACAAAAGCAAGCTTTCAGTTGTCCTGAGTAAAACAACACCACCCCATCCTTCCCCAGGTGAAAATAATTTGGTAGATGCTTTAGGCCTGCATCAGTCTGGAGCAGATGTACTCTCACCGGCCATCCACAAGACCAGCCATTTTCAGAATCCATTATTGGTTCTGGAGATCCCAAGACTGTGCGCTTTGTTTTTAACCAACAGATTCGTTCTTAAACTTTGTCATAGTGAGTCTACCCCAAGCCATGGAAAAAATCTTGAGCCTCCCTCAAATACTGAAATAGCCTTTGGCCCCCATAGCAAAATAGCATCCTCGCACAGTACATCAGGAATAACATGAAACTTCTTTAAGTAGTTGGCTCTCATTTTATTCAGCTTATTGTAACCCCAACACAAGCCCCCTCCTCAGGCCAATATACTTGCTTCACTATTTCGACTCTCGAACCACTGTTACCTCTTGTTGCAATTCCTTCATGAGTCAGACTGCTTTCTCCGTTTTACTACAAGATCAGTAAAAGGATATGAACGATACTAAAAATAGTAAAATGGTTATCTACTTAAACCCACCATGTCCCTCAATCCCAGTCCAATTCAGTTCTGTAAAAGCCCATAAATACAGAGTCAAAATGACGTACAAATAGTGTGGCAACTAGGAGAGTATCTAAAAACAAAAACAAAACACACACAATGCAAACCATGTGTAGCAACCCTTTTTACATATACATATATATATATAACAAAAGTCAGTTACCTAATTTCCATTCCAAATCAATGTAGGCATTTCAACAGAAATGTGTTTAAAACTGTTAAACCTGTAAGGTTGTGTTTTGTGTTTGTTTTCTGGTTGGGGGGGGGGGAGTAGTTCTCCTGAAAACAATCATACATGATTCAAATGTATGCTTTTCTGAACTTGAGGAATTAATTTAAGCCTATGTAACTGTTTTCCCCACCTTTCCTCTCTGTTTATATTATTGCCTCCTTTCCTCACCCTTTTTTTTTCTCTCTCTACACATTCAATAGCTGGAATATTTACTAGTGAATACAGGGACTCAGAGTTCTGTACAATTCCCCACAGGCACACACAAAGGCCTCATGTATAGTCAGAGCTTAAATTTTATCTCTGACTGAGTAAGCAGCAAACATTTCCCTTCTATGCAGGTAAAAACAGGAGGAGGATTTTTCATGGTCAGCAAACGAAGGCTAGTAATGAAAACTATAAACAGTAACTCATTTTTCTAATTTGTTTATGTGTGAAAGGAAAGTGTGATGATCAGGGAAACAACATTTTATTAATTTGTTTTGTATTTAACATAGTTTTATTTGTAGGGCCTAGTTAAAGGTTTTTAGTGAATAAAGGTTGTACCTATGCTTGTGATGGCAGGTCTGATCTTTCAGGAATCAGTCTTCACCATTGATTCACACTAATAAGTTCTGAGCCAGAGATGCCAGGACCCTGCAGAAGCCAGAACTTTTTAGGAGGACTGGCATTGAGGTAAGTTGCATGCACACGCAGCACCACAAGACTGTCTCGTGCTACATGACTTATCCTGGCACCAGACCTCAGCTGCCTCGGTTCCTTTCTTCTCTACCTTCAAGTGTGCTTCAGTGACAACGACGCTCACCTGCCGAGTCTCAGAACTTTATGTCTACACCAGGGGCGCCGACAGCACGGGTGCTCGGATGCTTGAGCACCCACAAAGTTTATATGAGCACCCCCAAATTCTTTGTCCTCCACCTTGCATCCTTGCCTTTTCATTTCCCCACTTACTCTGCCTGCTTGCCTAAAGGATACTCCGTGAGCATGAGCCGCGTAAGTGACAGACGAGTGACCGTCCCTTCAAGTTTCAACTTTCGCACATCGACCCCCACCCCCCCGTAGCGGCAACCTGGCACTGGCACAAACAACCGCAGCTGAGTCGAGTCGAGTCGAGTCACTGAGTCATAAGATACAAAACAGTATAATGCTGCTGAGTTGCTGCACACGATGAGACGTGTAGAGCCACTGTCACAAACAAAAGCACAATTGGTATTCGCGGGACGTGCCGCTGGAGAGTCACCCAAAGTAAGCAGATCGCTAGCAGTGCCTGGTCCACCCTGGATCTGACAACACACTGCCGCCCAGCAGAACTCGGGATCCGTCAGAGCCATCCTGGGGAAGAGCAGCAGCCAGACTCTGACCTTCAGGCCATATGGCAGACATCTGTACGGACTGTACGGTACCCCACCGGAATTGGGGGGGGCAAGTGTGGGTCCGGGAGGGCATGGGGTGGGGGTGGCGTTAGAATATTGTTGACTGGTGCTGGTGGTCACTGGATTATCCTATCCCGGAACAGTACCCGTCCACCACCCTTTTTAGCAGCATAGCCTTGCTCTTTAGATCCAAGCCCTAGGGTAGCAAGTGCCCACTCCCCAATTAAGTAGCAATCAGCAGCCTTAACAGCGGCACCTTACCACTCCCGAAAGGCTACTGCATCGGCTCAATCCAGAACATGTTCTGCCGACCTCATCACCTGCAAATCGTAGTGCTGCTGCCTTTGCCCCGTTCTGACCTTTGTCCTCTTCCTCTCCTCGCTAGACCTCACACACGCTTCCAGGCGGCCCCTCGGACATCGGACCCCTCTTTCTCGGGCGGATAGCTCGACTGGGTGTGACGACATACACTGGACACCCGGGATGATCATGATGTGAATCACTCCTCCGACCCGAGTCATGACTGCAACAGTGCATCTCACACACACACACCACTGTGAGGTCTCAGGTATGGGTCCCGCCCGGGCCGATTTGGGAGCTCTGCGGACGCAGTGGTTGCTGTGTGTCACACTGTCACTGTCACAGAGACTAGCGAAGTGAGAGAGAGAGAGAGTTAGGACGGAGCAGCCAGCATCTGCATGTGAGAGGTATGGGTCCGACTCCCGACCGCCCTGGCCCCTGGCCGATTTGGGAGCTGTGCGGATTGCGGACTGCGATAGTTGCTTGTGTGTCACAATCAGACAGCGAGACTCAGAAAACAAAAGAGAGAGAGAGAGAGAGAGAGAGAGAGAGAGTTAGGAGCAGCATGCTGTTCCTTCCAATTTCATTTTATAACAGTTCTCTCTTCTCTTGTCTCCTCTCCTGATTCCAAATCCTGAATGTTTTGTTCCTTTAATTTAGGGCATTATTTTTATATTTAATGGGGGCTCTTGGGGAGCCTGGGCTGGTGGGGGGGGGGGGAGTCCTAAAGAAACTTTGCGAGGTAGGTAGGAGTCTGGACTCTGGAGATAAATCACCACCTGGCACCTGCTGCTACTAGCCTGCTAGCTAGTGCTATACACTACAGTCTACAAGATTTGTTGCTTGAGTTGCTTCACTAAGTTGACACCAGAACCTGCGTGCTATGCACCCGCCGCCTTGAACTCGCTCGCTGCAACTGGCTGGCTCCCAGAGCTCCTCCAATCGCCTGGATAGAAGACGACAGACACATGACTTGTCAAGGAGACAGTCATGTGATGCAGGTAGAGAGCAGCTTCAACTGAGAGCTGCCAGCCTGCATATCACATGTGAGGAGTGAGGGAGAGTCAGCAGAGTGAGTCAACTGCGCGCAGTGAGGAGGATCCATTGCTGTGTTGTGTGAGCTGAGCGAGAATTGTTTTTTTCCTGCAATCGTTACTGGTTGTCGTCGGTCATGAACTGAGCAAGCTAAGGGACCAAGGGTGTGCTGTACTGTACCCCAACTACCTGCCCTGGCTGTTGCAGACAGGCAGAACCGCCTTACAACTTAAAAAAAAAAAAAAAAAATTAAAATTAGTCTGCAGGTTAACTATATAGACACACAGAGTGTTCAGTAATTGTTCACAACCACAGACTGTAGTCTGTGACACTGAGTTTCTGGCTGGGTGGGGAGGGGATAGCAAAGCAACTAAGCAAGATTAAGGACAGAAATAGAACAAAAACAAATTTTCTGGCAACACTAGTTTGCAGTGCAGTCACCAGCAGTCAGTCAGAGAGAGAGGAATCAGGACAGACTAGTAAAACCAAACAGCATGTTTTTACAAAAACATTTTGCAGTGGGTTCAGGCTAGGAGGGCCAGGCTCAGGCAGGCTGTGCGTGGGTTGTCTTTTATTTGCAGCAAAGTTAGCTGACTGTGAGACTGACGGGATGCAGCCTAGTACTTCAGTCTAGTCATGCCCGGCCGGCCGTACAAGTAAAATATTAAAGTCAGAGTGCTGATTGCACAGAGGTGTCTTCTGTGCCCTATAGTGCAAGGCTCCAACAAGTGAATAGGCAGTGCTCTGCCTGTGGGTGCTTGCGAAGTCTGTGTGAGTGGGTGAGCAGCTGAGTCTTATCCTGAGATGGTCACAGTCCTCCTGTCCAGTCCGTACCAGTGTCTGACCATCCGAAAGAAAAAATACAAGTAAAATATTAAAGTCAGAGTGCTGATTGCACAGAGGTGTCTTCTGTGCCCTATAGTGCAAGGCTCTCCAACAAGTGAATAGGCAGTGCTCTGTCTGTGGGTGCTTGCGAAGTCTGTGTGAGTGGGTGAGCAGCTGAGTCTTATCCTGAGACGGTCACAGTCCTCCTGTCCAGTCCGTACCAGTGTCTGACCGTCCGAAAGAAAAAATACAAGTAAAATATTAAAGTCAGAGTGCTGATTGCACAGAGGTGTCTTCTGTGCCCTATAGTGCAAGGCTCTCCAACAAGTGAATAGGCAGTGCTCTGTCTGTGGGTGCTTGCGAAGTCTGTGTGAGTGGGTGAGCAGCTGAGTCTTATCCTGAGACGGTCACAGTCCTCCTGTCCAGTCCGTACCAGTGTCTGACCATCCGAAAGAAAAAATACAAGTAAAATATTAAAGTCAGAGTGCTGATTGCACAGAGGTGTCTTCTGTGCCCTATAGTGCAAGGCTCCAACAAGTGAATAGGCAGTGTTCTGTCTGGGTGCTTGCGAAGTCTGTATGAGAGGGTGAGCAGCTGAGACTAACCTAGCCTGTCAGTACTGTTATAGTCCTCCTATTGTCCTGTCTGGACAGTCCTTCAGTGTCTGACCATCCAAAAACCAATAAAAACCCAAAATAAATCAGACTATTAGGATTTAAGAGGGGTCCTTGTGTCAAAAACAAAGTGCTGTGAACCGATTGTCTAGTGCTATTCTGACCTCCACTGACTTTAATGTTTTAATCATATTCTGTCCAGACCAGCAACTAACAGTGTAACCTATTCTGAATCAACACAAGAGAAACACACAGTGTAAGTTAAAATGGACAAGTTTATTAAAAAATGGGCTAAACAGAGTGAGGCAAGCAGTAAAACAGCAGCACCATCAACAAGTGATATAGCAAGTTGTGAGACTGAAGCTGAGGAAACAGCAGCTGCTCAAGTTCACATTGCTAGGGATGTGGACGTGGTCGATGTTGCGGAGCCATGTAGCAGCAGCAGCACTCTGTCTGTAAAAGGAAAAACAAGACAGGAATCATTAGTAGTCGCCAAGAAAAAAGGCAGAACCTTTCAAGAAAGGTGGCTTGACCGGTTCAAATGGTTACTTTATGATTCCAATGTAAAACAGGCTTTCTGTTCAGTGTGTAAAGAGGCAAGAGTGAAAAAACTGCTCATATTTTCCACAAAAGCTGATGAAGCATTCACAGTTACTGGTTATAGTGCATGGCATAAGGTAATAGAAAGATTTGAATCCCATGAAAAAGTGGCTGCCACAGTGATGCTGTGATGAAAACACGTGTCAAGCAAAATGTGTACAGCATTATGTCTGATGCCAGTAGGCAGCGAGCAGTAGATGCAAGGATTGCACTTTTAAAAATGATGACAACTTTAAGCTTACTAGCCCGACAGGGGCTTGCTATCAGGGGCCATACAGATGAGAGTTCAAATTACATGCAAGTGCTAAAAGTGCAAGCCACTGATTGTCCACAGTTGCAGCAGTGGTTGTTAAGGGATAGCTACAGGTGGTTGTCGCATGACATAATGAATGAAATGCTGGACATTATGGGACAAGATGTGCAAAACACCATTGTTTCCAAAATCAAAGCAGCTCAGTATTTTGCTGTAATGATGGATGAGACGACAGACATTACTGTTCATGAGCAAGTCTCAATTTGTTTTCGATTCGTCAGTGAGGATTTCGGAATTGAAGAAGCATTTTTAGGATTTCATGAAACACCAGCTGTAGATGCTGCTACACTATTCAGTATCCTTAAAGATGTTTTGTTACATTTTGACTTGGATATAAATAAATGCGGGGTCAGTGTTATGACAGGGCTGCTACTATGGCTGGTATTCACTCTGGAGTGCAGGCTAGGCTAAATGCTGTTGAGCCCAGGGCCCTTTTCGTATATTGTTTGGCACATTCCTTGAACCTTGTAGTACAAGACTGCATCATCAAAATACAAGAATGTCGAGACATACTAAATCAGTTACAGGAACTCATAACATTCATTAGAGACTCTCCAAAACGGCTAACTTTTTTTGAAAACATACAAAGCGGTATGGAAGACACTAGGCCTGGCTCTTTATGACCATTTGCTCCAACAAGGTGGACAGTCAGGGCAAATAGTTTAAATTCGATTCTAGAAAACTATTTAGCATTATTGGAATTTCTGGACAGTGTGTCCTCAGAGAATACTCGGGAGTGTGGGGCAAAAGTAGGAGGGTTCTTGGCACAGCTACGATCATTTAAAGGATTTTTCTTCTTGAGTCTTCTCTTAAAAATTTTCTCTCACTGTGACAGCATAAACACAGCCCTTCAAGCAACCTCTCTTCAATTTCTAAAAGCTAATTGTATGATTCAAACTCTTCTCAACACTATGCAACAATATAGAGGGCAGTTTGACAACTTCTGGAGTACAGTGGATGGAAGAGCTGAGGAACTGCAGTTAGATGAACCAGTTCTTCCGCGTCAACACAAAGTTCCTCGTCGTATAGATGATGGCTCTCAATCAGTTACTGATGCATCCCCAAAAGACCACTTCAGGAGAATATTTTTCCAAGTGATTGATCAGGTTGTTCTTTCAGTCAAAGATAGATTTCAGACTCCAGCTCAGAAGCTTATGTTAGATGCAGAACAATTTGCGATAGGACAAGGGCCATTAGATTCCATATCTAATTTTTATGGCAATGACTTAGATGCAGGCGCCTGCAACCACACCGTGACATGTTCATTGACATTGCAAAAGCTAGTGGAAAACTGTTGATTCATTGCAAGATTGTACTGTGTCATCACAGAAAACAAGCCATTCATGATTTACTGCCAGAGTTTGTAAAATTTAGTCAGATCTTACTGACAGTACCAGTATCAACTTGTATGGCTGAGCGTTCTTTTCGGACTCAGGAGACTGAAAACATATCTTAGATCAACAATGTCACAGAGCGCTTAAATAGTGTTGTTTGCTTCACATTCATCAGGAACACACTGATGCATTAGACATGGACAAAATAGCTGATGAGTTTATTGGGAGAGCAACAGTTCGTGAAGAACGCCTTCTATATGGTTAAATAATGTGTAATCATTCATGGCATTTGCAGTTATGTTTACTATTGAAAATCATCAGCAACTGTCTCTAGCAACTTACAATTACTCCTGCTTCTGACCTGGCTAGTCCTAAAAAATTGTAATACCATTACACTGACACATGCTTCCCCCTTCCCCTGGTCGTTTCTGAAATGAGCTCTGATCATGGTACCTTTCCTGGTTATCAACTTTAAAATAAATAACGTGCTAAGTGAATCCTTTGAGCACCTGGTGGCATCAAAGAGCCATTCAGGGCACTCTTCCATGTCTTCTTGCACCACCTGGAGGTATCAGAGACCTCCAATGGAAGAGTGCCATGGAGGGCTCTTTGATACCCCCCAGGTGCTCTAAGGTTGCCCTTTGTGATTTAAGATACAGCATCACCACTCCACAGAGTGCAGGAGTGCCCTCTTTGTTGCTTCCATGTGCTGCAAGAACACATGGAAGTTCCTTGTCTTTCTGCAGCACCTGGTGGAGGTAAACTAAAATCTTAAAGAGCATCCTTTTACAACACCTGGATCATGCATCAAAAAGCCCTCCAGTGCACTCTTAGTCTTGCACACTGTGGAGTGGTGACACTGTCTGAAACCTAAAATCACAAAAGACATGCTTAGAGCACCTGGGTACATGAAATGGCCCTCCAGGGCACTCTTCTATGTCTACTTGCAGCACCTGGATGCATCAAAGAGCCCTCCAGGGCATTCTTATACCCTGTGGAATGGTGGCGTGGCACTGTACCCAAAAGTCACAAAACGCATCCTTAGAGCACCTGGGAGCATCAAAGAGCCCTCCATGGCACTCTTCCCTTTGAGGGCTCTTTGATGCCTCCAGGTTCTGCAAGAAGACATTTAAGAGTGCCCAGAATAGCTCTTTGATGCCTCCAGATGCTGCAAGTAGACATGGAAGGAAGAGTTTCCTGGAGGGCTGTTTGATGCCTCAGGCTCCAGCTGCTGCAAGAAGACATGAAGTTCCTTGTCTTTTTCAGCACAGAATGGAGGCAAACTAAAATCTCAAAGGATGGTCCTTTTAGCACCTGGAGACATCAACGAGCCCTCCAGGGCACTCTTACACCCTGTGGAGTGGTGGCACTGTCTGCACCTGCAATTGCAAAGGACATCCTAGAACACCAGGGGCATGAAAGGGCCTCCAGGGCACTCTTCTGTGTCTTCTTGCAGCACATAGTGTTATCAAACAGCCCTCCACCCAGGGAAGAGTGCCGTAGAGGGCTCTGCAATGCCCCCAGGTGCTCTAAGGATGTTCTTTGTGATTTTAGGGCATAGCACCACCACTTCACAGGGTGCAAGAGTGCCCTAGAGGGCTTTTTGTTGCCTCCAGGTGCTGAAAGAAGACATAGGAGAATGTCTGACTGGGGCTCTTTTATGCCTCCAAGTGCTGCAAGAAAACATAGAAGAGTGCCCTGAGGTCCTTTTATCCCCCAGTTGCTCTAAGGGTGTTTATTGTGATTTTAGGTTGCAGACAGTGCCACCACTCCACAGGGTGCAAGAGTGCACTGGAGGCTCTTTGATGTCTCCAGGTGCTCAGGAGGATGCCCTTTTGAGATTTTAGTTTGCCTCCATTCGATGCTGAAAAAAAGACAAGACTCTTCCATGTCTTCTTGCAGCACCTGGGAGTGTCAGTGAGCCCTCAGTCCAGGGCACCCTTGCACCCTGTGGGTGGTGGTACTGTCTGCAACCTAAAATCACAAAGGGACCTCCTGAGAGCACCTGGGAGCATGAGGGCCTCCAGGGCACTTTTACTATTCTTGCAGCACATGAAGGCATCAAAGAGCCCTCCAAGCCAGGGAACAGTGCCATAAAGGGCTCGTGATGCCCTGGTGCTCTAAGGATGTCCTTTACGATTATAGGGTACAGCACCACCACCACTGAACATGGTGCAAGAGTGCCTTAGATAGAGGGCTTTGTTGCCTCCAGGTGCTGCTTGAAGACATAGAAAAGTGCCATGGAAGGCTCATTCATGCCCTCAGGTGCTCTAAGGATGTCCTTTGTGATTTTAAGTTGCAGACATTGCCACCACCCCACAGGGTGCAAGAGTGCCCGGCTGAGGGCTGTTTGATGCCTCCAGCTGCTAAAGGATGCCTTTGAGATTTTAGTTTGTCTACCAGGTGCTGAAAAAGACAAGAAAATTCCATGTCTTCCTTGCAGCACCATCCTGAGGCAAGATCAAAGAGTCCTCCAGGGTACTCTTCCATGTCTTCTTGTGTTGCAGCACATGGCTGAGCCTGGAGGCACCAAACAGCCCATATGAAGTGCACTTTCCATGTCTTCTTGGAGCACATGGAGAATCAAAGAGCCCTCCAAGGCACTGTTGCACCCTGTGGAGTGGTGGCACTGTCTGTAACCATCTACTAAGGGCATCCTTAAAGCATGTGAGGGCATCAAAGAGCCCACCACCCAGGCACTCTTCCATGGGTCCTTAACTGGAGGCATCTAAGAGCCCTTCAGGATACACTTGCACACTGTTGAGTGGTGGCACTGCATCTGCAACCTAACATCAGTACTCTGACATGCTTGCAAAACTGAGAGCATGAAAGATCCCTCCAGGCGGGCACTCTGTTATTGATCTTAGCACCTGCTCAGGCATCAAATAACCCCCAATGGTACCCTGGCATCCTCTACATTGGAGTAGTTGTGATGGTAGCATAATCATTCCAAAATGCATCAAAATGACCACCAAAATGCACCAGAAAGCATGAAAAACCCTATAGCTTCTGGGGGCTTAGGCGGCCCCCAGACCCCCGGCCTTTTATTACGAGTCTGAGCACCCACAAACTTTTTAAAAACCTGGCACCCCTGGTCTACACTACAACAGCTTTCAGTTCTTCTCAGTTTTTACTGTTTAAAGTTAGAGTTTATTTTTCTGTCACTTTAGTGATTTTACAAAAATATTCATTCAGTCTCTCACAGCTATGGCCATGGATGACAACAGTAGGGAGCCTCCTTAGGTAATCTGCACTGGCAGTGGTGGGGGGGGGGGGTGTCATGTCCAGTCCACTTCCACCTTTGGGGAAGGTTCTGTCAATGGGCAGTTCTGTGCCTGGGAGGAAGAACAGTCCTTATGGAAGCACAAAAAGGAAGCAGACCCGTTCTCGATACCTGTGCTGCTTGCCTCGAGTTCTTCATCTTCCTACAGAAAAAGACAGACGGTGGTACTGTGGCAGCTCCAGAAATCTGTACTGATATGTTCAGCTGGCAGTACTATATATCCTAGAGGTTTAAGCAATCCTGAAGTTGGATTTTTTTTTACTAACAGTTTGAAATGTAAAGGTGATAACTCACTAGTTTCAATGCATATACAAAACAATTATTATAGATGTAGACAGTGTTGTAATAACACCTTAAAATACACTTAATAAAACAGTCGATTTCCTATTTAACCTGTTGGAATAAATACAGTCAATGGAGGACCTAGACCCCCAATGACATCATTCCTGTCAGGAGCCCAAAACATATGGCTGCCACCAGCCCTTAATTACAGGGTGATTTACATATGAGTAACTCTGGACTGCAAAGACTCACAGATAAACACAATGGCTCAAGCAAATTAGCTTTCTATGGTCTTTCAGACATTAAGAAATCCTGCTGATGACAGTTCCCCTTTAAAGCAGCTGTGAGTGCCTTTGACAGTGCCTTACACCTCTGCTATGGTGTGCAATTGTATTCGAAGGCACTCCTGGCTTCATACCTCTGTTTCTTCTCAGAATGTCCAACAGCAGGTAATAAACGTTTTCATTCATGATACTTATGCGTTTGGACAGGAGGTTCAGAAGTCTCTTGAGGCATCTCAGAAAACTAGAATGACCATAAAGACTTCCAAATCAGCTCCTGCTAACCATCAGAGTGGGAAAGGATGAGGTTTCTTTCAGAACAGTCAGTCCTTTTGAGGAAAAGGTATGGGAGCCCAAAACAAACCTCAGCCTCCCCAGCCTCAAAAGAAGGTGCAACCCTACAGTTGAAAGCACCCAGTGCCACCCTCTGAAGCTCCTGCCCCCATCCTGCCTCAGCTGCCTGAGTCAGAGCTCTCCTCTCCAGTGGGAGGGTGTTTGACCCAGTTTTACCATCAATGGGAGTCCATTACAATGGACAAGTGAGTCCACTGGATCATAGAATTTGATAGCAGATAAGGACCGCTTGGCCCACCCAGTCTACCCATTTCCCTACCTAATGGATAAGCTGCAGATCCTAGTTAACCAGCAGCATAATTCTTTCTACCCCCACCCCCTAGAATTGCCATACGACTGTCCCATGCATGCTTGAATTTAACCACTGTTTTTGACTCCACAACCTCCTCTGGAAGGCCATTCCATGCATCCACAACCCTCTCTGTGAAAAAAAACGTCCTTACCTCTGAGCCACCCCCCAATCTTCAAATTGTGCCCCCTTGTTCTTGCACACCTCTTTTTTTGAAAGATGCTACCCTCTTGGACTTTGTTGATTCCCTTGAGGTACTTGAAAGTTTCTATCATGTCCCCCCTCTCCCTCCTTTCCTTGAGGCTATAAATATTAAGCGCCTTTAGTATCTCTTCATATGTCTTCCAGTGCAGACCCTGCATCATTTTAGTTGCCCTCCTCTGGACAGCTTCCATCCTGTCTATGTCCTTGTGGAGATTGGGTTTCCAGAACTGCACGCAGTACTCCCAGATGGGGTCTCACCAGCTGTCTGTACAGAGGGATAACAACTTCCTGTTTTCTACTGGTGATGCCTCTCCCTATGCATACCAGTATCCCTCCAGCCCTCCTTACTGCCCTCTCACATTGCTTGCCCACCTTTAAGTCATCTGATATGACTACCCCCAGGTCCCTTTCCATTTTTGTTGTTGTTAGTATCTCACCCCCCATTGTGTACTCTTCCCTGGGTTTTGTTTCCCAGGTGCATTACCTTGCACTTCTTAGCATTGAATCTAAGCTGCCATACATTTGACCATTCCTCTAACCTTGCCAAGTCCCTTCTCATTCTTTCCACCCCACCTTGTGCATCAACTCTGTTGCAGATCTCTGTGTCATCTGCAAAGAGACATACTTTTCCTTCCAGTCCCTCTGCAATGTCACTTATAAAGACATTGAAGAGGACCAGTCCTAATACTGAACCCTGCAGTACCCCACTAGTAACCCCCCTTTCTTCAGAGTGGACTCCATTTACTATTACCCTCTGTGTTCTATTCTCCAGCCAATTCTTTACCCAGGCAATCATCTTGGGACCCACTCCCAGGCTGGCTAACTTGTATATTAATCTTTTGTGTGGGACTGTGTCAAATGCCTTGCTAAAGTCTAGGTAGGCCATGTCCACAGCCCCTCCCTAATCTACTACTTTGGTCACCCAGTCAAAGAAATCTATTAGATTTGTCTGGCATGACCTTCCCACTGTGAATCCATGCTGCCTTGGGTCCTATGCCCCTCTGGCCTCTAGGTACTCGACAATTATTTCCTTCAGAAGTGATTCCATCATTTTCCCTATCACTGAGGTTAAACTAACAGGTCTGTAGTTCCCTGCTTCTGCCCTGCTCCCACTTTTGAAGGGAGAATCACATCTGCCTTCCTCCAGTCCTCAGGTACCACCCCATTCTCCCATGATTTGTTAAAGAGGGTAGTCAGTGGTGTCACTAGTTCTACCCTTAGTTCTTTTAGAATTCTGGGATGAATCCCATCAGGCCCCATTGATTTGTCCACCTTCAGTTTTAAGAGTTCTTTCAGAATCCTTTCTTCTGTAAATGGACTGGTATCAACTTCTGTATCCAGAGTGTTTCTATTGTTTGTTTTAGGTACCTCCCCCTTTTCATTTGTAAATACTTAGCAAAAATATTTGTTTAGTATCTCTGCCTTTTCACAGTCACCCTCTGCCTACCCCCCTTCCCTTTATTAAGCCTCACTATCCCTCCCTTGGTCTTCCTTCGCTCCCTGATGTACCTAAAAAAGGTTTTATCCCCCTTCTTAACTGAGTTGGCTATCTTTTCCTCGGTTTGGGCCTTTGCTGTTCTGATTGCCTTCCCAGCTTCCTTTTGCTTTAACCGATACAGTTCTCTGTCCTGCTCCTTCTGTGATTCCTTGTACTTTCTGAATGCTTTCTTTTTCTCTTGAACCTTCACTGCCACCTCCTTTGAGAACCATACTGGTTTCTTACATCGTTTTGTTTTGTTTATTTGTTTCACACAAAGGCTTGTTACCTCTGTGGTGGCAGTTTTTATTATTCTTCATTGTTCTTCCACCCCTCCTTCCTGCCCATTTGCTAGTGCATTCCTGAGGCACTCACCCATTTTGGCAAAGTCAGCCCTCCTGAAGTCCAGTACTTTTGCCTTTGTATGGCTTGACTCTATTGCTGTGTTTATTGTGAACCATACTGTTCGATGGTCGCTAGTTCCCAGATGGCTACCCACTTCTACATCTGCGATCCTCTCTCCATCTCCATTTGAGAGAATCAGGTCTAAGATTGCTCCCTCTCGAGTGGGTTCCAATACTAGTTGTCTAAGGCATACCCCCGTAGGGCATCTAGAATAACCCCACTCTTAGAAGTGGCTGCTGCAACTGCACTCCAGTTATCATCTGGCATATTCAGATCACCCATCAGCAATATCTCCCCTTTTTCTGCCATTCTAAGGATACTTTCTATCATTTCCTTGTCCATTTCTCCCCTGGAGGGGTCTGTATCACAACCCTTAGCGGATTGTGGTGCCATTGTCTGTCTCCAAATTGACCCACAGTGCTTCTTCTCCTCCCTGTTTACCCTTTTGTTCTGTTGCTTTGATTCCTTCCCTTATGTAGAGAGCTACTCCTCCTCCTCTTTTACCCTCCCTGTCCCTCCTGTAGATAGTGTATCCTGGTATGTTTACGTCCCAGTCATGGTTCTGAGTGTATCATGTTTCTGTGACTGCCACAATATCCAGATGTTTCTACTCCATCAAGGCCACTAATTCAGGAAACTTGTTACCCAGACTACGGGCATTGGTACTCATTGCTCTCCATTTTTTGATGGCTTTACCTTCTGTAGCAGCATCCCCCACTGACCTTTCTACCTTGGTTTTTTTCTCATTTAGTACCCTGTTTTGTAGGGGGAGGCTGGGATTTTACTGCTGCTTATCAGTGCCTCCCCCTTGACTAGCTTGACCATCTGGCAAGGATACTCCCTAAACTTCACAAAAATCCATTCAGACTATCCGCCCAGAAGGCAACTCCTCTCAGCGGCCCATTTGTCAAAGCTTCTTGCTCAGGAGACTGTGGGCTTTCTGTGCAACAAGGTAGTGGAGCTAGTGCCAGATTCAGAACAAAACACAGGCTTCTACTCCCACTACCTTCCTAGCGCCAAAGAACTCAAGAGGTATATACCCTATTCTCTGCCTCAGAAATCTGAACAAGTTCATGGATCAAAAGAAATTCAAGATGGTTTCCCTGTGATTTCTGCTTCTCTTCTTGAAGCCTCAGAATTGGTTAGCTTCCCTGGACATGCAGGATGCTTTCTAGTATATCATAGTAAATCCTAGTCACCACAGATACCGTCTGATTTGTTGTGTTGCACCAGCATTTTCAGTTCAGAGTCCTGCCCTTTAGGTTATCTTCTGCACCTCGATTCTTTACAAAGTGCTTTTTTTTATATATACTTACTTCATTAATATTTTTGTTCCCAATATAAGACAGCATTGAGATTGTGTACAATAGCCATGACATATGAGTAAATTGAACATAAAATTCCAATAAGCTGTATTCCACATCTTACAAGGTTCTAGGAATCTGTAAAGGTATAGGGTAGTACCTTTTCTTTCAGAAACTAACAATTTATATATAAAACAAATGAACAATACAAACTGGGGCAGAAATATACAAACTTAGTGACACAGCTCTTGTATGGGTCCACCTCTGGAGAGAAGAGGAGAACAACCTATTCCCATTAAAGGTACTACGGACTGATGATTCGATGCTAACTCACCCATCATTGCCTTGTCCATCCAGTCTATCCACTTGCATCAGTCTCCCATCCCTTATGCCGAGATAACATGTAACCCCCCTGCAAATGGGGGTTCCCAAAAGACTTCCAGGAGCTTGCTTGAATGCTCCAAGCCTGAATGGTGTTTGGCGTTTAAGCCATTTATCAGTGAGTGTTTTTAGAGCCTCTGGTACTGTCTCTTTAAGAGCTGTCTGCTTGCAGACATAATTAGTTTGTATGGGGGGACTGTGTGCTTCTCTGTTTGAGTACCACTCGAGCTGCTGCCAATTCACTCCATTTTGCAGTCACTAGGAGTGCAAAGGGAACCTATCTGAAAGATGTAACTGTTTGCCAGAAATCATTTAGAGTAATAATGAAATTACAGTTTGTCTAACCTGCTTTCTTTGCAGTCAGAACTGTGTCTGCCTAGTTCCCATTCTGGTTTTGAACTGCTGAACTGGACCAATCAGTGTGGGGTAAGCTAGCTCTAAAATGGTGCCTTGGACAAATCAGAACTTGGACTCATAATCTGAGCCAGCCACAAGAGGATTGTATGGGCAATGACTCTGGGAGATGTAGTTTAGACTTGCGCCTTTTGGACCAACAGCAGCAGTCTATTGTGAGTGACAGCCAATCCAGTCAAGAACTGGGAGGAACTCAAAGGAAGTGCCCGTTTTGTCTGTTGGAGTTTCAGTTTAGCTCTGGCAGTGAAGGGAAAGAAACCCTGTGCTCCTTCAGTGCACAGTTTCAGTCAAAAACGTTGTAAGGCCCAGAGTTCCGGTCTGCAGCTTGTGTAACTGCTTTGTTAGGACTGAATCCGTCCTGTGAAAAGAATCAAAGGATCTCTGAAGAGTAGAAACCAGGCTCACCCTGTAGAAGACTGGAGAAATTGTTGAATTGCACTCAGTCTGTCAGGAACTGAATCTGCTGTGTGTTCTCCGGTGTTATGCAGTAATTGCGATCGGGATAGAGAAGCAGCCTGCCTGGTATAGTACTTTCTTTTTTACCATATAAATGTGTGAAGAATCTCGTGGAGCTCAAGAGTAGCCCTGCTGACGTTGAAGGACCCTATCTTGTTTGGAGGTCGTGAGTACTAATTCAGGGTCGCTCCCTGTTGAATTGCCACATTAAATCCAAATGGAATCACTGTACTGCTGACTGTTTAAACTAATTCTTCTTTTCACTGTGTGAAAGGGCCCCTACCAGCTGCCACGGTTTGGACTAGCCACTAGGGCTTGGGTACCCAGGGACAGTAACTGGTAGGATAGGCTCTGCACAGAGCCATAGGTAGATAGTAAAGTGATAAGCTAATTAACCTGATTTCCCCCTGTCCTTGTTATATCCCCCTAAATAAATCAGAGCTGCTTGTTTCAGCAAAGTTATACTGCCTGAGGTATTTGTCTATGTTAAAGTACTGTACTGTGATTGTTGCACTGTATCTTATTTCACAGGAGGTCCCAGTGCCTGAACCAGCCCTGGGGGTAAGTGTATACTGTGAAGGTAATTCTGATATATTGTGTGGGCCACTAGTGGGAAGAAAGGGGGGTTGCAGTGTCCCAGAGGGCTGTGACCAAGTAAGTTTAACTATTGCAAACCCTGACCTCTGGGTGGAGGCACCCGCCATTGGATCCAGGCCCCTCAACCTGTTAGTGGCAAATCAGGCAGGGGTAGTAGCCCCTGGGATAGCGCCATCTAGGGGTTACAAACAGATCTCTCAGTTCACAGTAATTATAGAAACATAGAATTTGACGGCAGATAAGGACCGCTTGGCCCACCCAGTCTGCCCATTTCCCTACCTACTGGATAAGCTGCAGATCCTAGTTAACCAGCAGCCTACTTCTTCCTACCCCCAACCCCCAGAATTGCCTTATGACTATCCCATGCATGCTTGAATTCCCCCACTGATTTTGACTCCACAACCTCCTCGGAAGGCCGTTCCATGCATCCACAACCTCTCTGTGAAAAAATACTTCTTAAATTACCTCTGAGCCGCCTCCATCTTCAAATTGTGCCTCTTGTTCTTGCACACTCTTTTTTGAAAGATGCTACCCTCTTGGACTTTGTTGATTCCCTTGAGGTACTTGAAAGTTTCTATCATGTCCCCTCTCCTCCTTTCCTCGAGGCTATACATATTAAGCTCCTTAAGTCTCTCTTCATATCGACTTCCGGTGCAGACCCTGCACCATTTTAGTTGCCCTCCTCTGGACAGCTTCCATCCTGTCTATGTCTTTTTGGAGATTGGGTCTCCAGAACTGCACACAGTACTCAGATGGGGTCTCACCAGCTGTCTGTACAGAGGGATAATAACTTCCTGTTTCTACTGGTGATGCCTCTCCCTGCATCCCAGTATCCCCTAGCCCTCCTTGCTGCCCTCTCACATTGCTTGCCCATCTTTAGGTCATCTGATATGACTACCCTGGTCCCTTTCCATTCTTGTTGTTGTTAGTATCTCACCCCCCATTGTGTACTCTTCCCCTGGGTTTTTGTTTCCCAGGTGCATTACCTTGCACTTCTTAGCATTGAATCTAAGCTGCCATACATTTGACCATTCCTCTAACCTTGCCAAGTCCCTTCTCATCCTTTCCACCCCACCCTGTGCATCAACTCTGTTGCAGATCTTAGTGTCATCTGCAAAGAGACATACTTTTCCTTCCAGTCCTTCTGCAATGTCACTTATAAAGACATTGAAGAGGACCGGTCCTAATACTGAACCCTGCGGTACCCCACTAGTAACCCTCCTTTCTTCTGAGTGGACTCCATTTACTATAACTCTCTGTGTCCTATTCTCCAGCCAATTCTTTACCCAGGCTGTCATCTTGGGAACCACTCCCAGGCTGGCTAACTTGTATATTAATCTTTTGTGTGGGACTATGTCAAATGCCTTGCTAAAGTCTAGGTAGGCCATGTCCACAGCCCCTCCCTGATCTACTACTTTGGTCACCCAGTCAAAGAAATCTATCAGATTCATCTGGCATGACCTTCCCGCTGTGAATCCATGCTGCCTAGGGTCCTGTGCCCCTCTGGCCTCTAGATACTCGACAATTCTTTCCTTTAGAAGTGATTCCATCATTTTCCCTATCACTGAGGTTAAACTAACAGGTCTATAGTTTCCTGCTTCTGCCTTGCTCCCACTTTTGTGAAGGGGACTCACATCTGCCCTTATCCACCTAGTCCAGCATTTTAGGAATTTCTTTATCTTATCTTGTGCAAAATAAGTTTTTCTCTGAATTTCATTAACAGCTTGACTCAAGTCCACCATGGTTGGTGGTTCTGGTTTAAGCCACTTACATGTTATAGCCTTACCCACTGCAGCAATACAAATGTACCACAGATATCTATCATTAGCACCCTGTACCTTCACTGGGGGTAAACTCAGGATCAAATTATAGACTTAGATCGAATTGATAAGCTGAAAAAGGTTGTCTAGTCTGTTAATTACCTCTCATCTGAAGCCATCCAACATGGGACAGGAATAAAAAAATATGAAAATGTGAGGCCCTCTGTTCACCATAATTTCACCAGCATTGTGGTGTACTTGCAACATTCCATTTAGCTTTGAGAATAGGAGTTATAAAGTACTTTGTTTTCACTTTCCACATAAATTCCTGCCAACGAGGAGAGGAGGTTGTTTTAAATGTTCCTTTCCATACCCTATGCCACTCTTTAGTAATAAGATGGAACCCCACTTCAGCCTCCCATTTTGCAATAATGTGCTGTGAGGAGTCTATCCTATTATAGTTTAGGAACTGATATGCAAGTGATATGACTCTTCGTGGTGTTAGGAGTGTCATTAACTCTCTCAGAGATGGGCCTCCAGCTAGGGGTGTTTAAAGATTCTGTTGGCACCTTAGTTGAGTCTGAAGATAAGCCTTTATTTGAAAATATCTGAACCTGTCTGTTTGGAGCCATCCAAAAGACCCACAACCCTCTTCAAAGATGAGAATGGAGTCATCCCATAACATCTGTGCAGGGTACTGTAAGCCCCTCTTTGCCTGTTTTGAGTACTACTGGTCCATCTTTACAAAGTGTTTTGCCATACTCGCAGCACATCCGAGAAAACTAGCACTCCAGGTTTACCCTTATCTGAACGACTGGTTGATAACGATCTCATCCATGCAGAAGATGGAACAGGCAGTGGCCATGGCCTCAGTTCCTTACCTCCATGGGGGTTCTGCTGAACTTTAAGTGGCAGCTTCAACTTTTGCAGCAGCTGCTGTTCATAGGAGCTCTTCTGGATACTACAAATGCCTGTGCCTTCTTTCTAGATAGCAGAGGGCTGGGGATCTTGCAGATGACACTACATAAAGGAACGTAAATCTGTGCAAGCTCACGCTATGCAACACATGCTGGGTCAGATAGCCTCCTCAGTGTTCACAGTGCCCCTGGCACACAGCTGCACGTAAGAATGTGTCACAAGCATCACATCCTCAGACTTACCCCACTCTGGTGACCAACCTCTAGTTTGGTCACTTATATGGTGAACAGAGGAGGACAATCTCCTCCGGAGCTTTCCCTTCTCCCAGCCGGAGCCTCAGGTGACACTCACCATGGATGCTTTCCTGATGGGATAGGGTGTCCACTTTCATGGTCCCCAAACACAAGGTTTCTGAAACCTTTCAGAGGCTTATCTCCACATCAACGTGCTGGAAATGAGAGCTGTGTTGTACGGCCTCTAAGTCATAGTGGATCTTGTCAACCACAAAATAGTTCTCCTACAGACTGACATGTCAGTCATGTATTACTTAAACCAGCAAGAAGCAGCACATTCTGCAGGGAGGCAATGAGAGTCTGGGAATGATGCCTGGAGCAGGGGATCTGCTCCAAGCAGTTTACCTGCCAGGAGTACAAAATGCTCCGATAGATGAGCTCAACCGAACAGAGGCCAATCCTCACGAGTGGTCACTAGCTCCAGACATTGTGAGATCACTATTTGACAAGTGGGAGACACCAGCTGTTGACCTTTTTTCATCCTCACTCAATGCAAAACAGCCTTGATTCTGCTCCAGAAATCCAGGACATGGTGTTTTCTGTCAGGATGCATTCAGACTGCAATGCTAAATTCTTCTGCATGCATTTCCTCCAATCCTTCTGTTGCAGAAGATACTGCTCAAACACAACAGAAACCCAAGGGCAATGTATCATTTACAAGGGGAGGTGTTAACAAAACGGGAAAGGGATTTGGGGGGAGTCATATCTGATGACCTGAAGGTAGCAAAGCAGTGTGATAAGGCAGCAGGAAAGACTTATAGGCTGCTGGGGTGCATAGGAGGGTATCACCAGCAGAAAAAGGGAGGCAGTGTTACCCCTATATAGATCAATGGGAAGGCAATACCTGGAGTGCTGTGTCCAGTTCTGGAGGCCCCATCACAGGAAGGACACAGACTGGGTGGAGGCAGTACAGAGAAGGGCAACCAAAATCGTGCATGGCCTGCATCAGAAGCCCTATGAGGAAAGGCTCAGAATTAAATATATGAACATACAAAAATTGCCAGCAGAAATTAGGCCTCTGCGCCTATCTAGTCTGCTCGAGTGTGCAGCCAACACCCTACTTTGCAGCTGCCCCTCCCCCCTCTTTCACCTTCCCAAATATGCCCCTCACCCTGTCCCATCCACTCTTGAAACTACCCACCATCTTACAGGATACCAACTCCTCCAGCAAAGCATTCCAAACTGATATTACTCTCTGTGAAAAAGTGCCTCCTCATTTCCCTCTTATACCCACCTCCTTCCAATCTAAGTCTATGCCCTCTCATGTCCCTCCCCTTCCAAAGCTTGAGTACCTCTTCAGTACCAGACTTATTGATTCCCTTTAAGTACTTAAAGGTCTCAATCATATCTCCCCATGATCCCTTCTCTCATCCAGGGAATACATGTTCAATTCCCTTAGACTCTCCTCGTAAGGTATATACTGTAATCCCTGAATCAACTTTGTTGCCCTTGGTTTTACCCCCTCCAACAATCTCATCTCTTTTCAGATAAGGGCGCCAGCACTGCACACAGTATTCCAGGTGCGGTCTAACTAGTGACTTGTAGAGGGCAGAATGGCATCCCTGCTTCTGGAGGAGATGCCCCTCACTATACAACCCAGCATCCTGTGGCCTTCACTGACACCCTGCTATACTGCACTAAATTGTTCATATTCGCCATTACCACCACCCCTAGATCTTTTTCCTCTTCAGTGGTACATAGCTGCATCCCCCCAAGTTGGTAACCCTTTCTAGGATTCTTTGCACCAAAGTGTAATACTTTGCACTTTTTCACATTAAACCTCAACTACCATACCTCTGACCATTCCGCCAGCTTAATCAGATCATCCTGCAACCCCTTCCAACCTTCTATATCATCCACCACTGCCCCAACTTGGTGTTATCAGTAAACAGACTGATCTTATTCTTGACACCATGCGAGATGTCCACAAATATGTACTCACTGGAGGAAAGGAGAGAAAGGGGAGACATGACAGAAACATTTAAATACTTCAAGGGTATCATAGAATCATAGAATCTTGTTGGCAGAAAAAGACCCTCAGGCCCATCTAGTCTGCCCTTCCCACACTTTCAATTATTCCATTCCCTTCCCTGCAGCCCCTTTCCCATTCCCACAAAACCCCTTATGTCTGTCCCATACCATCTTAAATTCCGTCACTGTTCTGGCTCCTACCATGGACTCTGGAAGCCTATTCCATGTCTCCACTACCCTCTCTGTGAAGAACTGTCCTCTCACGTCGCCTCTGAATCTCTCCCCCGTAGTCTCAAACTATGTTCCCTAGTTACTGCACCATCCTTCCTATGGAACAGACTCTCTGCCTTTACCTTGTTGATACCCGGACATATTTGAATGTTTCAATCATGTCTCCTCTTTCCCTTCTATTTTCCAAGGAGTACAGCCCCAGTTCCCTGCATCTCTGCTCGTACGGTTTCCCCTGCATACCCTGCACCATCTTAGTCACCCTCCTCTGAACCCCCTCCAACCTGTCCTTGTCCTTGCTCAGATGTAGCCTCCAGAACTGGTGTGGCCTCACCATGGCTTTGTAAAGGGGCATCAGTACCTCACTTCCCCGGCTAGTGATACCCCTGCCAAGACACGCCAGCATCCCATTTGCTTTTCCCACTGCCCTGCTGCATTAGTTGCCCGCCTTGAGGTTACTAGATACTATTACTCCTCAATCCTTCTCAATAAGGCACAAGAGCGTGGCATAATCCACAGAAAGAGATGCTTAAGGACAAGGTGGCATGATATGAAGCTGGAAGAGGGGAGACAGAGGGGAAGTGAGGGAATATTTATTCACGGAAAGGGTGCTGGACACCAGTAACAGCCTCCCAGCAGAGGTGGTGGGTACCGAAACGGTAACAGGTTTCAAACATGCATGGAATAGACATAGGGGGACCTTAGTAAGAGTGAGGGCTGGGGGGAGGGGTTGAGGTCGAAGATCAATTAGTCTAAGGTAGCACAGTAGGTATGGGACTTTAGGGCAGACTAGGTGGGCCAAGAGGCCCTTTTCTGCTGACAGCCTTTATGTTTCTATGGAGGCGTTTGTGAGTAGGATGATTATAATTGCCCCCTGCTGGCCTCAACAGACTTGGTTTCCTCTCTTGAACAGACTATCAATCAGCACACCGAGAATCCTCCCACACAGGATAGACTTACTGACTCAGGGCTCACCAGGTTCATCCTGACCTGCACTCCCCCCTTCAACTTCAGGCCTAAGTCTAGAAGACATAGTAGTGAACAGGCACAAGGTATCTCAGAGTTTCTGAAGTACTTTAGCTGCCCATAAATCTTCCACCAGGAAGATTTACACAGCCAAGTGGAAAAGATTTTCTGTCTGGTGCTTCCAAACCTTCATGGACACTTTAGGTGCCCACCTGACAAGGTTCTCGAGTACTTGCTGGGCCTTTCTGATGCTGGCCTCTAGTATTCCACAATCAAGGTTCACTTGTGTGCTATTTTTGCATGCCAGGAGCCCATCGGTAGCCTTTAACTAGCTCAACTGCAACTGTTTAAAAGGTTCCTTAAGGGCATTTTACACACAAGGCCCGCATCCGGAAGCTGGTAGCTTCCTGGGATATCAACATTGTGTTGGACACGCTCACCCGGAAGTCCTACGAGCCTCTTGCAACTTGTGAGCTCAAGTTCTTAACTTGGAAAGCAGCTTTTCCAGTGCCATCACTTCTGCTCGTGGAGTGTCTGAAATTCATGCCTTGCTCACAGATCCCCCCCCCCCCCCCGGTACTGTTTTCCACAAGGACAAGACAGTTCTCTGCACACACCCTAAGTTCCTACTGAAAGCAGATTCTGAGATCTGGATAGCGAAAAAAGTGAAAACAATCGGGGTCTTTTGCTGTTTTTTTTTCCCCATCACCTAGTACCCAGATGGTTTGGACTTTTGTTCTGATTGTTTCAGGGTAGAAAGGTCTTGGGCCACAGTGGTGCCTTTTGCTAGTTTGGTGAAAAAATATTAATCCATTTCAGAGTTATAAGGGTTTGATATTTCAGTTCTGAGCAGGCCAGATTTGCCAAGACTTAGGACAGCCAAACCATAAAGTTTTTTTTCCTTTTGCTGCTTGGAGGGTGGGGGTGGGGTATTAGTTGGAAACCCTAACAGCACATTTCCCTACTTCTGTCAGTTTAATCCTAACTGGTGCATTAACACATTTTTTTGCAATGAATAAATACGTACCTGCATATATATATATACACACACACACACACACACACACACACACACACACAAGAACCTCGATTATCCAAACCAAATGGGAGACAAGGGATTTGTTCGGATAAGCGAGTTTCCATTGATTTAGATGGTGAAACTAAGAAGCTTGGACATACGCAGTCACATAAAAACAGAAACAAAAGAGGTTTCAAGCAAAAATTTGTTTTATTTTGTTGGAATTCATTTTTATTAAATTAGCAGAAATGAAAAAAGTTAAAGAAATATAAAAATCTTGAATTTTTTTTTTTTTAAATATTCATTGATCACTTTCTGTTTTGCGGCTTCATTTTGTTTTTTTAAAGCCTTCTGTTTCAATTGGCGTAACATAAGAGTGTGTAGGTAATCACACTCTTGTTGAGTCTTGAGCCAAAGGATACAAGTTTCGGAAGCTAAAAACAGCTTCAATTGCTGTGGATAGAACAGTCACATTGCCATCCTCTGGATCATCGCCCTCTATCGGCCCCTGTTTGGACTGCTCCTCAGATGCTACTGCGATTATGTAGGCATCAGCCAATACCCCGTTGCCATCATCATCTATGTCTGCTTCTATCCACTCTGCAATGTTTCCCTCGGGAATCTGTAACTGGTCAGCCAGCGGACTTAGCCCATTCATAGCTTCGTCCTGCTGTGAAACTTCAATGTGCTCATCCGCGCGTGAAAGCACTTGTGAGCGGCTCTAGCATTTCTGGATGGCGTCCACTCGTACCTCTGCCCATGATTCTGAAAGGAGGTAACAAGCATCCTTTATTGTTACTTTTTTAATGACATCTGCAAGTGGCAAACTCTCATTCTCCTCGCACAGAACATTGCTTAGTAGTTTCCCCTTATAGAGTTGTTTTAGTGTTGCCAGGATTCCTTGGTCAAGGGGTTGAAGCTTGGCAGTAGTGTTCGGTGGTAGAAATATGCACCGGATGCTAAGGTAGTCTGTGGTCAGCATTCTGTGTCCGGATGTGCTCCCGCATTATCATTTAACATGATGGCTTTCTGTGGGAGCCCCAAAGATCCTAAATGTGAGCACACAGAGGGTACAAAGTTAGTAAAGAACCAAGCTTTAAACAGTACTGCTGTCATCCATGCACTGGACTGAGCTCGGTTAAAGTACAGGCAATGAGTCCATATTTATGTGCTTAAAGCACCGAGGTCTAAGGGATTTGTCAATAACCAACAGTTTTAATTTATGACCACCAGTTGCATTGCAGCAACCAAGAATAGTGAGCCGATCTTTATTTTTCTTGTGTCCTGGAATGAACTTTTCAGACGAGCTGGCTAATGTTTTGTCGGGCAACAGTTTACAATAACAACCAGTCTCATCTGCATTACAGATTTGCTCCAGGAGCAGACCTTCATTTTCAATTGTTGCTGCAAGACCATTTCTGTATGGGGCAATTGAATCATCGGCAGCCTGCAGACATAAGCTCCCCAGCAATGGATAGTAGACTAATCCCATGTCAGGCTTTAAATCACTGAAGCCAGCCTTCACTAGCCTTAAAGGTATCGTCTTCTCCATTTAAATTATGATGGAACTGCATGGCTTTGTGCTTCAGGATTGGCCCAGATATCGGGGTGTCTCTTACTCTATTTTCTATGAACCAGAGGTACAAAGTCCTGTCGAGCTGCTCGTCCTGGCAAGTCTTCATGGTCTTACGTTGGTCAGCGCCAGATGTGTTTTCTATCGTAGCCGCGTATGCCGTTAACTTATCTCTTGCTTTGTGCAGGTCAGACACACTGGATTTCCCAACGCAAAATCACCTGGAAACAACAACAGTCTTCTCCCCACTGTCTACGCAGTCCAGAATACAAATCTTTTGGGAGATATCGAGAATGCATCTCTTTCTTTTCTTGCCACCCATTGTTCAGCCCAGCTGCTCCGCAAACAGTGCTTTAGCTAGCTTAGGTACCTTAAGTAACTTAAGTACTGTACCTGTTAATTAGACACTAATTATGTACTGGCAGCTGAAAACGGTTAGCTGAAAATGGTTAACACTTGAGAGAAAACTAGACAACATTAGTTTATATCGTTTATGCTTCTGTTCAGCAGAGAAAAAGCAAATCGAGTGAATGTATGAAGAAAGGTGGGGGACACGATACAGGTTCGGTTAATCTGGAGATTTGGTTAAACGGGGGTCAGTTAAACGAAGTTGTACTGTACGTATGTGTATATATACTTATATGTAACACACACAACAGTAGTGGTGGTAAAAATAAGAGAAAAATATCTTACCTCCTACCTAGTGACATCAGTAACAGCAACATATCAAAAAATATTTGTTATGTTTGTCACAATTGATATTTTTAAGGTTACTGTAATCACAGTGGAATACTGAACCAGCTTTCACAATGCCAATTACATCACAATGCCTAGTGCAGCAGTGAAGCCAGCTGTTAAAAATAAAAGAAAAACAGCAAAATCTTCAAACTGCAGATTTAAAAGCTATAACTTGTAAACTACTATTGTATATACCAAATATACAATAACCTGACTCAGCAGGCAATTTATCATCACTTGTGAGCTGGCAGAACTTTCATCTCTCACTTGTGGCTCTTCCACTCATGAGTTACGGTCCTGCTCCCTCACACTTGAAGAAAACTGCATATTTTGAGTCAGACCATTGCATATCCCCACACACACACACACATATATATATATATATATATATACACACATATGGCAGTACAGCCTGGAGGTTAGACTAACAAGCTGTGAATGAGCTTGGTACATCCAGCTGATCTGGGTTTGAGTCTCAGTCACAGCCTTCACATGTATGCTGTGTGACTGACTCTAAGTCATTTAACCTCCCCAGTGCTCCGGGTCGCCCCAGAAAACCGGCACTTGTGCCGAGGGACTTGTCTGGTTACCAAACAGTAATATAGAATATAATATAATAGTGTTTTTATATATATACATATATATAATATATACTTACAAAACGGGTAGGGAAAATAAGTGAAACTCCTGTTCCATGATTGGATAAAACACCACATGACCAGGCATTTTCCCACAATAACTGCACGCCTCCCACTATTACCGCGCACCTGCACTACTGTGCATCCCTCAGAACCTTCTCACTAGCTGGACTGGCAGTATAGCCTAGAGGTTAGAGTAATGAGCTGTGAACAAGCTTGGTACATCCAGCAGACCAGACCTGGGTTTGATTCTCACAACCTCCACCTGCATACTATGCGACTCTGAGCAAGTCACTTAACCGCCTGGTGCTCCCAGGTCACCCCTGAAAACAGGCACCTGTGCCTAGTGGGCCTTACCCAGTTACCAAAGACTAAAAATAAAAAAAAATAAAAAAACTAGCAGCAAGGGCACTACACCTGGCACACACAGGCTGCCATAACCAAGTAAATCATTCTATGTATCTGTCCCACTCTGCAAACAGTTATCTGGTTGATCCTACCATGATTGTGATAGGTAGACAGTAATTAAAAAAAAAAAAAAAAACTTTATCTGGTTGATCCTGCTATTTTTGCACTGTTTGAGGTGTAAAGACTTTGACTCATTTTCCAGTGTAGTGTTACCCAGTGGTGTTCACTGTGGTAAGAAAATGCTGCCAAAGGTTTGCAATGATGAAGGTTTTGTTCAAAAGCATGTAAGGTCCATGATGTTAAGCTGAGTTTAGTTACTTTTGTGTAAACAATATGAAAATGGCAGGATCAACCAGATAATTTTTTTTTATCACTTATTAGCTATCAAAATAATGGCAGGGAAAACTGTAATTTCTGCCAGACAAGGTACGATAACTTTTTGCCCCCACCCTCAAAAACATTTCTTGCCATTTTATAAGACAGATAATCCACTACAGAGCTGGCGGTCATGATCTGATATATGTACGCCTTGGATCTGCCCTGTGCTGGATTATCTATTACATATGCATACAGATATACATATAGAACCAGCCTAAATTTTCCTGGTGATTTGCATATATATCCCTTGATGCGTTGCATTATAGAAGTATGTGTGATTTTGTATTTCTTACATATACATTATATATATGTGTATAAAATGTAGGTGAGAATGAAACCTGGCAGATGAATGATTTATTTCTATGGCTAAAAGACCTAAAATGATAATGAATAAGGAATATGCCATGGCCCCAGGAGAAATATTGCTGTTCTCATTGGTTCAACAATATCACACCACAGGAACAGGAGGCCCTCAAGGAGTTGAGTGACCTTACGGGTATTACCATCAAACCCTCCGACAAGGGGGGGGGGGGGGGGGGTAATATTGTTCTTATGAATAATTATTTTTATGTGCTTAAAGTTCAAGAACTCCTAAATGTAACTGATGACTATGTGAAATTAAAAGCAAACCAGACTATGACATACCAAGGGGAATTAAGGCAGTTAATTACAAGGGCACTGGAAAGGGGATGGGTCACGTGTGAAGAGGCAGGATTTTTTACAGTCTCAATTTCCAACAGTCCTGACCTTTTATGTACTGTCCAAAACCCACAAAAATGTGAAAGGTCCTACTGGTAGGCCCATAGTTTTGGGCACTGGGTCTAATACCCCAAATCTGGGTATATACTTAGATTACCAACTACAGCCACTCATTATCACTTTGAAGTCCTACATTAGGGATACAAGGAGCTTACTACATAGGTTACAGAGGTTCGTGTGGGATGCCAGATAACTGTGGCTCACAACTGATGTCAATAGTTTGTACATCAGAATCCCACACACAAAGGGTTGGAGGCAGTAGAATTTTTCCTAACCAGGCAAGCAGATCCATTACTGATATCTAAACAATTTATCCTGGAAGGGCTAGAATTTGCCTTAAATAAAAAAAAAATTTTTTTGACAAATAATACTATCTCCAAAAACGAGGTATAGCGATGGGGGCATCTTTTGGCCCCTCCTATGCCAACCTCTATATAGGGTACTGGGAGGAGATTCACATCTATAATGAAGTGCAAACCCCCCACTGTAAAAGTATTGTGGGGTGGATGTGCTTTATCGATGATATTCTCTGTATCTGGATGGCACCATGGAGGAGGTGAATAACTTTTTACAATATCTAAATACAAGCGGCTTTAACTTAATATTCACCTCAATAACTGATCATAAGTCGATAGATTTTCTAGACATCACTCTCCGCAGCATCCCAGAAAGAGAATCTCAACATGTAGCTACAGAAAACCAACAGCAGTGAATACTATACTACATTATAAAAGTGCACACTCTGAGATACTCAAGGATTCCATACCCTATTCTCAATACATGCGAATTCAAAGGAATTGCTTAGATAAACACACATTTGAGGTACAGGCCGGGGAATTAACTAACAGACTTTTAAACAGAGGGTACCAACAGTCAACATTAGATCAAGCACTTGACAAAGTACGATTATTAAACAGAAATGATCTATTGGTCATAAAACAAAGAGAGAGATGCAAGAGAACGTACAGAGTATACTGGTCTTGGATTTTAACCATGTGGCAGGTCAGATTAGCAATACTGTTCATAAATATTGGCCAGTTTTACAATCTGACAAGAACTTACAGGGATGTGTAGGTACAAAACTCAGTGTCACATTCCAGAAGGGAAAATCATTAGGAGATATTTTTGCATCTAGTCATTTATCTCCGCCAAACACACAACGGTCTGGCTACCCCAGCCAAGGTTCCACAAATGTGGTTTTGTAATGTGGTCACCTATGTATCAGAGGGCAATCTCTATAAAGACCTGTACCAAAGAGATCTAAGCATAGAAATAAAAGTTTTTAAACTGCAGAAGTACTTTTGTGGTGTACATAGTATGGTGCCCATGTGGACTCCAATATGTAGGCAGAATGAAGAGATTCTTAAAAACTAGAATCCAAAAACATGTCCGTGCTATATACAACAAAAACTATGATAATGCAATTGGGGCACATTTTGGAGTTGCCCATAACTCAAATCCACCTGGCCTTAAATTTACAGCCTTGAAGTATGTGCCACCTTTACCCAGAGATGAAGACAGACTTAATGTCTTTCTACAAAAGGAAAGTAGATGGATCTTTCACTTGAAGGCACTGAGTCCACACGGTATTAATGAGGAAGTGGACATTACACCTTATTTAAAATGGATACCATGCAGTTGTCAATATTTTTGATTTTGTAAACTGTTAGTTAAATATACTGGTATCTTATTTTGCATCCCTGTTTTTGTTCTCTTGTAGCTACACTAATAGAAGAACCTTTTCTTCTGTGAAAAATACATAAATACCGTGACCATCCAGGGGTTCCATGAACCTGGAATATTAACATTGGACATTTTAAGGAATATTATGTCTGACAACTTTTCATATGTTGCTGTTCTTATTTTCTCCTTTCATCTCCTCCCCTCAATTCAGCTTTCCTTCCCTTTATCTTTGTCTTGATGTTCTCAATACTCTCTCTCTGCTTATTACCTTTTGAGACCTGAATATTACTGAGCAGATCAATTGTGTTTATATACGTTACACTGCGTTTAAGTATTCAAGTAAAAGGTAGCTGGAGTTCCTCAGATGACTGTATGCATGGTTCCAAAAAGTTCTATGCTTAAAAACAAACATAAAAAAATAAATAATTCCTGTTGTTCATTACATATGAAATAATGGGCAGAACTTTGTTATCACAAACAATCAATGTGAGAAATGCTTATGTCCTGTGTAGTAAGGCATGCTTGTCTAGGGAATGCAGTGTAGTGGGTATAATTCATAAACAAATGATAAATGTTTTGAACTGAATAAATGGTAAAACATATTGTAAATTAAGCATTTAATATTTACAGTTGTTGGTCCTACTTACTCTGCCATCACTTCTTAGTTTTAGCAAATACACCCCCTATGTTTCTTTCTTGGATACAGTATGCAAAAATGTATATAGAGATTAATTTAGAATATGCATAGGAACCTGAATATCCAGTAATTCATTCCTTAAAAGTAAGAGCCATTTTTGAATGGGAACCTTAAACTCATTGGGAATAAGTAACAGCTAAATAAAAATCAATAATAAACATAACACTTTAAGTATGATATCAGTTGAATACACACTCTTTATTCCCATTCCCACCATGTGGGGGAGTATTAGGCTAAAACCAAAAATATTACGGTAAGATACTTCTTAGATTAAATGTTAAGTATTTGTACTTTGACAATATTAATGAAAAAACAATAATGACAAAGTTTTTGAACTGTAATATGGGTATCTTTTTACAGATCTATTATTTTACTTTAACCATTGTTTTTCTGATTTTACAAAATTCAATGCATGTTTTTAATTTACTGTCATTTTAAGATCACTTTTTTAATTAGAGGTCTGTAACAAGGCACATACACACCCACTGAGGAAAACCCAATGGTCGAAGTGCTGGGGCTGCAGTTTGGCGTGTTTATCCATGACCAACCTTCTTTTGAACCTGCAATAAAACTGCATTAAAGCATACTCCTGGAGTGCTGGTCATTTTGTTTCTACTTGGGATGGTTTGCAACCTTTACCATGCACCCTGTGCCTGTCTCCTGAGCACAATTTGCTTTTCTTATTGAGTAAAACAAATCCTGTATTCTGATTCATCCAAACAGGTCACCTAACCACTGATTAATCCCCAGTATACCCACAGTTGCCTTGCCAGATCACAATATCCTGACAGCAATGTAAACTGACCTAATAAAATCACTCCACCATACAAACATGTAGCAATATGGCAAATTTCACCCACAAACAGCAGAATTTCACCCGAGAACTGCGGAATTTCGCCCCCAAATAGCAGAATTTTGCCAAAATCTCTAACAGCAGTTGCATCCTCAGAACAAATCCACCTAGTGGAAAACTACAACTACAGCATCCTCAGTAGACAATATCCATTAGGCAGAAGGACAATTTTATTACAACTGCATGTTGACAGGGATTTATTTTAATATTCCTTTAGATAAACCTCTAACATTGACATTGTCCATGTTATAAGAGGATTAACCCACTCCTGGGCATGAGTTTACTGAGCATTAATCCATGCCTGGGTGGTTAAAGTTTCTCAGCCTGTGGCCCCATGCCTCACAACCCCCCCCCCCCAGGCATGGATTAATGCGCAGTAAACCCATGCCCTGTCATGGGTTAATCCCTCCTTATAAAATGTAGGTGAGAATGAAACCTTGCAGATGAATGATTTATTTACATGGCCCAAAGACCTAAAATGATAATGAATAAGGGATATGCCATGGCTGCAGGAGAAATATTGCTGTTATTTTTCACAAGTGCTGTTTGACCTTATCGCAGATCTTTCTCCTGGGACCATGGTATATTTCAGTTATTCAATGCTTGATTTTTTTGATTTGCAGTTTTCATTGTGTTTTTATTTTTAATTTGCTTTTAACAAGCTTTTTAGTTTTTTATTTGTTTACTGTGATTTGGATGGCAAAGTGGCTGGTGAGAGTCTCATGATGGAATGATGCAAGATGCTACACTAGTGTGACATGCATCATGCATCTCCACATTGTGGGTTGTATCTGGGGGTGTTTGCATTCACCATCTAAGCGACCAGCCTCAGCCTGTAGTGACACTAAGCATGAGTGCTGCTGTTAGACGAAAACTGCATGTAAAACTTGGTTGGAGAGGAGGATCCTGTGTGTGGGGCTTACAAGGAAGCAGTGACTTCAAGAATGACAGCAGACAGCATGATTTTATGTGAAGTACTAAACAGAAAGTTTAACTTACATGTAAAGCAGTTTTGGGGCAGTTTGTTTTGTTTACTTTGGAGAGAGAAGAAATCATAGGGAGAAAGTGAAAGTGATTTTTTTTTTGGTGCCTACAAGGTTATGAAAGTTTCAGGGGGAGCTGGTGTGCAGGTCCACAGGATTATTCTAACTGGGCATGCTCGTGCTGCGGCTCCAATCAATGAGGGGTTACAGTGAGGATATTTTTCCTCATGGGAATCCAGAGTGAGAATATTTCCATATTCTCAGTCTAGATGGGGAGAAAGAATAAAATATCAATGGTAAGTGCCACTGAATATCCTCACAAGTGTTGGATAAATCATTTATCACCACTTTAGGTTCATCACAAAGGAGATATTGACCAATGGTAGAGCAACCTGACCAATGCCTGATAACATCACAATGGCTTCTGCTGCACTCAAAACAGAACAGTGATGTCAGACAGAAACAGTTTATTCTTCACTAAATGAACTAATCTAAAAGCTGTACAATTTATAATCCATTGTATAAATTTTACACACATTGGCCTCACTCAGAATATGCCATTTATCATCATTTGTGAGTGGGCAGGACTTTTATAACTCAGTTGTGGCTCTGCCACTCCTGAGTTATGGTCCTGCCCCCTCACTCATGATGATAAATGGCATGTTCTGAAAAATATATACACACACACACACACACCTCTCTCTTTATCTATATCTACATACATACACACACACACAAAATATTGTTTGAAAAAAACTGCATTAATGCAGAAGTTAGGATTCAACTTAACAAATGTATGAAAATGTGGCCTTAAGGTTTCCAACCCTAACTCCTCACCCCCCATCCCCCAAACAGCAAAAGGTAGTAACACTGGGGTTCCAGGTCTCTGGAGTCTTGGTGAATCAGTGGTGGGGTCTTCCTTGGGTTTGTCAACCCTAATGCCCACTCCCTCCTCTGAGCAAACAAGGTTACACATGATCTCTTCTGTTCAGAGAAGTCCCAAAGATTCTGTTGGTAACCCATGATGAGACCTGATTCTCTACCTTTAAAGAGTATCAATATGAGGCACTGGCTTGGAGCTGTGCCTCGGACAGAAGACTATGGGCTGGGGGAGGGGTGAGCATTAGTGTTGACAACTCCAAGGAAGACCCCAAATCCTAATGTTTTATCCTTTTGCTGCTTGGGGGGTGGATGTGGGGACTTAGGGTTGCAAACTCTAATTCCCTTCTTTAGTTGCATTAAACTGAACCCTAACTGGTATTTTGCAAATAACTTCCTTTATTTTTGAGACAGTGAAATTGTATCTTCATTTACACAAAATGCAGATGTGTAGGACCCTCTGGGCTCTGTGCCAAGGGATGAGTCCATCTGTCTACAGAAGTGCAGGACCCTTTCAGGCCCTGCAGTTCCATGTGGCAATGGATGTCAAGGATTTATGGGTCTGTCTGATGGGCTGCAGAAGTGAAGGGCCCTCTGGCCATGCACTTCCACGTGGCTACAGACATGCAGGGCAAAGAGTTAATCTGTCTGATGAAATGCAGGACACACTGACAGCCATGGGTACAGAGGTGCAGGGCCCTATGCCCAGAGAAGATTTCTCTTCACTATATGGTATATATGGTACTTGGGCCCATGCAGGCAAACTTCCACCTTCCCTTCCCAGGGTGGGGTGGGGTGGTGGTGCAGCATGGCAGCGCCATCCCCCCAGCTGGCTCACTGAGTTTGCCTCCCATCTCAGCTCAACAGCATGGGATCACAAAGCAGCACCCATTGGAGGAATTTTTTTTTTTATAATTTTGGACATCAAATTTTAAAGATACTTATTTTATGACTCCCCCTTATAAACATGATATGTAGCATTTATAGAACACTGTCCAAAATGTCATTTTGCACCACAAGTGTGAAAACCCATTTGACCAGGATTTGAAAAAATGATGCCAGTCATGTTTATGAGCTGGTGTGAAAAAATGGCTATGTTGAAAGTCTGGAGTCAAAGTATTGAATATTAGCAAAGTTATGAGTGAACGTTGAACTATTTCAATGTTCATTCATAACTTGGTCACTTTACCATCCGAGTTTAACTCCTTTTTCACCTTCTCTCTTGTCTCCTCACTCACCTCCTTCTCCCCCTCGCTCACCCTCTGCTCCCCCTCTCCAGCCATCCTCTCCTACTGCCGGTGTCTCCTTCTCCCCGTGTCCCCCAGTATTGTTCTTGATGCCCTCCTATCACTCAACCCATCTAAAGGCAAGAGTCCTGATGGGTTGGACTATAAGCTCCTCTATTTCTCAGCACAAGCTATTTCCTCACCTCTTGTTGACATCATAAACCTATCTTCCTCTCGTGCCTCTGTTCCCTCAGACTGGAAGCAGGCTATTATTATTCCCCTCCCAAAAGGTGGTTTGGTGACCGCTCCACTACTGGTAACTACCGTCTTAACTCCCTTCTTCCTATCCTTGCTAAACTACAGGAGTGCATCGTGCTTTCTCAGCTCACTCCCTTCCTTGACTGCTCTTCCTTTTCTGCACCTTACCCTTCAGGCTTCAGGAAGTACCATTCCACATCTACATCCCTCCTTAGACTCATCAATTCTATTCTTATGGGCATGGACCAGGACCACATCAGCTCCGCCATTTCTGTCGACCTGGCTAAGGCATTTGACACAGTCTCCCACCCCCTCCTCCTCTCCAAACTCTAAGCTGCACTTTAATGCACTGCTGCTGGTTGGTTCCACTCTTACTGGGGGCCCAATCTGTGAAACTTGAAGACACCCTCTCCCCATACCACCCTATCACCACTGGCGTCCCGCAAGGCTCAGTACTTGGACCACTTCTATTTCTTCCAGTATTCCTCAATGACCTCCCCTCAGCCTGCTCATCTGCATCCATTCCCATGTATGCAGATGACACCATCCTGTTTACCTCTGGCCCCTCCACTGCTGACATAGCATCCAGTCTCCAGCTTGACTGATTAATTTCAGCTCTAGTTACACTCCAACCAGCTATTCCTGAACACCAAGAAGATGCTCCATGTCCTTTGGCATGAGGCAGAGACTCTCTAGGCTCCCAAGTCTCCTTTTTCCCCTATCTTGCATGGGTCCCTGCTGGAGGATGTCTCTTCCTTCAGGTATCTTGGTGTATGGATTGACCATCACCTCAGATACCAAGGTGACTGGGGAAGCAGACTGGGCTGGGGGGGGGGGTCAAAAAGGGTCTGAATCACCTTCCAAAATTTATTTATTTAGCTTTTGTTGACCAGATAAGTACACTAGACAAGTTATATGCCTATTTTCAGGTATGACCCGGGAAAGTACAGTGAGATGCAGGTTCATACAGAGGACAGCATGACACAAGTTAGACAGTATACACAGTCAAAATAGAACCATGTGACCATAACCAGTAGACAGTAAGCACAGTTAAGATATGTACAAAAATATAGATACACCAAGGCAAATGGCAGGAAACTTGCTGTTATTCTGGAGGTTAGCCTCAAAACAGAGGGACTTGGTGGTATAAATGGCCTTAGTGCAAGAGTTTCTAAGTGCCTGTAGGAGAGGAGATCCTGTAGGGAGTGGGACAATTTGTACTTGGTCTCGAGCCTTACACAAGCTGACGAGATCACAGGTGATCCAGGGGTGTGTGATGATTTTACCCTGGATTTCCTGATGGTGGCATGTTTACCCCAGACAAAAGTGAATAATGAGTTGAACAGCCAAATCACTGTCTGGGGTGGTGATCATAGGGGTCCAGTCAGTAGCAGCCAGGCTGCTCAGTAGAGCCTCAATGTTCAGTGACTGGGGGGACCTAGACCAGATGTACTTTGGAGAGAAGGGAGGCAGTGAAACTTTTCTGACATAGAATATGGTCACACAATGGTCACTGAAGGCATCTGGCAGTATACCTGCTGCAACCATGCCATAGTGGTGTGAGGTGCGGTGATAACCCAGTCCAGGAGGGTGCGGTTGGATGAGTAAGGACTGAGTTAGGTGGGCTCAGTGAGGAGTTGTGAAAGGCTAAGGGACTCAGTCCTATGGGCAGTCAACCCAGTGGTCAGTGAAAGCCAATTAATGCTGAAGTCACCCATGTGGATGAGCTCACCAGCAGAGGAATGTGAGGTAACAGTTAAGACTGAATCCACCAGAGAAGAGGAGGACTTACCTTATTTTCTCATATCAGTCACCAGTTCCAGCAGCAAGATGCGTTTTCCATTAGAGAGTGGATCTATGTTGTTGGGGGGGTGGAGGGTGCTGAGTGGGGTATTGCGGTAGGGTGGGGGTGTAGAGGGGAGATCGGTGAGGGAATGTTCTTTTTTTACAGGTTAACTTAAAAATAAGAAAACTATGATGGACATTTTTTTTTTCCCATATAGGTTTCTCTCCCTTCCTTCCCAGGCTGGGTGGCTGTATCAGCCCTGTCCCCACATTGTTCTGCCATCCCAAGTCTCCCCTACTCCTCCGAGACCAGGCGAGCTGTTGGTGCCTGCGGGGCAGGCTTCAATAAGCACTGACCTCCATTGTTTCTCCTCCTGATGTTCTTCCTGGGCATGTCTGGATGTGCAATGAGCACGGCAAGCACGCTCCACCTCCTCGGAGGTGCTCTCAGAACTCTGTATGCCAGCCCTTCTCTGACCTGTGAGACTATGCATGTGCTGCCATCTGGATTCCTCCAGGTGGCAGTCGAGTGACAAGCCACAAGATTCCCCCCTCCACGGGGCAAGACAGCTGTCCTACGGATGCTCAGTCTTCCCTCCCAGGCCGAGCCCCTGAGCAATCAGATTCCATTCAACCAGTCATGCCACTGGGCCAGAAAATGGGGGACAGTTTTATTTAATACCAGGACTTTGCTGACACTGGGGAGTGGGCACCCTAGTGTCAGGATACTGTTTGGCAGCACCAGGAGTGGGTACCTCAGTGCCAATACCTATATTTTGGGGGATGGGCAACCTGAAAGGGAGGGGGTTAGAACAATGTGATACCGGGGGTGAGCACCCCAGTCTGCATAATACAGAGTATGTTAAATATTAAAAACACTGGGCTGAGGGCAGGCGACATAACCTGGAGGGGAGGGGGTGACCAGGCAGTACCAGGGATGGGCACCCCAGTCCACTTTTATTATATTCAGTAAGGGATTGGGAAAGAATGAGGGAGGACTGGCTGAGCAGGGAAGGGAATAAAAAAATAAAGAGATAGATAGATACTCTATGAGAGAGAGAGAGAGATGGACAGCTCACTGCAAGCACACAAGCCAGTGGCACGCCTCCATCTGTGGCTGCAAATGTTAAGAAAGCCCCCCCCCACCGTTCCCGTACAGAGAATGTGGGTGAACAACTCCTCTCACTAAGCTGGGCACCCTGGATTTTAGTGAGTCCCGAAAAGGTATTTTTGGCATTTTTTGTTTAAATAAGCACCAGAATCTAGCTAAACGGGTTCCATTTTTCCTAGTTTCAAGTGTTTGTTTTTTGAAAATCATCATTTATATATATTTTCAATAAAAATAAGATGACAACTGTCACAATTGATATTTTTTCTCAGAATTGATGAATCATGAACTATAAAACCCTCATGATCAATATGTTTTATCATTCATATCAGAGGGTTATCCAAACCAAAAACCCTATTGAGCATTCTCAGAAAAAAACTTTTAAATCATTATAACTCTAGAACCATTTAATATTTTTTCATAAAACCTTCGAAAGGCACTACCTCAGAACAGGCCACTTCTACCCTGAAAGTGTCAAGAAACAATTTTATATTGTACAGGCTTGTAGGAGGGAAAAAAAAAAGTATATAAAAAAAAAACACTCACTTTTTCCAAAATCGACTTTCCAGATGTTGGAAACTGTACAAGATTGGGCTAGTCTGTCAAATGCCGCCTATTTTACTAAGGTGCAAATTGGGCATAACATTATATAGAAAAATAGATTTTGATGGCAGATAAGGACCGCTTAGCCCACCTAGTCTGTCCATTTCCCTACCTACAGGATAAGCTGCAGATCCTAGTTAACCAACAGCCTATTTCTTCCTACCCCCTACAAGAATTGCCGTATGTCTGTCCCATGCATTCTTGAATTCTCCCACAGTTTTAGACCCCACAACCTCCGCAGGAAGGCTGTTCCATGCGTCCAGCACCCTCTCTGTGAAAAAATACTTCCTCACATTGCCCCTGAGCCATCCCACCTCTATCTTCAAATTGTTTCCCCTTGTTCTTGCACATTTCTTTTTCTGAAAGATGCTACCCTCTTGGACTTTGTTGAGTCCACTGAGGTACTTAAAAGTTTCAATCCTGTCCCCCCTCTCCCTCCTTTCCTCAAGGGTATACATATTAAGCTCCTTTAGTCTCTCCTCATATGGCTTCTCTTGCAGACCCTGCACCATTTTAGCTGCCCTCCTCTGGACTGCCTCCATCCTGTCTATGTCCTTGCGGAGATAGGGTCTCCAGAACTGGAAGCAGTACTCCAGATGGGGTCTCACCAACTGTCTGTACAGAGGGATAACAACTTCCTGTTTTCTGCTGCTGATGCCTCTCCCTATACAACCCAGTATCCCCCCAGCCCTCCCTACTACCTTCTCACATTGCTTGCTAACCTTAAGGTCATCTGATATGCCCCCAGGTTCCTTTCCATTTTTGTTGTTGTTACTACCTGTCCCCCCCATTGTGTAATCTTCCCCTGGGTTTTTGTTTCCCAGGTGCATTATTTTGCACTTCTTTGCACTGAATCTAAGTGCCATACTTCTGACCATTCCTCCAACCTTGCCAAGTCCCTTCTCATCCTTTCCACACCTCCTTGTGCATCAGCCCTGTTGCAGATCTTTGTATCATCTGCAAAGAGGCATACTTTTCCTTCCAGCCCCTCTACAATATCACTTATAAAGACATTAAAAAGGACTGGACCCAGTACTGAACCCTGCGGTACCCCACTAGTAACCCCCCTTTCTTCAGAGGGGACTCCATTTACAATTACCTTCTGTGTCCTGTTGTCCAGAAAATGTTTAACCCAGGCTACCACCCTGGGACTCACTCCCAGGCTGGTTAATTTGATTATTAATCTTGTGCATGGGACTGTGTCAAATGCCTTGCTAAAAAGGTTAGGTAGGTCATGTCCACAGCCCCTCCCTGGTCTACTACTTTGGTCACCCAGTCAAAGAAATCAATTAGATTTGTCTGACATGACCTTCCCGCTGTGAACCCATGCTGCCTTGGGTCCTGTGCCCCACTTTCCTCTAGGTACTCAACAATTCTTTCCTTCAGAAGTGATTCCATCACTTTTCCTACCACAGAGGTCAAACTGACAGGTCTGTAGTTTCCTGCCCCTGTCTTGCTCCCACTTTTGTGAAGGGCATCACATCTGCTTTCCTCCAGTCCTCAGGTACCACACCATTCTCCCATGATTTGTTAAAAAGGGTAGTCAGTGGTGTCACTAGTTCTCCCCTTAATTGTTTTAGAATTCTGGGGTGAATTCCATTAGGCCTCATTGCTTTGTCCACCTTCAGTTTTAGGAGTTCTTTCAGAACCCTTTCTTCTGTGAAAGGACTGGGATTGACCCCCTTATCCAGAGTGCTTCTCTTAACTGGATTAGGCACCTCCCCCTCCTCCTCTTCTGTGAATACTGAGCAGAAGTATTCCTTCAGTATCCCTGCTTTTTCACTGTCCCCCTCTTCCCACTCACTGTCCTTTCTGTTCAGCCTCACTATCAGTCCCTTTTGTCTTTCTACGCTCCCTGACGTACCTATAAAAGGTTTTATCCCCTTTCTTAACTGAGTTGGATATCTTTTCCTCAGTTTGGGCCTTTGCTATTCTGACTTCCCTCCCTGCTACCTTCTGCCTTAACTGGTACAGTTCTCTGTCCTGCTCCTTCTGTGTTTCCTTATACTTCCTAAAAGCTATCTTTTTCTCCCTAACCTTCCCCGCCACCTCTTTTGAGAACCACAGTGGCTTTTTCTTTCATTTTGATTCATTTATTTGCTTCACACAAAAGCTTGTTGCCTCTGTGATGGCAGTTTTGATGTTTCTCCATTGTTGCTCCTCCCCTCCTTCTAGCCTGTTTGCTAGTACTTTTATAAGGCACTCTCCCATCTTGCCAAAGTCAGCCTTCCTGAAGACCAGTACCCTCACTTTTGTATGGCTTGACTCTGTAGCTGAGTTTATCGTGAACCACACTGTTTGGTGGTCACTTGTTCCCAGATAGCTAACCACTTCTAGATCCGAGATCCTCTTGCTGTCCCCATTTGAGAGTATGAGGTCTAAGATTGCTCCCTCATGAGTGGGTTCCAAAATTAGCTGTCTGAGGCATGCCACCTGTAGGGCATCGAGAATGGCCCTGCTCTTCGATGTGGCTGCAGCAAAGGTGCTCCAGTTAACATCTGGCACATTCAGGTCCCCCATCAACAGTATCTCCCCTTTCTCTGCCATCCTAAGGATGCCTTCCATCACATCCTTGTCCATTCCTTCTCCCAGACATGGGGGTCTGTATCCAAATCCTGTGCGGATTGTGGTGCTATTTCCAGTCTCTAAGGTGACCCACAGTGCCTCCTCTCCTCCCTGTTTACTTTTTTGTTCCATTGCTTTTATCCCTTCCATTACAGAGAGCTCCTCCTCCCCCACCTCCCTGTCTCTCCTGTTGGTTGTGTACCTGGTATGTTAACATCCCAGTCATGGTTCTCTGTGTACCATGTTTCTGTGACTGCTATAATATCCAGGCATCCCTCTTCCATCAAGGCCACAAGTTCAGGGAGCTTGTTGCCCAGACTATGGGCATTGGTACTCGTTACCCTCCACTTCTTGATGGCCTTACCCCTTTTTGCCCCATCCCTGTCCTTATTGCCTTTGTCATGTTCTCCATTTACCCCTGCCCCTTTCCATATCGACACATCTATCTTGGTGTTTACCTCACTTACTACCCTGATTTTTTTTGGGGTGGGGGCTAGGATTTCCCTTGCCTTTTCCAGTGCCTCCCCCTTTGGCTAGTTTAAATGTTTGCCAATGAAGCATTTAAACCTATCACCTAGGATCCTGGTTCCCCTCCCGGACAGATACAGAACACAGCGCCAGTATAGGCCTGGATCACTCTTGGTGGACCCTCAGTCCCCAGTGAAGCCAAATCTCTGAGCTCTGCACCAGTTTTTCAACCACTGATTGTATCCCATGGTGTGAAGCACCCTAGCCTCATCCATGCCATAGACAGGCAGCACCTCTGAGAAGGTTACCGTGCATGCTACTTGTCTAAGGCCTCTCACCAATTCCACAAACTCTTCCTACACTGCTCTGATCCCTTTCTCAGCCAGATCATTTGTCCCTAGGTGGACAATAACATCCAGCTCCCTCCTCCGTGCAGCTGCTCCAGTGATCCTGAGGATTCGCTCCCTGTTCCTCCAAGCCATGGCACCAGACAGGCACCTTACCTACCTCTCCCCTTCCTCCCCCAGTTCTACCCTCGTAACAATGGAGTCCCCCACCAGGAGTTGTTTCCTTCCCCTGTGGGTCTCCTTTGTGGAGGTTCCTAGCATCCTCCTTGGTCTCCACTGTGGGTGCCTCCATAGAGGAACCACACTTTGCCAGAACGGCATATGAATTGTGGAGAGGTACAACTGGAGTGCTGCACTTCTGTTCCACCACCCTCACCCTCCCTGAGCCCACTGTTGTCCAACCACTCCTCTTTCTTGGCAACCTCTGAGGCAACGCCAGTGGCCCTGGTGGTCCCTGGGTGGGAGAGGAGGTCCCCCAAATCCTGTCCAGCTCAGCCTGGAGATGAGCAACCTCCTCCCTCAGCCCAGAGAGGTGCCTACAGATGGGAAAACACCGCATCTTCCAGAACGTCTCACGGAAGACTGCTGCTCCGCAGCCACTGCACTGCACCACTCCCATCATGTCATTTTTCTGGCCCCTTAACCGTTGTTTGGAACATTTACTCTTTCCTCTGCTTTTTGTTTTTCTCCCTACCTACTTACTGCCTCTGTGCCCTTTAAGCTCCTGATCTTCCTGTTCTGAGAAAAGAAGTTCCTATATTTCTCAGTAGACTCCTTACTTGCTCAGAGTGAGACCTCCAGCAGCTAGAGGGGACGGACAGCTACTCTTTTCCTTCTAGGATGGTGAGTCTTTTGTGGCTCTGTGATCACTCACTTCCTGCTTCCAGACAGGAAGTTCCTGTTGTCAGTCAAATCCTGTGCCTATAAAAAGTGGAACTGGCTTTGGGGATGGAAGGCAATATAGTCCCAGTACAGAAGTATAGTTATAACAGCAGCTCCTCCTTCTTGGTTTTCTTTGCACATGCCAGTTCCCAACCCACTTTACCACCGTAGAACCCAGTTCCAGGCTCCCCAATTTATTTAGCAATGTCCTGTGTGGGACAGTGTCGAAGGCCTTGCTAAAATCCAGGTAGACTACATCCACCACCCCTCCCTGATCTACCACACTAGTTACTAAGTCAAAGAAATCTATAAGATTCGTCTGACTAGACCTTCCCACTGAGAATGCATGCTGCTTTGGATCCTGTGATCCGCTATCCTCCAGAAACTTCACAATCCTCTCCTTAAGTAAGGACGCCATTAGTTTCCCCACTATTGAGGTCAGGCTTACAGGCCTGTAATTGCCTGCCTCTTCTCTGCTTCCACTCTAGTGGAGAAGGACCACATCTGCCCTCCTCCAGTCCTCAGGTACCTCTCCTGTCTCTAGTGATGTGCTGAACAGTGCAACCAGTGCTTCCGCCAGCACTTTCCCAGAGTTCCTTTAGTACTCTGGAGTGGATCCCATCAGGTACCATTGCCTTATCTACTTTTATTTTCCAGAGCTCTTCTAGGACTCTTTCCACCGTGAATGGGCTGGTGTCTACTTCCCTTCCCTGAATACCTCTCTTACTGAGTCTCAGTCCCTCACCCTCCTCTTCCCTGGTGAATACTGAGCAAAAGTACTTGCTCAGTATCTCAGCCTTTTCTAGGTCATCCTCCACCCTTTCTTCTCCTTCCTTCTTCAACCTAACAATCCCATTTCCGGTCTTTTTCCTCTCGCTAATGTATTTGAACAAGGTCTTGTCACCTTTCTTAATAGCCTGGGCCATACCTTCCTCTGTCTGTGCTTTAGCCCTTCTAATTATTTTACCAGATTCACTCTGCTTCTCCAGATATTATTCTCTGTCCTCATCCTTTTGTGTTTCCTTGTATCTTCTGAAGGCTCTTTTCTTTTCTCCTACTCTCTCGGCCACTAACTTCGAGAACCATAATGGCCTTTCTTTCTTTTACTCTTCCCGTGCATTTTGACATAGTGACCAGTTACTTCTGTTATGACTCACTTGAGCCTAGACCACTATTTTTCCACATCTCCCCATGTACCTTCTGCTGCTAGGGCTCTTTTGAGATTTCTACCCATCTCCTTAAAGTTAGGCTTCCTAAAATCTAGGACCTTTATCCTTGTACAGTATGGCTCGTCTCCTCCACTGTGGTTACCTTAAACCACACTGTCCTATGGTTGCTGGTACCAAAGGGACTGTCCACCTCCACATCTGTGATCCTTTCCCCACTGGTCAGGATCAAATCCAGTATAGCCTCCTTGTGGGTAGATTCTGCTACAAGCTGTCTTACGTTTGCCCAATTCAGGGCAGTCATGAAGTCCCTGCCTCTTATACTCGCAGTCTGAGTGCTCCAGTCTACCTTAGGAAGGTTGAAGTCACCCATTAGTAGCATACGTGCCAAATATAACTCATGTCAAACTGAAATGAACATAAAGGGCTAGTTTCCAGTGCATATGGTAGCCTGGAATGAAAGAAATAACTTCCTTAGAGGCTTCCATTTGCCCCTATGGAGTTGAACTTTTACGAAGAGCAATTCATGGGTCTGTTTTGAGTTATCTGATTAACTCCAGAGCATGAATGGAGCCCTCTAACCCCATATACTAACCTACCAACCCTTGAGACAGTGGTGTCTTGAATGCCTAATTTAAAACTAAACGGACTCCCAGGTGTAAAGGAGCCACAACTGTCTACCAAAATTTCATTCCTAACATTTTGGGCAAAAACGCTGTATGAATACTCTGTTTTTTACCTGTCCATGGCAATTTTCATTTGTTGGGGGGTGTGAGGACACTGACTTAGCAATAGTTGAAGGCCATTTGGATGGTGACTTCAGGCCCTCATCTACCTCTGTTTATAAATAGATGGACTCCTGAATATGAATGGAGCCTTCTAGTTATATATTTTTATATTGTGGCACAGTAGTGCCACTATAGTTAGGGTTGAGTACCCCATTTAAGGTTAGTGTATGAAATTTTGCAGCTTAATAACTTTGCCACCGTATGACAGATTTGCCTGAAATTGGCATGCATGGAGCGGTACCATAGATCTCTGGATCTGCCAAGTTTCCTAACAGTCGGATATACCGTTGAGGAGCTATATAGCACCATAGAAAGTCATATTTACGCTTTTTTGTGCATTCATTGCTCATGCCTACAGGTCGCACGGTTTGCGTGACCTGTCCAAAAACTTCAGGGAACATGCAGCCGGGGTCTCTGATGTGCCTTTCAAAGATTTCGTGAAAAAATATTAAACAGTTCAAAAGTTATTTAAAAAACAAGTTTCCTATTATAGTCAATGGGAAAAGTTAAAACGTTTAACACTGTCACAAATGCAGTTTTTAGTGTCGTAAATAACTCCTGTAGTGTTGCAAATCTGCCATTTTGTTTTCAGTTACTGGTCACAGAAATGCTTGGCATTTAAATTTGGGATCCTATAAGGACACAATTCTTTTTGTGTTCACCTAGTTGAGTGCTGATAATGCTAGTGATGTCTTTTTTTGGGGGGTTAAACACCCCAGAAATATGTTTCTGAAATTTTTGGAAATAGTGTCGCAAAGTAGTGTCGCTCTTGTAACACTTGTGATTTGAGACATTACTTTACGACACTATGCCCACAAGAACAGGAAATCTTTGCCACCCTAATCACTTTACTCAAACATAGGGACCATCTCTGGTACTCTGCCCATGCAACATCCAAACCTGGGGATATTCATAAATATAAAGCTGCCAGAAATGAGTTAACGCAGGCAGTTAGGAGTGCCAAAAGCAAATACTTCAAGGAAGCTCTCTCCAACACCTGGGGTGATGGAAAAACATTTTGAAGTAACTTGAAAGACCTCACAGGCAAGGACCCTAAGGCACCATCCACCATGCTCGACATAAATGGAACACCAACATCTGACCTGTACACAATCATCTACACCTTTAACAATGCGTTCTCCAATTTGGATAGTGTCCTCCCTTCTAATTTCTTTGATGCCCCCTCTGGTAGCAACCCTCTGCCACTGCTCCTCTCCTACACCCTACCCCACAATTCTACTTCAAGGAGATCCCAGTGCATGAAGCCAGATCCTATATTCGGAAGTCCATTTGCAATGCAGGCTACAGCGGTGACTCCCTTGACCTGACGTTGTTAGTGCTTGTCCTTGATGAAGTCCTTGAACCGCTGAGAAAGATCCTCAACCTATCACTAAGGATGTCCCAGTTCCCATCTCGCTGGAAACAGGCGACCATCACACAGGTACACAAAAGTGGAGACAAATCACTGCACTCCAACTACAGACCTATCTCCATCCTCCCTCCATTGCCTAAGGCCCTGGAGTGCATCGCCTCAGACCAACTAGTCAAGTACCTGGAAAAATACGACATCCAGTGTCCTGAGCAACATGGTTTCCGAAAAGGGCACAGTGCCACCACTACACTATTAGAATTCATGGGCTCCATCCATACCACGCTTGATCAAGGAAACTGTGTAGGGGCAGTATTGATCGACCTCACGAAAGCCTTTGATACTGTGAACCACTCACTCCTACTCAAGCAATTATCAAACATTCGGCTCTCCAATGAAGCGTTGCTCTGGTTTTCAAGCTACCTTGGGGAGAGGGTCCAGCAGGTTAGGATTGCTGGTGTCACCTTGGAAGAAAAGCCAGGTCTTCCAGGGGTCCCACAGGGGTCCATCCTGGGGCCACTACTCTTCAGCCTCTTCCTCAATGACTTTCCTAGTGTCTGCCACCAGAAATTACTGCTCTACGCTGACGACGCAGCCATGTTCACCAACCACCAAAACACAGAGCTCCTCGAGAAACAATTATAGCTTGAATTCATGCACATTGAAGAATGGTTCAAGTCACACAAACTGGTCATGAATTACAGCAAAACAAAGGTTAAGACCTTCTACAACACCAGGAGTAAGTATAAATCCCGTGACGTCACCATCCTAAACCAAACAGGGACCTTACTTGAACACGTTCCTGATTCTAAATACCTAGGTGTTACATTGGACAGCTCACTCTCCTAAAATCAGCACATAGATTCAGTCACCAAAGCCACCAACATCCGTATAGGCCTGCTCTACAGGCACAAGCACTGCATGACTCCTGGCACTCTCCGGTTGGCTATCACAGCTCTGTCACCTCCATCACTGATTATGGGCTAGTAATCTATGGCTCTGCCTCCGCCTCTGCCCTCCGCAGAATTATAGTTGCACTCAACAAAGCATGCAGGCTGCTAACTGGGGCTGACCGACTTACACACACTTGCGACCTGTACACTCGGGCAGGATGGCTTCCTCATCAGCTGGATACAGTGTCAAACCTGCCTCTTAGCCAAAAAAGTCCTCCTCAGGGTCATGCCCCCAAGCATTGAAAAGCTCCTCATTGACCACCACAGCACCCAGTGAACTAGAAGTTCACAACAACTAACCTTCCTTGTCCCCAGATGCTGGACTACCATGGGCCAGAGGGTCTTTTGCCCACAAAGCACCACAGTGGTACAATACTCTCAACAAAGAAACTCTTACTGCTGCTACTTTTGGCCCTTTTAAGAGATGACTCCAACTTAATATCATTTCAACTAGTTGTTGTGACTGCCTCGCTTAATCAGGGGCCCACCGCTCACTGCCCTCCACTTCAGTCTTGACAGCTACTTCTCCCCGCCTTGCCCCCCCCTTCTACCTGCCTCACCTGCCCACCCCCTTGCCCCCTCTCCCTTTCCTCTCCCCCTGGGCATTTCCTGACTTTTATCCCTCCATCCCCTTTAGAGCTCTTACCCTCACCCTCTACCCTCCGACAACAGCCTTTCTACCTGCATACCCCCCTCACCTGCAACGCTTATGTCATGCTACCTAACATTTGGCACATTTTGAATTACTGGAATTTTCTAAGCATCAGTCTCTTGCTTCTTTTTATTGTGTAACTATGTATTATTATGTCTGCCTTTGTATGTATGTATGTATACCCCCCACTCCTTTGACGTGGAACCTTTGTAAACGAGCAGTTCCTGCTCAAAGGTATTTGTAATCCGAGATTTCAATAAAATAAAATAAAAAATAAAACCCAGCTGCAAAAGAACGGTTTGGTCTTTTGGGCTGAAATTTGGAGGGAAGAAAGCCAAGATCCCACAGATGTGCCTTTTCATGGTTTGGTGACAAAATATTAGAGGGCTGCAAAGTTACGGTACTCCAAAGTTGATGATTTTTCCCATAGGCTAACATTACGGCATCAGCCTCGCCTTTTGGGGCCTGTATCTCGGAAACGCTTCAAGATATGGATTTTTCATCAGAAAAATGCTTAGCCCCCAGTTAGGGGATTAAGTACTGACCAGAAAAGTCATAAATTATATGACATTTTAATTTTTTTCCACATTGTACGGTTCCTGAGATATAAGCAATTTAGTATTCCAAGTGTTCATTTTCTGCTCCGAGGCTCATTATTATGCATACATTCTTTGTATTCACTGTGTTTCTCAGTGTAGCTTTTGGGGGAAAAAAGGTGTACGCTTTCGTTACAGTTAGCATTTCCACTTGCGTTTCCATAACCATTTACGTTAGCGTTCCCGTCTATGCCACCATGTGCGTTACCTTTAGCATTTTCGTTTGTGCTTGTGTTACTGTTACCATTTGCATTTCCATTACTGTTTCTGTTTGCGTTTCATTTTGGGTCACCGTGTGCATTACCATTTGTGTTTGCGTACGCGCTTCCGTTTCCTTTGGCGTCATCATTGGTGTTACCATTAGCATTTGTGTTTCCAATTGCAGTACCATGACCATGCACGTTATTTGCATTTCTGTACATGCTTGCGTTTGCATTTACGTTTGCGTTACTGTTCGTTTTGGTGTCATTGCTGTTACTGTAACTGTTTGCATTTCCAATTACGTTACAGTTACTGTTTGCATGTTTGTCACCGTTTGAATTTCTGTTGGCCTTAGCGTTTACGTCTTCGGTTGCATTTCTGTTGTCGACTGCGTTACTGTTTTCTTCTGCGGCGCCGTTGCCTTTACCATTTGCATTTCTGTTTATGTTTGTGTTACCTTTTACCTTTTTCTTACCATTTGCTTTTCTGTTGGTATGAGCGTTTACATTAGTTTTCATTAACGTTTGCGTTTCTGTTGCTGTTAGCATTTGCGTTACCGTTTGCGTTACCATTTCTGTTCTCATTAACGTTTGCTCTTGCGTTTCTCTTACCGTTTCCGTTATCATTTACGTTTGCATCACCACGTGTGTTACCATTTGCGCTTGCGTTTGCGTTACCGTTAACGTTAATATACGACAAAAAAAAATACATGGTGGGAGCGCGGGGCCCAAACCACATTCCATTCACTATTTATAGTGCCCATTCTCAAAAAGAAGGGAAATTCATACAAAAAACTCAGTTTAATGCATTAGTTAGGGTTGTTCCACAGCGACAAAAGCAAGGAAATTCGGTATTAGGGTTGTCACCCCTTGCACTAAGCCCACCCCGTCCCACCAGCAAATCAGGGTGTCTTTGGGTAGTCATCAGTCCCAACTCTCCCACCATTCTCCATACTGCACCACCTCAGCTTGTTTACACATGGGATGGGGTGAGAGTTAGGACAGTCGACCCCAACGCACACTCCGATGCCTGTTGGTGGGGATGGTGGACTTGGGTTGCAAGGAGTGGCAACCCTAACACTGAATTTTCTCGCTTTTGTCACTGTGGACCCTAACTGGTGCATTAAACTGAGTTTTTACATGAATGAATATATATATATATATATATATATATATATATATATATATATATATACATATATACACACACACACACACATATACATATATATATATAATACATATACATATACACACACACACACACACACACACACACACACACACACACACCTAAGCCAAAAGCCTTGAATGTTTGACTAAAAACGAATGGACTCCAGAGTATAATGGAGCCATAATTAGGTTCTGCTGAAACTTATTTTAAACTTCCGCTGTTAAAAGTTGTATGAAGGGCTTAAAACATTGATGCCTATATGTCTGTTTAACATCTTAAATATTTGTCCATTTTAATTTTTTTTTCCAAACTTTATTTTAAGATTCAGCAGAGACATCACATACATATTTGATAGCAACCCTCACCTGTGTAAGGGTATATTACATTTCAGATCTTAGTTGATATTTATACAGATCATAAAGCTGATAGATGGACTGAGTTTAGAAATGGCATAACACATGTCCAATATTGCATTTCCTAAGATGCCATTTCATCTAGAGACTGGTAAGTAGGGGAATTTCCCCGGTGCCCTGGCCAAATGTCCCCTAATTCACAAATATACCACCAACAGCTTAATCTGGTTCAAGGTCAGTTGGCATTCATCTGTATCCCCTCCCTCGGGTCGTGCCTGAAAATAGGCAGAATTTGTCTAGTGCACTTACCCGGTCAACAAAAAATAAATAAATAAGTTCTTATTCCAATACTCCCAGTTCTTCCATGTGGGATGACCCCACCCCAACCCCTCATTACATATATAGTGGCTGCTGTGGTCAACATCTTGATTCTGACAGACCCTTAACATCTCTTGTTATTTTCCTAGGGTGTCCTAGGCTCATCTTATAATGGCCTGGACCTACATTTCATATGTTTCAAATGTTGGGGAACCATGCCTCAGCTAGCGCTTTCTCTCGTGGCCCCCAAATCTTTTGAAATATGTGTTACCTGCCATTGGCTTTGTACTGGGTGTGCTCTAGTTTCATACATTGCAACAGTCGCTTCGCCCATTCTGCTACTGTAGGCATACAGTCTGCCCCCCCAGTGGCTTGCCAGTGCTCGCGCTTCCCTACTATAGAGATCAAGTATACACTCAAAACTCCACATAAATAGATCTTTTTATGAGGAGTTTTGAATCAACACACATACTTGATGCAGTAAACAACCCATTCTTCTAGAATATCAGGGAATGGAAATGTTTTATAGACTATATATTCCTGACATGGGAAGGCACGAGGGAGGATTTAGACAGATTTAGGAACTATATCAACAGCAGAAATCCAGATATACAGTTCTCTATGGAGGCCAGAGTGCAAGACATCTCATTTCTGGAGCCATCAATCTACAAAATGGGACACAAATTAGAAACCAAACTATACAGAAAAGAAACTGATAGAAATACCATCCTTCATTATCTGAGCTTCCATGACCCCAAACTCAAAGACAGTATCCCCAAATCACAAATCATCAGAGCCAGAAGGAACAGCAGTGATGTACAAGAATTTGTAAAAGAGGGTGAGAACATGACAAAAAGATTTACAAATAGGGGGTACAAGAAAGAGAAGGTCCAGGGAACAGTTCAGCAGGTATTAGATAGACTCAGAGAAACATTATTCCATAGGGAGAGAAGGGACAGCACAGAGAACAGGATCGTGCTTTCTACTGCCTAGACACACCTGAGCAGTAACATCCATACAATACTTACAAGGAATTGGCATATTTTCCAAACAGGAGACCCCCCCCCAAAGGTTCAGGGAGTGGCCCCTAGTGACCTCAAAGAAAATTTACACTTAGACATAAGCTGGCCCACACAGCACATGCAACACAGGAACAAATTGAGAAACCGCTGCTACTAGGCCCATTGCAAAATGGAAGTTTTCCATGTGGCCACTGCTTCCAGTGCAATAACACTAGTAAAAATGCATTTTTTGAACATCCATGCACAAACAAAAAACACTGCATCAGACAACATATTAACTGTAGATCAGACCATGTGATTTACGTATTACAGTGCCCCTACGATAAATTGTATGTGGGGAAGACGAAAAGGGAACTAAGAAATAGAAAAAGCGAACACAAAAGTGATATTAGAAACAGTGACCAGAATTGAACAGTAGCTAGACACTAACACAGCAGGCCATTCAGCTATGGCACTGAGATTTTGGGGGTTGGAGAAGGTCAATGAACCACAAGGTATAAGCATCAGCTGGGATGATCTGGTATTAAAAAGAGAGGTCTATTGGATTTACACGATGGACTGCTTGAACCCATGAGTTGGCCTGAATGAGACTTGTGACTGGAACCTATATTGGTGACCATAATTCAAAATAGAGATCATCTTTGTAAAGGATCTGAGTTGGAGAACTTTAACAGAAAACCTAGGAGGGTGATCAGCACAAAGGAACACGGTGAGGCCATGGACATGGGCCTAGAAAGAAAAAAGATAACTTGGACCTGTGGCAAAAAAATGTGGATATTAACAGGAAAGAAGGACCGGCACAAAGGCATTGAATACATTTGGAGTGTGGATTCAAATGATTAAGGACTAACCAGTATTTCATGGACACACAATCTCATATACATGCTTAGAAAATTTGACATCACTTAGAGACTAATTTACTTGGACTCTAAGAAACCGATTACCCTATGGGGGGAATAAGGTCCTAAATATGTCCTTGAGGCTCTATGAGATGGTATAATTATTGGAATTTGTAGGATATTGGATGATTTTCAGATCACTTCACTGTTATGCACACCCCATGAGCTCTCAACCTCTCATTACTACTAACAGTGGATAATGCTAACTGGTGTAAGGTGTGAGCAAGATGTAATATTGTATAGAATTGCCAAGGATTGGATCAGTAAGGTGAATTGCTCCACTATCTGACCTTTTGACCTCCCATGAGGCGCGGAGGAGAACAACTCCAACAACAGGTTCAGTAATTTTAGATGATGCAGAGTAGGACCAATAGGTGGTTTAAAAACTTTTCTATGGGCATCTCTCCATCCCCCTCTGTTATACTCCAGCTCCATGCCCAGTTCAATAATAAAAACAAACAATTTTAATCATTCTTTATAGATCAAATAAGGAGAGAATAATTGCAAGTAATGTGTAATGAAATTTTAAAAATGGGAGCGCTTCCCATGACATGGACACACGAATTTTGAGGAACTGTGTTTTGTGACGGCAAGTAGACGAGGGTGGGGGGCAAACCGCCTTCTGGCCACCACTACAGAGCCTGTATGGTCCCAGACTTTCCATCTTTCTACCACCAGGCCACTGTGACGGCTGTTCTCTCCATTTCCCTAGGAAAGATAAAGAGGGCCATATCCTGGATTGGGCAGGATGACAACGTCACAGCTGATGTTTTTTCTCCCTCCACCGATCACGGTATTTAACCTTGCATGTGAGAGAGTTCGGGCGCTCCCTGCTTCATGGAGATGCCATGAACTCTGCACACAGACTGCCTGGGTGAGTATCATTCATTCTGTGCTTACAAGACATATAGACAACGTAGCAGAAAGCGCTAGACATTTGTTGTACAAAGTGCGATAAAGCGCAGGTATGTGACGGACTGAATGCTTGTTAAAAAAATGTTTTTACACTACTAGTTCAAAACAGAATGGCAGACTAGAAGAGAGAAAGCAGAAACAAGGAGACAGTAAAAAAGTTGAAGCAGTGGCAAAGTGAGCAAGCTGTAAACCTCACACAATAATGAATAAGCTTTGTAGTGATATTTTACCATGAGAAATATGAACCCGGGGGTTAACAAGAGTAAATAATGTGAAGCCTTGAAATAGAGTAAACATAAGCATGAGGATTAGAAAGATCTATTTTAAGAATAAGAGTATGTTGTAAGGCATTTGAAAATTTGAATTCTTGATATAAATTAAGGACAAAAAGCTGACATAATGAGAAAAGTTGGACGTGTTTCTATAAAGGGAGAGACAAGCTTTCAATAGTTGTTAGAAGCTGAGGATAGCAGCAAGAATTATGAAATACCACATGTAAAAGGATTTAAGACAAAGGAACATTTCAAGAGGGAAGCTATGAATACTGTGGATCTATTTTTAGATAACGTGTATTTGTGGGAACTGATTGTGAGTGAGCTGAACACATTTTTAAGCCACCTGCAAAACTAGAAGAATTATGATGTGAATGATTAAATGGTATTGTATGTATCTGTCTGTAGAAAGTGCAATGGCACCAGGAATCTTTAATGTAGTGAGGCTTTTGTAAGGGAGATTAAGAGCCTTTTGAGCAAGTAATATGTTTAAATTTAAAGTGGTATCACTTATTTATTAATTTCTAGAGCTAGAGAAAGAGATCACTTTGACTATAAACTTTCTCTATCTACATGTACAGAGATTTAAAATCAAGATAAAGATCAGGAAATCCATAGGACTGACATGAAGTTCATTCCTTATAAAAAAAAATTTAAGGACTGAAAAAATAATCATTCTAACAGTATTATAAATTGGTTCACTGAAGCAAGGTGAAACTCACTTAGTGTGATTTTGGCATATTTTTACAAGTAGAAACTATATTTATTATATAGCTAACCAAATATGAGGGTTTGGTAAATAGGAATGTTACTGGTTAAAAAATATATTATACAACAGAAACAGGACACCCTCTGAGTGTGGTGGTGGAGACAGTTATGTGTGACTTTTGAATATTGGCATTATGTGAGGAGTAAAAGGATGATTTTATCTGTTTTATTTAGACTCAACACTGTTTGAGCCTGAGGAAGTGGTGACAGTCACGAAACTGTCACCCCATGACTAATTGTGAGAATAAAAATAAAATAGAGCAGTTCTTATGCTGAAAGACTTTTTGTGCAGTGGAGTTCATCCTTTATCACTTGTGCAAGTTAGATGGATTGCTGGACTTGAAGGATGACCCAAACAACTTAAGACAACAGGCTATAACATAGGGCAACCTAAACCTTCATATTTAAATGTCGTTTGAGTCTAGACCACTGTTTTTCCACATCTCCCCCTGTACCTTCTGCTGCTAGGGCTCTTTAGAGATTTCTACCCATCTCCTTAAAGTTAGCCTTCCTAAAATCTAGGACCTTTATCCTTGTATGGCTCGTCTCCTCCACTGTGGTTACCTTAAACCACACTGTCCTGTGGCTGCTGGAACAAGGGGACACTCCACCTCCACATCTGTGATCCTGTCCCCATTTGTCAGGACCAAATCCAGTATAGCCTTCTCGTGGGTTGGTTCTGCTACAAGCTGTCTTAAGTTTGCCCCATTCAGGGCAGTCATGAAGTCCCTGCCACTTGTTGTACTCGCAAGTCTGAGTGCTCCAGTCTACCTTAGGAAGGTTGAAATCACTCATTAGTAGCATACGTGACAAACAGATGTCAAATATAACGCATGCCAAACTGAAATGAACATGAAGGGCTAGTTTCCAGTGCATACGGTAGCCTGGGATGAAAGAAATAACTTCCTTAGAGGCTTCCATTTGCCCCTATGGAGTTGAACCTTTGCTAAAAGCACTTCTTGGGTCTGTTCTGAGTTATCTGATGGACTCCAGCGCATGAATGGAGCCCTCTAGCCCCATATACTAATCTACCAACCCTTTAAACAATGGTGCCTTAAACGCCCAATTTAAAACTGAACAGACTCCAGGGTGTAAAGCAGCCGCAACTGTCTACCAAAATTTCATTCCTAACATTTTGGGCTAAAACGCTGTACGAACAGTCTGTTTTTCACTTGTCCATGGCAATTTTCCCTTGTTGAGGGGTGTGAGGACACTGACTTAGCAATAGTTGGAGGCCATTTGGATGGTGATTTCAAGCTGTCATCTACCTCTGTTTATAATTAGACGGACTCCTGAATATGAATGGAGCCTATATATGGACTCCAAGCCAAAGGAGCCTTGAATGTTGGACTAAACAAACGAATGGACTCCAGAGTATGATGGAGCCATAATTAGGTTCTGCAGAAACTTATTTTCAACTTGCTCTGTTAAAAGTTGTATTAAGGGCTTAAAACATTGATGCCTATATGTCTGTTTAACATCTTAAATACTTGTCCATTGTAACCACTTTTTTCCAAACTATCTTAAGATTCAGCAGAGACAGCACATACATATTTGATAGCAACCCTCACCTGTGTAAGGGTATATTACATTTCAGATCTTAGCTGATATTTATACAGATCATAAAGCTGATAGATGGATTGAGTTTAGAAATGGTACAATACATGTCCAATACTGCATGTCCTAAGATGCCATTTCATCTAGAGACTGGTAAGTTCTTATTCCAATACTCCCTGTTTTACCATGCGGGATGGCCCCACCCCAACCACTCACTACATATATAGTGGCTACTGTGGTCAACATCTTGATTCTGACAGCCCCTTAACATCTCTTGTTATTTTCCTAGGGTGTCCCAGGCTCATCTTATAATGGCCTGGACCTATGTTTCAAATGCTGGGGAACCATGCCTCAGATAGCACTTTCTCTAGTGGCCCCCAAATCTTTTGAAATACGAGTTCCCTGCCATTAGCTTTTTTTCCTTTTTTTTGGCAATTGTTTAACCAGGAGTGGCACACTAAGCTGAAAGCTTGTTTACAGGTGCGACCTGGGAGCACAGGGAAGATAAGTGATTTGCTCAGGGTCACACAGTATGCAAGTGGGGACTGTGGGATTCAAATCCAGGTCTCCAGATTTGCAGCTCAGCGAGCCTTAAACCACTGTGCTATACTTCTTTGTACTGGGTGTGCTCTAGTGTCATACATTGCAACAGTCGTTTCACCCATTCCACCACTGTAGGCATACAGTCTGCCCCCCAGTGGCATGCCAGTGCTTGCTTCCCCACCACTATGACCATAATGGGTGGTCTAAGCCCACCCCCTGTTCTGATCTCCCTGGTAGTCCTAGAAGGACTTCACCTATGCCTCTTGGTCATTGTGTCACATTTTTTGCACTATACTAGTTATGCCTTTCTAGTAGTTCATGGTTCTGAGGCAATTCCATATCAGGTGTATACAAGTATCTGAGTGTACTTTGCACTGTGGGCACAGGTCTCCAGTGGAAGAAGTCAAATAACTCCTGGGTTTAACTTTCCCCACCATACTGGTGGGGGATAATCACAATGGGCATTGGCCTTCTTTTGTCCTTTGTAACCAAGTAAACCAAGGCCTGATACACTGTGGTCAATTCTATTCACCAAGGCCGGGATGCAATAGGTTCTGTGGAGGATACTGAAGTGGGTAGCTCAATCTATTATTCACTGAGCAGGTCATTCCCCTATGAAGGACCATTCTCCAGTCCCCCTCCGTCAGTACCCCCATCCCATATCCCTATCTCATTTGGCTTTAATAATAATAATCAGTTTATTTAATATAGCGCCTTTCACATTTCAAGGCGCTGCACAGTAAGCTAAAACAATTAGAAAATAGAAACAATAAAAGCAAAGGAATTCAGGATTTGCGTTTCCCCATAAAAAAGTCTTCAGCGCCTGCTTAAAGCACCCCACTGTCCTGCACTCACGTACCTTTAAGGTTCCCCAGTTCTATGGGTAAGCTCATTAACATGATTTTATAGCAATACATCAGTGGCCTAGTTTTCTCAATGCCTCCTCCGGGGGTGGGGGGGGGATCTCCTCATGAAATTAAGGTTGTTCTGGCTTCCTTGAAGAGTTTGTATGCAGTGCCTGACCTGCAGGAAAATAAAGAACTGGGAAGGGTGGAGTCCAAAATCTCTGCACAGGGATTGATAAGGTCTCATGTCCTCATTTTCAAAAAGCTGGGATATCGATCTCAGCCCCACCCGCTCCCAGCTTTAAGCACCCAGGAAACTGGATCTGGCACCCCTCCTTCCTCCCACAATGCTTGTTCTATTGAGGTATCAGGTGATAAGGGGGCTGGGTGTCCCAACAACTGGTGCGCAGCCAGCCAGGCCCGCATTGTGGGTCTGGTGAATGGGTTTGCTATGTGCTTTACTATTTTCTTATGGAGGGCCAATGCAAAATGTGAAATATTCAGAGGGGCATTACCGACTGAGTCCTCCAGCTTTGTCCAGGTCTTTCTCCCAGAGTCACCCTCCGTGAGGTCAACCGTGGGGGATCTGAGCTGACAAATAATAAAAAGTATAGCTTTGGTAGGCCCAGCCCACCCTCTTTTATAGGCTTCCATAGTGTTTCTTGATGAATTCATGGTCTGTAGCCCCAGAGTAGGGTCACTATAGCCCTGAGTGACCTGAAGTGATATTTGGGGACCCATACCGGTATGGTTTGGAAGAGATAAAGGCACTGAGGCAGTACTTACATTTTAACCATGTTCACTCTACTTATTAATGTAAGGGGTAGACTTTTCCACTGTTCACATTCAGCTTGTATTTGCTTTACTGGTGGTTTGTACTTTATTTCGCACAGACTAGGAAGTTTCCTAGGGAGATTTATTCTCAGGTACTTTAGGGATAGCACCGGAGAGCGAGATAAATTCTGGATGGTCAACATGGTCCCGGCCTCTCCTAGCGGCTGTCATTCACATTTAGCCCAATTAATATTTTGGCCTGAGAGACGGCCATATTCTTCAAATAGAGTTGTTAAGGCTGGAATAGCCATTTCTGGGCCCTTCAGGAACAACAGCACATCATCTTCTAAGAGTGAGATAACCTGGTACTGTCCTCAGTGTACCCCTGGATTTTTGGGTGGTAATGTATGGCCAAGGCCAGTACCTCCATAATTAGAACATACAGCAGGGGCGATAACAGGCACTCCTGCCTGGCTCACCTGGTAAAGGCAAAGGGCAGTGATAAGCTGTCATTCATGAGAATCTGCATCCTAGGAGGAGGGTAGTATCTGGATCCAGGATCTCAGTCAGGGCCCCAGGTTAAAGCACTTCAGGGTGGCAACATGAACGCCCACTCCACCCTGTTGAAGGCCTTCTCCACGTTGAGTGTGAGAAGACCACTGCCACAGTCTCCCCCCGCCCCACCTGCCCAACCATGAATGATGTTTAAGGTTCCACATATATTATGCTTTGCCTGCCTGCCCTTGACAAAACCACATTGGTCTTCGTGTATTAGTGTCGGTAGGATATCCTCCAATCTGGTGGCTATCACCTTAGCTATGATTTTACAGTCTGCGTTTAAATAAGAAGATCGAGCGGTATGATCCACATTTGGTAGGGTCCTTGCCTGGTTTCAGGAGCACTATAATAGTGGCTAGCTGCAGGGAGTTGAGGAGGATACTGCTATCCAGGGCCTCCTGCACCATGAGCAGTAAAATGTTTTTAATATCCCTCCAAAATATCTTATAAAATTCCATTGGTATACCATCGGGCCCCAGAGCCCTTCCCAAATTTGATGCCCATACAGCCTGTTTCAATTCTGGAACAGTGATAGGTCTGTCAAGTTCTTTTTTGTCTAGGTCTAGTGTTGGAAGGGGAACCTCCCTAAGGAATGTATCTGGGTTTATTCCAGCTGGGGCTTCTGTACTGTAAAGTGACTCACTGAATAATCTGAAGGTGGTGTTTATTTTTTGTGGGTCCAAGGTTACCTCCCTGTCTTTACCTTCCATAGTCATAATTAATCTGTACGCCATCTGCTATTTGACCTTCCACACCAGCCACTTGCATGTCCTATCTCCCTCAAAGTAATTCCCCACTGCTGCTTTTAAAATATCCTTCTCAATGCGATAGGCAGATAGCCGATTCAGTCTCCCCTTAAGATGCTTTAAAAGCCCCTCTTTGTGCTTCTCCCTACCATCCATCAATCCCCTCTCCAGGGTCAGAATCTGGTTGACCACATACTCCTCCTCCTCCTCCAGGGCCTCCCTCCATTTATATGAGGCGAATGCTATTTTGACCCCCAAGAAACACCTTTAAGCCTCCCACATGGTTAAAGCCGATGTGTCTCCCACCTTATTTTTCCCCAGGAATTCCTGAATACAGGCTGAGATGTGTGTCTTGTAATCCTGAGAGGTCAGCAGGGTTGGATCCATCCTCCACTGTTTGCCTGGAGTGGGTATCTGCCCTGTAGGCAAAGTAAATGCTAACGGTGCATGGTCTGAGATGCAGATAGGCCCACACTCGGCTTGCACATCTCCCCTGAGCATGTTTGGAGAGACTAGAAAGTAGTCAATTCTAGTGTATACTCTGTGCACATGGGAATAAAATAAGTATTCCTTTTGGTGTGGATGGGTGTACCTCCACACCTCCCTTAACGCCTTCTCCTGTAAAATTTCCTGAAGTGCCATCGAGCTCCTTGGAAGGGGGAACCCTCCTGACCCCCTCCTGACCCATGTCCCGATTCCAGTATGTAACCCAACTGCAGCTGCTGAAGTGATCGCGAGGGCACCCGAAACTAAGAATCCCTGCCCTCCCCCGAGCTACTGTAACCTGACTACAGCTGCTGGAGTGGTCGTGAGGGCACCCAAAATGAAGAATCCCAGCCCTCCCCTGAGCTGCTGTAACCTGACCGCAGGTACGACCAAGGGCTTCTGCTACGAGGCACATACGGTGTCTGTCTGGATTTGGATTTGACTTTTGGCACCAAGTCTGCTCAATCTAAAGTGTCTTTAAAATTACTTAAACCCTGGATCCTTTGCCTATTTTAAATCGGTAGAGAAGTGAAGATAGTTTTTTTGCTACCTTATTGCGTCTCCAATTGTACATTTACCTGCTCAACTTAAAGTGAGCTTTAATTCAGGGTTTTACTCTGTGGTTAGTGGGGCAAACTCTGCCTTTGGTTGCTAATACTTCTGTATTCACTGAAACTGTGCTTTTAAATACATTAGATAGTGGGGCTAATCAGCTCCTTTAAAGCGAATTCTTTAATTGTATTAGCTCTCCTTAAAGAGAATTTCTTTCACATGAAATGTATTGGGCAGTAGTTAATCTGGACTGTAGTAACAGTTAATTTCGGCCTAGTTGCTCCTAAGTGAATTTCTTTTAAATGTATTATGGTTAGTAGTTTGCAGGAGTTTAAAAAGTTGAGCTGTTCCTTAAAGATAAAAGAATTTCTTTGGGCAGAAGTAAAACTGGAGTGCAGCAGAATTTAATTTCAGCCTGCCTGCCACTCTGATTTCATCCTTTACCTGTTCCTCTCCTCCCTCTCCTTGCATGTCCCTCCTCCTATCCTACCTGCATTTACTTGTGTGCAGTTTCACATACCTTTCCCTTTCTCCACAGCTGCTGGAGTGGTTGTGAGGGCACCTGAAACTAAGAATTCCTGCCTTCCCCCGAACTGCTGTAACCCAACTGCAGGTACGATCAAGGGCTTCTGCTCTGAGGCACATTTAGCATCCATTTGGATTGCCCCGCCGTCCCCACCGCCACCCTTGGTGAACTAGTCCTTATATAGCATAGCTAGAGTAGCCCACGTGAACCAACAGCCTACTTTCCCCTCTGCAGCTGATCACGGCTCACCACTAGATGCCGCTCTAGTAGTTTCACAACAAATTTACTTTAACCATCTACCTCTCCCCAGGGACCTTAGCACTCCTGCTTCAGGCTACCTGCAGGCACCCCTGCCCTTACCCACTGCCTCATTATGATCCTCACACTCCTCACCCTCTTTGTGCCCTTGGTATCCCTCCCACTCTCTTCCTACTCCAAGGCACTGTCCTGTCATTTCCTCAACCTCCCCTTGCTTCCCTCCTCACCCCCCTCAGCTACCTCCTCCCTCACCCTGCCACCTGCTGTCCACCCCAACCACTGGAGAGCTGGCCCTTCCATTCTACCCCCCAGTTTCCATGCTGGTCTGCTCGCCCTAAAGTTCCCCACACAGGCACCCCCAGCAGTGCCTCATCAGTCTCCTACCTCCCACCGCAAGGCTTTGCCAGCCCTATCCAAGACCCTGGTAACAATCCTGCTACTAATGGCTGGGGACATAGAGTATACCCCAGTCCAGCCCCCCCTCCAACTCCCAAAGGGTCTAAAACTAGCCCACTTGAACACCAGGAGCTTCCTCCCAAAAATCACACTGCTACAACCGATTGTCTTATCCCTAAAACTGGACATTCTGATTATTACAGAGACATGGCTAAAACTGCACACTCAGGATGCTTGCATCTCAATCCCATGGTATACATTCATCCAGCACAATAAGCCCAGTAATAAAAGAGGTGGTGGCACTGACTTGTACATCTGCTCCTCCCTTCATTTCACCCCCGCACTGCTATTAATACCTCCAATGCAGACCTCCGATTCCTTGATGGTACAAATCTCCCTCCTCCACTCCATTCCCATCTTCACAGCTGGTTCCTACTGTTCTCCTGCCTCCCCTATATCCTCAATCATGGACCTCCTAGCTGCCCTAAAATCACACGCAACAGGTGGGGAGCTCCATGTACTAGGCAAATTCAACGTGAACTAGCTTTCCATCTCTAGCTCGAGAGTTCGTAATGAGACAACTGCAATAAATCTGTCCCAACTGATTATGGAACCCTCCTGCCAAAACTCAGAATCACACTATTACATTGGTCACTCACCATCCACCTGCATTGGATAATAGCTGCAGGTCTATTGCCCGACTCCCTTAGCGACCATCATTTAATCCATTCTGTAAGAAAAATTCATAGGCCCAAGGCCACCCCCCCCAAAAAAAACCCTACTGGTTCAGTCCTTCAAATCCCTGGATCTAACTTCCCTCCAAAATTACTTGGCAAACATCGATTGGTCATTCATCCCCCATGCCCTCTCTATCGACTCTGCCCTGGACTATTTCAAGTCCAAGTTGCTCTCGGTCTGGGAAACTATTCCTCACTCAGACAGACCTGGGTGTGGAGCTCTCATCTGCCCTAGATCTCAGCTGATATCATGGCCAACACCAAAGCCAGGGACCAGGCTTGGAAGTCCAATAAAGCCTTCGGCTCTATCTCGGCTTACCAGAAGTACTGCACACTTTGGAACGCATGCACAAGACACATCCACCACGCAAAAGCAAACCACTTCAAGTCCACCTTCCTCACCAACATAAATTACCCTTCTAAATTCTGGAAGGTAGTACAATCACTCTTCTCCCCCCCCCAATCCCAGTCCCCCACCCCTGTTATTAGTGCAGGCGGCTCCACAGTAATGAACCGCTCACAGTGGCTACAGAGTTTAACTCCTTCGAAAACTGTACTTCTTCACCCCTGTCCTCTCTCCCTCCTTCCACCCCAGCTCCACCCACACCACCCTGCCCATGCCCCTCCCCCTACTTTCTCCTTCCATCATGTTACCCCAACTGAGGTCTACAACACTTTGCTTGAGCCGAACCCCTCCAAGGGCAAATGCCACACCGGGCTGGACTCAAAAATGCTTTTTCTGGCCTACCCCCTGTCCTCACTCTTCAATCTTTCCTTCTCACTCACTTCCATCCCATTTGAATGGAAGCATGCCATAGTCATCCCCCTCCCGAAAGATGGTGACCCCTCCTCCTCCAGAAATTGCCACCCTATTTCCCTCCTCCCCATCCTAGCAAAACTCTAGGAACACATCAGTCCTCTCCCAGCTCTCCTTCCTCAACTACATTTCCTTCTTCATACCTTACCAGTCTGGGTTTAGGAAGTTTCACTCCACCATTACTTCCCCTCTGAGACTCACCAATTTCATCCTCAATGGCATGGACCAAGGCCACATCACCTCCGTCATTTCTGTCAACCTCGCAAAGGCCTTTGACACTGTATCTCACCAACTCCTACTCTCCAAACTTTCCCAAGCTGGGCTGTCTAGTGAGGCCAGTTGGTTCCAATTCTATCTTGTAGGCAAGACACAGTCTGTTAGGATTGGAAACTCCATCTCTTCCTCCCTCCCCATCTTGACTGGTGTCCCCCAAGGCTTGGTCCTTGGCCCGCTACTGTTCTCCATCTTCTGCAATGATTTGTCCACTGCCTGCCCACATACATCCATCCATACACATGTATGCAGATAACACAGTCCTGTATACTTCTGCTGGAGCCCCACAATCGCTGATGTGGCAACCAGACTCCAGCGTGACTTCACCGAAGTCCAGCTCTGGTTTTGCTCAAATCAGCTTTTCCTGAACACCAAGAAAACTGTCTCCATGACCTTCAGCACAAAGCAGAGACTCTCTGTTCCCCTTCCTCCCCACTTTCCATATCCTGGATGGGACAAAGCTGGAGGACTGCTCCTCCTTCAGATACCTCGGTGTCTGGCTTAACCAACTCCGTGACTCTTCTGTACATGTCAAAGACATCCACAAGAAGCTTCACCCAATGTTGGGTGATCTGTATCACAACCGTGGATGCATCCCACTGCCGGCTCACCGTGCCATAGTACAGAAAACGATTCTCCAAATTTTTGACTATGGTGATGTAGTCTACAGTGCCACTCCCAAAACTTCCCTTACCAGACTGGCTACCCTCTTCCACTCCTCTGCCATTTTGTCCTCGACTGTTCTCTCAATACCCATCACTGCGTCCTATACCAAACCCTGTGCCTCCCCCTCTCTGCAGGCTAGAAACATAGACTTTGATGGCAGATAAGGACCACTTGACCCACCCAGTCTGCCCATTTCCCTACCTACTGGATAAGCTGCAGATTTTAGTTAACCAACAGGCTACTTCCTGCCGCCCCCCACAATAATTACCTTATGTCTGTCCCATGCATGTTTGAATTCCTCCACTGTTTTAGACCCCACAGCCTCTCCAGGAAGGCGGTTCCATGCGTCCACCACTCTCTCCATGAAAAAACAATTTCCTCACATTACCCCTGAACTGTCCCCCCTCTATCTTTAAATTGTGTCCCCTTGTTCTTACACATCTCTTTCTGAAAGATGCTACCCTCCTGGACTTTGTTGATTCCCTTGAGGTACTTGAACGTTTCTATCATGTCCCCCCTGTCCCTCCATTCATCAAGGGTATACATATTAAGCTCTCTCAGTCTCTCTTCATATGGTTTCTGATGCAGACCCTGCACCATTTTAGTTGCCCTCCTCTGGACTGGTTCCATCATGTTTATGTCCTTGCGTAGATGAGGTCTCCAAAATGGCACACAGTACTCCAGATGGGGTCTCACCAACTGTCTGTACAGAGGGATAACCACTTCCCTTTTTCTACTTGTGATGCCCCTTCCTATGCATCCCAGTATCCCCCGGCTCTCCTTGCCGACTTTTCACATTGCTTACCCACCTTTAGATCATCTGATATGACTACCCCAGGTCCCTTTCCATTTTTGTTGTTAGTACCGCCCCTGCTATTGTGTACTCTTCTCCTGGGTTTTTGTTTCCCAGGTGCATTACTTTGCACTTCTTTGCATTGAATCTAAGTTGCCATATGTCTGACCATTCCTCCAACCTTGCCAAGTCCCTTCTCATCCTTTCTACTCCCCCCTTGTGTATCAACTCTGTTACAGATCTTTGTGTCATCTGCAAAGAGGCATACCTTTCCCTCCAGACCCTCTGCAATGTCACCTATAAAGATGTTAAAGAGGACTGGACCTAGTACTGAGCCCTGAGGTATTCCACTAGTGACTCCCCTTTCTTCAGAATGTGTTCCATTCACTATTACCTTCTGTGTCCTGTTGTACAGCCAGTTTGCTACCCAGGCTACCACCCTGGAACCCACTCTCAGGCTGGCTAACTTGATTATCAATCTTTTGTGCGGGACTGTGTCAAATGCCTTGCTAAAGTCTAGGTAGGTCATATCCACAGCCCCTCCCTGGTCTATTACTCTGGTCACCCAGTCAAAGAAATCTATTAGATTCGTCTGACATGACCCTCCTGCTTTAAATACATGCTGCTTTTGGTCCTGTGCCCCGCTGGCCTCTAGGTATTCAAAAATTCTTTCTTTCAGAAGTGATTCCTTCATTTTCCCTACCACTGAGGTCAAACTTACAGGTCTGTAGTTTCCTGCTTCTGCCTTGCTCCCACTTCTGTGAAGGGGAATCACATCTGCCCTCCTCCAGTCCTCAGGTACCACCCCATCCTCCCATGATTTGTTAAAAAGTGTGGTCAGTGGTGTCACTAGGTCCTCCCTTAGTTCTTTTAGGATTCTGGGGTCAATCCTGTCAGGCCCCATTGCTTTGTCCACCTTGAGTTTTAGGAGTTTTCAGGACTCTTTCTTCTGTGAATGGACTGGTGTCAACCCCCCCTACCCAGAGTGCTTCTATTGTCTGGTTTAGGTAACTCCTCCTCATCTTCTTTTGTGAATACTGAGCAAAAGTATTCATTCAGTAACTCTGCCTTTTCACTGTCTCCTCTGTCCACCTCCCTCTCCTTATTAATCTTCACTATTCCTCCCTTAACCTTTCTATGCTCCCTAATGTACCTAAAATGGTTTTATCCCTTCTTAACTGAATTGGCTATTTTTCCTCGGTTTGGGCTTTTGTTATTCTGACTGCCTTCCCATTTCTTTCTGCTTTAATTGATACAGTTCCTGTCGTGTCTCCTTCTGTGATTCCTTATACTTTCTGAATGCAGCCTTTTTCTCCTTAACCTTCCCTGCCACCTCTTTTGAGAACCATAGTGGTTTTTTACTCCGCTTTGTTTTCTTTATCTGTTTCACACAAAGGCTTGTTGCCTCTAGGATAGCAGTTTTGATTTTTCTCCATTGTTCTTCCACCCCTCCTTTTTGGCCATTTGCTAGTGTATTCCTCAGTTATTCACCCATTTTGCCAAAGTCAGCCCTTCTAAAGTCCACTATGCTTGTTTTTGTATGGCTCGTCTCCATGGTTGTGCTTATTGTGAAGCACACTGTGCAGTGGTCGCTTGTTCCCAGATGTCTACTGACTTCTAAATTTGTGATCCTCTCTCCATTTGAGAATACCAGGTCTAGTATTTCTCCCTTCCGAGTGGGTTTCAACACTAGCTGTCTAAGGCCTGCCCCCTGCAGGGCATCGAGAATGACCCTGCTCTTGGATGTGGCTGCAGTACATGTCATCCAGTTAACATCTGGCATATTCAGGTCCCCCATCAACAGTATCTCCCCTTTTTCAACCATTTTGAGAATGTCCTCTATCATTTTCTTGTCCATTTCCTCCCCTTGAGACAGGGGTCTGTATACAACCCTGTGGATTAGATGCCATTTCCGTCGAGAAGGTGACCCAGAGTACCTCTTGTCCTCCCTCTTTACTTTTTAGTTCTGTAGCTTTGATCCCTTCCCTTATGTATAGAGCTACTCCACCTCCTCTTTTCCCTTCCCTGTCCCTTCTGTAGACTGTGTACCCTGGCATGTTGACATCCCAATCATGGTTCTCCATGTACCATGTTTCCGTGACTGCCACAATATCCAATTGTTCATCTTCCATCAAAGCTACTAGCTCAGGAAGCTTGTTTCCCAGACTACGGGCACTGGTACTCATTGCCCTTCATTTAGTGTTGGCTTTATCCTTTTTTCCCCTTGTCCATTTTTCCATTTACCACTGTCCTGCCCTCTGTTGAGCACTGTACCTCAGTGTTTACCTTACTACCTGTCACGTTTTGTAGGGCTAGGAGGCAGTCCCGCTGTGCTATGCTTATGGCTAAGTTCTGAACCCAGTCCCTGCCCCCATATCTCTCCTCAGCCTTAACCTCGCTTCCCCTCCGCACTCCCTCAGACATTATGACACCTGTACCTTGGCTGTCCCGCACAAATACACCACTGCTGGCCAGGCTGCCTTCTCATACCGCATGCCTAAACTGTGGAATTCACTCCCCTCACCCATTCGCCACACCTCCTCTGCACACTGCCTCAACTCCCTTCTCAAAGCCCACTTCAGCACCCCCCCATGCTTGCACCTAACCCTCCCTATTCTCCAGACCTAGACCTGAGCACTTACAATCCTGGGGAAGGATGGCAGTCCAGGCAAGAATGGCAGCCCCTGCTGTCAGTCTGAAGCTACAGGTGTTGTAACATGGACTCACTGCCAACGATGAGACTGTATTACATCTTAATTAATTTCTATTGTATTGTATCAGTATATCTGCTGTGTCACTGTTTAAAATGTGTTCCTACTCATTTATGATTATTTATAATGTGCTCACTATACATTGTTGATGTGTATTATCTGTATTGTCTCCCATGCGCCCCAGACGCATCTGGAAATGAGCAGTGTCTGCTCAGTATGCCTTTCCTGGTAAAACTTTTAAATAAATAAATAAAAATTTAAATCTCCCCACATATTATTATCTGGGAAGGATGCTAGCACCACCACCACCAGGTGATGAAAGAATCCTGAGTCGTCAACATTTGGCCCATATATAGAAACCAGTGTGTACTTGTTTCCCTCTATGGCAGCATCGTAGGTGATGGCCTTGTGGGTCTGAAATGGTTTTATGGCTCTTGGCCCGCAGATGGGGTCTTAGCCAAACTGCCACCCCCCTGGCCCTAGAGGTAAATGGGGAAACCAAAAAAGTACCCCCCACCTGAGCCAGCCAGCCTAAATGCCTCCTCCTCAGTCAACTGTAATCCCTGTAGGAAATTAACATCCCCCTTTGTTTTTTCCAAAAGGACCATACTCTTCTTTTAACTACAGTCTTCAGACCCCTGACATTACAGGTTAATCATTGCAAAAATCCCATTTTTGATCATTAGAATGTGTGATACTAGTTGGACCACAATCTGCCTGGTTCCCAGTCTTGTATTGTCTTGTGTCATCTGCTGATTTTTGTTTTTTACCCAACTTACCAAATTCTAAAACTTTAACTGTTAACAACTCTACAACGAAACCTTGCAGCTGGTATAAACAAATTTCCAACCAATGTTGAATTACCCCCCAAACTGTCCAAATCTGTCCCCTCCCATACAGCAATCCCCCATACACATTAACATTGTAAGTAACTTAATCCACACTGAACATTTTCCCCTCCCACCCCCTTTACTCAAACTATTCCCCCAACTACCCCCTATGTCCCGCTACTCCCCGTGGAGGTGCTGTTGCTTCATCCACCCTGGATACATTCTATACCATTGATGTTACCAGTATTCCAATGGTGCCTGTTTGGGATCATGTAAGTGGAGGAGACTCCCCCAGGGCCTGCAACTTCGAAGTACCTTTCTTTGTGCCTTTTGGACGTCCCTGGACATATTCTATACCGTTAATGTTACCAGTATTCCAACTGTGCAGCCTGTTTGGGATCGTATAGGTGGGGAGACTCCCACAGAGCCTGCAACTTCAAAGTGCCTTTCTCTGTGCCCTTTGGACCTCCCTGGGCATATTCTATATAGTTAATGTTACCAGTATTCCAACTGTGCCTGTTTGGGATCGTGTAGGTGGGGGGGCTCCCCCCAGGGCCTCCAACTTCGAAGTGCCTTTCTCTGTGCCCTTTGGACCTCCCTGGGCATATTGTTTAAATGTCCCACCAGGTATCGTCCCTTTTCACGAGCCCCTCAGCTGGGCATAAAGCAGCCCCTGGGTTCCTACACAGCAAAGTCCCCCAGCTGCCAATACCATGCCCATTATGCTAGGTACAGATTAACTTGATTGCTCAATCATCTTTTATAATGCACAGGGTGCTCATCCAGGCTCAAACAAGCCTGTACCCTGGAGGCCAACCCAGGCATTGCAGGTCCCCACCCTCCCCGATCCCCTCATTGTTCTTAAATTCCCAGCATAGTTTAACATTTGTAAAACATTTTTAAAACAGAACCCATAGCTTAAGTAGAAATAATTAAACAATGTAATGGCCATCAGAGTGCATTGCCGCTCCGTGCTAACTCATGCCCCAGTGCAGCCCTGCGACACATCCTGTACAACAATACCACGTTTTCCAGCACTTCAACAGCAATCTGTTCAGGAGCTAAATCCCTGAAAAAGTATAGCACCTGCTGTGAAATTGCAAGCAGATTTGCTACTGATTTAAACCACACTAAACATATAATAAGAGACAGGATTGTCCAAGTATCTTTCGAGGCCACACAGTCCCTAGGATAAACTTTAAAATAGTGACATTGTGAAGGTTTCCTGAGGGGTTACCAAAATGGAAAGTCAGATGCCAGAAAAAGCCACAGTCCTGCTTCCCTCAAGTGCATGTTTCTCAAATTGCTGCAGAGTCCCATGAGTTATACCAAAATGTTCTTAAGTCCCCATGCAGTAAATGCATAGTCCAGCTTCCAGATGTGTTAAAGTAAATTCTCTTTGGTACTGTTGACTAAGTTGAAATGTCTTGCCAAGATATCTAGTCAGCTAGGCCACCCAGTTGAACCGCAGTGGACCAGCCACGAGACAGAGAGACCTCAGACTCAGTTTGTGCGTTTATGAAGTCTCAGGGCTTCCCAGCATCCAAATAAGTGGATCATTTTAAATATGTCTGAAGTTATTGCCTAATGTAGTTGCCCCCTACTCCCGGTCACTGGATGGAGAGTGTGGGTAGCAGAACAGGGCCCATACCGGAGATGGGGCCTTTCTAGCCCAGCCATGATAGGCTGGAGGTAAATTAGCGCAAGCCAGGAGTTGTAGTAGCAGGCTCCCAACCCCTTGGTTCCCCGCTGCCGCCCCCTAGTTTCTTTGATATTGTTACAGTACCTTAGGTGTCAATTCAGATGTTGCCAGACTGGGGATTCCGGTCTTGCAAGTAATTTTCCAGCTCTCGGGTGATGTAGTTCATCGCTGCTTCGGGATCCGTAAAGGCTCCAGACTCTAGGTTTTTTAGGTCTGATGATCAATCTAGCCAAGTATACCATGACAAATGGGCACTGTAGCTCGTGCAGTTTCTTTTTAACTGCTGCAAATGCCTGCCACTCCATCTGTAACTTTGAGTAATCTGGGAATATACTGACTTTCTTCCCCTTGATCATGATCATGCCCAACTTGCATGCTGCATCCAACACTGCTTGCTAGTCCTGGTAGCGCAGAAAGTTTATAATTAAGTGTCGAGGGCGCTCCTCTGGACCCGGAAAGCAACCTGGAGATCAGTGGGCTCTTTGTATTTCCAATGTGGTTTCCACTGGCATCTTCAACATTTTAATAAGCCATGGGCCCATGAAGGCCCACAATTAGACCCCTCCATGCTCTTGGGCAGGCCCACCATGCGTACATTGCACCACCTTTTGTGATTTTCATGGTCATCTAATGTTGCTTTGTTTCTATCAGGGCTGTCTGTAATGTAGATTCAAGCCCGGTGTGGGAATTCTCCTGAGCACTGACCCGGTGTTCCAACTCATCTAGTCTGCCTGAGTGGCTGTCTACCGTGTCCCCCAGTGTATTGACTGTTTGCTGCGGGCAAGTAAGTTGGGCTCCAATATTCTCAGCTCCAGCTCTCATTTGGTGTGTTATGTGAAACTTTAGGGCTTGGATTAAACTCTCTATTGTTCCTGATGGCGACTGCACAGCCTCAACGGGTATAACGTTGAGCTGCATCTCACCTTGCGTTTCAGGGGAGGTCGCCCACTTCTGCAAAGAATCTAGGCCTGGTGCTTTGCTGGCATTTGCAGGTTGAAAAGTCAGATGCGCTCATTTCTTTTTAGGTTTTTTAGAAGCAGCCATATAAAACGTCAGTTCTGGTAACATTTCGAATCTCTTATGCTGGTGTTAGGTCTAGGATGGCACCAATATTTGGTAGATGGGCCTGGAGCTCTGATCTAAGCATCCATTCTTCTCCTTGGCTTGGCCATGCCCCCTCCCCATTTTAACCACTTTAAATGTTTTGAATTAATCAGTAATTATTAACATTAACATATCAATACCTAAAGAATAAAGGGGTCTGTACCATTAATCCCTTATGGTAATCCACACTAAATCATTTGGATTGCTGATATGAAGTAGAATTACTAGCTGGCAGCTTGTTGCAGTCAATGTGTTACTTGATAGTCCTGGAAGAGGAGCAGTAAAACTATTTAGGACAAGGTGTAATTTTCTAATATCATATCATTTCTAAGTGTTCATTATCTACTCTTTTTTTTTTATGCTGGCTATATAGGATAATTAAGTCTGGATTATTATTAGAGTAACAGGTGCTTTGAGTATGTCTCCTAAAAGTACTTAAATATATGAGTATCATAGGGGGGAAAGGAGAAGGTCAATTAGAATTAATTTTATTAATGCTGTATGATTCTGTATTCTCAGGACCACATAACCAACGAAAAGGATAGGATTGCTATGTTGTCCAAGAACATATAGGAATTTTTAAAAACTATATTGGATTGGTATATATTTTTAAGGTATGGATATATAGGTATTCAGCAGCATTTTTTCAATATGGAAATTCTTGTTAAAAAAACGTTTATGTGTTTTATGTTGTGTCAGATTGTAATGGCCTGAATGGCTGAACAATACACCATTAAACCTAACCTAAAACCTACTCAAACCCCTTGTTCACCCCATATTGTACTTCACAAACTAAATTACAAGAGTAAACAAAACTAAACACAGCAGTACTTAGTTTTATGCATTTAGCATAATGTTTAATTCAAACAGAGCACAACAATCATAACACCAGTAGGGATGGACATCAGACAGCAGGAGTAACCAAAATGAATGATCAGGGCTGGAATACTGCCCACATCTCCAATCAGCTGGCAAGCTGGAGCCGGCCCGGTGGCACAGAGGGTTGAGGCACTGGACTCCATGCCTCGTGTCACACCAGTGACGTGGGTTCGGGAACGGACTCTGGTTGTTCAGGGGACGGCCAGGGGAGGTAAGGATTGAGCATCCAGAGGACTGCTCTCCTTCCTCGGGGAGGGGGAATAGCGCTGTGCACTGTCAACTGACACCTAGTGGTAACTGGGTGTCAGCACAGACACAAGCACAAGGAGTCTGTCCATGTCCAGGGCAACTGGCTGCCTCCACGGAGGTGGAGATGGCTGCCCCACCCATTGCATGGGCGTAGGGTGCGGGAGGAAAAGTAGAGAAAAACCAGGACCTGTGATGACCCCGATCACTCCTGTGTGGCGGCCCCCAATTCTGGACTGCTGTTTCTGGGGAGGGGGGAGCGAGCCGGCACTCTTTGCCCTGGCCCCGCAGTGGGGAGGGAAGTTGCAGGGGAATTTCAAGGGGGTCTGAACAGGAGTGGTTAGACAGGCTGGAGGATGTACCTCTCTGAGGGGAGGGTTGTAGCCCCTGTCAAGTCCACGTAGGTGGAGAAACAGGTCTAATAAAATAAAACAAGTGTGTAACCCCTAGGTGGCGCTAGCCCAAGGGCTACTACCCCTGCCTGCTTGGCTAGTAGCAGGTTAAGGGGCCTGAGTTCTGAAACGGGTGCCTCCACCCAGAGGTCAGGGTTGGTAGTGGTCAAGCTAACCTGGGCACAGCACTCTGGGACACTGCAACCCCCTTCTTTCCTTACTAGTGGCCAGAACAATACACAATAATCACTTTCATAATACCCCTGATACACCACACAAGTACCCACACTGTTTGCACTTACCACCAGGGCTTTTCTCTGGCCTGGCCCTGGGGACTCCCCATAAAACAAGGTTATACACAGCAAATAACAGCAGTACAGTACTCTTGCACAAACTGGAACCACAGTCAGGGTAAATGCAAAAAAGAGTTAGATCCGATTTATTTAAGGGACTTGAACAAGGGAGGGGCGCAATTAGGTTAATTTGCTTAAAGGTTGTGTCAATCAAACAGTTAATCTGGGTCCATAAACAGTCACACACTCTGGGTATCCAGATGGAGAATGGTGGGCTAGCCAGGAACGTTGCAGCTGGTTGGGGCCCTGTGATGGAAGAAAACAACATGCACAACACACACTATTCGTAATCCAGAGCCGGAGGGCTCAGTTCATGAAAAGAAAACAACAAGACAATCAGATGACACACTTTTAGATTAGGCTGTTGTTGCAGGGAGCTACCCTGACGATTACTCACGATTCCCAAGACTGGACACAGGCTGGACAAAAATCGAGACAGCAGGTGGTTAATCTGGAGTGTCAGGAGAAGCAGGGCCCACACAAATTACCGATGCGTTGTTCCTGTTCAAGTGTGGAGTAGGGGGCTGATCCCCAGGCAAGTCTCTCGTCGATGGCTTTCTCTGTGCAGCGGGTAGTCTGGCTGGGCCAGTGTGATAAGGCCCCGGCCAAATGGAGACAAATTCGGATACAGTCCGATTTGGGCTGGATACAGCTTCCAGCAAGCAGAACACAGTTCACACAGTGGGGAATGAAATCATGACCCACTAACAACTCACAACACAATTACATGTAAGGAAATTCTACTGTACCAGACAAACAGCTCTCCAGTCATGATCGCAAAGTCTCTGCACAAACAGGGGATTGAAAAGCAGCTGGAAATCTGACAGGTCGCTCACATTCAGCAAAATCTTTGGTCTTCGGGTATGAGCCTGGTAAAAAAATCAGTGGCTTACTTCGTTTTCACAAACTTGGATTTAGTCTGAAATAATTCTCTTCTCTCCCTCTCAGGGGCAACAGGCAGACACACAGGCCACAACTCAGGCCTTTCCACAGCTCTCCCATGCGAAACTACTCAGACGGCTGCTTGACTGTCTCAAGCTGTTTCATCAGCTCCCAACTTAGATCTGACTTAACTACCAGCAAGCCTGGGACTTTCCCCAGAATCCAAAAGGTTCGGTTGGCTGATCTGTCTGTTGGTCACAACAAAGGCTCCCCCTTCAGGTGCAAAAAGGCACTAAAAGCCCAAAACTACAATTCCTACAGATTTTGACTCCAGACAGCTCCTGTAGTCCGGCTCCATTTTAGGTCCCACCAGTACTGCTTGATCCAATTCGGCAGTCCAGGACCAAGATAGTGGAGATAAACAAAACGGTCCTTGCTGCAAAGAAGGCAGGTTAGACAAACTACATTATCATAATCACTCTAAATGATTTTCAGCAAATAGTTACATCTTTCAACAGAGCTCCCTCTCAGATTACTTATGACTGCAATCCAAGCAGCTCTTAAAGAGACAGTGCACAGAGGCTATACAGGCACTCTCTGGCAATCGCATTTAAACTGCTAAAACGTAGGACACTAGCCTAGCAGTGAGCATTTAGGCAAGCTCATGGAAGAATTTTCGAACCCCCATTTGTGGGGTGGGTTACACCTGTAAACTGTGGCTTACTTGGGAGTATGTGTTCTACACACATGTTGGAGGGTGCTGCACTTACTATTCCTTAACACAGAAGCATTCTGTTATTGGAAGAGGTGGGGGACGAGAAAAGGAAGGCAGAAGGCACAGAAGGTTATAGATGGGAAGCGGAAAATGATGGGGAAAGGGCAGGAAAACACAACAAATAATGGCTGATAAAAATGGTAACGGAGGGAATACAGTGTTGAATATAGAAATCAGATGGTGAATAGCAGCACCATTTAGATGTGATATGAGATGCTTATAAAAGAGATAGGGAAAAGTCTCTGTCTTGATTGGCTGAGGCAGGTTGGCAACCATAGGTTTATTTACCAACAGGTAAAAAGTACTAGTTCCAGCCTGCCTTGTAAACAAAAACATCAAAATGAATGAGCCTGTTTGGAATACATTTTTTCACTGTCATACATCTTTATCACACAGACACAGATCCACAACATACTGTTATACATCAGTGCATATTTTCTAACTTTTCCTTTCAACTTCACACTGATACTTTGCTTCTGTCTGTTACTGCATTTGTTTTGACAAGGTTGCCTAAATATCCATTTTATAAGTGCAAGAAGACACTCCAGGGCAGCCTCATACCTTATTATGCCCCTGGACATGCATTTGTCAGTACTACCAGTGCCCTGTTGTGTATTAATGCTCACGTATAGTACAATATTTCACTCCCTTTTTCCATTAGCCACAATTTGTGTGTCCTTTGCCATCCTTCTGCTTTGCCCAATAACCCCTACAATACCTCCCATCATCCTTTTCTCATCCACACCTCTTCCCATAACTTTCACATACCTTTATTAGGCTATATCTTATCCCCCATGCTTAAAATTTCTCTCTGATAATGAGCTCATTTCTAAACTTCAGTGATTTATTTTCTACTATGTGCAAACTGCAGTGGTTCCTACACATAGGCCTTGAGTCACTCCTATTTTGCTTTACACTGAGCACAGTTTTCATTGCCTTACTTACAAGTATGTATGTATGTATGTATATATATATATATATAGTATAGAAAACAGGAAGTTGTTATCCCTCTGTACAGACAGTTGGTGAGACCCCATCTGGAGTACTGTGTGCAGTTCTGGAGACCCCATCTCCACAAAGACAGACAGAGTGGAGGCTGTCCAGAGGAGGGCAACCAAAATGGTGCAGGGTCTGCACCAGAAGACATACGAAGAAAGACTAAAGGAGCTTAATATGTATACCCTTGAGGAAAGAAGGGAGAGAGGGGACATGATAGAAACTTTCAAGTACCTCAAGGGAATCAACAAAGTCCAAGAGGGTAGCATCTTTCAGAAAAAGAGAAGTGAAAGAACAAGGTGGCACAATTTGAAGATAGAGGGGGGACGGCTCAGAGGTAATGTGAGGAAGTATTTTTTCACAGAGAGGGTTGTGGATGCACGGAACAGCCTCCCTGAGGAGGTCGTGGAGTCAAGAACAGTGGGGGAATTCAAGAATGCATGGGACAGACATAAGGCAGTCCTAGTGGGAGGTAGGAGGAAGTAAGCTGTTGGTTAACTAGGATCTGCAGCTTATCTGTTAGGTAGGAAAATGGGCAGACTAAGTGGGCCATGCGGTCCTTATCTGCCATCAAATTCTATGTTTCTATGTTCTGTATCGCTGTGATACCTCAGAAGTTCACAATGCCTATGAAATTATGGGTAATAGTTATAATTACTGTCACCCACAGCTTCTATGTGGTTATGGGTAGCAGTAATTAAAACTTTGATGCATTCTCTATATGACATTGTTTGTAAATCTAGTATACTTATCTTGTATATTTGTCTACAACTATACTTATTAGTTCATCTATGTCAGTCTTTACAGAGAGGTTGTTATCCTAGTATATCCATATTATCAACAGCCTTTTTTCCCCCCACACCTCGGATGGCCCCCATCAGCCTGGAACCCCCAGCCCTGACACCCTGCTGTCTGTCGGGACTTACCACCAGCCTGTACCCTCAGAGATTGCCCCATCTGGCAGGGTCTCCCAATCTGCTGCCATGAACTGGATCCACTAGTTGGACCAGCGAGCCCAGCTTGTCAGGTGCAGGGCCTACGAGGGTCCAAGCACCATCCTGCTGTTGAGAATTTTTCTGTTTTCTTTCTTCCCCGAGGGTTGCGGTGTGCAATAATGCCATGACGTGTGACCCACGCACCTGTGTGCCATGCACTGGCATCTACCCAACTTCCGGCTCATTCAGTCGCAGTCCCAGCCCCCAGGTGCCTTCCCCCTAGCTTACTGCTAGGGGCCAGGCATATGCTGGGCCCTGCAATCCCTCCTCCCCCCCAGAGGAGGAGAGTGATCCTCTGGACACTCGATCCTCCTCCCCTGGCCAGCCCTCAGACAGCCCAAGCTTGCTAACGAACTAGGATCGTCGGCATCGTGAGTGGTAGTGCTACTGCTGTGCTGGTGGGCCGGCCTCTACAGCCTTTAAACATAAAAGTGGTGGGTGCACTTGGGTAGATGGGGAGGAAGTATGCAAACACAAAGAGAGCCTCATTAATATTCATTTGAATAACCACAGTTTTAACTGTACTGAACAGAATGATTTGAAGCTTATGATGAATCCCCCCAATAAAAGACCACAGCCTCACTATTCTGACAGCCACAAGTACAGTGTGAACACATGAATACCAACAGCAGCTAGTTTCCAAAGCAATATCAGTTTTTAATGTAGCCTTCCCTATGATAACCCCTGTAACCCCCCCGTCACAACTGAAAGAGAGTTGTCTGGACTCTGTGTACCTACCTGGTAAAACACGTTTAAATATAACAACTAAATAACATGAACTCCCTTCTCGCCATGTAATGTTTTTGCAGTTCTGATGGAAAAAAGTTTTAATCTGAATTTACCAGTCTAAAATTCTAAAGCAAACTGTGCAGTTTGGAAAATTAAGAATTTCCCAGTTTACAGTCTTCCTAGGGTACTGCAGTCAGGGCTGGACTGAGGCGGAGTGGGCCCACCGGGAAAATAGGTACTGGGGGTCCAGGAATGACAATCAGTGTGCCACTTCAGTTTGATACACTTGATCTGCGTTTGCATTTTACATTAACTGGAAGAAATTAGACATGTCTTATTTAATTGCAGTATGGATGTTCTATAAAAGAACGACAAGTGGTTGCAGTCTGGGGAAGGACCCAACTGAAAAGGACACTCCTAGACATTTCAAGGTACTCTATCCTGGTGGGCCAGTCTGACACTGACTGCACTTTGACACAGCTCTAATCTTATTCTGAATGCATGCAAGCCTGCCCTAGAAAGAAAATGAATACTATTCCTGAATATCTGAAATAAATGAGGGCTCAAGCAATGTATAAAAATGCCCACTTTTTATTTTGTACTGTAGCAAGGTTATGTCAGGAGTTTGGAAATGTTATAATCTGATCTATCTTCAGGTCACTGATCACACAACATTCCAAAGGTGCATTAAAGTTAACCATGTCTGAATTCCTTACCCTCCACAAAGAGCTTCTATGAAACTCCTACAGCCTGAAAGACATACTACTATATAACGTGCATTCATATCTTTGAATGCCAGCCTCATAACTGGAAATTATTAATAAAGACTAAAATGCAGTTTGTCAAAAGGTTATTTCAAGTCAATTAAAAAGTTAAGTTCAAATGATCACACAAAATTGCTGAATCTTTGTACTTGGTTCCACAGGTTAAGTACGCTTATCATCTAAGGGTTATCAGATTGGGCGAAAAGCCTATTAGCTGTACTATGCAATATCTTTGCCAATACAATCATGTCAGAATATTATATGGGGTTACAAACTGAACTGCATACTACAGGTCCTATTCACAGTCAAAATCAGAGGAAGCAAAAAACTGGTAAAGTTTGGTGGCACTGTTGCCAGTGATGTTCTTAAGATGACCACTGTTGTGCTAAATTGCTATAGAAGAAAAAGAAAGGTGTGCTCACTTGCGTGTTCTGTCCAAAACAGTAGTACAGAGAATTTATGCTATATGGGAAAGCGAGTAACAAGCAGAAACTGCACTTGAACACTGATACTGTTTGCAAGAATGAATTGCAATGTATACTGAAAAAAGGATGAAAATTAATCTAACTCATGCAAAAAAGTACATATTACACAATAAAAAAGTCCTATATGTAACTAAAAATTACACATGGGAAACAAATGATTTCTATATCTCTGCAGAACAAGGGAAAAACAGTTTTAATCATACTGTAAGTCCAGTACAAAAGGCAATAGGAAATATTAAAGTAACAGTGTATGTAGCCGGCTCGGTGCTGCTGAGGGATGAGCCACTGGACGCCACACCTCGCGCCACGCCGGCGACCTGGGTTCAGGAACGGACTCGGGTCATCGGGGGTCTGCACGGGAGAGGGTGGACTGAGCTTCCTAGGACTGCGCTACTCCTTCTGGGACGGGTAGAGGGGTGCATGTCGCTCTGTAGCGATGCCTGGGTATAACACAGGGCTTGCCCTATGGCAGTGCACAGAATGGGAAGGAGCACAGCAAGATGTTGGCTTACACACAAATGTCATTACACTGTAGGCTCCTGGGGAAAACAAATCGGAAGAAAAATGGCTGGGTGCAACCGATGCAGCTTGACAGCTGTGCTCCCGCTGACCCGGAAGACTGTCATAGAATCACGCTGGGGGGTCCGGTACAGCTTGGCTTAGAGCAGCACGGGAGGCTCTCCAGCGAGTTGAGGTGTCCACACCGGACCCCAATCATGCGAGTGAGCCTGCTGCTCTGTGGGGCGGTGGGGGGCCGGCAGCTGGATGCCTCCACTGGTGTGTGCTGCAGAAGGTGCAGAAAAAGTGACATGATAAAAAAAAAGTTGCAGTGTATGTTGCCCACACTTTTACAGGTATTCTGCTTTAGACTGCCCTTTTCTCCTGTGCCCCCTTTCTGCCAATTTGAATCTACTTTAGCATTTTTTTTTTATTTGAAATAAAGGAGGGTTCCTTTAAATATGGCATCCTCTGGCTTTCGTCAGTATTCTCAGCTGTTTGACTATCATCACCCACTGCCCTTTTAGGTCAGGAAGCAGTGTACATTGCATGCTAGTTCACCTTAGTCCTAGAAGATGACATTAGATTTTCACTGTGACATGCATTTCAGCTTTAAATTAATTGTTCAATGTGAACATGGAAGTTTAATTTTTTATTACAGATCAAGGGAGCACTCCTGACCAATCGGAGCGCTCCTTTCCCCTGTGCATGACATACTCATTCTGTGAAGTGTCTCGTGTAGATGCCCTGAAAACAGATACGTTCTGAGACAGTTTTTTTGTTCTTTTAAATGGCATTGAGAGCTCAATCTATAACATTTTACTACGACGCCTGGAGCCACTTGTTGCAGGTAAGAGTGGTTTCACTTGCCTTCTGCTCGAGCCACAACAGCTTAACTTCGCTTTGCTGTAATCTCTCAAGCAGAATGAATGTGAAACCACTCATCCTGCAACAAGTGGCTCCAGAGGGCATATTAATATATAAAATAAATTCTGAGGATCCATATTATTTATGTATTTATTCATTCATTCATTTGTTAACTGGGTTGGTGCACTGATCCAAGGACCTTTTTAGGCACGGCCCGGGCCAGAGACTGGCACATACAGTGAGAGCTAACAACAAGGACAATAAAGTGCACAGAATAAAAACAGTAACTGAAAACATGTACAATTCAGAAAAACTTACAGCTGGGAGATAATTACAAAATAGGTACAAGATAAACTGACAAGGTGTACAAAGTAAATAAATAAAAAATAATGCTTGGGTAGCAACTGCTGCTGCACCCGAGTATTGAGCATCAGCAGATATAGGTAGAACCAAAGAAATACACAGGCAATATTCAAATTATTGTTAGTAATGGTGACAGCCAGCCAGCCAGTTTCAATGGGAGGAGGAGAAGAGGCAATGGCAGGGGGCCAGGGATGCCCAGAAGGATAGCCCAGCAGCACCTAAGGCCTGGGGACAGGAACAAGTCGAGTAAAAACTCAAAGTGGGATCTTAGGAGGGTGCGTAAGTTTAGTGGGGGATCAGAGGAACACAGTAAAGTGGGGCGGCTGTTCCAGGGGGAGGGCCCAGCAACAGAGAGGGTGTTCTGACCCATCCTGGTGGCAATGAGTGGACAAGCGAGTTGGAGGAGGGATGAGTGGTGGAGATTGCAGCTATAAGTCTTGGGACAGAGCACACAAGATAAAAGGGAGAAAGAGGGGCTATGGAGGGCATCCCCAATGTTGTGGGCCAGCAGGTAGGAGCGTCTGGCCTGAGGAGGAAGCCAGTAAAGGGACTGGTAGAGAGAGCAGTGGAGAGAGGAGCGTGAAGGACAAAGCTGCAAATCCGGTAGTAGGTGGTGTCCAGCCAGGAGAAACACAGAATCTGATGGCAGATAAGGACTGCTTGGCCCACCTAGTCTGCCCATTTCCCTACCAAATGGATAAGCTGCAGATCCTAGTTAACCAACAGCCTACTTCCTCCAACCCCCCACTAAAAATGCCCTATGTCTGTCCCATGCATTCTTGAATTCACCCACTGTTTTTGACTCTACGACCTCCTCAGGGAGGCTGTTACATGCATCTACAACCCTCTATGTGAAGAAATACTTCCTCACATTACCTCTGAGCCGTCCCCCCTCTATCTTCAAATTGTGCCCCCCTGTTCTTGCATGTCTCTTTTTCTGAAAGATGCTACCCTCTTGGACTTTGTTGATTCCTTGAGGTATCTGAAAGTTTCTATCATACCCCCTTTCCTTGAGACTATATATCTTAAGCTCCTTTAGTCTTTGTTCATGTGTCTTCTGGTGCAGACCCTGCACCATTTTGGTTGCCCTCCTCTGGATAGCCTCCACCCTGTTTTAGTCTTTGCAGAGATGGGGTCTCCAGAACTGTACACAGTACTCCAGATGTGGTCTTACCAACTGTCTGTACAGACTGACAACTTCTCCCTGTTTTCTATTGGTGATGCCTCTCCCTATGCATCCCAGTATCCCCCCAGCCCTCCTTACTGCTATCTCACATTGCTGGCCCACCTTTAGGTCATCTGATATGACTACCCCAAGGTCCCTTACCATTTTTGTTGTTGTCAGTATCTCACCCCCCCACTGTGTACTCTTCCCCTGGGTTTTTGTTTCCTAGGTGCATTACTTTGCACTTCTTTGCACTGAATCTAATCTGCCATACATTTGACCATTCCTCCCACCTTGCCAAGTCCCTTTTATCCTTTCCACCCCACCTTGCATGTCAACCCTGTTGCAGATCTTTGTGTCATCTGCAAAGAGACATACTTTTCCTTCCAGTCTTTCTGCAATGTCACTTATAAAGACATTAAAAAGGACCAGCCCCAGTACTGAACCCTGTGGTACCTCATTAGTAACCCCCCTTTCTTCACTGTGGACTCCATTTACTCTTACCCTCTGTTTCCTGTTGTCCAGTCAGTGTTTTACCCAGGCTACCACCCTGCGACCCACTACCAGGCTGGCTAATTTGTTTATTAATCTTTTGTGCGGGACTGTGTCAAATGTCTTGCTAAAGCCAAGGTAGGCCATGTCCACAGCCCCTCTCTGGTCTACTACTTTGGTCACCCAGTCAAAGAAATCAATTAGGTGCACCAAGCAGGGTAGAGGTGCTATTAGTTATGTACTTCCATCAATATAGAACCACATGCAAAATACATTGAGGATAACCAAGGTTGTTTCACTAAACTGCTTCAAGAACATGGCCAAAAATGCATTCAAGATAGTATGCCATTGTCCCAATAAGTAACCAGAATTCTTGTTAGCTTGCCCACCATCCAGTTATTTGTCACCACCATCCTTCACCGACCCTGTCCCCCATCTTTTTTTCTTTCTTTACACATCCATCACCAACATTACTGCCCTGACCTCACCCCCACCTGTCTGCCAACTATCCTCAATAATATTACTGCACTTATCACCATGCTCTTAAAAGGTGTTTCCTTCCTCTGAGTTGTAGCAGAATTGAAAATGAAAATTGGCAACCAAGTTGTATGGTTCCCTATAATTAGATACTTCCTATGTAGCAGCTTGTTAGATCCAACCTATGTATAGCTTGTATACTGGTCTATTATTCTTGTCCCCTGTACTTTTACATTGTAATGTATACTATGTGCTAATTTACATGTCTGTCTAACACACACACGTTTGTAATGGTCTTGTCACACCAGGAACTCCTTGTGAATAAGCCCACTCAATGGAGCAGATCCTGTAATAAAACTGAATTGAACTGGTTCAAACTTTTTGTACAAGGAATAGGGCCTGATCTACAGTTCTAAGAGTTTAATGGAACATCTAATATATATACACTAATTGAATACTTAGATGCTGCTACTTTAGAAAGCACATTAGTATACTATGAGTCAAGAAAATATATATTTTTTATACAGATTGCATTTGTGGGTCATAGCTAGAGCACTGACTACAATGTGAATATGGCATGCAGAAAAGAGGCAATACAAATGTGAAAAATTGTTTTAGTGCTTTCAAAGAGCTTTACATGTATGGGGGTAAGAGATGTCAGACCACAAAACAGTTATGTGACTTTTATACCTATAGTTTAATTTGTAATCCAAAATATACATATTTTAAATTCTGAACAAAACATACAAATTAAACTATGAAAAAAGTAATTTATAAACTCACTGAACTTGTAGGCTTTGATGGTTTAAAGGGTACTTTCCTAATAGGACTGCACAAGTTAAAGGGGACTACAGTAGTTCATTACCAGTACAACTACATAGAGGTGTCCCACAAAGGTCAATGTATGGGCCTCTTCTGTTTATTATTTCTATTAATGCTTCTGATTATGATATAGATATATCACAGTGGGAAGCCACCTGGGGGCCAGTGATCATCAGATGGTGTGGTTCAAAATTAGGACTGGCCCAGAATCTAGCCACACTAAAATGAGGATCCTGGACTTCAGAAAAGCTGATTTCAAGACAATGTGAGAGTGCCTCAAGGAAGATCTCGAAGGAATAGGGAAAATTGGTGGGGTAGAGGGAAAGTGGGCAAAAACAAGGAAGGCCATTGAGAAGGCAACCAACCTCTATGGTAGGCAGGTTAATAAGAGAAGAAAAAAAAAGACTGATATGGTTCTCCGAGGAAGCAGCAGACAAAGTAAAGGAAAAGAAGCAGGCATTCAAAAGGTGCAAGTCAACACAGAAGGAAGAGGACAGAGACAGAGTTATCAGGAGAAACAAAGGGAAGCAGGGAAGGCAGTTAGAAAGGCAAAAGCACAAACAGAGGAAAACATAGCCAAGTCAGCAAAAGGGGGGGGGGATAAAACATTCTTTAGGTACATTAGCAAAAAGAAAAAAAGTAAGGCAAGGACAGTAAGATTAAAAGCAGAAGGGAGGAAGCATGGACGAGGACCAGAAAGACATTTTGAATAAGTACTCTAGTTCAGTTTTTACAAAACAAGTGGTGGGAGACAGACTACTGATAAGGGAAAAGGGCATTAAGGGAAGGGAGGTGGACACTAGCCTTTTTACGAGGAGAGAGCCCTCAGGGAACAAGCAAAACTAAAGGTAGACAAGGCAATGGGGCCAGACGGGGTTCACACCAGGGTAGTGAAGGAACTAAGGGAGGAACTGTCTGGGTCTCTGATGGCCCTTTTCTATCTATCACTGGATATGGGGAAGTTCCGGAGGACTGGAGGAGGGCAGATGCGGTCCCACTATATAAAGGTGGGAAGGAATAGGGAGGAGGCAGGAAATTACAGACCTGTAAACCTGCCTTCAGTGGTGGGCAAGGTTATGTAATCACTACTTAAAGAAAGGATTATGGAATACCTTAAAAACAGTGGTTTGCAGATCCATGGCAGCATGGGTTCGCAGGGGGAGATCCTGCCAAACAAACCTGACAGAGTTCTTTGACTGGGTTACAGGGGAGGTAGATTAGGGAGGAGAAGTGGATGTAGCCTACCTGGATTTCAGTGAGGCTTTCGACATCCTTCCACAGAAGACTGGTAAGTATGCTGGGAGGCCTGGGTGTGGGCCTTGAGACTAGTAACATGGGTATGTAATTGGGTAAGTAACAGAACTCAGGATGGTGATAAATTGAGTTCACTGGGAAGAAGGTAAGGTGACCAGTGCAGTGCCTCAAGGGTCTATACTGGGACTGGTCCTCTTCAATGTCTTTATTAGCGACATCGCAGAAGGGCTGGAAGGAATGATATGCCTGTTCGGGGAGGACACAAACGTTTGCAAAACAGCAGACACATCGTTTGGGGGGGGGGGGTAAACAAATGAGGGAATATCTAAAAAAGCTGGAAGACTGATCAAGAGTTTGACAACTGGGCTTCAACTCCAGTTAGTGCAAAATTATGCACAGAAGCCCAAGGGCAACATATCATTGCTGGGGGAGAGTAGTTAGAAACCACAAAACAGGAAAGGGATCTGGAGGTCATCATATCTGATGACATGAAGGTGGCAGAGCAGTGTGATAAAGCAGTGGGGAAGGCTAGTATAATGTTGGGGTGCATAGGGAGGGGTATCACCAGCAGAATGAGGGAGGTAGTGATACCCCTGTATAGATCCACCTGGAATACTGTGTACAGTTCTGGATGCCCCATCTCAGAAGACAGACTGGGTGGAGGCAGTACAGAGCAAAGCAACCAAATTGCTGCATGGCCTAAACCAGAAGCCCTAAGAGGAAGACTCAAGTTGAATATGCATTCTCTGGAGGAAAGGAGGGAAAGAGGAGATGATAGAAACATTCAAATACCTCAAAGGCATCAATAAGGTACAATAAGGTAGCATTTTCCACACAAAGATTGCTCAAGGACAAAAATTATCATTTGTCTCCTACCATCCCAGCTGTAAAATGTAATACCATATTAAATAGATGCAGCTAAAGACTGTTTTTTTTTAACACATTACTGTACTCTTATATTAATGCTTGTATGATTGTGTAACAACAACTGGCTTCCCTTTTTTCCCCGACAGGGAAACCATGCCGTAATTTGCCACAATAAAGGAGTGTTTATTACAGCGGACATGTGCATGGTTTCCCTCACTATGTGCATGCGCGCACCACAGTTCCTCGCTTCCCAACCGCTCGCCCTCTGCCTGGAAAGTCGACCACCACTAGGACTCAGCAGTACATTTCTTTGTGTGTTTTTTTTTTTTTTTAAATGAGCTAATTTCTAACAAGTGGGGGTAAAAAACATTCCAAAACATTTTTAAAATGTGGCACATTATAAATGTGCAGACTGTCCGAAAATGAAACTGGAGAATTATACATACAGTAAACGTATCATAGGTTGGCCAAGGCCCCCCGCCCACTGACACTACTTCTAAACTTTCAGTTTCATTAGCCACATAGCACTCAAAAGGCTACCTCACTACCCCTTCAGCTGCTAACATAAAAGTCTCCTTTACCATTACATCCTTACCTCAAGAGTGCTCACCACCTCCAGAAACAATGGCCCTGTACTTCTTTATTTTTTGTTTAAACTCCCAACCACGATGCTAAAACAGCAATTGCTCTCACTCCTTGTACCAACCACAAAAATGTGCCCATGCCTTTTTCCCCACTGCCAACACATAACTGCTGCTGCCTTTATCTTTCACTTCATTCTCTACATTTCACCCACTATGCACACAGTACCTTCCACTTCTGTACATACTTTCTGTTCATGGATGTACATTTAAATGGCAGACAAATCAAGTCTTTTTTTTTTTTTTTTTAAACCAGCCACAGGTAGTAACCACTCCCTGGCACCAGAAACTCCAGTATCACAAAACTGCTGCCACTCAGCTGCCTCTAAATACCTTATTCTACTCCACCCCCCCAACCCGGACTACCAGTATTTTAACAGGTTGTACCTCTACTAAGCGGCGTCTGCACACCCACTCAGTGCTGGCAGTCCCGCTCCCTCTAGACACGGTCCTCCAATCATGCTGGCAGTCCGGCTCCTTCCAGCTGTGCTCACTCTCTGTAGCTATTTTTATTTATTTATTTTTAGTTTTGAAAACACTACCAGTTGCTCTCGACTCAGAAGATGGGAAACACACCAACTCTCTCCTCAAAAACAAGTTTGGATCCACAAATCACAGCCAGCTTCACCTCTCGCTAAGAGGCACCTCCATATTTTACTGTTAATTATTCATAAAATCATCTTCCAACCAATGAGAGTACATGTCAGGTACCACATCAGCATGTGGATGCTAATGTGTTTCTAGCAAACCTCACAATGAAGAGTAGTTATAACACGTTTGCTCACAAAAAAGTCCTTCAAAAGTTATTTAAAAAAAAAAATGAAAACAAACTAAAACCACTATTAGGAATATCTCCTATTGCATAAATGGAACATGCAGGGTGGAGCTTGTGTGATACCCGATTTATCTATACTTATGCAGTTTGACCTTGGACACCTCACTCGTGGCATATGCCACAAGTGACGTTACCGGAGATCAAACAGCACTTGTATAGATAAATCAGGTATTACACAGTTTCCCCTTGCATATACCCCATTAATACCGTGAGAGTGATGAACAACAGTGCAGAATAAAAATGGTCATTCTGTCCTGCTCTTCAGCTGTAGTGGAAATAACATTTTATTTCCACTATAGCCTTGTCACAGTGGCAAGACAGAACCCATGGTATAACTAAGACATCCATAGGGCATTCAGAAATAGTTTTTTGATTCAGTCTGGAATGTTGCCAACAATGCAGCCTTGCACTCATGGCTTTGTGTTGCTCTGCCACTCACTGCTGTCAACAGTACAGAGTGAATAAAAAGTTTATTTTAGGAATGCCCCATAGAATATCCCCTATTTATCTGACCATTTGTATTCTCACCGACATTGTATGAATTTAACTTGATTCATGTGTGAGCTTGTTTTTCCTGCTGTGGCATCGACATCAGTTTACCATTGCCTGTATTCCTCTGGCATCTCTTAGCTTCCAGAGGACTTGCCTTTACTACTGCTGCTACTGTATTTATTATGCATTGTTTTTAACTATAAAATTTAATGTTATGTGTGATTGCATTTTCCATGCTTGATGCATCTTATTGCCGTGATCTGTATTGTTACTCTACTGCATACTGTATTGCACTGTAACTCCTCCAGTTCATGTCTGAAAATACACAACTGCTTGCTTATTTTACTTACCAAGATAAATAAAGATTCAAGCAGCTAGAGACTGACATACAATAAAGTCAACACTGATTTACAGATCTAATGTAACTAAAGGTAACTTGAAAAAAATGTTGTAATTCTCTGTGATGGGACACCACAAATTCCTTGTGATACAATGGCTAATATTCGAGGCCACTGTTTTTCGGTTTTTACCGGAAAACCTGGTAAAATTCCAGAATTAGGGCTGCCTGAACACCAGTAAAAACAAAGATTTCATGGAATCTATCATTTTATACTAGGTAAGTAATTCTATAAAACTTGTATTTTTCTTATAATTGCTTCCTGTACTATTTTCAATTTGCTTTATTTAATGCTCTGTATATTAAGCCTTCTTTTATTCTGATTATTTATACACATACTAAAAGAATGATAACAGAATCCCGGTAAAATCTGGAAATTAGAGTAACAATCACCGGTGAAATTCCGGAATCTGAAGTCTTGAAAATGGAATTTCATTGTTTTAATCACCGTAAATCAGTGGCCTTGCTAATATTACATCAAGCTTTGTCCACCTCTGTTTAAGTCTGACATCTAATTTGATGTGCAAAAATGGATGAAAACTGCACTAACAAGACTCGGCCATGTTGACCTCCCTCCAAGATTTCACGAGAAAAATAAAAGTAAGTTCATAGCCCTAGCAGTTCCAAATGTAGTTATTTGCAAAAGAACAATATCCTTAGACTGGACTAACTTTGCAATCATTAGGGCTAAGAATATATTTTTTCAGTTAAACGTGGTATCAGGTCAACATGGATATGGCATGTCCTTACCCCCTTCACCTCCTACCCCCCTCGATCTCCTACCCTCACTTCTCCCCCCATCGACCCCCGTCCTGCTCATAGCTCAAGTCTTTGTACTGGTTATTACATGTCCGTAAGTCAGTGACGTTATGTTTGTAACTAAAATGATGACTGTTGCATACGCTGACGTGGAACCTTTGTAAAAGAGCCTCGGCTCAAAGGTATTGTAATCCTAGATTGAAATAAATAAATAAATAATGTCAATGGAGCATTTATGTATTAAAACACTAATATTTACATCAATGTATTATCTTTATGTTGATAATGGCAATGCACATTTACTGTAGAAGCAAAAAACTTTGGAATCTTACATGCTACAACCTTATGCCATACACACTGGAAAGGTCTTAATCTCAACTTTTCAAAGGTAAAAAACAGTAGCTTTTTATGTTTGCTTGCACGCATGTGCAAGAAACAGTGTCATCATCAGAGTTTTCCCGAGGTGTGTCAGCCTCTTCCAATTCAGTCAGCGTGTTTACAGGCGCGGTCGCAGTGCGCCAATCACTGCTCCAGCTGTCTATGACAGCTGAAATACAGTGGCAAACAGTTGAAAGGGAGAGCTCCACTTCAGTGAGCAGAGCTCCCCCTCCACACACATACACACACGTGCGCGCGCACACACACTGCATGCTCATCGCCTTCCACCTCCCACCACTGTATGGCCGGCCAGGGGTGCCCAATCCCTCATCGGCTGCGCTTCCAAAGCATCCAGGTGCCACACAGGGCCCACCCCAGCATAAGCAAAATGTTTTATAGGCCGACGAGGTGCCCAATCCCCCGTCGGCTGCATCCCCCCAAAGCATCCAGGTGCCACGCTGAGCCCACCCCAGCATGGCAAAATGATGTTATGGCCCGATGGGGTGCCCAATCCTGTCGCTCCTGCCCCCAACCAACATCATGACTGCCCTGAGCCCACCCCAGCGTAGCAAGCATCTCGTCGTCAGTAGGAAATATGAAAAAAACCTGTAAAGACAAAAACTGTCCCTCGGCACTTCTCTCTGCCCGCCTCCCACAACCCGCACCCATCCACTGCACACCCTGCCTCCCCACACACCCCCCTCACCCCATACTTACCTCCGGAGCTTGGCGTGACGATCTTCAGCGGACCAGGAACACGTCTGCACTTTTCAAAGCTGACCGCGAACTGAGGAAATGCCGGTAAGCTGTATAATGGGATAGATAGGGTTTTTTCAACTTTATTGCATCTCTCAGGCATTTTTGGGAATTTTTGCACCAAATTTTCAACATGGGGTTTTTGGGACCCCTTCTCACGAATGCTGTCACTGTCATGGCGTTACTTGGGCCCGAAGGGTGATTTCTCAGCCACTGCGCGAAATCACCTTTCCGGAATGATTAACGAAATGACACTGCCAGCGTTCATAAAGTGAAGCTCTCAAAAAGCCTATTTTGAAAATTTGGTGGAAAATTTCCTAAAAATGACTTTTCAGCGTCGTTAACGCAGTTCCTACACACATTGTAAGTTCGTGAATTTTCAATATTTTCACTCCAAATTTTTAACATTGCCATTTTACCACACCTTCTTATAGGCAGTACAGCTGTCATTTTCACATCTCACCAAAATCCGTTTCCGCCCATACGATTACCACAATGGCACAGTCGGATGTCTGCGAAATCAATGTCACGGGACAAATTAAGAAAATCACAGTGACAATGTTCATGAGCAGAGGTCTTAAAATGGCTGTGTTGAAAATTTGGTGAAAAATTCCTAAAAATGACTTTTCGAGCTTGCGTGCAGTTCCTATGCACGCTTGTAAGTTTTGCTAAATTTCAATATTTTCACTCCAGATTTTCAACATTGCCATTTTACAACACCTCCTTATGAGTTGTACAGTTGTCATTTTTCACACCTCACCCAAAACGTGTTTCCGCCCATGCAGTGCACAATGGCACAGTCAGTGTGCAAAATCAATGTACGGGACACATTAAGAAAATCACAGTGACACTGTTCATAAGCAGAGGTCTTAAAATGGGTATGTCGAAAATTTGGTGAAAAAATTCCTAAAAAAAGACTTTTATGAGCGTGCATTGCAGAGTTCCTATGCACGCTCGTAAGTCCGCAAATTTTCAATATTTTCACTCCAGATTTTCAACATTGCATTTTACCACACCTCCTTATGAGCAGTATAGTTGTCATTTTTCACATCTCGCCCACAACGTGTTTCTGCCCATGTAGCGCACAATGGCGCAGTAGGTGTGCGAAAACAATGTTTGGGACAGATTAAGAAAATCACAGTGACACTGGTCATGAGCAGAGGTCTTAAAATGGCAATGTTGAAAATTTGGTGACAAAACTCCATAAAATGACTGTTACGAGTGAGCATTGCGCAGTTTCCACGCACCCTGGTAAGTTCATGAATTTGTAATATTTTCAGTCCAGATTTTCACCAGTGGCATTTTTCCACACCTCCTTATGAACAGTACAGCTGTCATTTTCCACAACATGGCCGAAATGTGTTTTCTCACTTTCAGCACAGAAATGTGTGGTCGCTGTGGGAAATCATTGTTCGGGACAGATAAAGAAAATCACACTGACACTGTTCATGATCGGAGGTCCCAAAATGCTTGTGTTAATTTGCTGTAAAAAAAAATCCCAAACTAGTTACATTACAGACTTCACCAGTTTTTTTTTTTTTTTTTTTTTTTTTTTTTTTTTAAGATTTTGCTAGATTTTCAACATTGCCATTTTTACACCTCCCATGAACAGTACTGCTGTAATTTTTCACATCCTGTTCAGAATGTGTTTTGCACCTGTGGTGCAAATGCCATAGTCGCTATGCAAAAGCAGTTTTCGCTAACAAACTGATATTGCTACTGTTCATGAGGTGGGGTCACAAAAACCATGTTGAAAATTTGGGTGAAAATATCAACGAATGCCTGAGGCGTTAGGGTTTCCGACCATAATGCCCCACCTGTAGAGAATGACAGGCATCAGGGTGTGACTTGTGATTCTTGCCTGTCATGCTCATACCATTCCACCCCCCACCCACCCTGCAGCCACTGGGAGGCATCAAGGTGTGCCTCAGACTCTTGATTTAACTTCACCCCATTCTCCTGCCACCCATCTCACCGTATTTTCTGATGGAATAAGTGCGCATAAGGACCAAAGACCCCACGGCACACCATGACACTTGTCAGTGTCTGCAGGGTAGGGTGTGGTGAAATGGCGTGATCATTATGCCTGACGACCCAAAGGCACACCCCAATGCCTGTCACTCTCTGCAGGATGGTGGTGGGGTTGGCTTCAGTTTAATACTTTGCTGCCATTCCTATTATGCAGCTCTGCAAGTTCTACACTACAAATGCCAATGCCAGCAAGCAAACATTCGGCATTGACAAATGCTTGTTTAGTATATACTGTTATGGGGACATTAGCCTCTACAATTTTATCTATGTTAAACACAATACATCAATATTTATATTGCAGCAATGTACTCAGTACATCACTATACCAATACAATACATTGATTTAAAACACCTAACATACAGTTAAAAATATATTTTTTAAAATATTTGCAACATTTATTTGATTTTGGATTCATATATGGTACATGAAAAGCTAAGCAGTAATGTATAAATTTGGACAGCAGCATTTTTTTTTCCAAAGTGGCTTAATCACATTTTATGAAATGGGCATCAAAATATAAGCAATATGATTGGACAATACATGTGTGATAATGTGTCTTACGCACAGGAAAAAGGTCCCGCAGTGCCCAGTGGGCACTGATATTGGTAAAGCTCACCACTCAGAATGTTCAAAAAGCTAGAGCCACCATCTTATTTATATTTTGATGCCCAGTTCATAAATTAAATTGATGCCAGCCTCTCTGAAATTTTAATGCCCACTGCATGATTTAAGAAAACAATACAAGCTCTCACTAGCTTGCCTACTCACTGTATGGCTGAATAGCTGACCTGCTGTCTCCCAACCCACCCGCCTGCTCGCTCTCTCTGTAACACTGAGCAGGTGAGCACACCGTACTTCACTCCTTTAGTGCCACACTGTTTGCAACAAGAAATTATGCTCTCTTCTTCTAAAAAACCAATATAACCTGTGCTGAGAACAACAGCTTAATCCAGCAGTTACGCAACACTTGGTACTCTTGTACCTATAGTATGACTACTGTGATCTACCTATTACCAAGCATGTACCACCAGTGAATGCCTGTAACACTGGTTGCTTTTTTAATCTAAGCGTTATGTACTGTACTGTTTTGTTTGCTGTGATGTATTGCTCTCCTGATGACGTGGCTTTGTAAATGAGTCTATGACTCAAAAGGTCTGTAAACCGATGATCTAATAAATAAATAAATAAATAAAATTAAAAAAAATAGACACTCATTTTCATTACTACGCTTCCGCATTGGCGTATCAGCTTTCAAAACCAGTGTGTTCTCCCTACCACTGCTTGGTGCGATAAAGGTACACAAATTAAAAAAAAAAAAAAAAAAGACAGCATAATTTCTTATTGCAAACTTTCTAAACTAAATGAAGTAGGGGTGCTGCTAGTTGCAGGGGGGGGCATAACTACATCACAGAAAAAAAATACAAGTAAGGATGCCTTAGCAGCTCAAAAGTTCAAGTAAAACAAACAGGTGGAGGAACTATTTTATTAAAAATTAAGACAAACACAAGTGTTTTTTTTTTTATTATTAAATATTATGCATTTTAGTTATCACATATATCGGTATTTTAGATAGCCATTTCATAAGTGCAATAAAACACTCCAGGATATGCGTTAGACACTAACACGTGGCTAGGAGGCTGGACGCACACTGTCTGTGGCCTCGTGCCTCACTACACCTCCTAGTCATGTGTTAAAGTGTCTAATGCACACCCTGTCATGTCTTATTGCTTACTTATAAAATCTTACTTTTCCTTACTAACCCCAAATCTTCTTAAAGCATCAAAAAGTAATAAATAAAACTGTTCAATCATGAGTACTGGACAAACACCAAAATATTTGCAGACAGCTCCATCTTTTGGGCCATTCACACATTTGGGCGACATCTTATCCCATTTTGAAATGTCTGAAGTCATAAATGTTATCACTGTCTTTAGGTATGGTGATACCATTCTAAAGCTAGTTGTTGGCTGCTGATTATAGGTAAGAGCAATAAGTGCTTAGAGGCTACAATGTGAACATTTTGTTATTATAATTACTAGTGTCACCCCTGAAAACAGGCACTTGTGCCTAGTGGGCCTTCCCTGGTTACCAGAGGTATGAAAAATAAATAATTAAAATGACTGCTTAGAACAGTTATTTTCTGAGCTTTAGGAACTGATTGAGGTAATGATAGTCTGCATTGTTCAGTATTTTTTTTTACTGTAGATATCATTGTAGGTAATGATGGCTTGCATTGTATTGTACTATATTTCACTTCAACTGTGCCTCACTGATTTCAATGAACTACAACTGATTGGTGTGTACCAGGAATGATTTTTATATGAAAATGGGTTTCCAAAGTGTGTGTGCGCGTTTGTTCGTTTTAAACTGGGTTAAATCTTGTTACATGAAACCTTCATTACCCCATGAAGTAACCTCAAATTGTCCCATGGTTTGCCTGCAAAACTATGAAAAGATAATAAATCTACAGTTTCTCACTGGACCCTGTAGTTGGTATAATACCACAATACCAGAATGCTATTTACCAGCAGTTTGACAAGTAAAGGTGAAAACTCCACAGTTTCACTGAACAAAGAATTATTGTAAAAATATAAAGTCTTTTACTAACACATGCAAATAAATAAAATAATCAAGCATCTATTTAATAGTAAACAAATACTGACCGGAGCTCAGTGAAATAGCTGAAAACCAATACCACCCCCCCGGGATGTTCTATTGACAGACAATAGTTATACTGCCTGATGGCCAAGGGCGATATAATTACTGGAGGTCAATAGGATATCCCAAGGGGCAACTATTTCACAAATCCAGTCAATATCTAATTTTATTAAACTTTGCATCCCCTTTTTTGTTTACATCAATTAGAACTGTGCAGTCTTTAAAAAGGAAAATCAATACTTTGGTGGGAATGGTCCCCCCTCTGCACCACACATGCTCCCAGCACCTCTGTTTGAAAAGAACCAATTTCCATAAGTTAAGCCTAGGGATCCCTTTGTTCTTATGGGACCAGTGTTTTTTATTTTTTAATTAAGAAGTCCGTGGTAGTCCAGTGGGCTAGAAGATTTTCCCTGATGCCATAGTGGTGGGTGGAATTTCCCTGAGGCCTTGAGGGACCCTTTTTTTAATGAAATCTTTGGTGGTCCAATAAGACCAGAAAGAATTGCATCCTTCCAAGCTGATGTCCAATTTGTCAGCCACTCCCCAGCACCACAATGTGAGGTAGGAGTTGATCAGTACAGTGAAATGAGTGCCACCATACTCAGAGAAAGGCACAACCATGCCTAAGTGGGGATTCCCAGCAGTGCCACAGACTCCAGTCCCAGTGGTGCTCAGAATGGGGCCTGTCTCCATAGTGAGGCAGGAGTTTATTTTTATTTTATTTATTTATTCATTCAAGGATTACAAGTAACTTTGAGCCAAGGTTCTTTTACAAAGGTTCCACGCCAGAAATAAACAACAAGGAAGCAACAGTGAAATAACAGTAAACAATTCATGTACAATAGTGCTATTGAAAGGGGTCGATTGCAGGAAGAGTAAGGTGTAGAGGAGGAGGAGAAGTGTAATTAGTTAACAGAGGCAGCTATAGTAAGATGATGAACACAGCTAGGATGCATATGCCCACATGGAACGGGTAGGGTCAGGGGCACGGGGGTGGCAGAGAAACAGGGATGAGAGGAGAGGGGGAGGATGAAGATGCAGCCGGAGTAATTTGTCAAAAAATAAATGGGAAGGAGTGATAGAAGAGAAAAAGGGGGCAATGGAGGGAAATAAGTGTTGTAATGGGCAAAGAGACTAATGAGGTGGTATGAAGACCTGAGATTTGAAGTGATGCCTCAGGAGCTGGGGGAGGGGGCCTGGGGTTAAGCAGCATATAAATTAGGATTAAAACTGTGTAGGTCATCATCTAGGAGAAGCAGTCACAGAAGCTAGAGGCAATGAGATGGGCCTGGAGCCTGGTTTTGAACAGACCTAGTGTTGAGGCAGAGGAGATGGTGTGGCTGAGACCATTCATCCATAGAGGAGCCCTATAGGTGAAGGAGCGTTGGCCCTGTGTAGTTTGACAGCGAGGAACTTGTATAATCTGGGTTGTTGAGCTCCTGGTGTTCTGTTGGTTGGTGTTTTGATGTAACAAGGCAGTAACACCGGGGTGTGTGAGGCTAAGGTTAATTTTTCCTACCATAGCCCATGTGAGAGACTTTATATGGTTGGAGAGTTGGAGCCATCCGGATTGTTCATAAAGGACACAGGTGTGGGTGAGGCGGCGGGCACCAATTGTGAGTCAGCATGCTTTGTTAAGAGCAGTTGTTATACGTTGGAGAGTGGACGTCATGGCTGAGCCATAGATAATGAGGCCATAATCAATAACTGACACCACAGAGCTCTGGACAGCAATCTTCAGGGCCTCTGGGGTGAGGTGCTGCCTGTGCTTGTAGAGTAATCCAAGGCGTGTGCTGGCAGCTTTAACCATGCTGTCAATGTGAGCCGTACAGGACAGATTGGGGTCAAGCAGAATCCCTAAGTATTTGAAAGAGTAAACTTGTTCGAGGACAGTCTCCTGCTTGGTGGAGATGACAAGAGGGTGTTGCTTGTAACGGTTATGTGAACTACAGAATAGCAATGACTTGGTTTTCTTGTGATTGAGGACTAGTTTATGAATGGAGAACCATGTTTCAACGGCACTGAATCCGAGTTGGAGGCTGTGTTGTAGTGGTGAAAGGTCCTTGTACATAGAAAAGACAACAGCATCATCCGCATACAGGATGATTTGTTCTGAGCAGGATTGTGGCAGGGAGTTTAAAAAGAGGCTGAAAAGGAGAGGTCCCAGTATGGATCCCTGAGGTACTCCAGAGTGGACAGGCAAGGTGTCAGAGATAGCACTGGCAATTTTTACTCAGAGCAGTTGTCAAGGTAGCTTCTGAACCAGCGGGCTGAGTTCAGTGCGAGGCCAGCAAGGAGTAGTTGGTCATACAGCAGCCGATGATGGACCGTGTCAAATGCCTTCAAGAGGTCGATGAAGACAGACCTTGTAAGAAGTCCTTTATCAAGGGAACTATGCACTGCACCGGTAAATTCAAGCAGGGCAGTGGTGGTACTATGCCTTTTTCTAAAACCATGCTGTTGTGTGCACTGAATATTATATTTGTCCAAATAATCAGTGAGCTGGTCCACAGCAATACGCTTTAGGACCTTGGATAGTGGTGGCAATATGGAGATCAGGCAGTAGTTAGAGTGGCAGGTCTTATCCTCAGTTCTGTGGACTGGAGTGACAGTGGCAGTTTTCCAAATTTCAAGGAATGTACTGGTGTGGAGAGAGAGAGGTCAAGAATTTTAGCTAGGGGACTGAGGACCTCATCAAGTGTAAGTGATAGCAGCTCAAGGTCCAGGGTGTCACCACTGATTCTAGAAGTGGAGATGGCTGAGGTGATGTAGTGGTGAGCTTCATTCATCTTAATCTCCCTGAAGTAGAAATGAGGGTGGTTTGACAGAGTGCAGGGTGTGTTAGAGGGGGTGTGACTGACTGTGAAGAAATCAGGTGGCAGAACAGTACTGAGGTCAGTAAAAGCCATATTAAAGGTATTTGCAGTGACCATGGGATCAAGGGTAGTGGACCCTTCAACAATTAACATGGCCGGAGGGGACTGATTGTTTCCCACAAATGTCCTTGATATTGTCCCAGAAAGCACGACCATTTCCCCAGGTGTTGGTGAGGACATCCTTATAATATGAGCTTTTCATGAGACGAATGGATTTTGTGCAGGCATTATGGGCATGTTTGTATTTTTGGATGTCAGATTGTTTGCCTGTGCCCACAGGTGGTCCCAAGATTTCAGCTGGGAAAGGAGTTCCGCAGTTATCCAAGGGTTACAGAGGGGCTTTTGTTTTCTGTTTTTTTGAAAGAGCAAAGAGGTCATAGGCCTTATTGAAGGCGGTGATGAAGTAAGGAGTGGGGAGAGGCTAGCAGCAGCATGGCCAGGAGCTCTGTTTCAGACTTGGTTCCTGCAGTAGCTGTTAAAGCTCAGAGGAGCTGTGTGTTCAAATTAGTAAGCTTCCACTCAGGGTGCAGAGTGGCAGTCGATACCACTGAGTGGATGTGGCATCTGAGACAGTATTTTATAGCCCAGGAGACCTCTTTTGTAACTAAGAGCCCCAAGCAGCTTAAGTGAAGCTCCCAGATGAGCAGAGAGGTACCAGAGATCACTAATCAGATGCTGCTCCAATGGCTTTGTTTGTTGTGGGGGAATGCATATTTTGCGCTGATGGGAGCGAAACGCGGAATACTCTGAACTAGTGCCCATTACTACATATTATTCACAGCTGTATGGATGGCAGTGGTCAGTAGTATGTAGCCTAGGCAGCTCATGTGACACTGCCTTGGCTAACCCAAGAGCTGAATTTAATTTCAAGGTATAAAAAGTTAGTGTACAGCCTGTAATTAAAAGTAACTTTCAGGTTTAGTCAGCTACCACTTCTTATATCGGAAGTATTTTTTCTTTTCTGTTTGCCAATTAGATTTGTCACCTGGCAGTACTGGAGTGATGTATGGAGCAGCACTCTGACTGGAGGCTAAAAGTCAGCTCTGTTCTTCCCACTACATTATTAGCAGTGAGACCACACTGACTATGACATCACTAGTAACCAAGGAGAACCATTTCTCACTGCCAGATTATTCTCCTTCAAGTGAGGCAGCAGGGATTGGCCCTTCTTGATTACTCGTGATATCACCATTTCCTGTATCCTGATTGGCAACTTGTGAAAGTCACTGTTCAGGCTGCAGGGGTTGCAGTGCCTCATTGTGTTTGCTCACATTTCTGATGAAGTGGGAGAAATAATACTGACTTCTTTTTAACCTCCAGACAGACTGCAACTCTACACATCAGCCCAGTACTGCCAGGTGGAAAATGTCTAATCAGCAAATAGAAAAAAAAAATTCAAATACAAGAAGTGATAGCTTATTGCATCTGAAAATTACTATTCATTCTAGGCAGTACACTAGCTCTTTAATAAAAGGGAATATCAACTCGAACGATGGTGTTAAATTAAAAATTTGCCAGTGCATGCATCTTTCTGTCTTTTCACCATTGTGACTTAAGTGATACACCCAGTGTGTGTGTCTGTGTGTGTGTGTGTGTATATACACATATATATATATATATATATATATATATATATACACACACACACACACACACACACACAACCTTTTAAATATTCTAGAAGATACAGCATTTGGGTTACATTATTTATCCAGTCAAACATAAACATTATGAAAATGACAAGTGTTTCAAACACAAACATTAATTTTTAAAAGGACTAACTATTTAACTTGTTTAATTACTTGCTAAGAAAACTGCACCTAATAAAGTACATGCAAGAATAATATTCACATTCATATCTAACAAAACTTTCACAGAACACTAAATCAGCAGTGAGTCACAGATAATGTGGTAAAAGATTAAAAAGTCAGTAGGTACTGTTTGTGCTTTTTTCCCTATAATTTACTGAAGGCAGATGATCGAAAGTAACGTAAGTATACATCTTGCAGTGCAGTAACAAACATTAAAACATCTTTTCACCTGTGAAGAAATACTTTTAAACAATAATGCATCTGTGATTTTATTTCCAAAGATGTATACTATTCTTCATTGTTTTCAGTAACAATACAACACTAGGAAAGGTATTGCATGGTCTTTGCCCACAGAAACAAAGTTGTACCTGACATACCATGTTATTCAAGATGTTTTTTTGCTGTAACAATGAGACAGTATACAGAAAACATGCAAACCACTTTTTTCCACCTGAATGGGTAGCTTAAATTACTTAGCAAGTCATACTGTGCCATGCTCATCAAAATAATGATAACAATAAAATACCAAACAAAGGACTCTATTCAGCAATGCTTTAGGCCTCCCTTAAGTGCTGGTTTCCTTAATAAAATAGCAAGGACAGAGGCATGTAAAGCCTACTGGATAGGGCCCAAATAATTCTTTTAAAAAATTGACTTGAAGTTCATCTTGACCTTTATACTAAATAGTCAAAAGAGAACATTATTTTCTGTAATGAAGTGTCTTTTTTCTCTTGGCTTTGCCAACAATTAAGAGGAAGAATCCAATATAATTTGGATACTGTGATGTCAGAAATGTACAGCTGGTAAGCATCCAAAGTTAATTCAAACTAGCAGTTGTAGATCTATTTCTGCCTTCTTGACACTGTGGTACTTTCTTTTGCCATCATTAACAGTTCCCAAAATTTCTCTCAAGTAGCTCTCTAAAAGAGTTGGCAGTGGTACACTTGCGCATTTACCATGTGTATCAGAATATTCAAATACTGGTGTGCCACATGTTAGAGATGTGCACAGAACCAAATATTTAAGTATTGAAATCAGTGTTGGAGAAAAATTAAGCAGTGGGCTGGAACTCACACAGTATTCTCCTTACACTGTGCAAGTTCTAGCACAAGAGTTGGAAAACAGCTAAACAAGCCCCCCCCCCCCCGACTGCATCACTCTCTCCTCACTACATCTCCTAAAAGGTATTCTGCCCCCAACCACCAGTATCCCTCAAAGCTTCCCACCCCAGGCCACATCTAAAGTTAAACACACACACAGGTAAGTTATAACATTTCTTCCCTACGCATTAACAAAGTCAGCCCTTCCCCAACCAGATACAAAGATGCACCCACACCTTTAAAGACAGAGCCAGTCAAGCCCTCACTGGTTAAGCATTTATAAATTGACAGAAAGGAATCCTGTGTACTGTTCTCCTCTCGATCTGCCCACGACTGGCTTCGCTCCTCAAACCCAGATGTTGACACTATACTTCTGGATCTGAGAAGTCACGCAGACAGCCAGGTGATAGATTCTTCTGTCACAGTTGCTATGAAAAGCAAAATCCTGTATCCTGCTAGTAAATTATTTTATCACTCATTAACGCATTCCACTGAGATGTGTAAAATAAACAATGGGGTACCAAAACTGCAATCTTTGGGGATAGTTTGAACATTTTCACTTAACATAGGAAATGCTCAAAATTCCATTATAATCTTCTGTTTCTTTACCCTGCTAAAGACTGCAGATGTAAAATCTTGTCCAAGTTCCAGAAAGTAAAGAACAGACACCCCCCCCCCGCCCACACACACAAAAACCAGAACCATCGGTCTCTTGCTCTGCAAAATAAGTTTATTTAATCAAACTGTGCAAATCACATGCATGGCAGTAATTCCAAAAAGAACCATCATGTGTCTATTACCCGATGTTGTGTCAGCACAGGACACTTCAAAAGAGGTATCTGATGAAGCATAATGTGGTGGCACAAAACATAAGGTAGTGCATGCACGGAGCATCTTTCTGGATCACTAACACGCTCATGGTTTGCAGTTGAATTAAATAGAAATCTGTTGCTTAACAAGAGGCTAAAACATCTGGCTAACACAGCAGTATCACTGATTTCTAGAACTTGGACTTCAATTTGCCTGTAAAGAGCACCACTTGGACCCTGGAGACCATCCTCTTTGTTCTCATTCAGATGAAAAATGTGATCTTTTTGTAAAATAGGGATTCCATTTTTACACTGTTCAGGATCAAACTGAAATATGCTGGTTTGCACTTTGCAATGGCCAGGCTATGAAATCTTGAACCTTCAGTTAGTATTTCCAGAAGATTCACCACCATGTCATAGCCCACAAAATGAATTCTCACGAAAAGAAAAACATATGCTCCTTTTACATCTTGCCCAGAACCCAGATCTTTTAACAGTTTCTTACTCCAACATAAACACTGGAATTACTAGACAAAGAAAAGGCACAACACGGACAATTTCTTTGTGATGCGTTTCCCTCTAGTCATTTCCAGCTATCCCCTTATGATGGTGCTTGGCTCTACCCATAGAGTAGTTCCACGAAGGCAGCTCTTCATGATGGCACCACTGACTTCTCATATTTTACCCAAAAAGTACCAGATCTCTTAATTAGCCCACTCTCATAGTAGTACAAACATAAAACTTCAGCAAAAACAAACAAATATTTGAAAGTCATAATGGAATAAAAGGGGGGTGGATTAGATATTAGATATAAAGATTGGTGAAAGAATTCCCAGGAACGAAACTCTCCAGGGTAAGACCAATCTAGTTATCTGTCAGCGCAGCTGGATTTGAACTTGGATTTTGTGATTTAAACAGATCCTTACCCATGTCCATTTAATATCCAGAATTTCACAGAAAATAGAAATTGTCTATTTACTGTATACTGTCTGAGCTTAGCAACACCTCCCTTATGTGTTTTAGTTGCATATCACTAAAGCAGTAAAGTACAGGTTCAGATGTCGCATAACACGCAATTCACCAGAAGTGCATTAAAACCTCTGTACTGGCATCATGTCATCTTTCCATGTTTATTTAACAAAGATTGGAAAGAATCACTGCCACTACCATTGAAATGACGTGCATTAGAAACCAATTTACTTCTAAAACAAGCTTCTTAAACTTAAATACCCAGCAAAATTCTGGCAGGTAATCCACTACATTTTTAATCCCCCACCCAAACAACTACACCAGTGTTTATACTAGAGAACTCCCCTAGCACCAGTCTAGCTGAGATTGCTGTCTTTCTTTTTTTGAACTTGTTAGGTTTATTAAGTTCAACAGACAGGGTAATATACAATCTCACATATAAATCAACATCATCAACATTTGATGTAAAGTAGTTAAAAGAAAGTTCATTAAAAGGCCGACCCGGTGGAGCTGAGGGTCGAGGCGCTGGACGCCACACCTCACACCGCACCGGCGACCAGAGTTCAGAAACGGACTTGGGTGCCAGGGGTCGGCAGGGGAAGGGTTGAGGACTGAGCACCCGTGTGGAGCTCTCCTCCCCGGACTCGGGAGATGGGTTGGCCTGGCAAGCCAGGGACCCCCAGTGGAGACCAGGAGGCACTGGAGCAAGCCAGGCAGCACATACTAGCATGGCGACACAGGCAGGGTTGCCATGCGCCAGAGCATCAGGGCATGCCCACGCATGTGGGGGACTGCAGAACATGGGAAAACCTGGTTCTAGGGGTAGGCGACGGCACCAACCCCATGACCAATGCTGGGTCCGTCCTGGCCGACCTTCAGGGATCCTCTGCCTGGGGCCCACATCTGCAGCTGGAGACTACGTGTGCAAATGCGCCCAAGGTAGGAGGGGCAGCCCCACCCTGGAGGGGTGCCAACTGTGAGGTGGGGTGGAGGAGAGGAAGGTTCAAGCGAGGGGACTTCTGGCAGCACAGGACTCAGGCTGGATGCCTGAGAGAGGCTCCTAGAAACCGTGATCAGGAGGGGGAAAAAATAAAGAAAAAAAAAGTTCATAAAGTGCTTGCCAAGGTAATACCAAAACCTGTCTATTTCTCTTTTACAGAGGCAAGTACAGAGCCTTCCCAGTTCATGCGTTAATAGTCCACTTAAAAAAAACCAAAAGTCCTAAAGCAGGCCATCATTCAGAAGACTTACAAAATTGTATTGCTGTCTCTTTCAAAGATATTTTCACCTCCTGAGCCATCTCCTTCTTCCCACCTCCTCTTCCCTCCCCTTTCTCCTCTCTGACTGCTCTTTAACTCCCTCCCCTGCAGCACTCTTCCCTTTCTTTTCTCCTTCCCACTAACACTATTACTTCATCACACGATGGGGCAACATGCTTTTTTCTGCAGACAGATTCAATGTTTCTATGTTGCTCCTCGCTCCTTCCTCCCTCCCCCTCCCGCTGCCACCTCACCTCTCCCCTTCCCTCCACTTACATCTTCTCCATTCCCCACTCACTTAATTCTCCACCATGTTTGCTACAACTACTCTGCCCACACTGCACTGATTAACCCTCAAGCTGCCAATAGAATTAGAATGCATAGGAGTTCGGGACTGATATAACAGTCCGTGCCACAGCAAGAGTTAAACCCCACTAATGGTCACATCCTGTATGGGCTAGACCCTAAACTCATGTATCCATCTTTTGCTGTCATTCTTAGCCTCTCATTTTATCACAGTAAGGTGAACCAGGACCAGAAGCCATCCCTCCAAGGAACTACCATCTTATCTCCATTCCTCCTACACTGGTAAAAGTGCAAATAAAGCTTGTTCTCTCTCAGCTTCCTTCCTCTTCTCCTTGCAGTAGGTTTTTCATAAATCTCACTCCACAGTATCTTCTCTCTTATGGGTCACAACTATGTCCTGAAGGGGCGGGAGCAGGACCTTATATTCACTTCCATCTTTATCAACCTTGCCAAGGCTTCCACTCTGTGGCTCACCCATCCTTCTTGACAAGCAGGTGGGGGCTCAACTTTCTGATCTCACTATTAGCTAGTTCCATTCCTATCTCTCTTACTGTCACCAGTCAGATCAGCTTGGTGATGCCCTTCCCCACCCAATCTGAAAACACTCAAGGCTCCATAATGGGACCTATAATTTTCTCCATTTTCCAGAATGACCTCCCCAGTCTGAGTTTCCTCCAATATTCACATGTAGACACTGTGCTTAGGTGCCTCAGTCATTGAGCTGGAACAACCCCTTCAGTTGGACATTGGCAAACTAAAGTGCTAGTTCTGTTCAAACCAGCTCTGTCATAATGTAACAAAAATGGTCTCCATGACACTGCCAAGTCACTAAGCAGATGCTTGCTAGACTCCCCAAGACCCCATTCTTCATGACTCAATGGCTCACCCTTGAAAGAGACCCCCACACCAAGTTTGTCCATGTACTTCAGGATAGTACTCAATTTCTGCTCACATCAGAAGCTCTACCCTAAACTTGTTGCACTGTACTTCAACAAGTCCTGCCTTCCACATGTGGACCAACATTAGACCATCTGTAAGATGATTGTGCTGGTGTTTGACTACTCAGGCATGGTCTACAGTGTTGTCTCCAAATCCACCTTTACCAGGCTGGACCCACTTTTCCACTTTATTGGTCTATGCTTAACAACCCACATTGCACCCACCACTGCTCCCTTTACCTTAACCTTTCTTTCCCCTCCCTCATGGGCAGACCCCTCTACCACTGATACATAGATGTCAGTAGATAAGGGCCTTGTGGTCCATCCAGTCTGCCCTATCCCTCTTCCTATGCTTAAGCTACCCTAGATGCTACAAGTTCTCCCCCTTTTGCCCTAGCTTAATAATTCCCATGTGCCTACCTCACGCATTCTTGAATCCCTGAACCGTGGCAGTCCCCACCACTTCCTGGGGGAGACTGTTCCATCTCTCCACCACTCTTTCAGTGATGTAGAATTTCCTCATGTTCCCACTAAGTTTTCCCCCTTTTAGTCTCATGCTGTGCCCCCTTGTTCTGCTCTTTTCCTTCATGTGAAAGATGCTACCCTCTGGTACCCTGTTGATCCCCTTCAGATACTTGAAGGTCTCTATCATGTCTCCCCTCTCTCACTCTCTCCTTTCCTCCAGGGAATACATATTGAGAGCTCTGAGTCTCTCCTCATATGACTTATGTTGCATCCCGAACATCTTTTTTGTCACCATCCTCTGTACCGTCTCCATCCTGTCTAGTTCTGGAGGCCCCACTTCCAAAACGACAAACACAGTACTCCAGGTGAGGGCTTAATAGGGAGTTGTACAATGGTACCACCACTTCCCTCCCTCCTACTTGTTATACCCCTCCCTATGCACCCTAGTATTCTGTGATACTTTCCAACTACTTCGTCACACTGTTTAGCTACTTTGAGATTGTATTCTATGACTAGCCCTAGATCCCTTTCCTCTGTGGTGGCCTCCAGTGTTGCCCTATCTAGTTCATACTTGACCCTAGGATTCCCTCACCCCAGGTGCATAATCATGCACTTTTTTGCACTGAAACCCAACTGCCATTCTGTGGACCAGTTTTCTAGCCTCTTCAGATCTCTCCTAATTTTTTCTATACCTTCCTGTGAATCTACCCTGTTACACAGCTTTGTATCATCCACAGACAGGCTAACCCTCCCTTCTAGATCCTCTGCAATATTGCTTATGAAGACATTGAAGAGCACTGGTCCCAGCACTGATCCCTGGGGCATGCCACTTGTTACCCATCCCTCCTGTGAGCTAACCCCATTTACCACCACTCTTTGTGTTCCGTTACTCAACCAGTTTCTAACCCATGTGACTACCTCTGTTCCCACCCCCAGATTTGCCAGCTTGTGGATTAGTCTCCTGTGTGGGACTGTATCGAAGGCCTTCCTGAAGTCCAGATAGGCCACATTTACCGCTCTGCTCTGGTCTATTTCCTTCATCATCCACTCGAAGAAATCAATCAAGTTGGTCTGGCATGACCTCCCTGCTATGAATCCATGTTGCCTTGGGTCCAGCAGCTCCCTTGTCTCTAGGTAGTCCACCAGCCTTTCCTGAAGTAGGGTTTCCATCATTTTACCTACTATCGAGGTCAAACTGACAGGGCAGTAGTTTCCTCCCTCCTCCTCCTCCTTGCTACCACTTTTGTGCAAGGGTATCACTTGTGCCCTCCTCCTCTTCTCCAGAACCACACCTGTTTCCAGTGATCCACTGAACAGCTTAGCCAGAGGTTTAGCCAGTTCCTCCCAGAGCTCCTTTAGGATCCTTGGGTATAGCCCATTGGGCCCATAGCTGTATCCACCCTAAGCCATTCTAGTGCTCTTTTTACTTTGTCCTCTGAAAAAGGTCCAATGTCCACCCCATCTCCATTAATGGGGGACCGTCCCCATTTTCTTCTTCTGTGAATACAGAGCAGAAGTATTTGTTGGGGACAGTCACCTTGACAATGTCATTCCCCACTACACTGCCTCCCTCACCCCCAAGTCTCACAATCCCCGCCCCATCTTCCTCCTCTCGCTAATATACCTAAAGAATGCCTTCCCTCCTTCCTTCACTGATTTAGCTAGCTTTTCCTCAGTTTCGGCCTTTGCTGCCTTTAATGCCTTGTTCGCTTCCCTTCATTTTTCCTAGTATTCTTGCCTGCCTTGCTTTGTGTTGCCTTGTACCTCAGAAATGCCATCTTTTTTCCTCTTACTAGCTCTTCCACTCCCAACAAGAACCACAGTGGTTTCCTCTTCTTTTGCTCTTGCTGCAGGGCCTGGTGCAATGGTTTGCTACTAGGAGCAGGGCTTCCCTTATCATATCACACTGTTCTACCACTCCTTTTTTATGTCATTGTATCCCTGCATAGCCTTCCAGAATTCGTCCTTCATCTTACCAAAGTCTGTACTCCTGAAATCCAGGATTCTAGTTCTTGTGTGGCTAGCCTCCTGCGACATCCTTATGGTGAACCCCACAGCTCGAGTCTCCTTCCTTGCCAAATACTGGCTCCGTTCCTTTCACTGTTACCTCTCCTCTCTCCTTCCTTCCTTCCTTCCCCCCTCTACACTCTCCATTTGTCAAGATATCCATTCCTTCTCTGTCTCCAACCAAATCCTGCACTGGGCAATCTGCCATCTTCTCCTGCATGTTCTGCTTGTGTAGCAGCCTCCCCTCTCTTTCCATACTTCCCCCCCATCCAAGACTTTTCTCTCCGGTTACTTCACCCCTTCTAGGACCTGCAACTAAACATTTACCCTTTTTCTACCTTTTACCCTCCAGTAAACTCAGCGGCTGTTCCTCCCTCAAACCCCTAAGTGTCTGCTGTCCTTGCAGTGTAACAAATACCTATTATTCATCCTTCATCACTTATCTTTCAATCACTCAGGTAGAGGAGGCTTGGACTCGAAGCTAGGACACTGGTGCTTGAAATAAGTTGTAAAGCAGGTGTGTACAGTGCTGTTTGGAGTTCTACAGTATATGTTTTGAGCACTGCAGTTTATTTATTTAAAATGTTTTACCAGGAAAGGCATACTAAGCAAAAGCTAATTTCCAGATGCGTCCTGGGGGAGAGGGGATAAAAGTTGGGGATACAAACAGATACAAGCATCACAAGCAGTAGAAACTAATACAATGTAGTAATAAAATATTTACAGAGGGTATAAAGTTTTATATACAGTGTACATTAAAAGACAAGGAGAATATTGGGTCAGATGCAGGCAAAGTTATAAACAGTGCAAAAAAAGATCAAAGCAACAAAATGTACATTAGCACACTGAAATATTACACGGGACAGTGTGATTTAGGTATTTAACATTATGAGTGCTAGTAGTACTTGTGCAACCAAGGGGGCAAAAATAAGGTGAAGGAGTATTTATTTAGTACGTTTAGAATTAGGCGCAGGAACAGACAGGGGGGAAAAGGCTCCTTAAGAGGGAGGAGAGGATTTTAGGTGAGGCTGAATGCCAGACAGGATGGGAGGGAATACCATATTTTGGGAAGTGGTAGGAGAAAGCTGATTGGCTTGCAGATGAGGATCTGTGAGGAAGGTTTAGGGTTCATGAGACTTGGTTTCTAAGGGATCAACTGGAAGCAGGTTTGGGAGAGGAAGAGACCGAGAGGTAAGAGGGGAGAGTGTGAAAACAGAATTTAGCAAGGAAGGAGGTACATTGAATATCTTGTCTGTCAGCTAGGTGTAACCCCTAGATGGCACTATCCCAGGGGCTACTACCCCTGCCTGATTTGCCACTAACAGGTTGAGGGGCCTGGATCCAATGGCGGGTGCCTCCACCCAGAGGTCAGGGTTTGCAATAGTTAAACTAACTTGGTCACAGCCCTCTGGGACACTGCAACTCCCTTTCTTCCACTAGTGGCCCACACTATATATCAGAATTACCTTCACAGTATACACTTACCCCCCAGGTCTGGTTCCGGCACTGGGACCTCCTGTGAAATGAGATACAGTGCAACAATCACAAGTACAGTACTTTAACATAGACAAATACCTCAGGCAGTATAACTTTGCTGAAACAAGCAGCTCTGATTTATTTAGGGGGATATAACAAGGACAGGGGGAAATCAGGTTAATTAGCTTATCACTCTAATAATCTACCTATGGCTCTGTGCACAGGCCTATCCCCATCAGTCACCGTCCCTGGGCACCCAAGCCCCAGTGGCTAGTCCAAACCGTGGCAGCTGGTAGGGGCCCTTTCACACAGAGAAAAGGAGAATTAAACAGTCAGCAGTACAGTAATTCCATTTGGATTTAATGTGGCAATTCAACAGGGAGCGACCCTGAATTAGTACTCACAGACTTCCAAATAAGATAGGGTCCTTCAATGTCAGCAGGGCTCACTTGAGGTACACAAACCTCTTCACACATCCATATAAAGAAAGCACTATACCAGGCAGGCTGCATCTGTATCCCGATCGCAATTACTGCACAATACCGGGAGAACACACAGCAGATTCAGTTCCTGACAGACCGAGAATGCAATTTTCAGCAATTCCTCCAGTCTTCTACAGGGTGAGCCTGGTTTCTACTCTTCAGAGATCCTTTGATTCTTTCACAGGACGGATTCAGTCCTAAAAGCTGTTACACAAGCTGCAGACCAAAACTCTGGGCCTTACACACGTTTTTTGACTAAAACTGCACACTGAAAAAGCACAGGGCTCCTTCCTTCTTCACTGCCAAAGCTCAACTGAAACTCCAACCGACAAAACCGAGCACTTCCTTTGAGTTCCTCCCAGTTCTTGACTGGATTGGCTGTCACTCACAATAGACTGCTGCTGTTGGTCCAAAAAGGCACTGAAGTCTAAACTACATCTCCCAGAGTCACTGCCCATACAATCCTCTTGTGGCTGGCTCAGATTATGAGTCCAAGTTCTGATTCGTCCAAGGCACCATTTTAGAGCTAGCTTACCCCACACTGATTGGTCCAGTTCAGCAGTTCAAAACTAGAATGGCGAACTAGCAGACACACAGTTCTGACTGCAAAGAAAGCAGGTTAGACAAACTGTAATTTCATTATTACTCTAAATAATTTCTGCAAACAGTTACATCTTTCAGATAGGTTCCCTTTGCACTCCTAGTGACTGCAAAAATGAAGTGAATTGGCAGCAGCTCGAGTGGTACTCAGAGAAGCACACAGTCCCCCCATACAAACTAATTATGTCTGCAAGCAGACAGCTCTTAAAGAGACAGTACCAGAGGCTCTAAAAACACTCACTGATAAATGGCTTAAATGCCAAACACCATTCAGGCTTGGAGCATTCAAGCAAGCTCCTGGAAGTCTTTTGGGAACCCCCATTTGCAAGGGGGTTACATAGGGATATCAGTGGTGTCCAAAACTAAAATTAAACATCCAGTATAATTATAATGTCTAACTTCTTCTTTTGCTATGGTTTGGAAGACACTAGCCAGTTCAGAAGTATGTACAGCTGCTATAATATTCTATAGCTGAGGGCATTAAAAAAAAACAAACAAAAAAAAAAAAAAACAGAATTTGCAGAGAAATTCCAAACAGAAATTCTAACTTCAAAATGTAGAACATTACAGCAATGCTAAAAGAACATCCAAAAGCTGATTGGTGAAAGCATCCCATCAAGATTACATTAATATACCTGCTCAGCCTGTTTACAAGCAGCAGGGTCACACAGCTGAAGTCCAGTCATGGAATATTGATTTTGAGTATTTTTATCTACAACACTCCATGACAGTTTTCAAGAGCTGCCATTGCCAAGTCCCATTCAGTGGTAGCTCTCATCTGCCCTTTTTTCTCTACCTACATTATTATCGCAGACTGTACTTGATCTACAGCTTTTTCTCCCCCCCCCCCTTTCCACCATGATTCCCTTGTGCTTTTCCCCATGCATTTTTCAACTCTGACATTATTTTTTGACCCACCATCTCCACTGGAAGGCTGTTCCAGGAATCTACCACTCTTTCAGTGAAGAAATACTTCATCACATCTCCCCTATATCTACTCTCCACCAGCTTCCTAGCATGTCCCCTTGTTCTTGAGCACTTTGTTTCTGAAAAAATACTCCCCTCCTGTTCCTTATTTACCTCCGTGAGGTATTTAAAGGTCTCTATCACATCCTCCCTCTCCCTCCTCTGTTCCAGGGTATACACACTGAGGTCATTTAGTCTCTCCTTATAGTGTCTTTGATACAGACCCTGCACCATTTTAGTTGCCCTCCTCTGGACTGCCTCCACTTTGTCTATGTCCTTTCGGAGAGATCATCTCCAGATCGCGATACAGTACTCTTAACTGGGGTCTTAAAAGTGATCTTGTTGGAGGAAAGTGGTCAAGAATGGACGCAGAGTCAGATATGTCAGGTTCTACCAAGCAGTTGCGTAGGCAAATTTATTTTTAAAGCCAGCAAACTTAGGTAAAGAAAATAAACAGGCGAACTGAATACGACAAAAATAAAGAGAAGCAGAAGAAAATAAATCAATATACATTCTCTAGAAATAGCTAGAGCAGAACAGCAAGTCAGCATACTAGCAACCTCTCCACTCACTATCTGCTAAGGTAATGAAAAGCTACTCCTTTTCTACTGGTGGAGGTCAGGTGGTTACCTGAAACCCTGCCCACTTGCTTCCAAAATCCTTAATTTAAAAACCAACCATTATTTTCACATACTAAATACAGGACAGATTTTATTGCATTATAATTCTGTACTCTACTGCATTTAATCACATTAATATGCTTCTTCTCTATTATTGTACAATTGTTCCTGGTAGCAGACTCCTCCCCTTGAACTAACGAGTATATAGGACTGAGAAACAGGGACGGCCAGCTCCTAGAGACAATGGAAAGGCCAAGGAGGAGGTTCTGAAGCCAGGTTAGGTAATGTCTCTGTTGTAGTAATGATCTTTTATTACCTTCCTATGGCACTTTGTTTAGTTTATTCAGTTCAGTAAAAAGCAACACAGTGATACACCAGACTGGTATTGTTCATAAACAGTAAAATTGACACACAGGTTTTAGCAAACAAAGATGCAAAAATAGACACAGCTCTTGTTGTTATACCTCAAACATAAAAGGTATGTCTATACAGCACCACAGAACTTTGTCTAGCTGCTAGCTAACTGCTGTCCAGAAACATAAAACCACAAAGAGGTATTCCTTTTTGTTCAGGGAGTTACAAGATAGCTGTAACTACCAAAAACAAACCACCTATTCTACCTTCTCCTTTAGTGTGCATTGGTATGTATATAAGAAACGCTCCAAGTATTCCAGCACTTCTCTATGCTATGCCTGCATCAAGTTGTTAAAGGTTACACTGCAGAAACAAACATTCAGAACCTAAAATGTACTATACCTTAGTGTCATGTTTCCCTTTCAGCATGAATATTCTCCTTTCGCTATCTTCTTTCTGACTTTCAACACCCAAATAACCTGTCCCGATATTGGGTGTTGGTTGCTACGGTCTAACACAGTGCAAAAGACCGAAACAATACACAAAAGATGCTACCTCTCGATCGTATGCACCACCTTGCAGGAACTTGCAGTGCTAATATGTGCACATTCGAGCGGCACTCGCAAAACGCGAGTAGCTACACAGGGCTAGCGTATCTCATTTTACATGGAATGCTAACAGGCTTGCAGAATGGTTACTTTTATTTTCAATATTCTTCACTTACATTACTCCCTCAGAACTCAGACCACTACTTTAATGACTAAGGAAAGGACAGCATTTACATAGCTGTTGCTAGCTGCATTCTCTTTTAATACATTCTACAGCAAGAACTGACTCAGTCAGTTCACTACTATGGGTATTCCATAAAAGGGGTGGTTGGGGCATGAGGACATTTTTCTTCCTGAAACCATAAAGAATCACAGGGATAGTACAAATAGCTTTCCCAGCTGGCCTGTCTGGGAAAGGGAAAAATAAAGCAAAGTCTATAGGGACAGGATAGATACAGAAGGTGCTGCTGCAGCAGACTTGAAGCAGGAGAGAGGGAAGAAGGTTCCAGAAATACAAATGGTCTTACAGCACCCTGTGACAGTCTCCTCCCCACTCAAGCAGTAACCAGGGTAAGAAGTCTACGGGTTTCCATAACTACCAAGGCAAAATATAGGCAGACACAGTATCAGCTCTCTCCGAGGAGAGATGGAGCTTCAGCCCACCCACTCCCAAAGCTCCACCTCGGGGTCCCTCTTAAATAAACAAACAAACAAGACTCGGAGACATAACCTAACCTCTGAATCTACTTATTTTCACTTACCCCAAGGTCTGACTACACGTCAGCCCCAAAACGGGACAAGAAATCAGCATTCTTATTGAGGGTTCCTGCCCTATGTTTAACAGTAAAGGTATATGGTTGCAGCGATAGATACCAGCACATGATGCGTGGATTTTTATCTTTCATCACATGTAACCAGCAAAGTGGATTGTGATCAGTGATGACCTCGAATTGAGCACCCCATAGATAAAATATTAGTGCCTTAACAGCCCATTTGATGGCTAGGCATTCTTTCTCTATGGCAGAATAACGTGTCTCTCTCTCTCATGCAATTTACGACTCATACAGTATATATGAGAGGGTGTTCCTCTCCCTCAAATATTTGTGACAAGACAGCTCCAATACCCGTTTCAGATGCATCCGTCTGAACCATAAAAGGCATAGAAAAGTTTGGGCTTCTTAACACAAGCGAGCCACAGAATTGCGCTTTTATGTTGCAGAATGCTTCTTCACAGATTGGGGTCCATTTTACCTTTGTGGGATGACTCTTTAGTGAGATCCGTTAGGGGCGTGGCTAGTGTGGTGAAGTTTGGAATGAAACGCTGGTAGTACCCAGCCAACCCCAAAAAGGATCTCATATGTTTTTTGGTCTCTGGATGGGAACTTCTGGCTACGGCATCTACTTTACTCACATCAGGTTTGATACAACCGTTGCCAATGTAAAAGACAAGATATTTAGTTTCACTCATCCCTATGGTACACTTTGTTGGGTTGATCGTTTAATGAGCCTGAGTAATGGCTCGTAATACAGCCTCAAGGTGCTGCAGGTGCTCTTCCCATGTTTCACTAAAGACTACAACATCAAGGTAAGTGGCACAACAGACCATGTGTGGTTATAATATATGGTCCATGTACTGCTGGAACGTAGTGGGAGCACCATGCAGTCCGAAAGGTATTGTATTAAAATGGAACAATCCAACAGGGATTATAAAAGCTGTTCTTTCTTTTGAATCACTCTCCAAGGGAATCTGACAATAACCTTTAGAAAAGTCGAATGTTGTTATATATCTAGCATTCCCAAGTCTGTCTATTATGTTGTCAATCCTAGACATAGGATAGGCATCAAACTTGGAGATACAAAATCACACATGCCCCCACAATGCAAAGCATCATGGGCTGCATATGCAAATCACCACAGAATGTTATGCTGGTCCAACTTGGAGATGGTGTTTAACTTCCTAAAATCTAAGCAGATTCTAATCCCTCCCTCCTTTTTCTTAACAATGACCACTGGAAAGGCCTAGTCACTTCTAGATGGTTCAATCACTCCCAGTGCTTGCATTCTTTTTACTTCTTGAATGACATCACCACGAAGGTTTTCAGGTATTCTATAAGGTTTCTGTCTCACTGGGGTCTCCTGAGTAACCACAATTTGATGTTGTACACCCTCTGCCTTCCCAGGCGTATATGTAAATGTGTTCTGAAAGTGTAAAAGAACCATGTCTAGTTCTTGCTGTTGCTGTGTAGAAAGTGGTGCATTAATCACTAAATCCCTCAGTTCCACATGTTGCTCCAACCTACCATATGCCAACTCCATGTTACTTTTCTTCTGGTCAGGGCAGATATACAGTCCAGGGGAGGTCCTCTGATACCATTTCTTTAACAGATTTGCATGATAAATGCTTTTACTTTTCCTTCTGTCAGGGAGTTCGATCCCATAATTAACAGAACAAGTCTGTCTGAGGACTGTATATGGACCCTGCCATTTCATAAGCAGTTTTTGCTCAGAGCTGGGTAACAGCAACAACACTATCACCAGGTTGAAAAACCTTCAAGCTTACCCCTTTGTCATAGTACTGTTTCTGTACATTTTGTTTTTCACTGTGTGTCTGATGTGCTATTTTACTATAGTTGGTGAGTTTTGTTCTTAACTGTATTAGATACTCTAATGAGCTTTGAGCCATTTCCCACCAATGGTCCTCTCATTCCTCTTTGATAACATCCAGGGGTCCCTGGGGTTTCTCCCGTACTGTAATTCAAAGGGAGAGAACCCAGTTGATGCGTGGGGAACCTCCCTGTATACGAACATAAGGTAGGGCAGGTACTTGTCCCATCATTTCCCTTCATCCTGCACAAATTTCTGCATCATCTTCTTTATGGTTTGATTAAATCTTTCAACTAATCCATCTGTTTATGGATGGTAAGGAGATATGCGAAGGGCTTCTACATTAAGAGATGCATACAACTTCTTCAGTATAGTGAAACAAAAGTTTGTACCCCGGTCAGTTAGAATTTCATCAGGGATTCCAACTCTACTGAACAGTTTAATCAATTCAATCGCTACCTTCTCAGCAGCTACTGTTCTTAAAAGTATAGCCTCTGGATACTAAGTAATCACAGATCACCAAGATGCATCTGTTACCCTTAGAACTTTTCTGTAAGGGTCCTACTATATCCATGGCTACCCTTTTGAATGGTATGGGGATCACAGGTAGCGGTTACAAAGGGACCTTCTCTTTTTTCATCAATGTTGCCACCTTCTGGCACTCCAGGCAGCTTTAGCAATAAGTTATCACCTGTTCATGTATTCCTGGCCAATAAAAGCACAGTAAGAGACGACTGAGTGTCCGGTCTCTGCCCATGTGGACAGCCAAAGGAATATCATGTGCCAGGTGCAACAATTTCTCTCTGTAGTCCTTAGGAACTACTAGCTGTTCTATAGATTCTCCTGTATTGGGATTAGTGTATACCGTATATAACATGGCCTTATGCATTATAAACTGAGGCACCTGTTCAGTATTATTCCCCACCTGTTTAACTTATATAATGCGGTATCACATTTTTGTTGCATCCCAAACATATTTCTCTTTTCATCAAGCAATAAGTCCTTATGCAAGTCCATTTGCCCCAAAGTTCACTGAGTTTTTTCTAATCTTCTCTCTCTTAGACTTCCCAGTTCTGTTATTTTCCTGGTGACTCAGAGTTCAGAGTCAAAGGGGAATAGTTGTGATCATTGTTCTTGCTTGCTTGCTTTGCGCTCTGGTGGTTATGGTACTGAAATCATATAAATGTGTAACAAATGTCTTAAAGTCTGGATGATCGTGACCAATCGCTACAGGCATGGGAAGACATGGGACTACACCCACATTCATCTGTCATTCAATCCCCTTGATAGTCATTTTGAAGTTGGACAGGGGGTAATAATGAGCGTCACCATGCACACATGTTACACCAGCTTTGGACTCCTTGGAAGCTACTTTGTCCAGCACATCAGTTCTGACCAGGGTCTGTTTGCTTCCAGAGTCAATTAGGCCATCCACTACTTCCTGACCAATAGTTACTGGGAGTCGAAACTGCCCCCAGTTAGCCAAAGACAATTGTGTGGGGCCAGGTCTCTTTTTAGGGCAGAAACATGTGATGTGTCCTTTGCCCTGACATTCTCTACAAATTATATCAGGATTGTATGGCTTTCTTGGTGTACTGGTCTGATTACCTCAGGTACAGTTCTAGAAGCAGTAGAACAGTTTGTATTGTATCTTACCATGCTGGTGGTCCCAGTACCTGTGCCAACGCATCCCCATTGTCGATTTGGCAGGGCTGCAATGTAGTCTTCAGCAAGGGAGATGGCTTTTTCTGATGTCTCCGGTCGGTGTTCCCTTACCCAGGTTTGTACATCCCCAGTCAACACCTTTATTAACTGTTCTAAAATAATCATCTCTATTATCTGGTCAGGTCTCTTAAGTCCAGGCTGTAACCATTTATGACAGTTCTTTCAGTCTTACATACACTTCCCTTGGGTTGTCTGATGTATAGTATTTGAAAGTTTGGAACCGTTTCCTGCAAGTCTCAGGGCTTATGTTATAATGGCACAGTATCTCCTGACATACCACATCGTAGTTGTTGACCTGGAGACTGTCCATGTGACTGTAAGCGAGCTGTGTTTTACCAGTCAGATAGGGTGCAAGGCGAATGATCCACTGCTCTCTCGGCCACCCACTTGCTTGCGCCACCCTTTCGAAAGTCATTAGATAAGATTCAATATCATCTGACTCACCCAACTTCATCTGCTTGATGTCTCTAGGGAGGTCAGATGACACAGAGGAAGGTCGGGATCCCATGGCTTGAATTGCTCAAGGTTAATTCATGTTTCTTATCCATTTCCACCTGTTTGATGCAGAGCCACCGCAACAATTCTCGAATGTCTTCAGGGGTTCCTCTACTGGAGTCACATCTTCAGGAGGTCCTCCAGCAGCCCGTTCTTCTTCCTTAGCTTCTGTCTTTGTCATAAAGGTTTTTCACTGAACATCCGGTAGGCCGGTCAAGAGCGGTTCTCCCAGTTTCTCTGCCATGGTGCAGGTAAGAACACCTCTGGGCTGCTCAAACTGCTCCACAGCTGCTGGCTGCCACCTTCAGCATCCACCGGGGGAAGAAAGCACTACCCTACTCCAGCAAACTCCAAGCCAATCCCACTTCTGACACCAGTGAAATAACGCAAAGTCTATAGAGACAGGATAGATATAGAAGGTACTGCTTCAGCAGACTTGAAGCAGGAGAGAGGGAAGAAGGTTCCAGAAATACAAATGGTCTTACAGCACCCTGTTACAGATCCATACACAGGCAACACTATCTCCCTCTTTCTGCTGGTGATGCCCCTTTCTATACACCCCAGAATCCCACTAGCCCTCCCAACTGCCCTGTCGCACTGCCTGGCCATCTTCAGGACATCAGATATGATTAACCCCAGCTCTATTTTCTGCTTCGTAGTCGTCAATACCACTTCACCCATTTTGTACTTCAACCCTGGGTTTCTGTGCCCTAAGTGCATTATTTTGTACTTTTTCGCCATACCCATGACCACTCCTCTAGTATTCTCAGGTCTCTACTCATCTTTTCCACCCCACCCATCGCAGTGTCCACCCTATTGCAGATTTGGGTGACATCCACAAACAAGAAGACCTTCCCTTCCAGCTCCTCTGCAATGTCACTTATAAAGACATTAAAGAGGACCGGTCCCAGCACTGATCCCCGAGGTATCCCACTGGTCACCTCCTTCCTCAGAGTGAACTCCATTTACCACCATCCTCCTCTGTTGCCTATCTGCTAACCAACTTCTTATGCAGTTTACCACCTTTGCTCCAACTCCTAAGCAACCCAGCTTGCTAACTAGTCACTTATATGGAATGGTGCTGAAAGCCTTCTCGAAATCTAGGTAGATCACATCCACCACACCACCCTGATCTAATTTTTTTGTCACCCAGTCAAAGGAATCTACCATATTAAGTTGACATAATCTCCCCCTTGTGAATCCATGCTGCCTCAGATCTTGTAACCCAATGGATTCAAGATATTCGACAATCTTTTCCTTCAGCAGTGATTCCATTAACTTGCCCACCACTGATGTCAGGCTGACTGACATAACTGCCAGCCTCCTCCCTACCACCACTTGTGTAAGTGGGACTACATCTGCTCTCCTCCAGTCCTCAGACACCACTCTTTATTCCAATGAGCAGCTGAACAGGACTGTCAGAGTGCAACAAGTACCACCCTGAGCTCCCTCAATGTTCTTCGATGCACCCCAACTGGCCCATTGCTTTTCCACCTTCAGATTAGCAAGACCCTTCAGGACTCTCTCCTCAGAAAAAAGGACTAGTGTCCACCTCCATCTCTCCACAGCTTCGGTTACTTTTTGTGGCCCCTCCCCTCCTCCTTCCTCTGTGAACACTGAATACAACTATTTGTTCAGGACATCTGCCTTTTCCTGATCCCCCTCTGCACTGTCCCCCCTTCCCTTTTAATCTTGCAATCCCAACCGTTGTTATCCTTTTTTCACTTACATACCTAAAAAATGTCTTGTCTCCTTCTGTTACCTACTGGGTTGTTCTCTCTTCAGTTTGCATCTTTGTGTTCCTTACCACTTTTCCTGCTTCCCTCTGTTTCCCTTGATACACCACCCTCTCCTCATCCCTGTGTGTCTCCTTATATTGCCTGAATGCTACCCTTTTAGCCTTTACCTTTTCAGCCACCTCTCTTAAGAACCATAGTGGTCTCTTTTTTCTCTTGATTTTGCTCACTTGTTTGACACAGAGGTTTGTTGCTTTCACTGTGCTCTCTTTTAGCTTAGCCCACTGTTTCTCCACCCACCCAGGCCATCCCACCCCCGGCCAGACCATCCCTGAAGAATTCACCCATCTTTACAAAATTTGCCTTCCTGAAGGCCTGGACCCTCAATCTTGTGTGGTTCGGTTGCACAGCCGTACTTATACTGAACCACACGGTATGGTGATTACTGGTCCTCAGGTTGACTCTTACCTGGACACCTGCAACACTGTCCCTGTTAGTGAGTACCAGGTCCAGTACTGGCCCATCATGAGTGGGTTCACTGACTAGCTGCCTGAGGAATACCTGCAGCAGACAGTCCAGGATGTCTCTGCTTCTAGCTTAAGCTGCTGCCAGACGGCTCCAATCAACATCTGGCAAGTTTAAGTCCCCAATCACCATGGAAACATCTGGCAAGTTTAAGTCCCCAATCACCATGGAAACATCTGGCAAGTTTAACTCCCCAATCACAATGGAAACCATGTCCTGAGTACCTCTGCCCTTCTAAATGAATGAGGAAATGCCACACTGGCTACACATGTAGCCATGGAAGCCACTCTTTTAATGCTGTCTCAAGCAGAGTATCTCTGAACGTGAACTGAAAGTTAAACGCTTTTGAAGTTTCTTAGTACGGAAAGTGTTTTATCTTGTAAATGTCTAATAATGTCCTTTTCAAGAATTACAACTAGAATGACAACCCACCACTGACTCAGTGTCAGCCTGCCAATTCAGTGTCAACCCTGCTGCCTGTCTTAACTCGGCAGCCCGTTCTCCACTGTGATCCTGTGCACACCTTCTCAGCATAGAATGTGGTGACAACAAATGCAATACCGGATGGACTATTTTATAATGTTATGCAGATATTTAAAAAAAAAAAAAAAAAAAAAAGACACTTTAAATAAATAGGATTTCTAAGTCAATCTGCTAGCAGTTCTATAAAAGAAATAAGGTACTCCAAGGGGTTACATTAATCGTCTGTTAATCACCCCCTATGGGCATGTGGCACAAGGTGACCCCCTAGGGGGTGATTAACAGACAATTAATGTAATCCCCGGTCATGAGTTATTGCTTAATTGGTGTCAGAGAACATACCAACTTCTACTGATTTGAATGAGGCTTATCATGATGTACCCAACCTGTGTCTACCACTCCAGATTTGATCAAACAAGCAGCCCATTTGGACTGGCTTCTGTTTATCATGAACCTGGCAATCATCGTGGTCATCAATGATACTGATGTGTGTGTGTGTGTTTTCTGAAAGTGGGGGTGGGTGGATTAAAAAACTTGTCCAGATAGACATATTGGCCTTCTTTTATCTCAGTTTCTATGTTTAATTTAACATTATGATATAGGTAAGGCAGCTGAAAGAAGCTTGTGTAATAACCTATTATATTTGTTTAAATATTAGATTCTAGTTTTATAGCCATAGCCATCCAAAATGTGATGTTGAGAATAGGATGACATTCTGCAGTCTGAGAACATACTGCAGTCCTACTAAAGGAACAATAAAACTGGTCTCATACAATAAACGTTATAATACTGTGGCAGAAACAACTCCTGTTTAAGAAATTTAGGACTACAGGAAAACTTCAACAATTAAATATTTTCCAGTAACTTAAAATGAGTTTATCATGTTTGTGAAAACTTTGAAAAAACATTGCATTTAGACACAAGTCTGCTTACTGTATATCAGGAAATGTTCATGTTCCTTTTATTTTCGCTATGTTCGCAGTTTTAAGAAATAAGCAACAATAAAGGAAACGCGAATGTTTCCCGTTCAAGGTTAGCTGTCAATGAATTTTGTCTGGGGGGGAAGGGGGTCTCACAAACAGAATTAAAGCACAATTGACATTTCAGTTTCTATTTATCAACTTCAAATTGCTTGAGCACATCATAATAAAATCAAAGTAACTGAAAAAAAAAAACACACAGTTCATAACAGTAGGTGATCATCTCAGCCGTCTTTCTCTTCTGATGTAGGGCATTCTGCAGAAAAAAAAGGAGACAGAGAAAAAAAAAACACTCAGAATACTGTATACTGTTCCCAGTGCTGCAAAAATACAGTACTTCTTGGCAAATCTGTACTCACCTATCTCAGTGTGTAGGCAATGTTCATGCGCTTGCTGAATCCTAGACTCCACGAAGCCATGGATACAGGCATCAGTTCTCAGTTTGAGTCGATTAAAACATGACTCCAGCCAGCGTGCTTGCTTCTCTTTCAACAGGGACATCTTTAGATCAAAGCGAACAGCCGCTGCCCCAAGAGAAATTTGATCAGATATCTGGCCAGCATACCACTCTGTAAAACACTGTTTAAGTTCATCCTTAAACAATTTGTTTAAGGATATGCCCAACGGTTGAAGTAGGTTCGTACAGGACGCAAGTACAAATATAGGGATGTACCCTATGTCCTCAAGCTGCTAAATTACTGCTGCTGTTGTATGGGCTCTAAACAAATCCATTATCAGCAACCCTTTCTGTTCCTTTGGCAGTCCCAGAGACAGCTTTGTGGCTTCCAGGTGAGGGACTAGTACGGATGCAATGTACTCCTGGGTAGTGGCTTCACTGGCCCAATGGTTAGGTGAATGTGTAATCGACCACTCTTTAGGGAATTTGGAGATTGGGTGACATACCCGAGTTTTTCCACAGTAGATGACTTGTGGTGGAAGTAGAGTCCCTGAAAGTGTACAGGACAGAATGATGGAGACTTGTCGTTTGTCTCCAAGAACAGTCAATGCCACCTGCCTGGAACCTGTTTCAGCCATTGTCCACTGCAATACTGGTATGAGAGTGACACCCGTCTCATCTAAATTTAATACCAATTCAGGTGGTATGAGTTCCTGAGCAACAGCCTTGGATATGCGGGAAAGGAAACCATGCTTTAAGGCATTAAAGTCGAGGGGTATTTTACGGGCTGCCTTGGTGCCTTTTCGTTTGCTGTACCCGAGCCGACTTAGTTGTGATGCAGACACTACCATTTTCAATCAGTATCTGCGGACAATTTGATTTAACAATTCAGATAGCTAATGCATGCACCACCCTTGCATTGATTAACACTCCTTCAGCCCTTAGGTTTTTTAATCACAATTTTCAGTTTGTCTTCCACATCCTCAAGAAGCAGAATGGGCCCAACTCTAGGCTTTGTTGGAAGTGATGGTGGAAGTGCATTTGTTTTTTGGGTCTGCAAGAGCCTTCTGCAGTAATCAGATTTAAAATTACGGACCGTTGATTCATTATTAACACTGTGGTGCTTTGCGTGGTAGTACCCCAACAGCTGCCGTAACACCATTCTCACTGGCGCATCTACCGATTTTAAAACAAACCTCACCAGAGTAGGAGGTGTATGTAGAGGGGCAGCAGGTTTTTTTGTGGCAGTGGTTCACAAGCGAGTAGTTCCATAGCAACGCTGGCAGCTGTATCAGGGTCCAAGCCCAAACATGTTAGCTGCTCACTAAAAACATCATCGACATCAATGGGATATTCCCTCTTGGTAGCTTTGTTGGAACAAAGCCATCTCACTGTTGATATGACGGAGCTCGGCGGAACAACCTGACAGAGTGCTAGGACAACATGTAAGTGCAGGGACTCAGAACAGATCTAGGTAGGGCAGTGCGATTTATACAGCTGCCACAGGTTAGTAATGGAGCCCAATTAATAGTTGCTAATATTTGTAACAGCTCTGGGAAGTTCAATTAGTGGTAAAGCTCTTGGAATTGTGATTAGTGTTACGGCTCGGGTTAGTGACTCAATGTTTCATAACCAGTGTTGGCTGATCGTGAAAATTATCAGGCGCGAATAAGTACTGCCAGCTGTGACCGCCAATATTACCGAGCACGAATATATTCTATTATACAGTATATTTGATAGAGTTCTGTATTTCTAGTCCTTTTATTCTTCATTACAAGCTTTATTTACATGGAAGTAGGATCCTTGTCCCATACAGGTGCTCTGGCCTGTATAGGTGATCTGCCCCAGCAGCGTAATCCTTTGCAGAAGTAGTAATTTTCGGTTTGAGATACCATTATTTTTTATGTGGAGTGATTAGGATGTCACAGATAAAGGTTATGACTTCAGCATGAGATTAAGCAGCAAGAGTAGCTCATAGTACATGGCATGGATCCTGGTTCAGTGCAAATGAGCCAAACAATAAAGAATTAAAGGCACAGAAGTATAGAAAATGCATAAAATACAATTTGAACTGTGTACATATGTTTTAAATACCTACACTGCTCTACTACTTGCACAACTAGCCCGAGGGACACTTTTTGTTCACCATTTGGGTAGAGGGTACATTTGTACTAGTTCGATCATTTCAACTTAATCAGACTGAAAACAATATAATTTGCTTAACACTACCAGCAAATCAACAGATACATAAAGCATATTACTGTACATGTACAGTACATCCAAAGTCTCAACATTATTACTGACCTACCTAATACTGTTACCTCTGTAACCTCTTTCCAAAAGTCACCTCTCTAGGACAGCTGCACTTTTTTGAAAACTCGCTGCAGTACTATAATTTATCTTGGTACGTAAAAACTCCCCCTTAGGAATGCTTGCTAGTGTGTATGAAGGATGGCAGCTGGATGCCACCAAAACAGTGTTACCATCTACACTTTTCCTAGACATATCTGAGCTCAATTTTCCTTCAACATTTTGTATAATCTGAAAATCTAGATAGGCGACCCTTTCTTTACTGCTTGTATAAGTGAGTTCTAAATTCTCATTTGTCAATGCAAAAAAGTTACAAAATCCTGCAATTCTAGCTCCGGTCAAGTCCAGAACAATTCATCAATCAATCTTTTCTATAAAAGAATATGCTGAGAAAATGGATTATCAAAAACATGCTGTTGTTCCTATAGGCCCACATGCAGGTTGGCTACTGAGGGGCACAAGTGGCCCCCACAGCAGTACCCTTTACTTGCCTATATATTGTTTTGTCAAAAGTGAAAATGCTAAACTTCAAATCAAACTCCAACAATTTTAATAAAAATTCTACAGGAGGTAAGGTGCTAGAAAGATCATGGTTCAAAAAATAGGACACGGCATCGAGTGCCCCCTCATGGGGGACATTGGAATACAATGACTCTTACGTCAAGTGTGGCTAAGAACATCGGTACTTCACAGGAATGAGTCTCCATAATGTTCAGAACATCTTTGGTATCTTTTAAATAGGAGGGCAATTCAACCACATAAGCCTTTAAAAATGGTCCACATACTGTGATAAGCTCTCTGTTAAAGACCCCACCCCACTAGCAGTAGGTCGACTGGGAGGGTTTACTAAAGTTTTGTGGACTTTAGGAAGCAAGTAAAATGTGGCTATAACTGAGAATTCTTGAATCAGAAAATCCCTAACATGTTTGTCAATATAACCATCTAAATTCCACTACTGACCTCAGTTTGCTGCTATTAGTATACAATTAGTCAGTTTGACTTTTTAACATGTCTTCAGAGGCAACACCGAATCTGGTTTTTGAGAGCATGCCAGTATCTGTTTCCAGTCAGCTGTTGGGTTTTGAAAATGAACTGTTGCAAGCAGCTGGAACAACAAACCTGTTTCTTTTGAATGAAACAGGGATCTATACTGCAGGCCCTGAAGCCCAGTCCCTTAAAGAAGCATATAAAAATGTGGAGAACTTAAACTACGCAGATTGTACTGGACAAAAACTAACATGGAAGCCTATACACAGGTACAAAGAATGGCTTGCAAATTGATTTAAAACTGGCTTATGGACAGGACAATATAAATTTAATGCAGAAATGGGAACAGATTTTAACTGAAGCGAGTCAAATTTATTAGCTCGATAATTAAGTTTTTACAGGAACAAGAATTAGTTAGAAGAGAAAATCTGGAAGTTTTTGAAATTGAAGTTTTAAAATTAAAAGCGAGTGATGTACAAGAATTTGACAGACTAAATAAGAAATTGAGAGACTATACAATGTCTTGACACAGAAATTAAAAACTAAGCAGGTGAAATTCACAAGAGACAAGGGAGACTATGAATTTGGTCGAGTTTATACCTGGAAATATAAGACTCCAAAAAGTATTTTAAAGAAAAGTGTCTCTTTCAATTTTAGTATGGAGGCAAGTGAGGCAGAAAACGAGGAGGAAATGGTTAATTATGGTGAGATTTCCAAATGCATGCAACACGGCATGGAGCACCTCCTACTCCAATCACAGAGAATGCGCCCCTTCCCCCACTCCAGCACCAATTTCAGCCACGCAGGAGTCCCAGGTTGAACTTTCGAGGGAGGCATGACTATGGAACAAGTCCATGAGGAAAAGGTTACGGAGGGGGGAGATGCAGGCCATTTTCGAGAGTTTCGACTGATGCAGCAGAACAGGAGATTCTTTCGAGAAGGGGGGAGGAGGAGGTGAGAACTACTGATTTGGTTTTGACTTCAGATATCCAGATTGTTAACTTATCGAATCATTTATTGACTTCAGCCAAAATAGCGCTGTTAAGTAAAGGCCTGAACTTTGTACCAACTACATCTATTGACAAGGTTCAAACCATGATTGATGTTAGCTTGTTGTGTAGAAAACTTAATTCATCAGCAATAGGAGAGGTGAATAGTGATGCTGCAAGGTCTAATTTTAGACTGAACTCTACATCTTTCTCCCAAATTGTGACGCTATGGATGTTTTTTTAGAGACTAGTCGAGAGAGACTTAAATGATTTGTTCCAGAATTTACCGCAACCAGGTTCTGACAATTTAGCAAAAGAAGAAAGAGGAGCTATAGAAACTTTAAAAAAGGGTTGTAATGTAATTAAACAAGTGGATAAGGGGGAGCTGTGGTGCTTTTGAATAAGGAAGATTATGTAAATGAAGTTCAGCGTCAACTATTGAATGTGACTTTTTTACGAGAGACTGAACTATTACCCAACATGGGAATTTAAGAGCATTATTGACGAAAAGGTTAATAGCATATATTTAGATGGTTATATTGACAAACATGTTAGGGATTTTTTGATTCAAGAATTCCCAGTCATGGCCATGTTTTACTTGCTCCCTGAAGTCCACAAAACTTTAGTAAAGCCTCCCTGTCAACCTACTGTTAATGGGGTGGGGTCTTTAACAGAGTTTAATCACAGTATGTGGACCATATTTTTAAGGGCTTATGTGGTTGAATTACGCTCCTATTTAAAGAATATCAAAGATGTTCTGAACATTATAGAGAATCATTCCTGTGAAGTACCGATGTTCTTAGTCACACTTGACAGAGTCACTGTATTCCGATGTCCCCCATGAGGGGGCACTCAATGCAGTGTCTTATTTTTTGAACCATGATCTTTCTAGCACCTTACCTCTTGTAGAATTTTTTATTAAAATTGTTGGAGTTTGTTTTGAAGTTTAACATTTTCACTTTTGACAAAACAATATATAGGCAAGTAAAGGGTACTGCAATGGGGACTACTTGTGCCCCCTCAGTAGCCAACCTGTATATGGGCCTGTGGGAACAACAGCATGTTTTTGATGATAATCCATTTTCTCAGCATACACTTTTATAGAAAAGATTTATTGATATTTTATTGTTCTAGACTGGAACAGAGTTAGAATTGCAGGATTTTGTAACTGTTTTGTATTCGACAAATGAGAATTTGAAATTCACTTATATAAGCAGTAAAGAAAGGGTCACCTATCTAGATTTTCAGATTATACAAAATGTTGAAGGAAGATTGAGCTCAGACATGTTTAGGAGAAGTGTAGATGGTAACACTGTTTTGGCAGCATCCAGCTGCCATCCTTCATATACACTAGCAAGCATTCCTAAGGGGGAGTTTTTATGTACTAAGAGAAACTGTAGTACTGCAGTGAGTTTTCAAAAAAGTGCAGCTGTCCTAGAGAGGAGACTTTTGAAAAGGGGTTACAAAGGTAGCAATGTTAGGCAGGCCATACATTATGTTGAGATTTTGGATAGAAATATTCTTTTACAGCCGAACTGTAGTGAGGTGAATCGGGAAAGGAGGATAAATGTGGAAACTACTTTTTCTGCCCATACGTCTTCCTTTTCTGATACCATCTCTAAGCACTGTAGTGTTTTAGCAGCAGAGGAAAATCTACAGGGTGTTGTGGGTCAGACTCCTAGATTCTCTTATAAGAAGGCTAGGAGTCTGAAAGATTGTTTAGTACATAGCCACTATAGAGATATAAAAGAATCAAACAAGGCTCACCAGAATGGTTGGATGTTTTAAATGTCAGAATTGTATTTACTGTAATGTTATCTTAACCACTAAAACATTTATGACCTGTAATAATGCTAAGATACTTTTGATTAGACAGATGATTAATTGTAATACCACTGGAATTATCTATTTAGCTACCTGTTCTCGTCAAGCTTTTTATGTGGGAAAAACAGAGAGGAGTTTCAAGGTGAGGGTTGGGGAGCATCAGAGGACAACTGTAAACAAATACTTAACATATGCCACAGCAGCCCATGTTGTGGCAAACTCCCAAGATGTCTGAGAACATTCTTTTAAATATACAGCAATAGAGAGAGTGTGCCCAAAACCAGGATGTAGAGATTATAGAAATGTTATTCTGTGAAAGGAAACTTTTTGGATCATTAATCTTAAAAGTCAATATTAGTCCAGGACTTAATTACGGCATAGATATTAAGCCATTTCTGGTTTATAGATAAGATAATGAGTCCAAAATATAAATATTTTACAATCAGAATTTTTGAGTGTTATATTTTTATTTTCTCCTCCCTATTTTATCCCTTTTTTAAATTCTCCCCCTTTCTTTTTCCCCTCCTTGACCCCAAAAACCAAACCCCCTTTCATTATCATTTGTGTTCCTGTTATGCATTGAACAGATAAATTGTTTAAAAGTATTACATTTGTATTAGCAAGATATTTATAGTTCTGTGTCTAAGATGATATAGTTGATCTTCCTAGGTAAGTATATGTATATGTTCCTGTGTTCTGATTGGTTGTTTTTTTAAATTGTCATTGTGACATCAGAATGATGTATGTATAAATGGATGTGATTTTATTTGTGCTTTAGCCTTTGATAAATGGTCATTGTGACCAGAAATGCATCAGGCATGTAATTTGTATAATAAATTATTCTTTTTTTATACTGCAGCAGTCAGTTTATTGGTGGTGGTGAGTGCCTGTTTTTTTTGTTTCTGATGAACAAACAAATAGCAGCTTGAGTCTTGTTTATTAAATAGCGCTTCCAGTAAAATTATTTAAAGGAAAGCATTTCGAAGATCAGTTAAAACACAAATGTTTATAAAAAAGGTGGAGAACCTTTTCTATTTCAGAGTGCGCATAGACATTTACACTCTCAGGTGTATATATTTTTTATACCCAATAATGACTTTCTGCATTTATTTATTTATTTTTTTACTGCGAGCACCACATTTTTTGTAGTGCCCCTTCAGCGATCAATGCTAAAAAAAAACAAAAAAAAAAACTCTCCATCATCACACACTATCCCACTCTTCCTCCTCCCAGACACAAATGTATCTTTTAAAGTCCCTATTCTCGCAGACCAATTAACACCCATCTCACTCTCCCCTAGACACTGTAACCGTATATGTAATGTATCTTTACTAGTAAAGGAGATGTGCTAATTGATCAAGTCCCTATCCTCACAGCACTCATCTCATCTTCCCCATGCCACAAATCACAAAAACTGTCCTTCTCCCTAGTCCTCTAGCACCTTCTCCAACCCGCCACTCCCCTCACAAAGTACCCACTAAAAAACTCCCAACTGAGTCAATACTGCAGCCCTCCTCTCTCAGTCTCAGCCAGCTGTTGTGGTGAATGAATGAAGGTGTGCAAAATGCAATGTAGAACACCTTTTCATTTTGGAAGTACTAGATTCATCAAAATACTGTTTTGAGAGCAGCCAGAGACTCGGGGGTTGCACAGGGCTAACAAAATGCAAGCAGGTACCACATAGGTTTTTATCTAATTATTACATTACTGAGTGAAAAAAAGATTGCAAACTGCTTATTCAGACCTTGCGGCAGGTAGTGTCCTGGTGCGATTAACTTGCCCCAGTCATGGGAGCTGCTCTTTAAATGTACCACCAAGATCAAAACCTCAGTCTCTAAATGTCAACAGGATCCTTCAGAATTATACCCAAGAGTATTTGGAATTAACAAATGAAGAGAAGACACCAGAGAAAACTTGTACAATCTTTCTACATGCCTTTATCAGATTTGTCATGGTCTGCATGCAGTACTGGTTTCACAACCTGCTGCACAATGAAGTGTCAACTGTACACAACAGTAGGATCTTCAGTAGGCTCTGACTCAAAAAGGGAGTCTGCAGATACCATTAATTTATCAATTATTCATCTACCACACCCCCCTCCCTTCACTCTCATCCCTGCTAACTCCTTACATCTTATGTTCCCAGTCACACATCTTCAAGAGAGGAGTCTAATGCTGCCAAGGTCAAATCTGAAATCATCCGGTGACCATTCTTTTGTGGTAGCAGCCCCATGTACTGAAATGGCCAGCCCTTGAAGATCCGCCAAGCACCTGTGTCTCATTTTAAAACAGTTTCAAAAATGTTTATTTAGGCAGGTTTTTAACTGCTGAGATTAATTTAAAATTCTTCCTCGGATGTTTTGTTTATCTGTCTGGTTCTGTACTGTGGTTATGACTACATTGTAGGAAACTTTCCAGGACTCTGTGCATGTCAGGGGAAGGGCACTATATAAACTGAAATAGCACTGCCTTGCATTAGCTTCTATGTGCTTAATGGAGATGCTAACAACTTGAAAATTAACAATTTCTTCCCAGTCCTTATTGGAAATTTCATTACTTGATAAAAAGTTCACTGTAGGGTTGAAAAAATGTTTAACTTTCTCTGAGGGAAAGCATAAAGAATGTATGTTTATGGTGGGGTCTGCATGATTTATTGTGCTCTGTATCTGCACTAATATTGAAGATTAAAAGATAAAGTAATCAGTAAGAAATGACAAGGCATTGATTGTGTTAGGTTCTACAGACATACAGAGGAGTAGTTAGGTACTAGCAGAGGGCAGGGCGCAGTTTCACCTTGGAAGTGTAGTAAACCTAGTACAATCAAAGCCCAGGAATGTCTTATTCCTCTTACACAATATGTGTTTATGGAAATCTAAATAAATATATACAAAACTACTGAAAAATCACCAGAAGGCTCTAGTGTAGTGCTGCCTTTACTGTACTGGCGAGTCTTCTTGGTCTCTTTATTACTGGCCCTAAGGAATGGGTCAGGCATGTGAGAAGAGATGTATTTTGCAAGGCTCCTTTACTCTGGAGTGGTTCTGTGCAGTCTGGCAACCCCAGCCCCATCCCACATTCTCTGCAATTTACTCCCCCCACCTGCCTCTTGTCACAGACTTACTTTTCTGTGGTGGGGCCTTTGGAGGCATACCACTGCAGGACATCCAAGTTCAGGGCACTGGGGTGGGCAGTCTGCATTACGAGGCCAAAAGGTGTCAGAGCCATTCTGTGGCAATACAGGAGTTAGCTGGCTTCCGCCCTTTAAGTCAGGATGCCCATGGGGTCTAACTCAGTGACACTCATTCCCATGGAAAGCATGTATTAGCCAGTCACCATCTCTGCATCCTGCTACAGCAGCACCATCACCTGTGGTCACCCAGGTGGCAACAGAACAGCCAATGCTGACTTCCTACCTGGAGATGTCCGAACGTATGCTCTATCCACCTCCTTCTGGACAGTTCCTGACATCTTACGCTTGTTTCCAAGTGTGGTTAATCGTTGTCGCAATTAGCAGCCCGAATTTTGCACTGATGGACCAGTTGAGGACATGTTTTGTTAACAGATGGGCTCATGTATGTAGACACGGTACTGCACCATATACATACATGCATACATCGGAATGGTGTACAATTACTGTGCACAACCCTAGTCTGGGCATAGTAACAGATGGAATGCCTTACGTGCATTCTACAATTTGAGCCTGGGTGGGGGTGTCTACTTCCAGGCACAAACCTAATATTCTCAATATAGCAATTTCATGGGTCAGCACAGCTGGGTGTCTCTTTGCACCCTGTTTTGTAGCCCATAAAACTGCGACTAAAAATTGGGCCCATGTCATCATTCAGGAGACAATGAAATTCAGTGGCACCAAAAGGAATTAGATCAAGTCTCTGTGTAACTGTGGGTAGAAGAAACCCTTACACAAAGGGTCTGCTGGGTAAGACTCTGCATCAGATGCTTAAATGTAAAAATATAAATGATAACATTTCAATTGTAATGGGCAAACAATTCTATAAAAATCCAAAGCATGAAATAGGGCTGGAAGAACTCAGTAACATTTTGACCCTTGTTAAATAAGAACCAAAACACATTGGGGTTCTGATTATTTATAAATATTTTAATAAATGTGTTAAAATTCATAAAATGGGGCAGTATCACTTGCACCAGACATTCTGACTGACACTCAGGTCCTCTCTATGTCGTCTGCTAGCCACTGATACTGAATGACCTCAAAAGCAATCACTATTTGTTCACTATTGTTAGCTGTCTGCACAGCCTCCAAAGAGACCCTCACCCTCAAGTTAAATAAAGGGAATCCATACAATTCCTACATTATTATTGTAAAGGTTACTATGAAAATCCAATATGTAAACTGCTGGGTTATATTTCGAAAATGTCTTTAGTAAGACAGAAAAATACTTTTGAAATTGTGATACAGAGGAATCCATTTTATGGACAAGAAGGATGCTGTGATGATGCCGCTGCCTCACCAGCTCTAACAGTGTGCAATGAAGCAGATTGAAAAAAAGACTGCTCCTACAGACAGGGATCCTGTTAAATCATGAAGAAAAGCACTGTTTTTGTTACACTCTGCCATACATAAAATCCAGGGTGTTCTTCAGAATATAACTGGATCCCTGTCAGTATAGCAGAATTGCTTTCACCTGCTGCACTGCACACTGTTAACACTGGTGAAGCAGTGCCATCAGAATCCCCTTCCTGTCTACAAAATGGATGCCTCCACATTCCTATTTAAAAAATATTTTTCAATGTTTTATTAAAGTCCTTGTCTAAATGTATCATTTTCAATCAGTTTCTGCACAACTATGGTAACTGCTAAAATAATCATATAGGGAATCGTACACATTCCCTTTAAACATTCAGATTTCTTTTACTAACTTAAGAATATGGAAACAAAACTTTAAGCAAAGTCTTTCTGTTCCTACAGTGAATTAATCTAGTTCTATAACAATACTGCCAGGTAAAGGTTTATCATCTGTGTTTTCACATAAGTACAGCACAAAAGACCAACTATGCTGCCATGTAATTTTCAAGGTCAAGTTTCCTGAACAAAGTAATTAGCTTGTAAAAAAGAACCAAACCCTAAACTCCCATTAAAAATAGGTATTCACTGGTTTCAACATAACTGATTAACCTGAAACATGAGCAGAATATATAAGCATTTGCAAAGCTAAATTCTTTTTTTTTTTTTTTTTAACCATTTGCCAGAGGCTAAGAATCATATTAGCATTTTTTAGCACAAGCCACAACAGTGTGACCTGGAAAATGGGGCTTACAGTATTTCTGCATCGTAACATCATTTTGAAATCTTATCACCGATTTCCATCAATGGGGAGGGGAGAGAGCTACTGCATAATACGTTACTGTTCTTCCCATTATTTACAGATGCCACAGCACTCCATCTATCAATGCTCCTATGGTAAGTTACATATACTTGAGATATGCAGCTGGTAATTCCAAAGTAGTACCTGATCAATGGGCTCCACTGACATCATAAAATATGAGTAATACTCAGGTCATTTATGATGTCAATAGGGCCCCAAGATGAGATTTCTTGTCTTCTTTGCTTTCATCCCCTGCACCTTTTCTGCCCCCGCTTCTGCCAATGCTGACAGCATCACCAGTCAGAACTCAAGTCACAGCTCAAAGATGACTCTCCTGGAAAAAAATACCTCAAAGAGGAGTTCCAAAGGTGGCAGGGCAAAAGACCTGGCATAGCCCAGAGGGTTCTCAGCCTCTTTGAGTGGTCAGGAGGTCTGAGCACACAGGTGTATTATGTTGGACATCTGAGAAAGGAAAATTACATAAAAAACGTCAGCAGAAAAGGGAAACTTGACCCACCCAGTCTGACCAGATTTTCCCTGCATATTCTGTCTCCACAGACCTGACCTGATCTCCACTGACCCTCCACCTCTCTGACTGTTTAAGCAATAATGCCCAACAGGATGTGTGTGTTGTGCTGGGAGAATGTCACACCTCAGGTGGTTGGGCATGAGGCAGCAGGCAGAGTGCGTCCAACAACTGAGGCATGACGTTATCCCAAACGACGCACACCCTGGAGGGCATTATTGCTATTATACAATGGCTCGTTGTTATACAGAATAAAAAAATAATTTTAAAGATGTTTTTGTGTGGAAATATATTTTTGGTTTTTAAGAGAAGATGAAACAATCAAGCAGAAACAAATCAAACAAACAATCATCTACAGGTTCACAGTGAGGTTGAGACTAGACCCGTGATGTTGTACTGGGATAACATCACGGGTCCAGCCCAAGACTGACCAATCAGAGTCCAGGATTTTTTCTTGCCATTGTATAATATACATTAATTATGCTCAAATAGAGGAGTTAGCTATAAATTCATGACACAGTTGACTAGCTGTAATACATAAATATTCCAGCAATTAATTACAGATCAGTGCCCTGTACTGTTTTGTTGATATTGTATGTCTACTTGTTCTCTTGTAAATTTTCCTTTTTGTTCTTTTCTGTGTGGATTAACAGTTATAATTTATCACAGTCTATGTCCTGTCATGATGAAACAAGGAAATTAGATTTGAAATAAAAAAAAAAATCTCCACCGACATCCTTGATTGGGATGATACTCTAGGTCACCTTCCTGTTGTCCAAGGCCATCTTGCAACTGACACTGGAGATCTGGCAGCACCTGGCAGCCTTGGCCGACAGGAGGAGGATCGAGCATTCATAGGAATGCTCTCCTCCGTGTACTCCTGATCCCTACCAGTGGTTTGGGGGGGGCTGGGCACCCAGGGACAGCAAATCAAGGGTGGGAGGAGTGGCAGCTGCCAATATCCTATATGGCCACCTACAGAACCACCTAGAGCACCACCATCTATCATCCCCCTACCAACATGGGTTCAGAAAGAACCATAGTACTCTCTCTGCCTTAATCAAAGTCACAGCTGATATATTCCAGGCCATGGACAAAGAATTCCTCACCATTGCCATTTTCATAGACCGCACAAAGGCATTTGACCTGGTCAACCATGGTCTTCTCCAACAGCTACAGTCTATCTGCCTTGACGCCTCTGCCCTAGTCTGGGTCCAAGGCTATCTCTCCTGCCATTCTCAAAGGGTCAAGTGGGCTGGCTCTCTTTCTGACCTCAGACCTACAGCCCATGGTATCCCACAGGGCTCTGTATTGGTCTCTCTTCTGTTCTCCTTATTCATTAATGAGTTGCCAAATAACTGGAGGGCATCCGTGCATCTATATTCAGATGACGCCATTATCTATCATTCCTCTTCTGATGTCGACTGGATCAACAAGTTAGCCACCGACTTTGTTGCTCTCAAAGGCTGGTTCCTATAGAACCAACTTGTTCTTAACACCAAGAAAACAAAGTGCATGTTATTCTCCCCCCTCGTCCCATGCCCTGCACCCTCTCAGGATTACTTCCCTCAATGGTGATGTCCTCGAGCCTGTACTTACCTTTAAATACCTTGGCATCACCCTGGATACCTCACTTTCCCTCAATGCTCATGCCTCCATTCTTGTCAAAACATTGAACCAAAAACTAGGGTTGCACTATCGCATCCACCCCTACCTTTCTTCTGCCTCTTGTCATAAGAGTGCGTCCTCCTCCCACCACTCACTTCTAACCTATGGTGCTCCACTTCTGCTCACTACTAACACTACTACATTATCTAAACTCAAACAGGTGTACCGCAGGGTGGGTAGGCTTGTCTTAGGAGTTGATGCCTCCCATCACCACTGTGATGTTCTCTCTAACCCGGGCTGGATATCTTAGGAATCCAAACTAAGGTTTGCCACCCTCACTTTTATTCACAAGCTGATCCGGAAGTATACTCCTCCTTGCCTCAGTGAGTCCATTTGCCTGAGACAACCTCATTGTGCCCTCAGATCCGCTTCACTCCCCATACTCATAATGCCCAAACTGCGACTAGCTGTGGCACGTAAATCCTTCAACTTTGCAGCTGTGTGACTGGAACTCTTCCCCCCCATCCTGTCATGTGCAACCCTACCTAAGTTCCAATCCAATTTGCTTTCCTTTCCTTTCTCTCTGCTGCAATCTTGCTCCTGCTTCCAGTGATATTTGACCCCAATCACTATCAACTCCACTAGCCTCATACTAAGATACTATTGCAGCTTGCTCCTGCTTCCCATATTTCCTACCTTTAGCTATGTCTGATTGCACAATCGACTCCCTTGTACGAGCCTTGTCTTCCCTGCAATATTATGTAGTCTTTACTATCATATTCACCTTCAGCTGTATCTGTATATACCACAACACTGTGGAACTGTGAATTGCTGTATAACTAATCTATCCATTGTAATGCCATTGTTATGTTTATGCATTCTACTGTATACTTTTTGCACTTCTGGGTCGCCCCTGAAAAAAGGACTGTAATTGTCTCAGTGGACTTACCCAGTTACCAAAACTTAATAAATCCTACATGTAAGAGTCTGCATAGGAATATCTAGGCAACACTGCACATCTGCCCTCTCAGGGAAAGAAAAGGAGGAGTAAACATGGCTGGCCAGCATGACAGCACTGACTCCTTGCAGACTCTGCACCTGGTTGTGTGGCATGCCTCCCATCCAAGGATCCATTTTGTGGCAGTCAGGCTGCCCCTACTATGGGGGGGGGCATGGAAAAGATGAGACCTGGTCAGTAAGTCCATATGGGGCCAGGGTGATGGAGCTGGAGGGTCAGTCCTAGAAGATGATGGGGCCAGCCAGGGGTGATATAAATAGCAATAACTACAAAACAAAAAGATGCCTTGGACATGGGCAATCCCATCTCCATGCGTCATAGGGCCTGGCTGAGGATGTCCACCTTCATGGCGGACACCCAGCATAAGCTGGCAGATGTCACATTCCTGAGCACCAACCTCTTTGGCCCTCGGGCGGAAGGTCATCTCGCACACATTGAGAAGTCCAAAACCAAGCAGAAGCCTAGATAGCACTGCTGGGTACGCACATTTGGACTACAAGGTGAGGGCAATGCTGGTCACACTACCTCCACTCCTCCTTCTTTAAAGAGACTTGGAATGGCATTGCATGATGTAGATGACTGCATAACATCTTAACCTTCCCACCAATGTGCAGCAAAGTAGTGTCAGCCACAACTTAAAGGTGGAGGAAAGGGCTCCAATGCAAGGTTTAAAAAGTGGTTAAGATCAGCCCAGTGGTGCTAGTGGAGTACACCATGCCAACATGTGGGCAGCCTAGACCATCTGCCTTGGGCCTGTGGAACTGTGAGAGCACTGCAGAGGCAGAGTTCTTCAGCTAAGGGAGGGAAACAGATGTGCCCCACTGCAATAGGGCTCCTGTGGGCAGAAGGAACCTTGCATTATGGGTAACAATGCATCATCAGTTCCTCCTCCACAGGACGATGCATGGTGGGGTGCAACACCACAGTGCTGGGATGGGAGGAGGGAGAAAAACAGAGGGAAACATTTCTTCCTGAGGTACCCAGTGGTGGGTGTCCCAGATGGACTACAGCCACAGTCCTGGCTCAGTCTACCTCTCCACTGATCTGCCACTTCAGACTGCTTATGAGCCAGTATCCCAGGTGGTCTGCACCTTGCCACAAAAGAATAACTTTACAGGTTTTCTATAAGGAGGTTGGAGTTTGGGATGGTGATTGGCAAAGTGGGCCTGTGGCAAGCACAGGAAATGAGGGGCAGGAGTGCCTGGAGCAGGTAAGGTACCATGCACCTGGTGTGAGAGGGACTAAATGATAAGACGTTTAGAAAAAGTGGAGAGGATGTGGAGGAATGACATTTGTGCCTTCAGATGTCCCACTGGTCCATGTCCCAGAGGTCACCACCCAATGTACCGGACCTCTGTCTGACTGAAGAAGTATCCCACTGTGGGGAAGTGACAGCAGCCTGAAGGTGGTAGAAGAGTTTGGACAACTGGACTGACAGCAGGTCATGATAAAAATATGAATTGAGAAAAAAAAATGGAGAAGGGGAGACATAGGGAACTATAGACTAGTTAGCCTGACAATAAAGGCAGAATCAATATGTATGTGGATAAATATAAGCTTATAGACGAAAGCCAGCAAGGGCCTGCATCAGGAGGTCTCGTTAAACCAACCCAGAGAGGTGACGCAGTGGACATTCCATATCAGGATATCAATAAAGCATTTGGCATGTTGTGGCATGCAACATATTCGGTCCCACACCAGGAATATATATTTCCAGGGGCGGAGTACAAAAATTGGTGGAATGTTACTGACAATGAACAAGCCGGAAAGAGACCTGTGGGTAATTGTATCGAATGACCTAAAGGTGGCCAGGCAGTGTGGCAAGGCAGTCAGAAGGGCTAGAGGGTGCATAGAAAGGTGTATCACCAGCAGTAGAGGTACTGCCGCTGTATAGATTGCTGGTAAGACCATACCTTGAGTACTGTGTCCAGTTCTGAAGACCACATCTCCAGAAGACCATAGACAATGTGTTGGTTGTCTAGAGGAGGGCAACTAAAATGGTGCAGGGTCTGCATCAAAAGCCCAATATGGAGAGGCTTAAACATATGTACAGTCTGGAAGACAGGAGCGGGGGTATGATAGAGACTTTTAAATATCTTATGGGAGGGTAAATAAAGGAAAGGAGGGGAGTATTTTTTAAAAAAAAAGGGTCTCTAGAACAAGGAGACATGCTATAAAGCTGTAGGGGGTAGATTCAGGAGAGATGAGAAGACATGCTTCACAAAAAGAGTGGTGGATTCCTGGAATAGTCTTCAAGCAGACGTGGTGTGCCAAAAACAGTGGAGGGTTCAGAAATGTCTGGGATTGGCAGAAGAAAATAGCAGAGGTAAGGGGGGAGAGAGGAGAGAGGAGAAAGAGCTATAGATCAAACAGGGTCTGTGGCAAGAAAGAAGGTAAAAAAAACAAGGCAGACTGGGTGGGCCAAGCTGCCCATGTCTGCCATCAGATTCTGTTTCTGTGTTTTAGGCATCAGTGATCAGGGGCAGATCTAGAATTCTGTCAAGGGGGTAGCACTTGCTCCCAAAACTGTAAAAGCTCAAATTTAGTTAAAATGGCCTAATGGGGTTAACCGAGGGCTAGTTTGCCACATACCAGGATCACCTAGTGATCCCTGCCGTCACTGGGAGCTTAAGTTCCCCAGCCAGAGCTAATGTACCTTAATAGGTATTAAATACTTCAGACCAGCAATAAAGGGTGAAACTCAACATTGTATTTTCTAATGATCTCTCCCAAAAGCAGCAAGTAGCAAAAAGCAAAGGGGATAGGACAGACCCATGTGGCACCCCACAATCAGGCTCTCTGCCCCTTAGACTTTGCCTATTCCTGCTGCTTTTCCTGCTTTGATACATCAAAAGATAAATGCAGAAAAAGACCTGAAGTCCATTCAGTTGCCCAGCAACCCTATCATACCTGAAGCTACTCTGAGATGGCACCTCCTTCTATCCCCCGGCATAATCCTCTGCTTGTGGCATCAGAATCATGTCCGTGGCAACAGGTCGTGATGTCACAAGCAGAAGATTATGACTTTGTGGCAGGCAAAAGCAACATGAACATATGAAGACTAAAGGGAAACAATCTTTTTTTTAATGATGACTTCAGTAATAGAAAATGGAACATCCTGAAATTCCAATTTGGTGGAAAGCTGTATAACTGAATTTTGCTGATGCCAGATGTGAATCTTTTTTTCTACATAACCAAATAAGTGGTGCTAGACCCGATCACCTTAGCCTCCTCCCACTGAGTGAGAAAGAAAAAACTATCAAACGAAAAACTATTTGAAAAAGTTGCTTTTAAACATATAAAAATGTATAGGAAAGTAAAAAGGAAAAAGGTAAATAAACAAAATGTCAACACAAAAGTATCCTTGGACATGAAACAAGAAGCAAGATTAGCATAACCTAGAAAGGATTGCCAAAAGGGTAGAGAGTTTCCTAAAAAGGGGAAGAAGTGTTGAAGGATTCTTCAGAAACTCTCAAAATAAAAGCAGAAATCTGAAACCAGAGTTCCATCAGAAGGAAATGTACGAAGGATTCCGACAAATTCTCCAGTATATGCACTGAACAGACAATCCATGGCTAACGGCCGGACCAGCAAAAGCCAGGAAAACAACAACTACAGTATCCCAACAGAAGGTAAAGGAAAGAGACATTGAAACAATCAGCCGAGAAGACGTGTATATTTCAGATATGCCCAAGATATTATATATTATATACACACTCGTATATTAATTACAAAAATTACATTAATGGAGACATTAAGGTTGAAGAACGCAAAGCTGACAAAATGAGGAAATGAAAAACCAATAAGATTCGGAGTCATGGGAGTCTTGGTTAATCACTGCTGTGGTGTTACTTGCAGTTGTCAACCCTAATGCCCACATTTTATCCCCATCCCATAGCCTCCTGTCTGAAGCCCAAGGTACAACTCCAAGTCAGTCTCTTGCAGGCATATACTCTTTGGAGGTAGAGAAGTATTCCTCGCCACATGTGGCTGACAGAATCATACGGGCCCTGTGTGAATCAAGAGATCATGTATAACCTAGTTTCTCCATGGGAAGGATTGGGCATTAGAGTTCACAACCCCAAGTAACACCATGCCACCAATTTGACAAGACTTCTGAGACCCCAAACCCTAATGTTATTCATTTCCCTACTTTGTCTGCTTTGTGTTCTTCAACCCTAATGTCTGTATTAATGTCGTTTTTTGCAATTAATTTCCTTTCACTTTGTGATAGCGGAATCGTATACTCATTCAAGCATGTCCCTTCAGTAGCTGCAGACACACAGGGCCCTCTGAGCCCTGTGCAAAGGGATGGGTCTATCCAGATGTGGAAATCCAGAGCCCTCTGGGCCCAGCATTTCAGTGTAGCTATGGATGCAAAGAATCCATGGGCCTTGCACTTTCATGTGGCTGTAGATGCCTACACACAAGACCAAGAGTCCAGCTAGCTGCGGATGTGCAGCACCCTCTGAGCGCTGTAGGCCCTGCACTTCTGTGCAGATACAGATGCAAAGGCACAGAGTGGTCTAGGCCCTATGCCAAGAGAAGTACCCGCTTCACTATATAGTTATTTGTTGCCCATGCAGCTAACACTGCATCGTTGTGCCCAGACTTGGAGTGGTACCGCATGACAGCACCATCCCTCAAGCCTTGGGACATCAAGCTGGCTCACTGAGCTTGACCCCTCCCCAAACTCAGTTAACTGGCACGGGATTGTGACGCCACCTGGCTGGCCAATGGCTGAGATTACAAACGTTTGTTCATAACATTTGACACCAAATTTTCAACATGGTCATTAAATTATCCCCCCCAAGAACATGACAGGCATAATTTATTCCCTGGTGTCAGCACCTTTCTTTTGGGGGGGGGGTCAGTAAAAATCAGTGTGACAGAGAGGCAGACAGTGACAGTTTATATTTAGTAGTAGCACCAGGGGTGGGCACCACTGTTCTGCAAGTAGTCTAGATTGGCAGGGGGACACTTGAATGGCACCTAGGGTAGGGCACGCCAATGTTGGTAACACAATACCAGTGGTGCAACTGAGTGTACCCATCACGGTCATATGTGTAGTGGCCATACAAGGGGGAGGAGGAGGATGCCAGTGGCATGACTGGGACCTTACTATGTTTTTTTATTTTTGTAAATGAAAACACTAAGAAACTGGGGGATGTAAATGATACCAATGGTGGCACTGACAGCCTGCCACTAGTAGTATCATTATCAATGTTTTTATGAAAAGTGTGCCTGTCTGAGAGTGGACTGCAATGGCCACTGCAGCATCAGGCAGGGAAGCTGGGCAACATCAGCATGCATGGATGTGCTGATGTGTCCCTGCTCTCTGAGAATGGCAGCATGGTATACAACAAAAAAGTGTATGACAGCATGCTGTGATGGTCTCACCAGACAAAACCCATCACAATATGCTTTCTTAAAAATCCAGGTATCTGGAAAATACCTATTAAACATGCTCAGAAAAAAAGAACAATTTTTAAATATTTTAAAAATGGCTCAACCTAGGAGCCCATAGAGGCACAGGATCACAAATTCTGCAAACACTATGAAACCTGAGTTTCAGGTTTCAAATCAAAGACATTTTTTTCAGTTACAGGTGAGCAAAGAAAAAGTCTTAAAAACAAAGGAATCAGACCCCGATTTCATACCTTGGATTAGGTCCTAAATCCAAGAATTTCTTTCCTTTAACAATACTCCTGATATATCTCAAGGTACCATCTGGGAAGCACTTAAAGCAACAGTTAGAGGGGAAAATTATAAGCTATGCAGCACACAAGAAAAAACTAAGGGAACAGTAATTGGCCGATTAAGAGAAATCTCAAAGAAAAAGAAACCCAATATTAAAGAAAAGAATCCAGATAACAACTTACAACTTCACCTTGAAATTCTTCAGCTTAGAATTAAAATCAACAAAATAATATCCAGGAAAGCTGAACTCGCCCTCCTTAGACTTAAACACCATTATTGGGAACAAGGGGATAAATGCGGGAAGCTGCTTGCTTATCAACTCAAGAATCAACAGATGGAGAGACATATTGCCAGTTTGAAAGATCCTTCAGGCAAAATCCATTCAGATAATCCCTCAATTAACCATATTATGCAATCCTTCTACCAACAGTATACTCTCACCCCACTCCCACACAACCTGAATATATACAACAATTCTGGACAATTTACAGTTACCACACTTCTCCCAACAAGATATGGCTTTGCTAGATGAACCCTTTTCCCTTAAAGAGATATAAGCAGCGCTAAATTCCCTTAAATCTGTTAAAGCTCCTGGGAGTGACAGTTTTTCCGTAGACTTTTATAAACCCCTAGCAGACATCTTATGCCCCTTACTGTTTAAGGTCTTCAAAGAGGAATCTTCACAAGGTAAACTTCCCTATTCTATGACAGAAGCCATTCTAACCATCCTACCAGAAAAGATAAAGACCCTTCTCTCCCATCCAGCTACAGACCGATATCATTACTTAATACAGACGGGAATATTTTTGCCAAAATATTAAATACTCGTTTAGAATCAATAATTTCGAAACTTGTCCACACCTCTCAAGCTGGATTTATCAAAAACAGAACTGGTTCTGACCATCTCTGCTCATTATTTAATTTAATCTACAAAGCAAAATCTCTTAAATCACCTGCCGCAGTTATAGCCATCAACTTCGAAAAGGCATTCGATTCTCTCCGCTGGACTTATTTCTATCATGTTCTATCTCACTTCGGTGTCACTAATAAGTTTTGTACATGGATTCAATTACTATACACCCTCCCTTCCCCTCTGCCAGAGTTCTTACTAACTCTACTCTGTCCTCATCCTTTCATCTGGCAAGAGGTACCAGGCAAGGGTGCCTCTTATCCCCCACTCTTTTTATTCTAGCTATGGAACCCCTATCAGCCGCTCTTCATCAATCCTCCACTATCCTACACTGATGACCTCCTCATTGTACTCGAAAATCTTGAAATTTCGGGACCACCATTAATTAAGTTACTTAGCAACTTTACTTCACTTTCTGGGCTTGCTCTGAATCTAAACAAATCAGAAACAATGCCATTGAACAATTTTTGTAACCCTTCTATGAATACAATATTAGGTTTTCATTGGGCCCCTCAAGGTATCTCTTACCTTGGAATACAGATCACCTCTAAATTAGACAAGATATGGGACACCAATCTTTCCCCATTATTAGCAAATATTAAAAACACTCTCAACAGATGGAAACTGCTTAACCTCTCTTTTAATGGAATAGCTCCCAAAATACTGTATCTATTTTCTAATATCTCTTTAACCCTCCCTACTTTTTTTTTGTCAGAATTGATGATATAATTGGCAATTTTTTATGGGAAAGCAAAATTTCCAGATTTAGTCATAACAAACTGCATTCCCACTGGTCCAAAGGGGGCTTCGGGCTCCCCTGGTTCCTAGCATATTTTTGGGCCTTCCGCACTGCCCAAACTGTCAAATGGTTTAATAAACCCAGCAATAAATCACCGTTGTGGGTCAATATGGAAACATCTTTATGTCCTGGCAATGTCACCACTTCCTTTATTTATAATCCTTCCCCCACAATTTAAAATCTCACCCTACTGTAACATCATCCATATACTACTGGAAAATAATTCATAAATGCCTTAAATCCAACCCAACCCCTCTCATATATACCCCCGTTTAGGGGAACTGCAACATCACTCTTGATAATCACCCAGTTTGTTGTTGTAATTGGAAAAACAGGGGCATTTTTTTCTTGGAGGATATACTTATGCCTCAGACTCTCAAATTAAAATCCTTTTCTGACCTGCACAAACAATGGAATCTTCCCCAGGACTATTTCTGGAAATATTTACAGTTATGCATGGCATGGAACCTTTATCTTCCTACTATTCCTCATCAATCTATATATGATATTTTTATTTCTAAATGGATTAAAACAAACTCTAAATTAAACAGCGTCATTTACAAACATATCAGAAATACAATTCCAGATCAATCTATCATTGCAAAAAATAAATGAAATACCCTTTTAAATTGTAACATAATCAATTCACAGTGGCATAACAGCTGGCTATCCTGCCATAAATCTTCAAAGGATAATCGCAGTTCACCCGTATAAACCAAAATTCTACATCTATGGTGCAGAACTCCTGAGATTTTGCAAAGAATGGGCTTAATGAACAACAATAAATGTTGGCACTGTAACTCCCCCAATGGCAATTTGCTACATATTTTATAGTATTGTCCTCCCATACACAATCTTTGGCATCATATTCATTTCTTTGCAATGAAAGTGATTGGTCTATCCTTTGCGTTAGATCCAAAACATTGCATACTTGGTATTTTCAATGCTCATTCATATAAAATATCCCATTCTCAGAATAGGTGGTTATCCCTACTATTCCTTCAAGTTAAACGACTTATACTAATGCATTGGAGATCCAACATCATTTCCACCCTCCCGGATATTCTCAAACAACTATCTCAATACGCCATCCTTGATCGTATGTCAAACTTAGCCTCTGACCGACTTAATTTATATAATAAATGCTGGCAGGACTATTTTAAATATTTAAACATATCTACACACATCGTCACTTAATCCATGGGTTGTTATATGTTCACATTGGAATCTCGCTTCTAGCTCTTTCGTTCCTTTTTCATCTCCTCTCTTTCTATCTTTTTATCTCCTTTTCTTTTTCCCTTTCCCTCTTCTTTCTTGTTTACTTTCTTAGATATTTTTCTCTTTTTTATGTTCTTCCTTTATACAATCTTATACATACTTGTAGTAAATTACAGCATAATAGAAGTACAATCATGACTGCTCATATTTCTTGTTTGTATCTACTCCTTTTACCCCTTGAACCATAAATTGCCATATTTTCTCTCTATCATACAGATTGTACTGCTACATATTGTTTTCTCAGCATTTGTTTTCCCCTTTAATATTCATTGTATAATACTTCAGACATGTTTTTTTTCCTTTTCTCATTAAGAATTTATGTAAGTGTATATTGGAGAATGTAGTGTATCTGTATGTATAATCACAATAATAAAAAGATTAACTGTAAAAAAAACAAAGGCGTCAATTCCAGAAGGCAGACACAGGGCTTCCATTAAGCCCTGTATCCAACACAAAGGGGGTCACAGATGCGCCAAAGCCCTTCTGATGCAGAGTGGCCTGATTCTCAAAGGCGTGTCCCATTTGCAACATTTTCCCCACTTTACGGCTGCTTGCGCCAAACAGTTGGTGCAAGTGCCTTGACCCTGGACACAAAGTTAGATCAAGGAGCAGCTGGTCCAACTCCCTGCATCCCATGTTTTGGACTAGCAGCAGGTCTATTGTGGCAAACGCCTTTTGGAATCCCACTTGCCACAATGTTTAAGGCAAGCCGCAACTCTCAAACACCCTGCCACAAGTCCCCTGTGGTGCTGCAAATCTTTGCAAAATCGTACCAAAAGACTTACCATTTTTGTACCTTTGTAACTCCACTCCCCCACCCCTGACCGATGGGAATGAAATTTTACAGGATCCAAGGATCTTCAGACCAAATGAGTTCCTGCCAAACTGTGGAAACCAGTCAAACAGGACTGAGTTACAAAGATGCAAAAACTAGAATTTAACATTAAAAGACTTACTCAACTTTAATATATGGGCCTTACTGTGCCTGTACATTTGTGCAACAGGCGTGGACACAGAAGCCATTATATGAATCTATTTATTTTCACACATGTTGTATAAATAAAATTTATACAACATGTGTTTTGGGATAAATGTGGGGATAAAAAGTGGTATCTCAGATAGGCAGTGAAGATATCAATATCATCTCCATGTTCCTATATGTCATAGTGATATCTCCATGTTCCTATACGTCATGGTGACATCTCTATGTTCCTATAAGTCACTGCAAAGAAAGTGAAAGTATGTTTCACTCTCTTTTACAGAGAAGTCTCTCTCTAGTTCCTGCTTCACCCCCCCCCCCCAAAATAAAGACACACACACACACCTCTGAAACCTATCTGGTGAATCCTGCCGTCATTTGTAATTAAATAAAATAATTTAAAGAGGTACCTGGTTGATTGTCCCCCTGTGCTACCGAGAAAATCCTGTAATACTTTCACTCCCCCCGAACTGTAGCGTGACCAAGCGGTATGTAAACGAACAGATTACTGGTACCAGACCTTTAAAATAAGTGTCTTTACTTTAAAGAAAATCCTGTTTTTTATCTCCCCATAAGATGGTTTACTTAATAGAAGGGACCATCTCTACCAAAGAGAGCACAGCAAGCGAGTAGTCCGCTTTAGAACAGGAGAAAGAAGCACGAGTGTGTGTTTCTATAGCAACATACACTCACACTTCCTTCTCCTGTTTTAAAGCAGACTACCCACTCGCTGTGCTTTCGATGGTAGAGACGGTCCCTTCTATTTAGTAAACCATCTTATGGGGAGATAAAAACCAGGATTCTTTTTAAAACAGAAACATTTATTTTAGAGGTCTGGCACCAGTAATCTGTTTGTTTACATACCGCTTGGTCACGCTACAGTTCGGGGGAAAGTAAAAGTATTACAGGATTTTCTCTGTACCACAGGGAGACAATAAACCAAGTACCTTTTTAAATTATTGCATTTAATTACAAATAATACCAAGCTCAATGAAATAACAGTATTTAAAAAAAACTGTAAATTAACAGGATCAACCAGATCATTTATTTTAATACAGTATGGAATCTGTGATGTTGTTGAAGATTTGAGGGTGGGGGGTGCTTTAGGGGATCATGTTACAAAAAGCCCAAAACACATTTTATATAAACAGAACATGACATGGCCTGAGTGAAGATATCATATTTATCTTCACTCGAGGCCAATGAAATCAAGATATCTCACTTGTGGCTTCACCACTTGTGAGATATATCATTAGCCTCTCATGAAGATAAATAGATATCTTCACTCAGGCCATGTCATATCCCTAGTTATACAACATATGTTGTATAAATGCCAACTATCAATCAACCCCCGGCTGGAACTTCATCATAGCTTACAGCTGCACAGCTCTCATTTTAAACAACTCACCAACACAGTGCTAGCAAAAGCTGCTCCTAACTTATGGCTACTCCTTCTTCATACCCCACCCACCTGTTTCACACTAAACTGCCCACCAGAACTTCTCCCACAAAGACAAAAGCAGATGTATTTAAGCCATCTCATCCTTTCCTTCCTCTGACTCCACTGCAGTCCCAACATCATGGCTTTTTAATGTCTCTGCCTCCTTACCTCATCACTTCATCTCTCCAATGGCAAACCACGTTATTTAAATAAAAAAAAAATGTTTATTTCTCAAACAACTGCTTTTTGCTTAACCAATAGCCACCCTCTCACACCTGCCTGCTCTCCCCCTTCCTGTCTGCCACTCTAGTCCTTACTGCTCAGCTTCTTATAAAATCCAAAGAATCATTATCTTACATTTTAATGTTTTCCAGCATTTCTACTCTCCAGTCTATAAGCACTCTGGACTCTGATTTCTGAATGGCCAGCCGCCCACCCATCTGCCATATTCACTCACACTAGCCACTTCACCATATACAAAGCAAGGCTACTTCTCTGGTCCAGTTTCTTGTTATCGGCACACTGGATGATGGCACAACATGCTCCCCAGTTCATACTAGATGCTCGCACTCCTTCGGTCCCGCTCCTCCAACTTGACGCACCTTGCCACAATTAAAAAAACACAGACTTTGAAAAGCAGGGTCAACCAGATAATTAATTTGCTCTACTAAAACAAACAGACAAACAAAACAAAGACTCCAAACTGGCAAGCAAAAACCTGTCTCCCTCACTTAGCAAGAGGCAGACCCACCATGTTTTTGGAACTCTCTGGCCTGTCCATATAAAAGTAAAAGCCAATCACAACAACTCAGACAAAGTGGAAGACAAAGCCGCTTCACAAAAAAAAAAAAAAAAAAAGAGACACAAAACAATGAATGACAACAACAACAAAAAAACACCAAACAAAAGCCAGACCCATTCCATAATACATGACAGCTGGCTGTTGAGTAACCGATTTATTTGGACTCGCTCTAAGTGACCTTGGGGAACTTCACTCATGGCTCTGCTATGCTCCGCCACTCATGAGGTTACCTAAGGGGACACTGTCTCGTTCAGATAAATCAGTTATTCAATAGCCAGCTATCATGTATTCCTTTTTTAATACAACGTTTGTGAGGATATTTTGTGGCAAACATTACTGATATTTTTGCTCCCTGTGGACCTAAAGTGAGAATAACAAAATATTCTCACCATGGGTCTAATATATCAAAATATTTTCACCATGGGTCCAATATTCTCACTCTCTGACCCCAGAGGAACTAATTAGATAAGTACATACCCATCTCAAATTAAAGGGGGGTTGTACAACGAGTATTAGGAATTACCATCCTGAGGGTGTGAAGATAACACTATTGGAGAGATTTCTAAGAGGTTATAAAATTTCACATTCAAATTTAAAGAGAATAGTAGCCTACAGTAGTGTATGTAAGAGTGCATCTGTGGACTGAGTATTGGGAATCTATCATCCAGAAGGTGTAAAATTTCCTTATGGGGTGAAATCTAAGTGGATACAGCTCTGCACCAGAGATTGTGTATACCGTGAATTGCAGCTGGGTTTGTGACCATATACTGAGGGAGGAAGTGAATTACTGCATCTGGTGGTCGACAACCTGGGATTATGGGACTGTGACATTTACATTATAGTTTATCCTAGACTAAGAGTGTGGGATTGGGGCATTTACACTAGTAGTCCAGGTGGAACAGTGAGCTACTATTGTAAGGTCAGGTGTCATACTGTATATTAGCAAAAAGGAGTTATAAGAATAGGAAGAACAGGTAGATAGTGTATAATGTGGGGAGTGGTGCAATGTAGTGCTTGTGGGGCAGCAGTTTTCTGGGACACTTTCTCAGAGCTGCGTTTCTGGCCTATTTGCTTGCACCTCACTGGGCTGAGGGAGGAGGTAGCCAGGCTCAAAGCTGAGCTGGCTTGGGTCAGGGAGACCTTCTCCCCCACTCAGGGACCGCCTAGTCCACCACCGCTGTCTCAGAGGTTGGCGAGGAGGAGGAGGAACGGAAGGATGGCAGTGGGCTCAGGCAGAGTTAGGGAGGGGGGTTGCAGGCACATCCCAAAACCAGTACCACTACACAATTCATACTCCGCCCTGGCAGAGTGGGAAGGCCCAATGGAGGAACCTGCACAAGTGGATGGACAAGATGAGGGAATCCTCAACAATGGAGAACCCAAAGAGGGAGACAGGAGATCCCAGAGGAGGAGGAATTGAATCCTGGTGGGGGACTCCATACTGAAAGGTGTGAGGCTTGGGATAGGTAGTGAGGTAGGGGAAAGTCCAGTATCTACACTGTGCCACTGCATGGAGGGATGGTAAGAGGATCCTAGGGATCACTGGGGCAGCAGGGAGGGAGAGCTAGACATCATTGTCCACCTGTGTACAAATGATCTGGCTAGGGATGAGTCAACTGTAGTGCAGGAGGAATTTATAAAGTTGGGGAAGTATCTTAGGCAGGTGGCATGATCTTTAACCTTCTCAGAGGTGCAGGAGGCTATCCAAGACAGCTACCTAGTGCAAGGGGTGATGGATCCTACTAGGAAGGGGAACATACTGGACTTGGTGCTAACAAATGGGGACCAAGTCCAAAATGTGGTAGTACAGGACCCTCTAGCAGGAAGCAACCACTGCTCATTGTGGTTCCTCCTCAACACAGGGAGGGAGTCGGCTAAGACCAGGACAAGAGTGTTGGATTTCAGGAAGGCAGATTTTGCTAGAATGGGCAGAATCCTAGAGGGGTATTTAGCTGAAATTAACCCAGGGATGGATGTGGAACAGAAGTGGGCAATCATGAGGAAGGGGCTGAATGAGGCCACGAACACATGTGCCAAATTTCAGAGTAAGCAGTCCAGGTGAAAAAAAAACAACTAGCTGGCTCAGCAAGGAGGTGGAGGAGAAGGCAAGGGAAAAAAGACTGGCCTTCATTAAGTTAAAAAAATCTGGGCGTGAAGAGGATCGAGAAGTGTTCACAAAGGTGGCCAGGTCAGTCAGGGCAGCCAAGGTAGCAAAGAAGCTGAAGTTGGCCCAGGGGATCAGAGAGGGGTGAAAAGGTATTCTTTACATACATAAGGGAGAAGAGGAGTTGTAGGGATGACATTGTTAAAATCAAGAGAGAGGGAAGATGGGTGGAAGAAGGGGAAGATCAGGCAGAGGCACTCAGTGAGTATTTCTGCTCCATGTTCACTAAAGAAAGGGATGGCCCAATACCGCAGGGGAAAGGGGGCAATGGTGGAGGGGGGGCAGAGATAACAGATGGGGTCATCCAAGTGGATAGAGTTCTGAAGGGCCTTAAATCCTTGCATGTGGACAAGGCACCAGGACTAGACAGTGTACACCCAAGGGTCCTGAAGGAACTGGCAGAGGTGCTGGCAGGTCCTCTGATGCACCTGTTCAACACCTCCTTGAAGATGGGGAATGTACCCAGGGGCTGGAGGATGGCTCACATGGTGCCCCTTCACAGGAGTGGACCCAAGGACCAACCGGGTAACTACAGACCAGTGAGCTTGACTTCCATAGTGGGGAAATTGAGGGAGACCATTCTAAAGGACAGGTCGAAAACCTTTCTCAATAGCAATGCTCTGCAGGATGAGAGACAGCATGGGTTTGTCATGGGAAGATCTTGTCAAACAAATCTGATCGACTTCTCTGACTGGGTCACTAGGGTGGTTGACAAAGGCCACGCTGTGGATGTCCTGTATCTGGACTTCAGCAAAGCTTTCAACTTGCTGCCACACAGTAGGTTAATGAGCAAGCTAAAGGACATGAGGGCGGGGGAAAAACTGGTGGGGTGGGTTGAGAGTTGGCTGCAGGGCAGACAACAGAGGGTAGTTGTAAGGGGGGGAGACATCCAAGCCAAGGCCAGTAATGAGTGGAGTACCACAGGGTTCAGTGCTCTGTCCTGTTTTGTTCAATGTCTTCACTGGAGACATTGTAGAGGGGGTCAAGAGTAAGATCAGCCTGTTCGCAGACGACACTAAGATTTGTGCAAAAGTGGACAATGAGAAAGAGCGGATCTAGCTAAACTCGAACACTGGTCAAGGGAGTGGCAGTTGGGGTTTATCGCTAAGAAGTGCAAGGTCATGCACCTTGGAGCCAGAAATCCCATGAACAGTTACTGGCTGGGGTAGTGCAGGTAATGGCTTCAGAGGAGGAAAGGGACTTGGGAGTAATAGTCACAGGGGTCATGAAGGTATCACCACAGTGTAGGAGGGAGGCAGAAAGGGTAAATAGGAAAATGGGGTGCACTGCCAGAGGGATCAACTCTTGAAAGGGGGAGGTAATCCTGCCATTGTACAGATCACAGGTGAGGCCACACTTGGACCACTGTGTACACTACTGGTGCCCATACCTCAAAAAGGATATGAGATTACTGAAGGGGGTACAGCATAGGGCTACAAAAATGATCACGGGACTGGGGGCGTTACTGTATGAGGAAAGGTTGAAGGAGATCAACATGTAATCACTGGAAGACAGAAGGGTAAGAGGGGACATGATAGAGACCTTTAAGTACTTGAAAGGCATACACAAAGTCAGAGAGGCAGGATTTTTCCGCTTAAAGTGGGGGGAAGGGTCACTAGGGGGCACAGTCTGAAGTTGGAAGAGGGAAGATTTGGAGGGAGATGAGGAGACACTACTTCACAGAGAGAGTGGTGGTGGGTTGGAATGCACTGCCAGAGGAGTTAATCGTTCAAAGGACAATGGATAGATTTAAGCAGGGTTGGGATAGAATCAAGAGCAGGGTTAGTACAGACAAGAACACAATGGGGGGAAGGACCGGGAAAGAGGAGGAAGGGAAGGGTTTGAGTGAGGCAGCTGTAGTGATATGAAATTAAGAGCTGCACAGTCGGGCAGACTTGATAGACCTGTGGGCCTTCTTCTGCTGGCAATTTCATATGTTCGTATGTTACTGGTCTATAACAGGAGAGAAATATAGGATTCGTCACACCAAGGACTTCAATGCTTGGTTGAAGGATTGGTGTGGAAAGGAGGGGTTCGGTTTCATTGACAAATGGGGCCGCACCTGGAGGGATGGAGGCCTGTACAGCAGGGATGGCCAACATTTGTCCAGGAGGGGTTCCTATGTCCTCAGTGAGATTTAGATGCTACGTTGGTGAACATTTAAACCAGCAGAAGTGGGGGGAGCAGACTAAGGTAGGTTAACACAGTCTGCTGCTCCCCCCCCCCCCAAAATGACTCGGGGCAAGAACTACTTGAACCTAGAGGGATTAAAACCGCAAAAAAAATCATGGAGTAAGGAAAACCGGGGGGTTGGGGGTGGGAGGAGGAAATGTAATCGAAAGAGAGGAGGACAAACAGGAGAGGGGAAACACATAAAAGGAGGGGAGGGAGCAACACAGTCTGGAAATCCATATGTGCAAATGCCCATAGCCTTGGGAACAAGATTTCAGACCTAGTGGTCAGCATCACAGAAGCAGACCTGGACTTGGTGGTCATTAAGGAGACTTGGTGCAACAATAACCAGGACTGAGATTTGATTATACCGGGGTATTCCCTGTTTAAAAGGGACAGGGTGGGTAGGAAGGGGGGGTGGCTCTTTACGTAAGGGAAAATATTAAGGCTATACACATACAGGGAAAACAGGGGAAGGCAGATGTATTGTTGGTCACCCTGGAGAAAAGGAAAGGGCTGTTATTTGCACAGGGGTGACCTACAGGCTCCCAGCACAAAGGGAAGAAGTGGATGAAGAAATGATGGAAGAAATTCAAAGGATGGCTCAAAAAGGGGACGTATTACTAGTCAGAAACTTCAATCTACCAGAAGTAGATCTGAGCCTGCCTGCAGCGGCAACTACCAGGAATAGGAGCATATTGAACTCTCTACTCGGTTCCTCCTTCAGGTAGCTAGTGAGAAAACCCACTCGTGAGGGGGCAATGCTGGACCTGGTATATGACTAATAGGGAAAGCACTGCCGACGTCACAGTGAGTGATCACCTGGGAACCAGCAACCACCATTCAGTGTGGTTTACTATTAGGATGGGGGTAGAAGTATGCCCCACCAGGACTAGGGTTCTAGACTTCAGGAAGGCCAACTTTAATGAGATGAGGAAATGCCTCAGGGATGCCCTGGCTTGAACAGGAGAACTTGAAGGAGTTGAGAATCAGTAGGTAAAAATAAAGGAAGGTATTGAGAAGGCTACTAATCTCTGTGTCCACAGGTTAGCAAGGGTAAAAGGAGGAGGAGACCACTTTGGTTCTCAAGAGAGGTAGCAGAAAAGACAAGGGCAAAAACACAGGCCTTTATGAAACACAAAAAAACTCAGATGGGGAGGGTAGAGAGATCCATCAGGAAAACAAAGAGAAACAGGGAGGCCAGTTAGGAAGGCTACAGCTCTAATACAGGAAAATGCTGCCAAATCATTGAAGAAGGGAGACAAGACATTTTTCAGATACATAGGTGACAAGAGAAAGGCCAAGAGAGGGATAATTAGGCTGAAGCAAGAAGGAGGGGTTTGTGTGGAGGAGGATCACCAAAAAGCAGACTTGCTAAATAGATGCTTCTGTTGAGTTTTCACGGTAGAAGGGGAAGGTAATGGACCAGTGCTGGGGGATAAGGGCACAAGGGGAACCAAGATGGACATAAGCCTTTTCTTAGTGGGTAAGGTCCTAAGGGAATTATCCCACTTAAAAGTAGATAAGGCAATGGGACCAGAGGAAGTGCACCCCAGGGTGCTGAGAGAACTTAAAGAGAAGCTGGCTGCCCCCCTGATAGCCCTTTTCAACCTGACACTGGAAACAGGACTAGTTCCAGCAGACTGGAGGAGGGCTGATGTAATCACGCTGCAAAAAAAATGGAAGCAGGGAGGAGGCAGGGAATTACAGACCTGTCAGCCTGACTTCTGTTGCTGTACAGTTATGAAGTTCATTGCTGAAGGAAAGTTGGTGGAATACCAGGTAGCCAACTGACTACTGGACCCAAGGCAGCATGGGTTCACTTGGGGAAGATCCTACAAGACCAGCCTGATTGAGTTTTTTAATTGGGTGACCAAAGCAGTGGATCAAGGTGGGGCAGTGGATGTGGCCTACCTGGGTTTCAACAAGGCATCCGACACCGTCCCCCACAGAAGGTTAGTAAGCAAACTATGCAGCCCCCGGGTGGGCCCAAAAGTAGTCAGATTGGTGGAAAGCTGGTTAGAAAATAGGCACCAGAGGATTGTGATAAATGGTGTCCACTCGGGGGAAGGCAAAGTGACCAGTGGGGTGCCAGAAAGGTCACTGTTGGGCCCACTACTCCTCAATATAATCATCTGTAATATCGCCAAGCGACTGACCGGGAAAGTTTGCCTGTTTGCAGACGATACCAAAATCTGCAATAGGTTAGCCACACTGGGGAGACAAATGAGGAAGGATCTTAACAAGCTAGAAGAATGGTCAAGGGTCTGGCAACTGGGCGTTAATGAAAAAGTGTAAAATCATGCACCTGGGATGCAGGAACCATGCAACTCAGCACCAAATAGGAAGGGAAAAACTGACAGTAATAAAGCAAGAAAGGGACTTGGTGGGGGGGGGGGGTTATTATTCCTGACAACCTGAAGGTGGATAGACAGTGTGACAAGATGGTGGGTAAAGCAAACAGAATGCTGAGGTGCATAGGCAAAGGATAACCAGCAGAAAAAGAGAGGTAATAATACCCCTGTATAGATCGTTGGTGAGGCCACACCTCAAGTATCGTGTACAGTTCTGGATACCCTACCTCCGGAAGGACATAGACAAGGTCAAGGTGGTTCAAAGGAGGGTGATCAAGATGGTGCAGGGCCTGCATCAGAAGCCCAATGAGGAATGATTCAGGATAGTGAACATGTACTCCCTCAAGGAGGAGAGGGGAGACATGATAGAGACATATAAATATCTTAGCGGTGTGAACAAGGTACAGGAAGGGAGCATTTTCCAGAGAAAAAGATGCTCAAGAACTAAGGGACATACAATGAAACTGGAGGGGAAGGGGGATGTTAGGAAGTTTTTCTTCACTGAAAGGGTGGTGGAAGCCTGGAACAAACTCCCAGTGGAGGTAGTGGAGGCTAAATTATCGCAGGCTTCAAGAATGCATGGGATAGGCATAAAGGGATCACAGTACCAAAGTACAAGTGGGGGAACTCTGGGGACTAAATGAGGATGGGGTGGTAGTATAGACAACTGGGCAGACTTGGTGGGCCAAGAAATCCTTATCTGCCAAAATTTGTTCCCATGTTTTCTATGAGGAAACATATCCTTACTGTACCTCCTGATTGGTCCCTCTCAGCAGCAAGAGCTCCACAGTTCAAACATTAGAACACTGTTTGTTCCATTTCACAAGTGACTCTCAAGCAGTACTTTCACTTTCCCACTCATTGCAGCCTTGTTTTAAACATTGTTGAAACCCACCTCAACCCCCCCAAAAAACATTTTCCTCACATTGTTTAATCACCCACAAATTGGTAAACTGCACAGAAAGTACTAAAAGGTCTGTTCCCCTACAGCATACCTCCATCTTGTCAGTACCTCCCAGTCTCGCAAACTGGCATGCTAGAACTCCATTTCATTCCTCACTGGCGATCACTCTCCCCCGCAAAGAGCATCAGCATAGGCCATACCCACTCGCTCCAACAGCGATACCGACCCCCTCGCGCAGCACAACGTGTATCAGCAACTTGCATGCTCATGCAGTGATAGCACGCAACAGCGTCATGTGCGTCAGCACAGCAAAACAACCACTTAGTCATTCTGAAAAAAACACTTGGACATCCAAATAAAAAAAAAGGCAAGAAAGAACTTGAACTAAAACATCCTAAAACACTAAAAAGCATTGGATAAATTTAATATGCCAGAGTCTCATTAGAAATATCTGTGATATTTCTCTCAAGTGTAGTTTGAACTATGACATCACAAGTCATAAGGTCAAACAACACTCATGAGAAATATCACAGAAATTTCTAATGGGACCATGCCACATCCTGTATTATAGTAGCGCAGTAGCACAGCTATAGTTAAGATTGAGCAGGGGACTCCATTTAAGCCCTCACAGATATGTTCAACCCTCTCCTATCTCGTCTGACCTTCCCTTCCCACACCCTATACCCCCCTCCCCTTCCCCCCCTACTTGCCAGGACATGCCTACAGCACTTATCAGTGCAGTGCAGAATGAATTTGTGGAGTTGGGGAGGGGCCTCAGATGGGTAGCAAGCCCGGTAACCTTCTCAGAGGTGTTACCAGTCCATGGGAGGAGTGAGGCTAGGGTACTGCACACCATGCAGTTTAATGAATGGTTGCAAAACTGGTGCAGAGCACAGGGCTTTGGCTTCATTGGGGACTGGGGGTCCACCTGGAGAGATAAAGGTCTATACTGGCATGATGGTCTGCATCTGTCCACAAAGGGAACCAAGCTCCTAGGTGACAGGTTTAAATGCTTCCTTGGCAAGCTTTTAAACTAGCCAAAGGGGGGAGGCGCGGATAAAAGGCAGGAAATTTCAAGCCTCCCCCCACAAAACATGGCAGGTAGTAAGGTAAACACTGAGGTACAGAGCTCAACACAGGGCAGGACAGGGGTAAATGGAAAAACAGACCAGGGCAATAAGAGCAGGGATTGGGAAAAAAAGGATAAAGCCAACATTAAATGGAAGGCAATGAGTACCAATGCCCGTAGTCTGGGAAACAAGCATCCTGAGCTAGTAGCGCTGATGGAAGATGAATGGATATTGTGGCATCACGAACATGGTACACAGAGAACCATGACTGGGATGTCAACATACCAGGGTACACAATCTACAGAAGGGACAGGAAGGTAAAGAGGAGGTGGAGAAGCTAGATACATAGGGGAAGGGATCAAAGCTACAGAACCAAAAAGTAAAGGGGAGGACAAGAGGCACTCTGGGTCACCTTGGAGACAGGGAATGGCATCACAATCCATGGGGTTGTATACAGACTCCGTCTCAAGGGAGGAAATGGACAACAAAATGATAGAGGACATTCTCAAATGGTTGAAAAGGGAGATACTGTTGATGGGGGACCTGAATATGCCAGATGTTAACTGGATAACATGTACTGCAGCAACATCCAAGAGCAGGGTCATTCTCGATGCCCTGCAGGGGGCAGGCCTTAGACAGCTAGTGTTGGAACCCACTCGGGAGGGAGCAATACTATACCTGGTACTCTCAAATGGAGAGAGGATCACAAATTTAGAAATCAGTAGACATCTGGGAATAAGCGACCACTGCACAGTGTGCTTCACAATGACCACAACCATGGAGATAAGCCATACAAAAACAAGGATACTGGACTTTAGAAGGGCTGACTTTGGCAAAATGGGTGAATACCTGAAGAATGCACTAGCAAATGACCAAAAAGGAGGGGTGGAAGAAAAATGGAGAAAAATCAAAACTGCCATCATAGAGGCAACAAGCCTTTGTGTGGAATAAATAAAGAAAACAAAGCAGAGTTAAAAACCACTATGGTTCTCAAAAGAGGTGGCAGGGAAGGTTAAGGAGAAAAAGGCTGCATTCAGAAAATATAAGGAATCACAGAAGGAGCACAACAGGGAACTGTATCAATTAAAGCAGAAAGAAGTGGGGAAGGCAGTCAGACTAGCAAAGGCCCAAACCGAGGAAAAAATAGCCAACTCAGTTAAGAAGGGGGATAAAACCTTGTATAGGTACATTAGGGAGCATAGCAAGGTTAAGGGAGGGATAGTGAAGATTAATAAAGGAGAGGGGAGGTGGGCAGAGGGAGACAATGAAAAGGCAGAGATACTGAATGAATATTTTTGCTCAGTATTCACAGAAGAAGATGAGGAGGAGGAGTTACCTAAACCAGACAATAAAAGCACTCTGGGTAGGGGGGTTGACACCAGTCCATTCACAGAAGAAAGAGTCCTGAAAGAACTCCTAAAACTCAAGGTGGACAAAGCAATGGGGCCTGATGAGATTCACCCCAGAATCCTAAAAGAACTAAGGGAGGACCTAGTGACACCACTGACCATGCTTTTTAACAAATCATGGCAGGATGGCGTGGTACCTGAGGACTGGAGGAGGGTGGATGTGATTCCCCTTCACAAAAGTGGGAGCAAGGCAGAAGCAGGAAACTACAGACCTGTAAGTTTGACCTCAGTGGTAGGGAAAATGATGGAATCACTTCTGAAAGAAAAAATTGTTGAGTACCTAGAGGCCAGCGAGGCACAGGACCCAAAGCAGCATGGATTTACAGCAGGAAGGTCATGTCAGACGAATCTAATTGATTTCTTTGACTGGGTGACCAAAGTAATAGACCAGGGAGGGGCTGTGGATATGGCCTACCTAGACTTTAGCAAGGCATTTGACACAGTCCCACACAAAAGATTAATAATAAAGTTAGCCAGCCTGGAAGTGGGTCCCAGGGTGGTAGCCTGGGTAGCAAACTGACTGCACAACAGGACACAGAAGGTAACAGTGAATGGAACACATTCCGAAGAAAGGGGGGTCACTAGTGGAGTACCTCAGGGCTCAGTACTGGGTCCAGTCCTCTTTAACATCTTCATAGGTGACATTGCAGAGGGTCTGGAGGGAAAGGTATGCCTCTTTGCAGATGACACAAAGATCTGTAACAGAGTTGATATACAAGAGGGGTAGAAAAGATGAGAAGGGACTTGGCAAGGTTGGAGGAATGGTCAGACATATGGCAACTTAGATTCAATGCAAAGAAGTGCAAGTAATGCACCTGGGAAACAAAACCCAGGAGAAGAGTACACAATAGCAGGAGGTACTAACAACAACAAAATGGAAAGGGACCTGGGGTAGTCATATCAGATGACCCTAAAGGTGGGTAAGCAATGTGAAAAGTCGGTAAGGAGAGCCAGGGGATACTGGGATGCATAGGAAGGGGCATCACAAGTAGAAAAAGGAAGTGGTTATCCTCTATACAGACAGTTGGTGAGACCCCATCTGGAGTACTGTGTGCAGTTTGGAGACTTCATCTCACGAAGGACATAGACAGGATGGAAGCAGTCCAGAGGAGGGCAACTAAAATGGTGCAGGGACTGCAGCAGAAACCATATGAAGAGAGACAGAGAGCTTAATATGTATACTCTTGATGAAAGGAGGGACGGGGGGACATGATAGAAACGTTCAAGTACCTCAAGGGAATCAACAAAGTCCAGGAGGATAGCATCTTTCAGAAAAAGAAATGTGTAAGAACAAGGGGGCACAATTTAAAGATAGAGGGGGGACAGCTCAGGGGTAATGTGAGGAAATTTTTTTTCATGGAGAGAGTGGTGGATACATGGAACAGCCTTCCTAAGGAGGTCGTTGGGTCTAAAACAGTGGGGGAATTCAAACATGCATGGGACAGACAAGACAATTATAGTGGGGGCTTGAAGGAAGTAGGCTGTTGGTTAACTAGAATCTGCAGCTTATCCAGTAGGTAGGGAAATGGGCAGACTGGGTGGGCCAAGTGGTCCTTATCTGCTGTCAAAGTCTATGTTTCTATGACTCTTGCACCTCAATCTTCTTCGCACTTTGACGCTAGAAGAACTTCCACTCCTGCTCACTATGACTCACCCAATAATGTTTACTGCATAAACTTTAGCTACATTACCTTACGTCCATATATCTGTAACCATGCAATTTTATTTAAATGGCACTACCTTCTGTTGAATCTATTGCTACTGTATGTTCTGGTGCAAGTATCTTGTCACATGTGACAGTTATATGTTATTATGTTGTTATTACTATGTGTAACCCCTAGGTGGCACTATCCCAAGAGCTACTACCCCTGCCTGCTTGGCTAGTAGCAGGTTAAGGGGCCTGAGTTCTGAAACGGGTGCCTCCAACCGGAGGTCAGGGTTGGTAGTGGTCAAGCTAACCTGGGCAATCTGGGACACTGTAACCCCCCTCTTTCCCTTCTAGTGGCCCGAACACTGTACAATAATCACTTTCACAATACTCCTGGTCCACCACACAAGTACTCACACTGTTTGCACTTACCACCAGGGCTGTTTCCTCTTGCTTGACCCAGGGGACCCCCTGTAAAACAAAGTTAAGCACAGCAAATAGCAACAGTACAGTACTTTGGGCACAAACTGGAACCACAGTCAGATTACATGCAGAAAAGTTAGACTGAACAAGGAGAGGCAAAATCAGATTAATTAGCTTAAAGGTTATATCAGTCAAGCAGTTATGAGTCCCCCAAGTCCACCTCTGGGAAGCCAGGTAAGGAAGAGATGGGCTAGCCAGGACAGTTGCCCGGGGTTGCAGCTGGTTGGGGCCCTGTGATGGAAAACACAACATGCACAGTACACAATATTTGTAATCCGGGGCCAGAGGGCTCAGTTCGTAAAGGAAATGAAACAACCAGACAATCAGATGACACACTCAGATTAAGCTGTTGTAGGGAGCTACCCTGGTATTTACTCACGATACCCAAGACTGGACACAGGCTGGACGAAAATCGAGACTGCAGGTGGTTGATCTGGAATGCCAGGAGAAGCAGGGCCCACACAAGTTGCAGAGTCATCGTTCCTGTTCAAGCGTAGAGCAGGGGGCTGATCCCCAGGCAGGTCTCTCGTCGATGGCTTCTCTGTGCAGTGGGTAGTCTGGCTGGGCCAGCCTGGCAAAGCCCAGACCGCATGGAGACAAGTTCGGAAGCAGTCCGTTTTGGGCTGGATACAGCTTCCAGCAAGCAGAACACAGTTCACACAGTGGGGAACTAACTCACAACCCACTAGCAGCTCATAGCACATTTACATGTACAGGAATTCTACTGTACCAGGCAAAGTGCTCCCCGGGCACAACTGCAAGGTCTCTGCACACACCGGGAGCTTAGGGGTAGCTGGAACTCCTGACAGGTCGATCGCATTCAGCAAAAATATTCGGTCTTCTTCAGGTTGAGCCTGGCCCACTTCAGTAGCTTACTTTAGTCACACAAACTTGGATTTAGTCCAAAATAATTCTCTTCTCTCCCTCTCAGGAGAAGTACACCGGCATGCAGGCCAAAAACTTAGCCTTCTCAGAATTCTCCCATGTGAATCCACTCAGGTTAGCTGCTTAGAAACACTTCAGCTCCTTCTTGCTCAGCTTCCAGCTTAGTTCTAACTGAAAAACTGTAAGCAGCCTGGGACTTCCCCAAAATCCAAAAGATTTGGTTGGCTGATCTGGCCGTCAGTCAAAGCGAGCGCTCCCCCTTCAGTTGCAAAAAAGGCGCAAAAAGTTCAAACTGCAGTTCCTATAGATTTTGAATTCAGACAGCTCCTGCAGTCCGGCTACATTTTAGGTCCCACCAGAACTGATTGGTCCAATTTGCAGTACAGGACCAAGATAGTGGAGACAAACAAAACAGTCCTTGCTACAAAGAAAGCAGGTTAGACAAACTACATTATCATTATAATTCTAAATGGTTTTCAATAAATAGTTACATCTTTCAACAGAGCTTCCTCTCAGATTACTTAAGCTGCAGTTAGGCAGCTCTTAAAGAGACAGTACACAGAGGCTATACAAGCTCTAGTAATCACATTTAAACTGCTAAAACGCAGGACACCGGCCTGGCAGTGAGCATTTAGGCAAGCTCAAGGAAGACTTTTTGGGAACCCCCATTTGTAGGGGGGTTACATATGTAATTGTTATGTATGTTCACTCAACCCGTTATGTCTTAACCCAGTTGGCAATTGTTTTGCCCCAGGTCCATCTTGTAAATGAGCCTGTCCCAATGATGTTCCACCTAGCAAAATAAAGATATTGATTGATTAACTGATGGTTCTATGTTAAACCCCCAACTTTGCACTTTAGTAGCTTCACAAGAGTTCAACAGATTTGCATAAAGTTTTGTATGTGCAGTCTTGGGGAGGGATCTTTTAGCATGCCAAGTTTTTTTCCAGTCGGATATGTGGATTCCAAGATATGTGTAACCCATAGGTGGTGCTGTCCCAAGCGCTACTACCCTTGCCCGCTTGGCTAGTGGCAGGTTAAGGGGCCTAGGTAATAAAATGGGTTTCCTCCACCCAGAGGTCAGGGTTGTTAGTGGTCAAGCTAACCTGGGCACAGCCCTCCGGGACACTATAACCCCCCTCTTTCCCTTCTAGTGGCCTGAACAATATACAGTACAATAATTACTTTCACAATGATCCTTATTCACCAGGCAATTACCCACACTGTTTGCACTTACCACCAGGGCTGGTTTCTCTAGCTTGACCCTGGAGACCCCTTGTAAAACAAGGTTAAGCACAGCAAATAGCAACAGTACAATACTTTTGGCACAAACTGGAACCACAGTCAGACTAAATGCAAACAAGTTAAATCTGATTTATTCAGGAGACTTGAACAAGGGAGGGGTGTAATCAGGTTGATTTGCTTAAAAGCTATATTATTCAGACAGCTACGCATGCAGTTCAGAGTCCCTACAAAGTCACACACTCTGGGTACCCAGGTAGGAAAACGGTGGGCTAGCCAGGAACATTGCAGCTGGTTGGGGCCCTGTGATGTAAGAAAGCAACATGCACAACACACACTATTTGTAATCCAGAACCAGATGGCTCAGTTCATGAAAGAAAAGGCAACAAGACAAACCTGATGTTTACTCACGATACCCAATACTGGACACAGGCGGGATGAAATAGAGACTGCAGGATGTTGAGCTGGAGTACCCAGAGAAGCAGGGCCCACACTCACCACCGAGGGCATTGTTCCTGTTCAAGGTGTTGAGCAGGAGACTGATCTTCAGGCCGGTCTCTGGTCGATGACTTCCTCTGCATAGCAGGTATTCTGGCTGGGCCAGTGTAGTAGGGCACAGGCAAATGGAAATTGATATGGATTCAGTCCATGGAACTGGATACAGCCTCCAGCAAGCAAAACAGTTCAGACATACAGTGGGGAACCAAATAACAACCCACTATAAGCACACAGCACATTCACATGTAAGAAAACTCCACTGTAGCAGGCAAATGGCTCTCCGGTCGCAATTACACAGTCTGCACAATTTGAGAGTTCAGAGGTAGCTGGAAGAGTTCAGAGGTAGCTGTAATCCTGAAAGGCCGATCGCATCAGCAAATCTTCGGTCTTCTTCAGGTTAAAGCCTGGTTACAATTCAGTGGCTTAATTCACTCTCCAAATTCAGATTCAGTCCAAAAAAAAGCACAAGTTCCCTCTCAGGAACAGCAGGCAGGCATGCAGGCCAAACTCAGGCCTTTCCACAGTTCTCCCGTGCGAATCCACTATGGATTGTTGCTCAAACTATCTCTAGCTGTTACATCTTCACTTCCTAACTCAGATCTAACAAACTGCAGGCAGTGTAGGACTTTCCCCAAGATTCAAAAGGTATGGTTGGCTAATCTGTCTGTCAATCACAAGGGCTCCCCCTGTAGGCAGGCTCCATTTTAGAGTCCCAAATGTACTGACTGGCCCATTCTGCAGTCCAGGACCAAGATGATGGAAACAAACAGAACTGTCCATGCTGCAAAGGAGGCAAGTTAGAACAAACTGCAATATTATTACTACTCTAACAAATGCTCAGCAAACAAGTACATCTTCTAACAGAGCTCCCTCTCAGATTAATTATGACTGCAATACAGGCAGCTTTTAAAGAGATAGTACACAGAGGCTATACAGGCACACACTGGCAATACATTTAAACTGCTAAAATGCAGAATACCAGCCTGGCAGTGAGCATTTAAGCAAGTTCAAGGAAGACTTTTCAGGAACCCCCATTTGTAGGGGGGTTACTCCCTTCTCTGCCTGGAGAAAACTTGGCATCCACATCAAGTCTGTACCATCATGCATCAGTTAACATAAACTTATTACTTTACTATACATATTCACTACACTTCTTCCTTGCTCTGTAGGCTTTGGTTCCACAACACTTTGCTCATTACTATCTTCTGACGAGGGCCTAGCTGGCTCATTTTGAGAAGATTTAAGCACAATTAGGCTTTGTGGCACCAAAATGGGGCTGTCAGCACTCCCATACTGTTCTTCAAGTTCTGGTGTGTTACCAGGGAGACTCAGATCATCCCCTTCTTAGGGAAATTCACACAGTTCCACAAAACAGAGTCCGAAACCTCAGATATGATGCTTTGCACCTCACTTTCAGGGAGCATTGGCTCCAAGGACGAAGCTGGGGGGTTAGGCAGTCCAGAGGGTCCAGCTTCATCCCCACAATTAGTCACAGGTTTACCTCGAAACAGCTGACTCAATTCATAGGAGGGGTAATAGGCATTGTCACACTCACTATCATCAGAGGTGGACTGAGTCACCATCATTCTGAGCCTGCTGCAGGGAAAACCTTAACTCTGTATAGGGCTCGAAATAACCGGCTGTCCACCCATCTCGGACAGCCATTTTTTCATTGGGACAGGCATTTTATTTTGTTAACCTGTCCCTTGGACAGGCAGTTCTGCTTTATAACTTTGCTACACCTATTAGGGTGCTAGGACCCAACCACGGCACTCTGCTGAGGAGAGAGGGATGTCAGGACCTCATGATCTGAAGATGCACCACTGCTCTTTCATGGTGTCACACCACTTTCACTTTCCTGGTTGGCGCAGCAGCATCTGTCTTAGTGGCTTGGCTCCCTGGTCAGCGGTCACCTGACTCATGACAAGTCCTTGAGGCAGTGGCGGGCGGGAGAAGAGATCAGATGCTCAATGCTGCCTGAAGATTGTTCCAGCACAAGCAGGCGCGAGGATGGTTGGGCACGGGAGCACAGTGAGCAGGTGGTAGAGGGAGCATTTTTGCAATTACATGCAGTTGGTGTTCTATTTAAAGCAGCTTGGGATCATCCTGTTCTTAGTGTATTTTTCCAGAACAGGACTCTTTAGACCAAGTTAGTTCCACTTCCCAAATGAGAGCAAAGAATCTCCGAAAGAAAGACAGACAGGAATGCAGCGTGCAATGCCCCTGACTTTCACATGATCCAACAGTGTTCAGTAAGTCTCTTGCTGATAATTTTCTGCTTAGCTGTCAAGTATGGATGTTGGATAGCATCATCAGTTGGCTGTCATAATGCAGCATGCAGTATCCTGTGTATTTTGCTATGAAAGCAATGTGCAATTCTTATTTAATTTGCAGTGGAAAAATGAAAACAAACAGCATGCTAACTTTGCAATTTAAAACTTGTGCACTCCTTTACCAGTCTGTTGTGTTAGCAGATCCCCTTGCAGAAACAGATGTTGCGCCTTGTTGTACCAAAAGTCTTATTCTGGAGATCTTAACTTCAAATACTGTACAACCGAACATGGTAAAATGAATAATTTCTGGGGGAAAATGTAAACTGCTTTAGGCATTTCTTTTGAACTCTGATTTATATTAGTGACAATTTAAAGGTGAGGTCCCCTCATTTTTCCCTCATTTTTCTTTGTAGTGCTGCATTTTTGGCAACTGTGCAATCAACCTGGGAGGTGGGGGGGGGGCTTGTAGCTAGGATCTACTGAACCCCCAAGTCATGGTCACCCTACTGTATATATTTTGATCATGTTACCCTCCATAAGTAAAGGGGTGGGGCACAAATGTGTGGCTGTTTGGGACTACACACATATGTTGGGTGCTTGCTTATTCATTGAAACAATAATCCAAAATAGTGTGTCGATTATAGTGGGTTTACCTACGCCTGGTATAGTTTGGTCATGAGGACGAAGGCCCAGTGACTTCACTTCACACCAGAAGTTGGTAAATCCCACCATAACCCACACGCTGCAGTGGATTATTCAAACAAGGTAAAAAAAATATCTGAAACAAGGCAGTTGTGCAGATGGGGAACAGAGAGTGAAAAAAATTATGTAAAAATAGTGTGGACAGGCAAAAGTTTTGTGGGACAGGCAAAATTTACATCCCACCTGTCCCTCAGACAGGCAACTCAAAAAAACTATTTCTAGCCCTGACTAACTACTGGGGTAGGATGACTGTCTTTTTCGCAGCAGCATGAGTCACCGGCCCAGGGGAGGCAATATCTGTTGGCTCAGCTTCAATAATAACTTGGCCGATAGGCAGCAAGTGGTTACGGTGCATGGTCTTGACAGCTTTGGTATTATTCTCTGGGCGTAACTTGTATACTGGTAGATCATCTAACTTTCCAACTACTACATGAGGAAGATGGTGCCACCTATCAGCTATTTGTGCTTGCCATGTAGTCCCAAATTGTGTAACAACATGGTCTCTGGGCCGTAGCTCTTTAGCCTTTACATTCTTGTTGTGCCTCTTTGTTGCAAGATTTCTTTTAGAGGCCATTGTCTGGGCCAGTTGATATGCATGGTTCAATTGAGCTTTCAGTTTCTGTACATACTGCAGGTAGTTTTCAGCTCAGACCCCATCTGGAGAAACCCCAAAACAGACATTAACTGGTAGAGGGCCTCCCTCCCAAACATGAGGCAGTGGGGAGAGGCAGTAGTGTCATTTTGGTGCAACTGCCCGTGCCGAAGTTTAATCTGCGCTCACTTAACAGCTTGTCTTTTGGGTGGAGGTGCCCAGCATGTCTAGAAGGGTGTGGTTAAAATGTTCTGGTTGAGGGTCCCCCTGCGGGTGATAGGGGTAGTTCTTGACTTCCGCATCCCCACAGAGAGAGCATTTATTTGATTAGCCAACTTTCAAAGTCTCTGCCTTGGTCAGAGTGGATCCACTGGGGGGCAGCATAGTGGACAAATAAATTTTCCACTAGCACCATGGCCACGGTAGAGGCCTTTTGATCTTTAGTTTAAAAGCTTGTGCATAACATGTGAAATCATCCATAACCACCAACACATTGACAATATTCCCCTGATCAGGTTCTAAACACAAAAAGTCTATGCAGACTAGTTCCATAGGGGTGCTGGTAGTAATACTGACAAGGGGAACAGCCCTCTGGGGCAGGGCTTTCCTTTGCAAGCAACGACTGCAGGTCTTTACATGGTGCTCAACATCGGCTCCCATCTTGTGCCAGTAGAACTGAGATCATACCAGGTCGAGAGACTGTCAATACTGAGGTACCCCATGTGACTGTGGAGGGACCTCAGTACCAAATCTTTAAAGGCCGTGGGCAGGACCAGTTGTTGCTTGTCTACTCAGATGACTGCGATCCACTGTCTCTTTGTCTAATGACTGATTGTGTAACTTCAACCTGTGGCCTTCTTTAAACATTAGGGCAGTTTGTAAGTCAGGGGAATGCAACTGGGACACATCTATCCCCGCACGCAGGGCATCAAGTGCTGGCTGAATCATAGTATCTTGGGATTGAGCCCGCTGGATGCTGTCATTGTCAAATTGAGGTAGTGCACTAATATACAGAGTAGAGAAATGGCGATAGGCAGTCGGTATGCAGCTATCAGGAGGGCACAAGCAATCTACTAAACAGTCCATTGTGTCCGAAGACATTTGTTCATCTCTATGAAACTTTTGGCACAATGCTCAGATGTCAGGTTCAGACAACCAATCACTCTTGGAGACTGGCCTTCGTGACAGAGCATCAGCATCAATATGGTTCAGTCCTGGCCTGTATTCGACAGCATAATCATAGGTTGATAAAGCAGAGAGCCACCGGTGCCCAGTGGCATCCAACTTAGCTGAAGTCTGTACATAGGTTAACGGGTTATTGTCAGTCTTCAATATCTTTCCCCCATAGAGGTACTCATGAAACTGGTCAACAATGGCCCATTTCAGGGCAAGGAACTCCAGCTTGTGCACAGGATAGTTTCATTCTGACAGGGTCAAGCTCCTGCTGGCAAAAGCCACTGGTCTCAAACCATCCTCATGGTCTTGATACAGCACCACTCCTAGGCCCTGCAGACTAGCGTCCATATGCAGCACATAAGGCTTGGTAGAGTCAGCATAGGCGAGGATGGGGGCGTGGGTGAGCTGTTATATGGCTTTGTGGAAGGCTGCTTCACATTCGGGTGTCCAGCGGGGTCCAAAAGGTTCACCTGTTCGGAAGTATACTTTCTCGGGTTCTTTGACAGCCCCTTCTTGTATTTACGGTTGGTAGGGGGTGACCCTGGGTGAAATTCAGGAGCAGGTGAATCACCTTGGAATAATCTTTTATAAACCTGCGATAGTAGCCACAGAACCCTATGAAACGCTGTAATTCATTCAAGTTATGGGGCTGGGGCCAAGTAGTCAGTGACTCGACCTTACTGGGATCGGTCTCTATCACTTCTGCAGATACTATGTGCCCCACATGCTTCACGGAGGTTCGAAAAAACTGGCACTTAATGGACAGCTTGAGGCCGAAGTCTTCCAATCGGTCTAGGACTTTAAACAGTCTGGTCTCATGCTCCTCTAATGTGCATCCAAACACAATGACATCATCTAGGTACACTAGGCATTCCAGCAAGTTCATATCTCCCACCACACGTTCCATCAGTCACTGAAAGGTGGCCGGGGCACCAGAAATCCCCTGTGGCATTCTCAGGAATTTGTAGAACCCCAAAGGACAGATGAAGGTGGTTTTCTCACAGTCCTCCATGGCCACTGGAATCTGGTAATATCCACTGCGAAGATCCAATACTGAGAACCATTTGCTTCCATTCAAGCAATCCAGGGCATCTTGTATATATGGGGCATGGTGTATTGATCTGGGACAGTCTGCCGGTTCAGGGTTAGATAATCAACACACATCCTCACCAACCCATTCTTCTTATGCACAACCACAATGGGAGAGGCATAGGGGCTCCTTGATTCCTGTATCACGCCAGCAGCAGGCATTTCCTGCAGGTGTCTCCTCACATCATCTGTGTCCACTGGGACGAGGCGTTGGGATCTCTCTTGAAATGGCCAGTCATCATGCAGGCATATATGATGCTCTGCACCCTGGACACCCCACATCCCATTCTTTTAACGAAAATACTTGGTCTCGCTAGGCGAGTTTCTTGCTAATGCTAGCCTTCCATTCAGCTGGCAGCGGGGAATCACCCAAGTCAAATAAGTCTGGGGTCACTCTCTCCTTTTGGCCAGAGTACTTGTCATTGGGTAATACTGAAGTGTCTGCACAGTGTACTGTAGCTAGAGTGCACCCTCTGTTCACCCAGACCTCCCGATCTAACACATTTCGAATCTGGACCATCACTTGTCGTGCATAGGCATGGGTAGGCAAGATGCTAGGTTTAACCAATAATCCTTGTGGCAACTTTCCATCACCTGGTGCATCCAACATTAATATTTTGTTCTTTACATTTCTCTTTAGGTGGACTTCTCCATGGATTGTGCACTGGGCGTTGGGGGCCAATACCAAGGAGTCAGGTTCCTTTTTCCACACTATCCCCACTGGCTCATCTGGGTCCTCTTCACTGGGTTTCTGTTGTAAGTCATATACCCTTTTTACTAAGGCTGGAATTCTTGGGGCCCGTCCAGTCAGTTGCCCTTGGTTCTCATGGCAGAGTTCTGCTAGTCTCCCAATCATGTAGGCGTTTGTTCCAATTAACAGGGGAACCTCATCATACAGTCCGGTGGGGGGGACACACTAGGGCCAGTGTCTCTACTTGCTCCTCTACACCAGTTACAGTTGCAGGAAAAGACAACCAGAGGCTGACATATCCTAGGTAGGGATAAGACTTGTCGCTCTGCCCCCACACATGTAGGCCTTACAGGGATTGTAATGGCACATCAGATAAGTATCTGTCATACCAGTCCTGAAATACAATGGTCACTTGAGACCCACTGTCAAGCACAGCCCGAGTAGGAATACCATTCACAGCCACAGTAGTCTTCATTGAAGGGACCACAATTTTGGACCAGTCTGGAGGGACAACAGCAGGGGCCTGGACAGACGATTTAGCCACAGAGGGGTTTGAGTTAGAATGGCCGAAGCCTTCACTGTGGTCATTTCGTGCACCCCTTGACCACTGACTCATTTTCCGAAGCTCTCCTTGAAGCTGGTTCACCACTTTCTCCAAGTCCTTCTGAGACTGGTATTCCCTCTTCATATGGCCATCCTTGCTGCAAATGTGACAAATGACAGGCTCTTGGGGCATCCCTGGGGAAAACATAGCATGGGATGCTGAAGCATCGATGGGAGACTGATCAGACTTCTTCTGGTAAGTGTACCATGTCTCAAAAGTTTCTTTAGGGTGGCAGTTAATTCCTTGAGCTTAGCCGAGAAGCCACCCTCAGCACAGGATGCCTGAGGGTGCACCCCCAACCCCATGAAAGTCACGTCCTGACAGGGGCCAGTGTCTCTGTCAGCAGGGGATACCTCAGCAAATGCACCCAGTTGTACTTTTCTGACTTCCTTCAGCAACTCCTTCCCCTACTGTTTAGCCCACTGCGGGACACTCGTAGTGGTCTCCATTTTGGAAGGGCCTTCTGGTGCCATGATCACTAGAGCTGCACTCACCCCATAATTACAATCTCCCTCTTCACCTTCTACCTCCCAGAGTTCTTTTATCAAGTCACAGTAGTCAGGTGGGTTACCTCTCCTATCCTGGAGCCTTAACTGGATGATCTGCAGTTTAGAATGCTTGGCATATGTTGCAGTATGTGCCCCAATCTCGCATTGTTCAAATCACTGGTGGCTACCCCACCTTTCCGGTAAGCTTTCTACAGAGCTCTTTCTAGGCGAGTAACATACATAGACAAACTTTCCCCCTTCCACTGTTTGGTACTTTGGAATTTCCACATCAAAGTCTCCCCTGACTCAATGCTCCCAAAATTGTCTTCAAGTACAGACAGGTACTTCTGAGCAGATGCATCAGGGTTCGTGGACCTCAAAAATGTAATGGCTTCAAGGGCGGGGCCCCTCAAACTTTCTATGATTCTTTTCTGATTCTCAGCCTCTGCACACTGCCACTCAGGTACCAAGGGGGCAACATAGTTGATCCAGGTCTCCCAGTCATCTTCCCCCTGTGGGGTGGGGAGGGTGCCCGAGAAGATTCTCAGCCTTCGGTAGGAGTCATGACTAATGGCGAGTACAGATACAGGGGGACAGCACTGGCACAGGCACAGAAGGCAAGGCAGTAACAGGTGCCGGAGGGGGTGTTGGTGAAGGAACACCCACAGGTGGCAGGAATAGTTTCTTAAAAGTCCTCTACGGTCTTCCCTTCCTCCAACAACTTGGCAAATTTCTCCTCAAAAGACTCAGATAATGGTGGGAGCTCATCCTCCCCAGGGTCTTTACTGTCTTTTGTTATCACTCTCCAGGTGGCTAGGACCCCTTCTGAAGCAATAGTCTGACATTTTAGAGCTGACCATGAGGTCACTACACTCTACCAAGCCTATGAAAGTTTGGGCGATCAAATCAGCCTGTCAACCCACCACCACAGGGTTTTTTAAACATTCAACTTTGGAGACTGCTCCCTCTACAGTGTCCTTACTGGTACCCAGGGTGATATCCAGTATAAGAAGAGCATTTTGGGGGTCAATCTCCTGCCCAGTACAACACCCCACCAACTGGTGTACAGCCATTTCTACTGGGGTAGCCATTAATCTTTAATAATTGTTTTTTTTGGCCACTGGAAGGCACAAAATCCCAGCGGTGAGCCTCCAAGATGTAACCCTACTATTACCCCTGCCTGCTTGGCTAGTAACATAGAAATATAGAATTTGATGGCAGATAAGGACCACTTGGTCCACCTTGTCTGCCCATTTCCCTACCTAACGGATAAGCTGCAGATCCTAGTTAACCAACAACCTACTTCCTCCTACCCCACACTAGAATTGCCTTGTGCCTGTCCCATGCATTCTTGAATTCCCCCACTGTTTTTGACTCTATGACCTCCTCAGGAAGGCTGTTCCATGTATCTACAACCCTCTCTGTGAAGAAATATTTCCTCACATTACCTCTGAGCCGTCCCCCTCTATCTTCAAATTGTGCCCCTTGTTCTTGCATCTCTTTTCTGAAAGATGCAACCCTCTTGGACTTTGTTGATTCCTTGAGGTATCTGAAAGTTTCTATCATGTCCTCCTTTCCTCGAGGCTATACATCTTAAGCTCATTTAGTCTTTCTTTGTATGTCTTCTGGTGCAGACCGGCACCATTTTGGTTGCCCTCCTCTGAACAGCCTCCACCCTGTCTATGTCTTTGTGGAACAGGGTCTCCAGAACTGTACACAGTACTCCAGATGTGGTCTTACCAACTGTCTGTACAGAGGGCCAACAACTTCCTGTTTTCTACTGGTGATGCCTCTCCCTATGCATCCTAGTATCCACCAGCCCTCCTTACTGCCTTCTCACATTGCTGGCCCACCTTTAGGTAGTCTGATATGATTACCCTCAGGTCCCTTTCCATTTTTGTTGTCAGTATCTCACCCCCCATTCTGTACTCTTGCCATAGGTTTTTGTTTCCCAGGTGCATTACTTTGCACTTCTTTGCATTGAATCTAAGCTGCCATACATTTGGCCATTCCTCCAACCTTGCCAAGTCCCTTTTCATCCTTTCCACCTCACCTTGTGCATCAGCCCTATTGCAGATCTTTGTGTCACCTACAAAGAGACATACTTTCAATTCCAGTCCCTCAGTAATGTCACTTATAAAGACATTAAAATGGACCAGCCCCAGTACAGAACCCTGCGGTACCCCACTAGTAACCCTTCTTTCTTCACAGTGGACTCCATTTACTACTACCCACTGTGTCCTGTTGTCCAGCCAGTGTTTTAGCCAGGCTACCACCCTGGGACCCACTTCCAGGCTGGCTAATTTGTTTATTAACCTTTTGTGTGGGACTGTGTCAAATGCCTTGCTAAAGTCTAGGTAGGCCATGTCCACAGCCCCTTCCTGGTCTACTACTTTGGTCACCAAGTCAAAGAAATCAATTAGATTTGTTTGACATGACCTACCTGCTGTGAATCCATGCTGCCTTGGGTCCTGTGCCCCACTGGCCTCTAGGTACTCAACAATTCTTTCCTTCAGAAGTGATTCCATCATTTTCCCTACCACTAAGGTCAAACTGACAGGTCTATAGTTTCCTGCCTCTGTCTTGCTCCCACTTTTGTGAAGAGGAATCACATTCGCCCTTCTCCAGTCCTCAGGTACCACACCATCCTCCCATGATTTATTAAAAATGGTAGTCAGTGGTGTTACTAGTTCTTCCCTTAGTTCTTTTAGAATTCTGGGGTGAATTCCATCAGGACCCATTGCTTTATCCACCTTCAGTTTTAAGAGTTCTTTCAGAACCCCTCCTTCTGTGAAAGGACTAATATCAACCCCCCTATCCGGAGTGCTTCTATTGACTGGATTAGACATCTCCCCCTGCTTTTCCTTTGTGAATACTGAGCAGAAATATGCGTTCAGTATCCCTTCTTTTTCACTGTCGCTCTCTGCCCAACCACCTTCCTCTTTATTCAACCTCAATATTCCTGCCTTCTTCTTTCTTTGCTCCCTAATGTACCTATAAAAGGTATCATCCCCCTTCTTAACAGAGTTGGCTATCTTTTCCTTGGTTTGGGCCTTTGCTATTCTGACTGCCTTCCCCGCTTCCTTCTGCTTTAACTGGCACAGTTCTCTGTCCTGCTCCTTCTGTGTTCCCTTATACTTCCTGAATGCTATCTTTTTCTCCCTTACCATCCCCGCCACTTCTTTTAAGAACCATAGTGTTTTTTTCTTTCATTTTGATTTGTTTATTTGCTTCACACAAAGGCTTGTTGCCTCTGTGATGGCAGTTTTTACGTTTTCTCGTTGTTTCACCCCACCTTCTTGCGTGTTTGCTAGTGCTTTCCTGAGGCACTCTCCCATTTTGCCAAAATCAGCCCTCCTGAAGTCCAGTACCTTCACTTTTGTGTGTCTTGACTCTACAGCTAAGTTTATTGTGAACCACACTGTTTGGTGGTCGCTTGTTTCAAGAAGGCTACCCACTTCAAGATCAGAGATCCTCTCTCTGTCCCCATTTGAGGGTACCAGGTCTAAGATTGCTCCCTCCTGAGTGGGTTCCAAAACTAGCGGACTGAGGCATGCCCCCTGTAGGGCATAGAGAATGGCCCTGCTCTTGGATGTGGCTGCAGCAAAGGTGCTCCAGTTAACATCTGGCATATTCAGGTCCCCCATCAGCAATATCTCCCCTTTCTCTGCCATCCCAAGGATGCCTTCTATCATTTCCTTGTCCATTTCCTCCCCCTGAGACAGGGGTCTGTATATAACCCCTGTGAGGATTGTGGAACCATTTCCAGTCTCCAGGGTGACCCACAGTGCCTTCTCTCATCCCTGTTTACCCTTTAGTTCTGTTGCTTTGATCCCTTCCCTTACATAGAGAGCTACTCCTCCTCCTCCTCTTCTTTCCTCCCTGTCCCTCCTGTAGATTGTGTACCCTGGTATGCTGACATCCTGGTCACAGTTCTTTATTTACCATGTTTCTGTGACTGCCACTATATCCAGGCATCCCTGTTCCATCAAGGCCACCATTTCGGGGAGCATTTTACCTAGACTACGGGCATTGGTGCTCATTACCCTCCATTTGTTTATGGCTTTATTTCTTTTTGCCCCATCCCTGTCCTTACTGCCTTTGTCTTTTTCTCCATTTACCCTTGCTCTTATCCCTATCGACTGCTCTATCTTGGTGTTTACCTCACTAACTACCCTGATTTTTGGGGGCTAAGTTCCCTTCTCCTTTCAGTGCCTCCCCTTGGCTGGTTAAAAGCTTGCCAATGAAGCATTTAAACTTATCACCTAGGATCCTGGTTCCCCTCCTGGATAGATGCAGACCATCACACCTGTATAGGCCTGCATCCCTCCAGGTGAAGCCCCAGTCCCCAATGAAGCCAAATCCTTGAGCTCTGCACCGGTTTTTCAACCAGTCATTGAATCCCATGGTGCAGAGTACCCTAGCCTCATCCAAGCCATAGACAGGTAGCACTTCTGAGATAGTTATTGTGTGTGCTACTTGTCTAAGGCCCCTCCCCAACTCCACAAACTCCTGTTGCATTGTTCTGATCCCATTGTCAGCCAGGTCATGCGTCCCTAGGTGGATAATGACATCCAGCTCACTCCCCCTTGCAGCTGCTCCCACGATCCTGAGGATTCGTTTCCTGTCCCTCCAAGCCATGGTGCCAGGCAGGCACCTTACCTCCCTTTCCCTCCTCCCTCCCCCAGTTCTACCCCCCAAACAATTGAGTCCCCCACCAGGAGTTGTTTCCTTCCCCTGTGGGGTCTTGTACCACCCTCCTGTGGGTCTCCATTGTGGAGGTTCCCAGCATCCTCCTTGGTCTCCACTGCAGGTGCCTCCAGAGAGGAACCATGCTCCACCAGAGTGGAGAATGAATGTGGAGAGGTACAACTAGAGATACCTCTGTTTCACCACCCTCACCCTCCCTGGGCCACTGGGGTCCAGTCACTCCTCTTTCTTGGCAACCTCTGAGGTAGTGGCGGTGGCCTGGGTGGTCCCTGGGTGGGGGAGTAGGTTTCCCAAATCATTGCCAGGTCAGCATGGAGAAGAGCAACCTTCTCCCTCAGACCAGAGAGGTGCCTGCAAATAGGGCAGCAATGCAGTTTCCAGAATGTCTCCCGGAAGACTACTGCTCCACAGCCAATGCATTGCACCACTCCCCACATGTCTGTGTCCCTTCCTGTTACAGATGCTTTTCTTTTGTTCTTGTTTTAGTGTGTGCAAGCTTGTGAGCGTCTCTACCCTCATTCAGTGTGTTGTGCCTTTAACAATATGAACAGTTGTATGTTGATAGCAGTTTTGGGGAAGTGATGTCAGAACCCCTGCTATAAAGGAAGTTATGCACCTGGGGTGGGTGGGGTGAGGGAAGGTTGGAGGAATGAGCGTATGCCCCTGAAAGAATCCTACAACTCTGACCTTCCACCCCGGGGAATGCTTTCCTTCCTTTCAGACACCTATTTCACAGAGGTTAAGTAACAGGAAGCTCTGGCTGCTTTCTCTCTCTCTCTCTGTCCCAGCAGAGACCACAAACAACTCCTGTTTTAAGTCCACAGTTCAACTAGGCCCCTTTCAGCTCCTCCCCTTAACAGACACCTATTTCACTGAGGTTAAGTAACAGGTCTAGTCACAAATGACTGCAAATATCTCCCAGTTACAGTTCCTCCATGGCAAATTAAAGTTCAAACTAAGACAAGTCAACCCCCAAAACAGAATCAATACTATTTACTTGCACAGGTCCAAAAAGTAATAATTCATTTCAGTGTAGTCTAGAAAATAACCTCCTTGATTTAAGGAAGCTCTGGCTGCTTTCTCTCTCAGCAGGTTAAGGGGCCTAGGTAATGTCACGGGTGCCTCCACCCGGAGGTCAGGGTTGTTAGGGGTCAAGTTAAACTGGGCACAGCCCTCCGGGAGACTGTAACCACCCTCTTTCCCTTCTAGTGGCCCGAACAATATACAATAATTACTTTCACAATGACCCTTATTCACCAGGCAATTACCCATACTGTTTGCACTTACCACCAGGGCTGGTTCTTCTAGCTTGACCCTGGGGACCCCCCTGAAAAACAAGGTTAAGCACAGCAAATAGCAACAGTACAATACTTTTGGCACAAACTGGAACCACAGTCAGATTAAATGCAAACAAAGTTAAATCTGATTTATTTAGGAGACTTGAACAAGGGAGGGGCGTAATCAGGTTGATTTGCTTAAAAGTAATATCAGACAGTTACGCATGCAGTTCATAGTCCCTACACAGTCACACACTCTGGGTACCCAGGTAGGAAAACGGTGGGCTAGCCAGGAACGCTGCAGCTGGTTGGAGCCCTGTGATGGAAGAAAGCAACATGCACAATACACACTATTTGTAATCCAGAGCCAGAGGGCTCAGTTCGTGAAAGAAAAGGCAACAAGACAATCAGATGACAACACTTTTAGATTTAGCTGTTGTTGCAGGGAGCTGTCCTGTTGTTTACTCATGATACCCAGTACTGGACACAGGCAGGACAAAATCGAGACTGCAGGCTGTTGAGCTGGAGTGCCCGGAGAAGCAGGGCCCACACGAATCACCAAGGCATCATTCCTGTTCAAGGCATTGAGCAGGGGGCTGATCCCCAGGCCAGTCTCTCGTCGATGACTTTCTCTGCGTAGCAGGTATTCTGGCTGGGCCAGTGTAGCAGGGCCCAGGCAAATGGATATGGATTCAGTCAGTGGAGCTGGATACAGTCTCCAGCAAGCAAAACACAGTTCAGACACAGTGGGAAACCAAATCATGACCCACTATAAGCACACAGCACATTCACATGTAAGGAAATTCTACTGTAGCAGGCAAATGGCTCTCGGTTTGCAATTACAGAGTCTCTGCACAATCTGGGAGTTCAGAGGTAGCTGGAAGTCCTGACAGGCCAATCACATTCAGCAAATCTTCGGTCTTCTTCAGGTTAAAGCCTGGTTATAATTCAGTGGCTTAATTCACTCTCCAAATTCGGATTCAGTCCGAAAAAAAAAAAGCACAAGTTCCCTTTCAGGGACAGCAGGCAGGCATGCAGGCCAAACTCACGCCTTTCCACAGTTCTCCCGCGCGAATCCACTATAGACTGCTGCTTGAACTATCTCGAGCTGTTACTTCTTCACTTTCCAACTCTGATCTAACTGAAACTGCATGCAGTGTGGGACTTTCCCCAAGATCCAAAAGGTTTGGTTGGCTGATCTGTCTGTCAGTCACAACAAGGGAACCCCCCTCCAGGTTATTTTAGGCACCAAAATCCCAAAACTACAATTCCTAAAAGTTTTGGCCCCACCAAGCCCCTGTAAGCAGGCTCCATTTTAGAGTCTCAAATGTACTGATTGGCCCATTCTGCAGTCCAGGACCAAGATGATGGAAATGAAACCAACTGTCCATGCTGTAAAGAAGGGAGGTAAGAGCAAACTGTAATATTATCACAACTCTAACAAATGATCAGCAAACAAGTGCATCTTCTAACAGAGCTCTCTCTCAGATTAATTATGACTGCAATCCAGGCAGCTCTTAAAGAGACAGTGCACAGAGGCTATACAGGCACTCTCTGGCAATACATTTAAACTGCTAAAACGCAGAACACCAGCCTGGCAGTGAGCATTTAGGCAAACTCAAGGAAGACTTTTCGGGAACCCCCATTTGTAGGGGGTTACATATGGATAGTGAAAAGTGAAAAAAAATCAGAGTTTTTTTTTTTTTGTCATCGCCTGGCACCCAGATGGTTTGGAAATTTGCTCTGAGATTGTCAGTGTAGAAAGGGCTTGGCCCACAGCGATGCCTTTCGCTGCTTTGGTGAAAAAATATTAATCCATTCAAAATTTATAAGATTTTAAAACTTCTCATCTGAGCATGCTCAGTACAGTCTTTTGAATGGCTGCTGGGAACGAAAAAGTAATTTGCTCCACACAAAAAAGGATCCTTTCTCATATGGGTTTAATCCTTTTTCATGACAAGCAATTCCTTTTTCATATGACTGCTATATTGTTTCCATTTTTTTCAAAAAAATGTTTTAAAAATCCAGAAAAAATGTTTAGATCCTGTATCAACAGCAGCACATGTATTTTGCTAATTGGGACCCCGGTAGATGGATTCTGCAGTTACTTTCTTGAAAAATTACCTAGAAATGTGTTTTGTTTACACATTTTATAATCTTTTTTTCATGACTTTTTTTTTTTGTATGGCCATACGATAAAAGATGCCTTCATACTGAAAAAAATGTTGAACTTGTTTTTTTTCCCCAAATTCTTTTTTCGTATGAAGGATAATCTTTTTGTATGTTTTTTTTTTTTGTTCATATGAAAAAAGAATGAAAAAATGAATTTGGACTTAGTTTTTCCCCATATTTCAACTTCAACAAGCCATAACTCACTGAATATTTTCACTTAGGGACAATCTATATCAGTAACACTCAATACCCCAAAAAAAATTACGGGCCATATAAAAACACAAAAATTAAAACATCACAATTCATACAGGATAACACGAAGTTTAACAAGCCATACAACCAAGTAAATAAACTGCTTTTGGGAGAAATGGAAGTGCAGGGCCCTCCACACCAATACTGACAGAAAAGTGAATATGTTCTTGCAGGTCCCTAATGAGGTTACTTATTATACTATCTCAAAAAGTCAGGAAATTCTTTGCAAAAAGCTTCATTAATGTACCAGTTAGGGTTCAGATTAATGCAAAAAATGTAAGGAAATGTAATTTCTGGCCTGTAATTCCCTGCCTCATCCCTTTTCCCACTCTTGTGTAGCTGAACTGCATCCGCTGTCCTCCAATCTCTAGGAACCTCCACCACTGTGGCTAGCGAGCTACTGAAAATGTTTGCTAGTGGACCTGCTATAATCTCCATCTCACTTAGCACCCTCAGGTGTAAGCTGTCAGGTCCCATTGATTTATCTACTTTATATACTTTCAGCCCTGCCATCATTTACAACACCCTTTTCTCTGTTATTTGTACCCTCCCCCCAGCATCTTTGCTTGCTCCCTCCCTCATCTCGTAATCTGGAAGTGGCCCACCCATCCTCATTAAATACTAAACAAAAATAATTGTTCAGTTTCTCGGTCTTCCCCTTGTCCGCTCCTCCTACACTTCATTGCTCTTAAATCTCACTATACCTCCCCTTTGACCTTGTGTTTCTCTTACACATACCTGAAGAATGCCTTATCCCTTTTTCTTCCCATTGTTGCAAACTGGAGCTCTGTCTTTGCTTTGACCTCCCTCACCTTCCAGGTTGCATCTCTTGTTACTTCCAGATACTTCACCCTGTCTACCTCCCCGTGTCTACCTTTATACTTGGAAATTGCACTCCTTTTGGTTCTTCCCGCTGCCTTTACATTGGCAGTGAACCATACTGGCCCCGTAGCACTTTTACCCTTGGGTACCTCTGCAATGGAGCTATCTGCACTTCTAGTATTGCCTTTTTTAAATGTTGCACACATTTCTACCGGGGCCCCTACCTTCACTATGTGCTTCTTGCAATTCTATAGTTTTTCCCCTCATATTGCTTAAGTGCACTTTTTTAAAGTCCCATAACCTTACTCCTTTTGCGCCTTTGCTTATCCCATCTGGATCTCCAATGCTACTATCCAATGATCGCATGGAACAGACTCCAAGAATGCTACTTTCAGAATCCTCTCACTGTTAGTGAGCACCAGTTCCAGCACTGCCTCCTCCATTGTTGGGCCCTAAACTAACTGCTCTAGAAATGCCTCCTGGCAGGTATCCACCAGAATCTGATTCCTAGTACTAGCTGCGATTGGAACTTTCCAGTCCAAGTCCAACATGCTGAAATCCTCAGCTACCACCAGTTTCCCTAGACGTACTTCCCTCTTAAGTGTCTCTCCCAGGTCCCTGTTTAGCCCTTGATCCTGGCCCAGTGACCTGCAGACTACCCCATCCATATTTGCTTCCCCATTCCTTTTCCTGCTAGTATCCACAGGGTTTCCAATTACATACTTAGCAGTGCAGCAGAAGTAACAGGGCAAGATGCAGCAGAGAGAGCCTTGTCAAGCTGGCCTGGGCCGGCCACGTTACTGTCACTGGGATGGCAGTGATGTTGGTATGAAGCTGATCATGACGTCAGCATAAGGCTGACCATGACTTCAGCCCCAGGGCAGGACACAAAGTCAGCAGTAGGGCATCCATGACATCATTACCAGGGCCAGCAATGAAGTTGGTACCAGGGTCAGCCAACATGTAGGCACCACGGCCAGATGTGATGTCAGCACCAGGGCCTGCTGCAATGTCAGCACTTGGGTTCGCCATGTCATCATCAGGGTTAACCGTGATGTGGACACTGGGGCCTGGTCTGATGTCAGCACCAAAGTCAGATGCAATGATGGCACTGAGGCTGGTCACATTGGTATTGGGCCAATTGTGGCATTGGCACTGGAGCAGGCCACAACTGAGATGGCAATGACACTCCCATAGAGTCAGCCATGATGCTGGCATGCGACCAGCCACAACTAGCGCTGGGGCAGTCTGCAACATTGCCACCAAGGGTGAGTGTGATGTCAGCATTGGGGCTGGCAGCAATGTTGGCATGGGGACCAGCTGCGAGGTTGGCACCAGGGCTGGCAGTGATATTGTCATCCAGTCTGGCCATGAGGTCAGTACCCGGCCCAACTGCAACGTCTGCACCAGGGTCAGCTACAACATGAGCACCAAGGCCGGCTGTGACATCAGCACAAGGACCAGTCATGACATCAGCACAGGGGCTGTCACATCAGCAGGCACCAGGCCAGCAATGGGTTTGGCACTGAGGCAGCCTACAAAACCAACAATGGGATGACTATGATGTTGACATGGAGCCAGCCACAACTTTGGCGGGGGGGCCATGATATTAGCACTGCGCCAGTCCATGATGTCACCACCAGGGCCAGTGGCAACAATGGCACAGTGGCCAGATGAGACCTCAGCAATGAGACCAGCCATGTTGTCTGCAACAACGCCAGCCACAATGTCAGTGGCAAGATCAGCCACGAAGTTGACAACAAGGTTGGTCACAATGTCGGCAACAAGGCCAGACACAATGTCAGCAACAGGGCTGGCTGCGATGTCGGCACAAAGTCCAACCACAATGTCAGCATGGAGGCCAGCCATGATGTTGGCAGTAGAGACCAGCCCCAATGCACTCACTGGGGCCAGCCACGATGCCCACATAGGGGCTGCAACTAACACCAGCACTGAGGAGCCCCACTGTGAAGTTATCCATGGAGGAAAACCTGCACAAAACAGGTTTTGCTGAATAAAGATGAGCAATGCACTCAGCACCAGGTGATACCAAGGGACATCTCCAGAGCCTGTGAAAAACACACTTCAGTGTCCAGATGAAACCCTGCCAGTGGTGAGACTGTACAGGGACAGAGCCTAGGTGACAGATGCCCAGAGGGACCCAGTGTCACAGTCCGTTAACCAGAAAGTTCATACAAGACACAGAAGTAGGCAACAATGGTGTTGTAGACGGAGATGATGGCATTGCAGTATGAAGAAGACTGATATCAGATTCCACCCCCCTCTTCAAAGGAGATGGAGGAGGGGGAACTGGTGCCAGTCCCATATAAAATGGAGCCCACTGGCCTCGAGGCAGAGAGGCAAGAGCAAGATGAAGACCTGTGTTCTTGCAGCATTTCTTGCCAAGGATGAGTTTGAGTTGTCCTATGAATCCAGTGCTGAGCATAAGCAGGTCCAGGACCATTACTTTTTAGGACTCTGGGAGGACTGCCTATCCTCCCAGGTGTGAGGCTGTCTGAACACCCACCCAGGGAGGTGTAGTGATGTGAAACAGACTTGTTGCCAAAGCACACTAAACACACACCGTCAGTAAATGAACTGATCGAACAAGGTATGGTCGACAGAAACATGCAGATCTGCAACGAAAACTGTGATGGTGTCGATAACTAAATAAGTCACATACTCAATGCTAAGAATAAAACCAAATATTGTAAACTAAACACAAATTAGAAAGTCAGAGGCCCACATAGGAGAAACCCAAAGTTCTGCAGGTTCTCCAACGAAGTGTGTTTTTGACAGTGGAAAAACAGAAACACAGGTAGTTTGGGCCAGCACCATTATTTATGCTGTATGTGCACATGGCATGGAACCTTGGTGCCGTACACATGTGCATGGTGTGGGCTGGCCCCAAAAGTTCTAAATCCTGCAGGGTCCTAGTCCCTCTGACCCCAAGACCAAAGAGTGGGTGTCCATGGAGAAGATTTATTCTTAGAAGAGCTACTCTATTCCAAGTCCCTGCCCAGTTTAACAGGCTAATGTTCCAGCAAATGCAGATCTTTGGTCAGATACACTTTCTCTCCAGGGGATAGATATGTCAGTGGTCACCTGACCACTTATGCAAGCCCTGACCATCTAGGTAAGGGAGGAAGTGAAATGTTTAACTTATTTAAATTATTCCCCTATATCAACATATAAACATAGACCTTGAAGGCAGATAGGGATCGCTTGGTCCACACAGTCTGCCCATTTCCCTACCTAATGAATAAGCTGCAGATCCTAGTTAACCAACAGCCTACTTCTTCCTACTGCCCACTAGAATCGACTTACCTACATCTCAGAAAAGTGGACATTATTAGTTATTTGATCCTGAAGAACAAACAGCACAATATTTGTGGTATCTGGGAAATAATATTCAATACTCCTACAGCCCTAGCACGCAAATTTAAAGGGGAACAGTTAGCACCAATTGCCCCACACTTAAGTGCGGGGCTCATTCAAACATGCACTTTATGTGCAGAAACGTATTGTTTTACTGACGGTTTACTGTAGTATAGTAGATTGTATCAGACTAATTCTACTTAGTTCTAGGCTGCCATCTTCTGTTACTGCAGATCCCGGAATCCCTTGTGATGGACATCAGAGCAGCAGGCAGAAATGGGAGATTTAATACCCTGCAGTGCAAGTTAAGAGTTTATATAAGCTCTGCTCTTGTGTCTGCTGGCCCCACTGCCCTCCTGAGCTAGGCACAGTCACAGAGGGCTCGTACTTACTCAGCCTCTGGAGAAAAGAAGACTCAGAAGACATCTGACCAGAGATTACAGAAACTCTAACATGCACTGCAGGCTACTGAATCTCCCACTACTGCCCACTGTTCTTATGTCAGCTGCTGGGGATTATGGGATTTGTAGTAATAGACTATGTCAACCTAGAACTAAGCAAAATGTGTCTGATACATCTACTTTACTACAGTAAACAGTAAGTAAACCAAAATGCTTTCCCAACACAAAGTGCACATTGGGACCAGCCCCACACTTGAGTTTGTGTGCCCTTTGGGCTGGCTGTTCCCCTTTAAGATGTAGAACAAATACTTCCTTCAGCAGAGAAAAAAAGCCTACTATTATAAACTTGTTTTATACATTTCATAGTAATCAAAATAAGAACTGCACACAATATTATTAATACATCAGTTTATACCGAAGCATTTGATTATTTAGGGACAGAAGGTCCCAGTTCAAACATTTATTTTATATAGTAAGCCTTAAAATTCCACAAAAACACTAGTCTCAAAAAGGACACATCCCTTTCTCCAAATGTCTATCAAGCAATGTAAGTAAAACACAAATACAAACATATCAGTAGTTATATGTAAACAAAGTGAGTAGTAATATATACAGTACATGTAATATTCACTATGCAAGAGTCCCGACTATTGGAAAACATAATATACATGAAAACTAGGCCAAGAGAACCATCTCTAGTAAGCCAAAGGCTAAGGTCATCCCATACTGTTGCAGACACCACCCTAAGGGCTGTCATGTCCTGCTGGCCACTGTTATAATACATGGTCAAGATGCCAAAAGGGAAGTATAATAACAAGGGCGGAATTTCTTACTTCAGACTTTTTGTAATTAAATGGAGAAGATTATGTATGCCATGTTTAAGTGCCTGATACAGCTAAATGTGTACAGCACAGCATAATTTATGTCATCTCCCTTGCTGAGATAGCTTGAACCCACAGTCACCTTTAAAAATCATTTGCAAGTGGCATTACTAATGCGTACATCAAATGTTACAGACTCTATAAATTGTTTTAAAGACACAGGCCAAAAATTAATATTATCAAATGCAAAAATGCACATAATAATGACTGCTATATTGATGATTAATAATAAGATGTACAATATTGCTGCAGTTGAATGGTCCATGTATTTCGTAATCCAGTTTCTTGTGGGGAATTGGGAATGTGATTATTTGATGTCAGCAAGTTTGTCATCTTTTCCATTGGCATCGACATGCACTCGATTCATTCTTGTTTGTTGGTATTCTGCTCTGTAAAATGAGTTGCCTCAGATTTTAGGGTTGCCTATAGACCAGAAGTGGGGGCTATGGCAAACAGCTTACAGTCTTTCACCCCTACTGAAGAATGTCATTGAGATCTTTAGTTACCCTGTGCAGGGGTTTGGTGTGAGAACTGTGGGGAACAACTGGAGGGGGGCTGATTTTTCTTTGTTTTCCTGTATTATAGCCAAGGAGGACCAGGTGGTGGAGGTAAGTCAAGGAGAAGGTAGCTTATGGGGCTGGGAGTGGGGTTGGCCAGAGAAGAGGAAAAAGCACAGTAAATAAAAATAATCTATTAAAGTTGCTTTCCCAAAGCTTATTCTGAGTTTACACTCATCTGACCAAAATACAGTTGTTTTCAGAATAATGCCCTGAGACAGCATGCATATTTATATAGGCAACAATTCCGGACAAGAAGTCAAGTGTTACATAATGGTCTCCCTGAAGTTCTTCATCAAAAGAGAAGCAAGAGCAAATAATGGTAAACCAATACCTATAAATCCCTCTTTTATTGAACTGCTTTGTTGTGCGATGTTTCTATTATATTAATCACCTTTTTCTGTGACTTTGTGAACTAATTTACTGTATAGTACTGCTAGGTTTACCTCACCACTCGGTCCACTGGAAGAACATAAACACAATGTGCTGCCCTTGAATTCTACTGCAGAAATACTACTACACTGTGATAACTAAAAGCTTGAACAGTATCTCCATTTTTGTCATAATAAATGTTTAAGTGGGGATTTAAGTGCTTTCACTTTATGTGGGAGAGGACCAACGTGCCTCTCCAAAGAACTATAGGCGAGTCCATCAACTGCGACCACAAGGAACTGGTCTCAACACACAGTACTAGCTATGAGCCAGAGCCTAAGACCCCTCATGTAACAAGGTCATGTCACAATGCCAGTGCTTTTGGGGCACTGGAAATACTGAGGCTACCCCCCCCCACCCTTGGAGATAATAAACTAAAACAAGATATAGATCTGGAGAAGACAAGAATTGGTGAAAATGTTTATTTAACCATGTGGGTGCACTGGACCCAAGGACAATTTTCAGGCATGACCTGAACCACCAAGATGGCATAAAAACTGAGCACTAGAACAAAAAGCAGCAATTCATATATGGCAAGCGTGGTGCCAAAAAGTCAAATTGCCCCAACAAGGAATATACAGGTCAACAAAAGAGTAAACAAGGTGTAACCACCCAGTCCCCTGGAGCTACCAGAATCTCATCAGTGTCAGTGCTAGGTAGGAAAGGCAGCTAGTTAAATGGTTTTCACCTGCTCCCAGCTGGGAGGAGTGAGGTAATGTCAGAACTCTCACAGCAGCATAAGCCACGGTAGCTAGTTGTGAGTGGGGAGCTTAAGAATTTTCAGTTAGCATTCTTTGAGTGGAGCCAGTGTGAGCAGTTGGAGGAGTGAGGAGCTGCAGTGTGGGCTCTGTGAGGAGAGCCTCTTTTTCTCACCCTAGTGCTGAGAACCATCTGCCTGCCAGTAGAAGTGGTGGAAACCGTCTAGCAGGGGTTCCTGATTTTTCTCATCGCCAGTGAGATGAGAAGGACTGCAGAATGGATCCAATGGGCAAGCCCCTGATTCTGATCCAGGACATTGAAGCTGCCTTTTTGTGTACAACTGAGTGTAATCTGACTTTGGGTATCCCAGGAGGAATGTGCTTGTGTTTTCTTTTGGGGTGTACTCTGAGAAAGGGAATTATGCACCAAGTTCTGTTCTGTCTGAGACTGTTCTCACCCTTTCTTAAAATTGGCTGACAACCGTGGAGTCCCCAGTGAGACTTGACACATTGTTCATGACTAATTTACACTCAGAAGTAGTGAGTTTCTGATGCTGTATGTGAAAGTCATTCCACGACGCATAGTTCTACTGTTCTACTAAATGTTCGAGGTGTAACTCTGAAAAAATGGCTGGGTATGGACTGTGGAAGCAAAAGGTGGGAAATCCCCCATCTTGAGTGACCAGTTCAGCACTATAGGTGCCATAAGGGTGCCTGCTTATTCAAGACATGGTGGCCAATGCCTGAAGAGAAGGTTTACCCCCTATTGTGGGTTGTGCTAAATTTGAGCACCAGTGTGCTCTGTCGTGGCCAGTTGCCACATTTCCAAATGTCTAAATCCTATGCCATATGGGAAATGTTCTAAGTTGTGGCTAGTGCCACTAGAAGAAATTGTGTGCTCAGTTATTGCCAGTACCACTAGAAGAAATGTGTTTTTCAGCCGAGGCTTTGCCACTGAAGAGAGTCCTAAATCCTATGCAATATGGGAAGTTTAGAATTTCTGTTCGCTACAGACTTTTTGTTGTTTTGCATTGCCTTGTGCCATGAAGTGTAAACCCTTGGGGAGGCCACCTTTGCTATTGTGTACCATTCTTTGGAATAAAGCCACACTCCAGAACCCCAGCCTGGTTTGGACATTCTTGCTACTGCTTCCTATGTGGAGTTACTGGGTACCCCTCCAGAAGTTCAGACCTAGCACAGCCCCTAGCAAAAGTTCTCTCCTCAGGACCTGGGTTTAGTGATGGTCATTTGTGTTTAATATTGTTTCTGTACCCCCACCCCTCTCTTACCCCTAGACAGAAAATATGGGAGGCATGCTTACTAGTTAAACAAGTGGCTGGTGGGGGGTTAAACAGGCAACAGCCAAGGAGAGAATCTGCAGACAGAGAAAGCTATGGGACAATCTTGTAGTATGATTTGAAAAGGGAGTTTGAGTGTAGAGAGCGGAGGGTACTAGGCAAGTCATTAGTGCCTAGGAGTGACCACATAGAAGGCCTTTTGACCCATGCAGGTGGCAGCCTTGGGATAATCCAGGAGACAATGTGAGGAGGAACTGAGGCTATGGGGACCAGGTTTGGGTTTGAAGAGGAAAGACCGCTGTGAGGAGTGTTTCTTTCACAGGGCTTTGTCAACAAGACTACCCAGTAGGTACTCATGGCAGACATGTGGGGAGAGTCAGTTAAGGGCCTGGTAGAGGGAGTCATGTAAGGGGTCACTACAGCAAACCTACAGATGCTGTTGTAGATTGTGATGAGCCCAGACAGGATGGTAGACCTGATTTGGGTGCAAATAGGGGTCAAGAAGTCCAGGAGGGGGAGTAGCGTATTCTGAGCTATGACCAACCACACTTCACGGGTCATGAAATCCATTATTTGGAAGGAGACACCCAGTTTCTGAGTCACTCATTTAACCATGAGCCAAATGTGGTCTGGAAAGGTCAGGGAAGGTTCAAGTGTGACACCAAGGTATTTGAAGGCCATTACTTGTTCAGTGTGTAGGGAGTCCCATCCAGAGACCGGACATTCAAGTCTCCCAGCCATTTGTCGAGCCTGGGTTTGGACCCAAATGGCACAGCCTAAGTTTTTTGGGCATTGACTAAGAGCTTGTTTCAGAGGAACCACCTCTAAGCAGCATGAAATTCCTCTGTAAGGGTAAAGGACATTTCAGCAGAGATTCTGGCACTGTGAAAGACAAACAAAGTCATCTGCATACAGAAGTGTGTGGCAACCCTTGCACCCCTGAGGGAGGTTGTTTACAAACAGGAAGAACAAACATGGTCCAAGTATTGATCCTTGAGGGACCCCACTTTTGACAGCCACTGAAGTCTCCTAACATGACAAAAGCTCCTCATAGGGGAGCAGCAACCAGTGTCTTGAAGCAGCTGGGCAAGGTTAGATAGACTGCGTTTAGGTTGGTCAGGGCTCCAGATAAGAAATTTTGCCATGAGTATTTTACTCCTCATTTTTAAAATGAGGTGAGTAAAACCAACTTCAGGTGTGTACAAATGGCAACAAAATTTTGCAGAAGAGTACATTTCTGAAAAATGAACGTATTTCTAACATTATTAAAAAAACTCGTACTGTACAAGTGTTTTTTTTTAATAATGTGTTACAAATACATTCATCCATGTCATGTAACAGCTTAGCAGACACAATTCGGTACAGATATGCAGTAATACATAAGAGTAGGTTTAAAAATAAAAACACAATGAAACAGTTGACCTCCTAGTCCTAGGCTAGGGGTGTCAGAGAGGGGCCGGGGGCAACAAAAAAAATGGTGCAGAGTTCAGAAAGAGCCCCCCTCTGGGAGAGGGCAAAATACAGAGGAAAGTTCAGAAAGAGCCTCCCCCTGGAGGAGAGGAGGAGGGGGGGTTGGGATCAGCCTCGTGCCAGGAGGCCTCGTAGACAGCACATTAGGTGGAGGAAGCTAGGAGGGCAGGACACGTATCAGGAGGGGCAAGTGGGCCACAGGAGTGGGGGAAATAGGGGAGATAAGGGTCAGGGAGAACGGAGATGGGAGGAGGGGTAGGATGATAGGGAAGAGAGAGACAGCCTGGGTAAGTAAGGGAAAACTAAACACAGCCCAGGGCATGTTGGGGCTTGCAAAGTGTATATTAATGGACTCCCTTGTCTAATTTTTTATTCCATGCCCCCCTTCCCACTCTGAAATTATTTTTGGCATGACATCCCTAACTTATGGTGACCACCACTTGAAAGGACTGATAGACTATATAGTACAGTAAGAACTGATTAGTAAGACATGCTGCCACAACATTCTTGTCCAGAGTGAAGAGTACTACCAACTTCCCAACCGAAAAAAGAATCCTGTAACTCTGGCTAGCGACTTTAACAACTTACTAGCCATTTAAAATAGTTTAGTCAGATTTACCACCACTGTCATGATAAAGTCTATAGTTATGCATTTTTTATGGAGAAATGAGGAGGAAAAACTTAATCAGTAACACCCCCACCAAACAGGAAAGACTCAAGTGGTGCTAATTTGAGTGGTCACCTCTGCAATGCCTCATAAACAGAAACACAAAACAGGAGCCATCCCTGATGGCTGCTTGGGTAATCGAACTGTGAGGGAGTCCTACCTGGCCGGGTCCTGCAGGCTGCACAGAGCGGGGGATCAGTAAGTGAATGAGTCTGCTGCATATGTATCTCAGTGGTGGCAGCAACAGCAGTTTGCTAGAGACAGCCTAAGTGCAGCTGCAGACAAGTGGATGGATTCAGAAAGAGAGCAAAGAGAAGTTCGCCCCCTCCAACAAGCCAGTCTGCCTTGGTGACTCTGTGCGATCAACACCAACCCAACCGATCTGCTTCGTGCATCTATTAGTTACATTTTAAATCCACCAACGCCACAGGGACCTGGCCCTCAACAACCAGAAGGAATTTAACATACGACTCAAGTGGCTGTACCCAGCAAATGCCGCTGCCCTACAGCTGGAGCCCCAAGGACAAGTTCCGCTACATGCATCGGCCTCTCCCAGAACCTGTGGGTCCATTACAAAGCTAGTCCGACTGACAGACAGACGGTCTGTCTATTGGTCGGACTACCAACTGTAATGGACTCACAGGTTGGGTTACACTGCACCACTAAGGCATCTTTTTGGTAGTCTCTCTCACACATTTTTAAGCACAGCAGCAACACCTCAGATTTTGACTTGAGAGGGGAGGAGGAAAATGCAGCAGACATCTGGCTGGCTGTCAATTTTCTGCAGTTTTGTTGTGCTACGCCTTCCTCCTCCTCTCTCCTTGCTGCTGCTTGCTTCTTTTCTTTTTGAGCCTCCATTGTGCTTACCCCCCCCACACCCCTTGAGGCACCACTAGACATCTTTGTAGCCTATGTAACAGGCCAAACATACAAAGCAGCAAGCACCAGCAGCAGGATCTGAATCCAGAGGACCATAATCAGCTTAGCCAGACACTTCACTTCCAAGCAGTATGTTCCCCCAAGTCCTCAGTAGTCACTTATCAGGCCTTGCCTTCACATTCAGGGACACTTTTCCATTTTTCTGGGCTCCGTCCCCTGGATCACACTCCAGACTCTACTCCTGGCCTCTTGCTATTCTCGACGCCATGATCGGATACCACAACATTGCCTCCTGGTGACCCGGGGCTTGATGATGACCGGGATCTTCATGTTCCCTCGCTAATAGAGTCTTCTCATCGGCAGCTCCTCCTCTCGGCATTGTTTGATCTTCATGAACATTCGGAGCTCACCTCGGCAGTTTTCGGCAGTAGTCGAGCATCCAGGAGCTCAGTTAAGATATTTTTAGCGGTGGTACCCTAGTGGCAATAATGGGAACTGCACTTCAAACTAGACCATGGATGTGCATTTAATACGCTATTAATATTAAAAGCAGAGCATAAATGTTGGTTTTTCAAGCGTAAATACACCCTGTATGTACCTTATCTGGAGCCCTGAGGTCACTTGTAAAAACAGCCAATAAATAGAGAATACTGGATGGGCAACCATGGATAACCAATGCATTCTACCACAGAAAGGTTCTGATTCCTTCTGACTTCGAGAACGAAGCTTGAGAGGATCATGGGCATCAAAATCCCGAGGTGACAGAACACACTGTTTGTACATAAAGTTGCTCATCCTGTATTTTTTTTTAAAGTGTATAGCATTATGTGAAATGTGCACACAGTGGTTCTTTCGTTTTCAGAATGAAACTAACTTGTGCTGTCTCTAGACGTTTTAGAATACTGTTGTACCACACAAGGGTGCAATCACATTCCATGACCTTAGAACTGTGGAACAGCAGCATTTTGAACAGGATGGAATTCTGTCAAAACTATGATCTACTGTATATTATATAATTTTGTTAGCAGTGCCAATTGTAAGTTCGGTGATGATCCATTCACAGATGGAATTGTCCGAGGCACTGCTAGAAATTAAGAATACACTAAGGGTGTCCATAAAGCCTGATCATGGTAAAGCCACTGATGTGGACTCCGGAGTCAGGGATGGAGGGTTTTAGCCACGCTTCTGTGATCCTGATGACATCTGCATTGTACAGGGAGATCAATGCTTCCAGTTCAGAGACCCTGGACAGGAGACCGCAAGCATTAATGTGCACACTTCTTAGCCCACGTCTGTTTGCCCACATAGGTCACTGAAGGTAGGGGGAGATAACGGGCTTGAGTTGTTTTTGATATCCCTTGCCAGCAGTAGCAGCAATGGGGGGCCAGAGAGCTTGGATCCATATGGCACAGGGGTGGCCATGCATACATAGGGAGTATGAGACAGCACCCAGGAGGTGACGCTCTCTCTCCCTCTCTTCCAAGAAAGCTAGATGGAGTGAGGGAGTGTCCAACTCATGGTAGGTGGGTGGGGCTTGGGCACATTTTGGCTGTTTGTAAACAGAGAAACGGTAACTTGGTTAAATGACAGTGCATAGGCACATGACTCAGACAACAGGAAGAGCCCTGTTAAGAGGGAGCTTGTAACCAATTTTGTAGCTATGAAGTTCATTGCGCAGAGGAGAAGCAGCTGTCTAGAGGAGCAGGACTAAAACAGCTATCCAGATGAAAAGTAACTAGGACAGGTAGGGGAAATCACAATAACAGGACTACTCAGGGTGGCAGAGGGGTATGCAAAGGGCCTAGCAGAGTACTAGAAATGGAAAATACTATAAAAGGACCACCCAGATAGGGTGTTACAAAGGTATACAATGGGCGTAGTGGGATACTAAAATGGAAAACAAAATAACAGGATCACCCAGTTAGGGTGTTGCTGGGGTACAGCATGATTGAGACAAAATACCAAACTGAGATTAAAACCTCAGGCTAAGCTAGGGATCAGGTGAGGGGGTGAACAGACGCAAACATCAGGAACTGGTATGAAACAGATTTGTTAACAGTGTGGCTAAGCTATCAACAGATTAACATGGAGTCAAACTTCATAATTCAATAGGCTACTGAGCAATCGGAGTACCCTAGTACCCTCAAGCAATACCTACATAGCAATATAAAACAATATAAGGTATTCAGTAGACTGAATCACAAATATGGAGTAACAGTGAGTAAACCTACCCTGGCAGATAGACAGTAATACTCAAACAATAGTTCTCAATTGCATTAAGTCCTGTCTGGATGGTCCAAGTGGTGCTGGGCATAGTTCAGGGGGTCAGCAGCTTCTATTTTTTTTTTAATTATATTTTATTGGTTTTAGCAGCTTATTGTAATACCGAGTGCATTACATATATACATTCAGAGGTGGTACAATGAATAATGAACAGACACAGTTAAGTACATTCAGGAATCTCCAGATCTGTAAAATCTCAGCTAAAATGTATATCTGTTGTGGGCCCAAGCATACTATTTATATTGATAAATATTGTATAGATAATGATAGTAAAGGGTACATCAATATCTTTTCTGTCAAATTCTAATTCACATAGAGTCTCCAGATCCCCTCCTCCATTCCCGAAAGCATTAAATACCCCACATAACTTTAAGTATACTAATATGTATTTAAGGAACAAAGTCCCCATAATGCCCTAATTGGAAAAGCATCCAATATCTCCATTGGTTATCAAAGGCAAGCATCCTATTATTCATTCTAGCTGAAATCTTTTCTAAGTTATATATTTCATATGTCAGTATTCTCCAAGATTCCTTGGCCTGGGTCTGAGTGGAAAGCCAGAGAAGGGTAATAATCTTTTTGGCCCCCAGAATCAATAGAGATACCATTTTGAAAAGCGTCCCTTGGACCTTGATTCCCATGGGGGTATTGCTATCAAAACAAAGGTTGAGGTAAGTAGCTCTGATCTCCCACATATAGCATTTAGCTCATCTATAATTTCTCGCCAGTGTCCTAGTATATATGGACGACGACATAATATGTTCCATCCCTGCCTCTCTCTGTCCACAACCCCTCCAACACCCCCATATCCATGTCCTTAAACTTAGCCGTAATATCAGGGGTCCTAAAATATCTTACTCTGGCCTTCCATGCATATTCCCACCAATAAACATTGGAGGAGATTCTGGAATATAATGTAGTTGAAATTTGCCATTAGTCCACATCTAATTCTGTATTCATATCTTTTGACCACTTCATTCTAATATAGTCTAGAGATATCTTATCATATAGCCTCAACGCTGAATATAGATTCCCAATAAGATGTTCTTGAGTCTGTCCTCTTATGTGAAATATCACCATCTGGAGTAGGAGAGAAGGGGATTTGGCTACTTCTGCTGTATTCTCCTCAAATGGTGACAGTGAATCTCTCAGGATCACATAAAATGTATATTGATTGTTGTGGAGCCTATACTCTGTTTGCAGACAGGGGGTCAGCATCTTCTGCCACCCCACTCTGATGCCCCAGTGTGATGCCCTTAACTACTGTCTATCCTTTGAGGCAGCTAACAGCAGTAGGGCCTGCTAGGAGGGGAACCTTACAGCAGCAGTCCAATGAAAAATGTTTTTCCAAAACATCTAGCATTTTGGCTACAATTAGGAAAAATATTAACATACCTGTCAAATGTTCTTGTCTAGGTACCTCTTATACTGTCTACTGTGAGTCTTTTATTTTTTCGATCCTAACCTTTGCCAGGTCTATAATGCTCTGTCTATGCAAAATTTGGTGGCCATATTTTTTTCTTGAGAAAAAACTATATTAAAACATTCGGAAAATCCAAAAATTTGGGCATAACTAAAAAATTGTACAACTAAATAAAACTGGAAGATGTCTGGAATCCTTTAAAGTGAAAAAGGTAGGGTAACATTTTTTGCCTAATTTCGTTGCACTGCTGCTTTAAGGGTGAGCTACAAACCCTGCCCACCAAGAATGCCAGTTGAGAATGTGAAGAGAGGCACGGCTCAACTATTCTGGTCTAGCTAGTCCTTGCAGGCCAAGAGGAAGGTGATATTGAGTCCTTGGAGATCGTTGAGGGGGAAGAATGTCAGCAGAGTCTGATCCTGCCTCTTGATCCCTTGTTGCATTCTTTTAGGTTCAGCACACTGCTTAGTGGTTGAAAGTCAGCAGGCTTTTCCACAAGCCCTACCCACTGAGAATGCCAGCTGCTGACTGGTGGGAAAGTGAAGAGAGGCACAGCTGTTATTCTGGCCCAGCTAGTCCTTACAGGCCAATGGAAAAATGGCACCAACAAAAGGTCAGCCCGACTGAATGGTTTATGGAGAATAATACATGGATGGGTGTGTGTAAAATGAGAATTATACACAAATCCGAGGTGTGGGATGCTACATAAACCCTGAGAGCAAAGCTTGAGGGGTTTTAAAAACATCCCACATGGAGAGTGTAACATTCTGCATTACACACACCCATCCAACCCATGTTTTGTTTTTTATAAATTACTAGTGAAGCATTTTTAATAGCACTGGGGTTTCTGACTCGCTCCACCAGTGAGAGACGAGGTCAGGAACAGCACTAGCTTGATTAACAGGGAGTGATTACAATTGTCCAGATGTAACGCATAATTACAACAGGGCGGTTGTAACGCATTTTTAGAAGCCTGTAATCCAAGTATTAAAGAAGCTCATCAGTAATTATATAGTTGTTATAAAACTGTGTTGTAGCATCAGCCAATCATATTCATTTTCCTTTGTTAATTATTCCAAAATGTACCACATAACCGCTTGGATTGAAATGTTGAGGCAACACTACGTAAACAGACTGTTTTAAAGCAGCAGCACAATGAAAAATATTTCCCAGAAAGCTAGCTTCAGCTACAATTAATACAAATATTAGCATACCTGTCAAATCTACTTTTCTAGGTTCCTCCTATGCTGTACACCATGGCCAGGATATTCAAACTGCACCAGGCTGTGGCGCAAGCCTGGGCGCAGCTCAACTTTGTTGCGCAGGGGTGTGGCCTGGGCGATATTCAACAGAGCTGTGCTATGGTGCAGCAGCTTTGAATATCGCACCCTGGCCACCCCCACTGTGCATGGCGCAGTGGCACTGTGCCAGCCGCAGGGCCAGAGTGAGCATGGAGATGCGCCATGCCGAGTGCTGCATTGCGCATGCATGGGCACCTGCTATATTCAAAAGGGATATGCAAATAGGGCCACAATATATGCAAGGCGCACAGGGGCCATTTGCATCTCATTACGCCCCATTTGCATGCCATTAGATGCAGGTGCGCCAATCCCAACGACTCTGCGCCTGGCGCCTCGCCAGGCAGCAGCCGAGGACCAACGCCTGCAGCCCGATCGTGAGCATCTCTGTAATATAAAAAGTCCAATATCCCTGGTGGTCCAGTGGACTCTATGTGCCCTGATCGCGGGCATCATTATAGTCCCCCTTCATATCCCTGGTGGTCCAGTGGACCACACTGACCTGATCGGGCATCATTAATAGAAATACCCCCAAGTCCAATGGACGCACTGAGCCCGATCGCGGGCATCATTAATAGAACCCCCAGTCCAATATCCTGGTGGTCTAGTGTACCCACCATCCCATCCGCCCACTGAGCCCCACCGCCCCCCCCATCAGCCGTAGGCGGCAGCACCCACCTGCCTGCCGCCCTTCACCTGCCGACTGACAGCTCAGAGGCTGACGCATCATTGGTTCACAGCATAAGCAATGGGCGTAGTAGTCTATCAGACATCAGTCCAGATATGAATGAATTCATTGACATATCTGACTGAGTAATGCGGTATCGTTGCATCCCCATTGGCTCATACTGTGAACCATCGGGCGGCAGCCCCACCGAGCTGTCAGTCGGCGGGCAGCGGGCGGCAGGCAGGTGGTGCCGCCCCCGCCAGCTGACGGGGGAGAGCGGGCGGTGGGGCTCAGTGGGCAGGTGGGGTGGTGGGCACATGGACCACCATGGATATTGGACTTGGGGTTCTATTAATAATGATGCCCGCAATCAGGCTTGAAGTGCGGTCCACTGGACCACCAGGGATATTGGACTGGGGGGGGCTATAGTGATGCCCGCGATAGGGCATGGGGGGGTGCCGCCAGATGCGGCAGGAACTCGGATGGCCACCCACAGGTGGCAGCTGCTGTGTTGCGCCCTGCAATGTGGCAGCTCACCTGTGGGTGGCCATCACTTGTTCCTTTTTGTTCGGGCATAACTTTGTGCAGGCGCAGGTAGGGGTTGCGCATGCATGACTCTGCACATCCCGAGCTGAATGTCCCGGGCTGTGCAGGTTATGCATGGGCATGCCCACCCACCTGTGCCTGCATACATTACTGATGCGCTCCGGCGCATCGGGATTTGTGCGGTGCACTTTTCCCTTTTGAATATTGCACTGGGGCGCAACCCTTTTGAATATCTGGGCCCATGATTTTTTTTAATTTTCTCAAACCTAACTCTTGCCAGGTCTAAAATGCTATTTCTAAGCTAAATGTGGCAGACATCCTTTTCTTCTTTAGAAAAAAAAAAAATTAAAACATTCATAAAATACTCAAATTTGGGTGGAAATGGAAAATGTTACCACCACATAAAACTGGAAGATGCCTGGAATCTTTTATAGTTAAAAAAGGCAGAGTCAATTTTATTTATTTAGTTTTTGTTTACTAGGTGGGTGCGCTAGCCATAAAGATGACTGTTTTCAGGCACGACCCGGGAGGTTACAGGGCAGACATTGCTGGTATAACAAACAATAGATTACATCAAGATACATAAACAAGATGCTGTGAAACATTAAACAATAGGCTAAACAGCACAGGTAGTAGACAGGGTATTTCAAAAAACATTTAACAATAAGCTAAGCATTACAGGTAGTACACAGGGTGGTCCTGGTAGGATCATAGAGATTTTTACAGTCACAGCATGATTTTGCCGAATTTCATTGCACAGCTGCTTTAACCATTTATGAAATTGTATATAACAAGGACAGAAACAGCTTAGTCAGTATCGCAAAGATAACAGTTTTGTTAGCTGCCCAATCAATTATAAAAAGAAACATAAGATGCATTCCAAAAGAGCACACATGAGGTAAGGCAGTGGCAGTCCACTACCAGAGGGAAAGTAAATATTCATTGGATCAAAAGGTTTTAACAATATCTCAATATACTATACAGAATCAGATTGTAAACTCTATGGGAGGTACACAGTATCTAACATCATGATCTCTCTGGAAAGAGTGGAGACTTAAAAGTATTTTGTACCGTATACCGTATGTAAGCTTTAATAACACAAGTTTGAGTAATAATCTCATATCTTAAAGTTGCTGTTGGGATTGTGAGGGGCAACCAATTTTTTGGCGATTACCTTCTAGCAGTCATTGAAATCATGCTTCCAGATCACGTACACAAACAGAAGGCAAGGCGATTAACACCTGTACAGGAACATGTGTTCCACAAGGCCTGAGACACTTGTCTAACAAGGCTGTAACTACCAGATATATGCATATGGTCAGCTCAGGTTTCCCCACAATTTCATCAACAATAAAATATAAACTGTGGAGAGTGTCTGGCTTGTGTTACCAGCATTACGAAAAACTGAGTCAGGGATATCCATATAAATTCACACCTGGCAAAGAAACTGACACCTTATGACCTGCTGAACAAGCTAAATCCAATTGCTTAAGGGGAGGGGTTGCAGCAGCTCTGCCACCCATATACATTAAAATATATTCCACAAAACTGTCAAAGGGATAAAATGCCTTGCAGATGTAACGGGAGATAATATAGGTAAGTAGTGGAAGAGTCAGAATGGGCTTGATTTAAAAAAAAAAAAAAAAAAGGTGAATGAAAAGAGCCCGGCAATAGATTGCCACATATGCACTTGCAGATACAGTACTTTTTAAACTTGTGAATAATGATAAACATCTAATCTTGAAGTTGACGATAATAATGCAGGGAGACGACCAAAAACAAACAAAACAAAAAAAAAACAGGATCACGCTATCAAAGAATCAGAGGGAAAAAAAAAGGATTTAATTTTTCTGTTGTGCTGTAATAGAGTTCCATGTTAGGTTTTTGTCTAAATTGTTTGCTCAAACCCAAGGCTGAATGATGTCAATGAGACAGGCAACAACAAAGTTAGACTAACTTCAGTGTGCATCCTGGGTTTGCAGTTGTCATGTTTTATAAAGAATTATTAGCTGTTCAAGAAATGGCAGACTGTTGAAGAATACGGTTAATCCTCTTCCTCTAAAAACAAAGCTTACGCCAAATTAGTGCTTACACAGCTGAAGACAGCATGCTAATTCTTGCCATCAAGAAATCAATATCACAAGTTGTTTTCATTAAATATTTAGTGAAAAAATATTTAAAAAGAAACATTTCTAACAAATTCAGTCATATCTTTATAAAGCTCAAGGACACATGGGCGACTGACAGTGATGTATGCCACCTACATGGACTGTAATCACAGGTCCTTCTAAAACTAAGCTTGTGTACTGCTATTAGAAAATCTTTCGCTATTGCTCCCACCCTCCCTCTTATGATTATACCGTGTACAGGCTGGCTGTAACTAATCATATTTGCTTTTTAGAAAATGGGTTCAGAAAATCACTGCTTCTGATAGGCTGATGACCATTTCATGCCATGCCTTTGTATTTCGTCTTTGTTTACTGGGTAAGGTGTTGTAGCTACAAAATATGACTATTTTCAGACATGACCCAGGAGGTTACAATACAAAATTGGCAGACAAATAAATAACAGGTATAGTTCAGACGTAATCAACCATACAAGAAAAAATCTACATGATGTTTTGTGATATAAACAATATTGCTAATATGACAGAGACAATGGCAGGAAAATACACAATAGTACAAAACATAATAAGCATACAATCATAGTGCAGTAGAGGTTTAACACATAATCCATGGTAAGTGCTACATATAACAGTAACAAGACGTCAGAGCAAAATTGACATTTTGAGAGCTGAGGAAGGGGATGTCAAGCACCCTATGGGGGTTTAAAACAGGAACATAGAGAATGTTTGACAAGGAGAGTAATGCATCTTTTTAAAAGCAGTATGACTAGGTGCACAGCAAACGTCAAGAGGTAGGGAATTCCAATAAAATTGGGGTCAGGCAGGAGAAAGCTGAGGTTCCTTTTAGGGTTCTGCACCTAGATGTGTATACTAGAGAGTTCAGTAGAGCGGAGGCCATAGGTGGGGGATAGAGGCATCAGCATGCCTGCAAGAGAGGTACTGTAGGTAGATTAGTTCTGATGATTTTTTTTTTTTTTTTTTTTTTATTTCGATTGGGATTAATACCTTTGAGTCAAAGACTCAATTTCAAAGGTTCCAAGTCAGGGACAAAACAGAGCAATACAATACAATAAGAACAAATTAAGATAACAGTGAAAAAAGGAAAACATGGTAGGCATCATGAACATCATTAAAATGGCACATGAGGTACAAGAATTGCTAGTTTCAGGTATATCTTAAAAGTAGAGTAAATTACATTACATCAAGTTGTTGCAGGGTAGGGATACACTGGGAATAGTGAGACATGGCAATAATAGGTCCGTGTTAAGCTTTGGGGATGATGGAGGAAAAGGTAAGCAGCCAGATTGGCATTGTCAAAGTAGCTAGTGGTGGTGTGGGACAGGAGTAAAGGGAAAAGAGGTGGTGGAGGGTTGTGTTGAAGGGGAGGGTGGAGGGAAGAGGAGGAGGTGTGGACAAGGCAGGAGGAATATGTCAAATTATTTTCTTGCACAGTTACAGGTGGTTACATTCTTAAGGTAGGACTGTAGTCCCCTTTTGAACAGACTCAGCTTTTGTGTTTCGCGTCAGCGTTTCGGGCAGCTCATTAAATCATTTGGGGCCCTTAAAAGTAATGGATTTTTGGGCCAGTGATGTGCTCTCGAAAGGGACTTGTAGTCCTCCTTTTGTCACATTTCTTGTTTGTTTAGTGTGCACAGCTTTGTTGAACAGATTGCTTATGGATTCCGGCATGAGGCCAAGTTGCGCTTTTTTTTTTTTTTTTTTTTTTTTAAGATCGGGCATGTTTGGTATTGGGCTCTTAGGTACAGTGGGAGCCAGCCCGTTTCAGAGTAGAGTGCATAGGTGTGAGTCCATCGATCTGCCCCAAGTGTCAGACGACAAGCCCTATTCACAAGTTTTTGTATCCTGTTTAGGGCAGTGTCTGATCCAGCGATGTATACTGGTAAGCCATAATCAACAGATGATAATACTGTGCTGCCTGTGGCTAATTTGATGGCTGCAGGTGTCATTGAGTGCTTATTACTGTAGAGGATGCCCAGTTTCATGTTGGTGGTTTTGACAACTTGATCAACGTGGTGGGAGAAATTGAGAGCGTCATCAAGGTAAACACCAATATACTTAAACGAGGAGACTTGTTCAAGTGTGACGCCCTTTTGGATCAGAATTCGAAGGGGTCCAAAATTCCTTTTGTTCTGTGGGACTGAGAACAGCATGGTTTTGATTTTTTTATGGTTTAATAGCAGTTTATGTTGACAGAACCGTGGGGAAACTATCGAGAAGGCCTTCCTCGATGGTCAAGTGGTCCCTACCTGGGACTGATATAACGGCATCATCTGCATGTAAAACTATGCTAGCTGGGCAGGCTTCAGGGAGGCGGTTAATGAACAGGTTGAAAAGGAGCAGTCCAAGTACAGACCCTTGCAGTACTCCAAGGGCCACTACCTTAGGGTCAGAGAGTGAGTCGCCGATTCTAACGCGTTGAGTTCTTTGTGACAGATAGCTACGAAATCAGGTGACTGGATCTGATGTTGTCCAGCAGAGTACCAAGGGCAAGGAGTCGATTGGCAGATGGAGAAGGCCATCTAAGGTCCGTATATAGCAAGTAACGGTGCTTCAAACGTGGGGAAGCTGAGGCATAATGACAGATACTATTGTATGTTGTATCCCACTTACTTAGGGTGGTTTTTGAAGCATTTATGTAGGTGACAGCACCATACGCAAGGGATGGAAGTAGGATACCCCTAGCAATAGCCAGTCTAGCTGAAGGGGTAAGCATCCGACTAGTCCTATAGGCTATTCAGAGTTTGGAGTTTACTGACTTGCGGGTGTCGATGATGTGTTGCTCAAAGTTGAGAGTTTCATCAAGCAGGATACCTAAATACTTGAATGAGGTTACTTTTGTAAGGGAGGAGCCATTTGCACAGGAGATGTTGAAAAGATTGTGGTTTGTTCTAAGTTTGGTTGCAGATCCGAAGAGCATACCCTGAGTTTTACTTATGTTTAGGATGAGCCTTTTGTTGTGGATCCATTCTTGCATTATGAGAAATACCGATGTTAGTTGACTGTTTATTTCTTTTACATTTGCAGAGGAGGTGTAGAGCACCAGATCATCTGCATACAAGATTGTTGAGCACCAAGGGGTGTTAGAAGATATGTCATTTATAAAAAAAAGGAGAAGAGAAGAGGCCCTAAGATGGAGCCTTGAGGAACACCAACATTGACAGGTGCAGACTCTGACACCGCAGAGTTAAATTTTACCTGTTGTCTTCTATTGCTTAAGTAGCTCTGGAACCAGCTTGTGGCTTGCTCCAAGAAACCAGTGAAGCTACGGCAATCAAGCAGAAGAGGGTGCTCTACAAGATTAAACGCTTTTGAGAGGTCAATGAACACTATACCAATCACGAGACCTTGATCCATAGCAGTAAGGGCATTATTTGTGAATTGTATCAGAGCAGTAAAGGTGCTATGCCCCTTGCAGAAAACATGTTGAGTAGGTGATAGGAGCGTATATTTAGAGAGGAACTCGGTGACCTGTATAGTCACTAATTTCTCAAGTATTTTGTTTAGTACTGACAGAATGGCTACGGGCCTATAATTAGCCATGTCCTCCTTGTCACCTTTCTTAAAGACTGGGGTGACTTTGGTCAATTTCTATATGTCCGGAACATGACCATGGCAGAGAGACAGTGTAAAGATTTTAGCCAGTGGGGCCACAATAAAAGGAGCAGCCAGCTTCAGGAGTTTAGGCTCTAGGTAGTCGGAGCCTACACTAGTATTATCAGAGATTGAGTTAAGTAATTTTAGAACACCAGCATTCTGAATAGCCTTACAGTAGAAGGGCGCATTAAAGGCAGACATGGCAGGACAGGCAATCCTAAGGGGTAGGAGGAAACCACACATTGTGGTACATGTGGGGACAAATGACCTAGTGGGGGAAACGGTGGAGGTAACAAGGGAGAGGACTGAGGATGTGGGAAGGCTGTGTGAGGAGACTGGGGAGTCTGTGGCCTTCTCTGAAGTGCACCCAGTACCCTGCGCAAGCACAGTGAGAAAGGAGAGGATTAGAGAGTTGAACACATGGTTGGTAGAATGGTGTCGAACTAAGGGGTATGGGGTTGTGGGTGGCTGGGGCAGTACCTGGGATAACAACAACCTGTTTGCAAGGGATAGGCTACACCCGAGTGGGGAGGGGAAGAAGGTATTAAAGCAAGGACTGGGGAGGTATATTGCGACAAGGGTGAATTTAAACTAGATGGGGGGGAAGCAAGTGGACAGCAGGTAGGCAGGTATCCGATAGAATGGAGTTACAGCCTACCCCCCAGGCTAGCAGGGAAGGACTTGGGGTGGCCAAAAAAGGAGGGAGGAGATGGAGGCTAGTGAAGGGAAGGAGGCATTATGGAGGGTGGTCTCATTGAATGCAAGAAGCCTAGGAAACAAATCTGCTGAGCTACAGACACTCTTAGCAGTGTGGAGGGTGGATATTGCAGCTGTCACAGAAATGTAGGCAACTGAGCACCAGGACTGGGATCTGGCAATCCCAGGATACAAATTATAGAGGAAGGACTGTAAGGAGGGGAGGGAAGGTGGGGTGGCAGTCTATGTTAGGGACGGGATCAAATGCACAAGGGACGAGGGAGAAGAAAGGAGCACAGAGGCAATCTGGCTGCAGCTCCTAGACTCAAGGGGTAGGAAAATGAGGTTTGGGGTGGTATACAGGCCGCTGTCTCAGTCTGAGGAGCTTGACAGGGAGTTAGCGGGACAAATCAGAAAGGTATGCAGAAAAGGGAAGGTGGTCATATGCAGAAAAGGGAAGGTGGTCATTGTAGGTAATTTCAACTTGCTGGGGGTTGACTGGAGCACTCCGGTCGCCTCCAGTGCTAGGGAGCAAGTGTTTCTGGACACGATACAGGAGGGTCTCCTGACACAGTTGGTTAATGTACCTACTAGGCTAAAGAACACTTTAGATCTGGTATTGTCCAATGGGTAGGCAGTGAGGGAAATAAAGGTAGAGGACCCACTAGCCGACAGCGATCACCAAACGGTGTGGTTTAATATCACGATGTGTGAGTAGCCAGAGAAATCAGTTACTTGGGTGGTAAACTTCAGGAGGATGGACTTTGGGAGGATGCCGGAAGTACTGAAAGGGAAACTGGAGGGCATAAGGCAGGAGATGGATGTGGAACAGAAATGGGATATTATTAAAGAGGGGGTTACAGAGGCAACAGAAGTCTGCACCAAGGCACAGAGTAAGAGGAGCAGAGCAAGAAAACCATGCTGGGTGAACAGTAAGGTTGTGGAGGTGGTGAGGGCAAAACGAGAGGCGCACCAGAGATTTAAGAGGACAGGGAAGGAAGTGGACAGGGAGGAATATGCAGGATGGTCCAGGCAGGTGACTAGAAAAGTGAGAGAAGCCAAGGCCCAGAGGGAGCCGAGAATAGCAAAGGGAATTAATTGGGAGAGACTCTTTCAGATACATCAGGGAGAAAAGGAAGTGCAAGGACACAATAGTGAAGATAAAAAGGGTGGGGGTGGACAGAAAAGGGGAGGAGCAGGCAAAAGCACTGAATGAATACTTTTGCTCAGTAGTCACGGAAGAAAGGGGACTACTACCAGCATGGGCTGGGAGGGTGGGGACAGGGGGTGAGGAGGCGACAGATGGAAGGATTGAGGCAAATAAGAGTCCTGGAGGAACTGAGGGCACTGAAAGTAGACAAGGCACCAGGGCTGGATGGTATCCACCCCAGGGTGCTGAGGGAGATGGCTAAGCCACTGACAGATCTGCACAGCATCTCACTGGATTCGGGATGTGTGCCACTGGACAGGAGAAAGGCACATGTAGTACCATTACACAAGAGTGGACCAAGGGATGAACCGGGTAATTATCGTCCGGTTAAGTCTCAACACCATAGTGTGCAAACTCATGGAAACGATACTAATGGAAAGACTGGTGTCATACCTAGAGGACAATGGCCTCCAGGATGTGAGGCAGCATGGGTTTGTTTCAGGGAAGTCTTGTCAAACCAACCTCATACAATACAACTGGGTGACAGGTGAGCTGGATAAGGGTCATGTGGTGGATGTTCTTAACTTGGACTTCAGCAAGGCCTTCGATTCGGTGTCTCATGGGCGGCTTGGGGAGAAGTTAACTGGTGTAGGGGTAGGGGCCAAAATGATGAACTGGATTACAAGCTGGCTGACAGGCTGCAATGGGTGGTGGTGAGAGGGGAGCTCTCAACTCCAAGGCCGGTAATGAGTGGGGTGCCACAGAGCTCTGTGTTGGGGCCAGTATTGTTTGGGCTCTTCATATCAGACAATGCACACAGGGTGGTGAGCAAGGCAAGTCTGTTCGCTGACGACACCAAAATCAGAGCAGTGGTGGATGGAGAGGAGGGATGGAAGCAGCTGTAGGGGAACCTACGCAAGCTAGAGGAGTGGTCAGAGAGGTGGCAGCTGGGGTTCAATGCAAAGAAGTGTAAGGTTATGAACTTTGGGGTGAAGAACTCAAGGAGAGAATACTGGCTGGGGTGGGAGGTTCAGCTGGGGATCACTGAGGAGGAGGAGAAGGACCTAGGGGTAATGATAACAGAGACCATGGACAACACTGCCCAGTGCAGGAAAGCGGCTGCAAAAGTGAACAAAATGCTGGGGGTGCATAGCGAGGGGGTTTTCATCCAGGTGAAGAGAGGTGATCTTGCCCCTCTACAGGTCGCTGGTAAGGCCGCACTTTTACAGTATTGTGCGCAATTTTGGAGGCCATAACTAAAGCACGATATCAGGCTACTGGAAGGGGTGCAGAGGAGAGCAACAAAGGTGATATGTGGAATGGAGGGGAGTGAGTATGACAACAGGCTGGGAATATGTACACCCCACAGGATAGAAGGGACAGGGGGGACATGATAGAGACATTCAAGTATCTGACCGGAATCAATAAGGATGGAAAAGATGGGGTATTTAAGTTAAGGAGGGGGAGGGTCACCAGGGGCACAGGCTAAGAACAGAGGGGGGAAGATTTAGGAAGGAAATGAGGAGACACTATTTCACAGAGAGGGTGGTAGCAAAATGGAACACCCCACCAGAATGGGTGGTATCATGTAAATCTGTGAACAGCTTCAAAAGGGCATGGGACAGGAACAGGGGAGTGAGGTGGAGGAGGTGGGGTGGCAGTGTGATGACAAAGGGAGGGTGGGTGGGGCAGCTGTAAACTAGGGTGTGGGCTGCACACTCGAAGCAGACTTAGATAGACCGGTGGTCTGTTTCTGCTGGCACATTCATATGTTCGTATGGGCACATTTGTGTGAGTATCAGGTGTCAGGATGTGATTTGCTGTGAAAGAGGCAGTGTATTTGGTAAGATCGGTAAAGTATTTGTTGAAAGAATTTGCAATGGTGGTGGGGTCATTACAGTGCATAGCATTGAGGACCATATCATTCATGTGTTGAGACTGGTTTGAGCTCAGGAAGGATTTTACATGTGTCCAGAATTTCTTCAGGTCCCCAGCAGCTTCCAGCAACAGACCTTTACAGTATGAGCTTTTGGCAAGCCTGATTTGTTTTTGCACATATTGCACTGCTTTCTGTAAGTGTCATATTCACTTTGCTGACCCAAGGTTTTGTAGTGGTTCCAACTTTTGTCATGTGCCCGGAGGGAGGCGAGAAGTACCTTGTGCAGCCACCTAGTCTGTTTGACCCTAACACATCAATTCCGTTTAGGTGTATGTACGTCCTGGAGGGATAAGAATATAGAAAGACTGGATAATAGATATCAAGTTTACAGAAGAGATATCATGTAGAAAATTTGCTTGATCAAGTGTGGAAAATCCCAGAAGGTGATGTAGCATGGAAAAGGGGCTGGAATCACCGATGTTCCCCATATGCAAAACACAGGGGAATGGTCACTTATAGAATCTGGAAGTACACCTGAGGTGATATTTCTATCAGGTCAATTTGTGAGTATCCAGTTTATAAGTGTTCCAGCAGCAGGTGACTGGGTCAGCCTGGTGGGATCTTCAATTACCTGGTGTATGTTAAATCCATGCACTAGAGATAGCAGTGTACTTTTATTTTTACCCAGCCAATTTAGGTTGAGGTCGCCAAGAATAATGTTCATTTTGGCCTGCTGCAGAGGTAGAGTACTCATGTGGTTTAGAGTATCCTAGTTGACCTGCTTTAGGAGGACTGTAGGCACATATTAAGTGAATCTTTTTGGTTCCAAGTAGAAGCAGGGTATGTAAAAACTTGCAGTTAGAGGCAACCGAACGTTGATTTGGGACATATTCAGGTAGTTTTTGAAACAGAGTACAACTCTACCTCCCCTCTTTCCAGATAGTCTGTCTCCATGAAATAGGGAATAGTTAGGAAGAGAGCAGAAAGGGTCAGGAGTAGAGGGCTTAGCCAAGTTTCAGTCAGACAGAGAATGTCAGGTTCATATATGGATACCCATGTCTCAAGTTCAGTAAAGTTACAGAGAAGGCTTCTAATGTTTAAGTGTGCTATACGAAGGCCTTTCATATTTAACCAGTCCATATTCAGAGAGGCAGTGAGTAACTGGGGGACAGGGTTTGTTTCGATGTCCCCAGATAATAACAAGGCTAGGAGCACAAGGTACCATAGTTTCCGTGGGAAAAGAGGTGGTACCAGTAGCATGTTTTGCCAGAGGCGTTTAGAGGTAAAGTCAGCAGCCAAGTATAAAAGATGCCTAGTGAGTAATAGGGGAGTCATGTCATGCTGCTTGATCTTGGACACAAGTAGGTTCGAGTAAGTAAAGTCAGATAGTGTGGAGGCCAGTTTAGCACTGCCAGGAGAGCAAGATATAGCAGTGAGAAGAGCCAGTAAAAAGAGAGCAAGGCTCAGTGTCAGCAGGAGCAATATTCTTCCAGCCATAGCTATCATGGAAGATTTTGTGGACATGGGTGAGTAGCAGGGCTTTGAGAAAAAAAAAAAACACCACACAAGATGTAGCAGATAATGTCACATACTTCTAGGTGGAGATAAACTTGAGAGCAAATGTGCAACCCTGTGGGCGAGATTGCTTTTAAAAGGGGCAGTAAAAGAGTGGGTCAAGTCAGGTATTGAAGACAGAGAGAGGCCAGTAGCCATAAGAATGTACTGCAATGGAGTGACCAATCGGCTGCTAGGCTAAGGAGAGGGGCAGAGCAAGGGTCTATTTAATACTGTGACAAGGTGGTGGGGGCAAAAAATTCAGTCCAGAACACAGCACAGAAAGATTTCCCTGAGAAGCATAGAAACAGACAATGGCGACAGAAAAAGGCCAAAGGTCTATCTAGTCTACCTGCAGTTCCCTATCTGCTCCAGGACCTGTTGTCCATACGAGGTTTATTTCTTTATGTGCCAACACTGACCAGTAAAAGAAGAGTCACTGTACCAGCCTTCCTTGATACCTAAAGTATTCACGTGCTCCAAACACAATCTTAATTTTTGCAGTAGTTGCCATTTCTTCTCTCCAGTCTGAACAGGGTTGTCATATGCGGAATGGGTCACAGAGAGAGAGAGACAGCAAGCATGAGTGAACAGTGGGAAATAGGTTGGGGAGTTCATGCAAGTAAAAGTGATATTGGTCAGCCAGTCATCGACCAAGTCACTTCCATATTTGCTGCCAGCACAGTTCTGTAGCACCATCTAACAAAATCCCCCAACTAAACAATCCCAGCAGCAGAAGTACAGGACTATTTTCAACAATAAAAACAAGTAAACATATACAGTATATTTCTTTTTTTCAGAAACAATTTCTCTTTTTTCCATTTTCTAAGTGCAACAAGACACTCCAGGGTGGATGGTGATGGGTTACAGCTGCACTTCCAGAAGCTGTAAGGTCCTCCACCTGCAGTGTAGGGCCTTACTACACCCGGGTGTGCAGCTGTAACCCAGCACTGTGCACCTTTTCATGTCGTATTACATATGTGTCAGTATGTTGCCACTTTTGCTCTCTCATACTTCAATGTCTCCTCCCATTCACACCCTCCTGTGATCCGCCGGCACCCTCTGTTCTTCCTGCTACAACCCCTTCCCTCTGTTTTCCTCTTCTTTTGTGGCTTGTCATCAGTGACCTCCTCCCTGCTTCCTGGCACCACCTGGAAGCTCCCTGGTGGTACCTCCCTCATCACCCCCTTCTGCTTCTTCCCCCTCACCTCCGCTCCCTTAAAAGAAGCAATCCCCCTTTGAAAACATCATCTCTTTTTTGCTACTGGTGAACGATGTTGAATGGAATCCTGGCCCACTTTTCTATCCACAGCCAATCTCACCCTGTCTAAGGAATTGAGCACTTCCTCCCTGCTACCATATTTATGAAGTGGGACCACTGCTGCCCTCTTCCAGTCGTTGGAAAACCTCTCCACTCAGCAGCGATTTGGTGAAGAGTTCTACTAGTGGTGCTGCAAGTTCCTTCCCTAGTTCTTTTACAATTCTGGACTGCATGTCATCAGGTCCTGTGGTCTTGTCCACTTTCAGGTTGTTGAGCGCCTTCAAGACTTGGTCTGCTGTGAAGGGGTTTATAGCAACCCCTAGTGCTGTTCCTTCTTAGTGCTGGTCCATTACCTTCTGTCTCCTCCGTAAATACAGAGCAGAAGTACCCGTTTAGGACTTCTGCCTTCTCCCTGTCCCCCTCTTCTAGGTTCCACCCTTCTACTTGTATTCTAACTATATCCCCCTTTTCCCCTTTATGTTCCTAAAGAAGGACTTGTCCCCACCCACCCTTTTTTTTTTTTTTTTACACCTTCTGCTATCTTCATCTCAGTTATGATTTAGACTACTTTATTAATTTACCAGCCTCCTTTAGTTTCTGTTCATATGTTTCCCCATCTACCTCTTTATTTGTTGCCTTGAATTTCTTGTAGGCTGCCTTTTTCTCTTTTACTATAGTGGCCACTTCTTTATAGAGTACCATAGTGGATTCCTTTTCTGTTTTGCCTTGCTTCCTTTTCTGGTGTATTGGTCCATGGCCTTCTGGATAGCACCCTTAATGTTTTCCTGGAGTTACTCAACCCCTCCCCTCTTCCTTCTTTTAAGATTTCAGCTGGGCTGCTCTCCTAAAATCTAGCACTATAACGGACTGACAGGTGTCCTCTGCCATGAAAATGTTGAAACTGACAACACGATGGTCGCTATTCCCTAGGTGGCATCCAACTTCAGTCTCTTTTACCCTCTCACCGTTTGTGAGAATGAAGTCTAGTACGGCTTCATCTCTTGTTGGAGAATCAACAAGCTGCTTCAGACATGCACCCTGCAAGGCCATTAAAAAGTCCCTACTTCTCGTTGACACTGCCGATGTTGATTAGAAACATAGAAATACAGAAACATAGAATTTGACGGCAGATAAGGACCACTTGGCCCACCTAGTCTGCCCATTTTCCTACCTGATGGATAAGCTGCAGATCCTAGTTAACCAACAGTCTACTTCCTCCTACTCTCCACTAGGACTGCCTTATATTTGTCCCATGCATTCTTGAATTCCCCAGCTGTTCTTGACTCCACAACCTCCTCAGGAAGGCTATTCCATGCACCCACAATCCTCTCTGTGAAAAAATACTTCCTCACATTACCTCTGAGCCATCCCCACTCTATTTTCAAATTGTGCCTCCTTGTTCTTGCACATCTCTTTTTCTGAAAGATACTACCCTCTTGAACATTGTTTATTTATTTATTTACGAGTTTTACCAGGAAGTCATACTGAGCAACATATGCTCGATTCCAGATGCGTCCTGGGGGCTAGAGCCCAATACAAAACAAAGTAACACACACTATCAGATTGTGACATTACAGCAGCGAGAGGTATGGCTAAACTGCCTTACAGACAACAGCAGAATAGCTGTAGGTAGACTGTTAGAAATACTGCAGGGGAAATAGAGAGAAATTACAAGAATCAATCCTATAAATGTCCTTAACATAGAGCATTGGGTACAATGGAGTTCGATGTATTTTGAAGAGGTACAACTAGAAACATGTGCAGCTGGAGGAGAAATGCGTGCGGAGTAGCTGGTTGCGGTGAGTAGGAATTGATGAGTTTCTTATGGGGGTGGTAGGGCATTCCAGATCTGGGGAATCCGGTAGGAAAAAGTGGCCTGAGCTTTAGTAGTGCGCATGAAGGGGACGTGGAGAAGCCTTTGGTCTGTGTGTCTTAGGGCGTAGGCCGGGGGAGGTTGTTGGGCTAGGGAGGATGCCAGGTAAGGTGGGAGGGAGAGGGACCAGAATTTTGTAGCAAACCTGGTGCAGTGTATTTGTCTGCGATCTTGGAGGGATGGCAGGGCTAAGGCGCTGTAGAGTGAGCAATGGTGGGTGGATTGAGGGCAGCTGAGGATGAAATGGCAGAAAGAGTGGAATAGGGTGTCGAGGCTGGCCAAAGTAGATGAGGGAGCGATGGAATACACTATGTCACTGTAGTCGAGGATAGGTAGTATCATTTTTTGGACTATGGCCTGCCTTGTAGGAGTGGGGAGGCAGCTTTTGTATCGGTATAAAGCGCCAAGTTTGGGGAGGAGCCTTTTGTGCAGGGAGTCGATATGAATGGCAAAATCAAGGTGCTGGTCAAGCCAGACTCCTAGGTATCTAAAGCTGGAGCAGTTGTCCAGAGGGGTCCCTTTTGAGGTTGTGAAAGGGGGGCAGGGGGCTTGCCGGGAGAGTCTTTGGTGGGAGCCAAAAGTTAATGACACAGTTTTCTTGGAGTTTAGAAATAGCTGGTTTGACCGGAACCATTCCTGGATGGTGTTGAAGTCCTCCTGCAGGAGGGCAGCCATGTTGCTTGTAGTTGGGCCGGAAGCATACAGGACGGTATCGTCCGCATCCATCTGGATGGAGGAGTGGCGGCAAGCTGATGGGAGGTCATTTAAAAATATTGAGAAAAGCAAAGGGCCCAGGACTGACCCTTGGGGGATGCCGGTGGATACGGGCAGTGGGTCTGAGATATGTGAGGCGATTTTTACTGATTGGACTCTGCCCATTAGATAGTCATGGAACCAGGCATTTGCAGATAGGGAGAGCCCGGCGTCAGTGAGTTTGTCGAGGAGCAGGGAGTGGGAGACGGTGTCAAAAGCCTTGGCTAAGTCAATAAATATTGCAGTGGTGATAAGGCCGTTGTCCATGCCGGACAGAATGTCGCCAGTGACTCGTAGAAGGGAGGTGGTGGTAGAATGAGATTTGCAAAAACCAGACTGAAAGGGGGTGAAAAATGAGGCGGTGTCCAGGTGTGGGGCGAGTTGGGAGAGGACGAGGCGTTCCAGTAGTTTGGCCAGGATTTGGAGTAGGGAGATGGGGCTGTAGTTGGCTGGGGAGGATGGGTCCTCCCCTTTCGGGAGGGGTATGATGGTGGCCAATTTCCAAGCTGTGGGTAGCTTGTCCAGGGTAAATGAGAGGTTAAAAAGTGCAGTAAGAGGGGCTGCAATGGCTGGGGCAGATATGAAAAGCATTTTGGCGTCCAGGGACATGGGACATTTGCCCTTGTTGGGGTTTAGGGCTCGTAGGGATCGAACGACTTCAGCTTGGGTTACAGGCCAGAAGGAGAACTGTGTGATTGGAAGGTGAGCGCTGGAGACCCGGGGAAGGGCAGTAGGGATCGGGCCCGGGAGGGACGATAGGAGCACGTTGACACACCTGGCGAAGTGAGTGTTGAAAGCCTCGGCCACCCTGCAGGGGTCAATGATGAGGTGTTTTGTACCGATAAAGTCGGGGTAGGAGGTTGGGTGGGGGGAGAGCAAGGATTTTAGAGATTTCCAGAAGTCTGTGGAGTCATTTGCGTTTGCACTAAATGCCGATAAGAAATAACTCTTCTTTGCCTGGTCGAATGATGTGTGTACATGAATTACGAAGGGCTCGATAGTTAAGGAGGGAGGCCAGGGAGCCCTGCTTCTTATTGGCTTTCCAAGCAATGGTCCCGAGAGTAACAGGACCTAATTATGTCGGCTGTGATTGTTGATTCCCTTGAAGTACTTTAAGGTTTCTATCATGTCCCCCATCTCCCTTCTTTTCTCAAGGGTATACATATTAAGCTCCTTTAGTCTCTCTTCATGAGACTTCCGGTGCAGACCCTGCACCATTTTGGTTGCGCTCCTCTCCAGAACTACACACAGTACTCCAGATGGGGTTTCACCAACTGTCTGTACAGAGGGATAACAACTTCCTGTTTTCTACTGTTGATGCCTCTCCCTATGCATCCCAGTATCTCCCCAGCCTTCCTTACTGCCTTCTCACATTGCTTGCCCACCTTTAGGTCATCTGATATAATTACCCCCAGGACCCTTTCCATTTTTGTTGTCAGTATCTCACCCCCCATTGTGTACTCTTTCCCTGGGGTTTTGTTTCTCAGGTGCATTACCTTGCACTTCTAATATATGCCAGGAAGGTTAAAATACCCTAACACAATTATCTGGCCTTGTCTGCCATTTTGTATATTGTCTTGAGTAGGTCCTTGTCCCCATTTTCTCCCTGCGTTGGGGGGCCTATATACAGCTCCTATTCTGATGGTCTCCCCATTGCCACTATCAGCTACTAGCCACAATGCCTCAGTTTCACTGGGAGACCACTGTATCTCTGTGGTGTTTATAGCCTCCCATACATATATTACTACCCCAACCCACCCCTTTTTCCCTTTCCTGTCCTTTCGGTACAGGTTGTACCTTGGGATCACTGTGTCCCAGCTATGGTTTTCTGTATACCAGGTTTCAATCACAGCTACCCAGTCATGTTTAACTCCACAGTACTGGTCACTCATGAACTCCTGGTTTGGAAACTTTCCTTCCCAGCATTCAGCAGTTGGGTCTACTAGTTTACTACAACCCTGGCATGAAACTAGACACACTCCTTAACTTCCTCTCCTCACTCTCTGGTGAGCTCCTTTTTCTAGGTGGCCATAGCACTACTTGTCTCAGCTCCTCTTCCAAAAAAACTCGCACAGTAACTTCAGGTTCTGCAACTAACACAACACACTTCTGAACCCACTAGGCTTAACCTATCTACAGAGAATTACACTCCCGTTGACTGGGTTCTCTCATCACTCTCACTGTATCAAGGAAGTTGGTATACTCCAGTTCACATTTAGTGACCACAGTGTGTATGAGTGTGTGTGTGTGTGTGTAGATAAAATTCATCAGTACACAGCCCTGCACCCCCCCCCCCCAAAAAAAAAACAGGTCATTTTCTACAGATCTTTCAGGGCACTCAACCTGAACTGTGTTTTCTGACCTAGTATTAACTGATCACCCATCCTTACCTCCACCAATGCAGGTGATGTGGTTGACTGTAGTAACACCAAATTCAAATACATCTGGGATATCCATTCCCTATAAAAAGAATCAGGGTTATGGGCCCCACCAGAGCTGGATCAGTGTTGAGCTTATAGACATCACCAAAGCACAGGACACAGCTTAGCATCTGCATAAGACCTTTAGGTCACATGCAGACATGTGCAGATACAGATGTCTCTGAAATTACTGCATAAAAGCACTGAAACTGACCAAGGTGGACTACTTTGTTTCCACCTTCCAAGACCACACAGTCATCTACATTCTGGAAGGCAGTACACTGTCTTTTTGAACCCGATCCCAATCAGTGCCTTCTGTCCCCAAAACAGGAGTTCCTTAATTTCAAATCGCCTGGAAGTTGCCACACAGTTCAACAAATATTTCTCTTCATGTGCTCTCTGCCTCTCCTCTCCTTGCTGCTTCCCTTTTCTCCTTACATCCCTTGTGCCCCTACCCCAAACCCCACTGCTCCTTCTCATACATCTCTCCTGCAACTGCCCACCTCCCTCTTGATGTGTCTAAAGGCAACAGCCCTCTTTCAAACTTAAATCATTATGTAGTGTTCAGTTGTTGATGCATTCGACTACATCCACTCTGAATTCACATCTGTCCCAGACAATCATGCCCCTCTCAAAACAGAGTTAAAGGCTCCCACCTTATTTAACTCACAACCACAGATCGGCTGCCTGAAGGCTTGAGACACTGCCTGGCAGCTGCTAAAGTTTTGGATCACAAGAGGCCATTCTCAGGTACAGGCAGCTCCTCAATAGCTACACAAGGCCATTAGACTGGCACAAGAAGTTTACTTTGCTTCCAACTTGCAGAAAAAGTTACCCAGCAAATATTTGGAAGGCAGTTCACACTTTATTTGATCCTCACTCAGAGTGAAGATCATTTCCTCCAGTGCGCAAATGAGTCAGTTCCTAAATCCCTGGGCACTCTTAAGGTTGACTTTCCCTTCGATAGACTTATCTTTGTGCACCCTCTCCCTCTTCTCATCTTCCTCTTTTCCTCCCCTCACCACCTCTATCTTCTCTTCCTCTTCGCCATTTCTCCTTCTCCCCAACCATTTCTCTCTCTCTGCCCTTCTCTTCTTTGATCCTTTTAAGAGTAACAGCTCTAATGGCCTGGCCCTAAGCATATCTGTCTTCCTGCACTTGCTACTGCAGTTCCTATCTCTTCCCTCCATAACCATTCCTTCTCCACTGGACAGGTTCCTGTTGCCTGGAAGTGTGCTTGTGTCCTTCCACTCCACAAATGTGGAGACCCTACCATTCCTGATAATTAAACGCCTATCTCCCTCACCACCGAACTCACTAAGCTTCAAGAGAATGTGGCACTCTTCCAGTCTTCCATCTTTCTTGACTACTCTTTCCTCAGCCCCTCTCTGTTGGGATTCAGAAAATCTCAAATAACCTGTATCTTCCCTCTTCAGATTTACTGATTTCATCCTAGGAGGATGGGCTACAGTCTTCTAACTGCAGCACTTTGTACCTATCTAGCAAAGACATTTAACACAACTGATTACTCTCTACTTCTTGAAAAACTGGCAGGGGTGGGATTTACTGACCTTTCAGTCAGTTGGTTCCACTACAAGTTGTCTGACCAGTATCAATTAGTCCTAGCAGGTGGCTATTCTCATCTCTCCCCCACCATCCCCCCCCAAAAAAAAAATAGCTGAAAGTGTCTCACAGGGCTATCCTAGATCAGTCCTGTTTTTCATTATTCTGAACAAACTCCCTAAATCCTGTTCCTCTGTGCATACCCACATGTACACAGATGGTGTAGTGCCCCTTCTCAAGTTGACTCTCAACCTCAGAGCTCCAGTGTGACCTTTACAATGTCCAACTCTACAGCAGCACAAATCAATTCACCCTGAATGTTAAAAAATAGTCTCTATGACCTTTGGTAATATGATGAGGCTGGACAGGATCCCTAAAACCCCAGTCTTCGTAACTCTGGATGGGGATGGACCACTGGCACAATTGCAGGGCTGCCACTTTCAACTCTGGCAACCAGTGTTTGGGAACTAGCTGTGGCTGCTAGATGGCTAGCGGAGGACAGGAGGACTGAGCACCCCAGGGGGATGCTCTCCTCCTTCAGACAGATGACAGTGCAGAGCAGTACTGCTGAAGGAAATGCTCTCCTTCAAATATCTTGGTGTCGGCACCTTAACTTCTCCAGACATATTGACATGATCCATTAAAAACTCCTCCCCAAACTGGAGTGCTGTATGGGGACTAATCTCATAATCCCTTCCTTTTTATCATAAGGTTGTTCTCAAACTGGTCCTCCTGATGCTTTACTATCAGGATAAAGTTTACAGTGCAGCCCTCACAAGACCACCTTTGCCTGACTAGATCAATGCTATCACTTTGCTCTCAACTGTCCACCCTGTACCCACTGCCACTCACTGTACTCAAAGCATTCTCTCCACCCTTGAAGGCAGACATCTCTTTCATTCCTCTTTTTGCACATTTAAATTTTGGCTAGTTGTTCAACTCCACTATCTCCCTACACTCCTCTCTCCTTTCCTCTTTACGTCAGACTTGCTCTAGAATTCTGTTTCCCGGTCTATCCAAATCCCTTTTTAATAAGGCCTAAAGTGTACAGAAAAGAAAACTGCTGTTTCCATAATGGTCATGATTATGGGAAGATCGATGGACTACCCCTGTGAAGTACTTTTTTGATTCATAGTGCAACATTTGCATTTTCATTACTAGGCCAAAGTTCCAAAGGCAGGCAAAAAAACCCAAACAAGATACTTCTGGTCACCAGGGACAAAAGAACTAAGGCCATACTGACCCCTTGTAGTCATGGTAAGGTTAAACACAGAGCAGGAGCCCTGCTGTGAGACCCTCTGGGGACCCCCCCTCAAAATCAGCTCTGTATGTAGCCATCCTAGTGTGCCACTGTTAATACTCATGCCAGTGACATCATCAGTTAGAATCAGTCAGTGATGCCCGTGCTGACACTAGTACTTGCAAGGACTGCTAACTTTGTTACAGACTGAGCACATTGAGAAGCTGCTCCATTTTTATGCTGCTTGCATGCATGTGCAAGAAACATAGTGCCATCATCCGAGTTTTCAGAGGTGTGGCAGTCCTCTTCCAATTCAATCAGTGTGTTTGCAGGCGTGGCCGCAGTTCTCCAATCAACACTGCAGCTGTCTATGACAGCAGCTGAAAATGCAGTGCCATACAGTTGAAAGGGGGAGCTACGCTTCAGTGAGCAGCGATAAGATAATCGCTTGCTCATGCACGCACCCCCCACACACACACGCATGCATACTGCGTGTTCGCCCCCCCCACATACATTAAATCGAATGCCTAAATAAGAACAGATGTGTTTAAACAGACAGTGGCCTACAGTAAGTCAAGTACTCCAGATAGGAATGCTTACTGTTTAGCAACAGACATATGGTTTAGTACAGATACTTTAAAAACCTGCAGATGTGTAAAGTGAGTATGCCTGCCATGCCTACATCCCTGCCAATGAAAAAACAAGTTCAACATGTTTCTACTACTGTTGAAACCTACGGGCTGGGGAGATCAGACATCAGTGGGCGGGAGACACAGTGCCCTGTTGCTTGCAAAGCCCCACCTAGGACTCCAACCAGCGAGGTTGCCAGCCATTCGGCCAGGAACCCCCTCCTCCTGCTAGGGATACCTAGAATTCCAGCCCAGTGTGCTGGCGCAACCAGAAGCATGTGGGCGGTCTAACGTCTAAACTTTTAAAAACAAACAAAATTCACAGCTCATTGACAGGCGTAACTTTCCTTTTTGTCTTTTTTAAAAAAAACACCGTGTACTTGCTTTCATACACGTATAACTTGTCTCACAGAACCCATGTCACTGTGACTCTGCACGATATACAGGAAACAAATCTCGCCCTCTGTGTGCCAGCCCCAAAGTCCATACTTCACTGTTTGTAATAGTTTGCAGAGATTACAAGAGTGAGCTCACTCAGCTGATCCGAGCTGCAGAAATGCAAAGCGGAGCCCAGGAGTTCCTTTCGTTAGACTACTTTAAAAATCTGTATAAAGATTACAGATATGGGAGGGAAGTAGAAGGCATCAGAGAAAAGGAATTTGGGAGAATTAAAGGTATGATAGCACGTCCATTTGTAACAAAACAGAAAGCAATGTGCTAGTGCTCCAGTACTAGTACTTGCTGCCAATTCCAAATCTTTCTCTGGTTCTTGGTAATACAGCCCAGGCGTCTTGTCAAATGTCTGATTTAAGGTGCCGTCAACTGCAAATAACATGGTGTGTTTGCTGTTTTATAACAAATGGTTTCTGTAGAAATGTCAGCTAAATTGGTAGCAGGTACTACACAGAGCGTATAGCAAAAGGCACGAATTTGGTACTGTGTTACTGTGGCATGTCCAAGAAGTCAGAAACTGAACCAAGTTTGAGAGAGACTTCAGAACAAGGATACATGACTAAAACATGTAATGGGCAGTTTTGTTACTACAGTGTGTGGTGTGTGGCTGGTAGCAAGGGACATGCTAACATACACTTACCTGTCATCCATCTCACGATATGAGGGCCAGTCTCATAATGTATACCCCCACCCACCCCATCTCACTTTCTACACTGACATTTTTTGGCTCCACTGCCCCCCCCCCCAAAGAGAGTACAGGGTGCCACGCTGGGAGCCCACCCAGCGTGAGAACAGATAGTATCGCCGACTGGGGTGCCCAATCCCATCGGCCCCACACCACCCCAAACAGTTACGCCCCAGCCACGCTAGAGACTCACCCTGCATGGCAAAATGTCCAATGCTATCTAACTAAACAAAAAAAAAACCTGAAAGAAAAATCTTCCCTCGCTGAGTGTCCTGACCCCCCTCCCCCCACCTACTGCGCACCCTACCTCCCTACACCCCCATCTCACCCCATACTTACCTCCGGAGTCCGGCGCGACGATCATCGGTGGACCAGGAGCACGTCTACACTCTGCAAAGTCGACTGTGAACTGAGGAAATGCCGGTAAGCTGTATAATGGCATAAATAGGGTTTTTTCAACTTTAATGCATATCTCAGGCATTTTTTGGAATTTTAGCACCAAATTTTCAACATGGAGTCTTTGGGACCCCTTCTCGTGAATTCTTTCACTGTCATGGCATTAATCGGGCCCAAAGGGTGATTTCGCAGTCACTGCAAGAAATCACCTTTCGGGACCGATTAACGAAACAAAAGGGTCACAGTTAATGAGGTAGGCCCCCAAAAACCCTATGTTGAAAATTTAGTGAAACAATTCCCCAAAATGACTGTTTTACGAGCATGTGCTGCGCTGTTCCTATGCACGCTCGTAAGTTCGCAAATTTTCAATATGTTACCTCCAGATTTTCAGCATTGCCATTTTACCATACCTCCTTATGAGCAGCATAGCTGTCATTTCTCACATCTCGCCCAAAATGTGTTTCCGAGCAGGTAGCGCACAATGGCGCAGTCGGTGTGCGAAATCAATGTTCGGGACAGATTAAGAAAATCACAGTGACTGTTCATGAGCAGTGGTGTTAAAATGGCTATTTTGAAAATTTGGTGAAAAAATTTCCTTCAGCCATTCTGCAACGTTACTAATGAAGACACTGAACAGGACTGGCCCCGGGTCCGATCCCTGCAACACCCCACTGGTCACCCCCCTCTCCCTAGGCTGCACCCCATTTACCACCATTCTCTGCCTCCTGTCTGTTAGCCAGTTTCTAACCCAGTTTACCACCCTTCCCCCATGCCCAGCCTACCCAGCTAGTTTATCAACCTCCTATGTGGGATGGTGTTAAAGGCTTTGCTGAAATCAAGGTAGGCGTTGCCCACTGCCTCACCCTAATTCACTTCATTTGTTACCCAGTCAAAGAAATCAACCAGATTTGTCTGACATGATGTCCCAACTGTGAATCCATGTTGTCTATGGTCCTGGGCTCCGATGGCTTCTAGATGCCCCACTATACTTTTTTTAAGCAATGTCTCCATGATCTTCCCCTCTACTGAGGTGAGGCGGAACGGCCTATTGTTCCCCACCTCCTCCCTGCTGCTGGACTTGTGTAGAGGGACATGTGCCCTCCTCCAATTCACTCATGCTGAATGACTCAGTGAACATGACTGCCAGAGGCACTGCTATCTCCCTTCGCAATTCTCTTAATATCTTTGGGTGTATGCCATCTGGTTCCATCGCTTTGTCCACCTTCAATTTACTGAGCTCCTGCAGGACTCTTTTGCCTTTGAATGGACTATTGTCCACCTCTTCACCCCCTTGGCAACTGCTGTACTGCTGTGGCCCTTGCCCCTCCCACTCTTCTGTGAATACTGAACAGAAAGACAGTGCATGTCTTGGGAGGAAAACATGGAACTATCACTTCCAGATACCTAAACAGCACATACAAGCAAGCAACATTCGGCATTGACAAATGCTTGTTATTAGTGTGACTGCCTATGCCAGTAGCAGTATCCAAGACAAAAGCCACTGACTTAGTCCAACCGATTATGTCACTGGTTGGAGCATTATAAATGTGCAAAAGGATGGGTACATTACATACAGAGCTTGTTTTAAAGGTTAGGAAACAGAAAACAGAGAGAGATGCACAGAAAGAGAACAAAGGTAAGTAACTAAGAGATATGATACAGACTGGCTCAAAATATGAAATTTCTCTTCACTGGTGAGGGGACAGAACCATAACTCATGAGTAGTGGCACCAAAAGTAGGCTATTTATTTATTTATATGTTTATTACTCTTTACAATTAAAATACAAAGCGCTCTGGACAATACTGTTAACCAAGTACAGTACGAACATAATATATAACATCACTTTACACAGGCAATTGAAACTGGTATAGCAGACCTTACCAGAGCACACTAAAGCTTGGCACAGCATTAAGCCCCCTGTGTGCCCCATCTGAGTCGCACTTCCCTGTGAGATACAGAACTATATCAGTGATGAACAGGGACTGAGAGATCACAAGAGTTCTCGTCCTACCCCCCCAATCCATCCCACAGCCCAAGTCAAAACAGAATCTGAACTCCTTTATGGTAAAGGCTCCTTAAGATATGATGTTGGGGTCAAGTTGCATCAGATACAACGTGCATGCTTTCCATCTGGAGGTAAAAATCTCAAGTTTATCATTCAGACTGAAAGTAATTCTCTCCATTTTATTATTTTATTATTTATTTTTCTTTTGATAACCAGGTTAACATATGAGCCAAGGCCCTTTTTCATATGTGACCCGAGACTGTGATGCAGTCACAAGATGTAAGATCAAAAAACAAGATAACTTTTACATTCACTTAATACAAACAATACAAATTTGTAACATATTAAACAAACAATAATACAATCATTTAAAATAGCAGTGACATTTAAGCTATTCACAAAATGATGCTTCAGTTTCTTTTTGAATAAATTATGGCTACACAGTGTTCTAAGTTCATTTGGAAGATTATTCCAATGTTTAGGTGCTTGGATTGAAAAATCTTGCGCACCCATTTTAGTTTTAGTTATTTTCATGTTTAGACAAGGAATAGAGTTTGATCTCAAATTTCTAGAAGCTTCCCTAAAAGATATCAGTGGATATAAAGAGGAAAAATTACTTTGCCTCAGTACATTATCCGTTACACAACAAAGAGAATAAATGGAATTTAGATTTGGTGGTAAAAACCCAGAACCTTGATACAATATACAATGATGAGTACTATAAGGTAACAGACAAATCTACAAATACTGTGAAATGTCATTTTAAGATTATTTAACACTTGTTTAGTCAGAGTTGTAAACAAAAATTAATTATAATTCAATTGTGAAGGAAATATACTTTGAGCTATACGTTTCTTCGTTTGTAAAGTTAACACTCTGAAGTCTAAATAATATCCCTGGTTTTTGATTTACTGATTTAGTCAAATTCAATATATGATTTGAAACAGATAAATTTTAGTCTAGATTCAATCCCAAACACCTGAAACAATGCACTTGCTCCAAATCAATTCCATTTTTACCAAAAATGTTCAATTCCCTTAATTTATCCAACTTTTGTTTAGAAGCAAACATCATACTCTTTGTTTTTGAAGTATTCAATGATAGCTTTATAAATATGATTGACTGTTTCCTTGCATTGTGGAAGCCTCGGGACCTGATCTGTTAGCCAATTCCTGGAAATGCATTTTGTCTGCCACAACCAGTAGAATGTCCAATAGATATTTGGTGTGTCAGCATCTTGATAAAGCACCCTTATCAGGAGTGAAACATTGGTGGTTGATGATGTAAAGAAAATGTGGGGGAGTTACTATACAGACTGTGTCAACTCTATGAATGAGGCTCATGGCTAAGGACTGCCATCGTTTTAAATCATTTGTCAATTGTGTGGCCAGAGGGCCTACGTTCACCTCATATAGTCAGTCCAGTTGTAGGGGAAGTTTAATACCTATATATTTAATTTCCTGTAGGTCACACTGAAAGGGGAACTGAGCATTCAGGCTGAATGATGGCTGCCAATTAGTTGGGGGCACTTCAGTTTTTGAAGTGTTTAGTTTGTAATTAGAAATCACCCTAAACCTTTCTAGAATGGCAAAAACATCCCCCAGGGAGGCGTTAGCCAGACAGACATGATCAAGACATTTAAGTACCTGAAAGGCATCAACAAAGTGCCATACTCAGAACTATTTACTAGGTCCCACAACTCTAATACTAGACAACTCAACTGGAAACTCAAAGGGGGGAGGTTCAGACATGATTTTCTTTTTCTCCGAGAGGGTGGTGTCACCTTGGAATAGTTTATCCGCCAAGGTGGTAGAGGCCAAAACAATTGCCTCCTTCAAACTTGGATGGGACAGGACATACATGCAAACACATGGTCAAAGGTGGGGACTCATCTTGAGTAAGAGTTCAGTGCTAGCAGGCATGGCCCAACAATGGTCAATGCAAACAAATGGGCAGACTGCATGGACCTTTGGTCTCCTTCTGCCATCACCTTTCTATGTTTTTATAGCATCCAGCTCCAACTTTGTTTACTCCAGCTGTGGCTTAACAGAGGAGTCACCTTGCATATGTGCATGCCGCAAGAAATTGAGAGCATCTTGTAACTCCTCAGTTTGCTGTTGGTGCCCCTTATACTTTTTTGCTAGTAACTGATTATGGAGCCACAGAGGACTATCTTAAGGGTACCCTACAAAATAGCATCCGAGTACCATCTTCCTGAATAAGTTCTATAATCCCTGGAACATTTCAGCCAGATAAGTCCAAAATTCCTCCTTGCAGAGGTAAAGCATATTTAAAGCATAACTGTGTGCAAAGACGATCCTTTGCCAGGCAGAGATATGTCAGGAGTAGGGCATGGTCAGATAAAAAGATACCCGGAACCAACAGTCCCCTGTATAGTGCATATGGCTCCAGCTGAGTATAGCTATAATAACTTCTATTGTGGGTGGAGTGGGCTCCTGAAAAGTGGGAATACTACCTGGTTTGTGGATGTAGGGCCTTCCAAATGTCTGTCCATTTGTGCATCTAAAAGATGGTTGCACAGGTTTTATGGTCAGCTGGCTGGTGCACAGGGTTACAATTAGAGGTGCCTCAGGTGGTGAACCATGGCATATTAAAATCCCCTGCCAATAACAGTACCCCATCTTATTAACTAGGATTAAACCAAGCAATTTCCTGATGTCAGCCGAATTAGATCCTGGTGGGATGTACAGGTTAGCTAGGGTGACCGGGACCTGATGGAGTTGCCCTTGTACAATTATCCTTCCCTTGGGAATTTTAACAACTGCTGTCTCCTGAAAAGGGGTGGAATGTGTGATTAATGTAGCAACCCCTCTGTGTTTGCCCCGTGTCATCTCTGCACTTTAAACTGACTGAAACCCAAATTTATGGAGCTTCCCATGCTCAACAGCATCCAGGTGGATCTCCTGTAAATAAATTAACTCAGGGCACTCATTTTTAATTCAAGAGAGTACCTTTGCCCTCTTCACAGGGTTGTTAAGCACATTCAAATACCATAGAACATCACTACCCATTCTATTTCAAGTACACACTGGTCGTACTGATAGCACCCCCACCATCACCACAGTGTGCGGTAACATATTAATCATATAGAATGAAGTGCCAGGTACCAATGTGCTACAGACAAAGGGGAAAACCAGAGTTCCATAATAGGAAGTAAAGTGGTGCCAAAAACACACCCACAACAAACATACCAGGTTCCTGGAAAGAGGGGAATAGAACTGGGCTGGATGCCAACTGGGCAATCCATGCCTGTAAATGGCAAAATGGGCTTTCAAGGTAGGGGCTCCACCAGTAGCCATGTATCAGCAGGAAATTCCACAACTAGGGGATAATCCTCTCGAGTGACAGAGTTCCCTGACAGCATAACGCTATCCAATGGTCAAGGTAGAGGAACTAATATCACACCCAACCATCGCTAGAACCCTTGGGTGCCCAATGAAACCATTCTATTAGGGAAAAGAAATTATATATACACACACACACATACATATATATATCCATATATCTATATATATAGATATATATATACACACACACACACACACACACAACACACACAAATTGCAAAAAGCTTTGTTAATGTACTAGTTAGGTTTAAAGCGACAAAAGGTGGGAAATGTGGCATTAGTGTTTCTAACCCTACCCCCCCCAAAAAAAAAAAAAAACAGGCAGCAAAGCAGGTGTAGGGTGTGCCTTGGGGTTCTCAAGCCTAACACTCACCTCATTCCATCTGTAAATAAGGCCAGATGTGTAGACTTTCTGAGAATGGGGTAAGCATTAAGCTTGAGAATCCCAAAGCACACCCCACACCTGTTGTGCTGCCAGGTTGGAAAGGGGGAGTTAGGGCTGGAAACCCTAATGCCACATTTCCAACTTTTGTCACTTTGACCCTAACTAGTGCATTAAGTTTTCTGCAATGTATTTCTTTACTTTTTGAGACAGTACAATGGTATACTTGGGTTGCTGTGGGAGTGCAGTGACCTCTGTACCCTGGGCTCCCATCCATCATTTTCGGCACCTTTATTTGGCTGTGGGATCACAAGGTCCAGATGACCCTGTACTCCTATTCATCCATAATTTTTGGTACCCTTATTTGGCTGTGCACTCCCATCCATCCATCATTTTTCAGTATCCTTATTTTGCTAACATTCTAAATTAAAAATAAACACTGTGCAAGTAAACACTGTGGTTTACATGGTGTTCAGAACTTGTACCACCAAGTGTGAGGATATGTCCTTCAACATGAGGGTTAATGACATTCATTGTCCCCAACTTTGACTGTTCCTGTCCTTCATTTCAGTGACAAATGGTTTGGTATAGTCCCCCCCCCCCCATCATCAGCCTCCGATGACATTTATTTTTTTATCTTAATTTTCCCTGGTGTCCAGCGGTGCCCACCACCCTTCAACCGTGGCCCCGTCCCCATTCATTTTTATGTAACAGCCCTAGTCTTTAGTGCCCCCCACAGACTTAGTTGTCATTTTATTTAAAAGTATTGGTATTTATGTCCATTCCCCCAAACACATCCCTGTATCTTAAACTTAATGACAAGATTGCTTTCTCTGATGTCCTGTGCCCCATGTTCATAGACCGCTGTAAATAAAAAAGTCCCTCAATGTCATTTACATTTTTAACTGTAAAAAAAAAATAAACAAATAAAAAAAAGTCCAACATTGATCCCACCAGCACCCCCCAACCGACCTCCACTGTGCACGCACCACTGGCCACCCCCCTAGAGCCCCACACACACCTGCACAGATCCCATAAAAGATGCACTCTCTGATTGAAGAAACACCTTACTCCTGGAATTGATGACTACTGTATGAGAAGTTACCTTAGAAACACATTTTGATGGCAGATAAGGGGCACTTGGCCCACCCCGTCTGCCCATTTCCCTACCTATTAGATAAGCTGCAGATCCTAGTTAACCAACAGCCTACTTCCTCCTACCCACCACTATAACTGCCTTATGTCTCTCCCATGCATTCTTGAATTCCCCCACTGTTTCTGACCCCATGACCTCCTCAGGAAGGCTGTTCCATGCATCCACCACCCTCTCTGTGAAAAAATACTTCCTCACGTTGCCCTTGAGCCATCCCCTCTATCTTTAAACTGTGCCCCTTGTTCTTGCACACTCTTTTCTGAATGATACTACCCTCTTGGACTTTGTTGATTCCCTTGAGGTACTTGAAAGTTTCTATCATGTCCCCCCCTCTCCCTCCTTTCCTCGAGGGTACACATATTAAGATTCTTTAGTCTCTCTTTGTATGGTTTCTGGTGCAGACCCTGCACAATTTTAGTTGACGCCCTCTGGACTGCCTCCATCCTGTTTATGTCCTTACAGAGATGGGGTCTCCAGAACTGCACACAGTACTTCAGATGGGGGTCTAACCAAATGTCTGCACAGAGATATGACAACTTCCTGTTTTCTACTTGTGATGGCTCTCCCTGTTCATCCCAGTATCCCCCTAGCCCTTCTTAATGCCTTCTCACATTGCCTGCCTACCTTCAGGTTGTCTGATATGACTACCCCCAGGTGCCTTTCCGTTTTTGTTATTAGTACCCCCCCACTGTGTACTCCCTTGTTTTTTCCCCCCCCCCAAGGGGCATTATTTTGCATTTATTTGCACTGACTCTAAGCTGCTATACATTTGACCATTCCTGCAACCTTGCCAAGTCCCTTCTCATCCTTTCCACCTGCCCTTGTGTATCAACCCTATTGCAGATCTTTGTGTCCTCTGCAAAGAGATATACTTTTCTGTCCAGTCCCTCTGCAATGTCACTTATAAAGACATTAAAGAGGACCAGCTCGAGCACTGAACCCTGCAGTACCCTGCTAGTAACCCCTCTTTCTTTGGAGTAGACTCAGTTTACTAATACCCTCTGCGTCCTGTTGTCCAGCCAATTTTTTAGTTTACCCAGGCTACCACCCAGGGACCCACTCCCAGGCTGGCTAACTTGTTAATTAATCTTTTGTGCGGGACTGTGTCAAATGCCTTACTAAAGTCTAGATAGGCCACGTCCATAGCTCCTCCCTGGTCTACTACTTTGGTTACCCAGTCAAAGAAATATATTAGATTCATCTGACATGACCTTCCTGCTGTGAATCCATGCTGCCATGGGTCCTGTACCCTGCTGGCCTCTAGGTACTCAACAATTCTTTCTTTCAGAAGTGATTCCATCATTTTCCCCTACCACTGAGGTCAAACTAACAGGTCTGGAGTTTCCTGCCTCTGCCTTGCTCCCACTTTTGTGAAGGGGAATCACATCCGCCTTCCTCCAGTCCTCAGGTACCACACCATCCTCCCATGATTTGTTAAAAAGGTTAGTCAGTGGTGTCACTAGTTCTTCCCTTAGTTTTCTTAGAATTCTGGGGTGAATCCAGTCAGGCCCTATTGCCTTGTCCACCTTCAGTTTTCAGACCCTCCAAATGTACCAGCAAAAATGGTACAATACCGTATTTTTAAGACTGGTACCAGATCCTGCCTGGATCGTACTGTGTACCGAATTTGCTGCCACGCAGTTAAACAATTTTGTAATCCCACCCCCCAAAATTTACTTTTTTGGCGGAGCACCCAACTGGCACAGTCTGAGACTGGAAGTGTCCCGGTCCCCATGGTAATCACTTGCACTGCTGCCCTATACTGTGGCACCACCAGCAGAGGGCTCTGACGAGTGCTGACTGGCCCCGGAAGCACTGCAGCTGAGTGCTTGCTAGTTGCTGTGCAGCCTTGCCCTACCCCTTTCCACTGACTGAACTGGTGGGACATAGTGTCAGTTCACAGTCAGAAGATCCCGAGTCCAACCCAAGCCACTGCGGAGCAAGTGGAGTGCTAGATTGTCCGGTTGCAGTTTTAAATTTATTTAATAAATAAAAACCGGTCGGGTCATCACTCTCTCACTGGTGCAGCCACGACTTAAGTCTTCAGAGCATCATCAGTGATCGCGACGCTGCAGGAGTGGAGTGTCACTGACCAAGCGCACATCTTTCCCAGCGACAGATCCAGACCATCTCTGCATGTGGCAGGACTGTGACATGACTAGTGATGCTCTGGCTGGGATGGGTAGTTGACACTTTGAGGGGGAAGGAGGGTTCTGCTAGGTTTGCTAAAAGCAGATCCTCCATTAATTAAACTAAGGGGCTGTGCGTGGGGGGGGGGGGTTCTGCCAGGCAGGTTTGCTGAAAGGAACTGTACTAATTCCAGGCAGATGCAAGTCTGCAGTTAAAAATATGGGCAGATCTGAGTCCAGGGCAGATTACTTTAAAAAGCCATCACATACTGCTACCCCTCCCCCCACCCAAACACACCTCTGGCTATTGTAATGCTTTAATCTACTTAGGCATTTGACCTTCCTGAGAACAATTAGTTCATTAACTGCACTTCCATACTGAATTGAAATGCATTACAAACCATCATCTGTCACGGTTTACATGGAATATTAACTCAACTAACCATTAGCTAACCGGGGGCAGCTAATTGCATCACAGAAGTGTACCTATTTTGATCTGTGAAATGTTGGAGGGTCTGAGTGTTGAGAGTTCTTTCAGGACCCTTTCTTCTGTGAATGGGCTGGTATCTGCCCCCCTAACCAGAGTGCTTCTATTGTTCTTCTTTTGTGAATACTGAACAAAAGGATTCGTTCAGTATCTCTGCCTTTTCACTGTCACACTCTGCCCATCCACTCCCCTTTATTAAGCTTCACTATCCCTCCCCTTGGTCTTTCTTCGCTCACTTATGTATCTATAAAAGGTTTTATCCTCCTTCTTAACTGAGTTGACTATCTTTTCCTCAGTTTGGGCCTTTGTTATTCTGACTGCCTTCCCCACTTCCTTCTGCTTTAATTGATAGAGTTATCTGTCCTGCTCCTTCTGTGATTCCTTATACTTACTGAATGCTATCTTTTCTCCCTAACATTCCCCACCACCTCTTTTGAGAAACATAGTGGTTTTCTTCTTTATTTTGTTTTGTTTATTTGCTTGACACAAAGGCTTGTTGTCTCTGTGATAGCAGTTTTGATTTTTTGCCATTGTTTCTCCACCCCTCCTTCCTTCCCTTCTGCTAGTGCATTCCATAGGCACTCTCCCATTCTGCCAAAGTTGACCCTCTGAAAGTCCAGTACCCTTGCTTTTGTATGGCTTGACTCTATGGCTGTGTTTATTGTGAACCACACTGTCTAGTGGTTACTTGTTCCCAGATGGCTACCCACTTCTAAATCCGAGATCCTCTCTCCATCCCTGTTTGAGAGTACCAGATCAAAGACTGTTCCCTCCTGAGTGGGTGGGTTCCAACCAGGGGTGCCAGGTTTTTAAAAAGTTTGTGGGTGCTCAGACTCATAATAAAAGGCCGGGGGTCTGGGGGGCCGTCTAGGCCCCCAGAAGCTATAGGGTTTTTCATGCTTTCTGGTGCATTTTGGTGGTTATTTTGATACATTTTGGAATGAGTATGCTACCATCACAACTACTCCAATGTAGAGGATGCCAGGGTACCATTGGGGGTTATTTGATGCCTGAGCAGGTGCGAAGATCAATAACAGAGTGCCCGCCTGGAGGGATCTTTCATGCTCTCAGTTTTGCAAGCATGTCAGAGTACTGATGTTAGGTTGCAGATGCAGTGCCACCACTCAACAGTGTGCAAGTGAATCCTGAAGGGCTCTTAGATGCCTCCAGTTAAGGACCCATGGAAGAGTGCCTGGGCGGTGGGCTCTTTGATGCCCTCACATGCTTTAAGGATGCCCTTAGTGATGGTTACAGACAGTGCCACCACTCCACAGGGTGCAACAGTGCCTTGGAGGGTTTTTGATGCCTCCATGTGCTCCAAGAAGACATGGAAAAGTGCACTTCGTGGGCTGTTTGATGCCTCCAGGCTCAGCTATGTGCTGCAACTGCAAGAAGACATGGAGGAGTACCCTGGAGGACTCTTTGATGCCTCCAGGATGGTGCTGCAAGAAGACATGGAGGTTTCTTGTCTTTTTTCAGCACCTGGTAGATGCAAACTAAAATCTCAAAGGGCATCCTTTTAGCAGCTGGAGGCATCAAACAGCCCTCCAGCCGGGCACTCTTGCACCCTGTGGGGTGGCAATGTCTGCAACCTAAAATCACAAAGGACATCCTTAGAGCACCTGAGGGCATGAATGAGCCTTCCATGGCACTTTTCTATGTCTTCAAGCAGCACCTGGAGGCAACAAAAAGCCCTCTATCTAAGGCACTTTTGCACCATGTTCAGTGGTGGTGGTGTTGTACCCTATAATCGAAAAGGACATCCTTAGAGCACCAGGGCATCACAGAGCCCTTTATGGCACTATTCCCTGGCTTGGAGGGCTCTTTGATGCCTTCATGTGCTGCAAGAAGACATAGGAAAGTGCCCTGGGCCCTTTCATGCTCCCAGGTGCTCTAAGGAGGTCCTTTGTGATTTTAGGTTGCAGAAGTGCCACCACTCCACAGGGTGCAAGGGTGCCCTGGACTGGAGGGCTCACTGACACCTCCAGGTGCTGCAGAAGACATGGAAGAGTCTTGTCTTTTTCAGCATCGAGATGGAGCAAACTAAATCTCAAGGGCATCCTCTGAGCACCTGGAGACATCAAAGAGCCCTCCAGTGCACTCTTGCACCCTGTGGAGTGGTGGCACTGTCTGCAACCTAAAATCATAATAAACACCCTTAGAGCAACTGGGGGCATAAAAGGACCCTCCAGGGCACTCTTCTATGTCTTCTTGCAGAACTTGGAGGCATAAAAGAGCCCCAGTCAGACATTCTCCTATGTCTTCTTTCAGCACCTGGAGGTAACAAAAAGCCCTCTAGGGCACTCTTGCACCCTGTGAAGTGGTGGTGCTGTGCCCTAAAATCACAAGAACATCCTTAGAGCACCTGGGGGCATTGCAGAGCCCTCTCTGGCACTCTTCCCTGGGTGGAGGCTGTTTGACTAACTCTATGTGCTGCAAGAAGACACGAAGGAAGTGCCTGGAGGGCCTTTCATGCCTCCTGGTGTTCTAAGGATGTCCTTTGTGATTGCAGGTTGCAGACAGTGCCACCACTCCACAGGATGCAGAGTGCCCTGGAGGGCTCGTTGATGTCTCCAGGTGCTAAAGGACCAGTCCTTTGAGATTTTAGTTTGCCTCCATTCTGTGCTGAAAAAGACAAGGAACTTCCATGTCTTCTTGCAGCAGCTGGAGCCTGGAGGCATCAAACAGCCCTCAGAAACTCTTCCTTCCATGTCTACTTGCAGCATCTGGAGCATCAAAGAGCTATTCTGGGCACTCTTAAATGTCTTCTTGCAGAACCTGGAGGCATCAAAGAGCCCTCGAAGGGAAGAGTGCCATGGAGGGCTCTTTGATGCTCCCAGGTGCTCTAAGGATGAGTTTTGTGACTTTTGGGTACAGTGCCATGCCACCACTCCACAGGGTATAAGAATGCCCTGGAGGGCTCTTAGATGCATCCAGGTGCTGCAAGTAGACATAGAAGAGTGCCCTGGAGGGCCATTTCATGCCCCCAGGTGCTCTAAGCATGTCTTTTGTGATTTTAGGTTTCAGACAGTGTCACCACTCCACAGTGTGCAAGACTAAGAGTGCACTGGAGGGCTCTTTGATGCATGATCCAGGTGTTGTAAAAGGATGCTCTTTAAGATTTGAGTTTACCTCCACCAGGTGCTGCAGAAAGACAAGGAACTTCCATGTGTTCTTGCAGCACATGGAAGCAACAAAGGGCACTCCTGCACTCTGTGGAGTGGTGATGCTGTATCTTAAATCACAAGGGCAACCTGAGAGCACCTGGGGGTATCAAAGCCCTCCATGGCACTCTTCCATGAAGGTCTCTGATACCTCCAGGTGGTGCAAGAAGACATGGAAGAGTGCCCTGAATGGCTCTTTGATGCCACCAGGTGCTCAAAGGATTCACTTAGCACGCTATTTATTTTAAAGTTGATAACCGGAAAGGTACCATGATCAGAGCTCATTTCAGAAACGACCAGGGAAGGGAAGCATGTGTCAGTGTAATGGTATTACAATTTTTAGGACTAGCCAGGTCAGAAGCAGGAGTAATTGTAAGTTGCTAGAGACAGTTGCTGATGATTTTCAATAGTAAACATAACTGCAAATGCCATGAATGATTACACATTATTTAACCATATAGAAGGAGTTCTTACGAACTGTTGCTCTCCCAATAAACTCATCAGCTATTTTGTCCATGTCTAATGCATCAGTGTGTTCCTGATAAATGTGAAGCAGAGCAACACTATTTAAGCGTCTCTGTGACATTGTTGATCTAAAATATGTTTTCAGTCTCCTGAGTCCTGAGAAAGAACGCTCAGCCGTACAAGTTGATACTGGTACTGTCAGTAAGATCTGAATAAATTTTACAAACTCTGGCAGTAAATCACTAATGGCTTGTTTTTCTGTGATGACACAATCACATCTTGCAATGAATCAATAGTTTTCCCACTACCTTTTGCAATGTCAATGAACATGTCACGGTGTAGTTGCAGGCCCCTGCATCTAAGTCATTGCCATAAAAATTAGATATGGAATCTAATGGCCCTTGTCCTATCGCAAATTGTTCTGCATCTAACATAAGCTTCTGAGCTGGAGTCTGAAATCTATCTTTGACTGAAAGAACAACCTGATCAATCACTTGGAAAAATATTCTCCTGAAGTGGTCTTTTGGGGATGCATCAGTAACTGATTGAGAGCCATCATCTATACGACGAGGAACTTTGCGTTGACGCGGAAGAACTGGTTCATCTAACTGCAGTTCCTCAGCTCTTCCATCCACTGTACTCCAGAAGTTGTCAAACTGCCCTCTGTATTGTTGCATAGTGTCGAGAAGAGTTTGAATCATACAATTAGCTTTTAGAAATTGAAGAGAGGTTGCTTGAAGGGCTGTGTTTATGCTGTCACAGTGAGAGAAAATTTTTAAGAGAAGACTCAAGAAGAAAAATCCTTTAAATGATCGTAGCTGTGCCAAGAACCCTCCTGCTTTTGCTCCACACTCCCGAGTATTCTATGAGGACACACTGTCCAGAAATTCCAATAATGCTAAATAGTTTTCTAGAATCGAGTTTAAACTATTTGCCCTGACTGTCCACCTTGTTGGAGCAAATGGTCGTAAAGAGCCAGGCCTAGTGTCTTCCATACCGCTTTGTATGTTTTCAAAAAAAGTTAGCCGTTTTGGAGAGTCTCTAATGAATGTTATGAGTTCCCGTAACTGATTTAGTATGTCTCGACATTCTTGTATTTTGCTGATGCAGTCTTGTACTAAAGGTTCAAGGAATGTGCCAAACAATGTACTAAAAAGGGCCCTGGGCTCAACAGCATTTAGCCTAGCCTGCACTCCAGAGTGAATACCAGCCATAGTAGCAGCCCGTCATAACACTGACCCCGCATTTATTTATATCCAAGTCAAAAGCGTAACAAAACATCTTTAAGGATACTGAATAGTGTAGCAGCATCTACAGCTGGTGTTTCATGAAATCCTAAAATGCTTCTTCAATTCCGAAATCCTCACTGACAAATCGAAAACAAATTGAGACTTGCTCATGAACAGTAATGTCTGTCGTCTCATCCATCATTACAGCAAAATACTGAGCTGCTTTGATTTTGGAAACAATTGTGTTTTGCATCTTGTCCCATAATGTCCAGCATTTCATTCATTATGTCATGAGACAACCACCTGTAGCTAACCCTTAACAACCACTGCTGCAACTGTGGTCAATCAGTGGCTCGCACTTTTAGCACTTGCAAGTAATTTGAACTCTCATCTGTATGGCCCCTGATAGCAAGCCCCTGTCGGGCCAGTAATCTTAAAGTTGTCATCATTTTTAAAAGTGCAATCCTTGCATCTACTGCTCGCTGCCTACTGGCATGAGACATAATGCTGTACACATTTTGCTCGACATGTGTTTTCATTACAGCCTCACTGTGGCAGCCAATATTTTCATGAGATTCAAATCTTTCTATTGCCTTATGCCATGCACTATAACCAGTAACTGTGAATGCTTCATCAGCTTTTGTGGAAAATGTGAGCAGTTTTTTCTCTCTTGCCTCTTTACACACTGAACAGAAAGCCTTTTTGTCATTGGAATCATAAAGTAACCATTTGAACCGGTCAAGCCACCTTTCTTGAAAGGTTCTGCCTTTTTTCTCGGCGACTACTAATGATTCCTGTCTTGTTTTTCCTTTTACAGACAGAGTGCTGCTGCTACATGGCTCATAACATCGACCACGTCCACATCCCTAGCAATGTGAACTTGAGCAGCTGCTGTTTCCTCAGCTTCAGTCTCACAACTTGCTACATCACTTGTTGATGGTGCTGCTGTTTACTGCCTCACTCTGTTTAGCCCATTTTTTAATAAACTTGTCCATTTTAACTTACACTGTGTGTTTCTCTTGTGTTCATTCAGAATAGGTTACACTGTTAGTTGCTGGTCTGGACAGAATATGATTAAAACATTAAAGTCAGTGGAGGTCAGAATAGCACTAGACAATCAGTTCACAGCACTTTGTTTTGACACAAGGACCCTCTTAAATCCTAATAGTCTGATTTATTTTGTTTTTTATTGGTTTTGGATGGTCAGACACTGAAGGACTGTCCAGACAGGACAGTAGGAGGACTATAACAGTACTGACAGGCTAGGTTAGTCTCAGCTGCTCACCCTCTCACACAGACTTAAGCACCCAGACAGAGCACTGCCTATTCACTTGTTGGAGCCTTGCACTAAGGCACAGAAGACACCTCTGTGCAATCAGCACTCTGACTTTAATATTTTACTTGTATTTTTTCTTTCGGACGGTCAGACACTGGTACGGACTGGACAGGAGGACTGTGACAGTCTCAGGATAAGACTCAGCTGCTCACCCACTCACACAGACTTCGCAAGCACCCACAGACAGAGCACTGCCTATTCATTTGTTGGAGAGCCTTGCACTATAGGGCACAGAAGACACCTCTGTGCAATCAGCACTCTGACTTTAATATTTTACTTGTATTTTTTCTTTGGACGGTCAGACACTGGTACGGACTGGACAGGAGGACTGTGACAGTCTCAGGATAAGACTCAGCTGCTCACCCACTCATACAGACTTCGCAAGCACCCACAGACAGAGCACTGCCTATTCACTTGTTGGAGAGCCTAGCACTATAGGGCACAGAAGACACCTCTGTGCAATCAGCACTCTGACTTTAATATTTTACTTGTACGGCCAGCCGGGCATGACTAGACTGAAGTACTAGGCTGCATCCTGTCAGTCTCACAGTCAGCTAACTTTGCTGCAAATAAAAGACAACCCGCCAGCCTGCCTGAGCCTGGCCCTCTAGCCTGAACCCACTGCAAAATGTTTTGTAAAAACATGCTGTTTAGTTTACTAGTCTGTCCTGATTCCTCTCTCTCTCTCTCTCTGACTGACTGCTGGTGACTGCACTGCAGACTAGTGTTGCCAGAAAATTTGCTTTTGTTCTATTTCTGTCCTTAATCTTGCTTAGTTGCTTTGCTATCCCCTCCCCACCCAGCCAGAAACTCAGTGTCACAGACTACAGTCTGTGGTTGTGAACAATTACTGAAAACACTGTGTGTGTGTCTATATAGTTAACCTGCAGACTAGTTTTAATTTTTTTTTTTTTTTTTTTTTTTTTAAGTTTAAGGCGGTTCTGCCTGTCTGCAACAGCCAGGGCAGGTAGTTGGGGTACAGTACAGCACACCCTTGGTCCCTTAGCTAGCTCAGTTCTTGACCGATGACGACCAGTAGCGATTTCAGGAAAAAAACGATCCTCGCTCAGCTCACACAACACAGCAATTGATCCTCCTCACTGCGCGTGGTTGACTCACTCTGCTGACTCTCCCTCACTCCTCACATGTGATATGCAGGCTGGCAGCTCTCAGTTGAAGCTGCTCTCTACCTGCATCACATGACTGTCTCCTTGACAAGTCATGTCTCTATAGTCTTCTATCCAGGCGATTGGAGGAGCGCTGGGAGCCAGCCAGTTGCAGCGAGCGAGTACAAGGCGGCGGCGCACAGCACGCAGGTTCGGGTGTCAACTTAGTGAAGCAACTCAAGCAACAAGTCTTGTAGACTGTAGTGTATAGCACTAGCTAGCAGGCTAGTAGCAGCAGGTGCCAGGTGGTGATTTATCTCCAGAGTCCAGACTCCTACCTACCTCGTAAAGTTTCTTTAGGACTCCCCCCCAACCCAGGCTCCCCAAGAGCCCCCATTAAATATAAAAATAATGCCCTAAATTAAAGGAACAAAACATTCAGGATTCGGAATCAGGAGAGGAGATAAGAGAAGAGAGAACTGTTATAAAATGAAATTGGAAGGAACAACATGCTGCTCCTAACTCTCTCTCTCTCTTGTTCTCTGAGTCTCGCTCTCTGATTGTGACACACAAGCAACTATCGCAGTCCGCAGAGCTCCCAAATCAGCCAGGGTGGACGGGAGTCGGACCCATACCTCTCACATGCGGATGCTGGCTGCTCCGTCCTAACTCTCTCTCTCTCGCTTCGCTAGTCTCTGTGACAGTGACAGTGTGACACACAGCAACCACCGCGTCCGCAGAGCTCCCAAATTGGCCAGGGCGGGACCCATACCTGAGACCTTACAGAGTGTGTGTGTGTGAGATGCACTGTTGCAGTCATGACTCAGGTCGGAGGAGTGATTCACATCATGATCATTCCGGGTGTCCAGTGTATGTCGTCACACCCAGTCGAGCTATCTGCCCGAGGAAGAGGGGTCCGAGGTACGAAATTTCTGGAAGCGCAAAGAGGTCTAGCGAGGAGAGGAAGACATAGGTCAGAACGGGCAAAGGCAGCAGCACTATGATTTGCAGGTGATGAGGTCGGCAGAACATGTTCTGGACTGAGCCGATGCAGTAACCTTGCGGGAGTGGTAAGGTGCCACTGTTAAGGCTGCTGATTGCTACTGAATGGGAGTGGGCACTTGCTACCCTAGGGCTTGGATCTAAAGAGCAAGGCTATGCTGCTAAAAGGGTGGTGGGCCAGGTACTGTTCCGGGATAGGATAATCCAGTGACCACCAGCACCAGTCAACGATATTTTAACGCCACCCCACCCATGCCCTCCCGGACCACACTTCCCCAATTCCGGTGGGGTACCGTGCAGTCCGTACAGATGTCTGCCATATGGCCTGAAGGTCAGAGTCGGGCTGCTGCTCTTCCCCAGGACGGCTCCGACGGATCCCAAGTTCTGCTGGGCGGCAGTGTGTTGTCAGATCCAGGGTGGACCAGGCACTGCTAGCAATCTGCTTGCTTTGGGTGACTCTCCAGCGGCACGTCCCGCGGATACCTATTGTGCTTTTGTTTGTGACAGTGGCTCTACACGTCTCATCGTGTGCAGCAACTCAGCAGCATTATACTGTTTTGTATCTTATGACTCAGCGACTCGACTCAGCTGCGGTTGTTTGTGCCAGTGCCAGGTTGCCGCTACGGGGGTCGATTTACGAAAGTTGAAACTTGAAGGGACGGTCGCTCGTCGGTCACTCACGTGGCTCATGCTCACGGAGTATCCTTCAGGCAAGCAGGCACAGTAAGTGGGGAAATGAAAAGGCAAGGACGCAAGGTGGAGGACAAAGAATTTTGGGGTGCTCATATAAACTTTGTGGGTGCTCAAGCACCCGAGCACCCATGCTGTCAGCGCCCCTGGTTCCAACACTAGCTGCCTGAGGCATGCCCCTGTAGGGCATCGAAAATGACTTTGCTCTTGGATGTGGCTGCAGCAAATGTGCTCCAGTTAATATCTGGCGTATTCAGGGCCCCATCAATAATATATCCCCTTTTCCTGCCATTCTAAGGATGCCTCACATCATTTCCTTGTCCATTTCCTCCCCCTGAGATGGAGGTCTGTATACAACCCCTATGCGGATTGTGGTGCCATTTTCTGTCTCCAAGGTGACTCACAGTGCCTCCTCTCCTCCTGTTTACCCATTAGTTCCATTGCTTTGATCCCTTTCCTTATGTAGAGAGCGACTCCTCCTCCTCTTTTACCCTCCCTGTCCCTGCTGTAGATTGTGTACCCTGGTATGTTGACATCCCAGTCATGGTTCTCGGCGTACCAGGTTTCTGTGGCTGCCACGATATCCAGGCATCCCTCTTCCATCAAGGCCACTAGTTCAGGAAGCTTGTTGCCCAGACTACGGGCATTGGTACTCATCACTCTCCATTTTTTTTTTTTTAATGACCTTACCCCTTTTAGCCCCATTCCTGTATTTACTGGCTTTTTCTCCAATTTTTGTTTATTTATAAAATTTTGTTAACTGGGTAAGCCCACTGGGCCCCGAAGGCCCCTTTTTCAGGGGTGACTGGAATTAGTTACAAAAAACAGTGCAAATACATAAAAGTGAAACAGTGCAGGACACAGTGTACAATAATACAAAGACACTATACAATTAGACAGTTTTCACTGGGCAGAGCAGTTATTTACAGCACAGTTACACAATTCAACAGTGGTAGCTGGCAGGTTTAGGACATTGGATTTTTTTATATTTTTTGGTGACCAAGCCACGAAGGGAGAGTAGGCTAGCCTTCAGGGCAGGAGCAGGGGCTGGTTTAGGAGGTGTGCCTGCAGACCTTTCCGGAATGTGGCCAGGGAAGGGGCTTCCTGAAGGTGTCTTGGGAGTTTGTTCCATTGCGCAGGGGCGATATGGGCAAAGGATTTACTGCCAGCTGCGGAGCTGGCCTTGGACAGGTCCAGAAGTTTTTTTGCCAGTGGTCCTGAGTAGTCAGCTGGGTTGCTTTGGGGCAAGTAGCCCAGTTAGCCCTGCAGGAGGGTCAACATCGAAAAGCTTATATGTCCAGCTTAACAGGGGGTACTGGAGCCTATGGTTCAGGGGGGCCAGTTGAGGGAGATGAGGGAATCACAATGGTGGGTCCTTGGGTGAGCATTCATGGCGAAACGTGCAGTTTTATGGTACAAGGTTTGTAGTCTAGCATGGTCAGGTTTTGCTATGCCCAATAGTGTTGGGGCAGCATAGGTAAGTGTTGGGAGGATGATACTCCATTCAATAGCCAGTCTAGTCTCAGGTAGTATGTTCGCGCTTAGTCGATGGAGCAAGCCATATTTTTGGTGGATGTTTTTTGTTACTAGGGACACATGAGGCTTCCAGTATAAGGCACAGGAATCTGAAGGATTGAACCACCTCGAATGTGGAGCCAGATGTGGTAACAAGTGTGAGGAGGTGGGCCCGGGAAGGGCCCAGGGAATTCGGACCAAACAGGTCGCTTTGGTCTTGGTAGGGTTAAGGACCAGATGGTTTTCAATTAGCCAGGCTTCAGCCTTGGCGAAGTCTGACTGAAGCAAAGGCCCTAGGTCGTCCAAGTGCTGCGCAGTTCTATAGAGAACGGCATCATCAGCGTACTGCACCACAGTGGCCATGCAGCTAGTTGACAAACAGGGAGAAAAATAGTGGTCCCAAAATCAAACCTTGTGGAACCCCCACATTTAGAGGAAGTGACCCAGAGACTGCACCTCTCCACTTAACCTGTTGGGAGCAGCCAGACAGATAGTTGTGGAACCAGTTCAGAGAGTGTTGGTCAAGTCTGAAGTTGCACAATTTTGTTAGCAGGAGGGAGTGGTCTACCAGGTCAAAGGCCTTGGTTAGGTCAATGAAGACTGCACCTGTGGGTGTGCCCTTGTCCAAGGCAGCTAGGATGTCAGTGGTGAACTTGGTAAGAGCGGTGTCAGTCCCATGCTTTTGCTGGAACCCATGCTGGGAGGGGTCCAGGAGTCAGTTAACTTATAGGTAGTCCCTTTGTTGGCAGTAAATGAGCAGCTCCTGGATCTTAGCAAGTGGGCAATGGATAGAGATGGGTCTGTAGTAACCTACTGTAGCCCTGGCTCCACCCTTGTGGATTGGGACCATGTAGGTCTGCTTCCATATTTTGGGGACTACTCCCTTCTGCAGTGATTGGTTTATAAGCAGGGTGACAGGTAAGGCTATGGTAGGGGCAGCTGCCTTGAGCAGCCGTGGGTCCAGGCCATCTGGTACCAGAGAGCCGGAGAGTTTGAAGGATAGTAGGAGGGACAGCACTTCTTTGATGTGCACTGTCCGAAGGTGGAAGTGAGGAGTAGATGGATCCAGAGATTCCGTGACCAAGGGGGCCCTGAGTGTGGTGCGGAGGGTTGCTCCTGTAAGAGACCGGGTCGGTAAAGAAGCTGTTGAGGGCCGCAGCTGCCTCACCTACATCAGTTAAGGTTTGTCCATTGTAGGTTAAATTGCCCAGCTGGGATTTATTTGGGCCTTTTATCATGGAATTGATGCTAGACCAGAAGGACTTAGGGTCTGTTAAGGTTTGCCACTGGAGGGTTTTGAGGTAGTCCCTTTTAGCTGCTTTTGAGGCTTTCTGACACTGGTTCCTCCAGGACCTGTATTCAGCTAGGTCTACTGGACTGGCAGAGCACCTGGCCTTTTTCCCAGGTCTTGTCCCTGCACTTCATTTGGGATTTCAGCTCGCGTGAGATCCATCTGCGGCACTAGCCTTTTGTGCATCTTTTCCTTACCGGGGAGTGGAGAATGGCCACAGAAGAAAATATAAATTGGAGGAACTGGGCGGCATTCTCAATACTGTCAAGCAGTGTCATTGGCATCCAGTCAACATTTCTCAAGCAGCTCTGGAAGGCCTCAGCAGAGAAGCTGGAGAAGTCCCTAGCTACTATGAGCCTGGGGGGTATCCTGGGCGGTCGGTTTTTCCAAATGCAAAAGGTGGGGGAATGGTCACTCAGGGCATCAGACATCATGCCAGCCACTTGGATATTTGCCGGGTTTGAGGTTAAGATCCAATCAAGGGTGGAGTGGTTCCCTGTTTTTAGGTTTTGCCTGGTGACCTCCGTAATGACCTGGGTCAAATTTGCATCAAGGAGCGAGGCCTTGTGAACTTGCTCAGTGGCAGGTTCCCACCTAAGGTTGAAATCCCCTAGGACCAGCAGCTCACCCAGAGTGGTCCCTGCCAGGGAGCGTGTTAAGTTCTGAAGTGCTGAGTTGCCACTGCTAGGAGGGTTGTATATACAGCCTATAGTTAGGTATTTTGCATGGCCCAGGACAATTTTGATAAAGAGTGATTCGAGCTCTGCGGAACATGGCAGGTGGGTAGTAGCCAGGGAGGCGTTCACATAAATTAGGACACCCCCTCCTCCCCCCCCCCGTCTGTCCTTTCGGAAGGTGACATAGTTGGCAAGTGCCACTTCATGAGGGAGTATGTGAGGCTTCAGCCAGGATTCCGAGATGGCAAGAACATCTGGCCTGTACATTTCCATCCAAGCTTGAACCTCGTGCATCTTGGGTCGCAGACTGCAGATGTTCATGTGTGCGACTCTCAGGCCTTTGGTATGGCGCCATATTGGGTCACCTGGGGACCCCAGGGTTGAGTTGGGTAGTGGAGGTCCAGGATTAGGTTGGATGTCTCCTGATCGCAGTATCAATGTTAGCACACTAAGGCTGAGGACTCCCTGCCGGGTGAGGGGTGATAGTTTTGCTCGATTATCTGTCAACTCTGAGAAGATGAGGTAGCAAGTTCCCTTACGAGCAAGACCATGCATCAGGATCAGGTTGGCCATATTTGGAGATGTGGGGCAGACTGTAAGGTGCAGGAGGTGCTGGTCTTGTGCACCCCTGAGTGAGTTGGGGTCATGACAGGTGCCCATTTTTAAGTCTACCCACAGTGTTGCGGAGATATACAGGATGATCAGGACAGGTCATCTATATGGAGCTATATTTGGGGTATACCATGGGCACCAGAGGTCCCACTAATGTGGCTGAGCTGTATTCTATGAGGGGCATGGTGCTCAGGGACTTTGGTCCTGTGGTAGTGACAACTGGAGGCAGAAATTGAGGGCTTCCTGGAGTTCCTGCCCTCAGGTAGTGAGAAGCCCCAATACCGTTCCTTTGAATGCGAGGGGAAATAGGCTTGGGGCAATTAGACTGTGTTACTTTAAATAAGTGAGGCTATTGCTCTCTTTGCTAGTGTCAGCCCATGATGTGTTATCCAGAAGTTCATACCCCAAGAGGCTTGTGGGATCTCTTACCCCCACTTTTGTCTCTGTGGCTGGCTACTTTGGACCAGAGACCCGGTATGTGTTGGCAGAGCTCGCTTAGCAACTGAAGCTCGTGAGTTAATAAGAAGAGGGTGTTGTACAGCACTCAAGTGGATGCAAGGAGCAGGACAGGCAGACTGATGAGGGGGATCTCTGGTGGCAGTAACTGATGAGTTGCTAATGGGGAAGTGAGCTGATGGGCTCACACGCATGCGTGACACCCACTATATAAGTCTGTGACTAACAAGGGTGGTGGTGGGGCAGCCTACGCAGAGCATCAGCGGGGTTCTTCTAGACCAAGCCACGTGGCATCTCATCTACCGTTTGTCTGTACCTGGTGTTGTGGGAAGGAGGGCTTTCCACCACCGGCCCTCGCGACCGTCCACCTGGCGGGGGGGGGGGCTTCATCCATGGAATGAGGATGCTGTGCAGAAGCAGAAAGAAAGAAGCAGGTTAAATAAGGTAAGAGACTTTTGTTTGCAGTCAGAGGGGAAGGGGTGAGCAGAAGAGGAAGGGCTGGGGGAGTTTTATTTATTTTTTTTATAGCTGCTCTGATATTAGCTCTGATGATACTAGCTCCAAGTTTCAGCTGCTCTGATTTTTTTTTTTTTTTTAAACTAAGCTCAGAGTTTCAGCTGCTCCATGCGCTTGAAAATACTGGGACTGCTGAGGCACTTAGTTAAGGTACCTTGTGGCACAAGCTTAAGCACTGATTCAGTTAAGGGACATTGCAGAGGCTCTCAATTAAGGTACCTTGTGGGACGAGCTTAAACCCTGACCTGCTAAGGGGAGTACAGAGAATAAACGCTGGATGCCAGAAAATAGGTGCATAAATTAATTAAAGCATAAGTTGAACACCCTGCAAACAATGTAGCTTAAAACATCTGCTGCGGGATAGAGTTAGAGCACCTAGCAGGCAAGCCTTGTCACAGACCTGTTGGAGAGTTTAAAAATAGATATTTAACTGGAACTGCTTACTTTAACATATTAAAGCACCTTAAAGGATAACCAGTACTCAGTATTTCAGCAGCCCAAGTCACTTAACAGGAGACCATCTCCACTCGTATGCAGATAGAAATTCAGCTCATAATTGAATTAAAAATGGCACCAAAATGACAAGAGTCCTCTAGACAAGCCGCGTGGTGTCTCGTCTGCATTTTGTCTGTACCTAGTGTTGTAGGAGAGAGGGACGGCTCTCCACCACTGGCCCTTGCGACCGTCCACTCGGCGGGGTGCTACATCCGTGGAATGAGGATGCTGGTGTTGTGGGAAGGAGGGCTCTCAACTACTGGCCCTAGCGACCATCCACCTGGCGGGGGGGGGGCTCAGTCCGTGGAATGAGGATGTTGGTGGTGTGGGAGTGAGGGCTCTCCACTGCTGGCCCTCGTGACTGTCCACCCACTGGGGGAAGGGCTCCGTCCATGGAATGAGGATGCTGGTGTTGTGGGAGGGACGGCTTTCTACCACTTGCCCTCAGAACCATTCACCCAGTGGGGGGTGCTCCGTCCGTGGAATGAGGATGCTGGTGTTGTGGGAGGGACAGCTCTCCACCACTGGCCCTCGTGACCATCCACCCAGCGGGGGCTCTGTCCGTGGAATGAGGATGCTGGTGTTGTGGGAGGGAGAGCTCTCCACCATTGGCCCTTGCAACAGTCCACCTGGGGGGGGGGCCCCGTCCATGGAATGTGGATGCTGGTGTTGTGGGAGGGAAGGCTCTCCACCCAGGAGGGGGCTCTGTCTGTGGAATGAAGATGTTGATCTGCCACCTACTGACCTCTCTACCTTGGTGTTAACCTCGCTAACTACCCTATTTTGTGGGGGGAGGCTGGGAATTCCCTGCTCCTTTTCAGTGCCTCCCTCTTGACTAGTTTAAAAGCGTGCCAATGAAGCATTTAAACCTATCACCTAAGATCCTGGTCCCCCTTCCGGACAGATGCAGACCATCATGCCAGTATAAGCCTGTATCCCTCCAGGTGGAACTCCAGTTCCCAATGAAGCAAAAACCCTGTGCTCTGCAACAGTTTTCCAACCATTCACTGAATCCCAGGGAGCAGAGTACCCTAGCCTCACCCATGCCATAGACAGACAGCACCTCTGGAAAGGTTACCGTGCATGCTACTTGTCTAAGGCCCCTCTCCCAACTCCACAAACTCCTCCTGCACAGCTCTGTCCCATTCCCAGCTATGTAAATTGTCCCTAGGTGGACAATGACATCCAGCTCCCTCTCCCGTGCAGCTGTTTCCGCAATCCTGAGGCTTCGCTTCCTGTCCCTCCATGCCATGGTGCCAGGCAGGTACCTTACCTTCCTCTCCCCTCCCTTCCCCAGTTCTACCCCCCTAACAATAGAGTACCCCACCAGAAGTTGTTTCCTTCACCAGCGGGATCCCATGCCACCCTCCTGTGGGTCTCCTCTGTGGAGGTTCCCAGCATCCTCCTTGGTCTTCACTACGGAGACTTCTCTGCAGAGACCTTACTTCTTATACAGTAGTCACTGAATTCAGGAGTAAGATGGGTCTTCAATTGGTGACTGCATCTTCACCATGGGATTGGTGCAGGTGAGTGAGGGTGTGTGGGCCTAGAGGGGGTGGTGCGTGCACAGTGGGAGCTCGGTTGGGGGAGTGGGTGCAGGTAGGATCAACGTTGGCCTTTTTTTTTTTTTTTACACAGTTAAAAAAAATTAAGACACTGAGGGACCCTTTTTTTATTTACAGTAATTTACGAACATGTTGCGGTGGGGGCACTGAACACCAATGAGAAAGCGCCTTGTAATTAACTTTAAGATATGGGCGATATGTTGGGGAGGAATGCACATAACTATCAATAATTAAAAAAAATATATATATGATAGCTGAGACTGTTGGGGATGGGGGGGGGGTGGAGGGCCACTACACACCACGGCTGTTAAATGAAAATTAATTGGGACCAGGATCATGACTGGAGGGTGGTGGTGGGTGCCACTGGGCACCAGAGAAAATAAGCTCTACTGAGACCAGAATCCTTTACTGTGATAAATCCTTTTTTGCCAGCATTTTCCATTCTGGCGATAAACAATTTATTGTCATGGAAAAGGATTTCGGACTTAGATTTTTTTCTAGTCCTTTTCTGCGAGATGGATTCTTTTTCCACGAATTCTTTGCTGTGGTTGCAGAAAAGGATTCTATCTCATGAAAAAGGATTTCAGACTTCGTTTGTTTAAAAAGAAATCCTTTTTCATGAGAAGATTCTTTTTTTGTGAATCTTTTCTCGTTCTCACAAAAAAGGAACTGGCTCACTATAGGGGCCCCAAATGCCCCCTACAATATGAGGAGATGGAGGCCTTTTAATCAGGAGCATGACAAGCCCACACCTGCATCCAGTGTAAAATACAGCACTAGGGGGCAGAGGCCCTCCGATGGAGAAGTTCAAGTAATAAGTAACAGGATTAGTCCAGACACTGGAAAACATAAAAATGTCCAACAGGATCATTGAAAGGAGAATCCAAATCTTTGCAGGGGGAAGAAGCACCCCCAGTACTATGTGGGATGAAAGAAGTCAGTAAAAGTTTCTCGGGGATAGCCAAACATGGTCTCCCCAAGGTCAGCAACTGTATTCCACCATGGTAGGAAAGCAGTCCTGTACATAAATCAGACAGGCAATCAACTGCCAGTGCCTGGCTCAGTACACAAGATCTGGTCATGTTCAATTGAGATCTGGGTGCATCACATTCAAGTCCAAGCATAACAATAGCAAAGGCCCACTAGCCGTATCGCAGCCACATGGCATTGTTGGTGTCCCTCCCTCTGGTGGCTTCCCCTCTTCACCAGCCCAGCTCCCACACCTGGCACCCTTCCCTTCAGCTGAAACAAAGGAAATGGATGCTCCAGCCCTCTCCACAGAGTCTCAGCTCATGGACTTTCCACAGAAAATAAGTCAAGCACTGAAGTAGGCCTCACATTCCTATCAGGCAGACAGCCCCCCCGACAACGCCAGGCGAAGGCGGCAGTCCCCCCAGAGGGACAAAATCAAGTAGGGCATAAAGAGGCTGGAAGAGAGTGATCCACTTCCAGGCAGCCCCCAAACCACTCAGCAATCACCCAGTTTCCAGAGAACAGCCCTGGGTAAGACCCCTCCAGTATATGCCTGCAGAAGCCCACAGTGAGAATTTGGCAAAATGTGACATTAGAGAGCAAGCAGAGAAGGTGAGCAAGTAAGGCTGGACATTTTGCTACAAAGAAGCTCCAGTGGGTGGTGCAACATGCCAGGAGTAGGGCCAAGGCTGGCCCATCTGAGGAGATACAGTTTAAGGGACAGGGTTAAATAATGGGGGCAAAATGCCAGCTCAGAAGGAGAGGGGCTTAGCAAGTCAGCCCAAGGTATGCTCTGCAGTGTTCAGCAAAACTGGGGCTCAGAACATCAGTCTTGTGTAGACAAGCCTGGTGTCACAGCACAATCTGCATGAAGGCATTAAATGATCTGTTACATGGTGTTAACAGATTGCTTATGTCTAGCTTCCATCTTCTTCCAGGCTTGTCTAGCGAACTTCAAAGCAAAAGTTGATGGTAGGGGCTTCCCCCTCACTGGCTCCACTGGCAGGGCTCATACCCAAAGAATAGGTGACCAGTCCCTCTGGGATGTGGACTACTCGTTTGACTGGGTATGGGTTGCAAAACTTGATTCCCCTCGCTTTCAGGACTTTGATCAGTGATGCACAGGCCCTCCTCTTAAGCTGTAATGAAGTGGAGTAGTCATTATCAAAATAAATCTCAATGTCCTGATATGGGCCCGCCAGGCTTTAAGAAGAATGTACTTTTGTCCGTATACCAATGAAAGTCTGCCACTATGGACTGGGGCCAAGCATCTGGCCCCAGTGTGTGGTGGGCCTACTCTATTTTGAGGGTTCGATCCTGGAGCCTGTGCAATGCAGTACGGAGGAGATTCGAGAAAAACTGCCCCATTTGGTCCCTCCACTTAGTCATCTCATACAGGTGCAGGTTATTTTGCCTATTGCAACTCTGAATCCTCCAATTTTTCTTCGATTTGCTGAAAGGTGGAGTGTAACTGCAGAATGGCAGCTTCATTGGTATCCACCATTTATCTGCAGCAGAGAGGCATCTCATGTTCCTCTGCACACATTTTTCAAGTTTAGTCACGAGTGTGAAGGGCTGAGGTGGAATTTTGGACCTCCGGTTGGAAATCCTGAAGGTCTATGATTAAAGGATCCAGCTTTGAATTTAGCTGCTCCATCAGAGATCTAGTCTGCTTCTTTCTACTAGCTGTTTACTGGTGCCTAGAGCAGGATGACACCACTAAGCCCAGCAAGACTTCACTGTCTGAACCATTTGCTTCCAATCCGACACCATCTGCACCCCCCCCCAGAGTCAGAGTTTTGGCCTCCCTTCACCACCATCAGGTCTAGTGTAAAGCATCCTCTATAATAATCTGGTTTCTCAAGGTTTAAAATGATTAAATGCGAGGGACTGTTCCGGGGTGGCCACTTAGAGGATTTTCAAGGAGCCATCTTGACAGTGATGTCACTTGAAGTTCAGGGTTTTACATTCTTTTTATTTCTGTTTTTATTATCCAGCTAATACCCCATTTACCCTGCACCAGCAGCTCAATCACCCAGCCTTCAACCCCTGTAGCCACATGGCATACCTACCATGGTGAGTTCGCCTGGGGTGAAGGACAGGCCACTCCCGAATGATGACCGAATCTGCAATCAGTAGTGAAGCCTGGTCGGTGGGATTCGAGTCTGCAGTTACAGGATTCATCCTGCTCCCAGTCAGCATTTTTCCCTGTATTCTCCCCAAGAATGCCGACCTCTCACAAGTGATAACTTGCCTAATTTGAGTCAGCCTATTGCATATTCAATTAATATGAAATCAATTTACTTGTTATAGCTTTTCAAACTTCTATTTGTATAAAGGTTTAATTGTTTCTTTTTGATTTCAATTGCTGGCTGCACATGGTTATTGTGATATTGTCAGCACTGTAAAAGCTGCTCTCTGATTTGTTCAGTATTCCACTGTGATGTACCCAGCTTTGCTAGGTATATACTTCTGTTGATTTAACTATGTTATGGTACTCCCAATTCTACTGTGTAATTCCACCACTCCACTTCTCCTGGTAGCACCTGGAAATGAGCATCACCTCAGCATGCCTCTAGGGGTTACCACTTTCTAAATAAATTTTGAGACATAACCCAATGTGCAAGATATCATATCTTGTAAAGAGGGTCTAAAAATCAGATTTATTCTGTGGTTTCTCTTTACACCTATCATATAAACATGAATTTAGTGGGCTGCAGTGTTTCCCCCCTCCTTAAGATAAGGGACTTTCTACTGTGACTTCTAGGACATCCATATTGGAGAACAACATGATGACATTGCTTAATAAAGTTTTGTCAACGCACCACACATATTTCAAGTTGCTATGCAATTCAAATCACATGTCCTTAGGTAATTATTACTCTAAATTTAAAAGTGAATTTTACTGCTGTTACAGCTAGCTGACTTTTTAAAACTATGATAGCATTGTGGCTCTGCCATTTGGAAAACACTCAATTACACAAGTGCAATTTGTAATCCATTGGGCTGCACACACAGGAAATACTTTAAGTCTGGCCTTCAAGGAATTCCACAAAATGTGATTGGAAAAGTACTGTTGTAACCAAGATATTTCTTCACTTCTTTCACAGTAAAATTTTACAATCACATCTCTCACACTTTAGTATTTATTAGGGACTGCTTACAATAAATGATGTTACTGTGACAGGGAGCTCCTGCCACTCTTGAGGATCAACCTTTTCTTAAATCTGTTGCAACAGTTCTTCTGTTTCTTAGCCTAATCTATTCTTTACAATTTCTAGTCCATAAGGTTGGCCACCTATGGGCACCCCCTCCCCTTTCTTGACTATGCTACAGTGTCCTCTTTAAATTTCCCGCTTCCCTCTCAGGTCCTCAGCGAGGTTACTGTGGTGACCTCCGAGCTGATGTAAAACAACAGGCTGTATTCCTCACTGTTAGATTTAGTATGCAATGGCACTATGTCATAAAATAAATTTATGTATATTCCTTATGTGTATGAAGCCTGTAAATGTTGAAAATACCATGGCACTAGGTGTTTTTGATAAAGGTAAAAAATTACAAGGGGACTGTATGGTAACATTTAAGTTAGTTGTGGTATTTAAAATGCATGTAAATTACTGTAAACTGAACAAGTCTAAAATTCCATGTTCATTTGCATATAACCCATGATGCTTTGCATTATGGAAGTATGTATGATGTTATGTTTCTTTGAAACTTGGCTTATTGTCAATGCCCTTCAGGGTAACCCTTGTTTCAGTGATTCTGCACTGAGGTTCTTTGTCTTTAGCTAGTTTTTTTAATTTTTTTATTTGAGCCCCCAACCCCCTAGCAAACAAGGCCCGTACAGGGGAGGCTGAATCTCAACTGATAAGCTAGATTAGAGATCAGTAGGTGCTGGCTACGTGCAGAGGAAGGACATACAGTGTTGGCTGCTGCAAACTGATGTACTGAAGAAGGGAATATGACACTGCTGAAGGTTATCTCCTATATTTTGAATAAACATCACACAGAGATTGTGTGTTGAACCTGAAGTTCGGTGTCTGGTCCATCTGTTATCCCATAACCCCTCGACAGCTACTACAGAATCTAGGATAGGGATTTAGAGTTTGTTTTACTATTCGTTATACAGTACCTGTCACGTCACAAATGAACAACTCATGGCTATAAAACCATGATGCCCATGTGTTCATTACAATTTTCTTAATTCAGTAATCTGATCATTAAATTATTTACTCTTCATTAAATCAATAATACTGCATATGTTACAAAACATGGAAGGCATTTGTGATACCAGCAATATGGGTTTGGGAATGAGACAGTCGCTGTAGGGATGATTGGGTGTCACAGGGGATGCTCTTCTCTCGGGAAAGAGGACAAATGACTATCACACAATTACCATCTGGGTTAGAACAGGTGGTATTGCAGGTCAGAGTGGTTGGGAGGCAGAGGTTCCATGTTAAAATAGCGATTATAAAATCGTGACTTCAATATTAGCATCTTTTTTTTTCAGCGACCCCAATATTAGCGCTCTTCAACTTTAGCGCCTCACATAATTAGCTACCCTGTAAAAACAGGACTTTGTATAGAATGGTATCAGATGTTACTTTCTAATTTTATTGATGTTTAATGCTGGTAGCTCTTGGTTAGCTCTTTGCAGGTCTTCATTGCATGTCACTTCCTGTTTTACTTTACCACAATGCAGTAGCATAACATTTAAAGATACCTGCTACCACATTAACCTGTTACTATGTCAGAATGGAGGTCGACATGGACACGGAGTTTGTCTTAAGCCAGAAGGGGAAGCCACTGGCATTTTCTGGCTTTCTGTATCGCCGAGACAAAGAAAAAGGAGGCAAGGTGTACTGGCGCAGTGTGGATGCCCACCGATTTGACTGCCTTGTTCACATCCACACAACTGATGGCAAGGTAACTGCACAAATAAAAGAGCACACTCATGTTGTTGATGCTGGAGGAGTTGGCGTTAGAAAAGTTATGGCAAGTGTTAGAGAGCGCACAAAAGGTGGCGTTGAGAGCACCTCACAGGTTGTGGTGCAATGCACATCTACTGCACCTCAAATCAGTCACTGGCCACTTGCCAGATGTACAGTTAATCAAAAGAACTGTGCAAAGAACATGCCAGGTGGAACATGTCCCGCTACATCTAGCACAGTACAGGACTTGGTGATTCCTCCAGAATTTACAGTCACCGATGCTGGTGAAAAGTTCCTGTTTGATAATGGGAAGGAGCAGGACAGGATTCTAATGTTTGCAACCAATGCTAGTTTAAGATTTCTTAGTGAGTGCACTGACTGGATGTTGGACAGATCATTCAAGTCCTGTCCCACTATATTTGACCAACTGTACACCATACATGTTGTTAAGTCTGGAACTACGGTAACTGTGGTGTTTGTGTTAATGTGCTCACATAAAACTGCCACCTATGAGAGGGTATATGCCCAATTTAAGTCCTTGTTCCCCAATATAGCACTGCATAGTGCAATTCTAGACTTTGAGAAGTCTGCATGGAAAGCTTTCACCAATGCTTTTCCATCTGCAGACTTGCATGGGTACTTTTTCCATTTTGCTCAGTGTATTTGGAAAAAGATTCAAAAGCTGCCAGATGTCCATCTGACCCCGCTTTTGCCCTCCACATTCTTTTATTTATTTATTTTTTTTATTTATTCAGAGTTTGGAAAATACCTTTGAATGCTTCTATCCCTTGCTTTTGTACCGCCAGATGATATAGCTAATGCATTTTATGATATGCGGGAGTTTGATTTTTTTCAAGCAGCATGAAGATCTACTTGTGCCCTTAGTCTACTTTGAAACGACTTGGGTAGGAAGGCAATGGGGGTGTTCTGGAAGCAGGAGGGCTGCATTCCTCCCTCATCAATGGAATTGTCACAGTGCTACAATGCTGGGAATTGCAAGAACTAAAATGCTGTAGTGGGCTGGCACAGGGGATTCAATTTTCGATTAGGTGCATATCATCCTAGCCTGTGGAACCTGATTCAGTCTCTTAAGGAGGAACAAAGACTAACAGAGATTAGAATGGAGCAAATTGTGTCGGGAGCATATGCTTGAACTGGAAAAAAAATACGAGGACAGTAATGCTCGCATTGCAGCAATTGTGGCTTCTTATGGGATAAGAAGCTTGTTTATAATTTTCAATTTTAGGTGTGACTTCACCTGAGAGCACCTCACAAAACTAATCTGATTTGGCTTTTTTTTTTTGGATTTGGCTGTTTTTTTTATTTAATCTTTAATAAAGCATAATTAGGCTGATTGGCTTCAGTTTTTTTTATTTTGGTCTCTTTTGGGTCGCTATTTTGACATGCCCTCCTGCGTCCAGAAATCCATTGCCTGTACTCCTTCATGAATCCGTTTCGGCTCTTATCTGACAGAAGTTCGTTTCGGCGACTTTACGTTATGGAGAGAAAGACAAGAGCTTTTTCGAGTTAATTTCGGCTTTGTAACACTGGTCGCTATTTTGTGCATGCTAGCTCACTGTCATTCGCCATTTCTGAACAATCGCTAAAATGAGCTAGTCGCTAATATTGCAGTAGCTGAAAAGAAGTCACGATAATGCCGTCATGATTATGTAGTCGCCATTTTAATGGGTAACCGGTGGCAGACTGTGTCTGGGTCTGTGCTCCGGAATGCACCTGTGTGTACATGCGTGCTCCACAGCTCCTGCCGCCACCATCCTGGGGTGAGAAAGAACAAGGCCAAAAAGTTGCTAAGGCCCCGGATGATGCAAACAGTGCTCTTGGTCACTGTACCATCCACCGCCCACTTGGATAGCACCAGTGTAGTACTTCCTTGGTGTTTGGGGGACCTAGAGGATCCCACCATGAAGGGCAACTTGAAGGGGCAAATTCTCTGGGTTTGGCTGAGGTGATGGGGTTGGGAGGGTGCTGTGTGCTTAATGGGTGGGCTCAGTCAGAGGGCAAGTATAAAGGAAACATAACTGGAATCCACACAGATGGTGGTGCAGACTAGGCTGTCAAGAAAAATGAAATGAGCAATGCTTAGAGTCAGTATATACTGGCCTTAGGCCACTGTCAATCTTTAGTCAACTGCTGTATGTTTTCGAACATTAATTCCTAAGGACTATTAACATGTTCTATCTTCTTCGCTTTGCTTGTATTACTAATATATGTGGAGGTAACAACTGAGCAACTCTCTTTTTCTGCAGAGGTTACAAGGATGAAAAGAATGACATGGGAAATGTGCCACATCCCAAACCCAGCAAAGGTCCATCACTAGGTATATATTTTTGTTCTGTGTTATTTCAAAACACTAGATCAAAGCCAATGGCTAAATATCCTCAACTTACTGACACAGAACCACAAACAAATAAGGGACTTTTTTTTCCTTGACTGCTTCTATTGTGTAAATATTTTAAAAAGTCGTACTGAAATAAGACACAGCAACAGGGTTACTTAAAGCAGCAGTGCATGTTAGAGAAAGTTCTACTTCAACTATTTTTTTTTCTTTTATGCTTTTATGCTTGAGCATTCAGGGTTATCACATGTTAAAATAAAAAAAAGGTGGGCAATCTCCATTATGGGTTTTAAACACATTTTTAATATACTGAAGTGCAAAACAAAATCCAAGCCCTGTCTAAATGTAGTCTAGCCTTCTGTGATGATTTTTTTTCTTTTAAGAACATTTAAACAGGAAAGGCACACTACACATTAAGCAGAAGTTTGTTTCCAGGTACAACCCTGGAGAACAGAGAGGTTAAGTGACTTAAGTGATGGCTGTGGGATTAAAACTTAAATCTACTGACTCCAAATTCACAGCTCAGTGCTCCAACCTCTAGGCAATAACGCCTCCCTAACTTTCTGTGATTATCTCCAAGAAGCTTAATTTTTCACAACGGAACACTATGAATCCTTGTCTTCTGCAGCCTAAAGGCGGAGAGAAACAAAGTCCAAAGGGCTGTAGTATGGTACTGGCACACCCAGACTTCAGCACTCCGATCGGCTGTTGCCTCTGCATAGGACAGAGCAACAAAAACATACAGAAAGATAGAATTCATTAGCAGAAACGCATCGCTTTGCCCACCCTGTTAGCCCAGATGTTCCCTGCCTACTCTGTCTCTGTAAACTCTAACTGGTCTCTGATGACCCTCCTTCCTCCCTACCAGTTTTCTTATGCAACCTTATGTCTACGCCATGTATGCTGGAAGCTCCCCACTGATTTCAGCTCCACAAACTCTGCTAGCATTCTGTTTCAGGAGTCCACCACCCTTTTAGTGAAGAAAAATGTCCTCACATCTCTCTCAAACTCCAACTCCTCCAGCTTTAGGTTCATGTGCTTTCTCCCCTTTGGAAAAGTCTCTCTGCCTGCACCCTGTTCACCCCCGTGAGGTTCTTGTAGGCCTCTGCACTGTCACCTCTCACTCTCCTTCTCTTCAAGGGAGTACACCTCAGTCTCTCCTCGTAGGGCTTCTTGTGCAACCCTTGCACCTTTTTAACTGCCCTCTTCTGAAATGCTTCTACCCTATGTCCTTTCTAAGATGCGGCGTCCAAAACTGGACATGGCCTTCCAGGTGGGGTCTCACCAGTGAGCAATACAGTGACAACACCATCCGACTCCTCCTACTGCTGGAGATACCCCTTTCTATGTGCCCCAGCATCTTGCTACATCTACCCTCTGTTTTGTCACATTGCCTGCCACTTTGAGGTCACTGGAAATGATACCTTAAGGTCCCTTTCCTGTTTGGTGACTATCAGTATCTTCCTTCCCATCCTTTACTCATCCCCTGGGTTCCTATGCCCTAGGTGCATTTTTGTCATAGAACTCCAGCTGCCATGCTCTTGACCATTCCTCTAGTTTGCCAAGATCCAGGTGCATTCTCTCCACCCCCTCCAAAGTGTCCACCCTATTGCAGATTTTGGTATCATCTACTAAAAGGCATACTTTCCCTTCTAGTTCTCAACAATGTCACTTATGTCAAATCTGCAGGAGGAAATTCCATGGCATGCCTCCTAGCAAAATTCACCATAGAGTAGAATGCCTAGTGGACCCCATGATGATGAGTAAACACCAGAAAAGGAGGTAGATGGTGCTGGGTGGTGCCAAAATGGCAGAGTTGGGCAGCTCCATTGACTGAAGCATGAAGACAGAAAAGATTATAGGGGTCTTTTAATGCGATGAAAAAAGTATCTTACCAAATTAAAACCCTAAACAGAAGGGTAGCTTTTGGAAAGGGGACAGATGGGATCAGAGGAGTTTTTAAGCAAACACAAAAGACAAAAAACGGATGACACACAAGAGTGCTGTATACTAATTTATTGTGAAATACACCTAATACAAAGTGCAGTCAGTGCAAAAAAACTCCTCTACAGACAAAGCCCCATGCACATTCGGAACTATCAGGTTCCGTCATGAGGGGATGAAGCACCAGTGTTAGTCTGACAGCCTTATAGGAACCAATCGCAGCACTAAAATTTTAATATGTATAATGAACTCATACTTATTCAATGATTCCTACCTAGTAACCTTTGTAATCTGTCACCACCTCTTGGTAACTGTGGCACATATTCCAAACCTATGAATTTAAAATCACTTGGATTCATATGGTGACATTCCTTGTAATGTGCCCCATTGCATTTTTCATCACACTGTTTTAAATGTCCCCAATATGTTCTTACAGTCTTACTCTCAATTGTCTTGTAAAGTACTGTAATACTAACTATTTTCGCTGTAAAAATATTTTCGCTATATTCGCTAAAGTAGTAATTTGCGCTACAATAAATTTGCACTAATTAGCGCTATTAGCACTTTTTACCGTCATAGTGAATGTGACGCTAATGTCTTAGCACTAAACTAAATTTGCGCAATTACAGTTGCATTTGGGTTTGTGCTAAAATTTTGTTACGTGAAAATAAATGTTTTACAGTATTTATACTTAACTGGGACTTCTGCCTTTTGTCTGCATTTTTAATGTTACTTTGCATTTTTTATGCTGTGGTATGGATAATAGCCCCCTTTTTTCTGGCAAAGATGCATTCAATAGGGGCTGACATTTCCTTACCACTTGGAATCACTTCGAAATGGTTTTATGCCTTTAAATCTGGCTAGGTAGGAATCACCGAGTAAGTATGGGTTCATTATGCATATTTAAATTTTCATGCTGTGATTGGTGACTGGTTCCTATAAGACTGTCATCCATTTTTTGTCTTTTGTTCTTCATTGTGGACTGCACCTTTAAACGAGCAGTGCAGATGGGTTCTTCTGTTTTGTTGTTTTTAAACAAACATGAATCTTTAATTAACATAAAAACAATTTAACTGCCTTAAAAAAGCTTGACTCAAGGGGGCTTAGTCAGACAGATGTAGTATGAGCAGAACACTTCTGAAATGAATTATCTACTGGAATGTGTGTGCTATTTATGTAAGTAGACCTTTTAAGTGTTGCAACTCTAATCAGGTGTCTGCCCATCTCAATTTTTTGTGAAACTTACATGTAAGATTCAACAACTCTATCCCCCCCTGCTTCACTAGCACTCCAGCAATGCTTTTACAGGATAAGCACAAGTAAAAGTAACAAGAGCAGTACCTGTGGAATGAAAACTAATTTGTTCTTCTTGTACTATATCTACACCAGAGTTAAACTGTGGTTATTGGTTACACAGGCTGTGTGCAGTCTGCAGTACATCCGATGAACATCTTTTTTTAATCTATTTCTTTTAGAATATGCTTTTTATTACATTTTCGAACAGAATACAGCTACAACTATGACACAGCAGTTAATACATTCTTGAATTCATATGTTCCAACTACAGAGCACAGTACACTGTATATTACTATACACATCAATACATTTTTCAAACATAGTTTATAAGGTCAGGCTTTCTAGGAACAAAATGGTTCCCACAGTTTTGTTTTAACAGATCCAGTTGACTTAGGATCATATAGCTGTTTCTTTCATTATTGGCTGCAGTTCCCATCCTGTTGAGACTCTCTAAAAGATGGTGACTTAGTACCTTTCCAGTTTTTGAGGATGAGTCTTTTAAAACTTAGTAATACAGACAATGTATGATGTAGTTTATCAATATGGAACAACTAAGGTGTCTCCTAGTATGAAAAAGGATGCTGAAATTCATAAGGTCTTAGCCAGTATTTTCTGATAGGAGTGAATCTCTTTCACATGCAAGGGATAGCAGGACAAGACCACAGCATATGAGCCAAATTAGTTGATGTGGAGTTGCATCTCTGACAAAGAGCAACAATAGAATAACCTATTTTCTGGAGATTGTCAGGAGAGTAATAATAATGATGCAATATTTTACATTGCACCAATTTGCCTTGGATTTCTTCTGTACCATAATAAGCATTCTCCCATTGTTTTGACCACTTTTCTGGGGAGACAGTGATGCCAAGCTCATTTTACCATTTAACTGTGGCCGGGTTGGCAACAAAATTATCTGAGTCAGGTAATATTTTGCATACAAAGGTAGCTCCTTTTCTCACTTGAGCCGCTTTTAAAATTTGAGACCAAACTCGATCACCTTGAAATTTATGGTTGGTGTCAAATATACTCTCTAATTTGAAGATAAAAACAGAATTGAAACCTGTGTATTTTGTAATTTTCTTGAAAGAAGTTGGATGTTGAATTCAATACATCATTTACTTTCCTTGTGCCAAATCTGTTACGGTCCATCTCTTCTATTTGTTTATTATTAAATTGAATTGGCAGGGTTTTTTTTCCAAAAGGGACTAAATTGTAAAGGTAGTGATTTTGGTTTCAGTAGCATAGAACATTTTTTTTTACACAGCCAGACTGAAGCTAGTATAGTGGTGTGATTTGCTAAGTGGGTGGGGGTGTTAATGAATAGAAGGTCAGTTAGAGTAACAGGTTAGGCTAAGTTACTTCCCGCAATGGCCCATAAAGGTAAATTCTGTGAGTCAGTAGGCTGAAACCAAAAGGATGTCACATGAGAAAGGATCAGTGATACCCTTGCCACAATGGTAAGCCAAAACTACTATGTTTGCAAATGGCCATACCTTTTTTTAAATATATAATTGTGGAATTTTACTATTGCAGAGAAAACTGTAAACTAACATTTTTGTAAATCAGGTCAGATTGATAAAAGTGGGAGATTGTTAAGAATATAAGAAATTTAGGGGAAATCACAATCTTATTGGAATTCATTTTCCCCCAAAGTGATAAATGCAGCTTGCACCATTTATCCAGGTCTTTCTCAATTTTGGAAATTATGGATGAGAGGCTGGAGTCCACAGTTTTATCAAATTTAGTTAGAGGCCCATGGAATATCAAAGGAGTTAAGAGTACAGTTTCTTCAAATTTAGATGGAGTAAGCATTAGCTATTCAGATTTATTTCAGTTAATCTGTAGGCCTAAAATTACACCAAAGCACTGTAAAATAGGTTTCAGGTTACTGACTGAGTAGTAAGGCTAGCACAGGATTAGAACTAAATGTATTTTTTTTATCTATTTATTGAAGTCTAGGAATTACAACCCTTTGAGTCAGGGACTCTTTTTCAAAGGCTCCACGTCAGTACAAAGTGTGGCAGACAAGTGTTAGACATCATGAACAATGACAGTAATTGTACACAAAGAGAAAAATGATATAACTGGACATATTACAAAGGCTCCAAGTCACTGCAAAGTGTGGCAGGCAAGTGTTGCAGACATCATGAACAATGACAGTAAATGGTTGGCATAAGCCAGAACTTTGTGGGATTTATTACTTACCATCGCTCCGTGCATGTTTAAGGCCTCTAGAATATTTTTCTTTTTTTGTTAAATTAAGGGTTCACTAGACTGAATGAACAGAAATGGGGAGAGGGGACTGCCTTGTCTTGTGCCTCTAGTAAGATTGAAAGGTTTGGAAACAGCCCCATTAGTTATTATGGTACAGTTGGGTTTGTTATAAAGTACTTTAATGCAGTTATAAATATTGGGGCCAAAACTGCATTGTTCCGATGCCTTAATCGGCAACAAGGGTATCAAAAGCTTTGCTAATGTCAGGGGTGTAGAAGAAGTTTTAACTTTTTTGGATACCCAGATAATAGAGAAAAGTCTTCTCAGATTATCAGAGGAGTTCCTTACCCTCAAGAAACCAACTTGTTCCTTACCTACCAAATTCTGTATTACACTTTGTATTCTATTGGCCAGAATTTTAGCAAATATTTAAGCAATAAACCACAACGGGGTGTGGGTTATGCTGAGATTTACCACGCTTGGTGTGGTTTGGTCATGAGGACACAGGCTGAGACTCCAAACCACCCCAGAAGTGGGTAAATCCCAGCATAACCCACACTCTGGAGTGGTTTATTGCAATTATACAATGACCCCCCTTTATTTTTTGTGACCAAAAAATAAAGAAATAGTTTTTTTTCTGCATTTTAAATTATTTTTATTTAATGTACTGCTGCACCAGAAAAAAATAGTCCTGGGTTGCTAGGGCTCCAGTTTTCTTCCACATGTGCAGTAGTGTTTTCTCATTTCCAGCCTGATACTTTCTCTGGGGCCATCAAACCCTGAACATTGTGTCCCTTTGCCTCAGTCCTTACACGCATCATTCTCCCCATGCCTCACTGAGATGAAAAAAGCAATTTTAAACTACTGAAAACCACAAGGCACTTTCTGACTATCACAAGTTTCCTAACCCACGCTGCCCCAATTGATGCTGCCAACAACACTTTACAACCCCCCCCCCCCAACTCTCTCTTTCTCTCTCTCTCTCTCTCTAACTTGGACTGGCACAGCCTTCTTTTTTCCTCTTTAAAACAAAAATTAAAGCTAATCAGTTTCATGGCAATGAAGTGAAAGTAAAACTCTGACTGCGCACCTCTTTGTGGTTGGCATGTGAAACAACATGGTGTAAATAGAAATTTACATACCTGTAAATTTTCTTTCTCCGACTGCTGGTCTCCAGGCTCATCACAAATGGGAGGTCCTTCCTGGTACTGCGTGACAGGCAGGATGAAACTGGCATCTGCAGGATGGCTACCTCTTCCTGGAGACTTCCTCCATTCGCCAGTACTTCTACTGCAACTGCCCCCTGAGGAAACACATAACTTAGGAACAAAAGAAGAAAGGTTAGAGAGACTTGTGGCCAGTTGGCCAACTTTCTACATTCTGGGAGGGAAGGAGTCCGGAGACCAGCAGTCAGAGAAAGAAAATTTACAGGTATTTAAATTTCTATTTCTCTCTCCTAAAGTTGGTCTCTGGGCTCATCACAACTGGGATATACTAAAGCAGATTATCCCTTTGCTTCTTGGGAGGGAAGAATGTCCATAGTCTATTTATGGGTCCACCACAGCCTGAAGGACTTTTCGGCCAAAAGACGTCTCCGGGGAGGCGGAAACATCCAATTTGTAGAACTTTGCAAATGTATGTATGGATGACCAAGTGACTGCTCTGCACAAGTCTGTCGGAGAGGCTTCTCTGAAGTCTTCCCAGGACGTAACCAGCGCTCGAGTTGAGTGAGCCCCCAATGGACCTGGTAGGTCGATCCCAGTTTTCTGGTAAGTCATGGAAATGGTGTAGCGACTCCACCTAGCAATAGAGTGCTTTTATGCTTTCTTACCCACATTCTGGCCTGAAGTAAGGATGATTAGATGAAGTCTTATGAACTGGCTCAGATCTTTTGATGCAAATCTTGAGGGCCCTCCTTGGATTCAGAGTGTGAAATTCTCGCGCTTTCTCATTCTTGGGATGAGGACAGAAGGAGTGAAGATTCAAGACTTGGTTGCAGTGAAATGGAGACATCACCTTTGATAGAATGGCGGGATCAGTCTGCATGACCACTGAGTCCTGATGAAAGAAAGTGTACGACTCTTTATATGACAGGGCTCCTATCTCACTTATGCGATGGGCTGATGTGATTGCAGTAAGAAAAACAACCTTCATAGTGAGATGAAGCAGGGAAGCCTCCTTCAAGGGCTCAAAAGGATCCTTGGTGAGGGCTTTAAGTACCAGGTTGAGACGCCAAGGTGGAACGATGGGCTTAATTGGTGGACATTTCAATGTTGCTGCTTTCAGGAATAATGAAATGTGAGGGAGAGCTCCTGAAGATTCCCCCAAGTCTGCCAACAGGAGCGCCCCTAGAGCAGAGACCTGGACTCTTAAGGTAGCCAGTAGGAATCTCTCATTGAAACCCTCCTGAAGAAATTGAAGAATAGTAGGCAGAGACACAGAGTCATCTGGAGGAGAGGTGGAACATAGCCAGAATAGGAACTTCCTCCACACTCTGTAATAAACCTTGAAAGATGAGGCACGTCTGGACTGGATCAACATTTCAATGACTGAAGCAGAAAAACCTAAGTCCTTGAGAGTTTCCTGCTCAATCTCCATGCTGAGATGGATAGGTTGCGTGGACTGGGATGCAGTACCAGTCTCTGATGCAGAAGGTATGGGCTTTCCTGGAACACCAGAGGAGGTTGAAGGGACATCTGGACTAACCGAGGAAATCATGGTCTGTGAGGCCAGTGTGGACAAACCCAGAATGATCTCTGCTTGATCTTGGGCAATCCTGTGAAGTACCCTCGATAATATTGGAATTGGTGGAAAGGCATACAGGAGATAAAAATGTCCCCAGCTGAGGGAGAAGGCATCCTGTGCCATGGTCCTCTCGTCCATGAAGAGAGAGCAGTACTTTGCAGTTTTTTTTGGCAGGTGAAAAGATCGACCTGCAGGCGGCCCCACTGAGTGGTAATGAGATGAAAGGCACTGTCCTTGAGTTCCCATTCACCTGGCAGAATGTCCTTTCAACTTAGCCGATCTGCTGTGATGTTTTCCTGGCCTGGAATGCCCTCAGACTCCCTAGGTTGCCTTCTGCCAACTGAAAGAGGAGAAGGGTCTCTTGTAACATCCGAGAGCTCTTTGTGCCTCATTGGCGATTGATGTAAGCCATCGTTGTTTGGTTGTCCTTGAGAATGAGAACATCCCGGTTGGAGAGCTGCACCTTGAACTGCTGAAGAGCCAGGCAGATGGCCCACATCTCCAGCACACTGATGCTATAGCATGACTCCACCAGTGACCACTAGCCTAGTGCTGAGAGCTGTTCTGTGTGCACCCCCCAGCCCCAAAGGCTGGCATCTGAGGTGACTCATCTGGTGAAGATGCCCCAGGGTGAGACCCTTCATGATGTTGCATCATTGGGTCCACCATTGAAGGGAACTGTTCGCTCCCCCGACTGGGCCCACTGATGGAGGATTGCTGACTGGAGAGGGTGCATGTGTACTAATGCCCATGGGACAGAGTCTGCCAGAGAAACCATTGTTCCTATGAGTTACATGAAGGCTCACAGGGCTTGAGCCATTAGGAATTTGTTGATGAGTGAACTCAGTTTCTTGAACTTTGCCTCCATGGGGAAAACCTTGTTCTGGATTGTGTTGATATTTACTCCTAGATGAGTCAGGGACTGTGATGGACAAAGGGAGCTCTTCTTCAGGTTGACTATGAACTCCAGAGAGGCGAGGCACTGAGTGACCGCTGATACTGCCTGGACTGCTTGATTGAACTGTGGAGCTTTGATGAGGATGTCATCCAGATATGGGAAGAGCTGGATCCCCTGTAGATGGAGACGAGCGATCACTGTTACTAGAACTTTGGAGAAGACCCTGGACGCTATGGATAGGCCAAATAGTAGCACTGAAAACTGAAAAGTGATGGCCCTCCACTTTGAACCTTAGGAATTGCTGGTGCGCTGTCCAGATGGAGATATGCAGATACGCATCTTACAAATCTACTGAGGCTAAAAAATCTCCCTGGTGGATTTCTCGAATGATGGAGGATAGTGTTTCCATCTTGAATGTCCTGTGTTGAACAAATCCGTTCAGAAACTTGAGGTCTAACACAGGCTGAAAACCTCCTGAGTGTTCTGGGGCTATGAAGAATAAAGAATATACTCCTCTGTTCCTTTTTTGATCGGGAACTTCTTCGATCGCTCGTGGCTGCATAAGGTCTGTAATCGCCTGCAGTGTCGCCACTCTTTTTACTGGATTGTTTGAGATGGGTGAGGGCACTACGTGGGACAGCGGGGGCCTGGCCTCAAACTCTATGAAATAACCATCATGAATTACCTCTAGCACCCACTTGTCCATGGTGGTGTGGACTCATTTCTCGAAAAAGCTGGAAAGCCTGCCCCCTACGATGGGCCCATGAATCCTCATTGTGATTTTCTGGTGTCGCCCCTGGTGTCTCGGGCACCATCCTTGCCACCCCGGAAGTCACGTTGATTACAAGAAGTGAACCATGATCGTCTGCCTGTAAATGCTTTATTCTGGCCCCTGGAAAAAAAAACTTGGGGCACGGGAATTCTGTCTGGACCCCAAAGTCCATGGTCTGTTGCTGCCCTGGGATTGAGGCATCCGGACATTTGTCAACTCCCCTGACTCTTTAACCGCTTCTTTTAGAGCTGAACTGAAGAGGAGGCCTCTTTCATAAGGGGCATTCACCAAGTGCATCTTTGAGGAGGAGTCTGCCTACCAGGCTCGGAGCCACAAGTTTTGCTGAGCTGAGGTCTGGTAGAACATAGCTCTTGCTGCACACCCGATTGCCTCCTCCAAAATGTCAGCAGAGTAGGCCAAAGCTAGTCCCATTAGTTGAAGCTGCTGAAGAATAGATTTGTTCTTCTCTGGCTCATCAGCTAGCTGGAATGCCAGATCAGTGGCCCAAGACAGAGTCACTCGGGCTGACAAGAGATTAGCGGTAGCTGCCTTAAGCAAGGTTGCAGTTGACTAAAACGCCTTCTTTATAGAGGTATCCACCTTCCTATCCACTCAATACCTCAGGGAAGCCCTACCCTCCACTGGAATAACTTTTTTTTTTATTGAGGTTGGAGATTAAAGGATCAATTCTGAGGCTGTCAAGCCATCTTTACATCATTTTCTTGTTGAATATCAGTAACTTGGTGAGCAGGAGTGGAACAGGGTAGGAACGCTCTGGTCTCTGCCATTCTTCCTTTTACAGGTCCTCTATGGCCAGACGGATGGGAAAGGTAGTCGCTAGCTTAGAAGTCGAAGTGAGCCTGATGGCTGGTTTCACATGCTTGGGTTCTGGAGAAGATGGGCCCAGGTAAATGTCATCAGTCACCTGTTTGATGAAAAAGTCCAAGTCATCCAAATCAAAGTTTCTGGCTGGCGATGAGTCAGAGTCAGTGTTTGAAATGTCCCCTTCTTCTGGGGAGGAATAGCTGGACACTGAGGGAGATCTGTCCCTTCGGTGCTTCTCATGGGTGGCATCTCTAGATCTAGATCTGCTCCTGGATCTGGCCCTCTTCCTCCTCCTGCTGTGTCATGATGAGAGGGGAGCCTCCTCATCCGAGGAAGGAGAGGGGGTGCACTTGCGGGAGGCCTTCCTATGTGTCCTGGGTTCCGGAGACTGCAGCAGGATGTCAAAGCAAGAGGGGTTAAGGGTGAAGGCCCTGTTCAGTTTCTCTATTAGGTCTGGGGCTAGATCCTTGGCTGAGTGGTGGCGCCTGTCCGAGGCAGAGGACTGGCCCTGTCCCATGGGCTGGCTGCGTAGGACCTGAGATTAGGAGGCGGATGCCTCGTTGGCCTCTTCCACACTTGCAGATGTAGCACTGTCACATTTAACACATAATGAACCTGCAAAGGTTGCCAACATGGGGGACCTGCATTTGTGGCACTTTCTGCCCCTAGATGGCCTGTCCGATTTAGCTGAGGACATGCTGGAGGGCCGATGAATAGCTGGGAGGGTTTAAATATGTCCTTGGATTGGATTGCCCCCTCTAAGATAAGGTCCCCTTTAAGGCCAGCAGCCTGAAATGAGCCAAGTGCTGTGCTTATGTAAGCCCTTAATTCCCCTTTAAGGCCTGTTTAATGGCAGAATTATATGGAATTTGAAAGTATTCAAACCCTGGTTGAATGCATCAAGGCTCTTCGCATATCTACTGTGCCCCTTGAAACTTGATGCTCTGCCTGCCTTTCCCACTCATACCTCCTACTCTGCAAAGAGTGTGATCGCTCTGTCTGGTGGCTCCCGGAGACTGTCGGGGAGCCCGAGAAGTTAGGTGGCACTCTAACACGCGTCGATGGCCTAAATCTGCGGTGGCCATCGACAAATGATAAACCAGAGCCCCTAATTACATTCACGAGCCCAGATTCTCCAGGGGCTCAATGGCTAGGTGGGGGTCAGTGGCGCTTCCGTGAATTTCCACCAATCCACGCACAGGGCTCCGATCAATAACACTCCAGGAGCCCTGTGACCGTTGTGACCCTGAAGCCCTTCCTTGCCGGGTTGGATGATGCTCTGTGCGCACCTAGGACCCCGACTAATGCGTGTTCCTTTTGGGGGGACGGCTTCCAAGCGCGGGAAGGCAGGAGGGAGCAGGGAGCCTGTCTCTACAGCTTGCAAGGCTGAGACAGGTGTCCCTGTGTTAGTGCTCACCAGCGCCACTGCCGATCCAGCAAAGAAAGCAAGAAAAAATGCCAAGCACTCACAGATAGTAACCTTCAGTTCTGTCACTCCTGTGACAGAAGGTCCTGCAGAGATCCTACCTCGACAGGCAGGAAGTAAACTGGCGCATGGAGGAGGTAGCCGTCCTGCAGAAGCCAGTTTCATCCTGCCTGTCACGTGGTACCAGGAAGGACCTCCCAATTGTGATGAGCCCAGAGACCAGCTTTAGGAGAGAGAATGAGGCATTAGACTGAGTCATTGTCACTGTGCACTTAACCCAAGCACTTTACTTTAAAAACAACCTCTTTATGTTTACATCCTGAAGTCACCGATCAATCTTAACACTTCAATGACAACCGCTAACTCCGCCTGCTTGTGATCGGTTTCAGTTGCACTGTTGCCACAACTGGTGACGCCGACAACACTTTACAACCCCACACTCCCATCTCACTCTGTCACTGGCACTGCCAAAGTCTATTTATCTTCATTGTTTTTCCCTAAAAGACAGAGACTTGTTTTTTAAGCAAAATAAAAATTAGTCCGTTTCTGCTAGCAGGTAGTTTCGGGGGAGGTTATCAAGTAGTGGGATGAACAGGGAGCTTGCGGAAGATTGATATCCTTTACTTTCTCTTGGTCGGCATCAGCAACACCTGGATTAGGAAATGGGAAGAGTGAGGAACATGTTACTTTTTATTTTCTCAAGAGAAAATGGGTTTTGTGAAACGGAGGCAGCAAAGGGTCACAGGAGCCAACAGTTAGTGGCACAGAGGAAGAAAGGTGCAACAATACTGTAAATCACACGAAGTATTAATGTATTCTGTTTAGCAGTTCATTTGTAGACTTTTTTCTCCCAGGTATTTTGGGAGGCCAATTTTTATTTATTTATTTATTCAGGGTTTGGGGACTGTTGGGGTATATGCGTTCACATGCACAGTCCTTTTGAATCTCGCGCTCCAGCTTCGCGGATTAGCAGGGAGTAAAGGTAGCAGATTGGATTGATTTCACAGAGTTGGGATTGCTGATGTGTCTGACTGGTACCTTTGCCATGGGTAATGCCAAGATTTACCATGGCTGAAGGGTGCCAGTCAGTCAGAATCCTTGATTCTCAGACCCCATTGTATAATTTGTAATCTACATTAAATAGAGAACTAGGTCTATAATTGGAGCACTCAAGTGGGTCTTTGTTCTTTTTCAGAAGACAAGAAACAAAGGCAGAATTCATTAAGGCAGCAAGGAAACCATCCTGAAATGATTCCATGTAGGCTGGAAGTAAGTACCTGGTAACTTTATGGCACAGATGTTTGTAAATTTCAGTGGACAAAAGATCAAGTCATGGTGCTTTCCCTGAAGCAAAGGAAACAGTTGAGATTTCCTGCTGAGAAATCAGGGCATCCACAATAGCGTTGTCTTCATTTGACATGTCAGGCAGTTTAATTATTGGAAATAAATCCATTGTACTATCAAGATTATCTCCCTCTGAGAACTATATAATGTAGAGTAAAAATGTTGTAAACTATTATTAATTTCTCTTATATCATTATTGGGGAAGACAGATGTCATTAATCAATCTAGGTGGTTTATGTTTTGAGCCGGTATGCTAAAAGTTTACAAAACTTTTCTCCTGACTCCCAGTAATAATGCCTGGTGTGAAAGATGGCATATTCAATTTTCTGAGATAATATTTTCTTTATCTCATATTTCAATTGCACAATTTGGCAAACTAAGTTTTGTTTATCTGTTGGATTTTGCTTGTGCTGGTTTTGCAGTTGTGCTAGTTGATTTTGTAATTCACCTAGTTCTTTTTACCTCTTTTTCATTTATTAGCCGAAAAGTCAATTACCCTTCCCGTGATATAAGTTTTAAAGGCCACCCATAAGCACTTATGGGAGGTTTCCCTATTGTCATTTGATTCTGGAAAATAAAGTTTCATTATCAATCCAGACTTTGAAAAGGGATCAGATAAAAGAGTTATTAAACCTCCATCTGGGATATTTGTTAGAAACGTTGTTGAAGCAGATGGTGGCCTTAAGCATGCTATAGTCAGAAATCAGTCTACACTCATAATTAATACAGACAAGGTCACTGCACAATTTCACTGGAAAAAATATGTATCTAGTCTACTAAGTGAATTATGCCTTACTGAAAAAATGAGTAGTCTCCGTCTTGAGGATCTACAATTCTCCAGGCATCAACTAGACCTATATCCTTAGATAAAGTGTGAAGGGCTTTCCTGGATTTTGTAATAGGTGACAGTTTGCGTTTGGAGGATGTGTCCAATAACGACTCATAGACTTCATAAAAGTCTCCACTCAGAATAAGATCAGAATTGGAAAGGTTTCCCAATTCAAGCAAAAGTTTCTTGAAGAAATCAGGCTAGCCAGTACTAGGGGCATAAATGTGACATAGGGTTATTTTTTCCCCATTTAGGAGGCCTGTAAGGATTTGAAACTGTCCTCCTAGACCTGAAATATGGACATGTTAGAGAAATTAACCAATTTTCATACAATGATGGCAACTCCTCTGTTTTTGCTAGAATAGCAACTATTTTCTACCAGGCCAACTCAACTCCTAATTAGTTTGTCGGCCTGTGAGGGGGTAAGATGAGTCTCCTGTAAAAAGGTTACATCAATTTCATGTTTATTCAGGTAAGAAAGAACTTTTTTTTCATTTAACTGGGGAACCTAGTCCCTGCAGCTTTCATGTAGCTATATTCAACAGACTCATGGTAGGGCCGTTAGATGAAATAGCTAATAATAGTAAAATGTAAATAAACTGTACCAACTAATAATTAAAAACTATATTAAAGGTCAGAAGGATTATATTTGTTCATAACTATGCCGCTAATAACTCAAAAAAGGGCTGAAGAATTCCTTAATACAACCGTATGACTATAATAATGAATATATAAAGAAATCCTAAACCTCTATTTAAATTGAAAAATTACAGATGATCCACTAACTACTATCTTACTATTAAATAAACAGAAACATAGAATTTTCCAGCGGGTATACACTGCTTGGCCCACCTAGTCTGCCCATTTTCATTGTCTACAGTATCTTCGTAGATCCTACTCAATCTCTGGCCCACTGTTCCCCCCTTCTCTTTCTCTAAGATTCCCTTATGGCTACCCCATGCATTCTTGAACCCCACCACTGTTTTTGGCCTCATCACCTCTGCTGGAAGACTGTTCCAGGAATCCACCACTCTCTAAAGAAGTACTTCCTGACATCTCTCCCGAATCTACACCCCCACAGCTCATCATGCCCCTTTGTCCTCGAGTACCTTTTTTCTGAGAAATATTTCCCTGCTGTACCTTATTTAACCCCATGAGGTATTTAAAGGTCTCCATCATATCCCTACTCTCACTCTTCTCTTCCAGGGTATACATATGTAGGTCCTTAAGTTTCTCCTCGTACGGCTACTGATGCAGACTCTGCACCCTTTTCAGTTGTCCTCCTCTGGACCTTCCAGAGAAGAAGTCTCCAGAGCTGGACACAGTACTCTAGGTGGGGCCTTACTAGACATCTATACAGAGGCAATAATACCTCCCTCTTTCTGCTGGTGATACCCCCTCCCTATGCACCCAGTATCACACTAGTCCTCCCAAGTGCCCTGTTGCATTGCTTGGCCATGTTTAAGGCATCAGATATGATGACCCTCAAGTCTCTTTCCTGCTTGGTAGTTGTCACCAACACTCCTCCCATTTTGCACTCTGCCCCTAGGTTTCTGTGCCCCAAGTGGATTATTTTGTACTTTATCACACTGAAACACAGCTGCCATACCCTTGACCACTCCTCGAGTTCTCTCAGGTCACATTCCACTCCCTCCCCCCCAGGAGTGTCCACCCTACTGCAGATTTTTGCATCATCTGCAAAGAGACAGACCCTTCCAACCATTCCAGCACTGATTCCTGAGGCATTCGACTGTCACTTTCCCTTCCTTGAAGTGAACTCCGTTTAACACCACCCTCTGCAACTTATCCCCCAACCAATTTCTTACCCAATTTGCCACTACTGGCCCCATTCCTAAGCCACCCAGCTTGCTTACTAGCCTCCTATGTGGAACAGTGTCAAAAGCCTTACTGAAACCTAGGCAGGCCACATCCACCGTGATCTAATTTCTTGATTACCCAATAAAAGAAATCTATCAGATTCATTTAACAAGACCCCCCACACACACACACACACACACACACAGCTACTTCAAGTCTTGTAACCCACTGGATTTGAGATACAGTGAAACCCTCTTAAGTGAATACCCAATTTGCCACAAAAAATACTCACTTAAACGGACTAAACAGGATTTCCACTGTTTTCATTACCAAAGGCTGAAACGGAATACACACGATCATTTTGTTTAGATTTTATGAGTCAAGTTTATTTATTTAAGGTATAAAAAGTGTCAAATATTTTTTTTAAAGTTATGCACTTTATTTAATGACATTAATTTGTGTGTCTTGGAGTTTTGGAGCTTCATGTGGAATCTTTAGTAGTAAGCGGCAGCATCAAGAACAAAAGGCAGGAAACTGGATTTGACACCTAGTCACACTGAACTGCAATTAACATCAGATGTGCATAATTGAAGTGTTATTTGCAAACTGTTGTCCAGGAGTAACAAAAGGAGTGGGGCAGAGCAGGGTTACCTGAGGAGGTATGATAATGGGCTGTCAGAAGGGTCTGAAAGCAAACAAAATTCACTTAAATGGGCTGCTCTATTCACTCAGCAAAGCATTTTAACATTGATCGGACAGGAAAGGAACTGAGTTTTCAGACTTTTATTCACTTATCCGGTATTCACTTAAGTGGGTTCGACTGTATTCCACAATCCTTTTCCTCAGCAGTGATTCCATTAACCTTCCCACTACTGAAGTCAGGCTGACTGGCCTATAATTGATAAACACAAAGTTAATATAGCTTCTATCAATAAGGAAAGATATTTGGCCAAAAACAAGCCACTTTATAACACTTAAAGTAAGTTGATGTTCTACTTTCGTGTCACAAAGTAAAACTACCAGACTTTGTGTCTAATGTTAGTGTTACTACAGACACTCTAAAGGTAGTTACTGTACCAAGTGTGTTATTATTTTATTTGAGTTTTGATAACCGGGTAGGACCACTGAGACAATTTACAGTCTCTTTTTCAGGGTCGACCCAGGGTACAAGGAAGCAATACAAGTTGTACAGAGATACAGTGCAGTACAGCAGCAAACAATGACAGCAGCAACAATAATGTAAGGCTAGACAATGACACCGTGGCTACATATCTATAGGTTCTACATACAGCAAGAATGGGCTATACAAAGGTAGTTGTAATATCTGCCACAATAGGCAATTAAGAGCTGTCAGTTAAGGTTGGCAGGCTAGGGTGGGGAGGAGAGGGAGGGAGAACGGGGTGAGGGGGTAGAGGTAGAGGTCAAGCGAGACAGTCGAGATAGCAAGTTCCTTGCTAATTAACTCTGCCCAATCTGAAAATACATCTTTCTTGTCTATTAACAGTTATTTGTTGTCCCCACAGCTTTGAAGTGCTAATAAACAAAACAATATGTAAAACTAGTTTCCATTTTTGATTTCTCAAAGGAATATTTTATAAATAAGAGGGTACAGTCATGAGAAAAATAGGGAGGAAGGTTCAATAATCTAGATCTAGAAAGAGATAAAGAATTAGGTTCCCAATTAGTTAAGTATTAAATATAAGCAGATCATGACATTAGAAATTAACTTAACCTGTCATAGATTCTGTCCCAGCTGAGTTAGAGTAATTGTTCAGCATTCTGCTTAGTTGAATCCTAGTTCCAGGCTTATTGATTAACCAGAATGATGGGCTACACAGTTAACCCCGTGGCTACCTAGGATACTCTGCAGTGCATTGTCAGGAAGTATAATGAAGGGATATACCCTGTGCCCTCTCTGAGGATCAAGTCCATACACGCAGACAATTATAGTGTTGGGTATCTACATCCAAAGGCTGCTCAGTGTGACTGTAATCCAAGAATCCTGCATGTATAAGTTGATTTAAACAATGTTGATTTCCCTCTATAGTGCCAACCCAGATAAGCCATTAACAACGTCCCTCCAACTCTTAATCTATTTTATCTAACAATGTTAGTTGAAGCCAAAAAGGAAGGTGCAGCAATAAATCCTTGTTTACTTTCTAAGATTTAGCACATTATAGTCATAATATAAAGAGGTAAGGTATAAACATTAGTCTTTGCACCATGTCCATGTTTTGATTATCCCTATGTTCGGATCTCTGAAGAGAATTACATATGGGAGTACAAGATCATGTTTCCATGCAAAAATCCATTCTGCACAGAGCAAACATGAAGTCACAGAGTATATAATTGAATTGCATCACCAGAGCCTTAGCCAGGTAATGGACCATAAATGTGCAATGAAGAAACTGGGAGTAATCATTTTGTAAGGACTTTAGATATTAACAGATACAGCAGATGAGTCTTTGTTCAGTCAAAGCAAGCACAGTCATTGAACTGGAACTGTTGCCGGCTTTGGGTGGAGGCTGGCTCTGATGCCGGGCTTACTTTTCCTGGTGATACTGGAGGACCAGGTATTTTAATACTTTGGTTTACTTCTGGCTGCAGCCGAGTAAAAATGTGAGGCTGATGATCTTGGGGGTGTAATATTCTCACTGTGCGCTGATGTGAGATGACAACGTATATTAGCAATGCTTTGAACTACAGCACAGGTTCTTGGGACACAGTTCAGACCTTCTGATTCTGAAGTGTCTCACACTGCATTTGAAAAGTGCATTTTCTGTGAGGCTGAAATGTCCATTGTAATTCTTAATTTCTTATGTGTAGCAGAAATAAAGTAATTTACAGAGTCAATAGACAGTCAAAAGACAGCATTTTCCAATTAGGTTCAATAACAGTGAGAACCGCTGGGATCTAAATATGTTTGTTCCTACCTGCAGCAGTCAAACTCTCTTTCAACTGGACCCTAGCTTTGCCCTCTGCCTCAAGAGAACACACAACTTGCCCCAAGCCTTTCCAATCCCCTGGGGATGTGACCCTCACCATCCAGGTGGATACCACCCATCAAACTTATCCAACATGGGATCTGGTGAAGAGAGGTCAGTGCAGCCCATCTGTGCAAGGGACACATGATGTAATTTGTAATTTACAGTTCTTCCAGGAAAGATCTCAGGCAACAAGAGCTGGTTTTTGTGGGTGGCATTGGTCAACGTTTTATACAAACATAAAACAAGCATATGAAATACAAATAATAAAAAGACACCAGTTACTAAGAATGACACTGCCATGATGATTGAAGTCCAAGAAACATCTTCATAGAATTCATAAATACATTCGTCATGCAACTTTGTTTTACTGCAGCTGTGAGCTTGGTCCAGATGACAGTGCAGCGCAGTAATCCACATAAGCCACTTCCTGTTTTTCATTTTTGTTAAAGACCACCTCCACACTCCCAGGTGAAATCATAGGCTCCACCTATTCCATGCAGTACTCCAAGCTGTGGTTCAACCCTGCCAGCAACAACCTTCCCAAAGCACTAGGGAAGAGCAGCCGAGGTGAACTGCTCCAATACAGAAAAGGAACACACCATACAGGAAGCTCAATCATCTCCTTGCCAGCTTGCAGTGGTACTATATTTGAGGCCTTAGGAAGGACACAAATCCAGATCATCAGCATGGCATGTGGCTCCTCAGCCATGTCCCTATCAGGCCACCCTGAAGGAATCATATGAAAGGGCTGCAACAAGCTAAACTGATGCACGTCTTCAACCACCCAGGAAATAGGATGATTTAGCTCAATGTATGCCCTGGAGTGTTAATGTGCTTACAGTATAAATGGTCCCAAAATATTTAAAATCTTGTTAATCATAAAAACAGGAAAAAAAAGAATTTCATGAAATCACTGTAAGGTCATGTGATCATTGTTGACCAAATCATATTGATCCATTTATCCACGCCATTTTACAAAACCTTTTATTTTATAGAACTCTCCTCTGCCTCCTTCCACTCTCCTCAAAGTGGTCAGGGCTAACTCCAGATGCTTTACAGACCAACCAAAACTTATTTCATACACATCATAAGTCTGCCTATACAATTAACCAAGGTGTACAAAGTCCACAGCCATACAACTGATTTAATAACAGAGGTACAATAACTTGCAACCCCCCCCCCATAAAAAAAGTAATTCAGGTATCAAAATATGAGACCTGCTGAAGTTTTAGACTAAACTTGGAAATCAGGTGGGCAAGCAGTGTCCACATATACAAAAATCAAGCATCACTTCAGAAATATATTACTATATTGTAACATCATGAGTGGTAAACAGAAAAGACAAAAGAACTAGTGAGGAAAAGAAAAAGGTATTTAAAGTACAGAGGGAGAAATACACCATGGAAAGCAGAACCAGATATAAACAGGCACCAACAATGTAAAAGGAGCACAGGAAAGTGCAAAAAAAAAAAAGGAATCAGAGTGGTATGTCAAGAGATATTAAAGATAACCGAAATTATACAATGGCAAGCAAGAATCCTGGCTTTTGATTGGTCAGTTGGCCATCACAGCAGGGATGTTATCCTGGCATAACATCCCTGCGGATGATGGGATTGAGATTGATGATTGTTTGCATATTTTCTTAAAATAATATTTTTAAAACACTAAAAAAATTATTTAAAATTATTTTTCTGTATAAAACAATAAGCCATTGTATAACAGGAATAATAGCGGAAAGGGTGGGTGTTATGCTGGGATAACATCCCTTCTCCGGGGTTGGATGGCCTTGAGCCCAACCACCAAGGCGGGATATTATCCCAGTATAACACCCATCCTGTCAGGCATTATTCCTTTATTGACTGCTCTATTAGAGGAAAAAAGGCAAGTAAGGAAACAGTGGGACCATTAAACACAGAAAATAGGGAGGAAATAATACCAGATGATGCCTTGGCAGTAAAACGGTCAAATTAATATTTTACCTCAGCATTTACCACGAAGGCACTGGCAGACTTTCCACATAAGGGATGAGATATTCAAGAGTTCTGCAGAGGATGCTTGTAACAGAATAGCCAACTACTAGCCAAAGTGAATAATTCCCAAGGACAAGATGGCCTGCATCCGAGAGTACTCAAGGATCTACAGTAAGGGATGAAATGACGGATACTCACTCTGGCAATGATTTTCCAGAAGTCACTGGAAAGTGTTACAGTGCCTGCAGAATGGAGGAGGGCAATAGGCCTCCTCTTTTTAAAAAGGGGGATTTAGATGGCAATCAGATTTACTACAGGCCAGTGATTCTGATCTTTATTGTAGGAAAAGTACAGGAGACTATTATATTAGATCGTGGTATGGAATATGTGGACAGATTCAAGCTATTAAAGAAGAATCAATATAGAGTCCTGTGGAGAGAGTTAGAGATCATGACATTCTAACTTGTTGGTCTTATTTTAAGAACTGGTTCTCTCATGCATTCAAATACTGGATACACTGACCAAATTATGCATGGGCTGAGTTCTGGCTTCTGATTGGCTTCTGTGGCACACATACCTTTTTATGTCACACATTTTTAACTGTATCTGCACCACCACTTAACCTAGTGTCTCATCTCTTGCTTTTAAAAAAAATGGCTTAGGGAAATCCTGAAACCCGATTGGCTGACAGCATTCCAAAGCCACATGTTTATCAGCCAATAGAGCCTTGAAAAAAGCTGGCACTGTTGCGCATAAAGACTATTTTATGTAAAATACTTTTTTCTTTAATGGTTCAAAATACTTAAAAAAAAAAAAATAAATCGACACTGCAAAAGTCCATTTCCATGTGCAATAAACCCTTCAGGGTGTGGGGTGTCAGGGGATACCTGCACTTCCAGGGATCTGTACATCCTGGAGTGGTGGAATCCCCAACAGAGTCCTTCAAGATGTTGCCGTGTCACCACGTTGACTTAATATTGCACAAGTTCAGGTTTACAACTGGCTGCTATATTTTTACCAATATCCTTAGAACTACTTAGTCATTTTTCATCAAACATGGTACAGACATTTGGTATTATTGATCCTGAGAGTATAATACAGCCAACCATATTGTTTATGCATGAATTATGGTTTGTGATCAGATGTTATATGATGATGCCTGGTAAGCATTTACCAACATATACAATACAGACAACTATGTCATTAGAATTGTTAAGCACTAACAAGCATCAAATAATAATGTGTGATGTAAGCTTTCTGACCTCCCCATAATAAGGTATAATGTATGAGAGCAACTCAGTTAAGGGTAGCGAGTAAGACATAAAGGGTTAAAAATGTGATGGGGTGTGTTGGGATGAAGTGTGTGGTTCCCCCCCAATGCCACAGTGACCTGACATCCCCTTTGAAGTCTCCCACCTGACAGCTGAATCCTGATATAATGTAGGTACTTCCTGCCCCGGGAGTGCAATCAGATGGCAACCCTCTCAAAGGACTGGTGCAGTGGCATTAGAACAGGACTCAACCAAGGGCAGTGGTACCATAACATCTACTGGTGTCCGAGTGGCTCAGTTGGTAGCACATTTGCCTCTTGGCCAGGTCGTCACAGATTGTAGTCCCACACCAGGACTAGGCTCACACCATAAACCTTGACACACAAGTATTGTACTAGAGAAAAGCTGTACTATCGGAGGTGGGGAGTTGGGGGTTGCATCCTTCTGATGACACATTAAACTGAGGTTACTTCTGCCCATCGCTTGTGCTTTCCTGGTGTGTGTCCAAGTGGAAGTAATACAACCCAAGGCACTCTTCACAAGAATAGAAGATTCAGTGTCTTGGCCAACATTCCCATTCCCATAAAACCGGTTCATGCAACTGTCCAAGGCTATGTATGAGTGATGTGTGTAAACTGACAGCCACTCCACATTTACAGGCACTTCTCTACCAGTCTCTCATTGCTTGTACAGCACTTTGGGATACAATGTGTATGAAACATACTATATAAATGTTATTTCTTATTTGTCTTTCATTGAGGATAAATGTGTATATTAAAAATAATGACACTGAAAAAATTACAGTAATTATGAAAGTTATAAGGTCAAAATACATAGTAGTGAGTCAACAAAAATCAATTCAAAATATTGATTCAGTATTCATGATATTTTATGGGCAACTTTGTAGAGTTCCTTTGTATGACTTTAGCATGTAAAATGGAAACAGAAAAACCTGCAAATCAGCAGTACAACTTTAGAAGATGGCCATTTGTTGTTAATGTGTTATGATTACAAACGTGCATGTTTGCTAAAGAGATGCGTGCAACATTTCTCAAGTTCTAAGTTGTTTATTGGGATATTAGCCATTGACCTTAGGCTCATTTTCAATAGCATCCCAGACAAGTAAGCAATAAGACACAATGGCATGTTGGTTGTGCTGCCACAACCACACACCCTGGAGTGTAGGAAGGCACAAGGTCACAGTCCAAGCGTCTTCAGCCCCTGCAGCTGTGGTTATTGTAGCACAACCAACATCCCGGACTGTCTTATTGCACTTATAAAATGGTGTTTGTGTTAGAATATGAGAAAAAGAAAAACTTAAAAATGTTTAAAAATCAGTAATTTCATGTGAAAGTCTGTCTGTAGATGGGCTATCACTACAGGGTGCTTGCCTGAGCTGCACTGTGTGAGCAACTATGGTGTGTGTGCTTTTTGTGTGAAATGTCTCTTGAAATCAACCCCCCACCTTTATTCCACTTTTTTCTTTAAACTAAAAGACAAAACAAAAAACACTTCAATATTGAGCCCAGGAGGAGTTGTAATCTCTTTTGCACTGCACGCACAATGGAAGAGGGGCAGTTGAGAGCCGCATTGTTGCATCAGTGGCGGGAGAGGAGCAGTTCCAGGCCAGACAGATGGCCATAAGGGCACTGGTGGCCAGTGTTGATGTGCACTTTCAGCTCAGCCAAAGGAGGTCTGAGCCAATCGGGAGGCTCCAGGCGAGGAGCCAATAGGAGCAACAGGGTTAGATTTTTGAAGCGTGTAGCCAGGATATAAAGCCAAGCCTAGCTGCAAGGCCAGAAGTCCAGGAGGAGCTGTAATCTCTTTTACGCTGCATGCTGGCAGTGGTAAAGGGGCAGCTGAAGGCGGTATCACCGCATTGGTGGTGGGAGAGGAGCAGTTGAGGGCCAGATAGACGGCCGGAGGGGGGGGGTGCCATAAGGGCATAGGCGGCCAGTGCTGACGGCGCTTTCGGCTTGGCCAGAGGGGGTCTTAGCCAATCTGGAGGCTCCAGGTGAGGAGCCAATAGAAGCAACAGGGCAGGATTTTTGGAGCGTGCATCAAGGCTATAAAGCCAAGCATAGCTGCAAGGCCAGAAGTCTAGGAGGAGCTGTAATCACCTATATTTTCTCCCAACTGCCCGACCCACACCACCTCATTAAATGGCCTTATTAGGCTCCTCCCAGTAGGACTGACCATAAGGGAGGGGTTTGGGGGGGGGGAGTGTCAGCAGGAGTAAGTGGAGATACAGGAGCTGGAAGTGGGTGTACAACTGAGGCTGGAGCTACAGCTGGGTACATACAGCTGCAACTGGAACCACAACATTTAAAGATACTGTATTGGATTGTACATTGAATGACTTGTACAGTCACATTAGGTGTAACTGTAGCATTTGCAGGGGCTGCATATGGGGGGTAGGCTTAAGCAATTGAAGTGATTTGTACTGTCTGCTGGCTAACTTGCGGAACCTGTGGGGAGGGTTGGAGAGTGGCACAGGGCAATTAGGGAGGGAGGTTCTTAGGATTATATCACTATAGTAAGAAAATTATAAAACAGAAGGGGGACCCATTGAAGAGGTGGAAGGGGTACATTTGAATCCTAAGGAAATAGAGGAAGACAAAGGATAGTGTCTACCATTGGGGGTATAATATTGGCTAATGGGACTGTGGAGGAGGCAAATGGAGAGTGCTAGGGAAGGACATACTAGGGGTGGAGGGGCTTTAATGGGGGTGGAAGGGGACTGCACAGCAGTGGGTGGCCCAGGGGGCAGCAGAATGTTAGGAGGGCCAACATGGGTAGAATAGTGGGCTGCAATGGATGTGGGGCGGTGGTCTGGATGAATATACTGTGGAAGCTGGGGTGAGGGTCCAATCTGTCACAGGCTATGAAGTCTGGAAGATGATGTGCTGAGTGTTGGAGAGGATGGGGGGAGACTGGTGCAGGAGGGCTTATTCCAGGAAGCAACATGAAGACGCAGCATTGGGGGGGGGGGAAGACAGTGGTTCAAAGGAAGGTATGGGAAGGGGGTGTGGAAGCAAACTGAACAAGGGGCCTAGCACTGGAGGGAAGGCTCAAGTCAAGAGGAAGAAGGCAACGCACAGCAAGGTAAAGGGGGCAAGTAATAGATTTGTGGTGCTGGCAACACTGGAGGAGGAAGAGGAGGGGGCAGGAGAGGGAAAGGGAAGGGACTGCACAACAGACAGCAGTCCGTCAGAGGTGTGTGGCAGGGGAAAAGGGAGGAGGAGCACAGCTGGAAGTGAAGACGAGGGCAGGGGTATGGGGGAGAGGAGCAGTGCTGGTAGGGAGCACGAGAGGGATATAGCAAAAGGGGGGCCAGGGGTGGATGGAAAGGATAGGGATGATGATAGGAGAGCAGCAAGGGAGGAGGGGGGATAGGACAGAAGGGAAAAGGTGAGCCGCAGTGTAGAAGGGTAGCTTAAGAAGCTGGCAGAATCTAAAAAAGGGTACCTAGGTAAGTGGGGGCCGGGATAAGGAATGAGGAGGGGTGTGTGCTAGTGCTGGGAGATTCCATACTAAAAGTAATCAGGTGGGGCAGTAAGGGGGAAAGACAGTCGCATATGGGTGGAGTCCATACCAGGATTAACAGCGGGCAGGGTGGGGCAATCAATTCTCAAGTGCGCAGGGAGGGGTAGAAAGAAATTGCACTTCATGGTGCACATGGGTACAAATGACCGGGTGGGGGAGAGATGGTGGAGGTAGTGAGGGAAAGGTTTGAGGAACTGTGGAGACTGTACAGTGAGGTGGGGGAGTCGATGCCCTTCTCAGAGGTGCTTCCAGTACCCTGTGCAAGTACGGTGAAGAAAGGTAGAATTGGGGAGTTCAACACTTGGCTGAGGGAATGGTACTGAGCCAAAGGGTACAGTTTAGTTGGGGGCTAGGTCAAAACCTTGGACAATAATGATCTCTATGCAGGGGAAGGGGGTATTAAAGCAGGGGACAGAGGGATACATAGCAACCAAGGTGGACTTAAACTAGGTGGTGGGGGTGGCAAGTAGACAAAGAAACATAGACTTTGACAGCAGATAAGGACCGCTTGGCCCATCTAGTCTGCCCATTTCCCTACCTACAGGATAGGCCGTAGATCCTAGTTAACCAACAGCCTATTTCTTCCTACCCCCCACAAGAATTGCCTTATGTCTGTCACATGCATTCCTGAATTCTCCCACAGTTTTAGACCCCACAACCTCCTCAGGAAGGCTGTTCCAGCATCCACTACCTCTCTGTGAAATAATACTCCTCATTGCCCCTGAACCCCCCATCTTTAAATTATGTCCCCTTGTTCTTGCACGTCTCTTTTCTGAAAGATGCTACCCTCTTGGACTTTGTTGATTCCACGGAGGTACTTAAAAGTTTCTATCATGTCCCCCCTCTCCCTTCTTTCCTCAAGGGTATACACATTAAGCTCCTTTAGTCTCTCCTCATACGGCTTCTCTTGCAGACCCTGCACCATTTTAGTTGCCCTCCTCTGGACTGCCTCTATCCTGTCTATGTCCTTGCGGGGATGGGGTCTCCAGAACTGGATACAGTACTCCAGATGGGGTCTCACCAACTGTCTGTACAGAGGGATAACAACTTCCTGTTTTCTGCCGCTGATGCCTCTCCCTATGCATCCCAGTATACTCCCAGCCCTCCCTACTGCCTTCTCACATTGCTTGCTAACCTTAAGATCATCTGATATGATTACCCCAGGTCCCTTTCCTTTTTGTTGTTGCTACTACCTCCCCCATTGTGTATTCTTCCCCTGGGTTCTTGTTTCCCAGGTGCATTATTTTGCACTTCTTTGCATTGAATCCTAGCTGCCATACTTCTGACCATTCCTCCAACCTTGCCAAGCCCTTTCTCATCCTTTTCATGCCTCCTTGTGTATCAACCCTGTTGCAGATCTTTGTGTCATCTGCAAAGAGGCATACTTTTCCTTCCAGTCCCTCTGCAATGTCACTTATGAAGACATTAAAAAGGACTGGACCCAATACTGAACCCTGCGGTACCCCACTAGTAACCCCTCCTTCTTCAGAGTGGACTCCATTTACAATTACCTTATGTGTCCTGTTGTCCAGCCAATGTTTTATCCAGGCTATCACCTTGGGACCCACTCCCAGGCTGGTTAATCTGACTATTAAACTTTTGTGTGCGACTGTGTCAAATGCCTTGCTAAAGTCTAGGTAGGCCATGTCCACAGCCCCTCCCTGGTCTACTACTTTGGTCACCCAGTCAAAGAAATCTATGAGATTCGTCTGACATGACCTTCCCGCTGTGAACCCATGCTGCCTTGGGTCCTGTGCCCTACTGGCCTCTAGGTACTCAACTATTCTTTCCTTCAGAAGTGACTCCATCACTTTCCCTACCACAGAGATCAGACTGACAGGTCTGTAGTTTCCTGCCTCTGTCTTGGTCCCACTTTTGTGAAGGGGAATCACATCCGCCTTCCTCTAGTCCTCAGGTACCACACCATCCTCCCATGAATTATTAAAAAGAGTAGCCAGTGGTTTCACTAGTTCCTCCCTTAATTCTTTTAGAATTCTGGGGTGAATTCCATCAGGCCCCATTGCTCTGTCCACCTTCAGTTTTAGGAGTTCTTGCAGAACCCTTTCTTCTGTGAAAGGACTGGGACTGACCCCCCTATCAAGAGTGCTTCTGTTAATTGGATTAGGCACTTCCCCCTCCTCTTTTGTGAATACTGAGCAGAAATATTCATTCAGTATCCCTGCTTTTTCACTCTCCCCTCTGCCCACCCACCATTCATTCTATTCAGCCTCACTATCCCTCCCTTTGTCTTTCTACGCTAGCTGATGTACCTATAAAAGGTTTTATCCCTCCTTAACTGGAGTTGGCTATCTTTTCCTCAGTTTGGGCCTTTGCTATTCTGACTTCCTCCTGCTTCCTTCTGCCTTAACTGGTACAGCTCTCTGTCCTGCTCCTTCTGTGTTTCCTTATACTCCGGAATGCTATCTTTTCTTCCTAACTTTCATAGCCACCTCTTTTGAGAACCATAGTGGCTTTTCTTTCATTTTGATTTATTTATTTGCTTCTAAAACGCTTGTTGCCTCTGTGATGGCAGTTTTGATGATTCCCCAATGTTGCTCCACACTCCTTCTAGCCTGTTTGCTAGTGCTTTCTGAGGCACTCTCCCATCTTGCCAAAGTCAGCCCTCCTAAAGTCCAGTACCCTCACTTTTGTATGGCTCGACTCTGTAGCTGAGTTTAACGTGAACCACACTGTTTGATGGTCACTTGTTCCCAGATGACAACCCACTTCTAGATCTGAGATCCTCTCACTGCCCCTGTTTGAGAGTACGAGGTCTAAGATTGATCCCTCATGAGCGGGTTCTGAAACTAGCTGTCTGAGGCCTGCCACCTGTAGGGCATCAAGAATGGCCCTGCTCTTGGATGTGGCTGCAGCAAATGTGCTCCAGTTAACATCTGGCATATTCAGGTCTCCCATCAATAGTATCTCCCCTTTCTCTGCCATTCTAAGAATGCCTTCTATCATATCCTTGTCCATTCCCTCCCCTTGACATGGGGGTCTGTACACAACCCCTGTGCAGATAGTGGTGCCCTTTCCAGTCTCCAAGGTAACCCACAGTGCCTCCTCTCCTCCCTGTTTACTCTTTTGTTCAGTTGCTTTTATCCCTTCCTTTACATTGACAGCTACTCCTCCCTCTCTTCTCCCCTGCCTGTCTCTCCTGTAGGTTGTATACCCTGGTATGTTAACATCCCAGTCATGGTTATCTGTGTACCATGTTTCTGTGACTGCTACGATATCCAGGCATCCCTCTTCCATCAAGGCCACCAGCTCAGGGAGCTTGTTGCCCAGACTACGGGCATTGGTACTCATTACCCTCCATTTCCTGATGGCCTTACTCCTTTTTGCCCCATCCCTGTCCTTCTTGCCGTTGTCACTTTCTCCATTTACCCCTGCTCTTCTCCTTATCAACACCTCTATGTTGGTGTTTACCACACTTACTACCATGATTTTGGGGGGGGGGCGCTAGGATTTACTTGCTCCTTTCCAGTGCCTCCCCCCTTGGCTAGTTTAAATGCTTGCCAACGAAGCATTTAAACCTATCACCTAGGTTCCTGGTTCCCTTCCTGGACAGATGCAGCCCATCATGCCAGTATAGGCTTGCATCACTCCAGGTGGACCCCCCAGTCCCCAATGAAGCCAAACCCTGAGCTCCACACCAGTTTTCAACCACTGATTGAATCCCATGGTGTGGAAACACCCTAGTCCTCCCTACGCCTATAGATGGGCAGCACCTGAGAAGGTTACCGTGTGTGCTAGCTTGTCCAAGGCCCCTCCCAATTCCACAAACTCTTCCTGCACTCTCTAATCCCTTTCTTAGCCAGGTCATTTGTCCCTAGGTGGACAATGACATCCAGCTCCCTCCCCTGTGCAGCTGCTCTGGCAGTCCTGAGGATTCCCTCCCTGTCCCTCCAAGCCATGGCACCAGGCAGGCACCTTACCTCCCTGTCCCCTTCCTCCCCCAGTTCTACCTTCTTAACAATGGAGTCCCCCACCAGGAGTTGTTTCCTTCCCCTGCCACCCTCCTGTGGGTCTCCTTTGTGGAGGTTCCCAGCATCCTGCTTGGCCTCCACTGCGGGTGCCTCCATAGAGGAACCACACTTTGCCAGAATGGCATAGGAATTGTGGAGAGGTATAACTGGAGGGATGCACCTCTATTCCACCTTCCTCACCCTCCCAGAGCCAACTGTGGTCCAACCGCTCCTCTTTCTTGGCAACCTCTGAGGCAACGGCAGTGGCACTGGTGGTCCCTGGATGGAAGAGGAGGTCCCACAAATCCTGGCCAACTCAGCCTGGAGATGAGCAACCTCCTCCCTCAGCCCAGAGAGGTGCCTGCAGATGGGACAACACCGCATCCTCCAGAACGTCTCCTGGAAGACTGCTGCTCCACAGCCACTGCATTGCACCACTCCCATCATGTCTTATTTCTGGCCCCTTAACTGTTTGCATTCCTTACTTTTTCCTCTTTTTTTTTTTCTCTCTCTCTCCTTACTTTCTGCCTGTGTGCCCTTTAAGCTCCTGATTGTCCTGTTCTGAGACAAGAATATCCTATATTCCTCAGTAGACCCCTTACTTGCTCAGAGGCAGACCTCCAGCAGCTAGAGGGGGCCGGAGAGCTACTCTTGCCCTTCTAGGATGGTGGGTCTTTGGTGCCTCTGTGATCACACTTCCTGCTCCCAAACAGGAAGCTCCTGTTGTCAGTCAAATCCTGTGCCTATAAAAGTAGAACTAGCTTTGGTGGGGGAGGGAAGGAGGGCAATATAGTCCCAGTAGAGAAGTCCAGTCACACAGCAGTCCTTTCTCCTGGTGTCTTCTGCCAAGCTATTAGCAGAATCTTTCTAAGGCAGTCTTCAGACAGCCGGTATGCAGCGATCCCAAAGAGGGGAGCCAAACGAGCTCACCCCCCCCCCAAAGCTAGCAGGGAGGGAATTGGGGGACTGGCACGAGGGGAGATTAAGAGGGGGAAAAATCAGGGAGAGAAACAGGATGGGGGGTGGTCTCACCAAATGCAAGAAGCCTGGGTAACAAATCAGCTGAGTTACAGGCACTCCTATCAGTAGGGAGGGTGGATATAGTGGACATCACGGAAACGTGGGACACCCAATACCAGGACTGGGATATGATGATCCTAGGGTATAGATTATTCAGAAGAGATAGAGCAAAGGGGAAATGGGGGGCATAGCAATTTATGTATGGGAGGGGATACAGTGTACAAGGGAGGAGGGGAGGACAGAGGCCCTGTGGATGCTGTTTCAGGACTCGAAAAATAGGATACTGAGGATGGGGGTGGTGTACAGACCACCAGCTCAAGTGAATGACTGGAGAGGGAGTTAGCTGAGCAAATTAGAATGGTTTGTAGGAAGGGGAACACAGTGGTGGTGGGGGACTTCAACCTACCTGGGGTGGACTGGAGCACCCCAGCCACCATGAGTGCAAAAGAGCAGGTCACATTAGAGGCATTTCAGGACAGCTTCCTGATGCAGTTGGTCCATGAGCCAACTAGGTTGGAAAAGACTCTCGACCTGGTACTATCAAATGGGGAGGCTGTAAGGGATCTGGGGGTGGAGGACCCTCTGGCAAGGTGCGACCACCACTCGGTGTGGTTCAAGCTCAATATGGGGAGAGAAGCAGGTGGTACGGGCACCAAGGTGATTGAATATAAGGGGACAGACTTTCAAAGGATGGGGGAAATTATGAGAACGCATCTGGCAGGAATGCAACCATGCATGGATGCGAGCCAAAAATGGGAAATCATTAAGCAGGGGTTGACGGAGGCCACTGAGTCATGTACTAGGACACAAAGCAAGAAGGGAAAGGCAAAGAAGCCCAGCTGGCTCACTCAGGAAGTCACAGAAGGGGTGAGGGCCAAGAGAAAAGCATTCAAGAGACTCAAGAAATCAGGAGGGGGAAGATGACAAGGAAGAGTATACGAAGCAGTCCAGGGAGGTGACCAGGCTAGTTAGAGTGTCCAAGTCTTCTAGGGAGCTGAGACTGACACAGGGTATTAAGGACAGAGAAAAGGACTTCTTCAGATACATCAGTGTGAGAAGAAAAAGCAAGGACCAGACTGTGAGGATCAAGAAGGACAGGGGGCGGGTGGAGAAGGGGGAGGATCTGGCAGAGGCACCGAATGAATACTTCTGCTCTGTGTTCACAAAGGGGAAAGGGGTCAGATACCTTGGGGAGGGGAGGAGTGGGTAGGGGGTGACTGATATAGGGATTACAGAGGACAGGGTTCTGGAGGGATTAAGGGCACTGAGGGTAGACAAGGCACTGGGACCAGACAGCATTCACCCTAAAGTACTTAAGGAACTATCGGAGATCCTGGCAGGACCACTGACTAACCTGTTCAATACCCCCTAGACACAGGGTGTGTACCACAAGACTGGAGGATGGTCCATTTGGTGCTCATTTACAAAACTGTCCCAAAGGATTAACCAGGCAACTACAGGCCAGTAAGCCTCACATCAATTGTGGGGAAGCTCATGGAGACAATCCTAAAAGAGGCGCTGGTGACCTTTTTGGAGGGCAATGAACTCTAGGACAGTCAACAGCATGGGTTTGTCTCAGGTAGATCCTGCCAGACAAACCTAATTGAGTACTACGACTGGGTGACTAGGGAACTGGACAAGGGCCATGCGGTGGATGTCCTGTATTTGGATTTCAGCAAGGCCCTCGATTCTGTGCTACATGGGAGGCTAGGGGGGAAGCTGGAATACATAGGGGTGGGAACAAAGATGGTCAGCTGGATAACCAACTGGCTGAAGGGAAGGCAGCAAAGGGTGGTTGGGGGGTGGGAATTCTCATTGCCGAGGGAGGTGACGAGCAGTGTACCACAGGGATTGGTACTGGGACCAGTGCTGTTTGGGATATTCATAGCTGATATCTCACACAGGATCCAGAGCAAGATCAGTCTGTTCACAGACGAAATGAAGATGGGAGCTGTGGTAGATGATACTGAAGGGTGAAGGGAGCTGCAGGACGACCTGACCAAACTACAAGAGTGGTCAGAAGCATGGCAATTGGGGTTCAACACCAAAAAGTACAAGGTACTGCACTTCAGAGCTAAGAACCAGGGCAGGAGCTATCAGCTGGGAGAGGTACAGTTGGAAAGCACAGAGCAGGAGTTCTTATAACAGGGAGTATGAACGACTCAGATCAGTGCAGGAAGGCGGCAGCTAAAGCCAACAAGATGCTGGGGTGTATAGCTGGGAATCACCTCCAGAAACAGGGAGGTGATCCTTTCCCTGTACAGCTCATTGGTCAGGCTGCAGCTGGAGTACTGTGTGCAGTACTGATGCCCATTCCTGAAGAAGATCAGATTGTTGGAGGGGGTACAGCGTAGGGTGACTAAGATGATCTAGGGATTGGAGGGAAGAGTCCTACGATGATAGGCTGAGCAAGCTGAACATGTATACCCTGGAGAAGAGAAGGGATGGGGGATATGATTGAAACCTTTAAATATTTAAAGAGGATAAACAAGACCAAACACTGAAGGATTTTCCAAATGAGAAGAGGGAGGGACACAAGAGGGCATCAGTTGAGATTTGGGGGTTATTCAGGAGGGAAATCAGGGCGCATTTTTACAGAATGGGTGTCAGACAAGTGGAATACTCTGCCGGAGGTGGTATCCAGTAAGTTGGTGGAGGTTTTAAGAGGGGTTGGGACAGAGTGAGGGGGGCACTAGGAAGTGGGAGGGTGGGCAGCTGCCAGTTGAGGGGTTAGCTGCACAATCAAGCAGACTAGATAGACCATGAGGCCTGTTTCTGCTGGAGTTTTGTATGTTCATATTGTTGTACTTTGTGGACTTGAACTGGAAGTGACTGGCTCCATGTGTATAAGTTTGGTGACTGAGTGAACCAAGGAGTGTGAAAGTGAAACCAGGATTAGGGTTCTCTAGCATCATGGAGCTGCACATTGATATGTTTAGCAATTGAGTAAGGTTGTTACTAGGATTTTTTCATACCCATTGGTTGTGCTGTCTCAATCCAGTGGGAACAAGTTTCAGTCAATCAGAATGCAGGATTCATAGATTCCATTTTATAACTTAAAACCGTGTATATAAAAAAATAATAAATGTAACATCTCTTATAATGTGACTCTCATACTGACAATAACAATTTCAACTATGTAATGGTTAAAAAGCATTTAGCAATACTAGCATCAAGTACCATTTGTCACAAAGTGCTCCTTCAACTGTTTGGTTGATGGCAGTGTGCCAGGTAATAATGTAACAGGCAACCCATTCCAACATATGGGAGCACGAACGGCAAGTGACTGATTCCCCTAATAGACAGCAAGTTGGGTACTTCAAGGGCAAGGCTATCTGAAGAATGTGTGGCCACAAGGAAGTTCCTCACATACACTAAATATCTTATATAAACAGGGGTTTCCCTTGAACACATTTTTTTTTTTTTTTATTAACAATAGACAAAGCTCCCTTCTTTGTTCCAATGGAACCTATTTAAGTGAAGTGACTCACAGTGGTGGGTAGTATGAGGTGCTCCTAATATAAAACTTGCTAGTTGATTTGTTAAATCATCCAACTGACCAATACCAGCGCCCCATATATAATATCCACATACTCTACAACGGACATTGATGTACAGTACAGTTCCCTACATCCAATAATAATAATCAATCATGGTGTCTGTAGAAGAATCCTAACCTAAGGCCAACCCTTTTGACAATACTTTCAATATGATATTCCCAGGTGAGACAGGAGTCCAACAATACCCCCAGGAGTTTACATGTAGGCACTTTGGACAACTGGACCTCATCCTTGGTTACAGCTGCCAGCTGATCCTCCCTGCAGCTATCCTCCTGTTCGACTGAAATAACTTTGCCTCAGATTTTGTGTGTTCAAAATCAAATTATTTTTGCCCAGAAAATCTTGTAGCCTGTTAAAGGCTAGTTGGAGGTCCATCTGTATCTGATGAACAGTCTAACCCACACTCTACAGAACCTTATCATCAGTATACATGTGTAACTTCATCCCTGGGAGTCATTGCTCCACATCATTCATTTATAGGGAAAACAGCAAGGGGCCTAACATGGACCCTTGCAGAACTCTCAACTCCCTTTCTAACCTTCCTCCAATCCCCCTTACTTCTACTGATGGCCTACATCATGTTAAATAGGTCTCGAACCAAGTCAATGGCAACCCCTTTATACCAATACCATGAAGTTTTCTTATCATAATGCTGTGATCAATGGTGTTGAAGGCCCTGGAGAGATCTACAAAGACTGAACCAACATACATACATACCATGCATTAACTATGGGTATGACCAGGTCATCCCTCCACTCTGCAGGAAAAATACCCTGTGATAAAGACACATTAAAAATAATAATGCCTTTCAGATCATACCAAACTAAAATATAGGACAGAACTAAAAAAACTAAATACTGTACTTAATCAGAAATGAAAGCAGGAAAGTAGAATTTAAAATATTCCATACAAGAGACAACCAAAAAGCACTCTACTCTTATATAAACAATAATAGAGTTGGAAACAGAACAACTGGGCCACTAGTAAAAGATAAAGAGACAATACAGGATCCAGTACACACAGTAGAGTGCTTAAATAAGTTTTTCTGCACTGTATTCAACAACAAAAATCCAGAAAGATTTACATGGGATTTACCTCACATACAAAACAATATGTTCACTAGGGATGAAGTAAAGACAGTACTAAGGGGTCTAAAATCAAACATCTCCAGGACCAGACAGTATGCAGTCAGATTTCCTCAGGGAATTAGTTGAACTGAGCCACCCCATCACAATAATATTTAAATCAATCCATCAACCATGGACATGTTCCCAACGACTGGAAGAGGGCTATTATTACTCCAATTCATAAAAAGGGAAGTAGGGGCTTGTGGGTAATTATAGGCCAACAAGCCTTACCTCTGTTCCGTATAAGGTTATGGAAAGGCTATTAAAGGAATGCCTTGAAAAAAACATCTTGCACATGGGGAAACAGGACCCAACACAACATGGTTTTGGGCAAGGGAGGTAGGTCATGGTATCGTTTTATGAAATGGTTAGCTCAAGTTTGGCCAAAGGTATTCCAGTGGACGTCATCTTCTTAAACTTCCAAACGGTGTTTGATACAGTGCCTCACTATGAGTTAGTGTATAAGCTAAAACACCTAGAAACAGACCCAGTCCTGGTTAAATGGATAGAAGAATGGTTGTCCAGCAGAATACAACAAGTAAGGGTGGGTGACAAATTGTCGGAGGGGAAAGGCCCATCTCCAGCCGGGTGCTGCAGGGGGGTCATCATTTGGACCAGTCTCATTCAGTCTATACATTGGAGACATACACTGCGGAATGCAGAACAAAATAGCCAGTTTCACGGACAATACAAAACTGTGCGAAAATGGATTACAATGAGAAATACCAGTCCATTGTAAGGGGTTTAGAAAGAATAGAATCCTGGTCAAAGATCAATAAAATGAGATTTAGTGTGGAAAAGTGTATGGTTGATTAATGATAAACTCACACCATCCAACTACTGTAGGCAAATCACACAAAAAGAAAATAGATTAGTGAGGTGTATAAAAAAAGCATTCATGACGAGAAATGACCAATGCCGGATCCCCCAATACAAATCTTACATTAGATCACTACTGGATTATTTTTCACCGTTTTGGTCACTGTACTTAAAAAACGAAATTGAACTAGTAGAAGGCATGCAAAGAACAACGAAATTAATACCAAGACTATCTAGGCTACCTTATGCAGACAGGCTCGAGCGACTAAATTTGTTCAGTCTGGAGGAGACAACTGAGGGGAGATACTGTTCCTAAATAAAACTATTAAAAAATCAAGAGCTTACAAAGACATTATTGATAATCTACCTGATCAGTCTATACAGGCCAAAAATAAACGGAGTACTCTTCTTAACTACAATATTTCAGAGCCAAGATGGAAGGTGTATAGCTAATCTGCTGCAGTTCTAGCTTTATCCAGCCTACCACATCCGGAATTTCAGCACCTATATCCACAGGATATCTCTTCGGATTTGCATTCTACACATCGAGCTGAAGCCTAAAACCTCCATAGTGAACAAATCGAACGAGGGATTGCAATTATATTGGACTTTGAAGTTTCCACCTCATTGCCACTTCAGGCCTGTAAGACACTCACAGGCCTCCAGGCTCTAGCTGTTAAGCATCCTTGCAGACTGAAGATGGTTCATTCCAACGATCCTCAGATCCCCCTTACTCAAATAGTGGAACAACAACTGGGCAACATTACTTCCATGCTAAACAAAGTGTTACTTGATACGGCTGCACTTATTTCTACTACATCTACTACCAAAAATGATGTGGAAAAGCTCACTTCCAAAGTGGGGGATACTGAACTTCATATCAAGCGACAGGATCAGATTTTAGATTACCAATTTCTACAAGTTCGGGACCATCATAGCCAAATACAGTTCTTACTGGCCAAGGTCGATGACCTTGAAAATCGAGGGAGAAGGAAGAACATTTGGATTGTGGGACTACCAGAGGGGGCTGAGGGCCTCAATACGATTTCCTTTTTACAAAAATCCCTTCCACTTATGCTCAAGTTGGATCATCTTTCTCCCTTGGAGCTAGAAAGGGCCCATAGTTCACTAGCCCCAAAACCCCAGCCTGGAGATCGGCCCCGGCCAACACTCTGTGAATTCTTAAGGTATGCAATTAAAGAACAGTACCTGAAGGCTGCACAGGACATTAGAACGCTCAGATGGGATGGGGCATCCGTTCAGATTTTCCAGGATTATTCTTACGATTTGTCCTGGAGGTGGAGAGCCTATGGGCTGGTAAAGCAGTCCCTCTACAAACTCAACCTGCCTATGTCTCTAAGACATCCCTCACAGCTCCGAGTGTTATACAAAGGAGAATATCTTACCTTCAACTCCCCTGCTGGGGTGGAACTTTTCTTGGAGGATATTGGAGGTGATTCTAGGCTGCACCAAGACCTTGCTCCACATCCTCGTGGTGAAAGCGCACCACCCATGGATACTTCAATTCCATCGGACTGCTCTCCTGGCCACGTTTGTATGCCGCCCCCGGCACTAGCCGAAAGGTCTGAATGGTAGTTGCACCACAAGAACAGGCAATGGAAGAAAATGCCCGGTAAATCAGGAAGGTCCCTTCCATCGGCGGCAGAGAAGCCGCTCGAGGAGCCGGCAACGGGTTCAACAGTTCTCAGGAAGCGACAGCTCCTCTGCTTATTCTATGCCTATTAAATTGTCCAATCACTACGAGCCACTTGGGGAGCTGATACCGGGAGCCCTGGCTTTGCCCGAGAATAGCGGTAGCCACGAAGAAGCCGTTTGTCTGGTCCAAGTGGATGTGGTGACCGACTGGGCTCCCTTTAACAAGGACTGGTCAGCTGAACTGTGGAGCCCTCATGAAGACAAAAGTGCCAGGAGCATGTTGCTGACCACTTCGGAAGGGTATAAGACCTGGGACTAAAATACACACATGGTCTGCTGAAGTAAGTGGTGTGGTTGAAATCTTTGTGCCTCCCCTGCTTATACTGATTGGGATCTCTTTAGTTTAGCTTTTCCTGTGCAAGGTGCCCCTTTACCAACTGTGAGGCCCAGTGGCCACTGTGGCGAATGCTCACCGAGCTTTTCTGCCTCCTCTCGGGGTTGAGTTCAGCCCGATTCTTCAGGACACCTCAGTCGCACTGCTTGCTCAGTACTGACTAAAAATACAGTCCAGGACCCGGGGAATCTGTGCTGGTTTGTTTTTCTTTTTCTTTTGGGCAGTTCAGTCTCTGCAGTTGTTAATGTGTTAATGTCTTTAATTCCCCTCTGATGAGGGGATGTTATCGTTAACAGGGACAAGCAAGAAAGTGGTATTGCTGCATTACTTTAGAACGAAGTTGCTTGCCCCCCTCCGTTAGGATTTTGTATCTAAACATTGTAATCTTAAATGTCTGAACGAGGGGTTATATTTCAGGTTCGAGATTTATCAGCCCCAGACACAATACCTTGACCCAGCTTATTTGTTGGTACCTGACATCATGTCAGTAATGTGGGGCTGCTGCCTTGTACAAACAAGGTGTCTGGGTAACCAAGGGATAGCTCCTATGGTTGGTATTGAAATAGGCCCGAGAAGGCAGATTTGTAGGCAGATTTCTACCTCTGGGGATAAGGTTATTTCATATTAAGCTGTTGTTTAGCTGGGTATATTAAGTGTTTAATACACTACAGTTTTGGTTACAATAATGATTATGGACACACTATACATAATGATAGTTAATGGCGTTTAGTTTCTATTCACAGTGCCCCTAGTCTCTGATGTCTAGCGACGTTCATGCATGCCATCAGACTCACCTAGGGGCGCTGATTTAAGGGGGTTAGCACTATAATGCCTGACACAGGGAAAACGAGCAACTATAGGCGACTTAGTTTCACCTTTTAGATACAGGTATAATCCTTTATGATATAGTGAAGGAACTTTGTCACACTTCACTTAATACCAAGTGCATTCTGGGCCCCCTTTTTTGAGCATCTCTATGGGCATAGACCAGCCTAGGGTGATTATGAGTACCTCTATTTCAGGATATGGATAGCTGGTAACCTCCGTACAACGTTTTCAATGGTCAGTGTTGCATGTAACATGCTGACCAAGATGTGGGGCTTGGTACCCATACTCTATTCGCAACCCCCCCACCCCCGGGGAGAGTTTTGGGCCGTTGGGAGGTGCTGGACTTCTTTCCCCCCTCCCTGGCCAATAACAGACAACCCCTGTAAGAATCTCAGAGAGACCTCTCAACATTTCTTTGGAGCAGCCCAAGTAGTTGTTGCAACGTCTTGCCTTTCAGTTGAGGTTTCCCTCTCCACCTTACATATTTTAACCCCTTGGGGGGAGATTTAATTCTGGACACATCTGGCCTATACCAAGCTGGTATATCAGTTTCCTTGTTCCTTTGGCATCTTACCAGAGATAACATCAGCTGCAAAAATGACTTCAGGAGTTGCTAAGACTTATGTTGGGCATTTTGTGGCCATATTCATGGCTGCTACACTACTTATTCTAGGGTGGGGACCCTTAGTTTTATATTGGAGTATCTATGCTAACATTCGACTATCTCTTAGGATGGTTTCAGTGTTTGTTTATAGTTGTTGGCACGCAAAATGGATCCATCTTGATAATGGCTAACTTTCCTAATATCACAACCACTACTTGGAATGTTAGGGGTTTGAACTCTCCCATAAAAAGGAAATTGGTTCTGGCTCAGCTGAAGAAGCTGGGTACCCAAGTCGCCTTTTTGCAGGATACTAAATTAAGTTCCATAGAAGCTTTGAAACTGGTGAGGGATTGGGTGGGCACCGAAGTACACTGTACGGCCAAATCAGCCAAACGGGGTGCATCCATTTTGTTGCATAAATCGCTGCAATAGCAATCTAAAGAGGTTTATGTGGAGGTGATGGTAGGTGGATCATCATGAAGGTTGCTACCCCCTTCGGTACCCTAATCCTGGCAAATATTTATGGCCCCAATGAGCATTTTCCAGAATGTTTTCATGCTATTTCTCAAAAACTCATGGACATTTCTTATGACAATCCGGATTTGCTATTAGGAGGGGACTTTAATCTGGTGTTGGATAGCCTTCTGGACAGATCCAATGCCAGACTGGAGCCCCAATGTAGAGCCCTGCAGGAGCTTATGTCTCTACACCAGCTGTCAGACGTGTGGCGGGTTTTGAACCCTCAGCAAAGGACTTCACCTTTTTCTCTGCTCCACGCCAAATGGCAAGTAGGTTAGATTTTTGGCCCACTTCCCCTAATCTATCTACGGCTACCTCTGGGGTAGAGATCTTCCAAGTCTATATCTCCGATCATGCTCCTGTCTCCCTTACCCTCTTACCTGCCATCCGAACCTCCAAATCATTATTATGCAGGCTTGACCCCCTCCTACTGTCGGACAAAGACTTTGCTCAGTGACTTCGAACAGCCACAGAAGAATTCTTTCAGCACAATTCCCCTTCCTCTGCAGTAAGCATATGGAAGGCCTATTAGGGGAGGAATTATTAGCTTCGCTTCACACAGACAGAAAATTAGGGACCAAGAACTTCAGCAGTTAGAACACTTTAAAAAGTATGGAGACTAAATACAAAGAGAAGCCCTCATTGCTTCAGTCACCATCAGTTATATCCGCCCTGTCTTCCATACGAATAAAAATTAACACGCTAGTAAGTAGGAAGGCTGAGCTCTATATTCAAAGAGCCCAACACCGATATCAGGCTGAGGGTGAAAAGGCTAGCAAGTTGTTGGCTTTTTGGTTAAAACAAAGACAAGCTGAAAGAACTATTTCAGCCTACGAGACCAGTAAGGGAAGCTCTCCTTTATCCCCTCTTCAATTAACAATATTATGACCAACTTCTATAAAACAATTTACTCCTCACATGGGTGCTGGAACAAAAACTCTTATGCTCAATTTATCGAGCCCTTACCCCTCCCTAAGCTCTCTGCTTCACAGAGAAATATACTGGGCCAACCCATCACGGAGGAGGAAATCTGAAGAGCCATTAATAAGATGGCTCCCCACAAAGCCCCTGGGGGGGATGGTTTATCGGTGGACTTTTACAAACTGATTCAGTCCTTGATTATAACCCCCTGGTGAATATGGTGAACGGTTGCACTCTGTGGGCAACTTCTCCCACCCTATATCTGGAGGCCTTAATTACCGTACTTCCAAAAAGAGGGTAAAGATCTCTACTCCGGCTAGCTATATGCCCATTTCATAATTAATGCTGATGTGAAAATTCTGGCCAAAGTCCTCGCTACCAGACTGGAGGAATTTCTTCCAGAGATTATTCATCCATCACAGCTGGGTTTTGTTATGGGCAGAATTAGTTCAGACCATATTCGGGCCCTAGTATCATTAATACAGGTGGCAGCTTCACTTCCTACCCTGGTGGCAACAATTACCATTGATTATGAGAAGGCGTTTGATTTGGTCAGCTGGGAATATTTACATGCTGCCCTGAACACTCTTAATATTGGCCCTTATTTTTTCACTTGGATAAACAATACTCTATGTGTGCCCTACAGCCAGGGTTCATACTAACAACGCCATATCAGATCCGTCTCACCTGCACAGAGGCACCAGACAAGGTTATCCACTGTCCCCTTTACTTTTTGTGATATCCACACATTCGTGGTATTCCGGTTACAGACAAATGCTACACCACCAAGTTGTATGCTGACGATTGCCTGATCCTGACCGGTGACCTACCACACAGCCTCCCACACATCCTGTCTACACTAAAAACTTTTAGTGAACTCTCTGGCTTACACATTAATGTGACAAAGTCAGAAATCCTTCTTCTTAACGATCTTTCCTCGTCGGTTAGTGTGGGAATTCAGGGATTTTCCTGGGCTAAATTGGACATAAAATATTTGGGCATCCGGCTTACTTCCAAAGTCTCAACCCTAATGGACATTAATTTAAAACCCCTTCTGGCCAAACTTCGAACTGCCACGAACAGATGGGCACATCTGCATCTTTCTATAGCAGGCAACATCGCCATGATTAAAATGCTGCTAGCCCCTAGAGTATATCACTTAATATCACACATTCCCTTCCTCTTGCCCGATACATGGAACCAAAAGCTAAACACGCTGATTAGTTCCTTTCTCTGTGGTTCTACCAGGCCCAGATATAGTAGGGCCAAGCTAAGGGTTCAAAATCTAAGGGGGGGGGGGTGGAATTTACCAGATTTCTATCAGTACTCCATTGCGTTCATCGTAGCAAAGACATTAAAAGATGAAGGCTTCCAACACACCGACTACCCTCCAGCCTGGATTCAAATAGAAAGAGACCTTATGAAGGGCATCTCGGTGTCCGCTCTTGTGCCATATCCCATACCCAAACAACACAAGAGTTGGTTTTCCATCCAACAGGCTCATCTGGCATGGCAAAAACTGGGGCTTAGATCCTCCCACTGTCTTGATTTGGGGAACTACATTCCACTATGGCAGAATCCCTACCTCTGTATTAACAACTCCCCCTTGAACTGGATGGGATGGGCTTCTAAAGGGATAAGGAATATTGGGGATCTAGAATCCCCAGGACACTCTGATATGGACTCATTCCAAAGTTTACAAATAAAGTACAACCAGCCCCATAATGACTTTTGGAAATACCTTCAAATGAGAAGCCTCTACAAATCTTGGGTTAGGAGAAGATGCACCTGTGTTTCTTGTAAAAAAATGCAAAACTGCTAAATCCCCTCCACTTTCTCTTACAAAATGGCTTACGCATTCCAAAGGTAGGGCTGGTCTTAAACAGAGGTTCCTAAGAGATAGTGCTCCTAATCCCTCTCTGCCGGCCAAGGTCAAGTGGGCTACTGCATTGGACACTACCATTACGGATTTACAATGGCGACAGTGCTGGCTGAGAACTCACCAGGCCTGCTGCATCCCCCAAAGCCTCCTTCTACTGAACAAAATACTGCACCTTTGGTACTACACTCTGTCCCAACTAAAAAGGTTGGGTCTTCTTTCCAGTGACTATTGCTGGAGGTGTGAGGCCCCAGAGACAGATCTGCTCCACATCATGTGGTCATGTACACCTCTGAAGCTCTATTGAGAGGCAGTAATACAACACTGCTCAACCATCCTAATGACGACCCTCCCAACAGATCCAGATCTATGGGTACTGGGCCTAATCACTAAAACTCTTGCCCTGCCCAAAGCTTCTTTATAATGGCTCAAACAGGCCTCGACAGAATGTAAACTACTTATTATACGACGATGGAGAACTGCAGAGGTTGCTTCCATTTCAGAATGGCTTAGTGCTTTGGAAAGGATGGCCACTTTGACTAGGATATCATGCTAGTGAAGCCAGTGTCTAAAGAAATCTGCTGAGATATGGGGCCCCTACATGCTGTATACTGACTCTAATAACCGAGCCTTGCCCTCCAGATATCTGAAGGACAAACTGAACCCCCCCCACCCCGACTTCCTAGTAAAATGGTTGCTTGGTTATTAAACACTGTTATTGCTTCTCTTTATATAGCTATCTTAAGTGCTCCATTTCCAGATGATCAATCTGTAGTCCCCCAAAACTATCGGTTTCTCACTGTATGGGAAGAAGTTCAACTACTATTGTTTCCATCCTTTTGAACAATGAGTATGTAATTGTCTCTTATGTTGCCTCTTATCTCCATTGTACAATTAACTAGGTGTATAGTCATCCTGTAGAAGATGTTTGAATAACTAGATATATTACCTATAGATATGCCTGTCCTGTGATGTAGTCCTGCAGCTTTGGCTGTGTGTAGTGAGTGGTAATGTTGTAAACCACTTTGGCAGCCATTTAATTTAATGGTTAAAGTTCTGAAACAAAGTCTGAAATCTTCCTAAAAAAAAAGACTAACTGCAAAAAAAAAAAAACTACAATATTTCAGACGCACAATGGAGTAATGGTTGACGTATTGCACATAATACCTTTAAAGATGCCCGTAGTTCTTTAATACAAACTAAAATCCTACATTTTTGGTATAGAACCCCGTCTGTGCTTCAATGAATGGGCCTATTAAATAATTGCTGGCGCTGCAATTTGGCCAACAGGGATCTACTTCATATCTTGTGGTCTTGCGCTCCGATTAATAAGCTCTAGCATAACATCTGTTTACTTGCCTCCAGAGTAACAGGACAAAAACTACCTTTTGATCCCAAGCTATTCCTTCTACGCATCCTTATCCCCAATAGCTCTCTCCTCTGACATGCACATTTTAGATGGCTAAACATACTTTCTCTTCTGGTCAAACATCTGATTCTTATGAAATGGAAATCAACTCTGGTGCCTTCTCTTTCAGATGTTCTTCAAAGCCTCTCTCAATATGCCTCTCTAGACAGATTATCTCATGTTACTCATAACCGACTCACTGTATATGACAGATGTTGGCAGGATTACTTCAAGTACATGAACCTAGTTCTTCTAGACCCTAATTCTTATGGATATTTAGCCCTCCTTATTTTGCTCTCAGATTAGGTTTTCTCTAAACTTTTGTGCACAGATTTCTCCTCTTTTTTCCCCCTTCTTCCCTGTTTTCTCCCTCTCACTTTTTCTTCTTCCTTGCTTGCCTTTTTCTCCCTTTTCTTTCCTTGCACACTTTTATCTTCACCACTTCATTATTGAACATTGTTCATATTACCACATTTATCACTTTTTGCAATTTACTGAATGCCCTGCCATAGCCTGCCCTAGCATGTATTTCGTACATGGTTGCTATTTCTAATCCTATAATACCCTACTGATTGTAACCCTTGTGCTCTCCACTTACATCCTGTCTAGGTTTGTGTTTTATTATCAATACATGTATATAAGGCTTCTCCAACATGTTTACCCTAAATACTGTGTTTTGTTAAGTGATATTTTATACCTTACACGGAGGATAGTCTTCTATTGTACAAGATGTGTGCTTTCTTATATACTCGAATTTCAATAAAAAGATAAAGTGAAAAAAAATCAAGAGCTACAAATCCACTGCATTATAGTCAAAAACAATATACCAGTTAATCTAAGATCTCACAAATAACAATTAATCTCCAGGGTAAACTTTGTTAAGAAAGAAAAGTTTTCACTGTTAGGGTGCTTAAGGCATGGAATATGTTGCTCCACAGTCTAATCGAGATACCTAAATTCAACAGATTTAAAAGGGAACTAGATATATATCTTACAAACCAACTAAAACATGAATAATACACCCAGTGGGAGTGGGAGACTGTACAGATGGGCTTTATGCCTTCTACTGTCTTATTAACTGAGTAATACCAAGTAATCTGCTAATGAGTGGCAGATCACGGGAACAGCATATTTTAAAGCAGCAGTGCAATGAAACTGGGCAAAAAATTTACCCTACTGTTTTTTTTTTCCCCCACCATAAATGATTCCGGGCATCTTCCAGTTTTATTTGGTGGTAACATTTTCTAGTTCCGCTAAAATCTGAGTATTTTATAAAACTTTTGAGTTTTTTCTCAAGAGAAAAAGATGATCTCCACATTTTGCACAGAAATAGCATTGGAGAAGTGTGAAGGGTTAGAATCAAAAAATTAAAAAAAGACTTGTGATGCATAGCAGAGGAGGTGCCTAGACAAGTACATCTGACAGGTATGCTAATATTTTTCATAATTGTGGCTGAAACTACCTTTCTTGGAAAAACATGTTTCATTGCACTGCTGCTTTAAGAGGCACACTGGCAAACCATCATGTTCCCATGCCTTTTTAGGATCTAATGCCAGTAGTTCTGTGAAAACATCTGAGCCAGTAACTCTCCTATAGCCAAATGTGGGAAGAGAGGCCCTTAAACTATCACTCTTTCGTGATTCAGAGGGTAACAAGTTTAACCCACAGTCTGTGTCCTTTACAGATTTAATAATGAATTGATCATTAAACGCATCTACAATCCTAATGGGATAAGTTACATTTCTAAATTTAATTTGTTTTGAAGTATAAGCAATGTAGATATTCTTACCTTTTGGAAGAAATCTTCCCCACTTTTGCCTTTGGCCTCAGCCGCAGCTGTAAGGAGAAAACAGATCTAAGTACTACAGAAGAAGCAGAACCATTTTTCAAAGCTCAACATTTGTTGTTTTGAACAGATACAAATGCATTTCTTGTAGCATAACGTATGCACAAGGCCACTGATTTACGGTGATTAAAACATTGAAATTCCATTTTCAATACTTCAGATTCCAGAATTGCACCGGTGATTGTTATTCTAATTTCTGGATTTTACCGGGATTTTGCTGTCACTCTTTTAGTATGTGTATAAATAATCAGAATAAAAGAAGACTCAATATACAGAGCATTAAATAAAGCAAATTGAAAATAGTTCTGGAAACAATTATAAAAAAAATACAAGTTTTGTAGAATTACTGATCTAGTATAAAATGGCAGATTCCATGAAATTTTTGTTTTTACCGGTGCATGGGCAGCCCTAATTCCGGAATTTTACCAGGTTTTCCGGTAAAAACCGAAAAACAGTGGCCTTGCGTATGCATAACACATCAGCTACCATCACAAGGTAGAAATGACTAGGATGTAAATACATACGGCATTGTTTTCATGTTAAAGAGCTAGTAGAACCAAAAATAGACAGGAATCTGTTACAAATTTTTATAAGTAATCAGCTGTAACCTTATTTCCAAACAATTTTTATTTTTCCTTTTGCTTGTTTTAAAGTTTTCTATGTGACAATATGCTGCATGTGTGAAACAGCACTATGCATGGCAGCTGACATGTCTAGTACAATCCCTCCCACTTCATTACCACTGTGACCTCAGTGAAAGTGACATCACAGATGACTGACCTGGCAGCTACTGAGTGGCTCTTCCCAAGAAGCTGTGATATCACTGTCAGCAAGGTCACAATGCTGGTGATGTAATGGGAGGAACACAGCTAGACATGACAGATGCCAGTGTAACCCCTAGATGGCGCTATCCCAGGGGCTACTACCCCTGCCTGATTTGCCACTAACAGGTTGAGGGGCCTGGATCCAATGGCGGGTGCCTCCACCCAGAGGTCAGGGTTTGCAATAGTTAAACTAACTTGGTCACAGCCCTCTGGGACACTGCAACCCCCCTTTCTTCCCACTAGTGGCCCACACAATATATCAGAATTACCTTCACAGTATACACTTACCCCAGGTCTGGTTCCGCACTGGGACCTCCTGTGAAATGAGATACAGTGCAACAATCACAGTACAGTACTTTAACATAGACAAATACCTCAGGCAGTATAACTTTGCTGAAACAAGCAGCTCTGATTTATTTAGGGGATATAACAAGGACAGGGGAAATCAGGTTAATTAGCTTATCACTCTAATAATCTACCTGGCTCTGTGCACAGGCCTATCCCTATCAGTTACTGTCCCTGGGTACCCAAGCCCTAGTGGCTAGTCCAAACTGTGGTAGCTGGTAGGGGCCCTTTCACACAGAGAAAAGGAGAATTAAACAGTCAGCAGTACAGTAATTCCATTTGGATTTAATGTGGCAATTCAACAGGAGGCGACCCTGAATTAGTACTCACGACCTCCAAATAAGATAGGGTCCTTCAATGTCAGCAGGGCTCACTTGAGGTACACAAACCTCTTCACACATCCATATAAAAGAAAGCACTATACCAGGCAGGCAGCATCTGTATCCGATTGCAATTACTGCACAACCGAGAACACACAGCAGATTCAGTTCCTGACAGACCGAGTGCAATTTTCAGCAATTCCTCCAGTCTTCTACAGGGTGAGCCTGGTTTCTACTCTTCAGAGATCCTTTGATTCTTTTACAGGACGGATTCAGTCCTAACAAGCTGTTACACAAGCTGCAGACCAGAACTCTGGGCCTTACACACGTTTTTGACTAAAACTGCACATTGAAAGCACAGGGCTCCTTCCTTCTTCACTGCCAAAGCTCAACTGAAACTCCAACCGACAAAACCGGCACTTCCTTTGAGTTCCTCCCAGTTCTTGACTGGATTGGCTGTCACTCACAATAGACTGCTGCTGTTGGTCCAAAAGGCACTGAAGTCTAAACTACATCTCCCAGAGTCACTGCCCATACAATCCTCTTGTGGCTGGCTCAGATTATGAGTCCAAGTTCTGATTCTCCAAGGCACATTTTAGAGCTAGCTTACCCACACTGATTGGTCCAGTTCAGCAGTTCAAAACTAGAATGGGGAACTAGCAGACACAGTTCTGACTGCAAAGAAAGCAGGTTAGACAAACTGTAATTTCATCATTACTCTAAATAATTTCTGGCAAACAGTTACATCTTTCAGATAGGTTCCTTTGCACTCTAGTGACTGCAAAAATGAAGTGAATTGGCAGCAGCTCGAGTGGTACTCAGAGAAGCACACAGTCCCCCTATACAATTAATTATGTCTGCAAGCAGACAGTTCTTAAAGAGACAGTACCAGAGGCTCTAAAACACTCACTGATAAATGGCTTAAATGCCAAACACCATTCAGGCTTGGAGCATTCAAGCAAGCTCCTGGAAGTCTTTGGGAACCCCCATTTGCAGGGTTACACCCTTCCTGGCCTGGGAAAGCTTGCGTCCGCCAAGCAAGTACTTCCATAAGTTTAAACTGCAACCATATACATTTGCATTAGGCTCGCACATGTAATCATCAGTCAATATATCATTTACCAAGAACACATTTCTGAAACATTGCAGTATCACTCTTTACACAGTATTACATACACATTGTACCATAACTCAAGTTATTACCTCTTGTACATGAAACCTGAAGAGGGGCCCTTCCCTATCAGTTACCTTGGGGCTGGATGGGGCAAGGGCACCATACTTAGAGGCAACACAAGTAACTTGAGTTAGCACTGATGCTCAGTTTGGGCAATGAGCTCGGGACACATACACTCCTTATGGACAACATTGAGAGGCAAGTCCACAGGCCTCCCAAGTGAATCATAACTGAGGTGCACCACAGGCTTTACAGCTCGACCAGTCTTTCTAGGGGAACTGTTATAGTCTCTGCACTCTGAGCCTCATTTTCAGCATTGTCCTCACTTGTCAGGGAGTCTCCATGGGGTAGAGAGGCTAGAACTTGGGGACTTTCAGCTCCAGGAGTTACAGTTTCTGGAGTCCACAACATTTGGCTCGCATGGAGAGCTTTCGGACACTGGCAGTGGACTGTCAGGGCACTCAAAATACTCTTCTTGTTCGGTGTATCACCAGTCTGCCCCAATCTATCATTTTCTCCCTGAAAGCTCAAACAGTTCAACCATGCACAATGATTCCATTTCATCTGATCTGATGCTTTGCACTTCACTTTCTGGGAGCATTGGCTCCAGGGATGAAGCCAGGGGCTTAGACAGTCCAGAAGGCCCAGCTTTGTCTCCAGTATTGACTAGGGATTGCCCCAAACAATTGACTCAGTTCGTAAGAAGGATAGTATTCAAAGTCACTCTCACTTTCTTCCGATATGGACTGACAGTCATGCTCAACTGGGACTTGTGGAGGGAACACTTTAACTTTGCTTCTGTAGGTGCAGACTTTCTTGATCTTTTCTTAGCAGCAGCTCTAGTCACTGGTCCAGAGGGGGCATCTTCTAGGGCTCAGACTCAATTAAGATTTGTCCAATGGGCAGTAAATGATTTCTATGCATTGTTTTACATCTTTGAATTATTCTCAGGCCTTACTTTGTACACTGGCAGATCATCTAGTTTGCCCACTACAATGTGAGGGAGATGGTGCCATCTGTCAGCAATCTTGTGCTTGCCATGCAGTCCCAGATTTCTTAGCAATACCCGATCTCCCTCCTGGAGTTCCTGTGCTTTCACCTTTTATCATACCTTTCTTGTTGGCCAGATTTCTTTGGCAGCCATGGTTTGAGCCAGTTGGTACGCATGAGTTAGCTGGGCCTTTAACTTTTGCACATACTGTAAATAGTTGTCAGCTTGAACCCCATCAGAGAGACCCCAAAACACACATCTACTGGTAGTCGAGCTTTCTTCCAAACATCAGGCGGTAGGGGAGAATCCAGTGGCATCACTTTTGGTGCAGTTATAAGCATGTACCAGGGTGCTAATTTGTTGGCTCCATCTAGGCTTGTCCTTTGGGTGCAGGGTGCCTAGCATATCTAGCAAAGTGCGGTTGAAACGTTCAGGCTGTGGGTCCCCCTGGGGGTGGTAAGGAGTGGTTCTGGACTTCGACTCCCACAGAGAAAGCATCTCTTTGATCAGACGACTCTCAAAGTCTCTCCTTGATCAGAATGGATTCTTGTGTGGCCCCATAGTGAACAAAAGTTTTCACAAGTACTTTGGCCACAGTGGATGCTTTCTGGTCTTTGGTGGGGAAAGCTTGGGCATATCTCGTGAAATGGTCAGTGACCACCAGCACATTACTGATATTTCTTTGATCTGACTCCAAACTCAGAAAATCAATACAGACCAGCTCCATGGGTGCACTGGTGGTGATGTTAACAAGGGGCAGCCCTCTGGGGCAAAGCTTTCTCTGTAAGCAGCGACTCAAAGTTCGAATGTGTTGCTCCACATCAGCCCCCATCTTAGGCCAATAGAATCTGGATCTCACCAAGTCAAGTGTTCTGTCTATACCAAGGTGCCCATGTGGTTGTGCAAGGACCTCAGTACTGAGTCTCGAAAGGCAGTGGGCAGCACTAGTTGTTGTTTGTCTACTTGTCCCCTCTGTCTACTGTTTCTCTGTATAACAGTTTATTGATCAGTTTCAACTTAGGACCTTCTTTGTATAACAGTGCAGTTCTCAAATCAGTGGAGCGTAATTTGGACACATCTTTTCCTGCATAGAGGGCTTCTAAAGCTGCTTTGATCATGGGATCGCGGGATTGAGCCCGTAACTGTCATTGTCCAGCTGAGGCAGTGCACCAATGTCTATTGCAGAAAAGTGGCAATAAGCAGAGGTATGCAATTCTCAGAGGCTCCCAAGCAATCCACATGCAGTCCATTGCGTCTGTGGACATTTGTTCCTCCCTGTCAAACTTCCGCAGAGTGCCCAAATGTCAGGTTCTGCTAATCGGACCCAATCATTCTGGGGAACAGGCCTCGGGAGAGAGCATCAGCATCTATGTGGTTCAGACCTGCTCGGTATTCAGAGCATAGTCATGTAGATAATGCAGAAAGCCACCTATGGCTAGTGGCATCCAACTTAGCTGAGGTCTGCACATAGGTCAAAGGATTATTGTCAGTTTTACTAGTATTTTAGCCCCATACAAGTACTCATGGAATTGGTCAACAATAGCCCACTTCAAAGCTAGGAACTCTAACTTATGTACAGGATAGTTCTTTCGGATGGGGTCAGGCTTCTACTGGCAAAGGCCACTGGTCTCAGGCCATTCGTGCTCTTGTTACAACACAGCCCCAACCCTTGCAAGCTAGCATCAGTGTGCAGGACGTGGTTTTCTGGATCGGCATAGGCCAGCACTGGAGCATGGGTAAGTTGATATATGATCTCATGAAAAGCAGTCTCATAATCAGGAGTCCAGCGGCCCCAAATACTTCACCGGATGAAAATACACTCTTTCAGTCTTGAGGGACGCTGACTTTTGGTGGGTTGGGGATACCCTTGAGTAAGGTTAAGTAAAGGCGGATCACTTTGAATAGTCCTTGATGAAGCTACCGACAATAACTACAGAATCCCAGGAATCTTTGCAGTTCTTTAGATTTTTGCCAGGCCAGGTGGTCAAGGCCTCAACTTTACTTTGGTCGGTCTCTATTCCTCGGTGGATACTATGTGTCCCACATACTTTACTGATGTTTGAAAGAATTGACACTTATCAATGGACAGTTTAAGGCCAAAGTCCTCCAGTCAGTCCAATACCTTAAATAATCTGCTCTCATGTTCCTCCAGTGAGCTGCCAAACACAATAACATCATCTAGGTATACCAGGCACTCTAGTAAGTTCATGTCCCCACTGCACGCCCATCAATCGTGAAGTGGCTGGGCACCTGAAATCCCTTTGAGGCATCCTCATGAATTCATAGCTAAGCGAACAGATAAAGGCCGCCTTCTCACGGTCCTCTGGGGCCATCGGGATCTGGTAGTACCCATCATGGAGATCCAGCACAGAGAACCACTTGCTCCCGCTTAGGCAGTCCAAAGCATCCTGAATGCGGGGCATTGTGTACTGATCAGGGATAGTCCGCCGGTTTACAGCGATAATCCACACATCCTTACTGTTCCATTCTTTTTTCCTCACTACCACAATGGGGAAGCATAAGGGCTTCTGGATTCTTGTATTACACCAGCAGCTAACATCTCTTGCAGATGCCTGCCTCACATCATCTATGTCAGCAGGTGCCAGGCGCCGAGACCTCTCCACGAAATGGTCTTCGTCATGCAGCCGGATATTGTGCTCAGCTCCTGCACGATCCTACATCCCATTCCTTTAAAGAAAACACCTGGTCTCTCTGGGCAAGCTTCTCACTGATCCTCACTTTCCATTCAGCTGGCAGCGGGGTCGCGAAATCAAACAAGTCAGGCGTACTCTGTCATTCTTCCTTGAACTCTTGCTGCTGGTAGCACTGCAGTGTCTGCACAATGCACATTAGCCAGGATGCAACCTCTGTTTACTCGAATGTCTCTTTCAGACACATATGAACTTGGACCATTACCCTTCTGGCATAAGCATGGGCTCTAGCGGGCAAAATACTAGGCTTGACCAGCAGTCCTCTGGCAATTTTCCATCGCCTGGTGCATCCAACATTAATATTTTATTCTTAACATCCTTTCTGATACGGACCTCTCCCTGTAAGGTACACTGGGCATTTGGCCAGGATCAGAGACTCAGGATCCTTCTTCCATACAATTCCGACTGGTTCCTCTGGTTCTGTTTTTTCAGCATCTCTCTGTGCCTCATAGGCCTTCTTAATTAAAGCCGGAACTCTTAAAGCTCTACTAGTCTTTGACCCTGTTTTTCATCACAACTGTGCCAGCCTTCCTAACATATGAGCATTTGTTCCAATCAACAAAGGGACACCATCATACAGTCCAGTGGGGGACACACTAAGGCTAGGGTCTCTACTTGTTCGGCCACTCAGCCACGGAGGTGGGGAAAGACAGCCAAATTCGGATATACCGAATAGGGGTAGGCCTTCTCACTTAACCCCCATACATGCAGTCCTTCTAACGGGTTGTAAGGGTATCGCCTGACAAATGCTTCTGATACCAATCCTGAAACATAATTGTCACTTGGGAGCCACTGTCTAATATAGCTCTTGTAGACACTCCGTTCACCTTTACAGTGGTCTCCATGGAGGGACCCACTATTCTGGACCAGTCTGGAGAGGCGGTAGTGGGGGCCTGGGCAACTGACCTTGCCACAAAAGGACGTGAATTAGCATTTTTCGTGCCCTCACTGGGATCATGTCCTGCACCTCTTAACCACTGATTTCATCTCCAGCTGTCCTTGTAGCCTATATGCAACTTTGTCAGTGTCTTTGGGGACTGGTATTCCCTTTCATGTGCCCATCTTTCCCACAATTATAGCAAAACATACTTTCTGGAGTTTGAGCTGGCCGAGTCGCCACACTGGGAGCCAGGGCGGGGTATTATTAACTGGAAACCTGGGTGCCATCTCTGTCTGGCGCGTGATAAGCATTTGAGACATCTCGTCAGTTTCTCCACTTCCATGGTCAAGGAATTGAGTTTGGAGCTGTTAACAGCAGGAGATACATGGGTGGGTACCCCCACCCCATAGCAGATGCAGTCGGATATAGGTCAGGGCTCTACTTGCAGGCGTGGCCTTCATAAAGGGACTGTTTTTGAATTCCTCGGATCTCTCTCAACAGTTCGCCCCATTGTGGCATATCTTTCCTTGTCAGAGCACTCATTGACTGTCAACCTCTGCCCCTGAACTTCACTTGATGGGTCACCTCAGTCACTGGTCGTAGCCACAGCTGTTGGTGCAGGTACCTCCGAGGTCGCCTTTTCTCAACTCCCGAATTTCTCTCATTAACTCATCATAGGAGGGTGGGGATTCCAGTCGATTTGCCAGGCGTAACTGAAGCAACAGCAGTTCTGAGAAGGGGCAGACTTAAGGATTCTGTCCAGTCTGGTTCGGTCCAGTTCAATCGCTGGCAAACTACCCTTTCTGAGGCATTCTGCAACAATTTTTCCAGCCGAGAGACATACACAGACAACAACTCCCTTGGTACTGTTGTGCATTTACTCTCCACCATAGGTCCTCATCAGAATCTGGGCTCCCATACATTCTCCAAGGCCTCAAGATAGGCCGTGCAGTCGCTCAGGGTTACTGGGTCTGCTTAGCACGGATGGTAGCCAGGGCAGGACCTCGAGGCTCTCACTAACCCTCTTCGCTCGCCTTCCCGAGCATTGCCATTCTAGCACTTGGGGGCAACATAGTCTATCCAGGTCTCCCAGTTATCCTCCCCTTGGGGGTGGGAGGGTGCCAGAGAAGATCCTCAACCTTCGTAAGAGTCGTGACTAATGGCAGGTGCAGAAATAGGAGTCTGCATTGGTTCAGCCACCATTACGGGCACTGGAGCAGGAGAGGGTGTTGGGGAGGAACACCTCAGGTGGCAAGAATAGTTTCTTCAAGTCCTCCACAGTTTTCCTCTCCCAGCAACCATTCAGCAAATTTCTCCTCAAAAGTTTCAGATAGTGGTGGGGGCTGATTCCCCCGGTCTTTACTGTCCTTAGTTATCACTTCCAGCAGTGAGGGCTCCTCTGGGGTAATGGTCTGTGGCACTTTGGAGCTATCTATGGGATCCTTAAATCATTAGGGCCAGGAAAGTGGGTGAGCAGATTAGCATGCCGCACCACCACCAACAGGTTTGTAAACCTTCCACCTTGGAAAGTACTCCCTGCACAGTGTCCGTATTGATACCCAGGGGATGTCCAGGATAAGCATAGCATTTTGGGGGTCGATCTCCTCCCTAGTACACCACTCCACCAGCCGGTGCACAGCCACTTCTGTCGGGTACCCATTTTTTCTTAACAGTGGTTCAGAATATGGCCACCAGAGGACACACAATCCCAGCGGTGAGCCCAAGATGTAACCCCAGATGGCGCTATCCCAGGGCTACTACCCCTGCCTGATTTGCCACTAACAGGTTGAGGGGCCTGGATCCAATGGCGGTGCCTCCACCCAGAGGTCAGGGTTTGCAATAGTTAAACTAACTTGGTCACAGCCCTCTGGGACACTGCAACCCCTTCTTCCCACTAGTGGCCCACACAATATATCAGAATTACCTTCACAGTATACACTTACCCCCAGGTCTGGTTCCGCACTGGGACCTCCTTAGAAATGAGATACAGTGCAACAATCACAGTACAGTACTTTAACATAGACAAAACCTCAGGCAGTATAACTTTGCTGAAACAAGCAGCTCTGATTTATTTAGGGGGTATAACAAGGACAGGGGAAATCAGGTAATTAGCTATCACCTAATAATCTACTTCATGGCTCTGTGCACAGGCCTATCCCTATCAGTTACTGCCTTGGGTACCCAAGCCCTAGTGGCTAGTCCAAACCGTGGCAGCTGGTAGGGCCCTTTCACACAGAGAAAAGGAGAATTAAACAGTCAGCAGTACAGTAATTCCATTTGGATTTAATGTAGCAATCCAACAGGGGCGACCCTGAATTAGTACTCACGACCTCCAAATAAGATAGGGTCCTTCAATGTCAGCAGGGCTCACTTGAGGTACAAGTCCTTTCACATCCATATAAAGAAAGCACTATACCAGGCAGGCTGCATCTGTATCCCGATCGCAATTACTGCACAATACCCGGGAGAACACACAGCAGATTCAGTTCCTGACAGACAGAGTGCAATTTTCAGCAATTCCTCCAGTCTTCTACAGGGTGAGCCTGGTTTCTACTCTTCAGAGATCCTTTGATTCTTTTCACAGGACGGATTCAGTCCTAACAAGCTGCTACACAAGCTGCAGACCGGAACTCTGGGCCTTACACATGTTTTTTGACTAAAACTGCACACTGAAAAAGCACAGGGCTCCTTCCTTCTTCACTGCCAAAGCTCAACTGAAACTCCAACCGACAAAACCGGGCACTTCCTTTGAGTTCCTCCCAGTTCTTGACTGGATTGGCTGTCACTCACAATAGACTGCTGCTGTTGGTCCAAAAAGGCACTGAAGTCTAAACTACATCTCCCAGAGTCACTGCCCATACAATCCTCTTGTGGCTGGCTCAGATTATGAGTCCAAGTTCTGATTCGTCCAAGGCACCATTTTAGAGCTAGCTTACCCCACACTGATTGGTCCAGTTCAGCAGTTCAAAACTAGAATGGGGAACTAGCAGACACAGTTCTGACTGCAAAGAAAGCAGGTTAGACAAACTGTATTTCATTATTACTCTAAATAATTTCTGGCAAACAGTTACATCTTTCAGATAGGTTCCCTTGCACTCCTAGTGACTGCAAAAATGAAGTGAATTGGCAGCAGCTCGAGTGGTACTCAGAGAAGCACACAGTCCCCCCCATACAAACTAATTATGTCTGCAAGCAGACAGCTCTTAAAGAGACAGTACCAGAGGCTCTAAAAACACTCACTGATAAATGGCTTAAATGCCAAACACCATTCAGGCTTGGAGCATTCAAGCAAGCTCCTGGAAGTCTTTTGGGAACCCCCATTTGCAGGGGGGTTACACCAGGAAGAGTGATGTTCTATACATCACATCTACTAACATTAGGGAAAAGAAAAATGTACAGCAGGTATAAAAGGTAATGGTTAAAACTGCTTTTAAAAAATAATAGTTTTAGGCAGTACACTAGCTCTGTGATGTTGAGTGCATGGAAAGAATGTTGGAAAGGAATCGCATACTCTAGTTAAATATTTAAACAAACTGCTGATGCATGTACTATATAAACAGATAGTAGTATGTGGCATTGAGTTGCAAGAATGGGTGATATAAATGTGGACAACTAACCCCAGTTAAATCTACTATACTCATATTTGTAATGTTGCTCTGGAGCTAAGCTTTGCTCAATTAATTTTAGAGCCAACTAGAACCCAAGTTGAGAATGTTTCTTCCTCTTTTATTTAGACAATTTTCACAACCAACAAGTCATCCTTCCTAAAAGCTGCACTTTTATTGGATTTGCTTAGCTAGCACATTGTTTTCGTGTACACAACTGTCGTCCTGCCTGTGAGCCACATTAACTAGTCAAATGCAGCTCCTTCAGAAATTCTGCCTGCCTTTATTAATACTGCAATAAGTGGGGAAGATTACAGCTCATTCATTCCTTAGGAAAATGTCTGGACTTATGGCCGTTATGTTAAATGAAGGAATTGCTTTTTGCCATACTAATCTGAGGAGACTCTTACCTACAGCTGGTCCAATTAGGAAATGGCACACCTTAATCAGCCAGGTTTTCTAGTTCTGACAAAGACATAACTAAGTGGAAGGATCCCCAGTTCTCAAATTTCTATTGATATTTACTCCTTATAGAATGACTAAGAGCATTGGGGTTGCAATGTATGCCCATTATAGTTTTAATACCAACAAAATGATTTGTTTGCCTCCTAGAGGTTCATTTTACATATGTTAGACCAGTTTTATTATTAGGTTGCTATGGCCCTCCAAGGTTTTTATGTGATACATTTAACCCCTGCTGTTGCTCCAGCGTGTATACACATATCCTAAAAACCTACTGTACATGTTATTTATCTTCTGGCAGCATAAGGGTTAAGAATATTACACAATATTAGCACCCTAACATCACACACACTACTGCTACTAATGGATGACATAAACATAGATTAGCTAACTAGTTAAATGTAATCATGTTCACAGCGTTGCTCTGGAGTTGGACTTTACTTTGATTTTAGAGTCAATGGGAATTAAAGACTAGTAATCTCTTCCTCTAGTCTGCTAGACTTCATTTTTGCAACCAATAAGGCAGCCTTCTATGAAGTTGGTAGTTTGATCTTTTAGTGATCACACAGTAAAAATGTGTGTGTGTGTAAAGAGCAGCACGCGGTGTATGAGAGAGTACGTGTCTGTGCATGTCTGTGCGCACATCTCTGTGTGTCTGTGAGCATGCACAATTTTTTCTTCAGTCCATGGTCCACCTTGATTAATCAAGTTTGTCTGTCTGCATGAGCAGCTTGTTCTTCTGTCTGTGGTCCACCTTAATTAATCAAATGTTGCTCCTTGAGAAATACTGACTACTTTTCTACTATAATTGATCTTCGTGCATCTAACTGGGTAAAGGACAACTTTTTCTTTTTTTTTTTTTTTTTAAATTAAGTATGCTCTATTCAGTTTTCCAAACACCAATAATGCAGTGAACAATACAAAAGATGATACATGTACACTGTATTAGTTCACTGTCCATTGAATCTCCCCTTTAATCCCCCTCCCACCTACTAGCCCTTCCCACTCTTCCCTATTCCTCCCCTAATTTCCCCTTCCTCAATATCAATCCACCCTCCCCAAAGCCAGTCCACTAATTATAGTACTACAGGCCAATTCTCTGACCCCACATGGGGAAGCAAAAACACTGTTGCCTAAACAAGTGAAACTTTTTCTTTCCACAGAATGAGTTTCCCTCAGTTTGTAATATGAATATGCCACCTATGTGTTTGTAAAGTAAAAAATTCTACCTCATGGTTTTGTTATAGCCTTCACAAGTTGGCTAGAGTCAAGAATAAGGCCTGGGTAAAGTATGACGTTCTAATATGGCTCAAGAAAGGGAAAGAGGAAATTGTTTAACAAGGAAAGGTACATTAAGCTGGAGCTTGTTTCCAGGTGTGACCTGGGAGCACAAGGAAGATAAGCGACTTGCTCAGGGTCACACCATAGCAAAGTTGGGGCTGATGGGATTCAGACCAAGGTCTTCAGGTTTGCAGCTCAATGCCCTTAACCACCCTACTATACAAGACTGGAAAAGTTAGATATTTTGAAAAATCAGTATGCAAAAGCAGTTAGTGAATTAAAATGTTTTTATTATCATAACTTAACTTCTGACTGCTTAAAGGGTCTTAAATTGTGTAACTCTGTAAAAATGTTGCAGGGTAACATGAAACGAAGCCTACCTCTTAACTCTTTAATCGAGCGTAGCCTTCAGATTCCACTTTGGGTTGCTGAATACATTTATCACACATTCTGTTGTGTCAAGTTGTTTATTTGATGGTTCATGTTCTCCCATTGATACTCAAGAAACTGACTATAATAATGTTATTTTTTTCAGAACAGCACTAATAGGTCATCGACTCCTACTTTGTTAAATTTAAATTTTCTGTTATTAACTCATTTGAAGCACTGGAGATGCTCCTGAATTTAATCATCAACTGCAGTTGTGGCCCTGACTATATTTATTCTCAACTCCTAAAATATGAACCATTCCAGATGTCTGTCCCTTTTACCTACCTATTTAATGAATCATTATAAAATGGGCAAAGGATTTCAAGCAATCTGATTGGCTGTTAGCTGTGCATTAGATGTGTCTAATGCACAGCTAAAACTAGAACCCCCATTTAGAATACACAGCCCATTTTATAAGCACAATAAGCCACTCCAGGGATGTGCATTAGACAATTCTAATGCACGGCTAGGGGACTGGACACACTCGACCTGTGGCCTCGTGCCTCACTACGTCCCCCTAGCCATGCATTAGAACTGTCTAATGCACACCCCATCATGTCTTATTGCTTACTTATTAAATAGTGCACTTCCTTCTGTCTGGAAGGAAGCTAGATTTCCAATTCATAAATGAGGTTCCTTGGATAATCTTCAAATTTTTGCCCAATTCCTCACTTTCCAAATGTTTCTAAACCATTGGAGATTTTAACCAACTTTCTAAATATTTTTCCTTTGATGCCAGACTTGACTAATTTCATTCTGACTTTAAATCAACATTCTACTATTACTGCAGTGTCCAGGGTCTTGGATGATATAAACTTGGCAATCAATTCTTGTAAGTTGTTTACTGGTGCTCTGTTGACTTGTCAAAAGCATTCTACACAGTTGTAGGTCTGTTAACCTGAATCTAAGCAAGGAAGTTCTGTCATGGTTAAAGGATTACTTGTCAACTTGTAGTCCAACAGTAATATTGGGTGGTAGGGAATCCGAGTCTCTCTCAGTTTCCAGAGGGGTTCCCTAAGGTTCAGTCTTTGGCCCTACTCTGTTTTGCTGTATATAAACAACTTCAGACTGACTTTGATTTGTCTGTTGGAAGCTGAGAACCTTGCTACACTGCAAAGAACAAACTATAACTCCATTTAGGACCTGGAAACCTGGTAAGGCATAATACGGGTGGGACTTGTTAAGAAGGGGAGCTACGCTTTCCACAAAAAGTTTCTTTTTTTTTTTTTTACCTTATTGGCATTAAGCAGAGAATTGCAGGATTCCATTAAAAGTGTAGTAATTTTATAACCAGAGGGAGTGAGATACAACTGAATTGCTTGATTGTTGGGGTTGAGACCTAGGATTTGGAAGGATATTTTTGCAACATTTTAAAAGTGTCCTGCTGGCTGAGGAGTGAGTTCATTTTTATCCCTGGACTCAGTAGAGTGGTTTGTGCAGGAGCCGTGGTCTAGTAAACTGTGGTGGTAGTTGAATTACTATAAAGGGCAATACTCACCAGGGTGGTGGAGCAGTTGTGTATTTGATTGTTTCTAACAGTCACCTTGGGACAAATGACCTAGCTAGGCATGGGATCAGTGCAGTGCAGAATGAATTTGTGGAGTTGGGGAGGGGCCTCAGATGGGTAGCAAGCACGGTAACCTTCTCAGAGGTGCTACCAGTCCATGGCAGGAGTGAGGCTAGGGTACTGCACACCATGCAGTTTAATGAATGGTTGCAAAACTTGTGCAGAGCACAGGACTTTGGCTTCATTGGGGACTGGGAGGCCACCTGGAGAGATAAAGGTCTATACTGTCATGATGGTCTGCATCTGTCCATAAAGGGAACCAAGCTCCTAGGTGATAGGTTTAAATGCTTCCTTGGCAAGCTTTTAAACTAAACTAGACAAGGGGGGAGGCGCTGATAAAAGGCAGGAAATTTCAAGCCTCCCCCAACAAAACATGGCAGGTAGTAAGGTAAACACTGAGGTACAGAGCTCAACACAGGGCAGGACAGGGGTAAATGGAAAAATAGATAAGGACAATAAGAGCAAGGATGGAGGGAAAAAAGGATAAAGCCAAAATTAAATGGAGGGCAATGAGTACCAATGCCTGTAGTCTGGGAAGCAAGCTTCCTGAGCTAGTAGCCCTGATGGAAGATGAACAATTGGATATTGTGGCAGTCACAGAAATGTGGTACACCGAGAACCATGACTGGGATGTCAACATACCAGGTACACAATCTACAGAAGGGACAGGGAAAGTAAAGGGAGGTGGGAGTAGCTCTACATAAGGGAAGGGATCAAAGCTACAGAACTAAAAAGTAAAGGGGAGGACAAGAGGCACTCTGGGTCACCTTGGAGACAGGGAATGGCATCACAATCTGCACAGGGTTAGATACAGACTCCCTGCTCAACGGAGGAAATGGACAACAAAATGATAGAGGACATTCTCAATATGACTGAAAAAGGGGAGATACTGTTGATGGGGGACCTGAATATGCCAGATGTTAACTGGATAACATGTACTGCAGCCACATCCAAGAGCAGGGTCATTCTCGATGCCTTGCAGGGGGCAGGCCTTAGACAGCTAGTGTTGGAACCCACTCGGTAGGGAGCAATACTAGACCTGGTACTCTCAATGGAGAGAGGATCACAAATTTAGAAGTCAGTAGACATCTGGGAATAAGTTAATACTGCACAGTGTGCTTCATAGTGAGCACAACCATGGAGATAAGCCACAAAACAAGGATAGTGGACTTTAGAAGGCTGACTTTGGCAAAATGGGTGAATACCTGAAAATGCACTAGCAAATGACCAAAAAGGAGGGGTGGAAGAACAATGGAGAAAAATCAAAACTGCCATCATAGAGGCAACAAGCCTTTGTGTGAAACAAATAAAGAAAACAAAGCGGAGTAAAAAACCACTATGGTTCTCAAAAGAGGTGGCAGGGAAGGTTAAGGAGAAAAAGGCTGCATTTTAAAAAAGTATAAGGAATCGCAGAAGGAGCATGACAGGGAACTGTATCAAATAAAGCAGAAAGAAGTGGGGACGGCAGTCAGAATAGCAAAGGCCCAAACCGAGGAAAAAATAGCCAACTCAGTTAAGAAGGGGGATAAAACCTTTTATAGGATCATTAGGGAGCAAAGAAAGGTTAAGGGAGGGATAGTGAAGATTAATAAAGGAGAGGGGAGGTGGGCAGAGGGAGACAGTGAAAAGGCAGAGATACTGAATGAATACTTTTGCTCAATATTCACAAAAGAAGATGAGGAGGAATTACCTAAACCAGACAATAGAAGCACTCTGGATAGGGAGGTTGACACCAGTCCATTCACAGAAGAAAGAGTCCTGAAAGAACTGCTAAAACTCCAGGTGGACAAAGCAATGGGGCCCGATGGAATTCACCCCAGAATCCTAAAAGAACTAGGGGAGGACCTAGTGACACCACTGACCACGCTTTTTAACAAATCATGGCAGGATGGGGCAGTACCTGAGGACTGGAGGAGGGCAGATGTGATTTCCCTTCACAAAAGTGGGAGCAAGGCAGAAGCAGGAAACTACAGACCTGTAAGTTTGACCTCAGTGGTAGGGAAAATGATGGAATCACTTCTGAAAGAAAGAATTGTTGAGTACCTAGAGGCCAGAGGGCACAGGACCCAAAGCAGCATGGATTTACAGCAGGAAGGTCATGTCAGACCAATCTAATTGATTTCTTTGACTGGGTGACCAAAGTAGTAGACCAGGGAGGGGCTGTGGATATGGCCTACCTAGACTTTAGCAAGGCATATGACACAGTCCCGCACAAAAGATTAATAATCAAGTTAGTCAGCCTGGGAGTGGGTCCCAGGGTGGTAGCCTGGGTAGCAAACTGGCTGCACAACAAGACACAGAAGGTAATAGTGAATGGAACACATTCAAGAAAGGGGGGCTACTAGTGGAGTACCCCAGGGCTCAGTACTGGGTCCAGTCCTCTTTAACATCTTTATAGGTGACATTGCAGAGGGTCTGGAGGGAAAGGTATGCCTCTTTGCAGATGACACAAAGATCTGTAACAGAGTTGATATACAAGAGGGGGTAGAAAAGATGAGAAGGGACTTGGCAAGGTTGGAGGAATGGTCAGACATATGGCAACTTAGGTTCAATGCAAAAGAAGTGCAAAGTAATGCACCTTGGAAACAAAAACCAGGAGAAGAGTACACAATAGCAGGGGTACTAACACAACAAAAATGGAAGGGATCTGGGGTAGTCATATCAGATGACTTAAAAGGTGGGTAAGCAATGTGAAAGTCGGTAAGGAGAGCCAGGGGAATACTGGGATGCATGGGAAGGCATCACAAGCAGAAAAAGGGAAGTGGTTATCCTCTATACAGACAGTTGGTGAGACCCCATCTGGAGTACTGTGTGCAGTTTGGAGACCTCATCTACGCAAGGAAATAGACAGGATGGAAGCAGTACAGAGGAGGGCAACTAAAATGGTGCAGGGTCTGCAGCAGAAACCATAAAAGAGAGACAGAGAGCTTAATATGTATACTCTTGATGAAAGGAGGGACAGGGGACATGATAGAAATGTTCAAGTACCTCAAGGGATCAACAAAGTCCAGGAGGGTAGCATCTTTCAGAAAAGAGATGTGTAAGAACAAGGGGCACAATTTAAAGATAGAGGTAGAGACGGCTCAGGGGTAATGTGAGGAAATTTTTTTTCACGGAGAGAGTGGTGGATACATGGAACAGCCTTCCTGAGGAGGTTGTTGGGTCTAAAACAGTGGGGGAATTCAAACATGCATGGGGCAGACACAAGGCAATTATAGTGGGGGGTTGCAGGAAGTAGGCTGTTGGTTAACTAGAATCTGCATCTTATCCAGTAGGGAGGGAAATGGGCAGACTGGGTTGGCCAAGTGGTCCTTATCTGTCGTCAAAGTCTATGTTTCATGTTGGGAATGCTTATCAGTTTTATACAGATGACACCATGTTGTACGTTTTTGGTCCTTAACATAAATCTGCACAACTTGCTTTGAAGATTGGATTCAATACACTGCAAATGTATTTGTGTTCTTTGAAACTTATTAACAAATTTTAGACAAAAAAACAACTTTGTCAACTGATTAATGAAAATGCACTACTCATTTCAACTCTAGCCAATAAAGGGGTAGCAGAAGAAATCCTTCTCATCTTCTCCTATCCCCTGCACCAGCCTAAGCTGTTTTGTTGCCTTGGCTGCCTTGACTAATCTGCTCACTACTCTTGATTTCTTCCTCTACTCCTCCCCGTCCTCCTCCCATCTGGATCTCGTGTATTTTCAGAAGATGGCCTTTTTTTTCCCTTAATCCTCCCTAACACTCCCTGCTTAACCAGCTTGGTTTCTTGGACCTGGCTTTCCTGTTTTGGAGCTTTGAACATGAATTTATGGCCTCTGCTAACCCAAGCTTGATAATCCACCATTTCTGGTTAGCATCCATGTGTGGTTGGATTCTGGCGAGGTGCCCCTCCAATATAACCCTCATCTCCCAAAGTCTGCCCTCCTGAAGTCAATCATCCTAGTCCTGGTAGTGGCTGTCTCCTTACTCATACTAAATGAAAACCACACTGTGTGGTGGTCGCTCCCTGTCAGAGGGTCCTCCACCCTCAACTCCTATACACTCTCGCCATTTATCAGCACTAGTTCCAGTATGTTTCCTTCTCTGGTTGACTCATGTACCAACTGTACCAGGAAGCTGTCCTAGAAAGCTTCCAGGATTACTTGTTCTATGACACTAGTGGTAGTAGGGGTACTCCACTTCATCCTTGGCAGATTGAAGTCCTCTACTAACATGGTGTGACCCTTTGCACAGACTCTCCTTATCTGCTCCCCATAAAGCTGAAACAGCGGTTTTCAGTCCCCTGATCTTAACCGCAATCCTGCCAATGCCAGGACGGTTCAGCATGGTGCTCTTTACTATTCACAGCAGCCATTTAAAAGGGCAACAGTATGTAAATGTATTTACTTGTTGTTTCAAAAGCAAACAAAAACCAACAGGCTGGTCAGCTTCTTCATCCCTCACCCCCCCCCCCCCCACATATCGGTCCATGATCACATAAAGCACGTGCTGGTTCAAAACACACACTCACTCACTCAGACACAGACATGCTGTTTAATCCACAGAAATGACTGAAAATACGAACGCTCTGCATATGCCGGGAGTCTGGTGGACTCTAAAAAGAACACGTAGGTAATGTGGGGGGATGCTGTGACAAAGAACTTTTGAAACGGAGACAGCACACACCATGACAGCTGAGGAGACAGATGAGGCAGCAAGTAGCAGCAGCACCACCACCAAGTGGTGGAATCAGAAATTGTGGACTTCTTTTTATTTTTTTTTTTAAAGTATACTTGCACATCACAAAATTAAGAAAAAAATCTATTTAAAGCATTTTTTTACCTGTTTTTTATTGTTAAACACGCCATTGTATAATAGCAATAAGGCACTCCAAGGACATGTGTGATTGTACAGTAACATTACTTCTCGGGTGCTGAATGCACTCAGTCCGTGCCCTCATGCTTCAACCACCCAAGGTGTGATGTTATTACACAACAACACATACCCTGTCATGCCACACTGCTTAACTACCACACACCCTAGGTGGGTTGTGAGGCATGAGGCACAGCAGAGTACCTTCAACCTCCTGGGAAATACAATTTATGCATTTCCAAACACCCTGGATTGTGTTATTGCGCTTATAAAATGATTTTAAGAGTTAAAAAAGCAGGAAAAGAGAAAGCTAAATTTGAGTTGTGCAGTAACAAATTAATTCATGGTCATGTGACTAGTTCTGACCAATCAGATTGCTTATTTGAGTCAAGCCATGTTATAAGGATTAGTAATGGGTCAAATCTGGGCGGAATTATGATTCTGTTTCCAAGAAATTCAGTATTTTCAGTCTTTTTTAAAAACTGTTTGACAGAAGTTCGCAATACTTAGCAGATTTCAAGGTCCATATCTAAAGGGTTTACGTGTAAAGTTTTGGCTCTCTTTGGGGTGGGCTACATGGAAGCCAACAAATATTTCATTAATTTTCACAAAAGTTTGCAAATAATTAAATTACATCATTATGAGCCCCCCCGTAATGTCAGAACAAATAAATAAAATGTCACAGCATTTGGAAGTTCCTTTGTTGCTACAAAAAAGGACACACATACAGTATCAATAAATCAGATCATTAGCTCTAACAGAAGCTGTGGTACAAGCAGACACATGTTTCCCACTGTTACGAAATTTTGAAAACAAATAAAGTGTGAGACTTTAAGCCTCTATACCTTTAAAACTAGATAGTACAATATCACCTAATTTAGCAGGTCCACAGACCCGAACAATTAGTGTATCAACTTTTTACATCTCTTGCTTTAAGGGCAGTTGAGTAATAGGGTCTAGTAATAGGCAGCCAGAAATTGTAAACAACAGATGTACTTAATGTAAAATTCTGCAAGCTTTAGAAACAACAATGAAATCTCCTGATAATTTTGTGAAAGCTGTGTCCATGAATTTTGTCCAAGCCATACACCTGAACTACCACAGAAGAAGAAGAAGAAAGAGACTGGTCAGACTGACAAGAAGGCAGTATTTTAGCACAGTGGTTGAAGTGATGGGGCACTGCATAACCAACACCGTAATGCAGGTGAAGTGATTTGCCTGCCTACAGCACAGGTCAAATGAGTGCTATCCACAGCCAGGTAATGGAGCTAGAAAATGGAACAGGCCATGTTTGTCCACATTGACATGAATGACACAGTGAGTACAAGTCCTGAGGACATGAGGCTGTCACTGGAAGAATTTGAGATGTTCCTAAAGGGAAAGACATCCAGGGTGATCTTTTCCAAGACTGTCATGATCCTTGGAACCCTTGCACAATGACAGGGGACCATTAGGCTGGTTGAGTCTTGTTAAGGGTCTGCTGCAAGAGGAAGGGTCTTCTTTTGCTGCACATCTGGAGGGGATTCTTAAGCAAGGGATGTCTGCACACCCAAGATGAGCTGCACCTGCCCCTGAAGTTAGTGGGGGAACTAGCCAGATAATAGACAAGACAGCTGGGGGAAGGGGGCTAGTTCAGAAGTCAGATGCAGGGAGTCAGCAAGAAATAACAGCAGAGGTGGGTAGCACCAGAATAGGAAACATCCAAGAGGGAGGGTATAGAGAAACAGTTATCACTTGAATGCAGGCAAGCATAAGAATCACACCATGCAAAACTGGCAAGATCTGAAGCCTGATGCTCTTGGAAGGTCAGGAACTAGTGGCACTTTTAGAGACCTGGTAGAGAAGCACATGAATGGTACGCTAAGAGGGAAAGAGTCTGGCTATACTAAAGGGATAGGTCTGACAAGAAATGGAGTGAGTGGCTCACTTTTTAGGGTTATGTTATTGTAGTACATAAAGAGAATTTTAATGAAACAACAGTTCCACAGAGTCCAGCTAGGGGAAAAGGGGAGCAAAGCAGTCACTCTGGGGTATGTTACGGATTACAAAAAGCTCAGCAGAGCTTGATGCCCAGCTGGTTGAGGCAAATAGGATATCAACCAAATCAGATGCAGTGGTAATTATTGCTTGCAGAAATTAAAATTCCCCTTAAGAAATTGTGGAAGCATTGCCTGTACCACTGCCATGAAATGTCCATGTTTTGAAAATGTTCATGACATTTGCAAATAAGTAATTGTTGGCATTTCTCCTGTAACTTTAAAACTATTCAACTGATTTTATCTACAGTTGAACTGTTTAGAACCCAGCAACACTGGGTAAGCTTGCCAAACATCAGTCCTATACTTCTAAGGGCATTCAGAGTTATAATCATGCAAATTGTAAACACATTTTCACAAAAATCCATGAGCAAGTAAGCTGAGAAATTATGAGTCCATATAACTTAAAAACATATCCAAATGCTGCTATATCTATCAGTTTCATAGACCTTTCCCAAAATGTTATGCGTGCATATTTTAAGGCATCAAGCTCCACAGATGGAGTTTTAAGTAGCAATATTTTAGATATTATCACAAAATTTAGCAATGAAATAAACTGCCATATTATGAACTCCTGGAAGTTCACAACCACATACTCTAATGTCTGGAAACTGGGAATGTGCTTACATGCCTACATGTATACCCTAGAGCAAAGGAGGGAGAGAGGTGATATGATCGAAACATTCAAACATCTTAAGGGCATTAACAAGGTGAAAGAGTCTAACATGTTTCAACATAAGAAAAATAGCAGGACAAGAGGACACAGCAAGAGATTAGAGGGAGGCCGATTAAGGGGTAATGTGAGGAAGTTCTTTTTCACAGAAAGGGTGGTGTATGCTTGGAACGGCCTACCTCAGGAAGTGATGGGTATGAACACAGTGCAGAGCTTCAAACAGGCATAGGATAGGCATAAGGGAGCAATACAGAAGAGTATGAATAGATAGTTCCATAAACAGAGTACAGGCTGATGGCACATTCATAAGACAGAAAAAATGGGCAGACTGGAAGGGCCTTGCAGTCCTTATCTGCCATCAGCTTATTTGTTTATATGTCACGGGTGACCCTGCCAATCAGCAGGTCACTAGCATAAAGTCCAGGGGAATTATAACTAAGTGAAAATAGTGGCAAAATATTGTGAAATTTCACAGAGAAACGGACAGATTGTGAGCCATACAACAATCTGTGAATTTACCAGATGCTTAGAGTTTTATTTCATGGGTGAGCAAGCCTGTCTTTAGGTCTCTGGCTGAACAGATGACCGAGTAATAAATAGCTGAAAATACTGGTAACATTTTGTAAAGTTTCACAAAGACAAACTGCAAGACTGTGAGCCCCAGTTGGTTTAAAACTACAAAATCAAATACCATGGTATTTGTCAAGTACTTAGATACTTACTCCATGGATAAGAAAACTAACTAATCAGTTCTCTAGTAAAAAAGGATGGCTAAGTTATAGCAATATGAATAATATTTACAAAACTGCAGAAGTCTGAATTTTTATATAATTCACTGAATTTTGAGAAAATTGAAGCAGAGTTTCCCCACATTAAACAGGACAGCTATCCGAATACATACAGTATTTAACAGTGTTTTAAAATGCGTTTTCTAAAGTCTCAAGGAGCTTATATATAACACACTAATGCAATAAATTCCACGTATTAATTAGACACTAACATATACATAAACAGGTGCAAAGTTTTAAACAATTTTAAAGCAGCAGTACTACGGGAAAAAAATGTGCACTTTTTTGACAGCTTATTCCCTGTGCTCTGCTGATCATACATCTGATAATCTTTCCCAACGGCACTGTACTATCACAGAGTAATTTGCTCAGTTATCCTCTGCCTTTTTTTTTTTTTACATTTTTGCCACCCAGCATGTTGCATTGGAACCCCCTCTGCGCCAACTGCACATGTAGACTTGCAGGGTCGTTGGGAATGGTCAGCAGAGGGTCCCACAGCTGTAGCCAAAAGACGTGATACGACCTGAAGGAAAAGTGCAGCTGAAAATTAGTCAGCCGCCATATTTATTGTAGCACTACAACAATGCAAATAAATTGCAAATATTTAAAAAACTAAAGATGACTGAAAAAAATATTTACAGGTATGGAAACTGGAGCTTTGGCCACATGCTTCCAGCCACAAAGCAGAATTTTGATAGCTCACTTCCGGATTTGGTAGTACTGATGCTTTAAAAAGGCATATCAAATATAGAAGTAAATATAAGCAGGCAGCAATTAAAAAAGGAAATGCAGCCAGCCTGGTGGCACTGAGGTTTGAGACGCTGGATGCCACACCTCGCTCCACGCTGGTGACCTGGGTTCAGGTCGGACCTAGATTGTCAGGGGTCAGTCAGGGGGGAGGAGGATTGAGTGTCCCCAGGACTGCTCTCCTCCGGGGAGGGTGGAGTGGGACTCCCACGAAGGTGCTGGATCCTGGTGGTGGCTAGGGGGTAGAGCAACTCGAGGAGATATGGTGGGGTCGGCGTGGAAGTGCGTGCTGCAGCAACCTTGATGTCACTGCATGCCCATGCCGTGGGCGGGGGACTCAGAGGAAGAAAAACTGCCCAAATCCTCTGGCGCTCATGAATGTCTGTCCATGACAATGCACTGGATGCTCCTAGGTGCTCCCTCTGTCCTGACCCTGGTCTTCTGCACTGTGGGAGTGTGATGGCCCTAAGAGAGGGGGTGATGGAGGAGGTCAGAGTTCGGGCATGGCGCCCAGTGGAAGAGCCGACGAGACAGACTGGAAGGGGAACCATAAGGCACACCCCAGCAGAGGAGGTAAGGAAAAGAACCAAACAAAAAAAAAAAAAAAGGGAAATGTAAATACAACCACAGAAATTATCATCAGATCGCCCCTGAGGAAGATCCACTTCCCAGTGTGCATACATGGCTATTAAATCAAATACTGTAAGTATAAATTGAAAATTAAAGGTCAAAGTCACTTGCTTTCATAACACTGAAAGAACTACTGTAGTCGAGGCATCTGGATGACCATATAGTTCTGCATCACCTTACCAAGTGGTCAACCAATGTTTACATAGCACCCTGGAACATCACACTCTTGAAGTAGCTAGCAACCTTGTAGAAGGGGCCAAAAAACAATATCCTGCCTTAGCATTAAATCCCATGGCTGGGCCAGGAGATGCCATGATATCTCACATGTTGGCACTTTCGGCCTTCAGGGGCCATGGGAAAGAACATATGTCAGACTGGGAAGCAGTGCATGGATGTACTCACAACAGTGATCAGGCATGAGTATGTCAGTATCCAAGAGGAGGGGAGACGTAAAAAAGAACAGTTACATACTAACCATAACAGTGGCTCATTGGGAGAGACTCTTCCATTAGGCTACACCCCTTGAACTATACCCGCATCAGTGCTACAACCACATGGAGATTTCTGCTAGCTGGGGGCCGCCCACAACAAAGTCATATGTCAGCCATCTATATAAATGTGGAAGGCCCCATCACCCCACAGTGCCCGCTGGAGATTAGATCTGGAGGATCTTGATCCGTGGAGGAACCAGGAGATAAGGCCAGCACAGGCATAGTGCTGGACGTATGATGTCTAGATTACGTTCATGCAAAATATCTGATGCAACACTCTCCAACTCAGAAGACAGGCAGAGTAAGGGGCGACATGGCCTAATGGAAGAGATTCTCTTGATGATCTACTGCTATAGTAAGTGCATAACAGTTCTATCATCTTCAAGAATATCTCTTCCATTAGGCTGTACCTTTGGAATGATTCCCAACCAGTCTCCAAACAACACTGGGAGAATGGTACAGTACTATATATTCAAGACAGCAGGCCTTGCAGCACAGCAAGCCCGAATCCAGCATATCTACAAGAGGCTATCCAGACTAACGTTTAGTGAAGGTGTGGACAGTGCTCTATGTGGCTACTGCACAAACATCAGCAGTAGAAACATTTCTGAAACATGCCATAGAAGTGGCCATACCTCTTGTTGTGTGACCACACCCTCCAACCAGGACATTCCTTTCCGTACTTCATACACAAAAATGTAATACAATATGCCCATCATTTGGAAAGGCACTGTTTAGACACAGGGGCACTCTCTTTCCCAAGGATGAGCAAAACAAAAAAACTGAGAAAACATTCTGAAGTCCTTGGTGTGAGTAACATAGTATTCGAGTATTCTATGTACATCTAAAGTATGGCACAGTGCCTCATCCCAACTGGCATGTTTAGAGTAATAAACAGAAAGGTTTATTGTTTGATGCAATGTAAATTCAAATACCACCTTCAGCAGAAACATAGGATTTCTATGCAAAGAGACACTGTCTTTTAGAAAAAAGAAAGACGACGACTCACATTAGAGCCTGAAGCTCTTATATCCTTCAAGAAGAAGTGACTAATTAAAAATAATGTTTCCCATGATAGGAAACACGAGCCACAACTCATGACTACTCCAAAGGAGCCAACATCAGGTTCTCGAGCACAAAATTCAAGTCCCAAGGCAGAACTGGATTGCCGACAGGAGGTTTCATAGAGAGAGTACCTCTCAGTTAATTACAATAAACCTCTAACTGGGCAACCATATGACCATCAATAAGGGCACAGAAAGCTGATATAGCAGCCAAATGCACTGTAAGTAAGGAATACTGTTAGGCAGAATCTGACAAGGACAGCAAGTATTCCAGCATAAAATTTACAGGACATGTAAATGGATCTAAATTCCTGAATGCAGTCTACAATGTCAACCACTTCTATTTCAAGGAATAGGTATGTCTGGTAGGCAGCTTTCTAGCTCTAATCAGAACATCAGCCACCTTGGGGGATACCCCAAAATGTGCAGTGGCTGTGTCTTCAGGAGCCATTCATGCAGATGTAGTGACTTCAGGGGCAGATGGGCTAAGGATCCCTTGTCCTGTAACAAAAGGCCCAGATACATTAGCAGGAGGACCCTTCCAGCCATCTGTGTGCCCAGAGTGCACCCGTCATTAGGGCTCCAAACTTTGAAATTCGCCACCCCCTCCCCGAGGTCTGCCCCCAGGAGTTGGAATATTTAGTTGGGGGGGTGCAGTCCCCTGCATATAGGGCAATCAGTGAAATTACATCCTGGCACCCTCTGATGGGCGTGTTCCCATGGTGGAACCATAGGGGGACAGGAGGTTCCAGTGCCATCTGTTGCAGAAGTAGAAACATTATCTGGTGAAGCCATAATGCAGCAATGAGGATGAAAGTGGCACTCTCCTTCTGCAGCTTGATCACCACCCTCCGTATTAGAGGAAATGGAGGAATTGTGTATAGAAATTTCTCTTTCCTAGGGAGGGACAACACTTCTCACCAGAAAACTCCAAGCCCTGGAGCGAGTGAACAAAAACACAGTAGTGTTATGTGGGTTGACGCAAGAAGGTCTTACTCTGGATTACTTCACCCTGCGAAGAGGTCATCCACCACAGAGGTCAGCAGTTCCCATTCATGTGATCTGCTTAGCCTGTCAGCCAAGACATTTTTGATACCTGGGAGATGCATGGCTAAGAGGTGTATGCCATAGGACAGAGCCCAGTACCATACCCCTCATTACTTTGCTGCATAGTAGGCAGGAATCAGTACCCTCTTGTCTGTTAATGTTATGCATCACACTGGCACTGTCCATCTGGATTAACAGAGGACAGGGGCACAGGTGGACCGCGAGTGTCCACTGAGGGATTCTCCTATGTAAGTGGGCCAGTGGCAAAGTCACAATGGCCGCAGCCATGAGACCCAAGAGTATGTGACATTGTTCTCGAAGAGACACAGTGACTCCTACATACCACCTGTGACTGGGCAATCAGGTTTCTGCTCTCTCCTGTGGCAGGAACACACATATTTACTGAAGTCTTTGGCAGGGAGTAAAAGCAGACTTTGGCACATTTATTGTGACCCCCAAGTCATCAAACAACTGATATCTCCAAGACAAAGTATGCTGCAGAGCTTCCCTAGAATTGACATTCAGCAGCCAGGCATTACGAAAGGGATACACACACACAGACCTTCCCTGCAAAGGGCTGCTGCCATTACTGCTAAGCACTTGGTAAAGACCCATGGCACAGATGACATGTCTAAGGGCAATACTCTGAACTGGTAATTGTCCCCCTCCATCAGAAAGTGGAGGTATTGCCTGTGAGCTTTTCAGATCTTGACATGAATGTATGCATCCTCCATGATGAGAGAACAAAGCCAGTCCCCCGACTACAGAAGGGAAACCAAAGCAAGTAGGGACACTATCCCAAAAATTTTTTGGTATGCTATGAAAATGTCAATATCTTGAGATCCAACACTGGTCACAGACCCCCTGTCAATTTTGGGACTAGGAAAGAGCTGGAATAAAACCCTTTGTTTCACCATATAGAAGGAACTGTTTCTATGGTTCACTTTTTTGGAATAGTGACTGCACATCTTCCATCAAAAGGGACAACTGGCGAAGAGGACAACAAGGAGGAGGCAGAGGATGATTTGGAAGGGTTTCTAGAAACTCCACAGCATGCTGCTGTGCAATTGCCTACAGGACCCACTCGTACATTATAGTCTCCCTCCACTGGTTTAGATGCAAGCAGATCCTGTCTCCCCCCTCCCCCCATAACCACTCCTGGAGGCAAAAGGGGAGTGTTCAGAAATGAGTCATGCAAAACCAGTGGGGGCAGTGCCATTGCTACTGACTGCTTTAGCTGCTTTTGTATGGGAAGCAAGGAGGAAACTATCAGCAGGAACTGCTTCTGTTACCTTGGCCTTGTTGACAACTGGCACAGCCACCTCTGACAACAGGGTAACATCCCCTTGCAAGAGTGGGAGACAGGGATTTTACAGTTCTTAAGGTGTTTTCTGGAAGTCTGAAGTCCTCTTAGGGCCTTTTCCGCATCATATTCCACACATTTTTTTAACCCTGGAAAGGGGCATTCAAAAGTACCTGTTGCACATCTGTGGCAAAGCCAGCAATTCTAATGAAATAAAGGGAGAAATACAAGATTTTTTGGAAAGAGCAGTTGAACAAGGATGGTGTACAGAAACAGAAAAGGAAATGTTAATTAGAAACCCAGAACACCAAAATTTTACGTATTACCAAAAATACATAAAAATCTCCATAAACCACCGGGAAAACTGATTGTATCAGTCTTAGAGCCCCTATCCAAATATGTGGACTATCACATACAAGAAGAAGTCTAGAAAATAGACATGTACATCAAGGATACCAGCCATGTTATTGAAATAGTATCTGAGACTAATGAAAGTAACATCAATATTAAAGATCTATGGTTGGTTTCCCTCGATGTAAAGGATTTATATACTATTACACAATGGCAAGAAAGAATCCCGGATTCTGATTGGTCAGTGTGTGCCTGAGACAGTGATGATATTACAGTACAACATCACTGTCACTGATTAGCACTAGCTTTGCTTGCCATTACCATAGATCACCTTTACCTTTTTTTCCCCTCTTCTCTTAAGAAACTCACTAAAAATCTACTAAAAACATTTTTAAAATATTTTTTTTCATTTTGTATCACAATGAACCATTGTATAATAGCAATAAGGCACTCCAGGGTGTGTGTTATTGTGTAATAACGTCACTCCTGGGGTGGTGGAAGCACTCTGCTTTGCTTAATGTCAACCCATCCCAGGAGTGACATTATTAATAATATTACACACCTTGGTCACGCCTTTATTGCTTAAGTATACCCCATGAAGAAGGATTGATATCTTTAGGCATATATTAAGAAACAGGGATGACACATTCCCAGATACTGGTTTTTTGATAGGTTTATCAGAATTAGTACTACAAAATAACTATTTTGTCTGTGAGGAGGATTCTTTTTTTTTTTTTTTTTTTACACGTCCAGTGCACAGCAATGGGGAGTACAATGGCCCCTTCTTATGCCAATCTATACATGTGGATTTTGAAAAGACATATTATAAATGAGAACAACAATCCATTTTTTGAGAACATTAAAGAATGGAAATGCTTTATAGATGATGTACTCTTATTTTTGGGAAGGAACAAGAGAGGAACTGGACAGGTTCAAATTTTATTTAAACAACAGAAATGAGAATTACATTTTTTCCATGGAGTCAGATGCACAACAAATAGCATTTCTAGATTTATTAATCTACAATAACTTGGAAACAAAACTATACCGTACAGCAAGATAGGAATACTTTATTACATCTCAGTAGTTACCACGATCCTAAACTAAAGTTAAGTATCCCAAAATCACAAATGATTAGCGCAAAAAGAAATAGCAGTACAGACGAGGATTTTAAAAAAGAAACAGAAAGAATGAAAATAAGATTTCAGCAGAGAGGATAGAAACACACTAACATTGAGGAATCAGTCTCTGAAGTGGAATCTACGTCATGGGAGACATTATTAAGAAAAAAAGATAGAAATACAATGGATAACAGAATAGTATTTTCAACATCCTACAGTCATTTGAGTAATAAGATAAGGGGAATGTTGATAGGTAACTGGCATATACTACAGGCGGGTGATGGTCATAATAAGAGATTTACAGACAAACCATTAATTACTTCTAAAAAGAACACAACACTGCAGGATAGATTAGTGCATACTGAACATATAAAAGGTACAATTAAACTGAAACAACAGAAGCAGTTACTTTTAGGACCTTTAAAAAAAGGAAGCTTTCACTGCGGTCAGTGCTGTCATTGTAACAACACAACGAAGAAAGTGACATTTGAACATCCACATACCAACAAAAAATTTGTAATCAGACAACATATAACATGTAAATCGCACCATGTAATATATATTTTACAGTGCCCATGTGACAAATTGTATGTGGGTAAAACGACAAGACAGTTAAGAATCCAAATAAGTGAACATAAGAGTGACTTCTCCTCTTTCAACCTGATATCATCGGTGGCTAAACATTTTAACAGTGAAGGACACACACCAGCTTCCCTGAGATTTTGGGGCCCTGAAAAAATCAATGAACCATTTTGGACAAAATATTTTATGGGATGATCTTTTGTTGAAGAGAGAAGTGTATTGGATCTTTATGATGGACAGCACGAATCCAAGAATTGGCATGAATGAATCATGCAATTGGAATCTTTACTGGAAATAACCATTTCATTTCCATTTCAAACATTGTAATGAACTTGCATCCTAGTGACTGTCTCCTTTAAAAAAAAAAAAAAAAAAATCTAACCCTTAGAAAGAACTTTGTGGATACCTACTAATATACCACATATACAAATGTTATAATATGCATTCCAACAGAACCTATACGTCATGAATCTAATAAGGCAGAGATTGTGGTATGAAGTGGTCGAGGGCGGGATTTGAACCGAAAATGTGATTGGCTGACTAAGGATTTACAAGCAACTGAGAACACTAAAATAAAATATCCAAGGTATATCCCCAGTGGTATTAAAGCATAAAGTTAAGATAACTAATATAAAAAGGTAGTAATGTAGATGTAAATTAGGAATAAATGAAGACACAAATAAGGAAGCAGGAGTATTCTGTTATCTTGAGTGTTCTGAATTCGCAGAGGGCGGAATATGAACCGCTAACTAGGATAGCTTCATTAAGGTGAAATGAATAAGGAAATAACACAGCTAAGTAACCACACTGCACTCTTCTTTTTAACTGGATATAAACTTATAAATTGTAGTCTTTTCCAGTAGATTACTAACTTTGATTATTTTAATCGAGAACCCTAAGCAAACTGTACACACCAGGACCATAACAGAGAAGTGTGATTACTGTGACAGGAACAATGGAATTATATTTGTTTTGAGAAGTGGTATTAATCTGATGAATATAACTGCACATATCAATTAAATGTGCATTTCGAAAACAAGACGAGGGCGGGGGGCGAACCGCCTACTCCCTTCAGGTACCAAGTGAGCCCACTTACAATGTTCCGCTTGGCTACAGAGATTGTCAAGTGTTTCATTCATTTGTTTAAAATCCTAGGCAACACCTGTAAGTGGGAATAGATGCACTGTCATGAGTGACAGTTTCCCCTGCCATTTTCACAGTCTTTTTAAACCGCACAGAATCCTAGGTTCAGACCGCACCTTTCTTCATGGAAGACGGTCACTGAATGGCATCTTAGCCAGATAAGAGTTTAACAAACTCTCTGCAATTTGTTTTAAAGGATTAAATAATGATAGACCAATACAAATAGAAATGACAATGCAGCATAAATAATCTTGTTTCTCTTTAGCAAAAACTGTTGCAAGAAACAGGATGAAAAAGACGTTTTAAAAGGAGGCTTAAACAGTGATGTAAACACTGCAAGGTAACATGATTATAAGTGGAACACACCATTTAGATATGGTTAAGTACTTTTAGTACATTGTGTCCTGAATATAAAATATATACAGATAATAAGCTATAAAGTTTTAAACTTATTAAATTCATTACAGTTCAGGATAAGTGAAAAGAAATCGGAATAAACTGATGAGTGAGACATGACCTACACAATATACAAAGGAATAGTGAGAAATAAATTCTCTTATAAAAAAGTAAGAAAACATAATAGCACAATTTATAGAGCGACTAATAGATTCTTAAAAACAGATTATAGTCACAACAGTTTTATGTTTTGTGTCTTGAACATAGCGAAGTGGAAACCGATTCACCAAATGAAGAAGGGGGAACATGATTTTATTGAGCAGCAGACAACAGGTATGCATAGGATTAAGAAATAAATTATGGTTTCGTTAATTTATTAAGGTGTAGCAACATCGGAAAAACAAGTATAATAAAACTGGGAAAAAGCATCACAAACTGTATTGGATACTAATTTTTGTTTTTTGTTAAAGAGTTAAAACACATTTACTGTCATGGTCTTAAGATTAGAGAGTTGGTTGTGTATGTAACTGTAGTGTATTCTAGCAGGAGAAAATACGAATAAGAAGGAATGAAAAAATTGATTATTTTTGTTTATATTTAGAATCAACACTGCAATATGTTTTTGGCCTGAAGTGGTGTTTAGCTATGAAACTGTTGCCAGTTGAATATAAGGTGTGAAGTCAAGAACTAATAAAGAAGTTTAAAGAACTGTAATGGACTTCAATGGATTTCAGTGTTACAATTCTAAATCTTGTTACAATCCGAATGCCCAGTGAAGCAGAGGCATGAATATGCTTGCCTATCACACCCATCCTCCTAGATTCTATTATGAACATCCATGATGACTACAGAGTCAGTTTCTGGCTGGTCAGCATAATACAGCTTTGCAGATGGAGCAGGATACTGCTTGTCAGCCTTTCCAGGAACTGCAGGCAGTAAGTTAAGTCCATACTTTGCAGCAAAGTTAGCATTCTCTAATCCAGGATACATGGATGAAATTATAATAGAGGGAGAACATGACACCTCCAAAAATTCCATCAGATGTCTTTTTGTTGAGTCTTCTTTCATAGCAAACCCCACGGCAGTCTGCATCTGCTGCAACATGGCTTGAGAAGTGGCATCCACAGGAAGAGACTTCAGGGTATAGACCACAGAGTCCTCCCTTCGGAATGAGAGGGTATAATTACAGCTAGCTGCCCTCTAGTGTTCTCCCTCATATTCCTCTTCTAAAACCATGAGATTAGGATTATATCCTGTTTTGTCATCAATGTCTCTGTTGACAACGGGAGTTCCAGAGTGCACTGGCGACACTAGTTGTGGCTGAGAAGGAGGACTCTGATGTGCTAGTCGCAGGCATTGATGGGTACATGCCAAGGAGCCCCATCGATGGCATAAGTGTTTCCACAGGTACTGCCACACAGAATGCATTGTAGCATTTCTGAAAACACCACCAGATCAGCCGAAGAGTCGACAATGCACTGAACAGGGGCTGGAACTATTTGTGTCGATGGCAGGCTCTGGCCCATCAATAATGGTGACATACCCTCCACAGTAAGTATGGCCACACTTAAGCCAAACCCAGACCTTGATGTCTCATGGACGATTGTTGGGGCTGTTGTCAATGCCACTGAAGCAGGCAAACACACAGTAAATTATTATGGCAGCACACTGTCCACAATAGATACAGCATTGCCTCAGCCAAACTCTGAACTTGGTGTCTTTTTGATGATAGGGGGGTGGGCTGCTGTCAATGCTGCCAGAGTGGTCACTGCAGTCACCAGGACCTCGCCAGTGAAGCAGATCTCTCCTGTTGCTGGCAGCCAGATGATTAGGAACACCCCAACAATAATTGTTTCTGTACCAGTCCTGCAATTTTGGTGGCCTCTTCTTGGCCATCAGTAATGGTGTTCATTGGTGTTTGGCCCATGTTCCTTCTACACGTTCTTTTAAAGTTTTAAGGAGAAGAAATTTTTCTAGTACTTTCTTTCTGCATCACCTGTCTGAAACTCTGTGAGGCGGGCCCCAAGCAACACACGCAGATCATGTGTGTGTGTCTTCTTTATAAAGTTTTTATATCCGCACTTACAGACTCTGCAGAGATGTTCTTTTATACTAAAATAAACTGGTTAAATAAAATAAAGAATAAATGGCAATGGCTAGTTGATGAGGTTTCCTTTAGCAGGTCCAACAAGGATGATAGATGGTGGGAAAAGAACTAAGGAATGATGGGGCAGGTCATGTTTATATAGACGCTGATGCATGACGTTGTCATGGGCAGCTCCAGTTTATTTATTTAGTTTTTGTTGACCCGGGTAAGGTGCACTAGCCATAGCAATGACTATTTTCAGGCATGACCTGGGAGTATACAGAAACAAACATTTTGAACAAATGACAGTACAATCATATAAACAGTAGGAGCATTATAAAATAGTAATACATTGCAAGTAGTGGGAACAAATAGAATACAAATAGATACAATGGAGTCTGTAAAATTATGTAACAATAGAAATATGGGAGGGCAACAGTAAAAATCATCAGGCAACATTTAAGTAGCAGTCCACTAAGCTAAAACAAGCAAAAGTTTCAATGCGGTCCTAGCACTGACACAGGTATAGTTCAAAAGGTGCAGCCTAATCGAGGAGGGGACCTCAAAGATCTAGTAAAACTGCACTACTGGCTTGGTGGGTACTTCCCAGCCTCTACACAAACCGCCTCAATTTTTGACCACACCATCAACTGATGAATAGGTTCTGTGGTGGGCAACAAACCACAGAGTGTGTCCTGTGTTGGGCTAGAAGCTGACCATGAGTGCAGGGAGCACTAATAAAAAAGGTGAAAAAATACTTTTAAAGTAGAATGAGAAACCTGGGACATACTAAACAGAAACCTACTGCGCTGATATGCACTATGTTCAGTTCCGTTATTCAGTGGTGTGATAGTGTCCATCATCATCACCACTGCTGCCACATCAGCCGATTTGGGAAATCAATAGACAAATAACAGCTTCTACAGTTGTAATTATGCTTTACAAATGGTGCTGTCATGCAGCAAGTTGAATTCTGCCAGTCCTTGTCACATGGCAGAACAGAACATATTAACATACTGGAACTGCATAACCCAACCGATAAAAGGCAGTCAACTGGTTTTAGAGCCTCTAATATAATTAATTAAGGAGTAAAGTATTCATTATACAAAGATTACAAAGAATCAATTGTGTCTCCTTTAGAAAAAAAAAGAAAGGGAAAGTAATCTGAACTTTGACCATTTGTGTACAAATCATAAGGGGTGGAGATCTATTTATAATAACTAGTGACCTCCTATAATGACTAGCAAAGCACTACTGATAAACAAGTAATAACATGCTGAATTCCATAATAACTCGATAGTAGGTTATTATGGCATTTACCTCCTCGCGCTCCATGCACCTCTCAGTCAGGGACATACTCACAGAAATACAACTTACCATTTTTGTCTCTACTGAATCCTTGCACCAGTTATTATAAAGAAATAATGCTTGTGCAAGGTTTGTTTTAGGAGGATTTTTCACACACCCTTGGTGTGTGAAAATCTCAGATACTGACAGCATTTATGGATAACTCACCTCTAGTGTGTGAAAAATCTTCAAAAAACACACACCTGCACAGACACTATTCGATATGTATAAAATACTGAATGCTATGTTCATGTAGTATACAGTTAGAGATGAGCGAAGAATAAAGAAACAATTTTGTATTACCAAAAACAAATGATTTTTCAGTATTATTAAACTTCAGGAGCTATTGTATCAAGAAAAAACAATGATCACTGGTAAATCGGCTACTGCATCTTTGCTTAGATTCTCGATGAAATGAAATCATGATGGATTGCCTCTAAATAACAGATAATCTGCTTATTCACCGAAATTGATAGAAAATGCATTCAGTTTTTTAGGACAGAAATGGTAGCAAGAAATGGACAAAAATTAAAATAAAAGACGTTCACATTTAACTAGTCAACTGCAGTGCCCAAAATTGAACTGGCAAACCTTTATATATAGAGTATCCATTCATTAAACATAAAGACACTCAATTAACACTGTCATGGCATGGTGTGCACTGATGCAACAGCGTAGCCATGCCTAGTGTCCTCATGCCTCCCAACCCCAACCCTAACCGACTGCTCCCCCGGTAAGCCACTCCCATGGTCACCAGGGAGGACTACACTGGGAGGCACAGAACCCCCCTTCCCTGGAGATGGAGAGCCTGTGAGTGCTGCTCAATCCATCTCCCCCCCCCCCAGGTGACCCTCCAGCCACCTGAGTTTGTTCCCGAACCCGGGTTGCTGGCACCGCAAGTGGTAGTGCTACCACCACAACAGCAAGCTGGCCCAATTTGGCAATTTTGAAGAGAACAGGGTAGTAAGTGTTTAGTGGTCAATTTGAGCACCAGTTGGCAATACTGGGTAAAAGGCCAAACTGAATTTTACCTGGAATATCTTCCAAACATTAAGGAGGCCACTGTAGCATACAGTATGAACTTGTTTCAAGTAGTCCACGAGATGCTGTATAAACAAGTCATTGCCTAACAGAACTGACTGCCTTGTACAACCCCTCCCTGGTGATCCACTAAAGACTCCCCCCTTCACTGGCGTGAAATACAGAATTTCTTTTTGATAAGCTGATGCACAGAATGTAAGCTGATAGGCAGAATAAAAGACACAAATGTAGACTATAGCACAGGAATCTTTCTCATAAATTTTATTTATGTAGTTAGTTATTTATTAAAATAGTCTTCCAGGAAAACCTCATTAGGATGCAACATCCCAGTTTCAAGAGGGCTTTTGGAGAAATATGATACCAGAAAAAGACAAAATAATATATTACCAAAGTATCAACTACCATAAAACACACAGTCACGGTCTGAAGTATGGCACTATTAGAAATCTTAGCTTATACAGTCACATACAATAATATTTAAAGCAATAGTATTTGTTGGTAGGCAAAAAAAAAACATCATTACAGTATGTCTTTTGTAGCAGTAATGAATACATCATTAGATTCATTTTCAGTATTTTTCAATCCCTTTGATATAAAAGGTGGCCACCATCAGCAACATTTTTAACATTTCTACTGCAGAGGCTACATTTTGACTACACATACAGTACTGGCATCACACTGTAGGTGTATTAGTATGGTGCTAGCACACAGTTTGAATGGTAAACAGCACCACACAAAAATATTTAAGATTTTAACTATGGACATGGCTAAAAAGCGGAAACTTTCAACATCTTGAAAACTTGTACAATGAAATGCTATGCCGATTGCCAAGCACTGCTTGTTTAAGACAAATGTTATTAAACCTTATAAATTCAAAAAGTTCTGTTTAATATCATTAATGCAGATACAGTTCCAATACTGTCTGTAAGAACAATCAAATGAGAGATAGCTCTTACAATAAGTTGAATTTGATTTTGTGTACTGAATTTTCATATTTTAGTTAGGAAGGATCTGAGGTTTTAAGTAGTAAAACAAAATATTGTGGAACATTATATCAGCATTGAAGACCCAAGGCTGACTACTGGTATTATTTTCTGATAATGTTTTCATAGAAACATTTTTCCCACAAGGATAAACCACTCTGAAATAGACTGCATACTGTAGCTCATTTTGAGGTGGGTACCAAGTGCAGTACAGGATAACCAATGAAACGTTTTGCTTACCTCTGTACAATTTGTCGTCTTTTTGGTGCCACTGAGATTCCCACTGGGAACGTGACCTGGAGGTCAGCATTAGTGACTCCATCAAACAGTCTAGCCAGTGTAATAATGCCTATAGTAAGGCTAATAGTCTGCTGGGGTGTAACGGAAGGGGTACTAAAAGCAGGGTACTACTACCTCTCTACAGGTCACTGGTGAGGCCACATCTGCAATACTGTACTCAATTCTGCAGTCCTCACCTAAGGAAGGGCAGGGACAGGCTGGAGAAGGTGCAACTTATGGAGACCAAGATGATTCAGGGCCAGCAGGGTGGATTTTATGAAAATCATCTCAAGGTACTTAATAGGTACCCACTGGTGATGAAGTCAGAGAGGGGGGCAATAGGATAGAGACCTTCAAGTTCCTAAAGGGAATAAACAAGGCAAACTGCAGGAACTATTTAGCCAGAGTACAGAGACAAGAACACGAAGTCATGAGCAGAAACTGGCGGGGGGGGGGGGAGAGAATAGGGATGTGAGGAAATTCTATTTTACAGAAAGGGTGGTGGTGAAGGGACAGGTGGTTGCTCAGGTTAGTAGTAATAGAAAGAGGGAGGGGTGAGACTGGGAAGGATAACCGGTCCTGAGACAGAGAGGGAACCTTTCATTTTTTTCTGCTGCCATTGTCTATGTTTCTACCTCCAAATAACATCTGTAGTTCATCCAAATGTGGTTCATCCTTGTGTGAGAAATATATGGGTAAAAGAATGAATACAAAATAATGACATTATCATTAGTCAATCATGAATTTCAAATGCTTATACAATGCACCACAGCATTTGTGGTTTTCAATTCGGTAATACTACACCCTCTGATTCTTTCTAACTAAAATATGAAGATTTAATAATTCAGAGTATGTAATTCATCTCAATGATGTCTGTCATTTGAATGTTCTTCAAAAGTACAAAGCACTGCAGGGTCTGCACCAGAAGCCATATGAAGAGAGACTAAAGTAGCTTAATATGTATACCCTCAAGGAAATGAGGGAGAGAGGGAAAATGATAGAAACTTTCAACTACCTCAAGGCAATCAACAAAGTCCAAGAGGTTAGTATCTTTCAGAAAAAGAGGTGTACAAGAACAATGGGGCACAATCTGAAGATAAAGGCGGGACGGCTTGGGGCAACGCGAGGAAGTATTTTTTCATGGAGAGGGTGGTGGACGCATGGAACGGCCTTCCTGAGGACGTCGTGGAGTCAAACAGTGGGGGAATTCAAGAATGCATGGGATAGACATAAGGCAACTCTGGTGTTCTGGTGGGGGTTAGGAAGAAGTAGGCTGTTGGTTAACTAGGATTTGCAGCTTATCCAATAGGTAGGGGAATGGGCAGATTGGGTGGGCCTAGCGAGCCTTATCTGACATCAAAGTCTGTTTCTATAAGACTTCAATCATGCAATGTGCTCTCAGCCAATCAGAAACCTAAACTAGCAGTCGTTACCTTAAAATATAAATATATATGACTGCTAGTTTAGACTTCAGATCTTGTAAAAAAAAAAAAAAAACATTTAAAAGGGATAAAACAAGTGGGTTCGCATCACAATTTATGATGCAAAATAAGCACTCTGTGATTCCAAATGGAATCGGAGTCAGAATGGGTGCTAATCATTGGATGTTAGCAGGGCTCAGGTCATAGCACATCCACCCCCGAGACAGAAGGTCATGGGTTCTAGTCCCATACCAGGAATAGGGTTATATCATAAATGCCGGCATCTGAGTTCAGTACGAAGGGATGCTTTACCATCTGGGTGTGCCATTCTTCAGATGAGATGTAAGCTCCAGCTTACAGCTTTTGCCCTAATTGGCCAAGATTTTAGGACCTCTGCTGTGCCATTGGCCAATCCCTTCTCACAGCTCCTGCTGATTGTCTGCGATCCGATCCCTGGCCTCTACTGTGCCAGAAACACTCACTGAACTGCCAGCGGCTCTCAGCCTGAATTTTCTACTTCACCCCTGCAATTCCCTCTCTATTTTTTTTAATTTTCCACTCTATATTTTTACCCACCCACATGCGCTGACCCAGACCTCTATTAAATACAGCTTGGTCCCGCCCTTCCTTCTACTCTCTCTCTTACCATTGGCTTAGTAATGCAGGCCAACAACCACAATACCAGTTTGCTCTCTAGCCAAACCCTTCCTACTGCACAAGACACCTTATCTCAAACCTCTAGGAGCAATCCATCTAGAGGTGTCGATGGCTCTCCACCTTTTGCTCACCAAAAACACATTTGCCCTTGCTGACCAATCACAGCCCCTGACTATAAGGATGTACTACCTTAAAGTTAACTGCCTCATAACGCTGTGCTTATTACTAGGATCTCCCTTAAATATGGTCCCTGTCCCTGCATTATTCCACCAAGAATTCAACTTATCAAATTATTAAATCTCTTCCTACCAACACAGCCCTAACTCTACCATGTCTCAAGGTCTAGAAACCCACTGGAAAACTCAACTGTATGCTAGTATGTCTTTGTACCACGCTCACTACAAGTACCCCCTACCCCCACCACTCTGTGAGCTGTTTTACACTAGTGCCCCAAACAAGCATTGCACAGCCAGAATATTATATTTCAAAAGACGACGCAACTCTAAAGAACAGTCCACAGTTTTTTCATGTGTTTTGCAACAATTCAACAAAATAAAAATTAATAACTTTATCCCAGCCAGATAATTAGACATTTTAAATAGGGAAGATTCCTGCAATATTTCAAAATTAATTTTATCGAACTCTATAAAGATCTTTGCAAGAACATCCGTAGGACACAGAAACTGGGTAATTAGAGTTGGAAAAAGCAGTTTTTCTCATTGATAGAGTCAGCTCCTGATAACTTTTATCCCTAAATCACCTTTAATCTCCAGAAAGTGCAATTTACAAAAAAACAAATACCTGCTTTTTACGTACAGAAAATATGCTTAGTTTCAGATTGCTCATCCCTGAAAGTCAGGGTCTCATGGATAAAATAAATTTTTTTAGATGAGCAAATCAGCATTTAGCAAGCTCTACCGTGGCCCAGTCACTAAGAACAGAGGAGGAAACACAATACAGTAGGAGCCTCTTAAAGGGGACACCTCCATGGATGCCCTATCATCCCCTTTAAGTGGACATCCCATTTATCAGAAGCAGCCTTTTTTCCATCACAACTGTAAAAGACTTTGCTCATGAGACACACACACGCACACGTTACAGTAACAAAAAAAATGGAGAAAACAAACAAAACATTAAGAAGTACTAGATACCAATACTTTTTATGATTACAGCTCCTTTTTGTAAAAGTGCGGTTTTGTCTGGTTCTTGATTTGATCTTTATTTAATTGGTGAAAGCAACACACAACTTTAATTAAAATCAGCTAGTTTCACTTAACTTTTGAGAGAGGAGCTGGGCAGCTGTAAAGCCTCAATAACTTATTTAACTCAGTGAGAGGTTGACTCTTTTGTTGTTGCTTGTAGATGCCATCCTACAAACCAAACACACTGCAGACAGATGCTGAACACACTCCAGAGAGACACTAAGCAGGTGGGAATGTGAAACAGCTTAAATGCAGGGCACTTATCGAGGTGCAATTAAATTTTCAACACATTTTCCTACACCTGTGACTAGATAATCATCCCTATTAAACAGAGGCTGGTCCCACTGCATAACATTAGCCAAAAATCGATGCCCTGTGGATCGTCCCAATTAAGCGGACATCCCCTTTAACCGCGTCCTCTAAGTAGCTTCTACAGTACATGCTTTTCTCTGTTACTGGTTAATGCATCTTGAATCTCACAATTTCAGTTATGTATGATACTGGAGTGCTCAAGCAGCTAGGACTAGGACATCTGCATGAGCACAGCTGCAGCCCAGTGCAGGTGCACCAAAGGGGGAAAAACACTTTTTATAATATATAAAAAAAAAGGTCAGATGGTAACAATTTGTTGTCTCTGGAAACCATGTTTTTATGACCTTGTTTTAGGAAGCTCAGACAAATAATCAGATGTGCACCATATTCCCAGACAGACATTTTTACCATAACTATTCCACTGTAATGTATTTTTAATTTTTGCAACCTATGAAAAAGCATTCTACTAGAGCTGCATGACTGTTATGGCCAATACTGTGTCCAGGACTTCTTGATTGTTTTAATTTAGACTCCACAAATTAGACCCCATTCTTCATGATGCAAGACCAACAGATTACTGGTGCTACACTTATAAGATGGAACTGTACTATTCTTAAAGAGAAAGTGTCAGACCACCACAGGCTGGTTACGCACTTTTAAACTTACAGTAAATGGGTGGGGGGCAATTTTTTATACTGAATATGTTGTGTGTAAAATGAGACTTGGATTTCAAAAATTATGCACAACACGGCATGTGTCATGTTGGGATAATGTCACACCTCAGGTGGTTGGGAACAAGGCTGCAAACGGAATACATCAAACACCTGAAAAGTGATATTATACTAGCATGCCACATGCCCTGGAGTGTTTAACTGTGATTATAAAGTGACTTGTTTGTATACAGACGAAAAATAAAATGGAATTTAACTTTATTATTGAATGTGTAGGTACTGTGTATTAAAACATTCTTGTTTTGCGTTTTGATCAGTATGTGGTGCTGCTGGTGCACAGTTTTGAATGTCTCAACCCCTCCCCCCTTTGTGCTCTCTCTCTCTCTCCCCTCTCTCAATGCTTTCTTGAGTAGGCAGTCCCACGTCACCTTGGTCCAGCAAGCTGCAGATGAGTTTTCTCATTTGGACCAGGAGAAGTTGTCAGTGACCAACTAGTAAATGACTGGGGGCCAATCAGTGACTGGGGCAGAAAGCAGAGTGAAGTGCCTTTCACTAGTGCACATGCTGCTGGTGTTCATACTGTCAGGCAGGGTGGTGTGAAACCACTCGCAGCAGTGGTCTGAGTTTTTGTTAAGAATAAGGAGACTGACTCTGGAAGTAGATGAGGTGTTAATTTGGTGAAAGTGTTAAGAACCTCGTTTTTTTTTTTTTTTCTTATGGATTGATTCTGACACAGTAGGAGGGTGCATCAATGGTTAAAAAATGTGTATAGTACTGGCATAATTTGAGGTAGATAAGACAAGTGTGGATGCTGTAGTGTATGCTAGTGCACATTAAAGGATATTAAGGTGCAATGAGTGCAGAGTCATGATATGGGGGGGAATTCTGTTGCTGAAGTTCATTTACAGTTGATGTTGCAGTAATAAAAAGGCTGGTAACAGCTCATCAAGTGCGTAGTCCCTCATTCCTTCCTTTTAAGACGCATAACATGGTGTCACAAGAAGTGAACCTTAACACTGCTCAGAAAGGCAAATAAACATTACTGAAGAAAAAAAGAAGGCGAAACATGGAACCACTCATCCTGATAGCCAATCTGCCTAAAAACTGGGGACACTGGGAACAGAGAGTCCTGTTCTACTTGGTAGCATCAGGTGCAGCTGGAAACCCCAAAGAAATGAAAGTAGCAATCCTGCTCCATTCTATAGGGAAGGAAGCCTTAGATGTATTTAACACTTTCAGCTTTAAGGGAGATGGCACGCCTAAAGATATAGACACTGTGCTAGAATGTTTTAAAGCATACTGCAAACCCAGAACAAATGAAGTTTCTGTACACTATAAATTTTGGCACAGAAGGCAGGCAGAAGGTGAAACAGTTGATCAGTACTTTACAGAACTCAGAACCCTAGCTTAAATCTGTGAGTTTGGGTCCACTGTGAATGATATGCTAGGAGACAAAATAGTATTTGAGATCAGTGATGGCAGACTAATGCAGCGTCTCCTGAGAGAGTTAGATTTAACTCTAAAGAAAGCACTGGATATTTGCAGAGCTGCAGACACCACAAAGACAGCTCCAAACCATGACACAAGGCACCTCAGAGAAGGCTCTGCATGCTACTGTGCCATGAAAAAAAGGAAACCTCAGAAAAGAAGGCACACAGCAAGTCAGGAGGGCAAACCAGAAACCACTGAACAGAAAACACACCTAGTTCAAATATGCCATCATTATGAATGCCACAGAAATCATGCACCGCAAAGTTGCCCAGCCTATGGAGAAACTTGCACATAAGCTAAAAGAAAAATAATTTTGCAAAACCATGCCAGTCACGAACTGGTGCCACAAGAAACAGTAATGTGCATGCAATTAACATGGACAGTCTGTTCACTGGACAAATAACTCACAGAGGGTACTTCCAAGACCCCTCACAAAGAAAAGTCTAATGGAAACATATACAGATGTCTTCAACTGGGGCAGAACAGTTTGCAGGGGAGCACCATACCCATGCTGACCCTGAAAGTGCACCAGTGGTACATGGCTGTAGCTGGGTACCATTTTGAAATATGGACAAACTAAAGGAAGCCCTAGACAATCTAGAAGTGTCCCACATAATTGTTTGAGTCCTCAAGCCCACTGACTGGGTTAACAACCTGGTAATCACTGAAAAAAAGAATGGGGGACTGCATGTTTGTCTTGACACACAGTACTTAAATACAGCTATAAAAAGGCAACATCCTAACACTAGAGGAAGTACAAAGTCGACTTGCCGGAAAACAAGTATTTACCACTCTTGATGAGAAGGATGGCTATTGGCACATAAAGCATTTTAAATCAATGTTGGTCTCTTACTCTAGTAAACTGATGCATTGTTTGTGCAATAATAACGGAACTGTGTAATTGTGAATTAACTGTGTTTGTTGAATGCAGTATTCATTTTATGTATTTGTAATGTATGATGTATTTATGATAAGTTTACAAGAAAACGGCTCCAAAAGCAACCAGGATGGTGCCATACAAAATAGAGGGTACTCACAAGGCAGAGCTTTAGAATGACTTCACATCACAATCTAACAACAAGATAAAAGGCAGATGCAGCAGGATAAATAAAATGTTTTTTTTTTTTTTTTTTTTTTTTTAATTCGGGCACCGACAACCAGTCCTAAGTGCCCCTTCTCACAAAGGCCAAACTTTTTTGCACGACACCCGTGCTTTCTCAAGGTGAGGTGGCATTTGGTATTGCACATTTTTATAGAGAACTTTTTGTTAAAGTGACAGTGCATAAAAGATACTTAAAGTGACTACTATGTAGAAATGGATCCTTTTGATATGTTTAACAATATATTAACAGATCTAAAGTGTAAAAGTGCTATACAAACACAGTAACTTGTTTATTCAATAAATTTTTAAGGGGGATGTGTGTACCTAACCACCAAGAGCAGGTGTAAAACTGCTAGTGACAATAAGAAAAAATCTGTGTATGTTTCTTGTGGTGTGCAGATGTTCCTATAATTTTATTATTAAGTAGTCTATTATGTAATCATATTATATAAAACATTTGAAATGCAAAAGAGATTTTTGTTAAAGATTTTTACAATTAAAGGAACTCACTACTATTTTATTAGTTCCTCAAAAACTATATTCTATATTTTAAGTTGTTTAATTTAATATTTTAACTGTTTAAATTATTTAAATTAGTGGATTCAAAAGGATTCAAGGATCGATTCAAGGTACCTACAGTATATCAAAGTTGCATACTGTATATGTCCTCTGAATTAACTTATGGAGAAATCTACTGAAACGATACAAAAATAAGAATAATCTTTATTTCGGTTAAGCGCCTTTCAAAATATCAAGGCACTGCACAACAAGGTTAACAGATATAGTACAGTATATGCACAGTTAATCAGAAAGAATCTGTAACAAAAAAAGTTCAGGATAAAAACTGTTATAAGTATGGTGATAGTTGGAAAAAGTCATTACGTCCTGGGGGTTCATATGATTTTGTATTATACTGCCAGAAAGTTTCTCTTTGTCTCAATTTTTTTTTTTTTTTTATCTAAAATCACCCCCTCTAATGTGTTTGGACACTTTTTCCACCATCTGAAAATCAAAAAGATGTTCCTTTCCTTTTTCTTTCACATGCTGTGCCAAGGTACTAATGTCATCCAATTTTGTTATACTTCTAATATATTGTCCAATCCTATTTTTGAACTTTTGGGTAGCCTTCCCAATATAGAGGCTTGGACATTTTTTGCAAGTTGCTAAACACACAATGTTTGTAGTGTTGCAGTTGCAGAAATCCCAGATCTTAATAGTGATATTAGTTACTGGACGTTTGAAAGCATTTCCAGTTTTAACATACTGTATTTACAATAGATACAATTCTCACATTTAAAAGTTCCATCAGGTAGTATCTTTTTTCTTTACACATGTTCCTTCCCAGGACATGCTGTTTACCAAATCATCTCTCAGGTTTGTGCCCCTTCTATATACAATTTGTGGTGATTCTTTTGGTATCTGTTGTAATTTCCTTTCAGTAGCAAGAATGTGCCAGATTTTTTTTGAATATTTTTTACCATATATGCCTGTGGGCAAAAAGTTATGAATTTTAGGGCTTCAGATAACTAGAGAGTACATTGTCTCCTCCCTGAGAGTCTAGAAGTTGTTAAAAGCTGACTTCTATCCACCTCATCCGCTCTGTGTTTAGCTTTCAGTATGGTGGTTTCATTATATCCTTTGGCTAAAAAACATTGGTTAAGTTCCAAAACACTTTGATTGTAATCCATTTGTCTTGAGCAATTTATTTTTGTTCTCAAGAATTGACCTACTGGAATATTATCAGTTATGTGTGAGGGGCGGCAGCTCTGAAAATTGAAGTTTAGAATTTTCATCAGTGGTTTTTCTGAAACGTTTTGTTTCTACTGTTCCCCTCTGGTCCTTTGAAAATGGTTACATCAAGGTAATCAATTTTTTGTAAGTCAGCCTTTACTTCAAATTTTAGGTTTGGGTTAGTTGCCTCCAGAATTTCAACAAACTCATAAAATTCTGTTATAGTGCCCCTCCAAATGAAAAAATAATCATCAATGTATCATTTGTAGAATTCAGTTACATGTAAGTGAGGGTTCTGGTCACCATATTCAAATTCTTCCCATCTGGACATATAAATTATGGCATAGTTGGGGGGGCCATTGCTGTTCCTTGCACTGTAAATACATTCTGTCTTTAAATAAGAGAGTATTACAAGTTAAGACTTTCCCTGCAAGTGAAATGAGAAATTCCACAAATGGCTGTGAGTAGGTTGTTTTAGCTTAGAGACTTTCCCTTAGTTTCTCCAAGCCTTCGTCACTGGGAATGTTCGTATACAAAGAGCAGACATCCATAGTTACAGAAATATATTCCTTCTCTACTATCATTTCATTTAATATATTAATCAGGTGACTAGTGCCTCTTAAAAAGTATCTTGTATTTTGTGCAATACTTCTGGAATGGAACTGGTTATCGGTGGCTGTATAAAAAATGTATTTATCCTGCTGCATCTGCCTTTTATCTTGTTGTTGTACAGTAATGTGAAGCTGTTCTGAAGATCTGCCTTGGATGTATTGATGTCTTTTTTTATGTCAGGCAAGACTGAAAAAGGGCACTGCCCAGTCATTTTCTTGGTTAAAAATAAAAACAAACAAAAAATGAATAAAGCTGGATGAGAAGTCATCTCGTTTCTGCTCATTTAACAATCCATGGGGCTGCTATAGATCTTGTAAACTTCCATTTCAGCAAGTGAAGTGTTTCAGCAGAGCAATTAGGAAACGCCACATAAAGGGAGTATACATCATTACTGATGACATACTAGCAGTAGACAATCAAGAGCAGCACGATGAGATACTGAAGCAGATCATGGACCAAGCGAGAGATGAAAATGTGAAATTCAATAAAGACAAGTTACAATTCAAAGTTTCAGAAGTTAAATACACGGGTCATGTAGTGACTGCCAAACGGATTCACCCTGATGAGACTAAAGTGAAGGCCACTGTGGATATGCCTGCATCAACTGATAAGACTGGACTGTTATGTCTTCTGGGAATGATACAAAACCTAGCCCAATACATCCCAAGGGAGTCAGACATCACTGCCCCACTAGGAAAACTTCTCCAAAAAGATCAGCTATGGCAATGGGAACATAAGCAGTGGCAAGCCTTCAAGTGACTAAAGGAAGCCCAGTGCAAAGCTCCAGTCCTGCCATAATTTGAGGTGAAGAAGCCAGTCACTATCTAGGCAGACGTGTCAAGAAATGGACTTGGTGCATGCCTTCTACAGAATGGGAGCCCAGTCGCATATGCTTCCAGAGCCCCGACAACCACAGAGCAAAATTATGTTCAGATAAAAGGAACAGCTATTGGTGGTTGTCTTTGCTACCCAGAAATTCCACCAGTACACGTTTCGAAAACAAGTTCTTTTGCAATCAGATCATAAACTGCTGGAATACATATTCCGTAAACCTCTAGGAAAAGCTCCAGCCCGACTTCAAACAATGTTATTACAGTTACAGAAAGATGACCTCCAGATATAGTATACACCTGGGATACTGATATATATTGCTGACACACTCTCAAAAGCACCATTACCAGATACCGCTGAAGCAACAGTGAGTAATCAAGATGAGGAAGGGATTCATTTTATGGGTTGTAAACCATCAATTGAGGGTCAGCTGATGCAAGAAATCAGGATGAATACACAGCACCTTGCAAGTACTTGAAGGACTAGTCAGATGAGGCTGGCCCCAGTACAGAAAAAGGTTGATTATAAATTCAGACCATACTGGCCATTTCAAGACACGCTAAGATGTGAGGAAGGAATTCTATTTCGCAGAGAATGAGTCATAATTCTGGCAAACATATGAAGTAACATGCTAAAGAGAGCGCACAAAGACAATCTGAGCATACAAAAAACAAGAGCAAGATGTGGTGGCCAGTAATGTCAAGCGTAAATGAATGCATGGTGGAAGGACATGATATCTGCACAAGGCATCATAACAGGAACCAAAAGGAACCACTGTTACCTCATACAGTCCCCGAGCTTGCATGACAAAAGGTAGCAGCTGACTTTTTTTTTTTTTTTTATTTCAAGGTCCACCCATTTCTATTCATTGTGGACAACTTTTCCCTGAGATCTTGAGGCTGACAGACAAAACTGCACTATCAGTAATAAAGATGAAAGCTTTATTCACCCAACATGGCATACACAAGGAACTCGTCAGTGATCATGTGCCTCTCGCCAGTCAAGAATTCTGTAACTTTGCAAGAGAATGGGGAATTGAGCTTATCAGATAGAGCCCAACATATATTCAGTCTAATAGAATGTCAGAGAACTGTCCAGACAGTGAAAGCTTTATTCAGGAAGTCAGAGGAAGCAGGTACAGATCCTTATTTAACCCTTCTAGAGTACAGAAGCACACCAGTGGTAGGAATACCCTACTCACCGTCCAAATGCTGATGGGTAGCATGTTGAGAGCATGTCTCCCAGTGACTACAGATCTATTGTGACCAAAGATCCCCAGCAGAGTGAAGGAAAAGTTAGTAATGGCACAATCCCATCAGAAGAAATACTATGACCAAATAGCCAGGCCATTACCACCACTGTATCCTGAGGACTTGGTTAAGATGGAGACAAACCATGCAAACCATGGATGGTAACCTGCCAGAGTAGAATCCAATTGTTCACAGACACAACCTACTGTAGGTCCTTCAAAGTGCTTACTCCCGAAGGAGTCATCTTCTGGAGACACAAAAGGCATTTGCAGAAGTTTAAAGGACTGCCAAATAATGGAACAGTTGAGGAAGAGAAGCCATATCTAGATGATGTGGAACCTCACCACAATGTAACCCCGTAGTGTGTCCCGAAAGAGATGACAGTGCCAGAATCTAAACAAGTGCATGTTACATCTAACGGAAGGCCAGTGCGTTTGCCTGCTAGATTCAAGGACTATGAGTTATAAGGGACAGTGCTAGAGACTGACTCAAATGTCAGCTCATGTTCTGGAAACCACTGATCCCAAGATACTAAAGTTACTGAAAATCTAATAATTATAAACATGTTTATTCTACTTGTTATTAGGTTTTAGAACAGAGAGGGGAGATGTATTGTATGCTACTGCACCTTTAAGGATCTGAAGGTGCAGTGAGTCTGGAGTCATGCGATTTTGGGGAAGGGTTCTCTGTTTAAGTAGTTGATTTACAGTTGGTGTCGCAGTAATAAACAGGCTAGAGCAGCTCATCAAGCGTGTAGTTCCTCATGCCTTCCTTTTTAGACATAAGAGATGCAGTTTTTGTTGACATGTGGTCATGTGTGTGCTGGGACGTCATCTGTGATGTTGTACAGGGACAGATAACATGGATGAAGCGCACAGCTGGCCAGTAGCCAATCAGGCTTCAGGATTTTTTTCTGCCAGTTTAAGTTTTGATGCAATTATTTTTTAGTGTGCTATCACTAATGGCCTTCTTAACATACTGGAAGCGTAGTTAATACAATTGCGGGAGTGCTGTGTTTTGTATGATTAAAGCAGCAGTACTAAATAAAACATGGATCTTTTTTAACAGTTTGTTTCCTGTGCTCTGTTGAGCACTTATCTGGTAACTCTTTCTTGTTTTTGCTGAACTATCACCCCATAATTTGATCCAGTTTTTTTTTTTTTACATTCTCCCACCTGTCATGTTGAATGGAACCCTCTGCTAACAACTGCGCATGGCTTGCAGTACCACACAGTGATAGTGGGAATGTGCAGCACAGGGTCCCACGGAAGTAAACAAAAGACGTGATGCAACGTGTGGTGGCAAATTAGGCAGCAGCCATATTTATTGTGGCTCCACAACAATGGAAATAAATTTTAAATATCTAAAAACTAGCGATCACTAGAAAAAATATTTACAGATATGGAAACCAGAACTATAACTGCATCCTTCCAATCAAAAACTGAAGTTTGATGATCACTTCCTGATTATCTAGTACTGCTGCTTTAAATTATTCTGTGCAACACACACACACATACACACACACACTCACACATTTTAAAAGGGCCAAAAATTAGCTTGTGGGAGGTTAGCTGTTTTCCTTTAAAAAACTAAGGGATTATTTTCTAAAAGTACCAAGTTTTTCTGGTCTTGCTTGAGAAACTAATCTTATAGGAGCAGTGTTTAAAGTTATATCTAATGAGTATTCAATTCAAACCAAGAAATGCCAATTTAGTCCTAGAAATGCACATTATTACTTACATTTTAGCAAGGGTCAATGTAAACAAAATAATTATTGTAGCTCTGGTTGGAACTAATGTCTTTGAGGTTAGATGGCTGCATAATTATTATGAGACCATTTTTTCTGTACAATTCACATTTGAAAAATAAATGTAGGCTAAAAAAAAAAATACTACTTGAAGGGGCCTCTCATGTGAGCTACCCATAATAGCTAATCACAGAGTAGCATTAGTGTTGGTTATAAAGGCAGCTACTTAATGACCCCTCTTGATTTAAAGAAAAGGTGCACCCTGACTATCTCAATTGGAGGGACTGGGTTGAATGGGTAAAAGCATCACATCTGCTTCAACAAATAATTTTGCTTTTTTATTCCATCTCTGATTCAAACATGGTACCCTAGGCCATCTCAAGCAATCAATGTTTCAGTCGACAATTTTTGTCAAGATAACTCTCCCCATCTATTCTTCGACACAGCAGAAGACTTCTGTATGTTCTCATGTTCCTAGTATTACAACCACTTTAAGATTCATTATTGTTATCAAATAAACAGGCACACAAAAATACATAAATGCAATGAAACCTATCCAACTATTTCAGCATTTTCCCAGCCATAGACTAAAAAACTTTTGTGTCTACAGAAATGTTCCAAATCTCCTAGGTTCTGTTTTTTTAACTTAAGAATTATTCCTCCTTACCGAGAAGCCAAATACTCATACAGTATGTCCACATACTCCACTTGCACCTGAGAAGTGGCTGAAAAGTACCGCTACTTAAGAACTTACTGTAATAGTAGATGTTTGAGAGGATCTCTTGCAGCAGACCACATCTATAGAACTACAGCCACCAGGCACTAGTAAAACACAGAAATTTTTCTAACTAGCAGTCTACCAGGGGAGGTGCTCATGCTGCTGTCACACGCTGACAAAGTCCCTCCCACATAAATGTGGATGGGTCCGTGCCTTCCTCAGTTCTTCCGCTGACCACCATAAGCAGAAATGCTCCTGCTGAGGAAGAGCTAGAGGTTCCTGCCAAGCTAATAAGGCAGAAACAGAAGGCACACTGCCAACGAGAAAGAGAGACAGACACAGAGAATCCCTAAGGCCAAGGGGGATGGAAGGTGGGACGGCATGGCCTGCTGCAAGAGATCCTCATGAAGATCTACTGTTACACTACAATCTTACATAACTGTACTGTCTTCATTGAAGGTATCTGATGCAGCAGACCACATCCATAGAATGAGTCCCAAGCAGTTCTGACAGCAGAAGAATCAGTCTGGGTGGCTGGAAGTCATAAGCAAAAAAAGAAAAGGAGGCCTTGAAGCACAGCCAGGCCGAAGTGGGCCCTATGTCTTGAGGCAATGTCTAGACTGTAGTGCTTGGTGAAGGTATGGACAGTACTCCAAGTGGCAGCATCATAGATCTCAGCATCTGACACATTCCTGAAACAGGCAACAGAAGTAGCTATGCCCCTTGTGGAATGGCCACGAACAGTCCCAGGAAGTTCCTTGCCATATTTCCTATAACAAACAATAATACAGTTGGCCAACCATTTGGACAGGCACTGTTTAGAAACTGGTACACCCTCTTTCCCAGGGGCAAAAGAGAACAGCTGCAGGGACTTCCTGCAGTCCTTCGTACAGAAAGCAATGAAAAATTCTATGTATATCTAAAGTATGGAGCAATGCTTCCCCTGCATTGGCATGTTCCGGATAATAAACAAGCAGGTGAATTGTTTGATTCAGGGTAAACTCAGACGCCACCTTGGGTAAAAACTTAGGGGTGGTATGCAAAGACACCCAGTCTTTGTGGAAAATCAAATTAAGGCTGCTCATGTGAGAGCCTGTAGCTCCAAAATACTTTGGACAGAAGTAATCACAACTAAAAATGACGCTTTCCACAACAGAAAGCATATTTCACAAGCCACGGCCAGCTCAAAATGAGCCAAAGTAAGGTTTACTAATACAAAATTCTGATCCCAAGGTGGGACCAGATTGTGGATAAGAGGTTTCAGATGAGGAATGCCCTGCAAGAAAGTGTGGGGCACCTCCAATACAGCCATCAACATGCACACAGAAGGCAGAAATAGCAAACAGGTGCACCTTCAGTGAGGAGTACTGCAGGCCAGCATCTGAGAAGGACAGCAAATAATCCAGAATCTGATTCACTGGACAACTGAAAGGGTCCAACTGACAGGAAGCCACCCATAAGGCAAAGTGCTTCCACTTCATGGAATAAGTGGCCCTGGTGGAGGGCTTCCTAGCAGACACCAGAATATTGGCTGCCTTCTGGGAGACACTACATCTAGCCATGGCTATGTCTTCAGGCAGTCCGCCCTGTCCTGGGATAGGAAGGCTATCCCCCAAGCTATATCCACTACTACCCCTATGTACTGTAGGTGTTGACAGGGGGTCAAGACTGAATTGGGCAGATGGACAGTGATCCCCAGGCCCTGGAACAATTGTGTGGTCCGTGCCAGGGGCTGGAGTAGGTGTTCCCTGGATTGCACTTTGAGTAACCAATTGTCCAGGTAAGGGAAGACATAGAGTCCCTCCCTCCTGAGGGCTGCTGCCACTGATGCTAAGCATTTAGTAAACACTGAGGTGCCGAGGACAAGCCAAAAAGCAAGGCCCAGAATTGAATGCATTACCCCTAGAGCTGAAATCTGAGGTACTGCCGGTAGGGGGCACACACCTTAATATGCAGGTATGCATTCTGCATGTTGAGGGAGCATATCCAGTTTCCCTGGTGCAGAAGGGGCAGCAGGCCCTGTAGGGTTCACCATCCGGAACTTTTTGTACCGGATGTAGAAATTTAGATTACATAGGTCCAGGATGGGCCTAAAGTCTCCTGTGCATCTGGGGACCAAGAAGAAACAGGAATATAAGCCCCTGTCCTGCTGATCCTCAGGAATGGGTTCTATAGCTCTTTATGCAACAATGTGTGGATTTTACTCAGAGCACTGGAATGTAGTCGGGGGGTAAATGGGCTGAATTGGAGGTTGCTCTGAAGGCCACGCCAGAAGTTCTAGCGGGTGGCTGTGCTCTATAAGCTGCAGGACCCAGGCATCTGTGGTAAGCTCCTGCCACCTGTCATCGTGCAGGGAGAACCTACCACCACCTCCCTGTAGAGCTGGGGGGGAGGGATGTCGAGCAGGGAGTCATGCTAATGTAGCACCTGTAACTGGGGCCACACCACCTCCACTTGGGGCCTTCCCAGCGGTGGAGGTAAGGGTTGGCAGGACTGTTGCTACATTTACCCTGAGCTTTAGCGCCTGGCTTGGGTCTATGGGCAGCACAATGAAGGGGCATCCTCTGGCCACTTCTTGGTTGGGTGTGGTACAGGGAATAGAAGGACAGAAAAGTCTGCCAGAGGCCACCAGCTCAGAAAGTATGCCATGCACATTGGCCCCTAAGAGTTTCTAGCCTCTGAAGGGGGCATTGAGGATGGAATGTTGTATATCCTGGGCAAAGCCCGATACCCTGAGCCAAGAATGCCTCTGAAGGTAAATGCCAGCAGCAGCTGCCCGGGCGGAGGCATCAGTGTCATCATAAGCAGACCATAACAGGAACCTGCCAATGTCTGCCCCAGACTGGATAACCAGAAGCAATTCCTGTCTCTGGGGATCCTCTGGAAGGGCCTTGGCTGCCTCTTTGGCCTGTCTCCAGAGTATATTTTGAAATCTGACCATGTGGGCAATATAATTTAGGACCCTAATGGTCAGCATAGCAGAGGCGAAGGTCCGTTTGCCAATCAGGTCCAGCGTTCTGGACTCCTTATCTGGGGGAAGAGCGCTGAGATGTTTAGGCTTCTTAGTCTGATCGTGGGCAGCATTTATGACCCAGAAATCTGCATGCAGCTGTTCTGCAAAGAATGGCTTCCACGCAGGGGCATGTACAACTTGTCTGCCTTCCTAGGCATGACCAGAACCATGTTGGACCTATACCAGGTAGCCATGATGGCATACTCAAAATACTCCATCAAAGAAGGGATGATTAGAGGAGGAGAGTCTGGCAGTTCTAGGTAGTGTGGCACACATCACCTGGCAGGGTCCTGCTCTTCCATCTCAAAACCCATGGTAGTCTGCAACTGCTGCATTACAGAAATGAAAGAGGGGTCATTAGGGGGCACCATGGGATATACCTTGCCCCCTGAGGAAACCATGTAGGTGGAGTGGGAGGGGCTTACAGGCGCCTCATCCTCCTCGACCCCCCTCCTCATCATCATCTGGAGTAAGCAGGTCCAAGTGGTACTCATCACCAAGCTCAGAAAGAGGCACCGATGGCGTCAAGGACTGAGTGAGAACAGGACGGGATGCTGAGGAATGTGATTGCATGGGGGTAAGTATGGCCGGCCCCAGAGGAGGGCAGGCCAATTTTGCATGAAGTCCCAAAGTGAGTAAAACACTGACAAAGTCAACAAAGACTGTCGGCACTCGAACACCAAATGGCGCTGGCTGAGGAAGCAGAGGGCCGGTGCCAGCGGTGGGGCCGGGGAGGGCAACAGAATGGGCTGAGTCCCTGGTGTTGGCCCCATCACCTGGGCAGTCATTGGGAAGAAGTGGATGACTGAACAGTGGCCAGAAGTGACACCGGTGGAGACTGGGGCGCCAAGGCATGGGCCATGGAAAAGGCTGAAAACAGCACTGGGGGAGTAGGTGGAACTCCTGAAGATGCTGTGCTGACTCCAGCAGAGGTCAGACTGGCAGAGTTCCCTGTCTGATGGCCCGTGAAGAACAAGGGCCTGAACAGCAGGGGCTTGAAGGTCAGCTGGGCCAAGGAAGGGCCCACACTAAACAGTTGATGCCTGCCAGAGTAAGACTGGCAGGAGGTGCTGCCAGAATGAGACCTGTCGAGGGAAGGGCGTGGCTAGCAGGAGGGCTGCCACTGAAGCAGAGGACATCCCTGTCACAGCCAATGCCTGAAGTGGTGATCTCAAACAAGCCGGAAAGGATCTTTCCTTGGCTCGGTCCTATCCCAGTGTTTGTGCTTACCAGCTGACTTGTCCGGGCCTCGGAAGAATAAGATCCCAAGGATGGGGCCAGGGAAGCGGAGGAGTTCCTTGCCTGTAGCTCCTCCTCCATGTCGTTGACCTTCTGTTCCAGCAGGAAGAATTCCATGGCCTTCTGGCGGTACCTCCTGGTAACCTGGTTGAAGCTGCAACACATTTTGCAGGCCTGCATGTTGTGGTCCGAGCATAGGCAGTGGACTCTGGCATGATGGTCGTCCTTCTTGGGATTTTCTTCCCGCAGGCACAGATCCGAAAAAGTTTCTCAGAGTGTGTTCGGTATTACAAAACAAGAAAATCCTTTTAAAAGTAAAGTGATGAGCTAACTTGACAGAGAAAAAGGAAAAGGAAGAAATCAAAGATTTTGCAGTCAACTGAAGCTGGCAGTGTCTCCGTGAAATCCGAGGTGCGATGGTCGATGGCGAGAGAAGAAATGAGGAGGGCGTGGGGACACCAACATTAATATGAGAGGATGTCATCAGCATGTGACGTTGGTGCGGGTGGCCCCTTTGGTAGACTGCTAGCTAGAAAAGCTTCCATGTGGTCCTAGCACCTGGCGGCTATAGTTCTATAGATGTGGCCTGCTGCAAGAGATACGCTTGATGAAGTTCAATGTTTTTAGGGGAGAAGCTAGCAGCTATGCAAAATGGCTCCATGCTGCAGAGCTGTCAGCATGGGCTTAACATTTTCATGGTGTTAAAAAATGTTTTCCTCCTTTGGCTTTTAAAAATGGGCTTAGCAATCCAGTTCAACAGCAGAGCAATAGAGTTTATGCTTGCAACACTGATGACCTGGGTTCAGGAGTGAAACAGCACCACAAGATGCAGAATCCCAAGGATGCTTTTCTGCTCTGGGTAGGGAAGGATACCACCTCTAATACAGTGCTGCTGACTGGGTGATCACAAGTGGCAGCACAGTGAAAGGCAGAGCAGGAGGGTTAGACGTCAACCCAGGCTCATGGCCATTATATGCGTCTCCCTGGTGAGCCCCTATGCATGCAGACATCCAAAAGGGGGTGAGGAAACAGGACATGGCCCCAGCACAGCAATTTTTCCCCTGCAACCCTACACCAAGGTCACTAATATACATGTGAAAACGTATTGGCCACAGGGCAGACCCCTGTGGCAGCCCACCAGTGCACCTGAAAGAAATTACTTCGCTACTGCTTTTCAACTTACTTGTTTATAATATTGTCCCTCTATTCTTCTAAAAAACTGTAACCTTCTAGCTTGTGCCCGAAAATAGACAATTTCTTAAATAAATACATATTACCTTTAAACATTAGTTAGCCTGCAGCCTTACCACCTTAAAGCCCGATTCCATCTGATCTCAAAAGCTAAGCAGGGTCAGGTCTAGCCAGTAGCAGGATGGGAGACCGCCAATGAAATCTAAGTACTGCAGGAAACAGTGCTGGAAGAGGCAATCTCCCCCTTGATTAAAAGAAACCAACTGCCACACCAATGCCCCAGCACTGTATTTGGGGAACATGAGCCCATTTCTGGTGGTTGTTCAAGTGGATGGTAAAAAATCCACAGCACTTTTCAAAAAGAGTGTGAGAATTTCTCCGATGTCCTGGCCAACACAGTCTTTCAGATGAGACGTTAAACCGAGGTCCCATCTGCCAGGATTGGTGGTAGTTCAGGTGGATGTTAAAGATCCCATGGCACCTATCAAAAAGAGTAGGGGAATGTCCCCGGAGTCCTGGCCAAATTTCCCTCATTCACTAAAAATACCACCAACAGCTTAATCTGGTTCAAGGTCAGCTGGCATTCATCTGTATCCCCCTCCCCCGGGTCATGCCTGAAAATAGGCAGGATTTGTCTAGTGCACTTACCCGGTCAACAAAAACTAAATAAATAAAAGAAAACAAAAAAATAAAAATACACTATTCACTAATCCACCAACAGATTAACCTGGTTCAAAATCAGTCACTTTGCAGCTGCATCCCCCTTCCCTGAGACAAGGCTGAGAACAGAAATTACTGTACTTACTTTCCAACTTTAAATGCACGTTTCTAATAAAAGTGGACTGTACAGTTTTTACTGATGTGTATTGCTCTGCTTGAACTTAAACTGATATTTTCTAATGCCCGTACTGTAATGTTTACTGTGCTCATGATGGTTATTTTATGCATTTTTACTTATACATTGCCACTTATGATGCTTGTCTAAATGTTAACCCCTTTATGGATCATTCCAGTAAATAGAGTTTCACACTCCAGTAAAACTTAACCAGTGACAAAAAGAAATAAATGTCAGACAAATAAAAGACGTGTGGAAAAAACTGTGTGCAGATAAAACCTACCTAATAACTTGATAATAGAGAAGCACAGGCGATAAGTTGAAACAGATAACTTGAATTACTGGGTAATAATTTAAAGCATTAAAACTGCATTAAGAATTATAATTGCTTGAATCCTTAAAGAGAGAAGAAATGTTTGATAGAAATGGAAAAGAGATTACTAAATGAGTTCACGCTGTATAAACAAAAAGGAAAGCTACGTACTTATAAGCTGTGCCTGCAGACACTGACAGGCATCGGGGTGTGCCTTGGGGTCGTCGGCTCTAATGCTCACCCCATTCCCCTATACTGTACCCATCTCACATTTACTTATGGAATGGGTAAGTGTTAGGGCTGATGACCCCAAGGCACACCCCGACACCTGTTAGTGTCTGGAGGGTGAGGGTGGAATGGCATGAGTGTTATGGCTGATGACCCCAAGGCACACCGCCCACTCCTGTCACTGTCTGCAGGGTTGGGGTGGGGAATTAGGGTTGGAAACCTTAATGCCTTATTTCCCTACTTTTTTTTTTTTTTTTTCACTTCATATTCATTTATTGTTAGAATGTTAATATCCAAACATAATATAAAACAGCCAATAAGCCAAAAATCTTATACATCACTTAACCTTATTCTGCAATACCAGTCAGTTAATCTATTATGACCATGATCAAGTTATACTCACTGCAGTCCTTTATATTCACTCTTAGAGATGCTGGGGGAGAGGGTCTCCTGCATTTGGTCAAAAGACCTTCCAAGGTGGACACAGTTCTTTGCAGGATTGTGATACCTTACTCCCAAGTTGAATCAGTAGTGTAGCAAATTCCCAGAGGGCCTGGGTGCAAGGCGATGTTACAGGGCCCCACCCCAGTTTTGAATAAACATCAAAATAATGATTTGGGCCCCTCAAACCTTGTAGGCACAGGTGCCATTGCACCCCTTGCACCCTTGTAGCTACGCCCCTGTGTTGAATGTTAAAGTTGAGGAGAATAAAGTTTGTCTCGAGCAAATCCAGGCAACTGACCAGTAAAAGTTTATACAAGTTCCGTCCTCAAAATGAAAGTATAACGGACTGGGATCTTAACTTTTTTTTTCCTTTTCAACTAAGGAAACAATTCAGTTCGACCTTTTTATTTTGGTCCACTACTGAACTTTATAAACCAAAATAAATATTAACTCTTCAAACTATAATACAAATTTCTACAACATATGATATATACAGTATTTAAATGATCAATACACCGCAGTCCTACTTTGCTGTATTTCTATATTGGACTAAATCCTGAAGCAGGATTTTTTTTTTTTTTGTTATTACCCACACCTTCTCCTCTCCTCCGGTTCTTCCACAACAGATTTAATTTATTATCCAGTTCATCTCCCTTACCTATGGGCCTCCCTCCAGACCTGCCATGGTCTCCAGATATCTAAATACGTATCCGTGGTTAAGTGAATAATGCGAGGAATATGCTCCATCCCCTCCACCTCTTCCACCCAGGAGATCCACTGCTCTCTCGTGGGGGGACTAGACTGTAGCCATGTGGAAGTAATGCACTTTAAGGCTACCACTCTTAAGATCTGAGCTAATTCAACCATCACCTTTTTTTATTTGATAAAGTTGGAAGGCCTAATATCATATCTTGAAATGTAAGTGGTAAAGGGAACCCCACCATCTGCTCTATGACAGCATGTAGATGTTGCCAAAACTGAGATCATTTCGGACATTCCCAAAAAATATGGTAGAGTGTTGCCCTAGGGGCACCGCACCGTCTCCAACAGGCCTGTGATGCCTGTTGGTGAAAGTGCCTCGTAATGACAGGGAATCTGAAAAAGTGAGTTATTACCTTCCAGTTAAACTCTCTCCAACACACTGAAGAAGTCACCCACCATCCCCTCTGAAATCTACGGGCCCAGTTTACTGGTACCACCTTCTCTCCACTGTCGGTCTCCCATAGTTTCCTGATGTCGTCTAGAATTAGGGGGGCAGGGGGAAGGGAGTAGCATCTTATATATTAGAGATATATAGTTTAACTTATCCTTGATCCTAATCAGATCCCACCAATATTGTTCCAAAGGGGTCAGGTCTCTGCGAACCATCTGAAGGACTTCCTCTGATGTGATCATATGTCTGACCTGTAAGTATCGAAAAAAATTCTCTCTACGGAGAGGAAACCTTTCTTGCAAAGTCATGAAGGGAAGGAAACCCATTCTGTCCATCAGCTGGACAAATCTTGTGAGGCCTCTACCCTCCCAGTATTGATATCCCCAGTCTGTCTCAGGGGGAGGGAACGTCACTTCGTGGCATATAAGAGAGAGTGGGCCCACCAGATTGGGGGTATGTGTTGCTTTACGAAGCTGGAGGAGAATTCTAATAGAGCGCTTTACCCAGGGGTTCAGGGTTAACAACCAAATAGCAAGGCATATGACACTGGTGGGGACAGTCCATAATTGTACCTTCTGAACCGATTCTTGTTCCAAAAGATACCAACCAGACTCTCTTCTGCTCTTAGCCCAGGTATAGAGCTGGGACCCTTGTGCCGCTAGATAATAATATAAGTGTGGGAGACCAAGTCCCCCCCCCCCCCCAGCTGTTTGTAAGAGTCGAAGGAGTATCCTAGGCTGTTTTCCTTCCCAGAGGAATTTCTGTAATGTTTTATTAAGTTGGGATAAGAAATACTGTGGGATATCTATAGGGAGAGTTTGAAACAAAAGTAAAAGTCTTTGCAATATATTCATTTTGATCGTACGGATTCTGCCATACAATGTAAGGGGCAGCAGTTTCCATCTGGCTAAGTCTGCTAATAAAGTGTTGTATAATTTAACAATTGTTCTGGAACAGTTTCAAAGTGTCTGCTGAAATCTGTACCCCCAGGTATCTAAACATACGTTTGGCCCAGGCAAAGAGAAAGGTATCCTTAAAGCCCACTGGGGGGGGGGGGTACCACTAAGCACCATGGCCTTTGATTTAGAGAGATTTATTTTATACCCAGCCACAAGTCCAAAAGTCTTCAGCATCTCCAAGAGATGAGGTAAAGAATGTTGGGGATCCCTCAAAAAGAAAAGGGAATTATCTGCATATTTCACTACTTTTTGTTCCTGTTTACCAACTAGGACCCCTGAGATATCAGGGTTACTATGGATCCAAATTGTCAGAGGTTCTATCGATAAGGCAAAAATCAATGGAGAAAGTGGGCAACCCTGCCTCGTGCCTCTTTTTAAGGGTATGCAGTCTGAAAAATGTCCATTAACCCTGACTGGCCTATGGTACAAAGGCGAAATGGTGCAGTTGAAATTGTCCTCCAGACCAAATTTTGACAAGGTGACTGACATGAATTGCCAGTCCACCCCGCTGAAAGCCTTTTCGGCATCAATATGGATAGCCACTTGAAAAGAGTTAGAATGTTTTTGTACGGAGATAATATTTGGTAACCTCTGTATGTTATCTTGAAGGAAACGTCCTGCAATAAAACTGGTTTGATTCTGATGGATTAACTTAGATATGTATGTTTGAAGTCTATCCGCCATGATCCCTGAAAAGATTTTTATATCTACAGAGAAATCGGCCTGTATGAACTTCAAAGTTGGGCGTCCTTCGCTTATTTCGAAATCACCGAGATTTGTGCTAAATTCCAGGAAGGAGGAACTGGCTCATGATCTAGCATGATCTCATTATATGTTAACGACATCAAGTCTACTAATTTAGGGTGTAATTCCTTAAAGAATTCATCTGGGAAGCCATCCAGCCCTGGTGCCTTCCCGTTTTTCATTTGCTTAATTTTTTCTACTATTTCTTGTTTTGTTAAGTGAGAGTCTAAGGCCAATCTGGATGCCTCATCCAGTCGAGGAATAGGGAGAGAGTCCAGAAACTTGCTGACTTTCTCCTGGTGATCCAGTGCAGGATTAGCATCATATATGACCTCCTAAAATAGAGAGATCAAAAGACTCATTCCATCTTGGTCCTTCTTGATCTCTCTGCAGCATTTGATACCGTTGACCATGGAGTGCTTTTGGAGCACCTGCGGTTTATCTGTGGACTATCTGGTTCAGTCCTCAGTTGGTTTCGATCATTCCTCGAAGGTAGGACTCAGAGGGTGGTGTCTGGGATTTTTTCCTTGGCATCACTCCACCTATCCTCTGGGGTGCCACAGGGCTCTATTCTAGCACCCATGTTATTTGCAGTATATATGCTGCCGTTGGGAGCGATTATTAGGCGGTACGGCTTGAGTTTTCACTGCTATGCAGATGATACTCAGCTGTACATGTCCTTCATGCCAGACCAGGGTGATGCTGTCTCAGTCTTTAATAACTGTCTCACCGAGATTCAGGACTGGATGACTGTGAGCTGGTTGCGGTTAAACCCCCAAAACACTGAGGTGTTGGTTGTGGACCTAGGTCATCGGGGGGCAGGTTTGCTGACTGGGTCACCTTCAGGTCTTTAGCTTGGGGGGACCCAGTTGGCAACCTCAGACTGGGTGCGGAACTTGGGTGTTATATTTGATGACTGTCTGACCCTTAAACATCAGGTGTCAGCTGTTGTCAAAACTTCCTCTTACCATCTGAGGAATATAGCCCGAGTGAAGCATCTGGTTCCTGCTGATGACCTTCCAACATTGGTCCATGCCTTCATTACCTCCCGCTTGGACTACTGCAATGCCCTGTACCTAGGGCTACCGGAGGTAGATATCCGCCGCTTGCAGCTAGTGCAGAATGCGGCCGCCAGGCTTTTGACTGGTACGTCAAGGGCCAGTCATATAATGCCTGTCCTCCATGGACTGCACTGGCTGCCAATTCAGTGGCAGATTACCTTCAAGGTCAGTCTTCTGACCTATAAGGCCCCACACGATCAGGGACCTAGTTACCCGCAAGATCATCTTCATCCCTACTGTCCTTCCCGTCGGCTCCGATCCACCGATGAGGGATTGCTAGAGATTCCCAGGGTTCGTTTAAAGACATCTGGGGCAAGAACAGTTAGTTTTATGGCCCCAACCCTGTGGAATTCTCTACCTCATCGGGTGAGAGATTGCCTGACTGTCCAAAGTTTTAAGTCGGCCCTAAAGACATATTTGTTTAATCTGGCATATCCAGATTTTTAGATCTATTTATTGATTGATTTTAGAATTTTGTTTTAATTTTATGTATTGATTTGTTGTAAAAGTGCCTTGGTTTTGGAAAGGCACTTTTTAAAAATAAAGCATTCATTCATTCATATAGGGAAGAGTAGAATTTAGCAAAGATTTTAATTTCTGTTGGGGAACATACTGGGGGTGAACTATCTTTAGTTTTAAGTTGTATCATCGCTCTACTTGCCATTTCTTTTCTTAATTGCCAAGCCAATAGCCTGCTGGCTCTGTTTCTATTTTCAAAAAATTTCTGTTGTGCATAGCGGATGTGTCCCTCACTTTGAATATCCAATAGTTTATTAAGGTCCTTTCTTGCCTGTTCTATTTTGGTTTTAATCTTTTCGCTTGGGGTAGATTTATGGAGGGTTTCAAGGTTATTTATTCTACTTTCTAATGTTACTCTTTTTTGTAATCTGTCCCTCTTCAGCTCGCTCAAATATTGAATTATTGCACCCCTTAGGCAGCACTTCAGAGCATTCCACCAAATGGCCTCCCTAGTGTCTCCACTGGGGTTGTCCTGTATAAAAGTTTAGATAGTTTGTGACATGAGATCCTTAAAATCCTCGTGGGTAAGGAAACTAGTATTTAGTCTCCATACTTTTGTCGTTTTAACCCTAACTCATGCATTAACAAGTTTTTTTGCAATGAATTTCCTTACTTTTTGAGATAGTATAATAGTATCCCCATTTTATGTGCATTTGTTGCAATTTTTGTTCCCAGTTATCAACATGGTCTTTTTGGGACCCCACTTCATGAACTCTGTCATTTCATTACCAGGTGCGAAAGGTGATTTCGTGCAGCAATGGTGCCATTCTGTGCCACAGGTGCAGAAACATATCTCGGGCAGGATGTGAGAAATGACAGCAGTAGTGTTCATGAGGTAGTTTAAAAAAATGGATATGTCGCAAATTTGGAGTGGAAATACACAAAACTGGCAAAGTTACGCCAGTGCATATGAATATTTCAACGAGTGCACACAAGTCTAGCTTTTTTTGTATTTTTGCTCCAGATTTTAAACATGGGCTTTTTGAGACCCTACCTTATGAATACTGTCACTGTCATTTCGTTACTGAATCCCAAAATATAATTTTGCACAGTGACCGTGCCATTCCGTGCCACAGAAATGAACACATATTTCAGGCAGGATTTGAGAAATGACAGCTGTATTGTTCATGAGATGGTGTGAAAAAATGGCTATGTTGAAAATTTGGAGTGAAAGTATTATAAATTGGCAAAGATACAGGCGTGTGTAGGAAAATTTCAACAACCTCATGTAACTCTGGCATTTTTTAGTATTTTTACACCAAACTTTCAACACTGGCACTGTCATTTTGTTACGGAATCCTGAAAAGTGGTTTTGTGCAGTGACTGCACCATTCTATGCCACACATGCAAAAACATATTTTGGTCAGGATTTGAGAAATGACAGCTGTACTATTCATGAGGTGGTGTGAAAAAATGGCTATGTTGAAAATATGGAGTGAAAATATTAAACTGGCAAAGTTACACATATGCATAGGAAAATTTCAATGGCCGCGTGTAACTCGGGCATTTTTTAGAAGTTTTACACCAAATTTTCAACATGGGCTTTTTGGGACCCCACCTCATAAATAATGGTACTGTCATTTTGTTACTCAGTCTCAAAAGGTGATTCCACGCAATGACCATGAAATCACCTTTTGGGACAGAGAAACGAAATGACAGTGCCAGTGCTCATGAGGTGGGGTCCCAAAAAGTACAGGTTGAAAGTCTGGCGATAAAATACCTAAAAATGGTTGCAATATCAACACAAGTTAAAACCGCCATTGACAGCCATTATACGGCACTTACCTTGATTCTTCAGTCTGTGGTTTGGCTCTGAAGAGTGCAGCCATGTCCCGGTCCACAGAAGATGACAGCAGACGACCTCAAGAGGTAAGCATAGGGTAAAGGGGGTTGTGGGGAGATGGGTGCTCAGTGGGAGAGTCAGTATGGGGGGAGGGACAGCGATAACGATGAGGGATGGTTTTCCTTGTTTCAGGTTTAAAAGAAAGAAATTAAGACATTGAGGGACAGTTTTCTTTTTTGCTGGGAACATATGCATTTGGGGATGCTGGGAGTGGGCTCCCCAGTGTCCCATATTGATGGGGAGGGATAAAATATTTAAATAATTTGGGGACACTGGGTGTGGGCTCCCCCAGTGTCCCACACTGCTTTTTTGGGGGTGGGGGAATATTAAATTATTTCAGGACACTGGGATTGGGCTCCCCCATGTCCCACAGCACTGGGGGGGATAAAATATTAGAATGATTTGGGGACACTGGAAGTGGGTTCCCCAGTGTCCCACAGTAGTTTTAGGAGGGGGGGTGAATGCCAACACGGGGATTGGGCACCCCAATATCGGCAATTATAATTAAAAAAACAAAGGGCGGGGGGATGAGGAGGGCATCTGACACCAGGAGTAGGCATCCCGGTGTCAGATTATTATCAAAGAAATGACCCAAATTAGGCATACAAGGGCTGGCGATCGCAGGGCAGGGGTGCCGCTAGACACCAGGGAAACAGGGCTCAGAAGCTTTGCTAGCATAGTGATTTGGGTTCACTTTAAAAAATAAATCAGAATGTAGATAAATGGGTGCAGTTTACCTATGTTCTCATGTTTATTTTTCAAAAGACATTAATTTCTTCTGTTTTACTTGTTTTGTTTCTCTCGCCAAGTGGAGAAATAAAATGGCAGATGCACATAAAAGGATTCTGCTCCTGCTGTGAAAAAGGATTCTGTACTAGGACATAGAATCCTTGTTCAGTACAGAATCCCTTTCTATAGAGGGCTCCTGCGACTCAGAATCCTGTTTCATGCGGGACATTATTTTTTCCCCCCATAGGAAATAATGTGAAATTCAAGATTTAATAACTTTGGAATGAATTAATATTTTTTCACCAAACCTTCAAAAGGCACATCTGTGAGGCCAAGGCTTTCTACCCTGAAAATGTCAGCCCAGAAGCTAAAGCTGTTTCTGACATACAGGTGGACAAATAAAAGCAAAAAACAAAGTTTCTATTTTTTCAACACTCTGTATCTCAGAAACCACACAAGGGATTCAAACCAAATTTGCCGCATCAAGATATTTATGCCTACGGGTGATGCATGACAAATGTCATGCAAATCTATTGAACCATTCCAAAGTTGTTATCCTGCAAAAATTGGCCTTTAACATTAAACACTAACCCTAACTATACTGGCTCTATCATGCCAGTATAATAAGCAAAATAAAACCTGACTACCAACCTCTGAATAAAGGAAAAAAAAAAGGGCGCACTAAGTGGCCTAAAGAGGCAGTTGGGTATGGAGCCAGAGCCACACACCAATAGCCAGACAGGAGATGGATGGTGATCTTAAAAGTTAGTAGCCCTGAAGCATGTGACTGGCAGAAAAGCAAGAGAGAATGCCCAGAATTGGGAAGCCTTTGTGACCGACATGGCACAATGTACCAGAATAGGAAGGAATCTCATAGATTCCTGGAACACCAAACCCCATGTTAACTGACGGAGGACTAACTGAACAGTTAGTCAATATATGTCTCCTTTTTACTATGAGGGAAAAAACTAAAGGAATCTCAGGTGCATGTGGAGCTGTAAGGTTGAACAGCCCAAAGGAGTTGAGATATGTTTGTCTCCTCAGGAACCTGTTAGGGTAGTGGGCTAACAGTCCAGCTGGCATGAAAAGAGAAGGGCAAACCATCCCTAAGGATAGTCCAGCATACAAAGTTGGAGAAAAAACAACATTAAAGGCCCTGCTTCTCGTGCAACAAGGATGCACGCTGCATAAGAGCTCGTGTAAGTGATCCAATCCAGTGCCCAGCATTGTTCCACAGACAGTGCAGCTGACATGTGGAGTTAGACTGGATAATGTCCAGAAGCTCACAGTACATTTAGTAACTAACAAGGTTATACCCCCAAGACAGGGATATCATATACCTTGGGCAGGTTGGAAGAGGACAAGGACATAAAAGGAGGAAGGGATCTGCCTTGTCTCCATCTCTCTTTTTTTTCTGCTTGGTATGAAAGCTCTGCAAGGAACACTCCCCCACTTTTGAGGTCTGTTTTGTTTGGTGGGAGTGGGAACCAAGCAATGGGTCCCAACCCCCCTCCCCTTTCTTTTTTTAAACAACTACTCCATAGGAGTACAACTGAGAAGATGCCATGGCACTAGATGGTGATGGCCAGCACTAACAGCTACTAACTGATGTTTTTTTACTCTGTTGCTTCTCTGTTTTATATTACCTTTGGAAATGTGTTGTTGATGATTGCATATATGCTTTCCTATAATATTGCATGGAAATGAACTTTTGATTACTGTACTCCTATGTTCCCCGTCCCCCATGACGCTCTGTGAGACAAGCAGTTTTATATTGTTTAGTGTGCCTTTCATGATGAAACTTTTCAATAAGTGAAATAAATAAAAACAGGGTAAGCTGCCCAGAGGTCCTGGCTCTGCTACAGCGGGGGCGATAATGGATGGGCATGGTAATCAATGGTGAAGATATTCTGGAACATCAATAGTTACAGTAAGTGCATAACTTTTATGTCTTCCAAGAATTGTCACCATTGATTACCACGTATGGGTCCAAGTATCAAGCTTCCCTTCTTATCTGAAGGAGAAGCTGGCTCACCCCGAGGATAATAGATACCCCTCAGCCATCCATGTGGGGAAGAACACCTGATGGCAGGGGCTCCTTAACAGTCTGTTGAGATCAGAGACAGATGAGGGCCAGGTGGTGGCTCATGTGGCACAGGAGCAGGAGGGGTCCATGACAGCTGCTGCCTTGACCCTAGGGGAGAAGAAATTAGCCCCTTGGACGTGCTAATTAAGCACCTTGTGCTGGGCCAAAGGTATCAGTTAGGAGAGGTGAAGCCATGCTGTCCGCCTAATATAGACTGTGGTTCCTATTGGTCTGGAGGCCACCTTGTTGGTGTCATAAGATGCCTTTTACTGATGCCATGCTACCCCCAGACCCAGGGTAGAAAGGTCAATGACTTGCCTGACTGTCTCACTTGGTGGCAGTGTAGCTATCAGGCTGTGTAGCTGCAGCCATCAGCAGTGGATATAGGTCACCATGTGTGCCTGATGTGCATTTGTGCGCACGTCGAGGAAAAAGTATTTGTGCCTAATCTACCTCTGGAGGTTGGTCATGTATCAGGCACCACGGCTCAGACAGGCTCTTTAGTACTTCAAGCCCTGAGGAGGAATTAAGTACCTCACTTCCAGACCCTAAGAATGCATTATACCAAGTGAGAAGGTCACTGGGAATGGCTGGATTGGAGAGGGGATGCCTGCACACCACCACAGAAGCCGCCTCCATGTTTGTAGGCCAAGGAGGAATGACTACAATGCTGATGCTGGGAATTCTAAGAAGTCCCAGTGGCAGGGCTACCAGACTACAGCTTGAATGGACATCAAGGTCAAGCAACTGGATCATCTCCATCAGGAACTGCAGGTACAGGGTATACTCAGCAGCAGAAGGGAAGTGGACAGATGATTCATTTCCCTTACCAGAGGACACTGATGGAGACAAGACGCCACCTCTGGGCAGGGTTGGTACTGTAGAGAAGCACCTGGACTGGGCCCTTTCCGACTCCCTATACCAATCACCTAAGGCACTGACTGACACCCAGTGTTGTTCTCGTTAGAGGCTGCTCACGGCCTATCAATGAGAGCACACCCTTTCCAGGAATCAGTGAGGCCCCTTTTGAACGGCTTTAGAATCCAGGTCTCTGGGATCTTGTCCTAGGCTGTGGAACTTCCTAGAGAGTCTCACAAGAGGGGAAGGTCTAGCAGAGTCTGCTGACCAGAAGAAGACGACAACTGTCTGTCAGACCCATCCACCAGAGTCTCTGGCAACTCAGCGCGGGGAGGTTGAGGAGACCTCCATAGAACCAGAGGTCCCAGGAAGAGGTTGGGGGAAGGCCGAGAGACCTGGTCTTGGAAGCAGCTGCACAAGTCAGAGGCCTGCCCCTGAAGGCAAGGATTGGGCAACCCCACCTCAATGCATGGTTCTCAAGAGTACGGCAGGCCATGGATAAGCATGCATTGCACGCATCAATATGGTGTTCTGGTCCAAGACAAGCCACACAGGTCTGATGCTGGTTCGAAAACAGCCATGTTTGTCACAGGGGCAATGAGCCATAATGGGTGGCTGTTGGACTTTTTTTTTTCCGATGACTTAACCCCCCCCCTTTTAAAAAAAAAAAAAAATCAGACTTTGGCATTAGTGGCGCAGTAGAAATAAGTGGCGACGAGGCAAACTGAGGCACTCTATTCCCACAGTGTGCACGTGAACACAGAAAGAACTAAACTGAGGTTAGTTATGGAGCTGGCAATGGTTACTGGCTGGTGCACAGCACCACATGGGGGAGGGTATGTAGGCACCATGCCCAGTAGCTGTGGCCTGCCACCTGGGAAAAGCTTTGCTCCTGTGGGGGTCTTAGTGTCTCCAGGCCCAGACCCATAAAGACTGGTTCTTGGAAGATCTTGGATTACATCTTTAGAGCTCATAGATGACAGAATAAACAAGCTATTCATTTAAAGAACTACTAGCATCATATCTATGTCAATTGTACTGTATGCTTACTTTGGTTTGTTTGACCTCTGTCCCCTCATGGAGTGAGCATCGCTATCGTCCCTAATTACTTTCAATAATGCCATTTTAAGTTATGAGAAATAAATAAGATGAAAACCCAAAAAAGAAAAAGGTTTCAGAAAAGATGCCTCATTCAGGAAGTAAAGTGAACAGGACTATGCCGCTCCAGACAGTGGATGAAATCCTGCTGCAAGCATGATGTACAGTGCTGACATGTGACACAGTACTGTAGCCTCACGAGGTCAGTCATTGGCCAGCAAGTACCAGTTGGAGTGTGGTGGGTGGGCCTAGTTTCAACCCAGTTCTTACTGGACAGAAGGATCTCCTATCTTGTGATGTTCCCCAACTGCACTGGAAATTGGATGCAGTATGTGTGATAAAGAGGCAGACACATGTAGCGGTACTAATGGGGATATTGAAGGGGTCAATCTTAACATTATTTTAATGGCCCGGGGCATAGTGCAAATAGCCTCGCCAGTGTGTTGTCTCCCCGACTTTCCCAGCTTGGCTAGGAATCAAGCTCTTAACTGGTAAACGGCCCTTTAAGAATCGCTGTTCCTTTTTTTTTTTTCTTTGTCCTAACAGTAATTTTTGCAGGCTGGCAACTCCTACCAGGTGCTCTGGAGCTGTCCGATTAGAGAAAATGATTTGGCACCAGTCTGCATCTCCCCCTCCCACCCCCACCTTCTGAGCTGCTGAGTTCCCGCGTGCATGCGGTGAAGCGCTGTGCCTCTGCAGAACACAGCAAGTGGGCAACGACGGTGTGCTGGCTGCCCCAAGTTTGTTTTGGTAAGAACACTCAGCTAAATATTTTATTTAGCAAACAGTTTTTGGCAATTGAGATGTGGAGTCAAATTTGTGAATGAGGGCGAAATGGTGATGCCTCGTCTCTCAGTCTAGGCTAGTCGCGTGGGGAACAGCTTAAACTGTGTGGGCCAGAGCTGATGCAGTTTGCCAAAATTGTAATGGGGAGTTCACAAGTCGTTCGGTTCTGGGCTGTACCCACTGATTTTGTAGCGAGTTCGGAGTTACTGTGTGTCTAAATTGGCTGCATATTGGGTGTGTGCTGTTCCCCTCACCTCCGGTTGTGTCTCAGGGTTTGGTGAAGAACTGGCAGCCAAAGCAGATTCGGTATTCATTTTTATTTATCAACTTCTTTTCTGGTGGCTGAACTGCTCATTTCCAGAGGGGTTGAGGGGGTGTACATGCTGTGTTTGCTGGGGTTGGGCTTTCCATTCTGCAGACTGTGAGTCTGCTTGTTTACTCTCTGGTTAAGGGCCATGGGGGAGCTAAGACGTAGTGAAGTCCTGCTGCATTCTAAATCATAGGACTGGATTACCAAGCAACAAGCCAAATTTGCTCTGGGGGGAAAAATGGGTTGGGTAAGTTGCTAGGTGCATGACTGATGGAACAGAGATTAATGGCATGCAGAGAAGGTGGCTGGTTGGGCCCAAGGCTCGTATGCCACCTGGGGGGGCTGGTGAGGTCTGGGACTGAAGAACTCTGTGGTGGCCTTTGTGGAAGTCGAGAGATTTCCCAGCAAAGAAAAGGACATCTTACTTACTCAAGTTGTGCAATAAAGACATGAGTAATTATGAAGCGTATTTTTGTTTGGATGTTGTCTGGCCTGTAAGTCGCTCTCTGAACAAGACTCGGGGTTGAGGTGGTTTCATCAGTCTGGCTGGTGTGGGCGGCTGGGTGTGTTTTGTTTGGAGCCCCAATGGATCTGTATGATACTCAGCTAGACAAATTTTAAGAGGGTCACAAGTAAACAGCATTTTGTGTCTAGACTGTCAGTGTTTCAATGTATTGCAGACCTGAAGAACTTAGAAGGCTGCTGCTAGGGAGGGGAGATGCTAGTCCTTGGCTGAATTTGTGCAGCTGTCAGAGCATGCCTAAGATGCCAGATTGACCTGCTGCTCAGTGACTGTGGGAGGACAGGAGGAGTGAAGGGTGAGGAAAGGAGTCCCAGGCCATGAAAACCAGGCATTTTTGATTTGATGGTTGGTTGGGGGTGGGGGCTGGGGTGAACTTGAGCTTTGAGGCAAGATGATCCCCTTTGGGATAAAATCCTGAGCTGTGATGGGCAACGAGTTCCCAATCAGTCAAAACCAACCACCACTGCTGGTCATCTTACTTGACTGCAGCTGAGCTGTGTGGGAGTGTCAGCTGCTTAGTATGTAACTGCTGGCAAGCATATAATGCCCAGTGAGGTGTGGCCGATTCTGGGAGGGCACTAAATCTGCTGATTCAGGTTGGCATCTATGAATCCTAGTCAACTTTGTACACAACCTCCTTCTGGCTTGTTGGGGCGGGGGGGAGGAGTGTTGGTGAACTTGAGGCAAGATCCTCACTTGGGACAAAATCCTCTGCTTTGAGCGGTGGTGTGGGCAGCCCTCCGTTCCAGTCAGTATGCCATACAGCAACAATGCACTTTGCAGCACCCTTCGATCCACCAGCAACTGCTGGTCACACTTGACTGCACCTGAGCTGTTAGTGCTGGGAGGCAGCAACTGCTGATTGTAGCTGCTGGCAAATCTATTCCTGGGAGGGGTACATTTCTCTGCTGGTCTGGCAATGTGGCAGGCAGAGAGTGAGATCCATAATGACTTGAGGGGATGGAAATAAAGTTAATTTGTGTCTGTTTCCTGTATATTTATGGGGCATCATCAATGGCGGCAGTCAATTTAATTATATTTTTTCTTAAAACAGTAACAACTGCTGTTTCAGGCATCTAACTTTGTCACTGTGTGCTTCTTTTCATACATTTTTTATGATAATGTTGGGGCTAGTGGAATCTCTGGGAGGGGGGACAGTGCAGCTGGGTCATCACTTTCCCGGGTGAACCAGTGCAAAAAAAAAAAAAAAGTTAAGCGTGACCCCTGATATTGCCATCCTGCTTTATGCACTTTCAGTTGCAGGGCATGGATCTGGGTCCCTAGCCTCCTTCAGTCGGGAAAGCTATATCCAGCTCTGCTCCCAGATGGCCCCACCCAGAGAGGCAGGTCTGGGCAGTACATAAGGGGGCAGAGTGAGTAACTCGGGACTACAGGCAATGACTCCTGCAGCCGTGGGAGGAAGGACTTGCAGACAGCCCAACTCCCTGAGATGGAGGTAAAAATATAAAGTAAAATAAACAAATATTACCAATATTTAAGTCTTCTTAATTGCAGTTAAATACTTTTCACCAGAAAAATGCTGCTACTACTGATCGTAGATTTATAGGGCTCGGTTCCTATGGACAGAGCAGCCAATGTCTCAGATTTTGCTGCCAAGCCATACAGCACTAGCAAAAACAATGAATGACTGTATGAATGAACTGAAAGATAATTACATACACAAATAAATGATGTCTATATATAAACTACTTGACTTCCCCTGACCTTAGATAGCTATGTTTGTCTTTAGCAAAAGAAAGACTCTCAGAGACTTCATTATTACAAACATGCTGGGTTTACATAATCAACAGTTCACCTGCTTTGTTGTGAGCGAACTGTCTGCATTGGTAGTGGAATGCCCAGTCAATGACAATAAGGGCAGTCATCTCCTAACAATGACTAATAATAATTAGAATTTTGTAATTCTAAGCCACAGTTTATGCAGCAATCACAGGTTGAATAATGTGAACTGTTACTGTCCAGATTTTGTGAGTATAGGGTGTATAGTAATGATCACCAGAAACCAATTTTATTGGCTGATGTGGGCCACAGAGTGGTACACTGCATTTTACATAGGGGTCCCATGGCTTATGATTTCCAGCTAGGCATGTAAATCAGAACTCTGCCAACCACATACCGAGTGCTGCCAACAACCTATCAGCAATTGTGCAGAAGCTGACAATTCTGGCAGATCTCTTGTTGGTTTATAATGGATTAAAATGCGGAATTAAACCACGTTATACTTAGCCATGCAGGTTCCACTTAAGGGGGCTAACAACAAATACAAGCTTCAGTTAATCTGTTTATATGCCCAAACAGTATACACTTTGGTCTTGAATCTGTATGTTGTTTTATTATTTTAGATACTGCAAACTACTGTACATCTCTACAGCCTGGTGTGCACTTAACAGGTACAGATCTTTATGGAGACAAAATTGTGTAATTTTTTCGTATATATTCAATTTGCCTTGCTTACTACCATAGCATACAGGTTGGAGTTTTCCGTCTTTAATTCACCATTTACTCCTTTCGTAGTCCGTCTCTGCAAGTTCTACCTCATGTAAGGTATAGTTGATACTCTAACATGCACTTACTCACCCTGAATGTTATTTGCAAACATTATGCCCACTACACCGACAGGGCTTTTTGCAGCTCTGTGGTCTCTCATCCACAAATGCTACCATCCTGGCTGTTTTCAGTCTATCTGCCAAGAACTTGCATACCAGAGGCTAGATTTACAAAGCTCTGCACCAGCACAAACCCTGTGTTTGCCAAGTGCAAACTGGGTTTTGTGCCACTGCGTTATTCACAAAAGCCTAGTTTGCACCATTAGAATGGGCTTGCGGCGGGGCAAATAATTCAGGGGGCCGCAATTTAAATTAGGGGGAGGGGACCTGCATAAAGGCACTGTGCCGTTTATAAACTATTTTCCCCATGCAAGGGCTGTTTGCAGAGGTCACTTGCATGGGTAAAATACTGCCAACTGAGACCTGGCAGTATTCTGTACAAGCTAGTGGCTACCGGAGGTACTGCAACAGCCACAACACTATGACCTTTGTAGTACAGTGGGCCCTCCCCCATTCTCCGATCACTGTTCCATTATGTTTAAAATAATTGCCCCCGGTAGTCTAGTGGTCTGTCACACCTCCACGGTTTCTAACTGCTATCCCTGTATAATAAAAATAAGTTCCCCTGGTAGTGTAGTGGTCCTTTCCTGCATCCTTGTCCTCCGATCGCCATCCCATAGGTGAAAAAAAGAAATACTGTTCTAGTTGTCCCCTGGTCCCTGCCTCACCATTCGCCTGCCCCGTATACATGCAAAAAATACCCTGGTGGTCTTCTGTCCCCTCCCCAGCCAGTCACCATCCCGATCCACCATTGCCATTAAAATATGTATTCCCTGATCTAGTGGCTCCCCCACCCCTCTCGGCCAAAGACGTACAACTGACAAATAGAGGAATGGAGTCCCAGTGATATTGCTCCACACCCCCCCATGTTCTCTGATCACTGGCTCATCATACAATAAGGATCTCACTGGTGGCTAGCGGTCCCTCCCCGCCTGATGACCAGTCCAATATGTAGAACATATAGAAATGGTGTCCAGTGGTTCCCCCTCCCACATCCTGATCCTTTGTAAGAGAAAGATCCCCAGTTCCCTGGTGGTCTAGTGGATCACCCCCACCCTGTGCCCCCCCCCAACCTGTGCCCCAGCCGGTGACTGGCACAGCCCTCCTCTCACCTCCACAGCTGGCCACCACCTGAGCTCTGAGCTCATGGAGAAGAGAGAAGGGCTGTGCTGGTCACCAGCTGGGGATCGGGTTTGAGGGGGAGCAGGGTATGAGGTACTACCTGACAGGGTGGGGATCCACAAGACCACCAGAGAAATGCGAAGCTCTTTTACCAGGGATTAGGATGTTGGGGAAACCACTGGAAACCAATGCTAATATTTTTTACTTATTGGACGGGTCATCAGGTAGGGGAGGGACTGCTAGCCATCAGATTCTTTATTGTATGCCAGGCTGGCGATCAGAGGACATGGTGGGGGGGGGTACCAATTCCATCGGGGCTGCATTCCTCTATCTGTCAGTGTACTTCTTGGGCCAGCGATTAGCAAGGGGAAGCCACTAGATCACCAGGGAATACATATTTTAATGGCACTGGGGGATCAGGACAGTGATCAGCTGGGGAGGGGATCACAGACCACCAGGGTATATTTTGCATGTATACTGACCCGGCGATCAGCGAGGGAGGGACCAAGGGACAACCAGGACAGTATTGTTTTCAATGATGAAATAGCAATCGGACAACAGGACAGAGCAAGGTGTCGGCCATTGTCAAGACCTCATTTTATCATCCAAAGAATGTGATCAGAGATGTGCCTAGATTTTCATTGAAGGACAGCATCATCTTCACGTCTACTGGCCTGAGGATTCTGGGAGAAGGTGAGTCTTTCACACTGCAGTGTTGAGTAGAAGCACTGAAAGCAGGCCTGTGTCAAGGCTCTTATTGAATATTGAATATCTGAGGAATGTCACCCGGATGAAGCACCTGGTACCACCGGCTGATCTTCCAACGTTGGTCCACGCCTTGGTGACCTCACGCCTTGAATACTGTAATGCCCTATACCTAGGGCTACCGGGGGTGGACTGCTGTCACCTGCAGCTAGTGCAGAATGTAGCTGCCAGGATGCTGACATGTTTACGATGATCTTGCCATGTCACACCTGTGCTCTGCACCCTGCAATGGCTGCCGGTGCAGTGGAGGATCACTTTCAAGGTTGGATTACTGACCTATAAAGCCCTACACAGACAGGGACCATGGTACCAGCAAGAGCTCCTTTGTCCCTACTGCCCCCTTCATCCTCTCCACTCCACCGACGAGGGCTTGCTATAGATTCCCAGGGTCCGACAACCTTGGGAGCTAGATAGTTTGCTTTTGCCACTCTGACACCATGGCATTCTCTACCTCAATGGGTAAGGAAGTGCTCGTCTGTTGAGGCCTTCAAATCGGCCTTGAAAACCTATTTATTCGAACTTGCTTTTGCTGAAATTTAAAATCCTGCTTTTGATTGTTTTTTTAGAATTGTGGTTCTGTTTTAAATTGTTTTACTGTATTATGTAACACTATTTGGGAATAGCATTCCATAAATAAAGTCTGACTGATTGACTACACTACCAGGGTATCTTTTGTTATAAAAGGACAGCAATCAGAAATGAGGTAGAGGGAATGGACAACTAGACTACCAGGGAAAATTATTTTAAATAATGTGGGATGGAGATTGGTGAATGGGGGAGGGTCCACTGGATTACCAGGGAGATTTTTCCATACATAAGGGCTCGGCAATCAGGGATGGAGAGGGACAACTAGACCACCAGGGAGGGTTTGTCAAATACAGGAACAGCAGTCTCCAATGGGGGTTGGGGGGCAAAACACCCTCGCAGCCCATGTCATGCACATGGCCAGCTATCGCCTTGCATGCTCAATGGGCTTTCATGACTGTTTTTGTGAATAACAAACAGCGCATGGGTGCAATTCACTGCAGGACCATTTACAGGAATGCAGGTCAGGACAGTGCTAGCGAGGATAGAGGTAGCAGTAATGGAGTTACCATTGCCTCTGCGTAGCTCTGTTCATAGTCAGATGGAGACCTACGCTATCTGTCTGTAAATAGCATTTTTTACTACCTGAACATTCGCAAAAAGCAATGTAAACCTTTGCATTGCACTTTGTGATTTTTTGTGAATCTGGCCCCTTGAGAAAACTTGCAACATTACTGTGGTCTATAAATTTGTTTGCACTGTGCTGTATTCTCTGTGGTGTAGCCAACTTCCCTAGCTGACCTCAAAACCCGCATTAAAAAATGGTATATGAAGCAATTTATTTGAATAAGATATTATGTACATCTTTGACATCTGCTTGCAATTTTGTAATTCAGCCAGGGAGTTTTTGTGTATTTAGTTTAAATCAAGTTCAGTTATATGAACATATTCAATATGTTTCTTAGATGACCCTTAAAAGGACAGCTGGCTCACAAAACATTTATAACATGGATGTGTAAAGAAAAAGCAGAACTTTGATATCTGTAATGCATGCCATTAGCAGTGTTTCTCAGTGCTTCTGTTCAGTTTCCTAAGATGCAATGTTAGTCCAATTCCTCTGACCATGTTTTAAGTGAGCAGGTGGATTCACAATCTTGTACCAAAGAAAATACATACTTCTATAAACCAACCTGTTTGTCAGCTACAGTATATGTATTTTTTTTACTCCAGCGTTATGCTGTACAGTGATGGTAGCTTCTATTCCCTACTGTTCATTTTGTTTTCATTCCCCACATCTTATGGCCATGTTTAAGTGCACACAGTTCTATTTGCAGTTATCCAGCCCATATGAAATGAATCATGCAATCATAGAAAGAGCATGAGGTAAAGAACTCTCCATTATTTCTGAAAAAAAAAAAAAAATTGGCTAAAAAATGTAAACTTGCCACTGATGACCAGCACTTTTTTGCTACCAGCAACACTGGGACTAAAGGAAACAGCATTGACTGGGGCTGCAAAAGAGGAGCCAAAATATTGTTTTTTTATTTTTATTTTTTTTTTCTTATTTTTTTAATCAAGCTTTTTCTCCACCCACTGCAGCTTGCTCAATGGTACATCTCTCGCCCTGTCACCCACCTTCTCATGGACCTACCATCACTTGCACGGGGCATTGATAGATGTGGGTGGTGTGTCATGTCCATAGGCATAAACAGGGGGTGTTTCCTGGTTGCCCACCCCACCATCTTGCTTTCAATATGTTTTCTTAAAGATTTTTTGTACACCAGGATTCAATTTTAGGATATTTTGTTATGGAAGCCCCTGTTCATGAATACTGGTTATGCCTCTGATGTCGGTCATGCATGGGCTTACAGGGGGTGCCAATGCAAAGACAGACCAGGGCTTTTCAACCAGCTCCTGGTTTTCTCCCCCAGGGTGCAGGTGTGCAATACCATATATGCATGCCTGGTGTCCCACGGCTGCCCCCTCCCCATTTATGTGCTCCTGCAATGCTTCTGCCTGTTCACCAGGTGGCAATCAAGTAGCAGGACATAGCATTTCCCTTCCTGAGGGAGGAAAACTATCCTTGGGACACTTAATCCTTCCTCCCCAGGCCAGCCACCAAGAGACCTGGGTCCATTCCCAAACCCGGACTGCTAGTGCAGCAAGAGGTAGCATTACTGTTTCACTACCAGCTCAGCCAAGAGTTTTTTTTCTTTGAGATGGCTGCCGAGGGCAAGAAAGGCCAGCACTTCTTTCTGCATCCTCCCCCCATGTCAATAAAACCTACCACATCTATCTCTGCCCACCACCCTTGTCATCAAGTCAAAATGGGTCTCAGTTCCCCAGTATAGTAAAAATGAACAGTTCAAAACCTGGCTAAAGTCATATTAGGATCATTCTCCTCTGCCTCTCACCGCTTTGTCTGAGTGCAGATATTCTTGCGCAAAACACTGCTGGGGTGAGAATGCCAGCATTTGGGCTTCATGCATGTAACATGGTACAGGTTTAGAAACATTCATCTTTACTAAAACTAGTAACTTTCAGAACTCATAAGGACTGGGTTGGAAGGAGGTTTGGTTTCAGAGTGGTCAGGCGTGGTTTTATTTATTATTGAGAGAAGGGGATCAGAGGATGAATGGAGGGAGGGAAGGAGGCTGGGGCATACATGTCTGGTCCCTGAAGATTGGGCCAGTATTTTTTTAAAGATAGAGGCACTACTGGCCACTTGTCCCCCCGACTCCCAGGATGTGAAAAGAAGCCCTGGCCACTACTAAAGGAGGGATCGGAAATCTACTTTGTCAAAGTGGGGGGAACAGGGGTTAAGAAGTGAGGCTGATTATTTGGAGGGGGTTGTTTGGGGGGGGGGTGGAGATGGAGGTGATAGCCAAGTGATTAAGAGCACAAAGCTCTGCATCCAACAGCTTAAGTTAGAATCCCACCACTGTCACACTAAGTGACCCTGAGCAATTCAAATTCCAATTATGGAGAAACGGACTCACTCACTGGTACATTCAATTAATATTTTTCATTTTTATTCTCATTCTTCATATAGATGCCAAAAATACAATCATTCAGATTGACATTTCATAGTCACCAGAACCCTTCATCATGATCCATTAAAATGTTTACAGAAATGATTTATAATTTCACAAAATCATCTTTAGTTACCAGTTCCACCACAAATTTTCCATAATAAACTTTCAATTTAATATTTAGTATCAATTAGAAGGTTGCTCTAATGTATAAAATTACAAAATATTACAGTGGCACAGTTGCGCCACTATAGTTAGCGTTGAGTAGGCTGTTTAATGTTAAACCCAAATTTTTTGCACTTTAATAACTTCCCAACGTTCAACTGATTTGCACAAATATTTGCATATGCTGCCAGAAACCCAAGGTCTCTTGATAGTCCAAGTTTTTTTTTCCCAATTGGATGTGCAGATTCCGAGATCCAGACAGTGACAATGTGTAAAAATTGAGGGGGTTTTGCTGTTTTTTTGTTGGCCCCTAGCGCCGAGAAGGTTTGGAATTTTGTTCCGAAATGTTCAGGGTAGAAAGGCCTGGTCCAGAGTAGTGCCTTCTGCTGGTTTGGTGACAAAATAAATAATCTGTTGCAGAGTTATAAGGATTTGATATTTTAATTCATGCTCAGTAGGCACTTGAGGATAGGTGTTTGAAATGAAAAAATTTGGCCATACGAAAAAATAATTCTTTTTTTGTATGGGGGCTAATCCTTTTTCGTATGGCTGCCATCTTGTTTCCATTTTTATTTCAAAATCCATAAAAATGTCTTCTCTGTAAACCAATACATGTCTCCTGCTAATCAGCGCTCTGCAAGGTGGATTCTGATGTCAGAAATGTATTTTTTTAACATTTAAAAATAATTTTTTGTGACTCAGTTTTTTTTTCCTTGAGTCCATATGAAAAAGGATTTGGGCGTATGAAAAAGGATTCAGGCATACGAAAAAGGAAACTGGACTTAGGTTTTTTTTTCCATTTCTGAACTTTAATAAGCCATAACTCCCTAAATGTTTGAAGTTGAGACGCAATCTATATATCGCATTAAAGGTCTATAGGAGTTCTGCAACACTGACATATATATAATACACCCCAAAACATTTATGACTCATAAAAACCTAAAAAAATTAAAATTCTTATAGGATAACATTGCAACTTTCATTTCCATAGGCTGCACCTATGGAGCCATGGAAGCACAGGGCCCTCCGCACCCACATGGATGTGTTCCCGCAGATACCAAAGGCACCTGTGTGACTGAAGATACCATTCTATCTCAAAAAGTAAGAAAATTATCTGCAAAAAACTGCATTCATGCAGCAGTTAGGGTTTAGATTAAACCAACAAAAGAAGTGAAATGTGGTGTTAGGGTTTCATACCCTAACACCCCTGCCCCATCCCATAAGTGAATCAGGGGCAGAATCTTCCTTGGGGCTGTCAACCCTAATCCTCACTCCACTCTATACAGTCATGAAACATACACACACCTGTCTTCATCACATCTCAGCTTTTTTGTTACTGCAATGGGGTGAGCAATAGGGTTGACAACTCCAAGGAAGATTCCTCCCCTGATTCGCTTCAGGGGTGGGCATGGGTGTTAGGGTTTGAAACCCTAACACCACATTTCTCTTTGTTGATTTAATCTGAATCCTAACTGCTGCATTCATGCAGTTTCTTGCAAAGAATTAAACTATATATAGGTAGCAGCACATTGATCTTTCAAGCACTTCTAAAGATTCCGCATATACTTCCATATTCACTTTACTCTCAAAATTAATAACTGATGTATAACATAGAAACATAGAATTTGACAGCAGATAAGGACCGCTTGGCCCACCCAGTCTGCCTATTTCCCTACCTAATGGATAAGCTGCAGATACTAGTTAACCAGCAGCCTACTTCATTCGTTCTACCCCCAACCCCTAGAATTGCCTTATGACTGTCCCATGCATGCTTGAATTCAACCACTGTTTTTGACTCCACAACCTCCTCCGGAAGGCCGTTCCATGCATCCACAACCCTCTCTGTGAAAAAATACTTCCTTACATTACTTCTGAGCTGCCACCCAATCTTCAAATTGTGCCCCTTGTTCTTGCACACCTCTTTTTTTGAAAGATGCTACCCTCTTGGACTTTGCTGATTCCCTTGAGGTACTTGAAAGTTTCTATCATGTCCCCCCTCCCTCCTTTCCTTGAGGCTATACATATTAAGCTCCTTTAGTCTCTCTTCATATGTCTTCCAGTGCAGACCCTGCACCATTTTAGTTGCCCTCCTCTGGACAGCTTCCATCCTGTCTATGTCCTTGCAGAGACTGGGTCTCCAGAACTGCACACAGTACTCCAGATGGGGTCTCACCAGCTGTCTGTACAGAGGGATAACAACTTCCTGTTTTCTACTGGTGATGCTTCTCCCCTATGCATCCCAGTATCCCCCCAACCCTCCTTACTGCCTTCTCACATTGCTTGCCACCCTTTAAGTAATCTGATATGACTACCCCCAGGTCCCTTTCCATTTTTGTTGTTGTTAGTATCTCACCCCCCATTGCATACTCTTTCCCTGGGTTTTTGTTTCCTACGTGCATTACCTTGCACTTCTTAGCATTGAATCTAAGCTGCCATACATTTGACCATTCCTCTAACCTTGCCAAGTCCCTTCTCATCTTTTCCACCCACCTTGTGCATCAACTCTGTTGCAGATCTTTGTGTCATCTGCAAAGAGACATACTTTTCCTTCCAGTCCCTCTGCAATGTCGCTTATAAAGACATTGAAGAGGACCGGTCCTAATACTGAACCCTGCGGTACCCTACTAGTAACCCCCCTTTCTTCAGAGTGGACTCCATTTACTATTACTATTAAATATGAATTAAATAAAATTTCCCACCTAAATGCCACCTTCCTTCTTTCCAGGCTGCCTTTCAGTCTTCCTGGAAATGCTCAAATAACAAATCCAGGGCCACATTTTCAAAGGAGATGTGTGACCCAAAATGAAGATGTACAGCGCATCCCAGAATCTGCATGGAACTGCAATATTCAAAAGGGAGAGAGGCATCGCATATTTCTGAATGTGTGATCATGCAAATATAATGTATGCAGCGCAAAATAAGGGGGCATGTACATGAATATGCCATGCATCTGTATATTCAGCCAAAATGTGCAGCACATCTGCCGTGCATCTCAAAAATGCTCCACACAAAATTAGGAATGTCAGGGGATGGCTTAAATCAGCCAGCCACCCACAGGCAGGCTGCAGAACTGCATACATGTGACCCTGAGATAACCCTCGGAGGTGCACCAGGATGAGCTCCAGGCACCCATACACAGCAGTCATGCCAGGACAGACATATCCAAAGCCATAGGTGCAGACACACCATGGGCACTGCCCAGAGCGCCATCCCCCACACCCCTTCCAGGATGTGGACACCCAGCTACCACATGCCAGTGCTGACGGGTGCCCCCCAGGCACACCAGCGGAGCAGATGGCCACACTGCAGCACATGTACTAGGGGACATGGCATGCATCCATGTGGCCTGCAGGGCACCACCCAGTGGTGGCAGGCACCCAGGGTGACATGTCAGGCAACGGTAGCCTGGTGGTACTAGTGGCAGCATAGAATGAGCCAGGGACTGACCTGTGGCGTACACCATAGGTGCACAGAGGTGGGACCCACCCACTTGGGTACCTGGCCACCTTTGGACACTGCCATTCCTTGCAGTTATCACCATGTTCCTGTCATGCGGGTGGGGGGCACTGCAGGTACTGTACGCTGCTTATGGAGCTGATGTATCACATGCATGTGATACACCAGTAGGAATGTGTCACTCTGTGCCCTCCCTGTTGCTTGTCCGGGTGGGCCACTGTGGCCACTGTCCAGGTGGGCCCCCTTTATCCCAGTCTGACCCTGTACATGGCTATGGATAACAGCACTGTACCCAGGCCAATGCAGTCCACCCACCCACTCACACACAAACATTCCATTACACCTGACTGATAGGCTGCATTACCTCCTGTTCATCTTTATGGAGTGGTGGGACAGCCCTGCAAAGCCGGAACTGCGCATGCCTTGGATATGCAAATCGCCTGAATACATTCCAGTAATGAGCTGCGCATGTGGGAAATGGGCTTGAAATGTGCAATGAGGTAATTTGCATATCCCGACTGAACACTGCAATTTTGTGCACTATGCATGTGGCTTTGCATTGCACATTTCCCTATGCTCTGCACAGGTCCCAGGTCATCTGCCGTGCCATGCATCTCACTCTGTGTGATCACTCATGTTCAGGATATTCAGCCGGACAGGCACAATCACATCTTACAGTGCAAGTTTTGAATATACCATTATTTGGAGCCGACGCATCTCAGCTGTGTGGCGCAGGCACTTGCTCAATGCAGCCTCGGACCTTTGAATATGGGGGCGCCAGTCTATTTAAAACACATCCACTATTTCAGTGATTACTGTAAGTTTCTATGGAATTTAAGCACCTCACCTTATCATTATGTAGTGTCCAATTATTCTTCCAAAATTGCTCCTTTTCAAAATTTATAGACTTTGTTATAGAAGTCTCTGGTTTCCAGTAGAACTACAGGATTCTACTAAAATCTTTTTTTTATATTTTCTCACTATTTCCTTTAAACAAGTACACCCTGGATTCAAACAAATACTAATTTGATAGCACTGCCACTCAGTTCTCTATTGTTTTAAACGCAATCCACACTTTAAACCCCTATTACGCCAACCAATTCCTATTCAACATTAAGATGTCTGCAAACAACTCATTTGATGTATCATTTTAAATGAAAAAAAAAAAAAGGTTTCATCTTAAGAAGATAGCTTCATGCTGACCCATGCTCTTGCATCTTCCTGTCTCACTATGGACAATTGTGGCTTAGGTTTATATTTTAGGTGCAAGGTAGGTCACAATGAGGAATGAGTGGGTTCGACCCTGAGCAATTCCCATGAATCAGTATGTATTTACACAGCATGCTTATTTCATTCCTGCTTGTGAAGGGGTGGGGGGCATGATGAACCTAAAGTTCCTTCTGACCTTAAATTAATATGTTGCTATGTCACTTAACGTCTGTGCTTAACATTTCTCTAATGTATCACCTGGTTTGTAAAGTGCTTTTTGAGGCAAAGTTTGTCAAAAAGTTATTTAGTAATGAGTTAAATGAGCAGCAATATGAAAATAACTTGAGCCTGCATCAGTCACGAGAAGACACACGCCCTCATGACTATCATTTTCAAGCTGCCATTTAGCTTATTGCAATGCTCATTTTAGTAGCAGAAACACAGTTACTGCTTTGCCTGTGTGTCCTATTTCAATCCACGTATTTAATTCCTAATGTTTCTTTTTTGCTTGCGCCAGTTATAATATGCTGTTCATAGGCTGCCGCGCACCCCATCTGTTCACTGAAAAGGCATGTGCACTCCCTCTGGAGCACACTCAGAGGAGTCTATATGGCCAAGCGTGAGGTGTCGGTAAGAGCAGTCCACCTGATAAACAGTTAGTGATGACCAGATGTACAAATAAAATAAATAGTCAGCAAAGAACATACTAGTGTTGAATGTTAACTGTATCTTGTGAAGAAATCATATAATATATTGTATGCACTTTTGCACTAAAACTCTGATGGTATCCAGGTTCCATTCACTTCATTCAGGTAAAGATTGGGGAGGCCTGTGGTAGGGTGCAGGTTTATGTGGGCAAATCAAGTAGCTTGACACATGTAGCCTCTTTCCAAAGTTCCACATTTATTCTCAATTCTCCAGAAAAATTATTCAGAGGCAGATCAATACTTAATTTAGTGCATCAGTTCAACATCAGGTTCTCATCCTTTCAGAGCAGTAGATAGCACAGAGCATTATGACTCCATAGAGCACTTTGAAAAACAGCTCCCAGAGCATAGCTCCAGACCCACAGCAAGCAGAATGACCTTGCACTCTCCCTTGATCTCAAACAAAACTTGACTTTAATCCAAAGAGTCTGAATTTATATCCCAAAAGGGTCATGTGATCATTCAACTCCTCCCCAATATTTTAATTTAAACTTTAAATCTTTATTTGTCAAGTATTTATTTTATTTATATACACACTGCTCCTTTAAATTACCAAAGCGAAACATTTATTATGCTACCAGCAGTTTAAACTCTTTTAATAGTGATTTAAACATTATTTCTGAAAATTATAGCACCTCCTTCCTATACCTGATAAAAGGATAGGAAATGAGGTCGTCTGGCTCCTAGAAGAAGAAGGAGGAGCCAGGACTCGAACTCAGGACTCCATTACCACTGCAAACACCCTTGTTCCAGAAAGAGTCTGGAATCACTTCCAAACCTCCCCACTCTAACTCAAAAAGGTTAGTGAAGTTCAAAACAATTGTGCTTTGTTGAAATAATCCGTTTTTAAAGAAGGTTTTAAAAGTAAATATCTTTGTGATAGTGCTTACAATCGCACCATCGGGAAAAAGCTCAGAAATATATAACAAAAACCCTTTTATACAGAGAGCCAATATAACACTGATTTAAAGGCATTCAATCTGGCACTGGCTTATGGCTAAAATATAACACTTTTAAACTGAACCATTGGATGTTTCCACTGTATTTAAATTAGAATACAGATGCTACAAAATTATATTAAACACCAAGAGGCACTCACCCAGAGAATGACAAAGCGACTCAAAATAGCTATTAGCCATGAGAGAAGAGCACACAGAAAAGGAGCCCCCCCCCCAAAAAAAGTCTCCTGACCCTTTTAGCCACGATACTTTCAGCAAATAAATGTGAGACTAATGAGACCAGCTGACTCATATTAGCGAGCAAACCAGAGCCAAAGTTAAATGAAACCCCTTGGCTTACAAAATCACCCGTAAATACAAAAATCCTCTCACTCTACTAAAGTCCCAAAAACCACCCACAAACAGCCTACCTCAACTCCGGAGGGCAAGTAGAACATTCCCATTGATTTTCAAGGGAAACATGAAATTTAAAAACCACTAGAAGGCTAAATGCCTTCCGACTCTCTTTGTTGATCGAGACAGGAAGCCGCTTGTTTACTACTGTTGCACTAAAGCCCTAAAGCAATTTTAACACCGGACAGCATATTTTAAATACATTTTAGGAATAAAGAACATAACGGAGAATATTAAGGAGAACCAGATAATTCTCCACACCATTTTTAAACCTGACATCGTAGCTTGAAAGACTGCAAGGCTACATCACAAGGGAAAAAATACCTAATCAAAGGTGCATACCCTCACACAGTAATTTTACCGGCAATTCATGATGCCGACCGGACTCTCAGCATGACGACTGACCCTGGGCAAGAGACTGAATTTAAGCATGCTTTCACAAAAGCTCTACACTTCAGTTTCTCCACCCAGAGAAAGTGTCATGAAATATTTTTATTAATCTAACAACTATCCCTTCGTTTGATTTTTATTTTTATTCATTACATTTTTTTAACCACTATTACTAAACAGATGCTGTCTTTTGTTTTAATGAAATTAGCAGCTGCCAGACTTCAAACTGACAGCCTAGCTGAAAACTATAAGTACATAGACAGCACCTTCAGACCAAAATTCAACATAGCTTGTAGGTTCCCTCCTATTTTTATATATAACTGCTCGGGGCTCTAAACCCTTCACAGGAGCACCCTGTGACAAGGCCTGCAAGTCATGAACTGAAATGGAACTTTAAAATGTGCATCCAAAGCACAGGCAAAATAAAATGGTGCTTCATGAGTAGTAAAAGTAAAAAAATGTATTTAGAACAACCGTTGTGAACTGAAGGATCTCAACTGGGGCTAGATAGAGTTGTAAGGAGCAGATATGTGAAAGGTTCTTAAAAGTATAGATTCAGTTTCAAGGGAAAGGTACAGTAACAAAGATTATTGACTGGTCAGTATCTGCCATCTGAAGACATGGGAGCAAGGGAACTCCCTCACATTAGAGAGGCTGAATAATTTACAACATCCAGACATTCCTTGAAGTTTCAGCCTTGAACAACAACGGAAACAGGAGCATTAAAACTGGTGAGTCAAGTGGTCCTGAGGTACTTGGGCTTGTGTGATCAAGTACTGAGAAATGATAGGTGAGAGACAGACCAAGGTCCTATTCTCAGTCACTATGGGTGGTACAAAGTAATCAATGTGGCCACTTAGTTCCTATGATGACGTCGTCACCCCATCATGCTATGCTCCACAGGCACCGCAACTCCTTTCAGAGCAGTTGCAGAAGTATTTGCATGAGTTTGCCAAAGATGGCAGGAGCCACCATTCAAATGGCCCGCATTGCCATTCACACAGGAATGGTAGCACTCACTATCACAACTGCAGCCTCTTGAGTACAACCTGGTTATGGGAATATGGTGCTGTGACCAGGCACAGCAGCCCATACCAAAACACAGGATCAGGTGAAAGCCCAGAGTACATGGCAGAAAGGAATTTTCTGGGGCTAGGGAGGAGCTTCACTGGATGTCAGAGACTTAATCTAGCATAAAACTTGGTTGTGACTACTGGATTACAAGGGGGGATTAGCTACTGGGCCATGAGGGAGGGTAACTTGGTCACCTGGGCCACAACAGAAGAGAAGCTTAGGAATGCCTGTTTGCAACTAATAACCAACTTGCTATATGGCACTGCGCCATGAGTCTGGTGAAGTGTCTTCTTGTAATCTAGTATGAAATGCAATCCAGCCATCCAGTAAGTGCAAACCTCATTTCCACCTTATTACAGCTGGATTTGCAATTATTACATAGAAACAGACTCTGATGGCACATAAGGACTGCTTGGCCCACCTAGTCTGCCCATTTCAGTACCTATAGGATAAGCTGCAGATCCTAGTTAACCAACAGGGTCACCAGAGTGGTGAGGAGAGCCAAGGAGAGTATGGAGCAAAACCTGGCTAGGGTTATCCGGAGGGGGGGGAAGGGATTCTATAGATACATAGAGGAGAAAAGAAAAGGGGGAGCACAGATCAGCAGGATTCGGACTGGGGAGGGATGAGCTCAAGAGGTGGGGAACAGGCAGAAGTGCTAAATAAGTACTTTGCCTCGATATTTACAGAAGAAGGCAGGGGATCCCTTCAGCCCAATGGAAGGAAGGGGAGCCAGCAGAGTCGAGAGGTCAAATGGAGTCTAGGGTACAGACCGGGCAAAGTCTAGAAGCGGATGGGTGGTTGAATGAGGAGGTGGGCTGGGAGGCAGAAATCACAGTAGATAGGGTGAGGGAGGCCCTTCAAATGCTAAAAATGAATAAAAAACCAGGGCCGGATGGGCTGCATCCGAGGGTTTTGAAGGAACTGGAGGATGACCTAGCAGCTCCTCTGGCTGCATTCTAACACCTCTCTGCAGATAGGATGGGTGCCTCAAGCTAGAGGGTGGCTCATGTGGTGCCTATCCACAAAGGGGGTCTAGATAGGAGATGGGGAATTACAGGCCTGTCAGCCTAACATCTGTGGTAGATAAAGTAATGGAGGGCATTATCAAGGAGAGGCTCGAGAGGCAGCTGGAAAGGTTGGGGCACCTGGATGACAAACAGTATGGTTTCATCCAGGTGAGATCGCATCAGACCAACTTCAGATTTTTTATGACTGGGTGACGAGGGCCCTGGACCGACATAGGCTGGTGGACGTCCTATAACTGGACTTCAGTAAGGCATTTGATTCGGTACCCTACAAGGGCTGCTATCAAAGCTGGGGGGAATGGGGGTGGGAGGGCAGTTGCTCAGATGGATAGAAAATTGGCTAATGGGGTGAATACAGGAGGTAGTGGTTGGTGGGATAGTCTCCTTCCCCAGGAAGATAATCAATGGGGTCCCCCAAGGTTCGGTATTGGGAAGCCTCCTGTTCAATGCCTATACATTGGATATGGGGAGGGGGGTTAGGAGTAGGAGGAGTCTCTTTGCGGATGACTCAAAACTGGGAGCACTGGCAGAGGGGGACAAACAGAGAGTGAGTCCAGAGGGACCTGGATACCCTGGATGGTGTGGTCAAGGAGGTGAGGATTGAGGTTTAATGCAGGGAAGTGTAGGGTGCTGCATCTGGGAGTCAGAACCCAGGCCATGTATACACCGGGGGGTTGTCACACTGCAAGCCACATCGAGTGAGAGGGATCTAGCCTGGTGGTAGACATCAAAATGAATAACACTGAAAACTGCAGAAGAACTGCGGCAAAAGCAAACAGGATACTGGGCTGCATAGCCAGGGGGATTACATCCAAGAGGAGGGAGGTGATCCTCCCTCTGTATAGTGCCCTGGTCAGACCGCATCTTGAGTACTATGTGCAATTCTGCAGACCTCACCTCAAGAAGGACATACCACGCTGGAAAGGGTGCAGAGTAGGGCAACCAGGATGATTCAGGGCATGGGAAGGAGACCCTATGAGGAAAGGCTGGAAGAGCTTGGGCTGTACTCGCTGGAGGAGAGGAGAGACAGGGGGGACATGATAGGGGTCTTCAAATATGTAAAAGGAATAAACAAGGGTGAAGTCAAAGAGATGTTCAGACTAAAGAAGGGGGGGGAACAACCAGGGGGCATGAGTGGAAGCTAGAGGGCGGAACACAGGAGATATTACTTCAATGGCAGGGTGGTGGAGCCATGGAATGCACTGCCCAGTAGTCTGGTGGAGGAGGAGGACACAGTGGAGGGCTTCAAGAAGGGGTGGGATAGGTACAAGGGAAAACTGAAGCCAAAGATGACCCTCTCTGGGGCCGGGGGGTGGAAAAGCAAGCACCCATTAGGAGGCTGGCTACCGAGCAGACATGACAGACAATCAGGCCTATTCTGCTGGCTTTTGTGTAACAGCCTATTTCTTCCTACCCCCCCCCCCCAACAAGAATTGCCTTATGTCTGTCCCATGCATTCTTGAATTCTCCCACAGTTTTAGACCCCACAACCTCCTCAGGAAGGCTGTTCCTCCACCACCCTCTCTGTGAAAAAATACTTCCTCACATTGCCCCTGAGCCGTTCCCCCCCCCCCCAATCTTCAAATTGTGTCCCACTGTTCTTGCACATCTCTTTTTCTGAAAGATGCTACCCTCTTGGACTTTGTTGATTCCACTGAGGTACTTAAAAATTTCTATCATGTCCCCCATCTCCCTCCTTTCCTCAAATAATAATAAGCTCCTTTAGTCTCCCCCTCGTATGGCTTCTTTTGCATACCCTGCACCATTTTAGTTGTCCTCCTCTGGACTGCCTCCATCCTGTCTATGTCCTTGTGGAGATGGGGTCTCCAGAACGGGACGCAGTACTCCAGATGGGGTCTCACCAACTGTCTGCACAGAGGGATAATAACTTCCTGTTTTCTGCTGGTTATGCCTCTCCCTATATATCCCAGTATCCCCCCAGCCCTCCCTACTGCCTTCTCACATTGTTTGGCAACCTTAAGGTCATCCGATACGATTACCCCCAGGTCCCTTTCCATTTTTGTTGTTGTTACTACCTCCGCCCCATTGTGTACTCTTCGCCTGGGTTTTTGTTTCCCAGGTGTATTATTTTGCACTTCTTTGCATTGAATCCAAGCTGCCATACTTCTGATCATTCCTCCAAACTTGCCAAGTCCCCTCCCATCCTTTCCACGCCTCCTTGTGTATCAACCCTGTTGCAGATCTTTGTGTCATCTGCAAAGAGGCATACGTTTCCTTCCAGTCCCTCTGCAATGTCACTTACGGACATTAAAAAGGACTTGACCCAGTACTGAACCCTGCGATACCCCACTAGTAACCCCCTTTTCTTCAGAGTGGACTCCATTTACAATTACCTCTTGTGTCCTGTTGTCCAGCCAATGTTTTACCCAGGCTACCACCCTGGGACCCACTCCCAGGCTGGTTAATTTGACTATTAATCTTTTGTGTGGGACTGTGTCAAATGCCTTGCTAAAGTCTAGGTAGGCCATGTCCACAGTCCCTCCCTGGTCTACTACTTTAGTCACCCAGTCAAAGAAATCGATTAGATTAAGTCTGACATGACCTTCCCACTGTGAACCCATGCTGCCTTGGGTCCTGTGCCTCACTGGCCTCTAGGTAGTCAACAGTTCTTTCCTTCAGAAGTGATTCCATTACTTTCCCTACCACTGAGGTCAAACTGACAGGTCTGTAGTTTCCTGCCTCTGTCTTGCTCCCACTTTTGTGAAAGGGAATCACATCCGCCCTTCTTCAGTCCTCAGGTACCACACCATCATCCCATGATTTGTTAAAAAGGGTAGTCAGTGGTGTCACTAGTTCTCCCCTTAATTCTTTTAGAATTCTGGGGTGAATCCCGTCAGGCCCCATTGCTTTATCCACCTTCAGTTTTTGGAGTTCTTTCAGAACCCTTTCTTCTGTGAAAGGACTGGGATTGACCCCCCTATCCAGAGCACTTCTGTTAATTGGATTAGGTACCTTCCTTTCTCCTCTTTTGTGAATACTAAGCAGAAGTATTCATTCAGTATCCCTGCTTTTTCACTGTCCCTCTCTGCCCACCCACCGTCCATTCTGTTCAGCCTCACTATACCTCCCTTTGTCTTTCTGTGCTCCCTGATGTACCTATAAAAGGTTTTATTCCCTTTCTTAACAGAGTTGGCCATCTTTTCCTCAGTTTGGGCCTTTGCTATACTGACTTCCCTCCCTGCTTCCTTCTGCCTTAACTGGTACAGTTAGTTCTCTGTCATGCTCCTTCTGTGTGCAAAAAGCAATCAGTTTTTTTTTTATTTAAAATTGTATTCAGAAGTTACAAGTACACTCACCTGAATAATGCCATCACTTACAGCAACTCAAAATGGATACACAGCTGCCATAATTAACATGATTCCTCTTTTTCCTAATATATAGCACTGTCACAAGTGAGATAGCAAGGTATACAGTAATTCCATAGTTTCTGTTATTTAATGTTAAAAAATCTATTCTGCACTGCTTGTAACTCAGAGATCATTTAGAGGGAACTAAAATGTTATGGGTTTGTTTTCTGCGCCAACACACATTTTTAACTTAGAACACTAAAGCAGTTTAAGAATTTAAACATTAAAAACCGCTATCCCCAGTTTTTTTTTTTTTTAATCAATCATGGTTTCTTGAAAACCACAATTATAACACAACACATTATTTGGCTGCTACTGCAGACAATGCATAATCAAACTTAGAAACAATTTTTGTTCATTTTGTTCCCCAAAGTGGCAATTTTGAAAAAGGAACTGTGAAAAGCAGAGTCTTGAAAAACATGAAAACCAATACAGTAATAGTGTCCTAAGAACGCAAGTACATGCTAGTAAGAACTTTTAAAGATTTACTTTTGGGTCCCATGGAATTTACACTAAGATTTAGTACAGTTTGTACTGTCTGGGTTAAGGAACGAACTGTTGTACCTAAATTTTAAAAACTGTTTATGCACCTCTTTTCAGAATGAGTTAATTACCAACTAAAGTCATAGCTAGTTCCTGATTGGACTAGTACCCACTTTCAACTGTGGTTGAACATACCCAGTCGCACTGCTGGCACAGCAGTAGCACTACCACTCATGATGTTGGCGACCAAGGTTTGGGAATCAGCTTGGGTCATCCAGGGCTGACCAGGGGATGGAGGATCCAGAGTCCTAGGAACAGCTCTCCTTCCACTGGGTGAACGGAAAATGCATATCGCTGCTTGACTGCCACTTGGTGCAGGCCAGCTGGTAGCACAAGCGAGTGATACCACAGGGAACAACTGCCATAAGACTTCTGCTTGCATGCACGCCACCGAGTGTGTGCATGTCTGTCAATGCACACTGCAACTCTGGGGAGAAAACTGGAAGAAAATGCCCCAGTCCAATTTCAACATCCCCCCCACAGATACACTGAAATGGCAGGCAACCCACCACCAAGTGTGGGCCTGAGTAAGTGCTGGATAACTGGTAAGTCCATAACAAGGTCATGATGGGGGTGGGGGAGTGATGCAGGGCTGGGGGGTCTGAGGCCCAGAAACACAGAACAGAAATAAAAGGACACACACCACTAGAGAAACGTCGAAGTCCAGGACTGACTTAAGCCAATGCAAGGTGTCCGTCGTTAAATAGCACCTTTTCTGGTACTCACCATGGCATCCCATAATCATCTTTGTGTCCCTCTGAGTTGCGCACAGTATTAGAAAAATGTTTTAATTATTGAAACATAGAAACATAGAATTTGACGGCAGATAAGGACCGCTTGGCCCACCCAGTCTGCCCATTTCCCTACCTGATGGATAAGCTGCAGATCCTAGTTAACCAGCAGCCTACTTCTTCCTACCCCCACCCCCTAGAATTGCCTTATGACTGTCCCATGCATGCTTGAATTCCACCACTGTTTTTGACTCCACAACCTCCTCTGGAAGGCTGTTCCATGCATCCACAACCCTCTCTGTGTGAAAAATACTTCCTTAAATTACCTCTGAGCCGCCCCCTTCTATCTTCAAATTGTGCCCCCTTGTTCTTGCACACCTCTTTTTTTGAAAGATGCTACCCTCTTGGACTTTGTTGATTCCCTTGAGGTACTTGAAAGTTTCTATCATGTCCCCCCTCTCCCTCCTTTCCTCGAGGCTATACATATTAAGCTCCTTAAGTCTCACTTCATATGTCTTCCGGTGCAGACCCTGCACCATTTTAGTTGCCCTCCTCTGGACAGCTTCCATCCTGTCTAAGTCTTTGCGGAGATTGGGTCTCCAGAACTGCACGCAGTACTCCAGATGGGGTCTCACCAGCTGTCTGTACAGAGGGATAATAACTTCTTGTTTTCTACTGGTGATGCCTCTCCCTATGCATCCCAGTATCCCCCAGCCCTCCTTGCTGCCCTCTCACATTGCTTGCCCACCTTAGGTCATCTGATATGACTACCCCAGGTCCCTTTCCATTTTTGTTGTTGTTAGTATCTCACCCCCATTGTGTACTCTTCCCTGGGTTTTGTTTCCCAGGTGCATTACCTGCACTTCTTAGCATTGAATCTAAGCTGCCATACATTTGACCATTCCTCTAACCTTGCCAAGTCCCTTCTCATCCTTTCCACCCCACCTTGTGCATCAACTCTTTGCAGATCTTTGTGTCATCTGCAAAGAGACATACTTTTCCTTCCAGTCCCTCTGCAATGTCACTTATAAAGACATTGAAGAGGACCGGTCCTAATACTGAACCCTGTGGTACCCCACTACTAACCCCTCTTTTTCAGAGTGGACTCCATTTACTATTACTCTCTGTGTCATATTCTCCAGCCAATTCTTTACCCAGGCCATCATCTTGGGACCCACTCCCAGGCTGGCTAACTTGTATATTAATCTTTTGTGTGGGACTGTGTCAAATGCCTTGCTAAAGTCTAGGTAGGCCATGTCCACAGCCCCTCCCTGATCTACTACTTTGGTCACCTAGTCAAAGAAATCTATCAGATTTGTCTGGCATGACCTTCCCGCTGTGAATTCATGCTGCCTTGGGTCCTGTGCCCCTCTGGCCTCTAGATACGCAACAATTCTTTCCTTCAGAAGTGATTCCATCATTTTCCCTACCACTGAGGTTAAACTAGTTCCTGCCCATTTGCTAGTGCATTCCTTAGGTCTGTAGTTTCCTGCTTCTGCCTTGCTCCCACTTTTGTGAAGTGGAATCACATCTGCCCTCCAGTCCTCAGGTACCACCCCTTCCTTTTGCTTTAACTGATACAGTTCTCTGTCCTGTTCCTTCTGTGATTCCTTGTACTTCCTGAATGCTTTCTTTTTCTCTTGAACCTTCATTGCCACTTCCTTTGAGAACCATAGTGGTTTCTTACCTCATTTCGTTTTGTTTATTTGCTTTACACAAAGGCTTGTTACCTCTGTGATGGCAGTTTTTATTATTCCCCATTGTTCTTCCACCCCTCCTTCCTGCCCATTTGCTAGTGCATTCCTTAGGTCTGTAGTTTCCTGCTTCTGCCTTGCTCCCACTTTTGTGAAGTGGAATCACATCTGCCCTCCAGTCCTCAGGTACCACCCCATCCTCCCATGATTTGTTAAAGAGGGTAGTCAGTGGTGTCACTAGTTCTATCCTTAGTTCTTTTAAAATTCTGGGATGAATTCCATCAGGCCCCATTGCTTTGTCCACCTTCAGTTTTAAGAGCTCTTTCAGAACTCTTTCTTCTATAAATGGGCTGGTATCAACTTCTGTATCCAGAGTGTTTCTACTGTTTGTTTTAGGTACCTCCCCCTCTTCCTTTGTAAATACTGAGCAAAAATATTTGTTTAGTATCTCTGCCTTTTCACAGTCACCCTCTGCCCACCTTCCCTCCCCTTTATTAAGCCTCACTATCCCTCCCTTGGTCTTCCTTTGCTCCCTGATGTACCTATAAAAGGTTTTATCCCCCTTCTTAACTGAGTTGGCTATCTTTTCCTCGGTTTGGGCCTTTGCTGTTCTGACTGCCTTTCCAGCTTCCTTTTGCTTTAACTGATACAGTTCTCTGTCCTGTTCCTTCTGTGATTCCTTGTACTTCCTGAATGCTTTCTTTTTCTCTTGAACCTTCATTGCCACTTCCTCTGAGAACCATAGTGGTTTCTTACCTCGTTTCGTTTTGTTTATTTGCTTTACACAAAGGCTTGTTACCTCTGTGATGGCAGTTTTTATTATTCCCCATTGTTCTTCCACCCCTCCTTCCTGCCCATTTGCTACTGCATTCCTTAGGCACTCACCCATTTTGGCAAAGTCAGCACTCCTAAAATCCAGTACCTTTGTCTTTGTATGGCTTGACTCTATTGCTGTGTTTATTGTGAACCATACTGTTCGATGGTCGCTAGTTCCCAGATGGCTACCCACTTCTACATCTGTGATCCTCTCTTCATCTCCGTTTGAGAGAACCAGGTCTAAGATTGCTCCCTCTTGAGTGGGCTCCAATACTAGTTGTCTAAGGCATGCCCTCTGTAGGGCATCCAGAATAATTAGCTGGATTTTGGAGTGGAACCGTGGAAGGGATCATGTTTTGGCTCCATGCAACCAAAAGCCCAATCCCTTCAACTTCCCTATTCAGAGACATGCCACCACGCTCTCACGTTTGTAATGCTATGGTCGTGACAGTGTGAAAGGGGGCCCACTCCATTGACTTGAATGGGGCTTCTTTTTCAATCACAGTTTTCAATATTCTAAATGCGATTTGAAAAAATCAAGACCACCCGCTCAACCAAGATAGGATTATTTTTTTTTTTTGCTTTATCTCTTTATCCCCGCTATGTGCTCCACCCCAGCCACTCTTTCAGGCTTTATGCCAAGGTGTGGATTCGACCCATCGCACCCCCGAGCCACCGTCTCACGCCATAGCCAGCTCAGGGTAACCGATGGTCCCTCTCCTCAGGGGAAAGCGCCGGCCAGGGGCATACCTGCGCAACTACTTGGCCCCGGGGTGCTGCTGAGATGCATGACTCTATGGGACTTTCGATAGCCTCGGGCCTCCAAGAAGCCATCATCCGGATGAACATGGAGTGGTATTTCCACTTTTCTGGTGACATTCCCTACATTGCATTTGCAGTGCTTCAAGTCTCCACTGGGGGCCATTGCAGAGTGACACCATACCTCTACCCACCCCAGGAGGGGAGGGCCGTCCTACAGACGCTCAATCCCCTCCTTCCTTGCCAGTCCCTGGCATCCAAAGTCCGTTCCCGAACCTGGGTCGCCGGCATGGCTCGAGGTAAGGCACCAGTGCCTCAGCCCTCTGTGTTACTGGGCTGGGCCAATGGCACTTAGTTCAGCGGTGGCCTTGATTCATACACAGAAACAGATTTTGTTGGCAGAAAAGGACCTTTAGGACCGTTTAGTCTACTCCCTGTCCCCACCTATTCCATCAGACCTTTAGGTCCATCCTGTCTGCCTACAAACAGAGGCGAGAAAGAAGTAAGCGCTTTAGCTGGGACTTGAACCCAGGCCACCCTGAATACCGTTCTAGTTGTGCTACTAGCTGTGCCACCAAGGTAACTGGAAACTGGGTTGTCCCAGAGCACATTGCTCTTTCTCCCATGCAAAACCTGGTACTGCACAGATTATTACATTTTCAGTCACAACAATGTGGTGTGCATATTTATGCAACACATACAGAGGAGAGAAAGAAGTGCCTCAGCTGGGACTTGAACCCAGGCCACCTAGAATACCATTCCAGTTGTGCTACCAGCTGCACCACAAAGGCTACTGGAAACTGGGCCATCCCATAACACATTACTCTTTCTCCAATGCACAACCTGGTGCAGCACAGATTTATGTAAGAACTTACCGTAACAGTAGATCTTCAAGAGGAGCTCTTGCAGCAGGCAACACTGGTAGGACTGAAGCTGCCAGGCAACAGGACAACACGAAAAACTTCTAGCTAGCAGTCTATCATGGGGGACTGCCCCCGCCAGCGTCAGCATGCTGACTTCCACCTATCCTATAAAGGTGGCAGCGCCTGAGTAGAGGAAGAGGCAAGTGCTTGCTATATTTGGCAGTACTAGTGCCGGCCATGAAGTCGGGTACTGATGAGGCAACACCTTAGCTGGGCGGGCGACGGTCAAAAACCACACCGCCAGAAGATCTAACTCCCATTAAGCTGCCTAAGTTCCTGTGGGTGCTACGGGCCTGAGCGTCGAGGGCTGGGAGGCAGGGGGCAATGTCCGCTGTCCAATGAGCCACATCCCATCCCAATGCACATTACTCTGATATGCAGACCTCGCTCTTGTGATTGAAAATGTAATTATCTGTGCAGCAGCAGGGTGTGCATTGGAGAAAGAGTAAAGTGTTCCTCTGTTTGTATGTGTTCCATAAATTTGGGAGGCAGGGGGCAATGTCCACTGCCCAGAAGAGCTGCATCCCATCCCAAGGCACATTACTCTTATATGCAGACCTCTCCAGTGATTGAAAATAAAAATCTGTTCAGCACCAGATTGTGCACTGCAGAAAGAGTAATGTGCTTTGGGACGACCCCAGTTGCCCCACATCTCAGTAGCCCTTACACCCTCCAGGGTTTTAAATAACTGATTAGCAGTTTTTTTCTTGGGACAATGCTAACTGTACAGAAAGTATTTATATAGGTTTTCTAGAAGTGTTATGCTTGTTAAACACAGTGAGGCAAGTACTATGCATTTTCACAATGTTTTATCACTTTTATGAGCAAAATGCTAATCAATTTTTGCAGTTAAATAAAACCCTGCCCTCCTTTACATATAAAACAACCCCTCCACCTTTCCTCCCTAACCTGTACTTCCAGAACATGGTGTAGCCTTGGATGGTCACTTCCCAGCTGTGGTTGTCTGTGCACATTGATTCTATTATGATCACCACATCCAGGTCTGTCTCTGCAATGATTGCTTCAAGATCAGCTATTTTATTTCCCAGACTCCTTGCACTGGCTCGTGCGGCTCTATTCTCTTCATCCCTCTCTCCCTCTAACTTGCCTCCCCTTCCCGCTTCCCCTCTGTTACACCAGTCCTGTCCTCCCCTGTTACACTGTCTTCCTGTCTTCCCTGCTTCCCCTCTCTTTCAACTGAAGTCCCTCCTCCAGACTTGTCTGCCCTGCCCTTCTCTTTGCTTCCATCAACCTCAGGGGAATTTCTTCTCCCCGGGTTAACCTTTCCCTGTTGCACTAGTCGGAGGGGATGCAAGGTATGCCTCCCTCAGTCTTTCTGCCTCCCCCCTAGGCTAGTTTAAATGCTCATCAAAGTAGCACTTAAACCTATCACCCAACATTGCCGTTCCCCTCCTGGATGGATGGAGGCCATCTCCCTTGTACAGGCCTCCATCACCCCATGTGTGACTCCAGTCTCTAAGGTAGCCAAAGCCCTCCTCCCTGAACCATGTCTTTAACTATTCATTGAAGTACATAGTTCTGAGTTCCCTAGCCTTTCCTTGCCCATGTACAGGTAGCACCACAGTGAAGGCCACCATGTGAACTACCTGCTTCAGACCCCTCCCTGGTTCCCTAAAACTATCCTGCAGAAAGCCAACAGCTTCCCTTGCCAGATCATTCATCCCAACATAGACAACATCTACCTCCCTCACTACCTGCTCTTCTCTGGCGAGCTCCAAGATCCACCCTGCAGTCCTCCCCACTTAGAGCTGGAATGCACTGTACTACCCTGCCCCTCTCTTCCCTCTACCCACAACTCAATCCCCCCAATTCTGGAGCCCCCACCAGCAACTACCTTCTCCTTGGCTGGGAGACTCCTCCACCCTCCTTGGGGCCTGCTCCCTTGAGGACCCCCACCACCTCTCTTACTCCTACCTTTGCTGCCTCCTGTTGGCCCACCCCCAGAATGGTGAAAGAACTGAGCAGCAGCAGAGTCTGAGGGGTGCTCTCCCTCCTTCCTCCCTCCCCCCACCCTCATGAAGTCCACCAAAGTCCAGTTGCTCTGCCTCTTTGCTGTCGTCCTTTGAGGGAGTGCTGACAAACTAGGTGGCCCTTGGGTGAGGCAGACAGTATCCTGCACTCATGCCAGCTCGACTTGGAGTCTGGTGACTTCAGGTCACTGCTCAGAAAGGTGCCTGCATATGGTGCACACCACAGTCTTCAGACTGCATCTCTGAAGACGGTGACCCACACCCACTACACTGCACCACTCCCATGCCTGATTTGTTTTATCCTCCTGACTTTATGCTTCCCTGCTTCTCCCTTGCCTTTAGACTTCCCTTATCACTAACCCCCCCACCCGGCTTCCCTTTACCTTTTCCCTTCTGATTTTGTGTTTGATACGTTACCCTAGATAGGGTTTTCCTTCAATTCCCATTTTTCTGGTCCCATAGTAAATTAAGACAATTAACTTTCTATACTCACTTTCTCCCCAACCTACAGTACATAGGGTGCTCCCTCTATTCCCAATCTGCTGTGTGCTTCAGTTGCCCTTAGAATATTGAAAACTGTGACTGAAAAAGAAGTCCCGTTTAGGTCAATGAAGCACACACCCCTGTGCTCTCCCAAGGGGGCGTCTCCGAATGGGGAAGTGGAGGGGATCAGGCTTGCAGCTCCATGAAGCCAAAATAAGATCCCTTCCACCCCTACAGCCGCTAATTTTTTTTTTTTTTTTTCTAGTGTAGCCTGCAACTCGGGCATCAATGTGATTCTGTGGCTCAGGGGAGGAGATTTCAGAAAGATTACGAAAAGTGCTCTTTAATTAAACACAGTATCTTAAGAATCCAGAAATGCTTATGTTACATAACTGATTTTTGAAACAAACTCCAAAAACTAAACATAACAGGTTCATGGAACTGTTACAAAAAGCAATAAAACTCAAAGTTAAGGGGTTAAGACATGTGATCCACCTTTTACACTATTGATTACAAACCTTACTACATAGGTTATATTTGCGTATCATAACAATTAATATGTGATATCAGGCAGGAAAACATTAAAAGCTGAAATTCAAAATAAAAAAAAAAGACTATAAAGAGCAACTATCGTGTTTTGGCATATCACCTGAGAAGCGTCAAAGAACACTACCTAACTCTCAACCAACATTGTAATATTTTTCTTGCTTAGGTGCCCCAATTTAGGAAGGGAAGGGATTGTATTTTTGCTCTGAGGAGCCCAGTGATGCAGATCCCTTCCACTTCCTTGTGGCTCTGCAGAGTGCACTCCGCCCCCGATCTGCCCCTGCGCTACCACGTTTTGTGACATCAGTATATGAAGAGCGCAGGGGCACGTGCCTATAGACATGAATGGGGGTTGTTATTTAAAGTTAAATTTCAGTACTTTAGATGGCCATTCAGAATAAATCATGACCACCGCTTAACTAACAGAGGTGGATCAGGGCGGAGTGCACTCTGCAGAGCTACAAGAAGTGAAAGGAATCGATGCTGCAGGGCTCCTCTGAGCAAAAATACGATCCCTTCCCTTCCTAAATTGGGGCACCTAAACAAGAAAATATTACAAGGTCTGGATTTATGGGCAAGTAAAGGTTCTTTGTGCTTCTTGTGGGGACAAGGTAAACTGCTGCTCTTTAACACAGATAACACAATACTGTTTAAATAGACTACAACCATGCTCAAGTTTCAAGTTATAACAAAAAAAGGGAAAGCCAGTTTACTGTTCCCTTTAAATGAACTCCTCTATCCCTCAGGCCTTCAGCTCTTTCAGCTGTTTGCTAAGCTTGCACTTGCCCTTCGCCTCAAGTAATTAGTTCAAATACTTAGAGTAAAGAATAAAGAGAATAGTGACAATCTGGAAGCCTTTGTTTAAAATAGTTTGGAATAAACTGCATATATTTTGTTTACTATTTATTTTACTTAAGATAGCTTAATTGAGATGCAACATCTAATTTACAGTGGGGTCCTATTTCTACCCTTTTCTGCAGCTGGGTGGACTGGAAAGCAGAGCTTAAGTGACTTTCACAAGATTACACACAATTTGTCTCTAGTAGGGTATCAACTTGCAATCTCCTGCTTCCCAGGACGAATAACATCTACAGCACTTGTTTCAAATTACTGTTTTTCAGTTTACACAGTTCTCTTCAGACTCACCTCAAGGTTGTGCCAACATGATATTTTAATGTTTGCTTGAAATATGCAAGGGTGGTGGTGGATAAGGAATACTAAGCACCATCCCTCAGGGTAAGTGCCAGGGCCACTGCTCTTCACCTTAAATCGACAATATGGAAGCTGGAGTCTCCAGCAGAGTGCTTAAGTTTGTGGATGACACTAAGCTAGCCAGGGTGGTGGACCCCCTTGAGGATTAAGACAACATCTGGCAGGGCTTGAACAAGCTGGGTGATTGGTCCAGCTCCTGGAGCCTCAGACTTAATGTAGTAAAATGCAAGGTGCTACACCTGAGGAGGAAAAAACAGAAGTAGGACCTACATACTGTGTGGGGCTCCTTTCGCTGCAGTGGAGGATGAATATGACCTGTAGGTCATAATAAACAAGAGGCTGAAGCAGGACAAGCAGTGTTCATCCACTGTCAAGACTGCCAGCAAAATACTGAGGTGCATCAAAAGGGCGGTGACCAGCAGAGCAGGGAAAGTAATTCTGCCAGTTTAACAAGGTCCTAGCCAGGCCCCAACTGGCACACTGTGCTCCCTTTTGGTCACCTAAACACCAAAGACAACACTAAGGCAGTGGAAAGATTACAACACAGGACTACCCACATGAACAGCAGTAGGAGAGACAAAAGCAAAGAGGAAAGGCTGAAGGCTCTTAACTTGTTCTCCCTGGAGAAAAATGGAGGTTTACAGAGAGGAGACATAATTTTAGTCTCTTGCATACTCATGTGTATTGGCAAGATCAAATAGCTGAAGATGGTTGATCTGGTGTCCTGCAGCAGGATGCGGGAACACATCCTATAGCTCACAGGTAGTAAGTTCAGAGTACAGTAATGCACCAACTTTCACCCAGAGGGTGATGAATCTAGGGAAGAAACTATCATTGGAGACAATGGGCATAATGGCAATACAAGCTTTTAAGATAAGCCTAATAAAATATCTGCTCACTTAAGAAATCACTGGGTATCATGGGTGGTAGAGTGAGTAGGAAATCCCTATAAATTGGCACATATCCCCCCGGTCCACATCTGAAATGTGCCTCTCCAGATTACCAATTTCTAAATAAATACCACTGTGCCATGTATGTACGTCTCCACATTTCATTTGCATCTGTTTGAGCCCTTTGCTCTGACATGCAAACCATTGTGCCACACAAGTTGCAGCTTCCAATTTAAGGACTGACCCACAAACTACCATCAGAGTACTAACAGTACAGGTTGTGCAGCATACTCATTTCATCTCTACTTGTGAAGTGGGGGTTGGGGGATGGAAGACGTGATGGACCTAGAGTCCCTTCCAACTCTGAATTACTATTGTGTGTTACATTGGTATCAGCAGAGGGGAAGTGAAGGCATAAAACATCAAAGGTATTATTTAGTCATATTTTGTATCAGCTTGTTGCAATATGCATCATTCAACATGTCAATAAATGCATTTCTGAAACAGTTCAGTCTCCTTGTATTTTATTAATATAAATTGCAAAGAAAATCATTAGTGCTCTAGTTAGGGTTAAAGAGACAAAAGTAGGGAAATGTGGCATCAGGGTTTTAACCCTAACACCCTGCACACACCAACAGGCGTCGGAGGTGTGCCTTGGGATCATCAGCCCTAACACTCACCCCACTCCACAAGTAAATAAGCTGAGATGGGTACAGTATAGGAGAATAAGGTGAGTGTTAGGACTGATGACCCAAAGGCACACCCCCAACACCTGTTCATGTATGCATGGTGGGGGTGAGGTGTTAGGGTTGGAGACCCCAGCACCACATTTCCCTGCTGTTGTCACTTTAACCCTAACTAGAGCATTAACAAAGTTTTTTGCAAGTTATTGCCTTACTTTTGGAGATAATATAACTGTATCCTTATTTGCCTGCAGGAGTGCATGGCCCTGTGCTCCCATCCCTACCTAGATGTGTATATGTACAGTATGTAGCTGTGGAAGCACAGGGCCCTCTGTGCCCTGCGCTTCCATTTATAGGACAACAGTGACCAAATTGTCAGCATAGCCATCTTATTACCCAATCTCATATACCTGGTACTAAAAATTTTCGAATCCCCGCCAAAACCTAACTCTGCGCAACCGCAACACCATTCCATGCCACAGGTGTGAAAAGACATTTTGGCTAGGATTTGAAAAACGACAGCTGTGACATACATGAGGTGGGGTAATAATAAGGCTATGTTGAAAATCTGGGGTAAAAATATTTAACATTTCCAAAGTTACAAGTGTGCGAGATTAAATTGCAACAATGGTCAGAAACTTTGCCATTTTTGCATATCTGGACCCCAAATATTCAACATACCCTTCTTATGACCCCAGCTCATGAACAAGGGCAGAAAAAAATTCCACATCCAACCTGAAAGGTGAATTTGCCAATTGACTGCAAAATCATCTTTTGGGTGGGAGTTGCATAATGACAGTCCTATTGTTTATGAGGTGGGGTCCCCAAAAGCCATGTTGAAAATTTGGGGTCAAAATGTTAAAAAATGGCAAAGTTATGCAGAAAAGTTCACCCCCCATTGGAATACATTGAACCACATTTACCTTAATTTCTCATATTGCAATTGCTGGTTCCATCAGTAAGACATGTCTTCCATCAGAAAGTGGATCTTGAACCTGGGATCTGTTCAGGTGAGTGAGGGTGTATGGTGGTGTACTGGGTAATGTGAGGTCGTGGGTGCAAGTGGGAGGTGGGGCGAGGGACTTTTTTTTTTTTAAACAGGTTTTGTAACAAAAAAAAAAAAATCATCGAGGGACTATTTTCCTCATTTCAGGGTTGTGCCTGAAATGGAGGGTGGGGGTGCCACTAGACACCAGGGAACAAAATTACACTAACAGGATGGCAATCGGAGGGTGGGGTGCTACTAGACACCAAGGAATAAAATCACAATAACGGGGATAACAATTGGTGGGTGGGTGGGGTGCCACTAGACACCAGGGAACAAAATTACACTAATGGGATGGTAATAGGAGGGTGGGGGTGCCACTAGACACCAGGGAATAAAATAAAAATTACGGGAATGGCAATCGGAGAGTAGGGGGTGCCATTAGACACCAGGGAATAAAATTACTACAACGGATATGGCGATCAGTGAATGGAGGGTGCCACTAGACACTAGGGGATAAAATAAAAATAACAGGGATGGTGATCAGAGAGTGGGGGGGTCCCACTAGACACCAGAGACAGATTTTAACTAAATCCTTTTTTACCAGCCAATTTCCTTTTTCGCGATGATGAATAAGGAACTTTGCGAGTTCCGAAAAAGGATTTAAATAGTTGTAAAAAAAAAAAAAAAAAAACACATTCGGAGTCCATGGGAGCTATAAAAAATGCACAGTGAAGCTCATCAGCTCCTGATGAGCAAGATACTGTACATATTTGGATGTCTGTAGAAGACAGCACTGGGCGGTGTTATAGCAGGTTGTTGTGTGCAAAAAGAGAAAACAAGATGGCGGCTCACGAAAAAGGAATTTTTTCTGGAGAAAAAGGATTGGCCCCTCACAAAAAAGAATCCTTTTTTGTGAGGACAAATTCCTTTTTTGTTCCATTCCTCTATCCTGGAAAGTGATATTCCCATTGAAAATAATGGGAACTTAAAAACTGAATAACTTTGCAAAAGATTAATATTTTTTCACCAAACAAACGCAAGGCAGTTCTGTGACAAGCTGTTTTCTACCATAAAACATTTCCACCAAAATACCACACCATCTGGACACAAGGCAATGAGAAAAAAAAACTGCAATAAATAGCAAATTTTAAGGTTTTGGCACTATCCAGATCTCAGAGTCCACACAGCCAACCGAAACTTGCCACATCAAGAGATCTATCCCACGGGACAGTGGATGCCAAATTTTGTGCAAATCCGTTGATAAGTTGCAAAATTAATAAAGTGCAAAATTTGAGGTTTAACATTAAACGAGCTACTCAGTCCTAACTATAGGGGTGCAGCTGTGCCCCCTATAATACAGTACTAGTTATGCATTTTTATTTCAAGTGGAAAACTGTGTTGCTCGTGTGACACTGCAGTCAGCTAATGTGAAAGAGGAATTTTTTTTCATGAACTCGCAACGATTTTAGTGCTTTCTGTGCTGTAAACTAATCGTTCTGAAAGGTATCTTGATGTTAACTAGTCAAAAATATACATAAATCAACCTTCATGATATTAACTAGCCAATGAAAGAGGTACGGTAAAGATGGCCTTCTTTGAAAACTAGCAGCTCCAGATGACAGAGATCTCATATAAAGAAATCGTGAAATGGTCTAAGCACAGGAGGACACCTGTGCTATACCTCAACCCCTACTCTTGTCATAGTTACCAGTACAATGACTGTTTAAGGCTTAAAAAACAGGAGACTGCCACTCAAACAGCTCTCTAGGCTGCTGGGGGGGCGGGGGGAAGCAGCAATCCAGTGGAGCAATTATGTACTACTCAAGCAGCTGTACGAATGAGCAATGTGTATGTTTGAAAGACTTTGTCACAGTGGTTCAGTGCTGAGCACCCAGGAAGGACAAGGAGCTACCGACATAAACCTACAGGTAGGGTCTAGCCAGAATGGGCATGTACCATAGCTGTGACTCCCCTTACAGATCATGCTGGCTCCCTTAACAGCTAAAGTATGTTTGCCATAGTTGAAGTGTCTCTTGGCAATCTAGCAGAGAATGCATGGCAGCCAACCGAGGTCCAGTGCTGGGCAGCTGCATCTAGCTGTTTGCTTCCAGAAACCCACTAGAATGGGAAATATACTTCAGCATATATGTAGTAGAACTGAAGTACTGCCACTACCTCAGAAGAAAGGAACTGGGGCATCAAAAGTGACTCCCTAAAACAAACTAGCTGATGGAACAAGACTTACAGCAAAGTAAACAGAATATTGGGGTATACTGGAAGGGGTTTTGATAGCAAGAGGAAAAAGGTATTTCTACCTCTCTAAAGATCATTGGTGAGATCCCATCTGGGAGTACTGTGCCCAGCTGAGTCCTCACCTGATGACAGACAGAGACAGGCTGGAGACAATGCAGCGTACTCTACTGTTACAAAGCACCCTGCACTATGGTCACTGACCACAAGCCTCTGGAATACATCTTTAACCATTTTAATCCTCAGCTAGCTAGTCAAAGAGACCACCAGAGACAGGGCAGTGCTCAACCTGGTGCTTACAACATGGACAGCATTGCAGATGTAACTATGGGCAGTCCCCTAGCTACCAGTGATCTGCGTACAGTGTGGTTTAATATAAAGACAGGAGCAGAGGCAAACCAAACCACGCAAGGATGAAGGCCCTGGACTTTAGCAGGGTGGATCTGAAAGAAAAGCGAGACTGCCTCATATGGTTGGGGGTGGTGGGGGGGACTGCCAGGGAAGGGTAGAGGCACAGTGGTGGGCAAATAAGAGAGGGCATAATTAAGGCAACCAGCCTCTGTGTGAAGAAAATGAGTAAAAGCAGAAGGAAAAAATAGACCACTGTGGTTCTCTAGAGAAGTGTCCAAGGTGGTAAAGGGGAAAAAAGTGGCATTCAGGAGGTATAAGGAAACACAGAGGGAGGGACAGGGAGGTATACCAAGTAAAAGAGCTGGAAGCAGGTAAGGCAGAAAGTAGAGCAAAAGTACAGACAGAGGAAAGGATCTCCAAAGGGGTCACTACATGGACAAAGCTACTGGACCTGATGTGATATAGCCATGGGTACTAAAGGAACTATGGCAGATGCTAGCTGCCCCACTAACAGCCTTATTCAACAATTCAATGAAAAAAGGCATGGTTCTGGAAGACTGGAGTAGAGCGGACACGGTCCCTGTACATAGCAGCGGCACCAAGGAGGGTGCTGGCAACAATAAGGTGGTCAGTGTTAGTTCAGTGGTGGTGAAGTATTGAAATCCTGTAAAAGGAAAAACTGGTAGAGTAGCATGGATTCATTGGGGAGGAGTTCATGCCAGACGATCGGACAGATTTGTATTACGTGGCCTACATGGACTTTAGTAAGACCTTTGACACTGTGCTGCACAGGAGACTGAAACTGAGCAGCCTAGTGGTGGGATCCAAAGTGGTGAATTAGATCAGAAACTGATTACTGGATATGAAACAGAGGGTGATGGTTAATGGCACTCAATCAAAAGAGTGGAGTCTGACCAGCAGGGTACCACAGGACTCAGTACTGGGCCTGGTCCTCTTCAATGTCTTAATAAGTGACACTGAAGAGGAACTGGAAGGGAAGGTACCTCCTAAGGCACCTCCCTGGTCTCACTTGTCCCTGTTAACCCCCTTTCTGACTCGCCCTCCCCCTTCCTATCTGCCCTCTTGCATCCCCCCCCCCCCCAACAAGGCTGTGACAAAGGCTGATTTCTGTCAAGCTACAGCATCATCACAAGTTCCTCAGGCACTGTGCACTTTATTATGTACCTGCAAGTTTGCACTACAAGTCCATATCACAACCAGTAGCAGTTGTTTGCCTGGTTGTGCACCTTTTGCTCTTGCACTTTTAAGTTGATATTGTAATTGCTTACTGTTGTGTCATTGAAATTTTGTTCTGCTTGTACTACCTTTTCACTTCCCTGGGTCACACCTGGAATTGAGTCTTGGCTCAGTGTGCCTTTCACAGTTACCCATTTTAAATAAATAAGGTATGCATTGTTGCATTTCATACCAAAATATGCAATAGTGTGGACACTCAGGAGGGGGTGAAGAGAATGCACAGGGATCTTGGGAAACTCAAGGAGTGGTCAAGAGCATGGCAGTTGGGTTCAATGCCAAAAAGTCTAAAATCATGCACCTAGGTCACAGGAACCCAGAAGCTGATTATAGCATGGGGGAGGTAATGACAGTCACTAGGCAGTAGTGGAGCTTGTGGTTATCATAACTGATGACCTCAAAGTGGCAGGGCAAACGGCAAACCAGTGAGTAGGCCTAACAGGATGCTAGGGTACATTGAGAGGGGCATCTCCAGCAAGAGGAGGGCGGGTTGTGCTGCTACTGTATCACTCGCTGGTGAGACCCCACCTGGAGTACTGTGTCAAATATTTTGAAGCTGCACCTCAAAAATGACAGACAGGGTGGAGGCAGTCCAGATGAGGGCAACTAAAATGGTGCAGGGGTTGGACGAGAAGACCTACATGCAGAGACTGAGGGATCTCAATATGTACATCTTGGAAGAGAGGACAGCGAGAGGTGACTCTGGCATGCACCTTAGCATCTGATGTGCATGCCTAGAGTCACAGTTCTGATTAGTTTTAAGGGTTCTAATGCTCGTTTTTCCAATAATAATAAATAAATAAATCTTTATTTGTACAGCGCCTTTCTTAAAACCAAGGCGTCTTTACAATAACTGCACATAGAACAATAAAATAAACACAGATCCAATAACTATTAAATTCATAAAATACAATAAAATATCATCATCGGGGTAAGCTTTCAACCATAAATGGGTCTTAAAGGCCTTTTTAAATTCCTCTACTGACGCACACTGCTGAAGCGGATGGGGTAGAGAATTCCATAGGGCAGGGGCCACGTACAGAAAAGCATGAGTCCCCGAAGATTTCAAAGAAACCCTTGGAATCTCTAGCAACTCCTCGTCCACTGAGCAGAGTGATCACCTAGGGCAGTAAGGTACCAGGAGCTCTTTCAAGTAGTCTGGGCCCAGTCCGTGTAGGGCTTTATAAGTCAGAAGACCAACTTTAAAGGTGATCCACCACTGTATTGGCAGCCAGTGCAGACGGCGCAGCACCAGAGAAATACGACAGGTACAAGGAGTACCTATCAATAACCAGGCCGCAGTGTTCAGCACAAGCTGCAAGCAGCAGATATCAACCCTTGATAGCCCTAGATACACGGAGTTGCAGTAATCAAGGCGCGAGGTCACAAAGGCACAAAGTAGGCAAATCACTAGGTGCTTAATCCTGGAGATGTTCCTCAGGTGGTAAAAGGATGATTGGACGACTGCCAACACTGGCGATCATAGTGTCAGCCCATCGTCAAAAATCACCCCCAGGTTCTGCACCCATTCAGAGGTAGGGAGCTGGGTGCCACCCAGAAAATGTCCTGAAGGCAAACCAGCTCCCATTCCCTCTATCCAGCAACCCGGGTCCACAGTCATCACCTCAGTCTTCTCAGAGTTCATCCACAGCCAGCTCGCATTCATCCAGTTCTGGATTTCAGTGAGGCATTTGTCAATACTGAGACAGCTCTATCCTGGTTGGGTGCAAAAGATAGGCAGAGCTGGGTATCATCAGCATAGCAGTGAAACCTCAGCCCATACCTTCTTACAATGTCTCAGAGGGGCAGCATGTACACTGTGAACAACATGGGGGACAACACCGAACACTGAGAAACCCAACAAGACAGAAAGACTGGGCCAGAAGAGTTGATTCCCGATACCACACTCTGGGTTCTGAAAGTGAGGAAAGCTCTAAACCACCCAAGGACTGTACTAGACAGGCCACAGATGAACCTCAGGTGTTCGAGAAGCACCCCATGGTCCACAGTGTCAAAAGCTGAAGAGAGATCACGAAGAACCAAGATGGAATGGCTATTTTGATCTCTTGCCATCAAGGGATCATTGAGCACCCGAACCAGTGCCATCTCAGTACTATGCCTCTTTCAGAAACCAGACTGGAGTGATTTATAGATGTCATGGATGGTCAAATGGTTCTCCAGTTGTACGGCCACTAATTTCTCAACCACCTTCCCCACAAAGGGAAGGTTAGAGATTGGTCTGTAGTTAGCATGGAAGTCTGGGTCCAAAAAAGCTTTCTTCAGGAGGGGTGTTACCACTGCCTCCTTCAGGGAGCTAGGAAACTCGCCCATCTCCATGGAGCACCAGACTATCCGTGCTAGGACCGGGCAGATAATATCACAACAACCCTTTATCAGGGAGGTTGGGCCCGGATCCAAACTACAGCATGTAGGGCACATACCCTGGACAATCTGCATGACATCAATGAACTCTGGCGGGTCAAAGGAACTCCAGGAGAGACTAGGGACCGGGCGCCAATCCACAGCTTCTCCCATAGAGGATGCTGGCTGGAGTACTGCCCTGATGTCGGCCACCTTAGCCACAAAGAAGCGAGCAAGCTCTTCACACTCAACTTGTGAAAAGGCTCTTTGAACCTGCAGACAGGCTGGGTTGCACAGTCTGTCTACAGTTCGAAAAAGCTGAGCTGGTCGGTTCTGAGAAGCCGCAATCACCCAAGACAGGAACTCTGCCTTCTTACGGGAGACTGCGGAATAACAGAGCTGATAATGTTCCATCAATCTAAGATGGTCGGCATCAAGGGCAGATCTCCGCCAGCAGTGCTCTAATCTTCGACCTTGTCACCGCATCTCCTTCAAAGTCCCATCAAACTATGGGGACCGAGGTCGAAGGGGGAGAGGATGAGCACGGACAGGAGCAATGGAACCCAGAGCCGAGGAGATAGCTCTATTATAGACCAAAACCAAGTCATCTGGATCACTGTTCACTCCAGAAAGCTCTGATAGGTCAAGCACCGCTGCCAGGCCCTCAGAACTTATGTCTCACAAAGGGTGGCACCTGACCATCTCCACAGGGGTAGGCCTACGGGGGGGGGGGCGCCAAAACTGAACTCCACAGTGCAGTGATCTGACCATCAGACCGGTTCCACCACCAAATTGAAGGCTTTGATCCCCAGGAGGAAGACCAAGTCCAAGGAGTGACCACCTTTATGAGTGGCAGAAGTAACAACTTGTGTAAGGCCCAAAGATGTTATAAATTGGAGGAAGTGTTGTCCAAACTGCGAGAGTTAGTCATTGACCCAAGCATTGAATTCGCCCAGGACCATCAGCCTGGGAGACTCGAATGCCATGTCAATCATGAAGTCCACTACTTCCTACAGAAACCGCTTCTCATCACCTGGTGGACGGTACAGGAGCACGATTCTGCAACCCACACCTGCCACTACAGTGCACTCGAATGACTTGGTCTCAACTGGAACACTCATGAGGCGCAGTTTGGTCTTGAAACAGACCACAACCCCCTCCCCCTGTGGTCCAACCTTGGGTGGTGTAACACCGAGTACCAGGCCAGAATAGCGGCCTCTAATATAGGGCCTGCATTCTTATCCAGCCAGGTCTCGGTAATGCACGGCAGATCCACCAAGCCAACAAGATCTGCAATAACTGCAGTCTTGTTCTTAATGGATCTGGCGTTATATAACACCGCTCGGGTAGGACGGGCTGCTGGGGCTGCTTGGACTATTTGCCCACCAATATTGGTGGTGCCCATGGGTATGGAAACCAGACAGGAAGGACCCCATTCCAGATTTCATTCACCCCAGGGCGTCTTCTGGATCTCACTACCCCAATATGATGGCCCTGCTCATTCAACCTCCACTGTTCATGCCCCCCAAATCCCCTCCTCTTCCCCCTATGAACAATACCCCGCGCTCTACAGCGCTGGTATGTCGATAGCTATAGTGGAGAGGGGGGGAAGGGTGGCGGGCACGAAAGGGAGAGGATGAATAGTGCACGACCCTGGGGACAGGCCTCCTACACATATTAAGACCTAATAATACCAAGACACCCCTGAATAAATCCCCAATTAAATAACTAATTAAATTCCCAAATTAAAACATACCCCAATAGTATCTTTGAGACTCCCCACACGTTCTCACCGGGAGGAGAGATTCAAGGAAGCAAATTAACTAACCTCCCCAATAAACTATAACCAAACTTGAGAAAAAATATATAACCAATAAAACAATTCCAAACCTAACCCCTAAAAACTATATTTTAAAAATTATAAAAAACAAAAACCAACATTCCTTCAAGTCAGGCTAACAGAGATTAAATTAATAAGAGCTAAATATGGTAAATGCATGTGCAAGACCAAACTACAGGATATTCAAGGTTTCCAGTTCACAATAGTCCATACACCACCAGGTGGCTGATAAATGTAAAGTCCAGGAACTATATAGTCTGGTGCACTCTCACTGTACCAGAACTAAAAGCCCACTGCAAACTCCTGATTTTGCAGTGGAAGAGGAAGCTCTCACCACCCCCTTCCCAAAGTTGTACCAGATAGTGCAGCACTCCCACTGCTACACCAATTACTCAATGTAGCATTGAAATGAGGCCCTCTCACTGCCTCTCAAATCAGCAGAAACTGTTAAAATACCAGCAGTTTTATGAACTTATTAAAGTACTTGCAGTTTTATGGAATCCACATTCCTTCCCTGATTTCATCCACGATAATCCAAACAAAAGAGTACTTGGTAGTTCTTAGTTCTCCAGGTTTCCCAACACAAAGATAAAGCCAGCAAAGATATCAGGTCAGAGGACTCAGTTTACAGTGATCTCATTCTTCAGGTGTGAAAACTCCAACCCAGCCCTGACCAGAAGAGGAAACCCAGGCCCCACTACCTTCCCCACTTTAGGTAACCAAGGAGTACCCGACCTAGCCAGGTGAACCCCGGAAACCAACAGGCCAGACTGAAAGAATGATTGATCCTCTGATCAATCTCTCTCAGTCCCCCCAGGGATAGGAGCTGGGACTGAGAACCCTCACAGCCATGGCTTGTAGAATCACACCCCTCGTCACACCATGGGTGAAATCCTCCTTGATATAAGAGTCAGATGCTCCACCAACTTGAAAGGCCGAGGGAACCCCAAGTCAATAACCCACAGCTCCAGGCCACAGAATATTCCACTCCCCGAGACACCTCCAAGCTGAACCACTCTGCTGGTCAGTCTGTCCAATAACTATTCCTCCAGCTCCAAGTACACCATCAAGAAATGTGCAGATTCCACACTTTAACTTATGAAATTAAAACAAATCCGAGTCAGCCTGACTTGTGGAGTAATGCGACGCAATGTCCCCGGTCCAAGCTCGGACAAATAATCAATGCAAAAAAACACGGTGTTGAACACGACTAATGCATCAAGGAATATGTCAACTTACAGCGACGAACTCGCAAACAGGCAGCAATGAGTTTACAACGAAATAAACTAAATAACGATAAAAAAAAATAACGTTAAAATAAACTTAAAACCAAATTTAAATCCCTGCTGCTGCTACTGCATCTTAAGTCAAGCCCAACATGGCCGCCATAAAAAAAAAAATATATTGGCACCTTCAGGACAAAGCTTTCTCTCAGGCCATATGTTTATCTCAGAGTACTTTAAATATGCATAGCTCCTGCATGCGTAAGCTCATGCCAGTTCAGGACCACCTTGCTCAGTCATGCCTTCTCTTGTCCTCAGGGGCATCAGAAGGGAAGAACTTCAGACAAGCTATGAGGTAAGAAGCTCAAGCCGACAAAAATCATATTCTGACTGAAAGCGTAACAATAAACTAATGAATAAGGTTAGATACAGACAACTAGTATGTAGTGTGACAGGCACAGTGGTCCCATAAGACTAATACTAAAAGCTGATAGTGCCTCAATGGAAAGAGAAAATAACACACACACACACACACAAAAAAACAAAAAGGGTGGCATGTTTCCTGCTTTAGCAATTTAGTTAAAAAACACAATAATAAACATCAGCAACATTATAAGAATATTCCAACACTATTTCATTTGAGAAATTAAATTAAGGATGGAACTGTAATAGCCGTGTAATGTGCTGCACCATTTCATATTGTTCCAGCTGCTTCTGAAGTGCCTCCCCATTCTTCCCCACCTGCACTGGGTCATTATGCTGTACGAGTTTCTGTAACACCTCTATGGTCGTCTTATAATTTGTAATGTTGTGCATGTACAGTAAGCCCACCCATCAAGCTGTTCCTTAGAGTGGGAAGGATCCTCTGTACATCCTAGTACCAAGTAGCATTAATCACCGACAGAGGAGGGCTCTGCGGTGAATTAATGCCGGCTGGGGAAAGGTGCCCAAGGGTGAAGCCGAGGGTCCAACCACCCAGCGGCATTAATCACCGGGCAGAGCCCCGACGCTGGAGGTGATTATCGTTGTAACATAGGCTCCTTGCGGCAGCGACGAGCCTATGTTACCAGTGTGTCCCCCTTGGTGCCGGAGACCCTACGGGGAGACAGAGACAGTTTGGAGAGCGGCAAGGGTTTTGCAGTGCCGTGTTGTAAAACCCATTAGAATGCACATACGAAGTGAAGAGCGAAAACCCAGCAGATAAATCAGTTCACAATACAGAAGCAGTCTTCTCCACCCTGCCAAGAAGCAAAACACACAACCAGGCAGGTGGCTGCTCTGCCCGACAGATTTATTAGCCAAACTCACCGAAGAAGGGAGGCAGGTGCGACACAGTGTCCAGGAAGGTGTGGGTGTCTATCGCCTTATCGGCAGGAAGCTGCTTGAACTGGTGGTCGAGAAGCACAGCCATGTGTAGATGTGAGGCGGCACCGAGCTGGACTGGAGGAAAACTGGTTTGTGCTTTCCTCTGGTAGCCCTGTTCACAGGAGTCCGGCCATGGCACACGGAAGTGACTCGCCACTTTGGACCCTCCACAAAACACTCGACAGAGTGGCATCCGACCAGCCACCTCAGAGAGGAGGCCGGGCTCCGAGAACAGCGGGCCCACGGTGTGCGTGACCAATCAGAATACGCCCCTGAAAGGTACTGCACGACTGAAACATGACTCTTCCACCTGAGCCTGCCCTCTCCCCCTGCCAAACTAGACAATTGCCAGAGGTGACTAACTTCGCTCCACCTGTGAGGAGATCTGGCAGGTTCGCTCTGAGCCAGTTAGAAACTTCAGGTCTCACACCAAGTTAACTGTTCTGTGTTTAGAGCACAGCTAGAGTTGATTGGTGATTTGTTGTCTATGTTCCTTCAAAATCAGGCTGGTTATAGCCGGACACCTGGTGAGGGTGATGGTGCCAGCGGGGCAGACAGTGAGGCTCAGGTGCCCTCAGGAGTCAAGACTGTGACAGGAGGTAACAAGGTGGTCACCACCAGGCTATGCCTCACCAGCGCCGTGGGTGGCGTGAGCAGGTGGTGACCTAGCGGGTGGGCGGGTCCCCTCTGCTGCTGCGGTGGCCACAGGTGTTACTGACCAAGCGGGCGTTACCTGTGGGTTAATCACCACTCGGTTAGTGTCACCTGTGCCACTTCAGCCAATGCGGAGCCTCCACTTCAGTCCTCTCTCCTGTGCCGTGTTACAAGGCTGATTGATGACTATGGGATTCTGAAAATAAGACCCAACAAGGCAATCTTTTATTGTATCAACTGTACTCTGCAGTCTTATTTCAATAAAAAATATATTAACCAAAAAGTATCAGTATGTACAGAGTCCCACTGTCATAGCATGCATTCAGAATATATACCTAAATGCTGTGCTATCTATGCCCAACAACTACACAGTGAATACCAGCAAGCAAACATGTTGGGTTGAGTCTAAGCTTACATATGGGGCTGGGTTTAGTGGGCAGATTGGATGTGCCTAGAGGTCCTTTTCTGCCACCAGATTTCTATGTTTAATGTTGGCCAATGCTCATTTTTTCTGGTGACTTTACTATGACAAGAGCTGACTGCCTTCAGAACTGCCCTTTGATCTTACTCCACTTTTCCTCTGCTAATCCAATCAGGAATATACCCACGAAGGTTTTCCTGACCATTTCCCCGCATCTTTCGAAAATGTTCTCATTAGAGGTCCAGAGCAAAAGTCAGTGTGGTATAATGGTTAGTGCACGAAACTGTGAACCTAAAGATCACAGTTTGAATCCCACTGTATCTATTGGCTTCCTTTGGCACATGAAGCAGGTTATATGACCTCCATGTGCATCTGTCTACCAAAGGCAGCATAAGCCAGACACAGGACGTCAATGAAAATAGGATGTTGAATCACAGGTAGGCTATACCAGATTAATAAAGTGAAAAAAGGCAAAAATGCAACATGATGTTAACAACAAGATAAACAAACTATGTTCTTTGTATGCAGTATGTTCATATTGTATGCGGTGTTCAGATACACAGTATACACGGAGAAGTGTCATAACAGCCACTAAGGCAACCAACACAACTGCCTCTTGAATTTTCCAGGGACTGTTTTCTTCCTTCCCCCCACACCCAGTTATCAGGCACTCACTGCCCCACCCCCCCTCCACCCACCTATACAGGCCCCAGCTAATATCAGCTGCCAATAATGACTGGCATAGAGACCTCTCTTCAGCCAAAACCCAAAGCAATTTTGATTATCTGGGCAAGTGGTATGACCGATGCAGAGAACATTGCAAGCCTCACCAGTTTTCAGGTTGGTACTGGCAGGGCTTTGGCGAGCATACAACTAGAAAGCAAGCTCTGCCCCCGCCCACTGCAGTAGCAACTGGAAAGCAAGCTCTGCCCCAGCCCTGCCCACTTCAGTAGGAACTGGAAAGCAGGTTTTCACCCAGACCTGCCCACAGCAGTAGCAACTGGAAAGCAAGCTTTGCCTCAGCCCTGCCCACTTCAGTAGCAACTGGAAAGCAGGTTTTCACCCAGTCCTGCCCACAGCAGTAGCAACTGGAAAGCAACCTCTGCCCCAGCCCTGCCCAATTCAGCTGGAAAGCAAGCTCTGCCCAAGCCCCAGCCACTGCGGCAGCAACTGAACATAGTGCTCCCCAGCCCCACCCACCCACTGAAACTGCCAGAGCTAGCCGAGCTGCCTGCTCAAATTATCAAAACAGCTCGCAACAGCAGAAGAGGGATAACTACGCAACTAAATAGAGCTGCTATTAAGCTGGATTTTGCACAATTGAAAGGCCATTAGTGCACTGCATGCCCAATTGGTGTGGGGGCAGGGAGAGAGCTGGAAACAAGCTGGGTAGCACATGGAATTGGAAATAAACCTGGAAGCCAAAGATGGAAATGTGGAGTGAGCCGGGAAGGGGGAGCTACACCAGCTAGAAACAAGATAGCAATGGCTAGAAATGGGGAGGGGGGGGTTACTACAATTGTCATGAGGTGAGTTGGCAACAAAGGAGCGTACCAAGAGCTGGAAACAAGGGCACGAGGGACAGGGTCAGGATGGAAAGAAACATTTGAGAATTTAACAAAGACAGTAAGATTAAAACAGCATGTAAAAATGCCCTGCCTGCTTTTATGACCTGGTGTTTATGAACTGTCAATACCTGCTGTGGAAACATTAATGGTAGCTTGTGTTTTTTTAATATTACATTTCCCATTATTATATTACGTTTCCCATTCAGCAAGGATTTTAGCCAGTGTTTTTCTTTAGTGTAAACTGAAACTTAATAATGAATCTTAAATTGTTAATATTGTACTACAGATGCTAATGGCAAAGCCAATCTAGACAAATATGTATAGAACATGTGGTTTCAAGTCTACATAAACTATGTTTAAACATGCAAGAAAAATGTAAACCTGAATTTCTGATCTCAATCAGAAACAAAGCCAGTGTTAATTATTATGGGCAGATATAATATCTAGACCCAGTTATTTAAAAAGTTATAATTCATATGGGTGTATTATGAAACAGATGGCAAGAACAAATCTGTTTTTTCACATGCAGTGACTGCCAAAAATCTAGCATTATAATTTAGTCCTGTATTCCTATCATTTTAGGAACATTTTCTGATCCAAAAAGTACAGTAGGTTTACACTGATTGATCTTTAGATTTATAACTTGCTTCTTCATGAAACAGTTCAAGAAAAAGTAAAGCAGTAACAATTTCTAAATGATTTGTAAGGTACCTAAAGATTAAGTTGTATGTAATCGGTTTCCTTTGCTGAGGCGTCTCTAGATCAATCATTGACTTGGACACTACAAATGGCAAGTTTGTGATTACAAATATTAACAATATATTAATTTAAGAACTAAGTAAAACTGAACACTGTTTGTCCCATGACTGGGAATACTGCAGAATGTTAGATTACTGTCCCTCCTAATGCACCCCTACAGTATGCAAAAAAAACCACAGCTATTAAAACTTACCCAGCTCGCGGTAGCCATTTTGAACAAGGTTAAGCACAGAACATTTCAACTCGTATATAAGCCCTCAGAGTGAATGAGTTTTAAGTTCACCCAATGAAACAACACAGCAAATGAATTATTTTATAATGGGAAAATACCAGATTTGATATTTGGTTTAGCTGACAGCTTACAGTTCCAAAGGTACGACTCTATGGAAGGAGACATCCTCAAATATGATCCACTGTGTCAAGCAGACTGCTGCAAAATTAATAATCTAAAGTTTGGGGCGAGACGGTTCCTAACTTGATAAAAAGCACCTGTTTTTTGCGATAGTGGTAATACAGCCTGAGAAGGTTAGTGTTGGGTCCAGCCACAGTCCAAGATTTATGAACGTCTGGACATTTTCCACTGGTGCACCACAGTGAGGAACGATTTGGACAGCACAGGGGGAGAAGAGTTATGTACTTTAGCAGCATATCCATGACTTGAGTGGAGTACCCTAGAGTTTGATGATATCTCCACCTCTCAGGGGCCATGCTGCTAAAGCAAGGAGGTTTGGGTCTGGATGAAATATCGACCCTTGGTGAAGAAGATCGGGGCTGGACTGGTAGGACAGTCTCTATGAAGTCCAAGAACTATGCCCTGCTCAGGCAGGATGGTGCAACAATAATGAACAGGCCTGATGATCTGCAGAGTTTCTGTGAGACCTGTGGAACTCAAGGAAAAGGTGGAAAGGTATATGCTGTCTGGCATGATTAGTGCTGGGATAGGGAATCCACTGCTAGTGATATGCAGTTCGTGAAATGACTGACTATCTGGTTGGGTGCTGTGTGCAAACAGTTTAATCTGTGATCTTTTGAACCGTCTCAAAATTTGCAGAAATGCAAAAAAACTGTAGGTTATAGGGACTACTCCCCCAGGTAGATCAGCTACCTGCAGATCCAGTCCACTTTCAGGTTCAATTTTCCTGCAAGTTGCATTACATTAAGTGGTAGTAGTGTCCTCTTTGCCCAGTGTAGAACCTGGTACGCTGCTTGGGGCATTAATTTGCTCCTGGTGCCCCTTTGGTTGTTCAGGTACGCTACCAAAACTAACCTGTCCAACTCGATTTTTGATGACTGGTAAAAGATCTGGTCCTAACATTTTAGTAACTAATAAAAGACTACCTTTATCTCCAGGATGCTGACTAACATTTCTTGTTGAGGCTCCATATGCCCTGTGGAGACTGATTGCTAGGGTTAGACCTCAGCCCTTGAGGCTTTCATCTGTGGTAATTATGATCTCTGTATGTGAGCTGAGAAAAACTCCCTGTCTGAGGTTGGTTGGAATGGTCAATCATTGCAGAATGGGCACGATAACCTGTGGTATCTGTAGCCTCTTGGATGTTGGTTCAGACTCCTGGTCCCAAAAGCACTGGAGTGGTTATATATAGAGGCCTTGTGTAAGCATGCCCATGGAACAATTTCAGTCCTTGCTAAGAAAAGGCCAAGTAGGTGCATGCATTCCCATGCTGTAGTGGAAGTGAAGCAACGATCTTCAAACTGAGAGTATAGGGGACTGCCTCTTTAGTGTCACGCTCACTTTGTCCAAATTCCTGTGAAAGAGGACTCCTAGGATTTCCAGGACTGTGATGGCATGATATTGCTATTTTCATGGTTTACTACCAAACTGTGGCTCTGCAGGAGGGACTGTGTTGTCTTGCCTGCTTCTGAGGCTTCCTTGAAAGACTGGACCCAGATTAGGAAGTCATCCAAGTACAAATAGATGTAAATTCCCTTCTTACACTTCTCCACTGCTAAGACCACCAGTACCCTCATGACTACTGTTGCAGCTAAGGTCAGGTCGAATGGAAGGGACAAATGGCTAAAGTCTCTATCTTGAATGCAGACTCTGAGGAATTTCAGATGGTCTTTCTTGACTGGTATGTGAAGGAATGTTTCTTGAAGGTCTGTGGATGCTAATACTGTAACTCCCCGGGGAAATGGTCTTGATCACAGTCCTGAGCGTTTCTATTTTGAAGTGGGTCTGCTTCTCATGCAGGTTGAACATCTGATGTTGAGAAAGGGTCAGAATCCTCCTCACTTTTTCATGACTATGAAGTACACTGAATAAAGGATCTGCCCCTCTAATATTGGGGAACTTCCTATATGAGTTCAGTGTTCATTAGGTGAGTCAACGTGGACTCTGCCCCAGTTAATTTCTCTGACTTTGAAGATAATGAACAGACCTGAAAGTAACTGGTGGTCAGGAGGATAATTTGATGTCATGGCTGCCTTCTCAGATGATATGTAGCATCCATTTATCTTTCATAAAATTTTTTCACCTCCTGCAAAACTATGACAGATGTCCTCTGAGTTTGTTTTGCAGTGTAGTTCTGTGGTCATGCAGAATTTTCTTAATTTCCTCTTGCCCACACTGCAGGCGTGTAATCCTCTACATCTGCCTCTGGGATTATACCCTGTGTTCAAAGATATGACAGAAGAAAAGCCTCACAAGTTGAGAATCTTTCTCCTCCACTTCCCAAAAGGAATTACTTTTTCAAAGAAAAATCTGTTCCCTCTAGGATCCATTGAGACCTGTAGTAGGTGTTTTCTTTTCCATGAGAGTTGTAAGTAACTCTTCTAGTTCACTGCTGAAAAGATAATTTCCCCTGAAGGGAACAGCTAGTAGATGGTTCATTCATGAAGGGTCGACCGACCAATGCCTGAGCCATGGTGGCCGCCTGTCATTGTTGCTGGATAGTGAGGCTCCAGCAGAAATGAATAGCTGGACTGAAGATGCATCCTCCATGAACTGCAATTTCATGAGCATTAGAGGAAGTTGTGAAAATCTGGAATAGTCTACCTGTGGAGGTAGTCCTAAGCAATTCCTTAAATACATTTGAAACAACACTGTATAAGTATATGGGCAACAGGACAATCACTTTTTCTAAGACTGGGCAAGTCACAGTCCTACGGCTAACTGACTCATATCACCTATGATCCTATGTAGTCAGCATGGATGTGTAGTTTTGTCTGCTTCCATTTCCTGTAGCCATGTAAGTCTGGAGACATAATAAATTGCTGCAGCTGATTTCAAACCAAAGGCCATTCTAAAAGGCTTTCTTTCATCAGAAATACACAAAGCCTTGCTCATACACTTCAGACAAATGAGGTGCTTAAACCCGAGGAAATTACTGTCGTGCAAGGTTCTGCCCAGGAGGAGGATGGCAAGCACTCAAAAGCTTATTTCATGCCTTTTATTTAGCTCTTTCATGAAGACCTCACTGCAATTAGCTTAAAATTATGTTATGTTCTGGTTACCTTACCGTACACCCAGTGACGTGAATTTACAAATGCTCATGAATGTCATTTTCCCCCCAGTTTATTTTTATTGGCTTTAATACATAGAAACAAGATACACAAACACATATAACTGCTGTGCTGAGGGCACAGGTCAATATGATAAGAAGTGCACTGTAAAATAAGACCACCAGACTATAAAAGTCTGTTGGCTGATATGCTTAAGAGGGACCAGGGGAATGAGATTTATCCATTTCTTCTAGGATTTTGTCCAGGTCAGTCCATCTGTGCCAGACTGTTTCTTCCTGTAACATAAACTTAGCAACTCCATATAGTTCACATCTTTAAGTGCATTTAAAACAGTACCTAGAATAGGTGGCAGAGGGGCAAGCCACTTGTTAGTGATGGCCTTTAGGGCCACTGCAGTGATTATCTGATACAGGCAACATTCCTTTTTTTTTTCCAGTTCTTTATGGGTATGCACCTCAAGTATAGTGGTCATAAAGGTTTTAGGTATAGTGATGGGGACGGCTCACTTTAAGAGAGCATGCATCTCTGTCCAGGATATCTCCAATTAAGGACATGCCTAGAATATGCGACATGGGTTACCCTCCTGATCACAGCCTCACCAGCATCTGTGCGATTTGTTTGCAAAGTACAGCTTGGCACACAAGGGTGTAAACAAACAAAAAAAAAAATCTAATCAAGATTTTCCATTTAAACTCCCTGTACCCCAGGGATGTAAAAGGTTTGGCGCCTGCGGCCTCATGCCTCACAATGCACCTGAATGTCATTTTCCCCCCAGTTTATTTTTATTGGCTTTAATACATAGAAACAAGATACACAAACACATATAACTGCTGTGCTGAGGGCACAGGTCAATATGATAAGAAGTGCACTGTAAAATAAGACCACCAGACTATAAAAGTCAGCATTAATCCCCAATAACAGCCTGTTGTAGGTTATTGCTTACTTATTTAGCAATCCCATACTGCACTGCATCTGTTTATACACACTAGCTTGTTTAAACCTTTACACACCTAGTTTTAAGTTCTAGAATTCAGTAGTTTTCTGCATTTTTTTTTTCCTTGAATGAGAGTGACCTCTGATCCTAGTTGTATACTTAAAAATGAATAACTGCATACGGGCCTTTAGTTCTTGGGCTAGAGCATCCATTTGTAGAAGCAAGAATGGCAAATTAACACAAGGTGGCATAAAATGCTGATCAGTAAATACTGAGCAATGTTTTATCAAACAAACATAAAAGCAAATAAATAGCATAAGGGCAGAGGTAAACTTTTTGCTGAGTCTGCAATCCATACTGTTAAGGCCAGGGAGTCTGATATTTTACTTTAGTTCTCAATCCATTGTAATTAAGGCAAGCCAAAGGAACTTGAGAATATATCGTTACTCTTACACAGGTCTAATAGATGCTTTCTTATTTGTTCCATTTTTATTTACTATTTTAGAATTTTAAGAGGTGCAAAAATTCTCAGATTAGATCCTAAGATCAAATTTATATATCTGATTTATACTGTAGATTACAGATTGGTAGTTGGCCTTTACATAGAAACATAGAATTTGACGGCAGATAAGGACCGCTTGGCCCACCCAGTCTGCCCATTTCCCTACCTAATGGATAAGCTGCAGATCCTAGTTAACCAGCAGCCTACTTCTTCCTACCCCCACCCCCTAGAATTGCCTTATGACTGTCCCATGCATGCTTGAATTCCACCACTGTTTTTGACTCCACAACCTCCTCCGGAAGGCCGTTCCATGCCTCCACAACCCTCTCTGTGAAAAAATAGTTCCTTAAATTACCTCTGAGCTGCCCCCATCTTCAAATTATGCCCCCTTGTTCTTGCACACCTGTTTTTTGAAAGATGCTACCTCTTTGACTTTGTTGATTCCTTTGAGGTACTTGAAAGTTTCTATCATGTCCCCCTCTCCCTCCTTTCCTCGAGGCTATACATATTAAGCTCTTTAAGTCTCTCTTCCTATGTCTTCCAGTTGCAGACCCTGCACCATTTTAGTTGCCCTCCTCTGGACAGCTTCCATCCTGTCTATGTCTTTGTGGAGATTGGGTCTCCAGAACTGCACGCAGTACTCCAGATGGGGTCTCACCAGCTGTCTGTACAGAGGGACAATAACTTCCTGTTTTCTACTGGTGATGCCTCTCCTTATGCATCCCAGTATCCCCCAGCCCTCCTTGCTGCCCTCTCACATTGCTTGCCCACCTTTAGGTCATCTGATATGACTACCCCCAGGTCCCTTTCCATTTTTGTTGTTGTTAGTATCTCACCCCCCATTGTGTACTCTTCCCCTGGGTTTTTGTTTCCCAGGTGCATTACCTTGCACTTCTTAGCATTGAATCTAAGCTGCCATACATTTGACCATTCTTCTAACCTTGCCAAGTCCCTTCTCATCCTTTCCACCCCACCTTGTGCATCAACTCTTTGCAGATCTTTGTGTCATCTGCAAAGAGACATACTTTTCCTTCCAGTCCCTCTGCAATGTCACTTATAAAGACATTGAAGAGGACCGTCCTACATTGAACCTCGCGGTACCCCACTAGTAACCCCCTTCAGAGTGACCCATTTACTATTACCTCTGTGTCCTATTCTCCAGCCAATTTTACCCAGGCTGTCATCTTGGGACCCACTCCCAGGCTGGCTAACTTGTATATTAATCTTTTATGTGGGTCTGTGTCAAATGCCTTGCTAAAGTCTAGGTAGGCCATGTCCACAGCCCCTCCCTGATCTACTACTTTGGTCACCCAGTCAAAGAAATCTATCAGATTCATCTGGCATGACCTTCCCACTGTGAATCCACGCTGCCTTGGGTCCTGTGCCCCTCTGGCCTCTAGATACAATGCTTTTGTATTTTGTATACTTTGTATTACAATACTTAACCTTCATCTCAACAATTGTGACAATACTTGGTACTGTACTCATTAGCTAAATTTATTTAATGCACTTAAATTTTTATTCTGTTTAGCATTGTTTTGTTCCACTGCTGAATGATGGATGACAGCAATCAAAGGTAAATTCAAAACAGAATGAATGAAGCTGACTGGCTCATTCTGTCTTGCACACCTCTCAGCACCTAGAAAAGTGATTGCTTATTATGAAGAGACAAGCACTAGCATGTGGAAAACAGAAATTTAAGAAAACCAATGTTGAGTAAAGAGGGAAAAGCTTGACTGAAATCAAAACATTCTGGTGAAAGTCAGTTACACACTATCACAGATTTTCCACTGTTAAACTATGCCACTGATCTAGGGAACCAGATAAGCACTATGATATCATTTATTTGAAAATTGGTAACCAGGAAAGGCACACTGAGCCAAGGCTCATTTCCAGGTGCAACCTGGGGAAGAGGGAAGGGGATACAAAAGTATATACTGTAAGCATTACACAAAAATTAACTGCAAACAATACCAGTGTAACATGGCACAAAGTGCAAACTACTGTATCAGGTGGCTGAAGGTGGAACTATGAGCAGCACCACAGCCTAATGTAAATGGTAATAACAGGTTGAACACAGCAGTGCGTTGATATTAGGTATCTTAAATCGACCCCAAAAAGAGGACCAATATGGGGGGAGGGGCGGAATCTGGAGTAGATCAGGTAAGGGGCTGACCAGAACATGAGGGGGAGGGAAGGAGTTTAGGCTGGTACCGAAGGGAAGCATGGTAGGGAGAGAGATGGATGGAAGAGTGGGGAGATTTCAGAAGGAGGGAAGGCGATACAAGAAGGTAGACTGCCCAGCATTAAACCGAACATCTGCACTGTGCAACACTGCAAACAGAGAATACTGGATGGTAGATATGCACAACCAGTGTGCGCTGCCACACAGGAGTTCCGATTCCCTCTGACCTTAAGAGCGAAGCTTGAGAAGTCCATGGGAATCAGAACCCTGAGGAGGCAGAACACACAGGTTGCACATAAAGTTGTTTATCCTGTATTTTTATAGTGTATAGTATAATGTGAAATGTGCGAGCAGCAGTTCTTTCACTTTCAGAATGAAACTGACTTGTGCAGTACCTAGAGATTTCAGAATGCTATTGTACCACAGAAGGGTATAATCACATTCCATGACCTTTGAATTGTGGTACAACTGCATTTTGAAAGGGATGTAATAATATACACAATAATGCTCTACTATACACTATAATTATTTATTGACAGATTTATTTGATGTCTGAGGTTTCAGTGACTACATTTGAACTTGGAGCTCTGCATGGGTAGTGCTCGGTTCTCAGCATAATGGGTTGCCCCATCATAGACCTGATGCAAGGATGTTGTTAATATTTGAGCTGACATGGTCTGTGCTGGAGGCCGTGGTATGTTTTATGATTCCTATACTGAAACACTGATATACTTTAGAGAATGAATGATACACACATTTGTAGCTAAGCACTTTCACTGTGATCATTTGAAGCAGCAGATTTATTATTCAAAGGATATGACTAAAGCACACAGATTCATTTTAACAACATATGATTAAGGCTTCTTTGGATAAATATCTTGATTTGGTATTCAAAGTGAGATCAGGGAAAGAACTCGATCTAAATATAGTCTTACAAAATATTTTGCAAGAGTTCTGTTCTGCTCAATATAATTTGCTTTTTTTTATTTGAGGAAACTGCACAATACCAGAATATTACTGTACTACAGTATTGGGCTTTTGGGCTGCTGATAATATATTGCAATTATGGTGCTGACAAAAAGAGGGACAGAAGTCCAAAATGAACTGGGATAAGAGGCTTAAAAATAACAAGTTAAAAGTAAATGCATTCCCCCCTTTCACCTTGTAGTGTCCACTCCCTTTCAGGCTCCGATACTTCTCCGATTAGGTGGCATGTGGTCGAAACCAAACCAAACTTTTTATTTATTTATTTTTTTTAAGGAATCTGCCCCCTAAAATTTAGTGGTCGCCCCATCTAATAGACCCAGGAGGGGGGATTCCCCCAGACCCAAAACTGAATCTTAAGCCCAGTATGAACCACTGAATTTAGAATGGCAAGTTTGGTTCTGCCTAAGAACTGTATGCCTCAAACTTCAGGTATTCAAATTTTTTTTTTTTATATGCACTTTATGCTCCTCCAGCTAGGGTAGGCTCAGGCTCCCTTCTGCCAAGCCCCACCAACCTCCACTGTCCTTCAACTCCCCTGGACTTAGTCCTGGCTGTGGGGCAGGTGCGGGATCAGCAGGCACAGCATCATATATGCATGCCCCACCAACACTTTCCACTGTTTTTTTCTCCCAATTCCTTCTGCTGGGGTGTGTGCATAGAGGTGTGTATGCCTCAGGGTACCACAGCACACCCATGTCTGCCGCTCCCGACTCATGCTGCCACCAGGCCTCTACATGGTGGCAGTCATTCGGCAAAGCCAGAAGTCCACCCTCCCCAGGAGAGAAGAGCAGTCCCTTGGGCACTCAATCCTCTCCCCCTCCCGGAACATGTGTTTGTTCCCAAACATGGGTCGCCAGCATGGAGCGAGGTGCGACGTCCAATGCCTCAACTCTCTGCACCACAGGGCTGGCCTTAGGTTTTCAATTCTTGCAAATTCAAGCAAACTTTTGGGGCTAAAAAAAAATAATCAAACTTTTGGTTCAACTGCTGCAAACCAGTCAAACTGTGAAAGATTCCACCAGCTCTTCCCCATCCCCCGTCCACAGACAGACAGACAGACACACACACACACACACACACACACACACACACAAATGCACATTAAATTAATAAAAAGGTTGCCTACTCCTGGCACTGAGCCAGGTGCCCATACCATCTTTTAAATGACCACCTTTGTGTAGAACACCCTCCCGCCCCCAACACCAACTGTTTTTAAAGTTTCCCTCCAACTGATACCAATGCACGATTTGTAGTGGGGAGGCAATCAATAACCCATAACCAGCTCTGTCTCCCCTCCCAACATGAAACTTTAAAAAAAAAAAAAAAAAGTTACATATGTATGAAATACAAAATCACACTGACCCCCATAATGCAAAGCATCATGGGCTACATATGCAAATCACGTTACATTTTATGCTGGTTCAGCTTTAAGCAGGAATGCATGGTGCCAAAGGGCCCCTCACATGATCTGCAAAGTGTACAAACAGAAGACACAGTCATGTGTTTCATCCTACCCAGGACTCATCAGTGTGCCTCATCTGTATGACACCCCAGGGGAAATGAACCAGCTGCTCTAGTTGGTCTTATGGGTTTGGCTCAAGGTGAGCCCAAAAAACAAGCTAATGACAAAGAAACTCAGTGCAAAAGCACTAAGGCAAGGGTTACCCCAAAGGGTACGGGCCATAAAGCCAAGTTTCAAAGAAATACAAAATCACACGTACTCCCATAATGCAACGCATCATGGACTATATACACAAATCACCATGCAATTTTAGGCTGGTTCAGTTTTAGGCAGGAATGAACAGTGCCAGAGAGCCTCTCACACAATCTTGACATCCATCGCTGCATGGAGGGGCCCTGCACTTCTATAGGCAGACTGAGTCCTCCCTTGGCACACAGCCCACAGAGCCCTGTACATCTGCATGGCCTGTGTGAATGAGGATATGATTACATAGTCTCAAAAAGAAAGGAAATTCTTTGCAAAAAACTGCATTAATGCTCCAGTTAGGGTTCAAGTTAATGCCACAAAAGTAGAGAAATGTGGTGTTAGGTTTCCAGTGGTAACTCCCTATCCCCACCCCCCTCAAGCCCATAAAAGGAAAAAACATTTGGGTTTTCAGTCTCCAGAATCTTAGCGAATCAGTGGTGGGGACTTCCATGGAGTTGTCAACCCTAATGGCCACCACCTTCCCTAAGCAAACAAAATCAGATATGATGATCTCTTCACGCAGGGCACTGCCTGAAGAAAGCTACAACAGATTGTATTGGCAACATGTGGTGGCATCACTGCAAGGCACTGGCTTGGAGCTGTACCTTGTGCTTCAGACAAGAAGCTATGGGCTGGGGAAGGGGTGTGCATTAACATTGACAACCCCCAGGAAGACCTCACCACTGATTCATCAAGACTCTGGAGAACCAACGCCTTATTTATGTTTCTTTTTGCTGCTTTATGGGGTGGAGGTGGGGAGTTAGGGTTGGGAATCCTACTTCCCTACTTTTGTGGTATTAACTTGAACCCTAACTGGAGCATTAACAGTTTTTTGCAAAGAATATTTTTTTTATTTATTTAGATTTTGATAACCGGGTAAGCCCACTGAGACCAGAGGTACCTTTTTCAGGGGTGACCCGGGATTGGATACAAACAGCATAAATTACATACAGTGGACAGTAATACAGAGGTTAGAATTGGGACAGTATCAATGGAGAGACAGTAATTACAGGTTAAAAATCCAGAATATATATTTGCACAATGAAAGAGATTAACAGGGGTCACAGATTGTCACATACGCCGGTAGGGCATATAAGTACAGAAGACACAGTTGAATGGGAGGGAAAATGGGGCTAGTGAGTACAGCCACACAGGCTAAGTTCCAGGAGGTATGCTTTGAGGCCTGCCTTGAATCCTTGGAGAGAAGGCCTCTCAACCAGCGTAGCTGGGAGCGTGTTCCACAAATGTGGGGCAGCATATGTACAAGAGCGCTTACCTGGGTTGGTGAGTATGTGAGGGATGTCAAGGGGACGGCCATCTGAGAATCTCATGTCTTGGCATTGTACTCTGAGGTTGAGCATTATATATATATAAATAAATCATAGTGGCACGGTAGTGCCACTATAGTTAAGTTTGAGTACCCCATTTAAGGTTGAAAGTGTGAAATTTGTCAGGTTAATAACTGCCATCATATGACGGATTTGCCCAAAATTTGGCAGGCATGAAGTGGCACCATAGATCTCTGGATCTGCCAAGTTTCTTACTGGTCAGATATAAGACTGCGTAACTATAAAGCGCTGTTCCGTGTCAAATTTATGCTTTTTTTTCGCATTTTTTTTGGTCACGCCTACAGGTCGCATGGTTTGCGCGACCAGTCTGAAAACTTCAGGGAACATGCAGCCGGGGTTCCCAATGTGCCTTTCTAAGATTTCGTGAAAAAATATTAAACGTTTCAAAAGTGATTAAAAAAAACAAGTTTCCCATTATAGTCAATGGGAAAAGTTAAAATGTTCGACAGTGTCGCCAATGCAGTTTTTAGCGTCACAAATGACAAATGTAGTGTCATGAGCCAGCCATTTTTTTCAGATACTGGTCACAGAAATGTTTGCCATTTAAATTTGGGACACTCTAGGGACACAATTCTTTTTGTGTTCGCCTAATCAAACCCTGAGGATGCCTAGCCATGTCTTTTTGTGGGGGGAGGTTAAACACCCCAAAAATATGTTTTTGTAATTTTTGTAAACTGTAGTGTCGCAAAGTAGTGTTGCACCTGTGACACTTTCGTGATTTTTCTTGCGAAAGTGTCGTGATTTGCGACACTACTTTGAGACACTGTGCCCAAAATAACAGGAATTCTTTGCCACCCTGCTGCAAAAGAACGGTTAGGTCTTTTGGGCTGAAATTTGGAAGGAAGAAAGCCAACATCCCACAGCTGTGCTTTTGGTGGTTTGGTGACAAAATATTACAGAGATGCAAAGTTACAGTACTCTGAAGTTGACAATTTGTCCCACAGACTAACATTACGGCATCCGCCGAGCCTTTCGGGGCCCGTATCTCGGAAATGCTTCAAGATACAGACTTTTCATCAGAAAAATGCTTAGCCCTCTGCTGAGGGGGTAAGTGCAAAACTAGCCAGGAAAGTCATAAATTATATGATATTTTTATTTTCTTTCTACCTCGTACAGTTCCTGAGATAAGCAATTTAGTATTCCAAGTGCTCATTTTCTGCTCCGAGGCCCATTATTATGCATACATTCTTTGTATTCACTGTGTTTCTCTATGCAGCTGTTGGGGAAGAAAACAGTGTGCGCTATCGTTACTGTTACAGTTAGCGTTTCCACTTGTTTCCGTAACTGTTTGCATTAGCGTTCCCGTATACGACACCATGTGCGTTACCCTTTGCGTTTTCATTTGCACTTGCATTTGCATTACTGTTACCATTTGCATTTCCATTACTGTTTCTGTTTGCATTTCATTTTGCATCACCGTGTGCATTACCGTTTGCGTACACACTTCCGTTTGCATTTGTGTTTCCTTTGGCGTCATCTTTGCTGTTAAAATTAGCATTTGCGTTTCCAATTGCAGTATCGTGACCGTGCACGTTACCATTTGCATTTCTGTACACACTTGCGTTTGCATTTCTGTTTGCATTACTGTTTGCTTTTCGCATCATCGTTGATGTTACTGTAACTGTTTGTATTTCCAGTTGCGTTACCGTTACTGTTTGCGTCCTTGTCACTGTTTGCATTTGTTGCCCTTAGCATTTGTGTTTATGGTTGAGTTTCTGTTGTCGACTGCATTACTGTTTCCTTCTGTGGTGCCGCTGCCTTAACCATTTGCATTTCTGTTTGCATTTGCATTTGTGTTACCATTTTCATTTCCATTGGTGTTACCATTTACGTTACTGTTTTCATTAACATTTGCATTTGTTTGCCATTACAGCTTGCGTTACCATTTCTGTTTTCATCAACATTTGCGCTCGTGTTTCTCTTACCGTTTGTGTTACTGTTTACGTTTGAGTCACCATGTGCATTACCATTTGCGCTTGCGTTACGCTCCCATCACCACATTCAATTCACTATTTATAGTGCTCATTCTCAAAAAGAAGGGAAATTCATGGCAAAAATCTCTGCTTAATGCATCAGTTAGGATTATTTCAAAGTGACAAAAGCGAGGAAATTCGGTGTTAGGGTTGCCACCCCTTGCACCCCAAGTCTCCACCAACAGACATCGGGGTGTGCATTGGGGTCGTCGGTCCTAACTCTCACCCCATTCTCCTATACTGCACCACATCAGCTTCTTTACACATGGGATGGGGTGAGTTAGGACCGACTACCTACGCACACACTCGATGCCTGTTGGTGGGGACTGGGGTGGGCTAGGTGGCAACCCTAACACTGAATTTTCTCGCTTTTGTTGCTGTGGAACAACCCTAACTGATGCATTAAACAGAGTTTTTTGCCATGAATGTAGAGAGAGAGGTTCCCAGGATTCAACTGAAGACATCGGGAGCTCATTCTTTTGTATTTGCAGCGCCTACCGATATGATGTGTCAGTATTTTAATTGTTATTGATCTTAATGTTTTTATGTTTTATACTTTTGTAAATCACTTCAACATTCTGAATTGTGCTTAATAAATAAGATTGTATATATTTGTGTATATGTATATATATATATATACACACACACACACACACACACACGTATGTATGTATGTACATCTTTACAGGGACAAAACAAATAAAAAAAAAAAAAAAAGGTGCTACTCTCTCGGGCACAGCACCTTCCTGATGAACTCGCGATTGAACAGTACCACACCTCTCCATCACCAACACTTCCTGCTCCAGGACAGATAGAGGATCTATTTAAAAATTAAAAATTATCTTTCCTTTTGTCCACACCTCTTTCAAAGGAGGGACCATCTGTCCACTCCTCCTGCAAAATACAAGAACACAAAAAACTGATGTCTTTTTTTTTTTTCTCTTTCATCCACACTCAGCCCTCAAGGAAAAGGAGTATCATAACATAGAACATAGACTTTGATGGCAGATAAGGACCACTTGGCCCACCCAGTCTGCCCATTTCCCTACCTACTGGATAAGCTGCAGATTCTAGTTAACCAACAGCCTACTTCCTGCAACCCCCCACTATAACTGCCTTGTGTCTGGCCCATGCATGTTTGAATTCCACCACTGTTTTAGACCCAACGACCTCCTCAGGAAGGCTGTTCCATGTATCCACCACTCTCTCCGTGAAAAAAATTTCCTCACATTACCCCTGAGCCGTCTCCCCCTCTATCTTTAAATTGTGCCCCCTTGTTCTTACACATCTCTTTTTCTGAAAGAAGCTACCCTCCTGGACTTTGTTGATTCCCTTGAGGTACTTGAACGTTTCTATCATGTACCCCCTGTCCCTCCATTCATCAAGAGTATACATATTAAGCTCTCTCAGTCTCTCTTCATATGGTTTCTGCTGCAGACCCTGAACCATTTTAGTTGCCCTCCTCTGGACTGCTTCCATCCTGTCTATGTCTTGCGTAGATGAGGTCTCCAAACTGCACACAGTACTCCAGATGGGGTCTCACCAACTGTCTGTATAGAGGGATAACCACTTCCCTTTTTATACTTGTGATGCCCCTTCCTATACATCCCAGTATCCCCCTAGCTCTCCTTACCGACTTTTCACATTGCTTACCCACCCTTCGGTCATCTGATATGACTACCCCCAGGTCCCTTTCCATTTTTGTTGTTGTTAGTACCTCCCCTGCTATTGTGTACTCTTCTCCTGGGTTTTTGTTTCCCAGGTGCATTACTTTGCACTTCTTTGCATTGAATCTAAGTTGCCATATGTCTGACCATTCCTCCAACCTTGCCAAGTCCCTTCTCATCTTTTCTACCCCTCTTGTGTATCAACTCTGTTACAGATCTTTGTGTCATCTGCAAAGAGGCATACCTTTCCCTCCAGACCCTCTGCAATGTCACCTATAAAGATGTTAAAGAGGACTGGACCCAGTACTGAGCCCTGAGGTACTCCACTAGTAACCCCCCTTTCTTCGGAATGTGTTCCATTCACTATTACCTTCTGTGTCCTGTTGTGCAGCCAGTTTGTTACCTCCAGGCTACCACCCTGGGACCCACTCGGCTGGCTAACTTGATTATTAATCTTTGTGCGGACTATGTAAATGCCTTGCTAAAGTCTAGGTAGGCCATATCCACAGCCCCTCCCTGGTCTATTACTTTGGTCACCCAGTCAAAGAAATCAATTAGATTCATCTGACATGACCTTCCTGCTGTAAATCCATGCTGCTTTGGGCCCTGTGCCCCGCTGGCCTCTAGGTACTCAACAATTCTTTCTTTCAGAAGTGATTCCATCATTTTCCCTATCACTGAGGTCAAACTTACAGGTCTGTAGTTTCCTGCTTCTGCCTTGCTCCCACTTTTGTGAAGGGGAATCACATCTGCCCATCTCCAGTGGTGTGGCTCTTCCTTCCAGAAGGCATGTATACTGGCACTAGGGCACTATCCAACATGCTGGACAATAGAGGAACTAAAATAACTCACTGAGGCCTGGAACCACATAACATATCTCCATCACCTCTTAAGCAACAGCCGACCCACTGGCCCCCATTCATGATACCACCTCCACCAGGGAAACAGCCCACACCATCCTCAGGCATCCAGTACTGGAGAATGGCAGGTGGTAAGAAGGAGCAGCGGCAGGCTCCATAGATCTCAGCAGCAGTCCCCAAATCAGGATGCACGCATCCCAAAGTGGAACAAATTTGCACCCTTGGACAGTAAAATCAACGGGGGGGGGGTGCAAACCTAGTCTAGTTAACAAATGTACAAGTTCAACACAACAAGTAAGCACTGGAGGCACCCCAAAGGAGCAAAACATTAGGGAAAATAGGAAAATTATTATTGTTGGGGATTCCATGATTCGAGAAGGGGAATCCCACCTAACTCAGCACCCAGATACTCAAGTAACTACCAGGTGCCTACCCGAGGCATCTGCAAAGAGAAATACTGACCATATTGACTGTCTCATATGCAGAGAAGGAAAGTGCACTGGCACAAACGACCGGGCGAATCAGTCAGCTGAGGAGACCAAGAACCATTTATCTCATCTAGGGGAAAAATTATCATCACACTCGCCGATCATAGCCTTCTCAGAGGTCCTACCAGTATAGGATAGAGGAGGCAGAATGTAGGAAATCCGCAGAGAGGAAATTGGGAAGCTGAACATTTAGCTCCAAAACTTGTGCCTGGAAAAGGATACCTCTTCATGAGGGACTTCTGGGACAGGAGTCTTTTCTGTTACAGCAGCCTGCACCAGACCAAGGAAGGTGTTAGAGCTCTAGGGCATAAATTTGATGTCTTCATGGACCGTTTAAACTAGGAACTGGGGAGAGGGTAGAAACACAAACAATTCACTACCCCTTCCCATAAATTCGCCCTATCAGAGGGGACAAACAAAGAACATAGCAGGAAACAGGATAGGTTGCATTCAGGGAACAACATGAAAAAGGCTCAATATTGCAACAGGGCCCCAAATGGGGGGAAAACCAGGCCTGGAAAGCCATGTACACAAATGCGCATAGCAAACAAAATGGCTGACCTTACAGCTATTGTTGTACAGGTTGATCCGGATTGGGTCGCCATCACGGAGACATGGTTTAAGAACAACCATGACTGGGAGGTAACTATTCCAGGGTACTGCCTTTTTTGAAGGGACAGACCTGGAAGAAAAGTATGTTAAGGAGGGAATAAAAGCTACCATGGCCCAGGACACTCACAATGAAGCCAAGGTTCTTTGGGTTACTCTCGAAGCCGGAACAGGTGCAGTTACTAGAGTAGGAGTATTGTACAGACCCCCAGCAATCAGCTTGCAGGGTGACAAGGAGATACTAGAATCCATTTACAAAACGAGTATTAAGGGGGATGTAATATTGGTAAGCAACTTCAATTTACCAGATTGGGGAAACCATTCCACTGATACAACAGGAAACAAAGACTTCCTTGAAACTCTGCACTTATCGGGCCTAAGACAGCTCATCAAGGAACCCACAAGGGGGGGGGGGAGCCATCCTTGACCTGTTACTCACCAACAGTGATATATCAAGGGTAGAAGTCAAGAGCAACCTAGGATCTAGCGACCACCAGATGGTGTGGTTCCAGGTTAAAACGGAAAAAGAAATCAAGCACACTAAAACTAAAATCTTGGACTTCAGACGCACAGATTTTGATAAAATGAGGGAAAAGCTCAGACTTAACCTGGCTAAATTAACATGGACAGAGGGAGTAGATAAGTATTGGGCATCTCTAAAGGAAGCTATCATAGGAGCATCAAAACAATATATGAAATGTGTGAGTAAAACTAAGAGGAAAGAAAACCCTTATGGTTCTCCAAGGTCAGGGAGAAACGGATGGCCTTCAAAAGATACAAGCAAACAGGATGTGAAAAAGACAAAGACACATATAAGGAGAAACTGAAGGAAGCAAGAAAGCAAATCAAGGCGGCTATGGCGCAAACAGAAGAAAGGAGGTCAAAAAGGGAAACAAGACCTTCTTTAGATTTATCAAGGAGAAAAGAAAAACTAGTGGAGATATAGTCAGACTTAAAGGTCAAGATGGAGAATGCACAGAGGATGACAAGGACAAAGCAGAAATCCTTAACAGATACTTTTGCTCGGTATTTACCAAGGAAGAAGGCTGTGGTCCCACCTTGACAGAAAAAGTGCAGACAGCAGCAGCATGAATTCGGCAACTTTCACAAGAGATAGTGTCCTGAAGGAGGTAGAAAAACTTAGAGTTGACAAGGCCATGGGTCCTGATGAAATACACCCCAGGGAGGCAGTATAGCACAGTGGTTTAAGGCTCTGAGCTACAAATCTGGAGACCTGGGTTTGAATCCCACAGCCCCCACTTACATGCTGTGTAACCCTGAACAAGTCACTTAACTTCCCTGTGCTCCCAGGTTGCACCTGCAAACAAGCTTTCAGCTTAGTGTGTCTCACCTGGTTAAACAACTGGAAAAAAAAATTAGTTAAGGAAGACCTGGCGGCACCGCTGACTGAACTGTTCAACCTCTCGCTTGAGGTCGGGGAAGTTCCTGTGGACTGGAAGGAGGTCACCACAGTTGACCCTCTTAATAAAAATTGCAGTGGGGAAAGTGCTGGCAATTACCGCCCAGTAAGCCCGACCTCAACTGTCAGCAAAATGATGGCAACCCTAATTAAGGAAAGAATTATATCCTTTCTCAAAGGAAATGATATAATGGACCCAAGACAGCATGGCTTCTCCACAGGAAGATCATGACAGGCAAACCTAATAGATTTCTTTAATTGGGTACAAAGACAGCAGATCAAGGCAGCGCAGTGGATGTAATATATCTAGACTTCAGCAAATCCTTTGACTCAATCCCACGTAGAAGACCATTGAACAAACTTGCCAGTACAGGAGTTGGGCATAAAGTGGTAAACTGGGTACAGAGCTGGCTTGGTGGAAGGACTCAGAGGAGAGAATGGTAACTAGTGGTGTGCCACAGGGATCGGTGCTGGGGCCTGTCCTCTTTAATATTTTTATCAGTGACATATCTGTGGGCCTCGAAGGCAAGTTGCATCTATTCGCAGATGACAAAGATATGTAAAAGGGTAGACACTCTGAGGGGAGTGGAAAGGATGAGGGCTGATCTTCAAAGACTAGAAAGGTGGACAAAAACTTGGCAATTAATTGGCAATTAAATTTCAACACCAAAAAGTGCAAGGTCATGCACCTATGGAGGAAAAATTTTTGAGGAATACCTCCTGTGTGGAGTGAAACTGGAAGCCACAAAGCAGGAAAGGAAACTGGGGGTGATTATAATAGACAACCCGAAAACATCCAAACAGTGAGAAAAACAGCATTAAAGGTGAACAGTATGTTAGGCTGCATAGAAGAGGAATTACAAGTAGAAAGAGGGAGGTGATTATGCCACTGTACAGATCAATGGTGAGGCCTCACCTGGAGTACAGTGTGCAGTTCTAGAGACCTCACCTCAGAAAGGACATAAACTGGAGACAGTGCAGAGGAGAGCTACAAAAATTATAGTTGGACTCCACAACAAGACATGTGAGGAATGTCTGCACAACCTAAACATGTACTCCCTGGAACAATGCAGAGAAAGGGGGAACATGATCAAAACATTAAAGTACTTGAAGAGAATAAACAAAGTCCAGGTTCAGGACCCATTTCAGATCAAGAATCATGCAAGAAAGAGGGGACATGGCATGAAGCTGGAAGGAGGCAAGTTCAAGAGTAACACAAGAATGTTCTTTACCGAAAGGGTGGCGGATACTTGGAATGGTCTTCCACCAGAGGTTGTGGAGACTAGGTCAGTCAGATCATTCAAGAAGGCATGGGATAGGCACAAAGGTATTATAATACTGAATAGCAGTTAAGGGAGGGGGCTAGGCTTATGGGCAGACTAGATGGACCATGTGGTCCTCTTCTGACGTCTCTTTCTGTGTGTGTGTGTGTGTGTGTGTGTATTATATATATATATATATATATATATACACACACACACACAAAACACGTTTTGAGATAAATTGCCAGATAAAAACTGATCTCTGAACATGATGTATTATGTCATAGTGATGTCTTTTCTTGCACCATTATGTCATAATACACTGCCCTTGATGGACTAGGGCTGCATCATGATGATTAAGTGAGCAACACATCAAACTTTATTGTGAACAAAAATGCAAACTGCCACAGAGCAACCCCAGTACTTCTACCACAGGGGAACTTTGTCAGAGGATGTTGACAACAAAGGACAGCTAGCCCAAATTACAATACACCTCTTAAAAGAGAATGAACCCTTCAAATATCACAGGTAACTACAAGCCCTGTAACCACTATAAAAGCGGCACAAATCTATTCAAACACATGAAAGTCACAAGCAAATTTTTAACACTTCTATCAAATTTACCCCAACACATATGTATATATAAACCAAACATGAAATGACATTTGGGATTTTTGTTTTCTATCTTAACTAAATTTGGTTTAGGAAATACATTTCTCACTTGGCTTCACTGTATTTGTCGCTGCCTGACAGTCCGAATCAATGTTAATGGTACAGCATCTGATCCAATCAATGTTGGAAGAGGAACAAGACCGGATTGCCCCATTTCACCTATTTTATTTGCCCCGAGTACTGAACCCTTGGCCGCACTGGTTAGGGGGCACCAGCACTTGGAGGGGGTAATGGTAGGAGGGGTAGAAAACTGAATTTCTCTTCATGTCGTATTTGCATAATCTAGTTTACACCTTCCCTGTGCTGCGACAAGTTCTGCAAAAATACAGCACAGTATCGGGTTTCAAAATCAAAATGGAGGTATCTTTCATAGTGGAATGCAAACCACGGAGCTATGTAAACTGATTCTGTACAAATGGTTTACCACAGAAATTCGCTACCTTAGTATTTATATTCTGGTCAGCCTCCATGGGCTTTATCAAGCCAACTATAGCAATTAATCACCGTAGTTAATACTAACCTTAATCGTTGGGAATTGCTCTCCTTGTCCTTATTTGGGAAAATAGAAACCATTCGAATTAAAGTGTTACCACAATTTTTAATTCTCTTTCAAACTCTGCCACTAAAGGTTCCCAGTACAGACTAGAAAAAAAAATTAAAGCCCTTCACCACTTTCTCTAGGGTAATAAACAAGCACATATTAAATGGAACATGTAGAGACCAAAGTCAGAAGGCGGGGCAGGCCTCCCAAACTGCAAACTATATTACCAGATGGCACAACTCCTGTCCTGGATAGAATATACAAAGAAAATGAATGATGGAGTATGGACCAATATGGAACTTGGTAGTAATACTGGACCCTCCTCTTTAATGCTCCTTTACAAAAAGAAATCACAATTCATGCAGCCTCTAATCCCCAGCTTAAGCAACTCTATACAACTTGGGGTCTGGTCCAGAGGGGACTCAGTCTCACAAACTCAATCACCTGTTACACTCTGATAAAGTCTTAGAGTTTCTCCCTCCCAAAACAGATGCAACTTTTAGGCGCTGAAGCCGTTTTTCATATTTTCTGGAAATTTTAGAACTTTTGCTCACATACAGAGGGAATTCTATTTAGGGGGTTCAGTTCTTTTTCGATACTTACAAGTCACTTACTTTCTCCAAGAGAGGAACAGACTACAGGTCCTACAACTGGATCCTCACCTGTTAATAGAGAGAATCGAATGGGCAGGGAAGGTGCCATCCAGACTAAATATATTTCTCACATGATACAGGGCTACCAGCAGGGGAAGGGACAGGAGGCTCCTTCACCCCCCATGTTCATGCAGTATGGAAAACAGAAATGGGCTGCACTCTTAGCCTTCAAGAATGGAACACAATCTGATAGAGTATTCCATACCTCAGTTGCTAATAACTAGTGAGAATTTTGATGGAATGTACTGTAGTGTCTTGTCATTTCTTTACCCCACCCCATAGAAAACATTACTCTAGAGATTATAATGACAAATGTTAGAGGGGATGTGGTGGAGTCAGTACTCCGTTTCACATTTTTTGGGATCATTCCATCCTTCAATCTTTCTGGTGGGAGCTTGGTCCTAAATTGGGACAAAAAAAAAAAAAATTAAAAAATCAACCACCACTGACCCTCTAGACTTCAAAACAGAGTTCCTGCGATTATGGCCCCCTGCTCGGTGCTCAAAGAGTCAGAAGGACTTTTTAGGTATTTTATTGGTGGCAGCCTGTAAGTCTATCACAAAGTGTTGGCTATCCCGGTCATGACCTACTGTGCAAGACTGAGTGTTGTTGGATAAAAACATTTTTAGAATGGAGAAATTAACAGCCGATTTGCGGCTTCAATCAGAAAAGTGTCTGGAAGTCTGGCTGCTCTTCACGCATCTGAGTGAAGGAATGGAGGGAAGATCAGTACTGTCCCAGCAGGCAGAAGGCTACTTACTGATCTACCTCACTGTAACAGTGGACTAACACCAATTGCTGATTGTCCTTGTTATGGGACTGCTCTAGCTGCTCTCATTATGCATCAAAATGTTACGCCATTGCTAGTTATATTTTGTACTCCTCCTGTTATTTCACTGTTTTTGTTCCTGTAGTCATACCTAAACAGCTAGGTGACTGGACTTTCCAGAAGACTCCTCGATGCATTTCCCGCTGCCGAGTTACTGCTGCTTGGCTATGGATTTGCTAATTAGTCCTAGCTTTCAATGTATGTTAGAGAAGGCGTAGATCTTTATAACTATAGTTTCATTTAAAAATGTTATGTCTCTCAAAAACACCGATGACACAAATAGACAAGGTTTTATTTTAATTTTTATTTTTTCAAGTACTGAACGTGATATGGACTCATCTTCATTTGGATGTATGCCTCTGAATAGTGAATAATGAACCTTGTTCTTAATTACTACTTCAGAAATATGGATTGGTATTCTTAATGTATGCTAATTTGCAGCTATGTCTCATTTTCTACGTCCATGTAATGTATTTGGCATGACTATGCCAATAAAGAAGTAAAAAAAAAAAAATAAACCAAACATGACATGGCCTGAAGAAAGACATCATATTTATCATTATGAGAGACCAATGATATTAAGATATCTCACTTGTGGCTTTGCCACTATTGAGATGTCATAGTATCACTGGCCTCTCATGAAGATAAATATATCTTTCAAATAAGCATCGTGAATATACCACAGTGAAGAAAAAGATGCAGGACTTAGGCCACTAGTGCTCCCTTCAATACCAGACCTCTATGCGAGTCATAGTCAATGGCGTGCCTCGCTTTTTCACCACCCCAGCAGCCAAGGAAGAGTTTTTGGATAGGGAGTGCCCTCCAGCAAGGCATTTACCTACAACATCCGTGAAAAGGAGAAAGAGAAGCCCAAAAGGCAGAGGCTGTGGCAATCAAAATCCAACACAGGAGTACAATAAAATGGACACCGAGGAGCCACACAGTTTTGGAAATGACTAGGCCTTGGATAAGCACAACAGAAAGCGGCCAATGCAAGTCACTCACCCCCGCAGAGAACCTCCCCAAGAAAAACAGGACTTCAGCGACCGACACCAGGGGTGGGATGCACAACTGGAACAATTCACAGCACTGGTCTGGTTTATGACGGAAAACCGGTACGCAGCCTTGAGAACCCCATAACCAGAACATTGCAACAGGCAACAGGATTCAATAGAAGAAACCAGAGAGGCAGACCACGGCGATCTGGTGACCACCCCCAGAGACAACAGCACCAGATGGAAGCAAAGCATGAAGGAGAAGTGAACCAGGGAAAGGCATTAGACAGCAGGGACACTGAACTGGTAGTACGTCTCCCCCAGCCCCCAAAGCAGCACCAGCGAAACAAGACAGTGGTCACGATATGGAGACAAATTTAGATAAGTACAGTGGGGATTACGGGGTGTGGAGGGAGGTGGGTGGCAAACAGTAATGCGCTGGGGTAATGAGAGAGGCTGTAATGTTCGAGGGGGAAAATTTAGTGGCGGGCCCGCAACTGGGCCTAGTGCATCACACCTACCTCCCTCCAAGGCTTCCACAAGTTGAGAGGTAGGAGAAGCAGGAGCCCTAAGGGGGGGTAGATTTATCACTTAATTACACCTCAGAGGTGGATGTGGAGGGAGAAGTGAGGAGTCACTGAGCGAGAGGAGGGCTAGACCCTGGAAGCTGTGGGGGAGCACGCAGCCTCTCTCATCCACATGGTCCACAAGTCCTCCCAGGCTCCAGAGGGGAAAATTTAGAAGCCGGGTACAGCCCAGAGGGATGGGAGACAAAGTGGCTTGTGGCCGCTCCTTAGTGTCAGTGTCATATTGGTGGAGCACCACAATTCCCTCCCTAGTAGCATGGCCCACGGGCTCATTTTGGGATTCACCCCTCCTCCTATGATGCCTCAGAAGGGAGGGAGATAAGACATGGCAGAAAGCAAAGGGAACATCAGAGGTAGAGATTGGGCCATGTACCAGGTCCCCCCCCTCCCAATATACTAGGGTTCGGAGCAAATCATCTCACATCCCAGAACCCAATGGACTAGGAGGCGCGCCAGCCCTAGAAACAAGATGGCTCACCCAGGGCGGGAGAAACAACCAGCGCTTACTAGGCATCAGAGTGCCAGCACTCTGCTCAGCCCCAGAGGTTTCGGCAGCAGGTATACCCCCCCTCCCTGTTTTGAGACCATAGGAGAGAGAGAACCAGAGAAAGAAGCTGCTTTAGAGAAGTCACCCCCTCCCCAGGAGTCACCAGGTGAGTCTTGTACTGTTAGAGAAGGCAGCTGACTACAAACACCCGGGCTCTCCAGGGATGCACAATCATGTATTTTGTAAATAGTTTGACAGGGATAGTACTATTCAATAAGGTGGAAATTAATGGAAATGCTGAAGTGTGCTGTTCAATGGAAATACTGTGTGCAAAGGAGGGATACATGGAAGGGATATACCTATAGAGGCAAAGACCTGCGTGTGGGGGCACCTCCAGAAAAGGGCAATGCATGGTCCACACCACTCTCATAGAGAGCAAAGTCTCTTTGGGGGGCAATAGTAAGGCATGACACCTTTTTCTTATACCGGCATGAGCTTAAGTATCAGATTTATGCAGACCTCTCCAATGCACAATATGGCTAACTGTAACTGTCCCTCATGGAATGCGAGAGGTCTCAACACGCCAGTTAAATGGAAAAAGGTGTTGTCTTATTTAAAGAAACAGAAAGTACAGGTGGCCCTGCTACAAGAGATGAAACTGACCAAAAAAGACCATGAGCTCCTAAGAAGGGACTGGGTGGTACAGGTGGTACATGCCTCAGCAGCCACCAGGAAGAAGGGGGTAGCAATACTCATACATAAGCAAATGCGCTGGATCCTCATCCTATCTAAGTTAGATTCACAAGTCAGATGGGTGTGTGCTAAATACCAAACCCCCTTGGGCTCCATTCTCATTGGTAACGTGTATGCCCCCAATGAGGACGACCTGGCCTTTTTTAACAGCATGGCCCAGATCCTCCTAAACATGTCTGACTATGGCACCCCTACTATTTTGGGAAGAGATTTCAAATAGATTTTGGATCCCACAATGGATACCAGCTCAGGGCCACGTGACACACATGGGAAGGGGCACATGGTGGTATGGAGCATGATGGAGGACCAGGGTATGGCAGATGTCTGGAGGGTGCTACATCCCCATGACAGGGATTCCTCGTATTGGTCCCAAGTTCATGGGACACACAGTAGGATTGACATGTAGCTTACCTTTCCCCAGATCACGCAGGCAATGATAGCCACAGAGATATCACCAATAATAATATCGGACCACACCACAGCAGCACTATCCTTCTTGTGGGGCCCCCCACCTCCAACCTCCACAACATGGAGACTTGACCCAATGCTAATGAAAGACCCAGAGTTTGTAGTTTGGGCAAGGGAGGAAGCAAGGCTTTTCTTTCCATAACACCCAGCTGAAGATACCACAGCAAGTAACACATGGGAGGCATTCAAAGCCACACTGAAGGGCAGAATAATAGGGTACGTGTCAGCCAGACATTGGCAACGCGAGAAACAGTTGGTAGAGTGGAGGAGGAACACAAGAAGAATAAGTACCCTGACCCACACTGCCCCCTAGGTAGGGAAGTCCTAGGTCTCCGGATGGAAATAAACTCCCCATTGTCCAGGAAGGTTGAGGTATCCATACTCAGATTAAAACAGAAATACTGGGAAGGGGGGAGGAAGGTATTGGCATATAGGCTACGTAAGCAGCAAATGGAGAGGCACATAGCTGGCCTTAAGGACAAGTAACCTGCGCGTCAGGTATAGATGTAAACAAAATAATGGCAAACTTCTACGCCTCCCTATACTCAACCTCGAGAACTGTGAACCCCAAGAAACTCAGGCGTTTCTGGACTCTTTCCACCTCCATACCATTTCCGCAAAACAGGCAGAGATACTAGATGGGCAACTTACCACAGAGGAAGTGAAAGAGGCACTCCTCTCCTTAAAGCCAGGGAAGGCCCCAGAGGGGGATGGGCATACAGTGGAGCTGTGGCAAGCCCTGGCAGATATTATAGTATGAGTCTTGCAAAATGTATTCCTGGAGGGAGACATCAGAGGTATATTCCCACCCACAATAAGAGAGGCTGTAATAACGGTCCTGCCCAAAAAGGGGGAAGATCCCTCATCACCTGGCAGCTACCAACCTAGCTCCCTAATTAATGTGGACAGCAAAATTTTCACTAAAGCAATAGCACATAGGCTAAGCCCCCTGCTACTCCAGCTAATCCACCCCTCGCAAGTAGGGTTAGTCCCTGGGAGACACAGTGCCAATCACATTAGGACTCTAGCTAACTTGGCCCACCTAGCCAGCAATATCATCACACCTGCAGCAGTGGTGGCAATAGATTTTGAAAAGGCCTTTGACTCGCTGAACTGGGACTACCTCCAAGCAGTCTTCGAGCATACCGGTATAAGCCCCAGGTTCAGAGCTTGGATAAAGGCCCTGTATAATGCCTCATCTGCATGTGTCCTCACCAATTCTAACCTATCCCCCCACTCCAACTGGAATGGGGAACAAGGCAAGGTTGCCCCCTCTCCTGTTTGCTCTGGCAGTGGAACCCCTGGCTGCCAAACTCAGGCACTATAAGGGAAGGTAAGGAGGAATATACCACCCTTATGTACACGGATGACTTATTGGTCGCCACCTCCAACCTCCCGGGAGCACTCCCACACCTGCTGGAAGCACTGCAGGGCTTCCATAAGATGTCCAGACTCTGGTTCAACCAGAGCAAAACAGAGGCACTTCCCCTTAATTCACACTGTACCCCCAGACAATGGGCAACACAAGACTAAGGTGGGCTGGGGAGGAAATAACGTACCTAGGGATCAAATACCTGGCAAACTTTCACAAATTATGGGACCATGACCTCCAGCCACTGCTGGCAGAAATCGTGGATGATATGGCCAGATAGACTAAACTCCACCTAACCCTAGCAGGGCAAATAGCAGCAGTGAAGATAATTATCGCCCCCAAGATTATTTACAAACTAGCGCACATACCACTGAATCTTCCCCTTAAATGGTGCTAGAAAATTGACAAGGTGATAGGCAGCTTCCTCTGGGAAGGCAAACCTCCCAAACAGTTGCAACAAATTAAGATCACACCTCCCAAACTGTCGCAACAAATTAAGATCACACGGGGGGGGGGGGGAGTGGAATACCCTCTGGTTTGAAGAGTACAAATGGGCTTTTTAAATGTCTCACACCCTGCAGTGGATTAATCAGGCTGAGCACCCAATCCCACAATGGGTGGAAATAAAGGGAAACAAGCCAGAAACGATGCTTACCTCTGCTGTATTATAATCACCCTAGCCCACAGATTAATGCTCACCCCACAGTAGGGTCTTCTCTGCATTGCTGGTAAGATAGAAAAGAAACTAGAGACTAACCTGACCCCCATATAGCAGGCCCCACTTTACAGGAATGGAAATATTCTCACAGACAGAAACCCAGTCTACTGGGAGGATTGGGTGAGGAGGGGGATACGGATAGTAGGGGATGTCACGGCAATGGCCACAAGGGTAGATACCTTTGGAAACCTGCAGGATAGGTGGGGCCTTCCAACCTCGGACTTCTGGAAATACTTACATAAGTAGTGTCATTCAGGATCATATGAAACAGGCCCCCAAAAAATCCTCCACCACATTACGCCCTACATAGTTGGCCAGCCGCAAGGGTAGGGCCAGTAGGATCTGTGCACTGCTTAGGGACTCTCTACCCAGCCAGAGTGAGATATCCCATCAGAAATGGGAAGCAGCTCTTCACACAGTCATCAGTGAAGGGCAGTGGAAGGAGTGCTGGGCGAACGCCTACAGTAATTATGTGGACGCAAGAAGTAAACTGGTCCAGAACAACATATTGCACTCCTGGTACTGCACACTGGTGGTGCTGGTGAAGGCAAAAGTCCATAAGTCTGATTTCTGTTGGGGATGCCACACACACATAAGGGGAACCTCCTACATATTATATGGGAACACCCTAAGATAGTACCACTATGGGAACATATATGTGACCTAGGTTTGAAGGTTGTTAAGCCCATCCCCAGATCAAACTACTGATCCTGGGTCTGAAGGAGGAAGCCCCCCCCCCCCAACCTGAAAAGGTCTGAACACACATGGCTGACTTTGCTGGCAATGCAGGTATAATGCCTACTTCTGTACAAATGGAGAACCCCTGCAATCTCATCCACCCAACAGATCACATCTCTTGGGATGATAGCCTCCATGGATAGATTCTCCCACTTAGTGAGAGATGCAATGGAAACACACAGTGAATGCTGGGCCCCATTTCTAAGGTATGCCAACCCCAGAACAGGGTTAGGGTGAAAGTTGGGCCCAGACTCAACCAAAGCTGATCCGCAGCACCATGTGACGTATGTGAGTTGTACTATGAAAGAAAGATATCCAGTTAGAAATGCTACTTCAAGACATCCCCGTATGTACACAGTTATTGTAGTGAGTATATGGAATTGTAGTTCTTTGTGTTTACTCTGCTTAGAGTGAAGGCTGCCATAATACATCACCAGTCCCTTATGGACCAGTTGATCACAGCAGAACTCTGAAGCCTTGACAGTCCACCCAACCATACAAGAAAAAGACAGCTTTAAAGAGAGTCTCTTTGTTTAATGTTACTTATGCTTGATGTTTTAGGTTGTATTTGTTACCACAACCTTCACCCTGAAGTTATCCTGTAAAATGCCTCTTTTTATAAAAAATGGAAATCAATAAAAAGTTTACTGCAAACAAAAAAAAAAAAAGTTGCAGCTATATAGTCATCACATCTAGATTTAGCCGATGGGTAGCAGCTAGTCCCTATATAGGGTGAGTTATAAGTCAGTAGCAAGCAAAGAGCTCTGAGGGAATGCAGTTAGTTCCTAGCTAGGGTCAGTCAACCGAACTAAGGGACTGCAGCTAAACAGTCATCCCCACAGGTTCGGCTGAGAGATAGCAGCTAGTTCCTATCTAGGGTCAGCTTATAAGTGAGTTAATGGGCAAGTAACTGAGGGAAGGCAGCTAGTTCCTACTTATGGTCAGCTAACAGAGAAATAGGGGTTGCAGCTTTATAGCCATCCCCATCTAGGTTCAGCTCAGTAAGTTCCTATCTTGGGTCAATGGAAGGGTAAAAAAAGGGGTTGCAGCTTTACAGTCATTCTCATCTAGGTACAACTAAAAGATTCAACCAAAGGGTTTTCAAGGGAGCCACAGCAAATCCCTATATAAGATACAGCTACATAGGGTTATATGGGCTTTACAGGTATCCAGTAAGCAGGGATTGAAACATTAGAATGTGCAGAGGAGGCTTGCCAGAGGAGCAGGATGAGGCGGGAAGAGTAATGTGTTGCTGGGGATGTGTGGCTGCAGTTTTCTTGAGTACTCTCTGGAAGGTAGGGGGTGGCCGGTCTAGAGGAGCCTAGGTCAGCCAAGGGTAGAATTATGGCAGCTCAGGAAGGGGATAGGAGTGTTACTGGGGGGGGTATCCTAAAAGGGAGAGGGAGGAGCATGGAGGGTGGAGGTGGAGCCCAGGCTGAGTGGGGTCAGGCAGAGGGGGAATGGTGAGGGAATTAAGGGAGGTTCCTTGGGTCCCTCTCCCCCAGTGAGAGTTGAGGCCAAGGGAAGGGGGTGGATGTTAGTAAGAGAAATAGGGAGGGCAGGGAGGAGGGGGCTGGTGGGTGCACCCCCCAGAGGTGCCGGTATAGAACAGATTCCTCCCACTGGTTAGGGGGATGGAGGGAAGCTGTAGGGGAAGGAGACAGAGCAGAAGCAGGAAGGGGATATGGGTATTAGGGAAGAGAACCATAGAGAGGAGGGAAAGGGGGTTGGAACAGACAGGGGTGGTGGCGGCAGGGCAGGAAAGCAGTGTGGACAGACAGGGAGATGGGCAAGGGGAGGTGGACAAGCAAGGGAAGTGGGGGGGCAACTGTGGAACATGGGCAGGAGGTCAGGACAAGGATTAGACAGCAAAGTAAAAGGGGTCAGGGGGATCTAGGGACAGACAGGAGTAGACAGACAAGGTGGGACAGCCAGGTAAACATGGGGGTGGGGGAGGGGACTCAGGAAGCAGCTGGGAAAGAAGAAAAAAATACTCACTGTAGTAATGTTGTTTCTCCTCAGTGATCCCTCACCATGGTTTCACTTTATGCATCAATCTCCATAGAGACAGATGCCCCAGAGACAGACCCTATTCTAATAACACAACTTAGAATTTAGAATAGGAGTTTGAAGATCTCTGCAGCCACCTTCCAGCCTGGCAGTTATCAGATTTGTTTCTACAGCCAGAGTGGAATGGTGGCTAGTGAATTTAGCTAATAGGCGACTACAAATTGAATGCAAATTTAACGTTTTTGAGAAAAAAAAAACAGCAATTACATTAAAGCAGACATGCACATGTAAAATGCAGAAAATACAATTTACAACTGTAGAGAAACTGAAACAGTGATGCTCACACAGCCTAAGTAAAAGGAAATCATTATTGTGAGAACCCATTTTCCAGTGAAACCACAGTGAGAGATCCCTAAGAAAAAAACAACATTACTATGATGAGTAATTTTTTGTTTTTACCCCCGAATCCCTCACTTGTGGTTTCACTCTATGCAGGCTATACAGCAGTACCATGGGAGGCTTGGTCCTGAACCTACTTGGAAAAAAAGGTTCTGGAATGCAGCAGTTCCAAAGCTAGCATCCTTTCTGGACTGTATGTGCAGACAATAGTGCTTGTGAAGGTCTGCAATGTTTTCTAGGTAACTGCTCTGCAAATATCTAATAAGGGGATGCCCCCTTGTGGATGCCACAGAGGTAGAGAAGCCTCTTGTAGAGTGCGCCTCTGGGTGGCATTTTCCATGTTTTATCATAGAACTGAATGCAAGAGACTATCCAGTGACAGATAGACCTCTTGGATGTTCGTTTGTCACTGAAAACCTCACCCTAGGTAATAAAAAAGCTGACTATATTTGGACCTACCTCTTTTGTTCAGTCCATACAAATAGCTAAACACATTTCGGGTCAAAGCTGTGCAACTTTTGCTCACCTGGACTGGAGTTGTCCTGGGTAAAGCATGGGACATGTTAGTGACTGGTTCAGATGAAATTCATACAGCACCTCAGTGTGATAGGGTTGTGTAAGACCCTGTCCCATTTGTTATGCAGACAAAGAGTTGACAGCAGGGATCTATTTTTTCCACCTTTATTCTGCCACTTCTCTGTCTCTTGCCTGTCTGATTGTGTAATCAAATGTTTCTTGTGGCATCTAGAAATTAGCCATCCCAATGGTTCCCACAATTTCCCCCATTATCTCCCTTGCTTCACTTGTTGTTTCTATTCTTTTTTCCTTCTCCTCTTGCTTCTCTGTAGTTAAAAAAAAATATGAGACTCTTCATGTGAAACTGGGATCCCTTGGCTTAAAAATGTATATAATTATATTGTTGAAATGACTGCGGATAGCTATTTGGGTTTATTAGAAAAGATATCAATCTGGAACACGGGGTTGCCTTAAGATGCATTTTGACCTCCATAAACTTGTTTACAGAATTGGCAACAGGAAACCAGCTCTGGGATAAAATGTCTTATTTTGCTGCACCTGTCAAGACTACATGTGCTCTTCAGGCTAGCCTCAGGAAAAAAATGAAGTTTTGATACATTTTGTGAAAAACAAGAGATGTAACTTACAACAATAAGATGCAGAGTTTGAACTGGCAGGCAAAAATATATTTTATAATCAGAGCAATGTTTTTCCAGTGAGGGACTCAGATGGAATACTTTTTTTGTTTGTAATGCCTTTATGAAGAGCTATCCTGTACAATTTTATTTTTTCTAATTTATTGATAATAAAATGCTACTTGCAAATTGTATAATTTCTCCTGGTCTGCCCATGTATCCTGATCTGGGAGCGCGACATCATGCTCCCTTCATTTCACTCCCTACATCTCGCTCCCATTCCAATTCGCTCCCATGTCATTTCGCTCCCGATCATTACACTCCTGCTTCTCACTTGAAACTTAGACAAAGCCTCAAACTGCTCCCCTCCTGCTTTCCCACGCAGGCTAAAGCAACTGATCCCACTGTATATGTAGGGGCAACCAAGAGCAGGGATAGAGCAGGCAAGGCTCCTTAAATACTCTGTTTCTGGCTGCTCTCCATACCCACTCAAGGTGTGATGAACGTCTACAGAAGCATGGTCCGATAGAAGAAATTAAGCCTGAAGACCATCTTGAGTAACAAGGAAATAATCTGTTCTTGAAAAACTTTCAGTTCACAAAGTCCCCACTGCCCTGGAGAGAGCCTATGCCTAGAACTCCGGAACTTTATTACATCCTATATGCACTGTAAAATAAATGGGATAAAGCAAGAAGCTGTAATGCAGCATCAGGCAAAAATATTCATGTGCAAATTGTCCCCAGTACAGTCCAATAATTCGGACCTGACAAGCAGTGTTCCCTTAAACAAAGGTCAGATAATGATCTCTTGGGACATAAGGATTATAAGAGGTGTACAAATACATCCTCTCAACTCGCCATATCAAGTCACTCCTGTATAGAGTTCAACTGTAGTTGGAGAAATAGGGAGAAGTAAAGCAAAACCATCTTACTTGCAGGTACAGTCTGTAAAAAAAAAAAATTCTGTCTGTAAAGCATTGAACACAGTACTCCAAGTGTAAAGCAGAATTCACATCATTGATCCTTCAAGTTGTTCCTGATAGTCAGAGAAATAGGGAGAAGCAAAGCAAAACCGGGTATAGCAGTCTAAAACTTAGCTGAGCTGCAAGTAGTTTCAAAATTAGCAGACCGCAAACTGCTCTCTTCTGATGGACAGTGCAAGGAAGGTTCTGAGCTATGTGTATTTTGTTCAGTGTATGTGTTAATGTTTGTTTATATACTATGGCCATAAGGAGAATCTGCAGAGAAGCTCAGAAGGTGGCACGAGTTACAGGGCCACAGAGCTTATTTTTAAGGCTCAACCTGTGGAGCAGAGGCAGAGACATATCTCCCCTCCCCAGAGGTGGAAACCAGAATGCTACTGCAGGTTCCTGGAAACAGTTGGAATGTTACTGTTGTTGCTAATGTATATTCTTGGTTATGCCCTCACCTCTGTACAACAAAGAAGTTCCAAGAAGGTGCACTCAGCGGGAGTGAAATGCCCAGGAGTGAATGTGCATGGGGGTGAAATTGTGCAGGAGCAAAATGACAGGAGTGACAGTGGTGGGAGTGAAATGTCATACACCCTCCTGATCTATGCCACTATGGCACTTGGTGTCAGGTGGGATCTACGCCGTGCCTACTCTATGCCAGGAATTTTGTGCATGGGTACTGAACCTGGAACTTTGGAAGCATAGAATAAAGGTATGGATGCTGCAACAGCAAGCCCAGGAATTACTAGAAGAATGGCAGACAAACTAGAAGCAGAAACAAAAGTCCAAACTGAGCCTGTGCAGCTGGCACCAGTGATGCAAGAAGAAACAGTCAGGGACAGAACCTGAAAGCATGTCTGCCTTCTTCAACTGGTGGTCAATGCAACAAAGAGAAACTGACAAACAGACAAAAATGGATTCAACATCTAGAGGCATAGAGAAGAGATACAGCTAGACAAGCAGTGATGGCTGGATGTGTTGCAAGATATCAAAGCTGGAGGATGTGGTAAAGGTTCAGCAGATCAACAAAACATAAATAACTTCCAAAATGTTAAACTTACAAAGCTGTGTCCTTTGAATGACATCAAAGCAGACCCGACAACTTTTGAAAGGGTCACCCGAGCTTAGCAATGGCCAAAACAGCAATGCGCAATCAGGCTGGTACCTTATTTAACAGGTAAAGCCCAACCTGCCTACAGCAATCTGGACACTGTACAGTTAGAAAACTATGAACTTGGGAAAAGAGAAATCTTTAAAAAATATGACATCTCAGGAGATACCTACAGGCACAGATTCTGGTCCCTTAAGTACCACTTAGTTGACTATCCTTGAGAAGCCTTCACCCGACTCAAAGAACTCCTCATTAAATGGCTCCAACCAGAGGGTAAAACAGTCCCACAGATCACTGACATATTTGTAATGGAGCAATTCATCATGATCCTGCCTACAGATGTGCAGCTCTGGGTAAAAGGACACTGACCAGAAAGTGGGAAAAATGCCGTTGCTTTGGCTGAGGACTATCAAATGGCCAGACAGGGATCGCAGCAGCGAAGTAACAGTAAGACCGTCTTTTTCCTGATTTAACTCCAGATCAGATAAGACCTCTGATGGGGGTAACAAATCTGCACCCAAATACTTTATTTATCACTATAATAAGCCAAGTCATGTCAAGGTGGGAGATAAGACTGTAAAGAGACTTATAGATTTGGCAAGCAGATAGGCCCTGGTGCATGGTGAAGTTCTGGGAAAACACTGTGAAAAGGACTAGGTACTGGGGGCATCTGCATCCACAGGGAGACGCACTAGTATCCCATTACCCAAGTGACTCTGAACATTAATGGGGTGTTGCACTAAATTAAAGTGGGAGTAGTATCAAAGTTACCCTGTACCTGTGATTACTGGGAATAATAGTTAATCACAGAGAGAGTAAACACTGCTGTTTCAGCAGCTATGAAAAGACCACAGAGAAGCACATTTTAGATGCTGGGGTCTCTTAATTTGGGTGACTTATTTGGACTTGTTTAAGTCCAGCTCCAAGATCCGGAAGTCCAGAGAAAAAAAAGACTACATCTGAAAAAAAAAAGTGGTAACAAAAGACTAATGGACATACACTAAGGGGTTGATACATGAAAATGCTAAAACTAAACTGATAGCTGATTGTGATTTTGTTTGTGAGCAAACTAATGAGGTTTCTTTCCAAGTTTATTTTAAGTAGCTGGGGGTGCAATAAAAACCGGGTGAACCAAGAGTTTGAGTTCATTCTCAGATGCAGGAACAGATAAAACAATATTTCATAAACAAAAGTATAGAACTGAATCGTTACAGATAGCACATAATAGCTCTATGGCTGGTCACTCAGGGAGGGACTGCACCCTTGCCAGATTGCTGTGCAGACTTTACTGGCCTAGGATTCATGAAGATGTTGCTACCTATTGCAGGTCTTGTGCTGAATGTCAGAAAGTAGTCTCAGTGACTAAAAAAAAGAAAAGGTGCCCCTACCCTTGATAGATGGGCTTTTTGAGATAATTGTAATGGATGTGGTTGGCCCCTAAGACAAAAAAAAAAAAAGGTAATTGATTCCTTTTGGTAGTATGTTACTATGCTACTCGATACCCAGAGGCAATTCCTATCTGTGTTGTCACAGCCCCAAAACTGGCAGCAGAGCTCGCCAACATTTCAGTAGGGTGGGCATATCTGAAGAGATCATTACTGATGTCCTTCCTTACCTAAATTAACCAATATCAAAGCTGCCCCAAACTTAGCCACTAAGATTTCAGTCCATTAACCACCTACTTCTGCCACTGGCATGCAAAGCATTTGGGGGCAAAGCCCTTCTCCAATGCAGCCCCTACTACCTGGTATCCCCTTCCAGGCAAAGTCAAGAACTGCAGCTACTTGCTCTCCTTCAGAAGGGTCCTGTTCAACCACCTTCAGAAACCCTGTGACTGTTAACCTCCTACCCTTTCATCAATAAGCCTCTTCACAATCTTATCTCCCACCTTGACATGGCTTGGCTTATTACAGTTATAACAAAGTATTTGGGTGCAGATTTGTTACCCTCATCAAAGTTCTTATCTGATCTGAAGTTAAATCAGGAAAAAGGCAAACTTACTGTTCCTTGGCTGTTACTTCGCTGCTGTGATGTCTGTCTGGTGGGTGTGGACATATGTTCCTTTTATTTATAGATTTATGTTTTATGATTTGTAATTTTCATTTATTATATACGTTTCAGTAAATTTAAGTATTTTAAATATGTCTGTAGATTTTTCATTTGCATTATTCTGTCCTTTACTTATATTTCTGTATATTTTGTTACCCTGTAGTTGTACACTCTACATTGTGTATAGTGTTTGGAATGATAACCTATGTGATTTGTATATATCCTGCCCGAAAAAAGTTTAAAATCAGGACAACTTTGTAAAACAGGGCTTTCCAGTCCTAAAAGTTATATCCTGTCAAAAAAAAAAGGTTTTTGTCTGCCTCTATCTATCTATCTAACTTCTCCAAAGAAACATAGAAACAGAATTTATCAGCAGATAAGGACTGCTTGGCCCACCCACTCTGCCCATTTTGTCCCTGCCTATACCGTCACCACAGACTATCTGATCTCCAGCTACTCCCGCACCCCCATTTTCCTACCAAGAATACTTTGTGCCTAGCTCATGTATGCTTAAAGACCACCAATTCTTTTGCCTCCACCACCTCTGCTAGAAGATGGTTTCAGGCATTCACTACTCTTTCAGTGAAGAGGTGCTTCTGCACATCACTCCAAAATTTCTCATTTCCAGCTTCACTGCATGCCCACTTGTTATTGTGTACCTTCTCTTTGGAAAATACTTCTCTTCTATACATTATTCACCCCCATGAGGTATTTATAGGTCTCTATCATGTTCTCCCCTTTACTCAAATTTACTGCCCCTTATTATTGACTGTATATAACTTGCACATGTAAGTCTTACTTGGTCTCCAATTCCAAAGAGCAAAAGCAGAATAAAATAGTCCAGCAACAAAGCAATACATTTACTTAGACCTTAACAGAAACAGTGTTATCAAATTTCCTGTCTTTTGTTTGTATGGATTTTGTGTAGCATTTATGTCATGCAATCAATGGTAGGTTTTGGCTCATGGTGTCTCCCCAAAACCAAAAAAAGGTTTGGTCATTATAACTAATTTATCCCTGTCACATCACATTATTTCTTTCTCACTACAATTTGTGATTTACATTGCTTAGCAGTGGCTAATACTGCACCAAAAAAGAAAAAAAAAAACATCTCATTGTTTACCTGAAAATGGGAAAGTATTTAACATTTTGCTTGCTATTCCAAGAAAATGCCAAGAATAATCCAACAATCAATATTTATGCTGCTCCTGGCAATACTTCAGATGCCAAAATATTATCAGTAGAGAAAAAACTTCCTTGAAGCAATGCAACAGGTGGGAGATAAGTAGCAGTTTGGCCTGGAGAGCTTAACACCTCAGAATGAGGACAGTAGAGATCAGTTAAGGGGAATCCAAACCTTGTCAAACAACCGGTTTGGAACTTGCTTGCAAATGCTCCAGGAACTGAGCATGACTGCACAAGCCAGTGAGGTCTTACGATTGGGCAATTAGGCAGAATCTAAATCTGAACTATGGTGGCATCTATGTATCACAGCTCGGAAATAGCACAATTATGTTTTCACAGAGACAATTAACTACTACTTGTAGCCCTCACTGCATCATGCTAGTATTAGCCAGATGACTGCTATAGCTACAATATTTTAGATGCTCAATATTTAATCAAGTCCTCTTAAGTGTTAGTTAACAGTATACTGTGAGATGATGTACATACTTTTGAAAAACAGTGCAAATGAATTCTCATAACTTTAATGTAGTTATTGTTTCCAGTGCTGACTGGATGGATTCATAAACCAACAGTTACAAACTGGTAAAAGAGAAATTCCCAGAGGGGAGAAAAGTGATCTTGTATTAGTCACCTACAGTAATCTAGAACCCTATGCTTTGTGTGTGGAAAATGTGTAGTACTCACAGCTGGAGCCAGATACACAACCGTTAGCACCAATAATAACAGGGTTTGCACCAGCACTATCCAAGTCTGGGGCTATATTCAGAGGCCGCTCTACTGTGCGCTAAACACATTAGTACCCAGGAGCCAACATAAGTTTCCATACAAATTAAAGGGTCCTCTCCTGCATATGGGTGCAGCAGTATGTTCAAAAGTTTGAGACTGTGCAGGGCTCTTGGGGACATGGGTACCCGTGTCCTTTACATGCATTTTGGGCCTTGGGGTGCTCCAAAATTTCATCAGCAAGTCCCAGAGATGCTCACTGTAAAGGCCCCAGGAGTCTCATGCCTGCAGCTTTAGGAACGGCTTGCCAGGAAATCAGTTACAGCTGCAGCTATGTTTCAGTTTCGGGAGAAGAGGCATGTCAGAGCTCCGTAGTGAGTGACTCAGAGTACAGAAATCTGAGCCAATTGCAGAAGAGTAGGGGCATGAAATATGCAAATTACATACTTCATGCCCCTTCTTGTCTGCAATTGGCTCCGATTTCTGCACTCTGAGACACTTGCTACGAAGCTCCGACTTGCCTCTTCTCCCAAAACTAAAACAGAGCTGCAGCTGTAATGCTGATTTCTTAGCATGCCGTTTTAGTTTATTTCAATTTTGGTAACCGTGTAAACCCACTGAGCCCCGAAGGTCACTTTTTCAGGGGTGACCCAGAATTAGTTACATAGAATAAACATTTAGCAGAAACACTGCATTGAGGTTACAAAGAAACATTTCCATACAGATACAATTCACATCAGGAATACATAAACACAGATAGACAATGCTTAATACGATCACTGTAAACAGTCACAATAGGACTAGTCTCCAATCCTGAGCGGAGTTAGTATGCAACAGTGGCAGATGGTGCATCTTCATTAGACAAAACAGTTAGGCTTGGGTAGACCTGGGTAACTGTTCATGTGCATGAACATTTGCTATTATCCAACAGGTGCTCTCGGAGCCCTTTATAGAAGACCTCCATGGAGACTGCTTCTTGTAGGTAGGCAGGGAGCTTATTCCAGAGTACAGGTGCAACGTGAGTGAAGGATTTCCACCTGCCGCTGCCCTAACTCTTGGCTCCTCCAGGAGATTTCTACCAGTGGTAGAGTAGTCTACAGGAGCACTTGGGGGTTCTGCTTGTAAGATCTACTGATCAGTATTCATGGAATGGCAGAGAACGCTGAATCTTTGTAATACAGGACATTGTTTAATGGAAGAAACTGACAGCAGATGAGCAGTTCTTTAACTTCGAATTATGGAATTTACAAAAAATAAGGCACTGGTTTCTTTAAGTAATGAGAAAGTTCTGCTGTACACCACTGAATTGCTCCAGTCTAGTAAAGTTATTGTGCTCTTCCTCACAGTGGGGCACACCCAGCACTTGGCCAGGCTCCACTTGCCTGAATGGCATGTGAGCAGCGTTTAGCCCATTCATGCTTATCAACCCTCTGTTTTGTCCTCTGCTTAGTGGAGAATTACCCACCACCATCTAAAGCCAACTTGTCTGCAGTTATGATGAGCATTAACATGACAGCATTAAAATGTGTAACACTGATCTCAAAAAAATTGGAAGCCAGCCCGCCAGCGCAGCAGTAGTGCTACCACTTGTGACGCCAGCGACCCAGGTTCAGTAGTGAGCCAGGGTTGCTCGAGGGCAAGCCAGCAGGAGAAGGATCGAGCATAAGACGGGCTGCTCTCCTTCTCTGGGAGGGGGAGGGCTGTATCCCTCACCATGATACTGTTACCACCTGGGTGACCATGGGTGGTACCAGTGAGGCAGTGGATCAGACAGTAGGGGAGGGGCTGGCATCAGCCGGGGATCTGAGCGAAGGTATGTCTCAGCATGCCTCTGTCTCATTGGTCCCCCTTAAGTGCCGACACCAGAGGGGAGGAGACCAGAACAAGGAGAAATGTGCCCTGCTCCCAGTCCAGGTGATGAGCCTCTAGCACCATGCCTACAGGAGGATCCGAGGGCAGACTCCACAGTGCGCACTCCCATGATGTTCGGGGGAGGTAAGGGGAGACCTCCTTCGCCCTGCTTGGTGGGTTATCCAGGGGCTCTAGAGGTAAGCGGAGCGAGTCGAACCTTAGGAGCAGACACCTCGGGCCTCTCAAGTAGGTGTAGCTGTGTGGGGCATGGGGCTCAGAGAGGGACTAGGAGTGGAGTGAGTAAGGGTGCAAAAAGAAAGTAAAAAGAATTAATGGAGGAAATAGAAGTGCATTACATTTCTTGATCTAAAGAATACTCAATGTACAAATAGTTGATATGTTCAGTGTTAAAAATGTTTACAGAAAGTTACATTTTTGAATGTTGTGTATGTCCTGTAGCAATTACAATATTCTGAGGAACATCAGTGCAAAAAAAGACAGACTTGGACGGCAAAGTGGTTCGTACTTGCAGTCATATTCAGTGTTTCTGTGTATACTGCTATGCATATTACATAGCACTTGGAAGGTATCATGTTGGGGGGGTAGAACTTGGATCAGTAGTGTTCAGTCTGGAACTTAGGTATAAAAATTCTGTTTAGCAGCTTGAAATTGTGGTCATATTGCTATAATTCCACAAATGTCTTACGGCGCCTTGTAAATGACACTTTGCAATCCTGCTAAGAAACAAACACTGTATAACCAAAAACTATTGTCATATCAGCATTCTTGACTCAAGAATTGCCTCAACAGGATACAAAAAGATGGATAACAAAGACAGAAAGGGAAATGAACATATTTAGATTTGTTCCATTCATGTCAATGGGGACCCCCAAAAATTTCACGGGACTCCCAAATTTTAGCTCCAGATCCCCATCTTTTTTTCCAGAAAGTCCAGGACTCCTGAACAAAAAATCTTACCAAGAGCCCTGCTATGGTAAATGGCACCCAAAGCAGTGCCACCTACTACTGACAAAGACCTCATCTTAACCGGGTACTAAACAGCTGCCTGCACCCATTTGCTGGCATGCCAGCGAGGTTGCAGGCCCTGGTGTCTAGTGGGAGCCCCAATCCAGAACACCCATGCCATATACTGTACATCTCTCCTTGGTGTCTAGTGGCACCCACCAGCCCCTGATCACCTTTTCCATACATCATACACCTCACCCTGGTGTTTAGTGGCATCCCCAACCCCTGATCACCCATTCCATATATTGTACACCTCTCACAGGTGTCTAGTGGCATCCGCACCACCCATTACCCAGCCCATGCATCATATAATCCCCTTGGTGTCCAGTGGTCCTCCCCCTGCCCCAGCCCTCTGAATACCCATTGACAAATGAACTGGCAAACATTGGTAGTCTAGCACCCGTTCATCTGCTCCACCCACACCTAGACCACCAACAATCCAACCACCCCCCCTTACAAGTCTGTCCAGGGACACATATTGACTCCTGATATGGTGACTGGCACAACTCTCCTCTAACCTCCTCAGCCGGCTGCCATATGAGCGGGCAATGAGCATGTGTACAGTACACTGTATATACATTGCATACTGTACACATGCTCACTGTCAGCTTATATGGTGGCCAGCCAAGGAGGTGAGCAGAGGGTTGTGCCTGTCACCATATCGAGAGTCAATGCATGTCTCCGGACACACTTGTAAGGGGGGAGGTGTTGGACCACAAATGTTTGCCGGTCAATTTGTCGACAGGCAATGGAAGTGGTGGGGGTAGGGGTACCGCTCTAGAAACCAGGGAGATTATACGGTACATGGGCTGGGTGATAGGGGGTGGGGTGCCACTCAACAGAAGTGAAAAGTGTACAGTATATGGAACAGGTGATCAGGGCTGAGGGGTGCCATTAAACACCAGGGAGACACGTACAATATACAGAATGGGTGATCAGCAGCTGGGAGGGTGGCACTAGACACCAGCAAGAGGTGTGCATCACTCTGAACAGATGACTCAGAATTGGGGTGCCACTAGATAGGAGAGTGAGGTGTACAATATACGGAAGAGATGACTGGGGGTGGGGGTGGGATGCCATTAGATACCAGGTAAAGAGGTACAGTATATGGAACAGGTGATTGGGGGGGTGCCAACAGACATAGGGGTGAGGTGTACAATATGCAGAAAGGATGATGAGGAAGTGGGGGATGCTACACCAGGGAGAGGTGTACAATACACACAATAGTGATGGGGGGTGGTGGGTGCCACCAGACACCAGGAAGATGTCTTACAATCACGGAACAGGTGACAGAGGGTTGGGGGGGTGCTGCAAAACACCAGGGATAACATGTCAGGTGTTCACTGGATGGGCACTAAAGGGCCGCTGCTCACCATGCAAAACAGCCCATAATGAGCATGCAAATGGCCACTTGCATGCCCAATGGGCTCATCTGCATGGTGTGGCTGAATGTAATCAATACAGCTCCTGGTGCTATTCTGTCCAGGGGAGCTATTCCCTTTGGGCTGGATACAGCCAAGGTCCACGCTGGGGCAGCACAGCTTGACTTTGCGCTGTGCCGACACGGGCCAATATTCAGTCGGATAGGGCTGGTCTGCTATCTGGCTGAATATAGTAGCCACTGGGTCATGCACTAGCGTAAGTGCAGCACAAAGATCTACATTGTGCTAGCACCCCTTTCTGAACATCTGGGCCTTGCTTTGCAAAGTTCAAGGACATGTCCCCTCATTTAGCACAGAAGGTGGAAGCTGCTCTAGTAAACAGATCTGGTTATCAAAGAAGAGATTCACATATTGCTTTCAAGCCTTTTTTAACACAATACCAATCTAACAAGAGTTGGGAAACAAAGTCCCTATTTATCAACTCCAAACAAAACAAAGTCTATCAGACTTCCTAAAAGACTCAGATTTGTTTAGATAATTTTTAGTATTCTTCTGGTGCCAGAGAATCAGGAGGTCTTTCTTTTTTGGATTATAAAAAGGTCAGCAACAACATTTTTTGGTTTCATTAGGTGTACAACCCCACTAAAGGAATGAAATGTGAAACTGCATTATTAAAAACATTTGATGACTATCACTGCATGAACAAGCTTTAAATTGCATATAAGTGCTTTAAACACTCTCATTCAGCTGGACAAATACCTCACTTCAGGAAATATCTTTAATGAAAAACTATATCAGGACAGTTTCATCTGAAGTTCAAAAAGTTTAAAAGTCAGCTCCTAAAACTATTCAGGTTCCACTGAGGAACTACTAACCTCACTGTAAGGTGGAGAGAACTTAATGCATAAAACAACCTGGCCACGTTAAGATGTAATGTTACAGAAATGTACTTAATCTTTCCTTTTGTAGAATCCAAAGCTTCAACCTGGATATGCTAAGCAATTAAACCCTTATATAGATAACAGCATAACGATTTAAAACACAGGCATCACCTCTGGATAAATACATTATTTAGAGACAGTTGTTTATTACAGAGGATATCTTTATGAAAACTGGATATTTTTTCTTTTGATTTCAGCTACTCCCAAAGGTTACTTCCCACCCAAGATCATAATCCTCAACTTGTGATATCAGTCTGTAAGTGTTGAGTTTACTGTAATGCCACAATCAGGATACCTAAAATAGGGACTAAGCATCTGGAGCAGATCAATTCCAAATGAAAAAGACCCTGTCCTCAATAATAAGGAACAGGGAATAACAGAAAATATGCCAAATATAAAACAAACTGTGTCTAAAAATTGTGTTCAACGTTATTCCTGTGGCATCAGTTGCTCTGTAAATCTACTCTTTATACACAAGCAGAAAAGCCTTGACCATTTTTCTAGAACTCCAAATAGTCTAAATTATTTAGATCGAATGCCCTTCTGCTTGATGACTTATCTCAGCCATCAGGCCATAAGGGAAAAATTATTTCAGATCCTGATCGAATAATGGAGCATGGAACGTCTGGAGAGGAAGGTACAAAAAAAATCAATCTACTGTAAGGTTCAGCAGGTGTAGAAACTAGGGCCTCCAAAGCAACAAAAATACACACACTACTGCTATGTCTTGTTCTATTTTCTGCAGAATCCAAGGAATCAGTTGCCCATGACAGGAATAAGCTAAATGATAATTCAATAGTTACAGTGAGTCAAGAACATCTGTTTCAATCATTCAGCGGTCCCGAAACAGAATACTAAACTTCTCCAAGATCTATTAAATGAGCTGACCAATGCCATCTACTAATGTAGTGATATTACCCACTTGAGTATGTAAGAATACTACTTAACCAGTTGCTGCTTTTTTATTTTCTTTTATTTACTGATTATAATAGAATTAGCCAAACAGCAATACAACAGAAACACAACATACAGAACTAACAACACATAAGCATCCCTCCAAAACCTCGCCCCCACCCACCTTCCACTCATGAACAAGGGAGTGGAGACAAACAATTAAAGGCCAAGACTGTTTTGTTGTTGTTTTTTTATTAAAAATCTATGGTTTTACAAATCATTTCAGCAGACATAAAAAGAAACACCACAAAAAGAAAAGGCAGTAAATGGTTTCACAATATCTCTCACATCAATATACGTCTAAGCTTTACAGGCAGGCCTAACCCTATTTGTAAAATATACTTGTGGTTTTTCACCCACTAGCACATATCTTACACAAGGAACTATCAACTAGTATATTTCTGTGTCTTTTAGCTAGTTCTATAAAAGGTTCCCATATTGTAAGAAACTTATCAGCTTTATCCATTTTAAAATAATGTATTCTTTCTAATAAGTATAAATCAACCATTAAGTTAAACCAGATTCTGACTGGTGGAGGGCTTACATCCATCCATCTCATTAAAATACATTTCTCAGCTACTAAGAAAGCCAACAATATTAATTTGGTCTGATGGTCTAACAAGTTCAGCAGGTTTACAGCCCTGTTTTGAAGGCCCAATAGTGCAGCCAGTGGGTCACTCTTAACTTTAGCCCCCACAGCAGATTCAATCACATTTATTACAGTATCTCACTTTTTTTTTTTTTTTTTACACAGGTAAGGAACATGTGTAAAAGAGATCCAGCATTTTCCTGACACCTAGAGCATTTTTTGTCTATATTTGGATTAATTTTGTGTAGCTGTGACAGGGTCAGATACTTCCTATGGAATATGTTGAACTGGATCTGTTGTAGTTTACTTGATTAACATTCAGTGAATGGATAGTTAAGTATTTTATTCCACTCATCCAGCACTAACAATATCCCTAAGTATAGTTCCCATTTACTCTTAAGTTTCTTTAAACCAAACAAAGAGAAGTCCATCATCAATTTATATATTTTAGATACGGGTTTATTGTTGGGATCTATATCTAACATCATCTGTTCTAGTGGAAAGAGATTCCAGCTTGGCTTATGTTTAAAAATGAAATCTTGGATTTGTAGAAAACGAAAAAAGTCTTCAGTAGGAATATTTACTTTGCATTTGGTTAAACGTCAATAATACGTTGTCTTTCTACAACTCTTTAATCATATGAATGCTATATTTCTCCCATAATGAACAGACAAGTTCTGTCGTGGAGGGCAGGAATCCATAGTTTTGATATAATGGAGAGAAAATAGAAATGGATTCTGTCCAACCAGAGACTTTTTTAATTTGTTGTCAGCACTGTACCCAGTTTTTAGAAGCTGTCAAGAACTTGTTTTTGCTATTTTTGTTTTTATCATTTTAATGTGAAAATAAAATGCTTCTGGGGCTTTGATAATTGTTGAAATTCTTTTCAATACTAGGGCTCTTAGTATCCTCCACCTGAAACCAATCTGAAATGTGGGATATACTGAGCTGCTAGGTAATAAAGTTTAAAATTAGGGTGAGCTAGGCCCCCTGCAGCTTTAGAAAGCCTAAGTTTTTGCAAGGATATTCTCGGTTTCTTACAGTTGCAGATAAATTGAGTAACTATCTGGTCCAAGTTTTTTTGTTTTTTTTTTTAATTCAGGGACTGCAATCGATAGCACTTGAAAGAAAAACAAAACTCAGGGTAAAATATTCATCTTTATCACATTACAGTGACCAATTAATGTCATGGGCAACCTTTTCCAGTTGTCCAAATTTTACACTTGATCCAGCTCTCACTTTTGATCTCCATATCCAGCAGACTTGCAAGCTGGCTAACATGAAACTTGGTATGGCCTACCTCTCCAGCTATGTACTCACTCCATCAGCAAGGCCAGCCATAGCTCGTGGCCTACTTCTCCCGTCACTCACTTATGGGGTGGCAGCATATGCCTCATCAGGTAAGACTAGTTTTTAGAAGTGGGATGTCGCATACAACAATATCTGTAGATATGCATCCTCCTCACATCGACTGAAACACCACTGCCTCCTCTACACTGAACTAGGATGGCTTTCTCCAGCAGCCTCCTGTGATTATGCGCTCTGCTCTATCATAGATAATATCATCCAAAATCAAATGCCAAAGCCACTGGCAGAACCACTTCTAAACCAGACATCCAGTTATGAACTACGCTCAGCTGCCAATGCCCACGTTGTCATCCCTAGACATCACTCTTGCACCTTCTCCTGCCACACCTCGAAAAAAATGGAACTCCCTCCCACTAACTACTCGTCTGACATCATCCCTTGCCTCTTTCAAAATATTGCTGCATGACCATCTTACTGTCTCATGCTCTTGCTCCTGCTTCAAATCCCCTTAGCCCAGTACCTCTACATAATATCTTCTACCCCAACAGCCTTTCTGTGCTCCTTTCCTCAACAAAATATTTCTGCACTGACCTCCTGTCTCTTATCTTGCTATTATTTAATTTTTAATTACAGCTAATCATCATCCCTTACCTCTCCTCAATTTTTTCCCATCTTATCCTATCCTACCTACATATACTACCTCCCTAACCCCAATTACTCCTCTTTCTTTTGTCTTCCATCGTCCTCAACTATTAAGTTGGCACTTTTTGCTCATTTTAGCTCAATGGACTGCTACCTAAATGTTGCCTACAGATTTTTACTGTTGCTCTCCCATATTCTATGTTGTATAGTTTTGCAGAATCAGTTGTATCTATTTGTTCCACTACTTGCACTGTATTACTATTTTCTATGCACCTACTGTTTATATGATTTTTAGAAAATGGGCTTTGTCGCAGGTTCGAGCACAGATGGACCACAGAGGCAATATGCAGCAAAAAATTAAATATTTATTTTATAAAGAAAATTAAATCGGACTGTATACGACAAAATACAAACAAAATTCCAAGAAAATAATTCCAAAGCAGGCTAGTAATTACTAGCTATTGGGAGCATGCCATAGCCTTAGTTCTCATTTAAACTGTAGATCATAACAGCATGTCCTCTACAGCAGCATTCCAGGTAGCATCTGAACTCACAATGCACAAAGCAAGCCTTATATATTTACAGTAGCATGTGACCATCAAACCCCACCTCCCTATTACTTTAAATTTAACATTTTAATAAACATTGCATTTTATTTCATTTACAAACTCTGAATCCCTTTAAGAGACTTTATTCCTTTGTTTTAGCTTCAAAAATAAAAATAAAAAGCTTTCTGCATCTTTAAAAAAATGCTTGTACCATCTCAGAAGCACCTCCCCTTTAGACTCACATAAATACAGAAGCAGACTGGCCGGCTGGCTCTTAAAGAAAGCTGCAGGAGAGAAGGGAGGAAGAAAACACAGCGTTCTGGGGATCCAAACAACAGGCAGGAACTCCCTTGCTTCAACCAACATCGCAAACACAATACTTGTTAACAGAAAAAAAAAACACCACCCAACCCAAAACGGTAAGTATTTGGACCAAAGGGCATTAGAAGTGAAAAATCTCTCTTTTTAAACCATTTCCGAAGCAAAATGCCTTCACGACTGTGCGCACGTTCGAGCGGAAGCCGAAAATCGGCGCTCACAGCTGCACAGTCGGGAGACAGCAACCAAAGCAGTTTACAGCTTATGCACAACATATTTCTTGTAACAGCTTAAGGATACTGCAAAAATTTAAGGTTGCTTAGCAACTCTGAACTCTGCATTATAATACAAAGCGTCATAAAAACTGTTTACTATTTATGGGGGGGGGGTTCTTTGTTAACCAAACTTAATACAGCCATTGAAAATGACGCTTAAACCCCACGGAGCTCAAAACTTCCATTTAAAGGGCTACCAAGAATTAGGGAACACTGTAAACTATAAAAGGGGTCTCTTTTTATTTCTACCATACTATAGAATATCTAAGGCAACATGCTCATAAAGAGTAACATAATATACGCCGACAGAAAGGACATTATTTCAGTTTTGGAAATAACTGGGAATGTTATGTTTTTCAAGCAGACGTTAAACATGAAGCAGGACACACAAACAGGAATAAACAAGGTGGGTGGCCAGCCCAACAAACAAACATTAAACACAAACAACATACAGACAAGGACACTGCCTAAAATACACTAACTTCCCAGTAAAACGATGAAACAATGTGCTTAAAAATCGATAAGAGGATACATAAACCAAAAAAACTAAAGAGGGGGGACCTCTATCACAGGCTTTTTATTTTCTGATCTCTGATTGGCTGGTACCCCTGCCAGGGGGGTACATTAACTTTCAATAAATGACCAGGAAATAAAAAGTGCCATCCCCAGTGCCCCTTCACTTCCTTATACATCCCTGTGCCAACCCTGCTTTCTAATTGTCTCAAACCTGCCAATTCAATTTAAAATTGCCGCCATTTTTCTCATCTCGCTAAGAGAGAGATAGCGCTCCCCAACCATACTGCTAATACCAGCTGCCTATTCAGTTTGCATAGAGCACTTCAGTTGACCTCGTTTCTAGCATTTCTTTATTTTGTTTTCTTTTAATACAGCACCTTTTCTATCTGACAGCTGACCGCGCTGTCTCACCTTCATCCTCCAGCAGGCAACCTGCCCGCTCGCTACTGAAACTGCCTAGTAGTTATGGCAACCAGATGAAATATGAAGACTGCCCCCACCATATGAAGACTGCCCCCACCACCACCAGCAGTGAGAAAACTGCCCCCCCCCCAACAGTGGGCCTTACTATTTTTAAAATAAAAAACACAGTTGGCCATAAAAACAAAAAGAAAACAGTGAGGTCGTAACACTGATCGTCTCACTGAACCACCTCCTGTCACTGCGTTTAGAAAAGTGCAGCGCGAGACTCCTCACAGCAGCTTAACTAGAAAATCCTCCTTTTCTCGCCATACTTTAATACTCCCTACATCCAAGAAACACATAAAACAACTGACAAAACCTATCTAAAGTGCCTTTATGTACTGAACTGCCAGCACCCGAAAACCTTGTGCACAGCTTACCACGGTCGCCATCAGGCATTCCATTAATCTATTTCCTCTTTCTATTCAACAACATTCCCCTCTCATAGCTCACTTCCACTGAAAGCACTTCGCAAAAATAAATAAATTCCATCAATGGGGTGTAAAGATAAAACACAACGAGACACATTAATGTGTGTGTGTGTGTGTGTGTGTATCTTGGGGGAGTACCACAGTAACATATCAGCACCCTCTACTGCCAGTAGCAAATGGACTACTTTACCACAAAATGACAAACAATTGATTTGCAGGCATTTTTTATAGAATTAACTTTTTTTTTTTTCTAAGTGCAATTATACCCTCCAGGGTGGGCAGTATGGGCAATACCGGACCGTCCAGTGGCTATAAGGCCCTCTGCCTGCAGCATCGGGCCTCATTACCCCCCTGGGCGGTCTGGTATTGGCCAATACCGCCCACCCAGTCAGGTAGTATTGCTTGTGTACTGTCACTGTTCAAAATGTTTGTTTCTGTAAACTCCTGGGTAGTGCCTGAAAATAGTCATTGATATGGCTAGTGCACCTTACCCGGTCAACAAAAACTAAATAAATAAATGAATAATTTTTTTAGCATTGGGGTATAATTAAGTTTCAATAATTGTGTTAAATCTTTGGGTATTATAACCCCTAAATATTTTATCTTATCTTTAATTATAGCTTTGTATTTAACCAATATACTGTAGACGAAGATTGTACAGAATTTAATAATAATGCTTCTGTTTTTGCTATATTGATTTTATATCCAGAGGCTTTGCCCGAATTGTGCAATTACTTCCAAACAAACTGGCAGGGAACTTGAGGGATCGGTCAAATATATTAAAGTGTCATCTGCACACATACTGATTTTCTGCTCCTCATTCTGAAGTTTTATCTCCTGAATGTTGGGATTACTTCTTATAGTGATGTCTAATGACTCTATGGCCAAAATGAACAATAAAGGAGACAGGGAGCAGCCTTGCCTGGTACCTCTGGAGAGTAGAAAATATTCAGATGAATTATTTATTCATTTCTGTTTTTGCCACTGGCCTTGCGTATATAATTTTAATTCAATTGATAAATTGCTCCCCCCATATCGTACTTTTCTAGAGTGGAAAACTGGTAGTCCCATTCAACCCAATCAAAAGCCTTTTCAGCATCCAGGGTCATAATCAGTATTTCTTTATCTTTACTCATTTCTATCAGGTTAACCAGCCTTCTGGTATTTGTCCCCAATTTCCTACCTTTAATAAAACCATTCTGATTGGGCTGAATGAGACTAGGAATTACCTTCTACAGACAAGTCGCTAGAATTTTTGGCAATATCTTCATATCAGTGTTTAAAAGAGATAAAGGGTCGGTACGAAGTAACTAGTTCTGGACTTTTACCATTCTTAGGAAAAAAAGACTTTGCTTTATAGAAGGAGAGTGGAATTGTACCTAACTATTTTGGAATGATAAATAAATCTACCAATGGTTGCGTTATATGATCAATATAAGATTTATAAAAGTCTATTGAGAGTACATCCTCTCCAGAAGCCTTCCCTGTAAACAGATCTTTTATGGCCTGGACAATCTCTTCCAATGAAATATTTCTATTGAGCACCATCTTATATCTATCAGAAACAGTAGGTAAAACCGTATTCTGAAATAATTCATCTATAGCATTAGGAAAAGTCTGCCTTTTCAGAGGTGTATAAGCCCCTATTAAAACTAACAAACATCTCACTGATCTTTTTAGTGTCATTGAGTAGTTCACTATCTTTATTTCTTATAGACAGAATAATACGAGACTGCTTTTTTCTTTTAGGAGTTGTAGGACCATAACGGTCAGGTTTATCTCCCAAGATATGATATTTAGCTCTGGTGCGAAGAATATTTTTTTCCACTTCAATTGCAGATAATTTATCATAGACTTCCTTAGGTTGTACGAGATCCTGAAACACCTGTGGGTCTTGTCATGTGTAATTTTCCAGTCTGTTCAACTCCCCCTCAGCATTTTTAAATTTTGTTCTAACCATTTTTTTGATACACGAGTCTTGCTTCATATACTCCACCCCCCCGAATAATCATTTTACATGCCTCTCACCTAACAGCTAAAGAAGTATCCAGAGTATTATTAAACTGGAAAATTTTGATTATAGCGGTTTTTAGGGTCTGAAAGAATTTTTTATCTTTCAAGTATGTTCTGTTCAAAGACCAGTTCATATTTCTTGAAGGTTTTTCTGAGCCTATATGGATTTAAACAGGAGCGTGATCTGAAATATGATCATATTTGACCTTCTGAAGCTGAGAAAATATACTGATGGATATCAGAAAAAAAATCTATTAGCATATAACACTGATGGGGGGGGGAGAAAAAGAGTAGGTTTGAGTGTCAGGAAATGTTTTTGAGGGTCGATGATCCTTAGGTCATCCATAAATTCTCTGTAAACCTTTCTTACAGATGCCATATCATTATATGATGTAGATTTATTTAACCTAGCATTCACTGCAAAACTGAAATCCCCTCCTATAATATAGGGGCTATTGAAAGTGGCTACCAGAAAAAATAGATCCGTGAAAAATTTTTGGTCACTTTTATTTGGACCATATACATTTACTAATGTTACAGATCCAAGAGGGCTATGAACTTCAGTGATTACAAATCTACCAGCAGGGTTGCAATATGATTTTCCAAAAGTGAATGACTATCTTTTTTTAATAAAAATTGCAACTCCTTTGGATGTAGAGTTATAATTAGCAGCTCTGCATTCCCCCAATTTTTTGAAATAAAAAGAATCTCTTTGGTAGAGAAATGAGTCTCTTGTAAAAAGAAAATATCCATATTTTTAGTATCTACTGTATATATCTCTGGACTTGGTTTGCTTTAACCTTGTTTTTCAGTCCCCTGATATTCAATGTAAAAATTCTAAACCCCATTTTAATATAAAGGGTTTCCTGTTTTTAGCAAAATTTATAACATACTTAAACATCAAAATACAAGCCATACTGGTTATATTTACGTCATTTACTATAAACTTATATGCCATGCTGAAATAAACCACCTTACTTATACCATAAAGTATCTCCCCATAATCTTCTATTACAATAGATAGTAACAATTGAAGAAAGAGACTTTCCAGTACCCCCTCCCCTTCCCCTTTCCCTTTTTCATCAATGAAAGATGGCCTCATTTACCTCTTACCTGGGGTGATAGGTGCGCCCCACATTCACTTCAATTACCACATACCGTGAAGTTTGGAATGAAGAAAACACCCAAGTGAATTTTAAGGAGAAAGAAAGCAGGTAGAGGAAGTTGAAAATGAGGTAGGTTGAAGTGTCACCTCTTTCCCGAAGCACCTTGCCATCATGAGATGAAAAGCCTATAGTGCCTAGTCCCTAAAACAGGAAAGCAGAGAATAAAGCAGTCTTTAATTTTTTTTAAATTCTATTCTCCCTGATAATTCAAGCAGTAAGACAAAAATATTTATACATAACATCTATACATACTCCTGTACCTTTTTTCCTTTCTCCCCCTCTCTCTCCTTTCTTCTTTCTCATTTTTTCCCCCCATTACATATATCTTTCTTAAGCCTTCCCACTGTAAACCTCCCTCTTTACATCCATAAGAAAGTGTCAAATAGCCCTGAGGCCAAGTAGCTGAAATATCTCAATCTCACTTCAATGGCCTAATAAGCAGTCTCATCATAACAAAAATATAGCAAACATTACTCATATTCACTTTTTACTTTCTTAAGACCTGGAAGCAGTCAAAGGGTCAAATGAATTTTCAAGTAGCAATATGTACTATAAAAAATTGTCAGAGTTACAATTAAGATATTTTCGGGTTTGTGCCTGGGAATAAGCCTGGGCATGGGCAGAGGAGGCTTCTGGGGTATGGTCAGGTGTCTTCCCAGTAAAATTAGGCTTATAAAGCATTTCCTCTGCCTCCTTGGGATCAGTGAAGTACCTCATTCTGCCTTGCCAACAGAAATGCAACTTTGCAGGAGAAAATAAGGTGTATTTAATCCCTCATTCTCTTAAAATGTTCATCAATGGGTTAAAGGTTCTTCTGTCCACCGTAGTCTCCATACTGAAGTAAGGGAAGGCGTGAAATTTAATAACTTTAGCTCTCAATCATTTTTCCATTCTGGCTTTGTGAAGTACAGTCTCCATCTTGGAAGTAGTGTGGTTTGATATATACATATCTAGGATAGTCCGAGTTGGCTTGTTTCCTATTAGTTCCACTCCTACGTGCCTATCCAATGTGACTGTTTGGGGTATGCGCTGCCAGCTGCAACAGTCTCCAACTCTTCAAAGAAAGGGATGGGATCCCCAGCACCTTCTGCACCTTCAGGAATTTTCCTAAGTTTTAGATTTCCCCTTCTGGACTGATGATCTTGGTCCTGTACTTTTTTTAGTCAGTGATGCCAATTGGGTAGAGTGTAGGGCAATTGTTTTTTTTGTAAAGGGACCACATTGTCTTCAAGCATTCCAACTCTGGTTTCTACCTCGGTCGTCCAGATTGTTACAGCTTCAAGTTTAGAGTTAATGCCATCTACAACAGATATTAATTGGGCGAAAGTCTGCTGCAACATTTTAATTCCACTCAGGACCTCCTGTTCAAAAGATGAATAAGTATTGCTTTGTGTCCTTGTTCCTTTCCCTATGCTCTCATTTTTTTCCTCGGTCATCGTGTGGGGATTCATCCCTGTTGTGCTGAATGGAGGAGTGCCCTCCAGTTTCTTCATTATATCTGGGCTCCATGGTAATTACATTCTAACCTTGGTTTTTATTTTCAGAATGTACCTGCTCATTATGTTCATACAGCAGCCATATTAGCTCCCAGAGCCTTAGCAGAAGGGCCAGCTAACATATCCAAATGGGAAAGCTTCAAGATATTCACAGGGGGTTTATTTTCAGGGACTATACCCATGTTTTGCAAGGAAAGCCCCCCCTTCCCCAGCTGTACTAGGGTGTTCCTCTAGACAGCCAACCGTGGAATTTTTATCTGCTGCATCAGGAAGTTCAACATTTGAAGGGGGTATAAACAACAATACTTCTGTGGTGTTACTATTTTGATTAGGCAAAGAGCTAGCCAGGTCTATTCTAGCGTTGTCATTCTGAAGATCAATAGCCACAGTGTCACTTACTTTGTTAAGATTTGTTGCGAGTTGTCCAGGTACACCAGGTACAGGTATTACCTAGTTATTTTCCATGCTCTGGGCCCCCTCAGTCTGTATTCCGGCAGCAGCAGTGGCGGCAGGTAGTCCTGGTTGGAACTGCTCTAAACAGGAGTTGATGTCTTTCTCTTTCTTGTTTTTAATGAGCGCTTTATCTGATGGAGCCTTTATCAATACTTCCTTTCAACGAGTTCTTTTTTGCATTCTTAACCAGGGACATCTCTCTGCTACAGAATCAGAAAAAGGAGAGTCCCATGTATCTTTATGTAAACAGCAATCAACGACTTGAAGAATACTGCACCTGTTTATATTTTCCCAGTGGAAAGAAGCTGAGGTAAGGTACAATAACTATCCACTTCGGCAGCATTTGTAAGCGTGCAGCGCTTTACCATGACATTGACACATTTTAAGTTAGGAAACCATAAGAGTGTGGAGCATCTCACACACACACACACACACACACACACACACACACACACACACACACATCTCTTCAAGTGGTTATCTTGGATTCCCCAAAAGGCCAAAACTGTTAAGAAAAAATAACAACCACATGACAATGAAAGGACCCACTAGGGAGGAGAATGAAACTGCTTAGCAAAACCATAACACCATAACCATTATAACCAGCAAGAACAAGAGCATAAGGGGCATTTCTCCAAGAAGATGAGATGGAATAAAGGGTGTGCAGTCTGCTCCATTTCACAACATACTAGTTAAACCTATTATGCACACTGGCTATCATCCTCTTCAAATGCAAATTGAAGAGGAGTTCATGTAGCCACTCCTGATGAGAAATATTTTCTTGAGCCAGCCAATGTCTGAGTACTAGCCATTTAACTTAAATTGAGATCATGGCCATAAAATACTGTCATTCTTTCACTGGACCCCACTGTAATCACCAACTATACGGACGCCTCTGGAATCAGTAGTTGATCAATACCAAGTAAGGGATTGGCTTTAGCTTGGATGGCCTCCCATAATGGGCGTACCTTACAACACTGCCAGAAAGTATGAAGCGGAGAATCCTCAGCATTATTGCATCTGATATATTTTGGTGAAGTAATACAACCTATTTTAAACAATTTCTGAGGGGTATAATATAAATGTATGAAGGACATTAAACTGCATACGATGAAGACTGTCACTAGCAATGTAGGTATGCATGTCCTGCCAAATGCGAGACCAATTAAAATGCCTACAGGGGAAAGCCTTATCCCAGTGAAGACACACCCCATTAATACCAGGAAATAATCTAGTAAGAAGTAAAGTGTATTTATAGCTGGGATACAGTGTGGGATTGAGAGGCCAGGGCAGCAGCTTTGTCTAGAAAAGCACTAAAATTAGTACGCCAAGGGCACATATCAAAATGTGCTGAGAACACATATTTGAGTTCAAATAACTTGGAAAAAGATTCAGGTATCCAATTGAAATGCTCGGTAAATGTCTAAAAATGGCACAAGGTTATCATTGTGGAGCAGGCTGCTCACCCTATCAATCATTAATTGAGGGAGCCAACTCCTAGTAAAACAATTATGACCCACCTTAAAAGTAGAGTTTCCAAACACTAGTTGAGAAATATCCTTATCAAAATGGTAACTCAATGCTCTACTCAATTGCACATGTACCCTGAGGGAGAGACCAATTACAGAATCCTTGGTCTCTTTCAGAGACAAAGGGCAATGCAGAAAAGAGGCCACATCCTCATCAGATGCAAGCCATCTAAGATATTTACTTCCATGACTTGTGAAATAATATACTGTAAAATGAGGCAGCTTTAGCACCCCCCAAAGATGTTTAGATACAGCCAGTTTATTATAGGCCAGCCTATGACATTTATTTAACCAAATAAAGATGGAAATTAGGGCATGGACTTTCCAAAACCAGGACAAGGGGAGACAAAGGCTAAGCATATGCAAGAGGTAAATAGGCAGGGAAATGCATTCATTTTGATAACATTTATTCTGCCCCAAAGCATTAAAGAGAGTGATTTCCACCTTTCTAAATCCTGTTTGATATTCACTAAAAGGTCATCCAAATTTAAAGATCAACTGCACATATATATTAAACATATTATAAACTATACTCCTTTTCCCCAACATAAGGACAACCAGGCCTTATTTATTACGTATGACATGAAGAAATTGCCATTTGTCATGTACAGATACTATTTTAATGCTCTCCTATTTGATGGTTTCACAGAAAATCTCATACATTTTTTGATCAGCTGGCGGGACCTTGGGTAAGTGGTCATTCCATTCAAGCAACAATGACATCATTTTTCCTCAAGGTCCTGACAGCTAAGTGCTAGGAACTTGAGGAAAATGATGTCATTGCTGCTTGAATGGAATGAGCGCTTACCCAAAATTCCATCAGCTGGTCTAAAAATGACTGAAGGATTTTCTGTGAAAGCTTGATAAAGAGGGGCAGTAAAATAGGATCTGAACATGAGAAATGACCATTTCTTAACATTACTTGCAATATATATATATATATACATATATATACATACACACACACACATATACATGGAGTGGTTGTTCTCAAGGTGTGCAAATAAAATATGTTAAAGGCATTTTAAAAACACTGCAATTGATCTTTAACTTTTTAAGTTACATAGAACCATAGAAGTTGACGGCAGATAAGGACCGCAAGGCCCATCCAGTCTGCCCATTTCTTTTTCTACCTTATAAATGTGCCATCGGCCTTTGCTCTGTCAGTGACCTATCTATTCATAGTCATTTGTATTCTCCCTTATGCCTATCCCATGCCTGTTTGAAGCCCTGCACTGTATTCATAGCCACCACTTCTTGTGGTAAGCCATTCCATGCATCCACCACCCTTTCTGTGAAAAGAATTTCCTCACATTCCCCTTAATCGCCTCCTCTAATCTCATGCTGTGTCCTCTTGTCCTGCTATTTTTCTTATATTTAAACATGTTAGACTCTTTCACCTTGTTTATGCCCTTAAGGTGTTTGAATGCCTGATCATATCACCTCTCTCCCTCCTTTGCTCAAGGGTATACATATTGAGCTCGCTAATCTGTCCTCATATGTCTTCTGATGCAGTCCCTGCACATTTGGTTGCCCTTCTCTGGACTGCCTCAATTTGGTTAATGTCCTTGTGAAGGTGTGGCCTCCAATACTGCACGCAGTACTCCAGATGGGGCCTAACTAATGTCTTGTACAGAGGGATTATTACCTCCTCTACGACTTGTGATACCCCTACTAATACACCCTAACACCCCCCTAGCCTTACACTGCTTTAGAGGTCTGCTTGGATGATTTTAGGTCATCAGTGATGATGATGCCCAAGTCTCTTTCTTCCTTTGTGACTGCTAGCAACTCCTCCCAGCCTATAAAGTGGCTTCAGGGTTTCTCTTCCCTATGTGCATGATTTTGCACTTCTTTGCATTAAATCCCAGTTGCCACTCTTCTGACCATTCTGCTAGTTTATCTAGATCTCTTCTCATTCTGCCCACCCCATCTGGCTCATCTACTCTGTTGCAGATCTTGGTGTCATCTGCAAACAGACAAGCCTTACCCTCTAGTCCATCTGCAAGGTCACTAATGAAGATGTTGAATAGGACTGGCCCCAGGACTGATCCCTGAGGTACCCACTTGTGACTTGCATCTCTTCTAACTGTATACCATTTACCACCACTCTCTGTTTTCTGCCAGTCAACCAGTTTGCCACCCAGTTGACCAACTTCTGGCCCACCGAGCCTACCAGCTTATTTATCAATCTTCTATGTGGAACAGTGTCAAAGCTTTGCTTGAAGTCAAGGTGGCGACATCAACTGCTCCCCCTTGGTCCACCACTCTGGTTACCCAGTCAAAAGAAATCTATGAGATTAGTTTGACAGGACCTTCCTTTGTAAACCCATGCTGTCTTGGATCCTGCCCTATGGATTCCAGGTGTTGCACTATCCTTTCCTAAGGAGTGCCTCCATAATCTTGCCCACATACTGAGGGAAGACTGACCGGTCTGTAGTTCCCTCGCTCCTCCTGCTACCATTCTTGTGGAGCGGGATCACATGAGCCCTTCTCCAGTCTTCTGGGACCTCTCCTGTGCTCAGAGACTCACTAAACAATTCTGCTAATGGCTCTGCTAGTTCCTCCTTTAGCTCCTTAAGTACCCTGGGATGTATGCCATCAGGTCCCATTGCCTTATCCACTCTGAGCTTAGCAAGCTCTTGTGAGGACCCTTTCTTTGTGAAGGGAGTAGTGCTCACCTCCCTCCCCTGTGTCCATGATGCTGAGCTGTGGGCCCTGCCCTACCTTCTCTTCAGTAAATACTGAGCAAAGTATCTATTTAGGATAGATGCCTTTACAGGGTCCTCCTCCTCACATGCTCCCTTTTCTCCATTAAGCTAGCAATACCCCTCTGGACTTTCTCCTTTCACTAATGTATCTATAGAAAGTCTTGTCACCTTCTTTACTGTTCGTGCTAGTGTTTCCTCAGTTTGGGACTTTGCCTGCCTTACTGCCTTACCTGCTTCCCTTAGGGCAGTTTGGTATGCCTCCTATCTTCATCCCGCTGTGTTCCTTATATTTCCTGAAGGCCAGCCTTTTGGCTCTGACCTTTCTGCTACTGTATTTGAGAACCAAAGTGGTTTCCTTCTTCTATTACACTTCCTTTTCCTTCTAACACAATGGGATGTTGCTTCAAGTATTGCATCCTTAATGCTTGCCCACTTTGCCTGTACCCCCTCACCTGTGTTTCTTTTGCCAGGGCTATCTTAACTCTGTTGGCCATCTTATCAAAGTCAGCCCTCTGAAGTCCCATATTTTTGCCTTGGAATGGGATGATTTAGATGTAGTAGCCAAATTGAACCATACCATGTGATGGTCACTGGCCCCCAGGTGACCTTCTACCTGAGATCTGTGATCCCTTCTTTGTTAGTCAGTACTAGATCTAGGATAGCCCTGTCTCTTGTGGGTTGCTGTACCAGTTGTTTGAGGCCCTCCTGCAGGAATCCACTATGAGTCTAGTTCTGGCAGATGTTCCTGCTGGTATTGACCAATCTGTATCTGGCATGTTGAAGTCTCCCATTATCAGAACCTCTCCTTTAGCTGTCATGTTTTGTATATCTTCTAACAGTAATGTGTCTATGTCCTCCCTCTGGTCTGGGGGCCTGTAGACAACCCCAGTTCTTATGGCTGTCCCATTTCCTGTTTCCAGGGTGACCCACAGTTCTTCTGGCTCCTTATGTGTATTCTGAATTTCTGTAGCTTTGATATTTTCATTAACATACAGGGCCACTCCTCCCCCCTTTTTGCACCTCGGTCTCTTGTGAACAATACATAGCCAGGTACTGAAGTCTCCCAAGTGTGGTTACTGGTAAACCACGTCTCACTAATTGCTACTATGTCCAGTTTAGCCTCTGACATTATTGCCTGCAGGTCTGGGATCTTATTTCCCAGGCTGTGTTGAGAATGGTTCTTAGTGATATATAGTACAAGATACTTAAACTGGTTTGGAGCCTAGGAAAAACCTCATTCAAGCACATCAGCCTTGAAAACCCCGGCATTCAGAGGCATTACCACCGTCTTGTCAGTATTCAGTTTATAATTGGCAACCTTTCCAAACTGCTGTACAGTTTCCAGGGCAGCCAGAATGGACGTGACTGGATAAGTAATATGCAAAAGAATATCATCAGCATAAGTTGAAAGTAGTGAGGGCCTAATGCCAAAAAGTATCCCAGTAAGAAAAGGGTTGTTCTTCAACTTTTAAAGCAAAGGTTCAAGGTACAAATTAAATAAAAGGAGAGATAGGAGAAAACCTGCTTGGTTCCACAGTGCAACATAACGGGAGATGAAAAAACTCAGTTATAATAAATTTTGGCACTGGAAACAGAGTAGAGGACCCATAACCAAGTAAGAAAAGCATCTGGGAAACCAAACTGACACAATGTAGCACATAGGGCCAGCTAACTCCATTAAAATATTTCTCCGTGTCTAAGGACACCCACGTCACAGGCACTGCAGGGTCCCCAGACACAGAAAAAATATGTGCCAGCTTATGGAAATGATCAATGGAAGATCTAGATGGCATAAAGCACACTTGCTCTCCACAAATTAGGTTGGCCCAAACATTAACTCTCGATGCTAAGATTTTAGCAAGTATTTTAATATCTTCATTAATGATATCGGACAATAATTATCAGCCTGATAGGGGATTTTCCAGATTTGGGAAGCAAAATAATCAAGGCTTACAAAAGGGTGAGATCTGAAATACCATGCGTATAAATGGCATCATAGAGCCTATGCAGCAGAGGGACTAATTGTTCTGCAATAAATAAATATTGGCTGAGAAACCGTCAAGGCCAGGTGCTGTATCGGGGACAAGGTTCTTGATGGCATCTAAAATCTCAGGCCTAGCTAACTCTTCCTCTTGTTCAACCAGCAGTACTGGAAGGGTCACCTCATTTAGATAGAGTTGAATATCTAATGCAGATGGGGTGGTTAGGAAGAGGGCTGTAAAGATTACAGTAAAACAGTTCACATTTATGTGTACTGTCCCTAGGGGCAGTTTTAACACTTATCATACTCAGCTGTAATAGAGTTAATAATCTGGGAAGCTGCCAGCTTTCTGATTTGTAAAGCCATCAAACAACCTGCCTTTTCCCTTTGATTAATATAAGTGGAATGGGTCCTGAAAATAGCATATTCCGCTTGTTCACTGAGCAGTTCTGCATATTTGTCCCTGAGAGAGATCAGTTCAAGCCTAACTTCTTCTGGAGTAGAGGGAGCCATCTGTCCTTCCAGGGTCCATATATTAGACAGCAGGCAGGTGGCTCGAGCCAACCTCTGCCACTTCAATGTGACTGTTAGGCGAATAAATACATATCTAATAATGCATTTTAAAGATGTCCACTCGTGGTCTGCTCGCTCAATTGTCCTCTTGATCTATCTGTTCTTTAACTTTACTTACCATAATATCTTTCAAAAGTTGATTGTTAAGCTTCTAAATGGTATCTTTTGTCTTTCCTCACCTGAAAGACATGCTGGATCCAAACCAGGGAATGATATGACAGGACCCTAGGAGCAATCCCAGAAGAGTGAATGCCTCTGAGGATTTCATTACTCACCAGAAAATAATTAGTCCTAGAAAAGGAATGATGCACAGATGAGTGAAAGGTGAATTCCTTTACCAAGGGGTTCAAGACTCACCAGGGGTCACACAAAACTAATGAGTCAACCAGGTTTCACAGAGCACGTTGACCAGGGGATAGGCCAGCACTGGTCCTACTAGTTCTATCAAGATCTGGAGTGAAGGTGAGGTTCCAGTCACCTCCTACTAAAACAGGCAGTGACAAATAGGGGCAAGCATAATAAGGCACATCCTGGGTGGGGGGACTGGTTATGGGGATAAAGGATGGGGGAATGGGGGTTCCCTATTATTTTATCTGGACTCAATGATTCCTACAGAATTCTGTAGCCTTTTTCTGTTGCCATTATGTAATTACTGTCATTTACTATGGTTTGTGTTCCCTGTACTAGTTGCTTCTTTTTTATCATTCTAAAAACCAATAAAGAAGTTAAATTTCAAAAAAAAAAAAAAAATAGGGCAAGTGGATTTTGTTAAATTAGTGAAAAAAGAAGGTGAATCAGTATTTGGACCATATACACTACTCAAGAGGACTTCTGTGTGTTCCAGAATAGTCAAAATAAAAATATAGTGATCCTCTGGGTCCTGTAAGACATGCAGAAGTTTAAAGTTAATTCCTTGACTGATCAAAATTACTACTCCATGTTGCCTAGTGGAGTTCCCTGTGCCATAGACTTGACCTATACTCAGCTCTGTAAAAAGGGTAGTTTCAGAAACCAGTAGGTGAGTTTCTTGCAGAAAAATTAATTTGCAATCAAGGTGTTTAATGTGCTGAAGGATCCGATACCTTTTAATCCTGGAGTGAGCCTCTTTTACATTCCATGTAGCATATTTAAACAAACTATTCATATTTTATCTATTATATAGAGTAATGATGGATAACCCTTATATTAGGCCTAAAAACATGCATAATACAATATTAAAATTCTCCACTCCCCCATGTTCCTCACCAGAAAATTCACAAAGAAAAAGACCCCAAACACAGTCAACATCAACAACAAGAATAACAAAACCACAAGAAACAATGAGATCCCCATTCCCTCCCCCAAAGAACCCTCAAACTGAAAAGTCCCCAATACTCTATGGACCCTCAATGCCAAAAACTGCATCTCTGAAATCAAATGGTCCATGATAAACCCTACTCACCTAGCGAACCACCACCAGACCCTCTATTGGCAAAAGGTAGAATATCCCTGGGGAGACCCTAAAGGAAAAAGTGTACTCCGAGCGCATTTTGGGTAAATGCATGATGGTTCATCAAAAAGGGACAACTTCCTTTGTTATTGGCCTTCACTGCATGGGCTCAATTGCTGAAAAAAATAAATGCATACAAAAAATGAACAACAGCCACCCAATAATACTCCCAGGCATCAAAATGGAAACAATGAGCATAGCTGAACTGGAAAAAAGGGTCTAAAGTCCCAAAGGTATAAACGGTAAAAGCATCTACCTGAAAGAGAAAACAAAGGTGGAAGAGGGTAAAAGGAAAATGGATATACTATGATATCCCTAAACTCAGTTTCCCAGAGTCCCGGGATACCGACCCCAGTGGCCCAAAAGTCATTGTGCCAAAACAATCAGATGCCCAATGCTACTATTTCAGGCTTCTGATTATAAAATTTACAGAGTGAATAGGGGGCTTCGTCCCTGAACCCATCATGTGGGGGGAGGCTCCACCACCACATCCCTCGTAACTAAAATATCTAACTCTGAGGGGCAGCGGACCTCAGAGTTAGGAAAAAACAGTTATGGGGGTGCAACAATGCAAAATGTTTAGGGACGCAATGTGGGATAGAATCCTCATCTCCCAGAACACGTTGGTCGGAGCTGCCAGTGGTTTAGCCCTCCAACACCACTGGGGCAGCCAGCCAACTCCATTCCTGCACTATTTCAGTGCATGTACGAGAGGTAAGGTAGCAAAGCGTCACATTCGCTACCTTACCCCTGTAATGTCCATCAGGTTTCCTCACTGTCTGGCTGCTCACTGTCTGGCTACTGAACATATCGGGCAATAGTGCCCGGGCAGGTCAGTGTCGAGACAGTCAGTTTCGGCAAACCATAACGGTACCAGGAAAATATATTAGACAGTGTCTACCGACAAAACATTCAACAGGACCCAATACACGGGAATCAAACTGGGAAACCAAAGCCAGTTTAATGGGCTCCCTCTATCCCTGGAACTAACAAAAAAAAAAAAAGGGAGTGGAACTGGATACTCAAATGAAAAAAGTTCCTAAATAAGCAGCAGGATGGGGGGGGACATGCAACAGAAGTTAGCAGATAAATGTAAACCCATAACACAAAAATCTATTGTTTCTCACCCACACCGGTCGCCCTGGCATTAGACCATAACCAAACTGAGTATCTGCAGAATTAAATGTGGGAGACTTAAATCCACTTGTTAGAGTGACAGGGTAAAGAAGAGAAGATTTTTATTGTAGCAAAAGAATATGTATAAAATCCACGGTTCATTACATATAAATACTTAAAAATGCATTTATATACTAAAGTCATCACCAGTTTACTTACATACTTGTATACCACATGTCCAACATAGAAAACATCTTATGTGCAAATTTAGCCAATGTAAAGTAGTTAACATGTTTTTTCTGAAAACAGAAGAGTCCCTAAATTATCCTCTGTTGTATCATGTATATTACTACAAGGTAATATGTATTTCTTTCTTTCTTTCCTTTGACAATAACGGGCAATACAACAGCAAATGAGTGACAGTTCTTTTTTCATTTATGTCACATTTGCAATAATCACAACCACTGGTTCCAGTCCATTAACTACCCCACCACTTTTGTTTGTTAATCAACCCTAGTTTTAATAAATAGATTATATTCATGTCTTTCTTGTTTTCTCCCACTTTAACTCATTGAATCCTGGTGGCCATTTTGAGTCAGCTTCTGTAATGGATGGTTCCGAAGCCATATGGCATCTACTGGACCCAATGAGTTAAGACAATATTCTACTTTCTTGTATGTTTTCTTTCTCTTATATATTCTCATACTAGGCAAAAATTCTATTTTTTCCATATATTTTTGATAATACACATTCACCATTCTTTGCCTGGCTTCTTTTACATATGCAATCACACACTCCTTCTGTTCTTGAAGCCAAAGTGGCACAAGGCCAAAATGTCTCATTCTACTGTTAAGCAAGTTAAACCAAGAGTATGAATAACCCATTTTTTTAGTTTCTTCCCAACATTGTTTTGGCAATCTTATATCTTCCATTTTTATTATCCTTTTCAAATAATTCAAGGATCTGCAGTATACCAATTGTTCCATTCTACTCATCCCTGTTTCCAGTCTAAGTAAAGCCGCTGGGGTGTCCTTTGGTAATCCCAGCCCTAGCCTAATAAAAATGTTTTGCACCATCTCTAAATTCTCTGTATTAGCTTGCAGTCCCCATACTTCACTACCGTATAGAAGTTGGCTATTTACTTTGGCTTCAAATACTCTTCTCATTGCAGTGAAGGAATTACCTCCAAAATGATTTGCAAATCTATTTATGGCTTTTGCAGACACTATCCCAGTTTCTTTGACTCTATCCACATGGTCTTTCCATCTTCCATTATAACTCAATATTACCCCTAAATAAGTAAATCTTATAACTTGTTCTATTTCTAGATTATTAATAATCCATTTTTCAGTAGTTTGTTTCCCTTTCCCCATAACCATTACTTAACTTTTTGTTACATTTATCTTTAAATGTAGGTTTTCCAGATGTTCAACAGTCCTAGCTAGAGCTCTTCTCAGTCCAACTGGTGTTCTTGAAAGTAAAACAATGTCATCTGCATACAATAAAACTTGTACACCTCGACTGTTAATCTGTGGACTTTGCGTATCAATCATCTTTACTTATTTAACCAGGGATTCAATATATATTGCAAACAGTGATGGTGCTAATAAGCAACCTTGCTTTACTCCCCTATCTATATATATTTCATTAGTTAGTATCCCTTGTTTTGTTGCCCTGACCCTGGCTGAGGCATTTTCAATATTAGCAATAATCTAGTATTAATGTTCAGATCTTTTTAATATATGCCATAAAGTCCCTCTGCTGATATTATCAAAGGTTGCATGAATGTCAAAAAAAAGCCATATATAGTTTTCCTTTTTTATGTCCTACATATTTTTGGCTCAAGTAATTCAGAGCAAAAATATGATCTACTGTACTATAAGATTTTCTAAACCCAGTCTGATATACAGATAGAATCTTCTGTTCTATGATCCAGGATTCTAATATCTGCAAAATAACCCTGGTATAAATCTTCATATAAGTACATAATAATGTAATACGTCTGTAACAAGCTGGGTTTGTCCTATCACCTTTCTTGAAAAGAGGAACTACTAAGCCTTCATTCCAACTTTTTGGTATTTTGAGGCTGTTATTTATACATGTAAAGATTGGAGCCAGTATCTTTCCACCAATCCAGTTTTACTTTAAATACTTCGGCCGGGATACAATCTGACCCTGGCGCTTTATTTATTTATTTTTGCTCATTTATTGCCCATATCACATCCTCTTCTATAACCATAGGCCAGGGCTCTGTTTCTCTATCTACGTTATTTATTACTATATTTTCCTTTAATTGACTTCCATACAAGTTGTCATAATACTTAAACCATACCTGTGGCATGATTATCCCTTCTATATTTAATTCTCTATTGTCCGTACCTAAAGCTACCAAATTCCAGAACTTCTTACACTCCCTATATATGATGGCATCCTGTAAAGAGGTCCAAAGTGTGTTCTTATGTTGATTCTTTTTTCCTTTTATTAATCTTTTATATTCTTTCCTAAGATTTAAATAGGCTTCTCTTACCCCTATGTTGTTAAATCATTTACTACACCTTCCCGCTTTTATTACTAAATTTTTATATTTCTTACACTGCTTATCATACCATCCCTTATTTATCACCTTTCCTTTTCTTTACCTCACTCTAGCCACTTTAAGGAATCTACTATTATTTTAAAGATTTCCTCCAAAGTTTGTATCCATTCCTTCTTTCCATTAAAATTGCCCAAATAAGTTATATGTTCAACCTTTTCTTTAATCAAAATATTTTTATTTAATAGCTCATTGATTTTCCAAGAGCTATATGGATCCCACTTTATCTTTTTTATTCATTACTACCATTTGCTCATTAGCATCATCAGTTTTTTCCCCTAAAAAATGATGATACCTCTTGCTACCCAAGTCCAAAGTTACAGCTGTTGGAAAGTGATCACTTTCCCACTTTTCCAAAAACACAAATTCTTCAGCTTTATTAAATGACCATACATCTCTATAAGGGCGATGTCAATGACTTAACTGCCATTTTCAATGGGAATGTATAATTACCAGCGTAGTCTCCCTTTGTCCTCCCATTCAATATTCTTAGTCCATTATGTGCAGCAAAATTAAACAATTTCTTACCCCTGGGGTTTAATTTTTTATCCTTCAAACCTCTAATTGGTATGGACAATAAGTCATCTATCCCCCATTTATTAGAACATTTTTCTACCTTGTCAGCTATTCTTGCCTTGCCATCATCCATTATACATATAGGACTGGAACCATAGTTTTCCATCGTTTTCTCTGTAATTTGTATCAGTTCTAAAAATATCTGATTTTCTATATCTCTATTTACTTTTGGTGGAATATGTACATTAACACAAATCAGAGAAGGTTTCTCCTTACTTCCCAAGATACTTCCTAAAATATAACTGTTCCATATTAACCTTTCTGCATTTTTAAATGCTTCTATTGAGATCAGAGTAGCTAGGCCCCCTCTTGCATGTCCATACCTTGTTGTTCTTTTAGCAGGTATATAATGCACATGAAAACCTTTCATCACATTTGCTTCAATTCTTTCTAGCCATGTTTCCTGTAACATCACTACCTGGAACTTCTGTATATCCTGAACTCACTGGGCATCCTCTAATTTTCCTTCTAGGCCAGCTACATTCCAACTCAACATTTTGGTCTCTACTGCATTTGTGGTATGCTGGTCTAGACACACTTTCTTTCATGCTGATATTTCAAGATCTATAAGGGGGATGCTGCTATCCCAGCTTCCCTCTATCTCTATGCTGTCATTAGTAACCCTTTTCCATCTTTTGGGGTTTACATCTTGAATTGGAGAGGAGGTTGTTGGGGCTAGCAGGGAACTGGTTTCTAGTACTACACTAGCACTGATCTTAATACCTCTATGTTTACGGCCTCTTATAAAAATCTCTGGCTCTTCTTTGGTGTCACTACCAAATGAGTGTATAGTGACCACTGGTTATAAATATTCAGTTATTCTTTGTTGCTTCTGTTTAACAGTATGGACTTCCAACTCCGGTCTTGCTTATTTCCCCTTTTTCTTTGATTTTTCAATTTCCTTTTCCTTTGTTTTTAACTCTTCTAACTCTAACACTGTCTCATTCATGTTAATTCCTATTTTCTTAAAATCCTTTGTTTGACTTAGAATTTTTGTCCTAGTTTCTGGTCTTTTTAATGTAATACAGACCCAGCCTTTCTCTTCCCCTATTACGTTATCTATATACACTGTTGCCAAGTCTGTCCATCTGATAGCATTTCCTAGAAACCCCTTACAGAGATTATATGCCATCAGCTTTAAGGTGAAAGGGGACTCATTTTTTTCACCTTAGGTATTCCTTTAATAAAAACAGCAGGTAATAATTCCCATTTTATTAACCTCTCTTTTTTACCCAGTTTATGTCACTTATCCATGACCGTTACCCTTGCATCAACTCCTTTTCCTTCTTCTAGTTCTATCTCATTCTGTACACTTTTATCTTCCCTCTCCTTTAGTTTTTCTTTCCTTTGCTTTCGGTCAACTCCTTCCTCTTTCCCTTTATTCTGCTGTCCTGTTCCTGGTCCTTGTTTACAGTATGGGCACTGCCTCGGTACTGGACGCCTATCTTTGTTACTATTTGCCTTTTTCTGCATGCACCTATCCTTTTTATGAATTTCTGCTTCCTTTAACTCTTTCTCCCCTATTTCCTCAGATTTTTTTTTTGAATCTCTTCCCTTTTGTTATCTCATTTTTTCCTCTCTTGTTTTTAATACATTCTTACCCTTCTCCTCCTTTCTTAACTCTTGCCCTTGGTATAGCAATTTCAGCGTCTCTTAGTACATGCCACTTATAGCAGACTGAAATGAGTAAAGACATTTCATCCACTATAAGCATTGTCCATGTAATCGATAAACGTAAAAAAAAAAAAAGAACCTGTAAATAAAAGATTAGGATAACGCAGTACAATACTGTAGCAGCATAGCATGGCAAGTGATTAGTGATTACAGTTCTTTTGTGAATGTTTAGAGTGCTGTGCAGGCATCCTGTAAATAAAATGTAACTTTTATTAAAGCAATTAAAAGAATTTGCTGCAACTTGACCTGCGTGCCATGATAATCCTCCTTCTCAAACTCTGGCTGCCGGAAGAACAGTTTTATCTTTGTTTGCAATGTCGTCTTCTCAGCGTATCTTCTCCAGTTCCTGTTCATCCATGCCATGATCATCCAGTCAGGCATCAGATCCTCCCACTGCTCCATCGCATGTCTAAGTGTTAGCAGGGCATTTTCACCATCTGACATGGTCACCGCAAGCTCAGGCTCTCCCCAGAACGTCCTCGCTATCATCCTCATCTATGGATCTGAATTTTACATGCCAGAGTCATGCCACTTCTTTTGATTCTAGCCATTCTCGAGCAGCAAATGCAGCAACTAGGGATACCTGCACAATGAGGCTGCTAATGATAGTGCGAGGTTTTATGGTAGCGCTAACTGAAATCATTTAACACCTTGATGAGTGGAGCCAGAAGGTGTTAAGTGGGTAGCAGAATGAGACTGTAATGGGCGGTATAGGCGGCAGCCAAAATACGAATTAATGCTGCAGTTTAATACAAAGGATATAGGAAAGGGCTTTGGCAAATGCATTTCAGGCGAATTAATCGGTGGTCCGAATTAACCAAGGATTAAGTGGTGCATACTGTAATTCATTTGTTCTTCCAATTTCTCCTTTAATTTTAGCTAGCCCCATTGCAATTAAATTATGGTTCACAAATGATTCTACTGCTGCTGGCAAATGTGTTATCAAGGTTTGAGTATCCCCCTTTCTCTGTCTTCAATCCCATCCTTGGATCAATTTTCTTGTCACCCCCTCATCCATTGTTTGCCATAGATGTGATACCTCTGGTGGTGCCTCAGATGGTGGGTCCATGCTTAAACGTTGTATGTAAGGGGAGATAAAATTCTCAAAATCATACAGAAAAGATCCATATTCCCTATTATGTTTTTCATTGCCCTGAGCCAGAGTGAGAGGAGTTGTTATTCCTTTACTTTTAGCTGCTTCATTGCATACTAAGTTCTGCACTATAATGTCCCCCTTATCCCTAGCATTAATTTGCGGCGGTCCTTCCTGCCTTATTTTCTCCTCAGTTCTATCTTTACCACTAACAGATGCAACTTCCTGGGTGGATTCAAACAGAAATTTTCTGTTTAATTTCTTCCCCTTAGCGCTATTCCCCTTATAGGTTTTTTTAATCTCTGACCCTTCTAGTTTTTTGATTTGGGCCAATAATGGGTTAATAACCTGTTTCTCAATTTCATTCTCTATTCCAGCTTGTACTGGATTTATGTTAATTCCTTCTGATGCAAGTACTTGTCCCTTAATCATCTCCTGTCCTGATAGGACAAAATAATTGGCGATTACCCTGTTCTCCAGGATCTGTTTTTTACCCTTCTGTGATTTAGTCAAGTTCCTATTTATTTTACCTTGTGCTCTAGTCACTATCTTTTTAGTTGCCATAATTTGTTTACACAATATATATGTTGTATACACATTATACAATATGCAAATATACCAAAAAGGAAAAAGAAATGCTAATAGTCTGTTACTCTGGGTGATTACTTTACATGCACACCATTTAAGCTCAAATATAAAAAGTTTGTGCAAATTACTCTTAATGCAATGACTAGAGACCCTCAAACAGTGATATCTCTTCTCCAGTCAGTCTTCCACCGATAGCCTTGTGGATACAAGATCTTTACTTGTTCGTTCCACTGCGACACAACCCACGGATAGGATTTAAAGAACAGTTTTTCAAAAATTAGCTTGCACACTTTTTCAGACCTAGGACAATGCCCTTTGTTTGCTTGTCTTTAGTTAACTTTTATTCTGATCTTCACTCGTCCTCCCCACTTTCCATTCACTCTCTCCTTCAGTATCACTATATCCTGTCCCTCAGAGTGCTGTATATTGGTTGCCCCAATCGCAGGCCTTAAAACAAAAGGAAACTAAAACCAAAAACAAGTTAAAAACATCTAAAACCTTATCCCAGAAGAACAAAAATACAGATTGACTTGGAGTATGTAAAAAAATAATTCAAAACAAAAAAAACACCAAGACAAACTGATTATAAAATTAGATTGTAAAATCTTAATTACCCCCTGAAGTCTCCTTTAGTAATCCAGGGTATAAATTGCCACAAAGTAGATATAATATATATTCCAATTTAAGTAGGAAAAAGTGGACTTACATTTCATATGTTTATTGCCAGCTGCATACTCAGTAATCAGAATTATATTACGGCCAAATTCACACGGTCTGAAATTTCACAATCGCTGTTTTATGAGGAACACACACTTCTATTAAAGCCGTTTCCAAACAGCATGAATCAGAACTGCCTGAGATAAAGAAAACACTCTGCGAAACAGAGCAACGAGATAGCTACCAAAAACATTTGTAGAAAAATAAGCAAAACGCCTCAATTCTTCAAATAAATCCAGATGGACTGAAAGTTAGAGGTGATAAACTTCAGCTACTATCACAGCTCAAAATGAAGCAATTGCCACTGCTGCAGATGATAGTTAGCTCTAAGAAAAAACACAGAGTCTGTGCAGTTTTAACTCAGACCAGTGACGTCATACTCTCGAGTCGTTCTGGATTTGTTAAAAAAACATAGAGCCAAATTTTGAAAAGTAAGAAAGCTGAATATACTCTAATACCCTCAAAAATTCAAAAACATCAACTTCAACAGTTTTTAAAGCTTGCACACTGAAACCAAAACCAAAATAAGTGAATCGGCAGGGCAAAATAAACAAAACAAATTTAAACTCTCCAGCCCAAAAGTAGTTCTACTAATACCAATAACTAATCCTAATCTTAATAATCTCCCAGATCCACAAAATATCCCAAACTTGGAGAATATGGAAAAAAAAAAAAAGAATATTTAACACTCCCCCTTTTCCTTTTTTTGGGGGGGGGGGATCTTATTCAAGGTCTTCAGAGATGGTGCATAATATACAGAGTTTTTCAAATCGAACACTTTTCTAAAGTTTGAGTTTTTCAGTCTGACCACTTCTCCTTCTCCCCTTCACAGAGCATCCCCTCAGCTTCTTCGATTCTTTGGTTGTGTATCGATGTACCGATATTCTAGCTCTGCCTTCTTCACTACCAGCTCTGTGACCCTCCAAGTCTCCAGTTCTTCAACTCCACAGGCCTCTGATTCTCCAGGTATACCAGTTCAAATCTCCAATTTTGCGGACTTCTCCATCTTTCTCTGCAGTATACCCCTTGGGGCTCCTGCTGCCACTTCAGGACTCCAAGCACTGCCGGGGGGGGGGAGAAGAGACACAAAAAGGGGAGAAAAATCTAGGCCACACATTCTACTGGAAAGACAGCTAGTTCTCTGTTCGGCAAAAATTCTGCAAAATTTCAAGCCCAATTCACATATGGCAATGGTGCATGCCTTACACAAAAACAGAGTAAGCGTTCTTGCTGCCCTGCTACAGTTCCTCTGAGACTCAGCGTGCATGGCCTTCTGGCAAATGGTGTTTATTCAAGAAGTCTAGAACCTGGATCCCATCAGTGAGTAAGGAGAAGGAAATTATTTAACAATGCCGTGAAAGAAAAAAAAAACATACAAAATAAGTTCATACAATAAGGCCAGGGATGGATGTTGGAAATGGAGAGAACCACACCAAAAGCAACACTTGTATAACTAGATTCTGCCCAAGCCCTCTCCCCAATCCCCCAATGATCAGTGGAGAAGCTGGGAAACAGAGAAATAATACCCACAATAAAACATTATAAACAAACCCGCTAAGCTAGCTATCTGTAGCAGCTAATGCAGTGAATAACCTATACATATCAATTATAACTCCAGTGTGTCCCCATAAGGAACCCAAGCAAACACATAGATATGACAATTTCCTGAGTAATACAGTATGAGACCATCAGGTAAACTAATACAATACCTGACAATCCCAACATAACCCCGTTCCATCTAACCTGGATAGAGAAAAGTCTACACATAAACCTTATTAGCATAAGCTAAGATCAGATCCATAAAGTAATAAAACCCTTTAACTATATAGCAAATCACCTTAGGCCAAAATGAAATATGGGCAAGCCAAAATAAGACAAGCATCTGTCAATGCTGAATGTTCGCCGTGAGCACTGGTGTCATAAGAGGTGTGTGTCTGAAAATTGCTTCAGTGAAGGAATCATTTTATTAACATTTAAGAATGCAAAGTAGTAGTGATGATGTTGAGCAGTGTAACTGTCTTGTTTGTTACAATTTGTGAGCCAGATTTTCAACATACCCTTCTTATGACTCCACCTCATGAATAAGTGCAGATAAAATGTTCAACTCCTGGCCCCAATATGATTTCACGTAGCCTCTTAAGTTCCTTAGTTTGGCCAGGAGATGTTGCTTATCCAAAAAGTTGAGGAATATGAAAATTAGTGGAAAAAGGTTAGATCCCTCAGTGGACATCAGCCGCAGTGCCCTATGAGCCCTTGCGCACACATACATTTTGGCCAGGATCTGAAAACTGACAGCTGTCACATTCATGAGGTGCTGTGAAGAAATAGCTATGTTGAAAATCTGGGATAGAAATAGTGACAATTGTCAAACCTATGAGCCTGCACTCACAAATTTCAATGCAGGCTCATAACTTTGTTTTAATATTTTTACACCAAATTTTCAACATAGCCATCTTATGACCCCACTTCAAGAACAAAGTTGAAATAAATTGTCAACTCCAGCCTGAAAGGCGATTTTGCGCAGCGAACATCACCTTTTGGAACAGAATTTTGTAATGTCACTTAATTGTTCATGAGGTGGGGTTCCAAAAAAAGGTATGTGAAAAATTTGGGATAAAAATATTAAAAAATGGCCAAGTTATGGTACCAAGTTGAAAACCACATTGAAATACATTGAAGTCTTACCTCAGTTCATGGTTGGGCTTTGAAGAGTGAAGACATGTCTGCGGTCCAAGGAAGATTACAGTGACGGACCACTGGTGGGTTAGTATGGGGTAAGGGGATTTGGAATGGAAGATCCTGAGTAGGAGGGTCAGGCGGGGGGGGTGGGTAATGGCACAGCAGACAACGATGGACTTTTTTTTTCCAGGAAAAAAAAAACAAAACAAGGGATAGTTTTCTTTATTTCAGGGAGTTTTCTATTAATAGAGGACACTGGGGGATTGGGCACACTCAGTGTCACTGGGAGGGACAGTTTTTAAATCATTAAGGACACAGAGGGCTTGGGCACCCCCAGTGTCACAGAGTTGTTAGGGAGACAACAGACGATGGATGGTTGTCTTCTACACAGGGGATTGAACACTCCCAGTGTCACTACTGTTTGTAGTGGGGGGGGGGCTGCGCTGACAGGGAGGGTTGACTTGGTTGACAGTAAGGGCTGCCAGCAACAGACATCGATGGATGGTTTTCTTTGCTGCAGGCAAGCATTCTAGGCTGGCCATGACCGATCAGTCTGGCTTGCTGGGCGATGCAGATCAAAGGGACTGCAACCTCTTTTGAAGTTGGTGCCATCCCTGCCCAGCAAGCCAGACACTCTGTCACAGTCAGCCTGGGTGCTGATTGGTGTGGCACTGTCGGGCCCCTGCAACACTACTCTGCACTGGGCAGACAGCGTCACACCCCTCAAAGGCTCACTCATATACCAACATGTTTGCAGCGCTTGCGCACACGACAAACACAAAAAATATGTTCCCAGTCATGTTGTTTTTAAATAAATCCAGGAAAAGGGAAGGTAAATCCCATTTAGCTTGTTCAGGAGTATCAAAAGACCGAGCAGTGCCACCATGGTAAACCTGCAGCTTAGCTGGATAAATCATTTTAAAACCAATATGAGCTGCAATCAACTTAGAAATAAAAGGATGGTGTACGCAGCTCTCCTTTCACAGGCTAGCTGAGGAAGATCCAGGAAAACATGAATTCTGGTGCCCTCCCAGGAGACCTCTTAAGTTCCTTACTTTGGCCAGGAGATGTTGCTTATCCAAAAAGTTGAGGAATGTGAAAATTAGTGGACAAAGGTTAGATCCCTCAGTGGACATTAGCCGCAGTGCCCTATGAGCCCTTGCAGTGATGCAAGTCTGGCCATAAGGAGAAGGCCCAGCTAACTTCTCACAAAGCTTTTGAACAAAAAGAATGGCATTAGTGCCCTTGACCCTCTCCGGTAGGCCTGTAGCTACCACATTATTCCAGCAGCTACAGCCCTCAAGGTCTTCCAGACAGGCTTCCAACCTTGCAGTCTTCTGGCAAAGAACTACCAGCTCCAGATTAACACAATTTCTCCAATCCTCGAGGGAGCTCACTCAGACCTCCACGTCTCTGACCCACTAGGTGAGTTTTTCAGTAGCCAGCCTGATTGCTTTCATGTCCCCAGTTAACAATAAAATTGCCTCCTTCAGCATCCTGGATAAAGCACTCTTCCATGAGAATATCAGATGGGGGGAGAAACACTGCTAGAGCTGGCAGTGACCTGCTTTGTGAATTTGGGCCTGCGGCCATGATCTGGGGTAGGTGGCGAGGTACGATGCACAGGGGGATTTATCATTTCTACCTCCATCCGTATCGACCAAACAGATTCCAAGATGAATAAAGATTAATATCAAAATAAGTTCACTCTGGAGTTACAAAATAAATAATGGGATAATCAATGAAAACATGAAAATGAAACCAAAAAAGGTTGGAGCAGTAGTACAACGTGCTCAGTGGCAGCAGAGCATCATGTGACTCCAGCCAGTTGGTTCTACATGCACCATTCCCATAAGAGGAAGAGCTGACAAGCATTTGCTGATGCAAGTCACAGCTGCTAGCTGCTACAATAGCCAATTCAGATCAACAAAATGTGATCCAATGAATAATGATCATCAAAAAATGTAAATTTCTCTTGGATCCATAGGAGACCACTGGCCTTGTGTGCACCAGTGGTCCATGATTTTTTACCAAAGTGACCTGGTACATAGAAACATAGACTTTGACGGCAGATAAGGACCGCTAGGCTCATCTAGTCTGCCCATTTCCCTACCTACAGGATAGGCCGCAGATCCTAGTTAACCAACAGCCTATTTCTTCCTACCCCCCACAAGAATTGCCTTATGTCTGTCCCATGCATTCTTGAATTCTCCCACAGTTTTAGACCCCACAACCTCCTCAGGAAGGCTGTTCCATGCATCCACTACCCTCTCTGTGAAATAATACTTCCTCACATTGCCCTGAACACGCCCTCCTTCTATCTTTAAATGTGTCCCCTTGTTCTTGCAAGTCTCTTTTTCTGAAAGATGCTACCCTCTTGGACTTTGTTGATTCCACTGAGGTACTTAAAAGTTTCTATCATGTCCCCCCTCTCCCTCCTTTCCTCAAGGGTATACATATTAAGCTCCTTTAGTCTCTCCTCGTAGGACTTCTCTTGCAGACCCTGCACCATTTTAGTTGCCCTCCTCTGGACTGCCTCCATTCTGTCTATGTCCTTATGGAGATGGGGTCTCCAGAACTGGATGCAGTACTCCAGATGGGGTCTCACCAACTTTCCGTACAGAGGAATAACAACTTCCTGTTTTCTGCTGGTGATGCCTCTCCCTATACATACCAGTATCCCCCCAGCCCTCCCTACTGCCGTCTCACATTGCTTGCTAACCTCAAGGTCATCTGATATGATTACTCCCAGGTCCCTTTCCATTTTTTTGGTTGTTACTACCTCCCCCCCATTGTGTAATCTTCCCCAGGGTTTTTGTTTCCCAGGTGCATTATTTTGCACTGAATCCAAGCTGCCATACTTCTGACCATTCCTCCAACCTTGCCAAGTCCCTTCTCATCCTTTCCACCCCTCCTTGTGTATCAACCCTGTTGCAGATCTTTGTGTCATCTGCAAAGAGGCATACTTTTCCTTCCAGTCCCTCTGTAATGTCACTTATAAAGACATTAAAAAGGACTGGACCCAGTACTGAACCCTGCGGTACTCCACTAGTAGCCCCTCTTTCTTCAGAGTGGACTCCATTTATAATTACCTTCTGTGTCCTGTTATCCAGCCAATGTTTTACCCAGACTACCACCTTGGGACCCACTCCCAGGCTAGTTCATTTGATTATTAATCTTTTGTGTGGGACAGTGTCAAATGCCTTGCTAAAGTCTAGGTAGGCCATGTCCACAGCCCCTCCCTGGTCTACTACTTTGATCACCCAATCAAAGAAATCAATCAGATTCGTCTGACATGACCTTCCCGCTGTGAACCCATGCTGCCTTGGGTCCTGTGCCCCACTGGCCTCTAGGTACTCAACAATTCTTTCCTTCAGAAGTGATTCCATCACTTTCCCTACCACAGAGGTCAAACTGACAGGTCTGTAGTTTCCTGCCTCTGTCTTGCTCCCACTTATATGTAAAGGGGAATCACATCTGCCTTCCTCCAGTCCTCAGGTACCACACCGTCCTCCCATGATTTGTTAGAAAGGGTGGTCAGTAGTGTCACTAGTTCTCCCCTTAATTCTTTTAGAATTCTGGAGTGAATTCCATCAGGCCCCATTGCTTTGTCTGCCTTCAGTTTTAGGAGTTCTTTCAGAACCCTTTCTTCTGTGAAAGGACTGGGATCGACCCCCCTTCCTCCAGAGTGCTTCTGTTAACAGGATTAGGCACTTCCCCCTCCTCTTTTTTTGTGAATACTGAGCAGACATATTCATTCAGTATCCCTGCTTTTTTACTGTCCCTCTCTGCCCACCCACCATCCTTTCTATTCAGCCTCACTATCCCTCCCTTTGTCTTTCTACACTCCCTGATGTACATATAAAAGGTTTTATCCCCCTTCTTAACAGAGTTGGTCATATTTTCCTCAGTTTGGGCCTTTGCTAGTCTGACTTCCCTCCCTGCTTCCTTCTGCCTTAACTGGTACAGTTCTCTGTCCTGCTCCTTCTGTGTTTCCTTTTACTTCCTAAATGCTATCTTTTTCTCCCTAACCTTCACCGCCACCTCTTTTGAGAACCATAGTGGCTTTTTCTTTCATTTTAATTTATCTGCTTCACACAAAGGCTTGTTGCCTCTGTGATGGCAGTTTTGATGTTTCACCATTGTTGCGCCACCCCTCCTTCTAGCCTATTTGCTAGTGCTTTTCTAAGGCACTCTCCCATTTGCCTAAATTCAGCCCTCCTGAGTCCAGTACCCTCACTTTTAGCATGAAAGCGACTCTGTAGCAGAGTTTTTCATGAACCACACTGTCTGGTAGTTACTTGTTCCCAGATGACTACCCACTTCTAGATCTGAGATCCTCTCACTGCCCCCATTTGAGAGTATGAGATCTAAGATTGCTCTCTCATGAGTGGGTTCCAAAACTAGCTCTCTGAGGCATGCCACCTGTAGGGCATTGAGAATGGTCCTGCTCTTGGATGTGGCTGCAGCAAAGGTGCTCCAGTTAAAAACTGGCATATTCAGGTCCTGCATTAACAGCATCTCCCCTCTCTCTGCCATCCTAAGGGTGCCTTCTATCATATCCTTCTACATTCCCTCTCCCTGACATGGAGGTCTGTACACAACCCCTGTGCAGATTGTGGTACCATTTCCAGTCTCTAAGGTTACCCACAGTGCCTCCTCTCCTCCCAGCTTACTCTTGATCCACTGCTTTTATCCCTTCCCTGACATAGAGAGCCACTCCTCCCCCTCTTCTACCCTCCCAGTCTCTCCTGTAGGTTGTGTACCCTGGTATGTTAACATCCCAGTCATGGTTCTCTATGTACCATGTTTCTGTGACTGCTATGATATCCAGGCATCCCTCTTCCATCAAGGCCACAAGTTCAGGGAGCTTGTTGCCCAGACTACGGGCACTGGTACTCATTAGCTTCCATTTCTTGATGGCTTTACCCCTTTTTGCCCCATTTCTGTCCTTATTGCCTTTGTCATTTTCTCCATTTACCCCTACCCTTTTCCCTATCGACATCTCTATCTTGGTGTTTACCTCACTTACTACCCTGAATTTTGGGGGGGGGCTAGGATTTCCCTGCTTCTTTGCAGTGCCTCCCCTTGGCTAGTTTAAATGCTTGCCAATGAAGCACTTAAATCTATCACCTAGGATCCTGGTTCCCATCCTGGACAGATGCAGACCATCATGCCAGTGTAGGCCTGAATCACTCCAGGTGGACCCCCTGACTCCAATTAAGCCAAATCCCTGAGCTATGCACCAGCTTTTCAACCACTAATTGTATCCCATGGTGTGAGCACATAGCCTCATCCATGCCATAGACAGGCAGCACCTCCGAGAAGGTTACCATGCATACTACTTGTCTAAGGCCCCTCCCCAACTCCACAAACTCTTCCTGCACTGCTCTAATCCCTTTCTCAGCCAGGTCACTTGTCCCTAGGTGGACAATGACATCCAACCCCTCCCGTGCAGCTGCTCAGCCGATCCTGAGGATTTGCTCCTGTCCCTCCAAGCCATGGCGCCAGACAGGCACCACCTCCTTCTCCCCTTCCTCCCCCTAGTTCTACCCCTAACAATGAGTCCCCACCAGGGTTGTTTGCTTCCCCTGTGGGGTCCCATGCCACCCTCCTGTCTGTCTCCTTTGTGGAGGTTTCCAGCATCCTCCTTGGCTCCACTGCGGGTGCCTCCATAGAGGTCAGAATGGCATATGAATTGTGGAGAAGTACAACTGGAGGGATGTGCCTCTGTTCCACCACCCTTACCCTCCCTGAGCACACCGTGGTCCAACCACTCCTCTTTCTTGGCAACCTCTGAGGCAACAGCAGTGGCCCTGGTGGTCCTTGGGTGGGAGAGGAGGTTCCTCAAATCCTGGCCAACTCATCCTGGAGATGAGCAACCTCCTCCCTCAACCCAGAGAGGTGCCTGCAGATGGGACAACACCGCATCCTCCAGAACATCTGGAAGACTGCTGCTCCACAGCCACTGCACCACTCCCATTATGTCTTATTTCTGGCCCCTTAACTGTTTGGAATACTTGCTCTTTCCTCTATTTTTTTTCTCCCTACTTACTGTCTCTGTGCCCTTTAAGCTCCCGATCTTCCTGTTCTGAGGCCTGAAGTTCCTACATTTCTCAGTAGTCTCCTTACTAGCTCAGAGTCAGACCTCCAGCAGCTAGGGGGGTGGATAGCTACTCTTTTCCTTCTAGGATGGTTACTAATTTCTAAATACATTTTAATTATTTAATATTATTAAAATGTATACAATAAAAACTGCTTTTTTAGTAGTGTTAATGTAAATTTAGCACAAAAATACAAGGACAACTCAGTCCGACTGGGACTGTGGTGCTGTATGTATTTAGTAGGCTTTTAATTCGCACATTTTCAGGAAAGTCTCAACCAAATCAGAATTTAAAAGCCAGTCTCGTTGTGCAATTTCAGGCCTCTTTACTAAGTAAAGTCTATTATTACACAGACAAAATCAGTTACAACAGTATGTATTCATGTAGGAAGCAGTGACTGGTTACAACTGATTGCTTGCTAAAACATTACCAACCAGTCAGCATATCCTCATATTTTTCTAGTATGCTGCCACCTCATTCAGACATTAGAATCAATATGAAGCTTTATTTCACAACTAATCAGATTACAGTTTTTAGCTAAACAGTCAATGTGCTAAGTCTGCAGCATTTGCACTCCATTATCTTAACAACCATTTATCAAAGGGGAAAAAATCTAAAGCAAACACTTGCCAACTCTTCCTTGTAGTCACCCAATCCATCAAAATGCTATAGAGTTACATGCAAATAGCATTTCTATAAAGCTTCTACAGATACCTTTTCAGTCAAAGAATTTTACACTTTAATGTATTTTGCTGTTTTCTTTGGTATGAATGACTGTGGGGTGATTAAAAAAATAGGAGGTATAATTAAAACAAAATGCATGTGACAACTGGAGCATGGTAAAAAAATTGTTTTCTGTAGCTGGCTTTCTGGACTAGGTATCAATCTAAAAACAGTACTTCACTTCAGGAGTTAACAACATTTTGAGCCAGAAAAATGAAAATAATCAGCACTCATCCCTTATCACTTAAATGCTCAAATATAACAATGTCTGATCATACAATGGCTTTATTTAAAGTACAACAATGTGTTTCAACCCTTAAGTATAGCAGTGAATAGCTGTCAAGGGCATTATGTTGCCAAATTATGGAGCATGTTTATTTCCTCCAAATTAAATAACTAATCAAATAGGTACTGCATGGAGAAACTCACAGCACTCCTATCCCTGCTACGACAAAATTATGTCACACACTATTTTCTCACCAACAATATCCTTTATTTTAAATAAAAGCAAAGGCCCATAGCCTGGAAAGGCCGCTTGTCCACACCAAGAGAAGTCTCTGACGTTTCAACCAAAAGGTCTTTTTCAAAGATAGTGCCACCTTCTGTTCAAACCTTTTAAATACCTTAAAAAGTGGTCACATGTGTAACCCCAATATATTATTAAAGTGACAGTGTGCATTTAGTTTTACTTATCACCATTACTTATCTACACAACATAACAAAATAACAAAAACGGCACTTTCAAACGTTCCTCCTTTCATCTCAATCACACCAAATTTCCATTTTATGTCCAGAAGTTTATATATTAATGTTTATTACATCAATTTTCTTTCCATATATGAATATTTCTCTAGGACATAGTAGGGAAGAAAAAAGAAAGAAAGCTAAAAACTTCAATATCTAAAAATGAAGGAAAAAATAGAACAGCTTTTAAAAAAATTTAAGAAGAAAAGAGCAACTTGGAAATCAGCATCACATACCTCTTAAGGGACTCGGATTCATAGAACTACACATGATCTCTAACACTTAATTATTCAGTAACAGAATCTCTATATTTTCAGAGAAAGAACTATAAAGTATGCTCATAGAATTTTATCCATCATCTCATATAGGGTAATTAATAAACTGAACCATTCCTTTTGCTTGACAATATTGGTTTAAACATTCAAATAATCAATATTACTAAAAATGTTACATTCTATTGAAAATAGTAGTAGGAATATGGCTTCAAATTTAAAATCAAATTTATTTTACTTAACCATAACATTTTTGCATAAAAAGAAAACAGAGAAAGTGGAAACAGGAAAAGGGAAGGGGAAAGGAAGGAGGAAGGGTGAGGGAGGGGAAGGAGGGGAAGGAGGGGAAGAAAGAGGAGATGGGGAGGGAATGGGAGGGAGGAGGAAGGAAGAAAAAGAAAAGGAAAAAAGGTATACAGTATATGATCCTGCAATCTAATAAAAGGTCTCAATTATATCCTGTCAAATTATATCTATACATCGGGTATCAGAGACACTTAAAATTCCTTATCTCTTTTTAAGGAAAGGCTTAAGTTCTACATGATCACTAAGGTACTAGGGAGGAACATATAGTTTGGACAAAACTGGACCCAAACATTTACTTCAAGTATTTCCTAGGCACAGCATTACCACGTGGTATAGATTTTCTACACAATCCTTATTACAGTTACATGACTCTGTAACTGTTCTTTTTGTTTACTGTAACTTGTTTAGTAAGATGTTTCTAGGGAAACATCCAAAGCTATATAAAGTGATAATACTGTACAATTTTTGGTCAGCAAGAATATATAAATAAGGTGTAATCAGGGACCCTTTAGCATTCTGCACAAGCCAAGTTGTAGATTTAGAGGTTTTAACACAGACCAGGTCCTGCTGCCTAGTACGATACTGCAGTCAGTTTAATAATGTTTGCATATTTATAGTTCATCTTAATACCCACTTCCACACATCTCCACAGATAATAAAGACCATTCAGAGTAATCAGATTTGAAAGATTTTTAAGCCGTATCAAGCTATATTGCTTTTTAACAAAAATGTTTCTCAGAGCCATGGCAGGTAATATTTTATTGGTCATATTAATTATTCTAATCTAATAACTTGTGGTAGCTGAGTCAACTATGGCTTTTAAAGTAGTTGCCGCAACTGCAGAACATACAGGAGCTAAATAAATAGATATCGGAAGACCTAGGCATTTCTTACAAATTCTACAGAGAATTTTTTCAAGACAATCTGTATTAACATACCCCCATATTTCACTGACACAAGTAGCTTGAAGAAACATTTTTGCCTCAATAGCTCTTAGAAGATGGATCAGTTTTACCCCTTATTGATAGCTGATGACAGGTCTGAGTTATTTTATTACATAAATGATTAGGATGGGTAGCCCAAAAGCTATTACTAGAAATATTTATCCCAAAGTAGCAATATGATCGGACTGTATCAATGGCTATCCTTCAATGAACAATCTGATATTTTCCTTTTTTGAGCCAAAAAACATAGCTTTTGATTTGTCCATGTTAATGATAAGGCCCAGATCATCACATATCATGACCAATCTGTTCAATTTTTTTGGTAAATCCTTTTTTGACAGGAAGATTAAAATTTAGTCATCAGCATATGCCAATACAGTAAGAGACTGAGCTAGGATTTTTGGTGAATGGAAGGAGTACCAATATTTTCCAAAACCTGATTCATTCATAAGATAAAAAGAGTAGATGCCAAGACACACCCTTGCCCAAAACTATAGTTTACCTTGATTTTCTTTACTGAAATCCCCATTTTTGTTGTAGTTAACTCTAGCCCAAGTGTCTAAATATTAGCACTTAAATAAATGTCAAATTCACAGCAGAGAAGCAGTGGCTCTTAGTTCTGCAGACAAGCACATCAGGTGTACATATCAGGGCTCAAAGCTAAACACAGTCATAATGCTGCCATAGCAGCAACGTTAGTACTCCAAAGGAACAGTTTACCACTCATCTTCATTTACCAAATTCAATATCATACTTATTGATGTCTTTTAAAATCCCAGCAACATCATACATGAAATAATCTCCAAGTTCGATAAATTCCACAGTATAAACATGCTAAGTGGTCACAATAGCAGAAGGCAAGCAAATGTTGGCACCACCCAGTATGCGCTTAAAAAGGGTTCTATTTGGAGCACCTGTGAGGTAGATGTGTGTGTGTGACACAACACACCACTACCAAGATGGCCAGGTGAAGGAGAGGCTAGCATGATCGGCATGCTCTACTGCATCATTTCTTGTTCTCAACTTTAAGCTTCAGCTTCAGTCTCCGAGTTTAGCAACTGGTGCCATGAGTAAAGTAAAACAACAATATGAGAAAGGTTTGAACAATGGTGTATGGCTAAACGCAAGGTGGTTCACTATAAGCTACAAATAAACTGTTATTAGTGTTTAGCGCCAGAGCTTTGATTGAAAAAGTAAATGGTTGAGCAGGATAGTTGCTTGCTGGAAAGCATTAAGACATGATTAAGAGTGCTTCCTTGGTGTAAAGTACCTTTTAGAGGATACCTGGGGGGAAAAGTGGAAATAAATTAGCTTTGCAACTACATGCCTCCATAGCAAAATGTAAATCATATCTCACTGGTATTCAGTAGTGGGTTTTTATTTTTTTAAGTAAAAAGAAAGCACTCAGAACATCTTTTCATAGCTTAAAGTAGTAAGGGATGTTAAAAAAAAAAAATATTGACTTGGTGAAAGAGTTGAGACCCTATTTTGTGGAGAAGCAGAAATATATCATCACTTGGCGAGTTAGTGCTTCCGATAGTCCCTACGGTAAATATAGCTTGGAACCCACCTGAGATTGAAAAGGCAGCTCTCACTGCACACTTACAAGATTACGTCATGTGTGCCTTTCAGCTTAATAAGGCAAACATTTCAGGTAAAAGACTATTATATTCCCCAACCCCAAAATGTTTTAAAAAGCAGCTAAATAACAGAAAGTTCCCAACAGAAGTGGTAAATATGCCTCCGGAAAAGGATAAAAATAAATGGGGAGAAATAGCAGATTCTGGACAGACTACTATGAAAAAACATCTAGCAAAAATAAATAAAGCCCAGAAGTCCAGTGAATTAAATATCTTGCAAATGGACTGTAATGCAAAGGCAACATCATCAATAATAATGGAAGACTATACTAATCAAAATACTGAAGTGACTACAACTAGTACCCCAACATATCTAACATTGACTAGGTGGAGAAAAATGAAAACATTTTAGCTGCTATAAATGAGATAAAAATGGACATGTCATGCACCTTGGGCAAAATGAAAACCTCAATTTAAGTGAGTACAAGCTTAGTCACAGAACTAGCTCTGAGAATGGATAACTTATCAGTAAAGTCATCTGAGATGCAAAATAGGACTTTTGAAATGGAGGATGAAATTACCCCACTCAGCAAAACTCAGTTTCTGCATGAAAGGCAATTACAGATTCTCACACAGAAAATAGTTGAACAAGAAGATCACTTAAGGAGTGGTAATTTATGTAAAGTGCCAGAAGACACTGAGGGAACACATGATCTTATTAAGTTCTTTGAGAAATTTATTACTGAGGCAGTCGGGGAAATAATATCCTGAGGAGAAGATAGCCCTGGATAGAGCTCATGGAAGTGGCAACAAATTTGTGGCAACAAATCGGAACTTGCCCCAAACAGTGTTCATTAAGCCACATAACTTTTAACATAGAGAGAAAATCCTGTGCAACACAAGAATGGATAAAGGTTTAAATGTGGATAATGTCCATTTTAATGTATGTCCTGATTTATCTCAAGAGACTACGATGAAGAGGAAACAATTTCCAATTCAATCCAACTTTATTTATAAAACACTACTCCATATCAGATTATAGTGTTTTACAACAAAAATAACACCACAAGTTAAAACATTACTACACTAACAAAACAGCATATATATTATAACTCACTGTAAGCCAGTTCAAATAAATAAGTTTTAAGAGCAGATCTGCAGGCTTCAATGGATGGGGATTCCCTTAACTGGTGAGGAAGAGAATTCCATAGGGTCGGCATAGCAATCGCAAAAGTCCTCACTCCCGATGTTGCCAGAGACCCCCTGGGAATCTCCAGCAATCCCTCATTGGTGGAACGAACAGGGCAAATGGGGCAGTAAGGACAAAGTAGCTGTTGCAGATAACCCAGTCCCTCCCCATGTAGGGCCTTATAAGTCAGTAACCCGGCCTTGAAGGTGATCCTCCACCGCACTGGCAGCTAGTGCAAGGCACGGAGCACAGGTGTTACATGGTCAGAGCTTGATGAACCAGTCAACAATCTGCCCACCGCATTCTGTACCAGCTGCAGGCAATGGAGGTCAACCCCCAGCAGCCCTAGGTATAGGGCATTACAGTAATCCATTAAAGGCCAAATTGTATGCAAAAGGAATCAGGTTCTCCATAGTGTACCCAACTAAAATCCAATTTGTGGCAAATAAACTTCAAACATGTGAGGATCCACGAGAGGCATAGGAGGCCTTTGAGAAGTGTCATTCAGAAGCATCAGCAGCTAATTCCAATATGCACCTAAAACGGTTCCATAATCCGCTCAAAGCACCAACACTGAGGAACAGTCACCAGATAAAGTGGGATCAACAAATTAGCAAGAGGAGGAAATAAAAATGCCCCCCCCCCAAGAAATCATTTGGGTACACGACAGGAAGGAAGAATTAAGGAAAGAAGAATTAAAAATTGGAAGAGGAATAACAAGGACTAGTAAACTGTTCAACACCATGAGCATACTCTTATCTCTGCTAAGGCTATTAATAAGAGATTAACTTTATTTAAAAAGGCAAAGGCTTGAGAAGTGAAGACTTGAACAAGACCTGTCACATTAAATTTTTTTGGGGGGGCTCCTCTCTTTTTTCTTCTTCTTTCCTCTCTCTTTTCTCTCTTCTTGCTCCCCTCGCTCTCCGACCTCTACCCGGATTTTGCACTGTTAGCTTGTTTACTGTGTGGTTCATTGGCTGGGGGGATGGTTGGGGGTGATTTAATGAGTATGTTTTAGTGAACAAGGGGAAGGGGGTATTAGTGAGCTTATTACATGTATCTGTTCAGCTGAATATTCAGATGGAAAATCGAATGGTAACACAGCTGTAAGCCAAAGCCCATAATTATACCAAATAGAATTAGGATGCAAAGATGCAGACGACTATGCAAATATGCAACAGGTGGCAGTGACAGCCATCTACATGGATACATTTGGGAGGGGGGCTAGAATCTTCTCCCATACAGAGTGGTGGGACGGCAAGATTATTGGCTGGATTAGTTACATAAATCAATGGATACTGTATCAGCTGTTGCAACATTATTTATCTATCAGTTAGATTTTTATTATTTTTTAGCTTCTAAACAAGGGTCCAAAAGAGGATGTAAATGGCTAAGTTATATGTTTTTTGATGAAAGGATGATTGTAACACAAACAGGAGATGCCTGATTTAATGAAAATAGCATCTAGGAATGTAAGAGGCCTCGATAAAATACAAAAGGTTATTAATTTCATATAATCACATAAGATAAACTATGTTTTCAGGAAACACATTTTAATGCAATGGATTTTGAATGGTTCTTAAAGGCTGGGAGCAGGGTGTCTCTTCAAATTATCATAATAATTCAAGAGGAGCAGCAATATTTAAAAAAAAAGGCAGGGTTAAAACCAAATATAACTAAAATAACTACAGAGCACCGAGGCTGTTATCCGATGGCTGAATTGCAATTACATAATCCAAGAATTACTATAGATACTCTGTACGCTCCAAATGAAAACACCACAGGATTTTTATACTGAATAAATTTTTCCTTCAATTAACTACTCATACCCCACCCTAGATTGTAACTGGAGACCTTATTTTAACTTTGAGTAAAAATGATCGCACCTCAGATACATACAATACACAAATCATCAATACATATAAGAAACTTCCAAACAGAACTTAATTGAATAGACCCATGAATTCACTTCTATACAGACAAAAGAATCTATTCATTTTACTCAAATACTCATAAAACATACCCTGAATAGATTTGTTTTATGCCCCGGGTGGTCATTATATTTGGTAACTAAAACAGATTATCCTGGTATCCTAATATCAGACCATTCTCCTTGTGAATTACATTTTCTATTTGATAAAACACATTATAATTACAATCAGCGATTGGATACATCTATGTTATTAAAAAAGGACATAACATACAATAGCTATATATACGCAATAATTTTTCTCTTGTAATGATAATTATAAATTGTTTAGTTTAACATCTCTCTTATCAATATCAAACAATGTATGGGATGCATTTAAGATATGGTTACGAGATTATTTTATTAAATTGGAAAGGAATAGGAACAAATCATGGGGCTTAAAACAAAAACAACTTGAACATCAAATCTATGAGTTACAGATGCTTCATAGTGCTAAATGGGCCCCACATATACAGTATAAAAGGCTCTGATATAAGAATATTATAAGATGACTTAGTTTGTATCAGAAAAAGCAGAGAAAATTATTTTGCAAACACAAACAGATTATTTATATTCAGATAAACCATTAAATTGTCTTTTCAACTTAATAAAAATAAGAAACAAAATGTGATCAACTAATTACTTAAACCAGATGGTTCCATAACAATGGATCCTATGGAAATAAATTGTTTATAGAATTTTGCCAACAATTATACAAGTCACAATTGGAATCAAATGATAAAAAGGTGCAGGAGTTTATGAATACTGACCAATTAAGTACAATACCACAACAAGTAAAAACAATCTTAAATACGGAAATAAATAGCGTAGCATTAGATATAGCTATTACCCACTTACCCAAAAATAAAGCCCCAGGTCCAGATGAACTACCGACTGATTTTTATAGAAAATTCCTTGACATAATCAAACCAATATTATTGAAATTTAATTTGTTCCATACAGAACAAACATTACATAAATTTTTATGAAGCTACAATACATCTTATTCAAAAAAAAGTTAAGGACCCATTAAAATGTAAATCATATTATTCTATATCTTTATTAAATGCTGATTACAAAATATTTATAAAAATACTAGCATTAAGATTACAAACTGCTATGGATTGTTTGGTTCATCGAGATCAAAGTGGGTTTATTAAAGGTCGGAAAGTTTATCAAACTATCAGAAGATCAATTAATATCATACATAATACTTTAAACAGTAATGCACTCTTGCTTTCAATCGATGAGGATAATGCATTCAATAAACTCAAATGGCAGTTTATATTCATACGCTTGATAAAATGAACATACAGTGCTTGCTACAGTAAAGTAGATTGGTACCATGCTACCTTGCAAATTGCACGGTAGAGGTATACATGTTATTCAATGTGTACCACAATTGCACAACGCTCAGTACACCACACTACCGATCAACTTTACTGTAGCAAGCACTGTAGGTCAACAATATTTAAACTGGTTAAAGTTAATATATAAGACACCTGTGGCTAGAGTAAAAATGAATAACAGAATATCAAATTATTTTCAAGTAACTCATGGGACAAAGCAAGAATGTCCAATGTCACCTCTTATTTTTGCTCTGATCATGGAACCACTAGCAAATTTGGTAAGAAATAAGAATATTAAAAGTATAGATACTCAAAACTATGAACATAAAATAAGCTTATATGCGGATAACACCTTATTCTATTTAGCTGATTTGACTATGTCTTAGGATGAGCTCTTTAAATTAATGAAGGATTCTGGAGCCGTATCAGGTTATTCAGTGAATTGGCAAAAAAATCATATGTCATGCCACTTAAAAATTTGGAATTAATAAATTTGCCAGATTCATGCAAATGTAGTATAATTCAACAGATTCCATAGTCAGGAGTAAATATCCCCAACAGGACACAGGAATTATTTCATGACAACTATGATACTATAATAACCAAAACTGAAGCGGATCTAACCAGATGGCAATCAATACCTTTAACTACTATTGGTCGTATAAATTTTAGAAAATGAATGTTCTACCTAAATTTTTTTATTCCAAAGTATTCCAATTGAAATCCCAGAATTATATTTTTGGAATATAAAGCAAATAGTAACCAAGTTCATTTGGAAGAATAAACAGCCAAGAATAGCCTATACTACATTAACTACGTCTAAAGAGAAAGGGGGTTTGGCACTCCCGGATTTTTATAAATATTATGTAGCCTCACAATGTTGCATACTATGGCAATTGGTAAATAATTTGACCATGTCCCTTGCAGCTAAAATGGAACAAGATCTACTTAGAATACTATTAAAAATCTGTTATTTATACCATTTAACAAGAAAGCTGAAGTAGTTATTAAAATTAATGTCAATAATTTGGCAACTATTACAGTTTTGAAAGCCTGGTATAGGGCACATATTATGATTAATCATAAAACTAAGATCTCAATGGACACATCAATTTATAACAATCCAGCCTTTATTTCTACCTTAACAGACAAAACATACAGAGAATTTAGCATGCACAAGGCTTATCACACTTTGGTTGTAGATTTCAAGGCAATAAATTAAAATCGTTCACTCAATTAAGTGAAGAATTTAAATTACATAAAGGAAATATTTTTCAATACCTGCAGCTCAAAAGCTACATTAAAGAAGTTAACAGCAAGCTATCACTATATAATAGTTCACAAGTCTTTGAAGTTTTTATCCATAAACAAAATAGCGCAAATATTCAGACTGCGCTGGGCAATGGTGCAAGTGGAGGTGCAGCACAACTGAGGTGCGCTGTACCAAGACAGGGATATATTCAAAGGAGATGTACCATGGTGCATCACCTTTGAATATAGCACAGAATGTGCAGGGGGGCATATACAATGTGCCGGCGCATCCCCCAGACAGGTAGGGCTGAGAATGCTCCAGTGCAACTGTAGCTGCACTCGGTGCAAGTCCCAGATATTCAGACCTGGACATGCAAATGGGCCATAATGTATGCAAGACACAAAGGGGTCCATTTGCATGTCATTAAGGACCCATTTGCATGTGCTGAGCAGGGCAGGCTGGCAAAATGCACCTAGTGCCCAGCACAGCATGTGGTTCCCCCAGAGGTCAACATGTGACCACCCCCAGTGGTGAGCACCGGACTGTAATGGAGCAAGCCCTGGTAGTCTAGCGGTACCCCCCCACCTCACCTGTGACCTGGATCACCAGGAACTGTTCCTAAATTCACCCGGTGGTCCAGTGCCCCCCCACCCTCGGGCTACCTACCCCAGCTCCCCCGCCATTGGCGGCGGCGCACAACCACCCACACTGCCCAGCTGCCCACCAAATGGCGAGCTACAATATGAGCAGTAATCCCATGGTCCACTGTGGACCAATGGGCTTAATACATACTGTATATTACTCTAATGTGAATGAAGGCAATTCATTTCACATTTTTGTGAAAGTGACAATAGTATGCACTACAAGCCCACTGGTCCAGTGTGGACCAATGGGCTTACAGCTCATACTGTAAGATGCCATTTGGCTGGCAGCCGGCAGTATGCGGGTGGGTTGCAGCTGCCCGCCAATGATGGGGGGGAACTGGGTGGGGCCACTGGACCACCGGAGCAATTGTGTACTATGGTTCCCGGCGATACGGGGCACCAGCGGGGTGGGAGGTACTGCTAGATTACCAAGGAATATGTTATAGATGTCTACAGGTGTCACAGCTACGGGAAGGGCACCACTAGACTACCAGGGACAGTGACCCCAGTCATTTACCGGTGATCGGTGCATCGAGTGGAAGGGGGCGTACCACTGGACTGCTAGGAATATATCTGGCATAGACCTTCAGTGATCGCAGCTACAGGCAGGGAGGGAGTTGCCACTAGACTACCAGGGACAGTGTCCCCAGTCATCTACCAGCGATTGGTGCATCGGGTGGGAGGGGGTGCCACTGGACTGCCAGAGACATATCTGGCATGGACCTTCAGTGATCGCAGCTACGGGGAGGGAGGGGGGTACCACTGGACTGCTAGGGATTGCCTTTCAGATATGTGTTGCAATCGCCTACAGGGGGTACCACTAGACTACCAGGGTACTTATGGGTACTTGTGGATGGTGTTCTGGGTGGGTGGGTGGCCGGCCACCCATGGCTGGTGGCTGCTGTGTTGCGCCTTGCAGTACAGCAGCTCGCCTGTGGGTGGCCACCATCTGAGCCTTTGTTTTCAGGCTCAGCTTTGTCCAAGGGCTTGTAGAGCATCCCAGGGTTGCACCTGTACATGCACCGCACATCCCGGGCTGAATATCGGGATGTGCCACGCATGCATGGGCATGCCCCATGGAGATGCGCCGCATACATTATCATTGCACCCCGGCATGTCAGGACTTGTGCAGCGCAAGTCCCCCTTTTGAATATTGCCCCGGGTCACAGTGCTGAGGTTGCATTGGTGTAACTCCATTCTGTCAGGTGCAAACCCTTTGAATATCTGGGCCAATGACTCTAAATTAACTGCAGTCTTGTATAAAATTCTAAGCGAGGAAAATGAAGGGGACCTATTCAAATTGAAAAACAAATGGCAGCAAAATCTAGAAATTAATATCACAGAAAAATTGTGGCAAGAAATTCTATATACTCCATTTTCCATAATTAAAACATCCAAGTTACAGCAAACACACTATAACACAGTACACTGAGTATATTTTACTCCTTCAAGGTTACAACATATGATAAATCAGGCAATTAGACCTAGATATCCTTGATGCGTATGTACTTCAGGAACATTAATACATTTAATCCACTCTTGCCGAAAACTTTCAGATTTCTGGCTGAAGATCTTTAATTGACTAAATGAAGCCACAAATCAAATTATATCAAACATACCAACTGCAACTTTTCTTTCCATATTTACTCTTACAAGTGAAATGGATAAGCATATACAGGTATTATACACACTAGCAATGAACATTGCACGAAAATGTATATTAATTAAATGGAAGGATGCAGACCCCCCCAGTCTTTGAGATGTGGCTTAATTATATGAACGCTATAATGCAAATGGAACAGCTTTATTAAATATGAAATGACCAAATGGATGCATTTAAATCAATCTGGGCCTCTTTCCATGGTGCAGTAGATAAAAGCAAAATAGGTTAAAGTATTCTTTAATGGGAAATTAAGTTGGTTTCATGATAAGTTCAATTTTTTAGGAACCAGGCATAATAGTATTTTCAATAATACATAAACCACACAAATTTTAGTAAAAATATGTTAAAATATTTAATTTGTTTAGTTAATTATATTTGGACCCTTAGGGAGGTAGGACAGTATAACATACGATGACTGGAATCCAGTACAATCTTTAATGACTGAAAAAATCATGAAATTATATGGCTGATCTGTTCCTAGCTGTGTCATACTGGAAAAAGAAAAAAAACGTTCTAGTTGTTAAACATAAAAAGAACATCAGGCCATCACACAGACTCAAACCACAACCGGTTTTGCCCCTAGTTCATCATCAGGTGGCTAAACCAATGATCAAGCTTGGAGTTTAAAGCAGCAGTGTTCGTTAGTAACGATACACATTTTTCAGTAATAAGGTCTGTCTGGCAAAAATATCAAGATGCAAATTTTTATTTCAGTTTTCTATCATTCCTGAACCAAGATGTGGGGTCTTGAAGTTTATAAAGGTTCCCACACCCATGCCATGCTATGCCCATGCTACACACAACGTGAAAAAAATATTTTGTGCCATTTACTATCAGAAACATGTTAAAGAACCATCTTAATACAGCTACAGCATGACTCTAGCATGTACATTCAACAAGTAACACAGAGGAAGAGATTTTTACAAATGGTGAATGGCAGCCATATTTAATGACTTGAGTCATTAATCATAAAATCAGCTTTAGAAAAGGTCTCAACATCTGAGAAAATATACTGAGTGTGACTCAGGTTCTCAGAAATACAATTTTGCTATAAAAATTACGATTAGTTTTTTCGGCGACTAACAAATACTGCTGGTTTAAATAGATACAATAATAAAGTGACAGTGCTCAAAAAGTGCTGCAAATACAAACGAAAAGTGCAGAGTGCATATCAAGTTGATTATAATTTAAGCCAACACATTATTACATAGATAAAAAACATTCACTTTCAAAAGCACAGGTTATGCATATGCAAGTTCGCTTTAACACTTGATCATTATTTTGTGGATCCTTTCTCATCTTCCAGTGCTCAAGGTACAAAACAGGTTTTGATTCCTCTGCACCCTAGAAGTAGGAACACACATCATCAATTAATCAATATGCTAGCATATGCAATAATGTTTCATTAGGAGAATACAGTTGTTTGAATTCTAGGTAGAAAATGGACAAACTTAATTTTATAATACATTTAAAGTTATATCCTGTCATTTAAGCCAGGTGGATCTATGCCCCCCAACGTAAAAATCCAATATGATTCTCTCTGTACCAACCTGCTATCCAGATCTCCCCCACATGGTCCCAACTTCACCTTTTCTACCCCACAGAATTTAAAATTATGTCTGTTACCATCTCTTTTGGTCAACCTACAATGGCAGGATAAGGCATTCTTATTGTTCTCCACTGAACTAGATCTAAGGTGTTTCCCTATCTGGATCTTGAATGCTCTAGTTATCTTCCCCTTATAAAATGCCCCACATTCACATATGGCCATATATACTACATTTTCAGTTGTACAATTAAATAAATCCTGGACATCAGGGGCCAGATATTCAAAACTTTGTGTTGGGCACAGTTTGCACTTGTTTGTTATATTCAAAAGGCCAAACAGCACGGGCAAACTGCATTAGCACCGGGTAAAAGTATAAAGTATGAAAGAGGCAAAAAGAGGGTGTGTGTACATGAATACAAGTGCACTATATTTAGTGCATTAGCATTGCACAAAGTTTTTTTATGCGACTTAGCGCGACACTTTGTGCAGTACAAATTACCACCCATGAAAAGGTACTCTTAACTCTGGGCAAACCAGTTTTGTGTGGTTTTGCGCAGGTCTGCGTGACATAGAACCATGGTTTATGGAACTCTGAATTCACAAGTGTGAATTATGGAGCTGCGAGGGTCTGCCAGTGGTGGTTTATTGACCCTAACCAGTTGGTATTAAACGTAGAAAGAAACCAGACATGAAAGAAACATGCTGCACATGGATGGCACCTCCTATGTTGCCATCATCTGCCACCTGTCCCAGGCATTAAATGGTGATCCGATGCACAGTGGACACCGTGGCAGTGTGTCCATATAGCACACACCTGCAGACCACCCTTCAGTGGACACCAGCAGAATCCAGCATACACATGCAGCACTGGGGGTGTGGAAGGTGTTGAGGGGAGGCTGTACAGGAGGCCCGTCTGCACCACATATTGGGTGTTGCCACAAAGCTGGGACAATCCACGTGGTGCAAATGGTCCCATGTAGAGACTACCCCAACACCAGTGTGCCTGTCTGATGGTATGCGTTCCCCAGCCACATACTGCACATCTGTACAGACACCAGAGCACACACAGCCAGCCATGTATGTATCACTGTGAGTATCCCATGCCAGAGGTGCAGCGTCTGTGGGTCACACAACAGCATAACAGTAATGTCCACTATCAGTACACACCTGCAAGATAGGCCTGTCACTGTGTAAAGTGCAGCAGTCACTTATGCCCTCCATACCATAGGCACTGCTGTGTCCCTCACACTACTGGCCCCCTTATTACTGTAGTGTCTGCTGTGCACTGTAGCAGGAACTACAGTTCGACAATTGCATGTAGCACCACCACCTGTGCCTGTGCTATGTAGTCCCCGGGGGCACAATATTCTATGTGGTTCTGTACAAATGTAGCCTGCAGCTACCACCATGTACTTCCAGACTGACCTACAGGTGGAGCTGTGGGCAGACCCAACCAGCTCCTGTATGTCTAGACTGACATACAGGTGGAGCTGTGGGACCCTGCAATAGTGCTGGGTAAACTGCACGCATATCAGGACATAATGAGATGCTGCTCTTGATGTTTGCCCACAGACTGCCTAAGCAGGCTCATTTGCATGTCACTTTTGAATACAGCAAATTTTTGCCCCAGGCAAACGTCTGCGAAGTGCAAACGTTTAGGAAACATGGTACATTTCTGCAGAATTTCACACACACTAGTGTTTGCAGCTTTAATGAATCCACTCCTTTGCTAGCATACACATTGGCCACATGGTTCACCTCTACCTTCACGTCGCTGTGCACTGGACTGCTGTTGTGGTTTGCACTTGCTGGCTGCTATATTCAGAGCCCTTATTTCTTGGACTATTTTTGCACAGCACTCCCAGCCCAGTTTGCCCGGCTTCCTTAGCATGCTATATTCAGCAGGTTTAGCACCAGAGCTATCCCTTTTGAATACAGTGGGCGTCTACACAAACCCGAGCCATTAACACTGTAATCAACATCTTCTGAACAGTTTGAACACTCCCATCATTTGGGCTTTGGGGATGTTGTTAATTATGTTTTGGGTGGCAAACTGACCTCCATCCACTTTTATGCAACTGTACAAAGAAACAGTTAAAAGTGCTTGAGAGGACTTGTGAGTGTGCTTTTAGGTCCATGTCTCAACATAACAGGGCCAAATATATTAACACTGCAACTGATGACGCAGCTGCACTTAAAAGTTTGGAACAAAATATGGAACTATTAATCCTGCATTAAGGGGGGCGGTCTATAGTGGTGATGTCCAAAATACAATACAGTATCACATAAATGAAGAGACAATTACAGAATGTATACAGTTCTATAGGAAACTGAAATGTGATCCAATGCTACGTTTTAAGAACATTTTTTTTTTTGCATGATGCTTGAAGGAATTATTCCAGATGAGGCATATTTTCTCATTGTCACACATCCTGTTCTGGCCAGTATCTACATTTTGCCCAAAATTCACAAAAGTCTGCATTATCCCCCCAGGACTTCCTAGAATACAGAGCCCTTATATAGATATGTTGGTGCCCACATTAAACAATGTTATATCACTTCCTTCTTCTACAAGAGATACAATACAGATACTGGAAGTTCTTGGTGCTATGCAGTTAGAGGAAATTTGATATTTGGTGTCTATGGACATCACATCTCTTTATATCAATATACCTCATGATGAGTGACAGAAGTCACCTGGGTACTGGTTCAATCAGGAGGTTACCATGGACCCTATAGGAAACAATTTTTACTGGACAGCACTGAACATGTGTTGAAAAAGAACTATTTCAGCCAGCCCAGTGGCATGGAGGGCTAAGGCATCATATATCTTACCTCCTGCCACACCAGTGACCCAATTTTACAGTGTGAGCGGGTCGTCAGGGGTCGATCGGGGAGGGAGAGAATCAAGCATCCAGGAGATAGCTCTCCTCTCCCAGAGAGGGTGAGGAACCGAAACTGGCACCTGCCTGACACCTAGTGGTGGCTGGATGTTGGCACGCTGGGGTCCTGTACAGTGTGGGACGGAGATGGAGCAACCGAACAGCATACTGAGTGTGGAAATGCATGCAGCCCAGCCATTGTTGGTACTGCACACTCCATTCCACTGGAAAAGTGGAAAAGGTCCCGGGTGAGTCAGACGACTGCCATCCTCTGCAGGCACCTCCCCAACCTGGATCCTGTCCGGGCGGGTCAAGAAAGGACTTCCCTCCACCCTGCCACAGAGAGAAAGCCATGGGAGAGGAAGGGAAGTAAGGCCTGTGGTTGGGGGACAGGGCTGGGAGGATGGCACAAACGTGGGCCGACCAGGATGGGGGGAGAAGAAAACATTACTTACCATAGTAATCCTGTTTCTTCTAAGGGAATCTTACTGTATTCTGACAAATGCAGTAGCGTCTCACCATAGGATAGCCCTGGAGCCAAAATGGTCAATAGAACCTATGCTAATAGTGGAATGTTAGGCTCAAGCTCAGTTCTCAAATCACTGTACCTGGTTGCAATTCCTGCAGCCGTCAGATTCTTCCGAAGCATGCAGACGCTAAATACTAACTATCCAAACTAAGTTTACTACCCCTTAAAACCCCTATTAGGGGAACAGAAACTCCAAACAACAGGAGGCATCTCAGACTCAAGCCAACAGATGCCCAAAAAACTAATACAGTAGCTACCCACAGGCTTCTAACATCAGTGATACAGGAGCGAGCAGAGTCCTGTAGGTCCTAGCAGGGGAAAAAGGGTGAGAGCTCAGAATACAGTAAGATTCCCTTAGAAGAAACAAGATCGCTATGGTAAGTAATGTTTTCTTCAAACTGCAGGAAATCTTACTGTATTCTGACAAATGCAGACTACCCAAGCAGTGTCTTTGGAGGTGGGCAGATTACCTATTTAGGAAACAGGCTCTACAGAACTGCCGTGCCAAACCTGGCATTACTCCTGGCCTGGGTGTCCAGGTAGCAGTGCTTGGTAAATGTGTGAACTGTTTTTCAGGTAGCTGCCTTACAGATTTCCAGAAGTGGAATGTCTCTGGAAGCTGCTCCAGATGCAGCAGTCCCTCTAGTAGAATAGGCCCTAAGCTCTTGTGGGGGCTGCTTACCCACTTTGTCATAACAGAATTGGATACATGAGACAATCCATCTCGCTATGGAGCTCTGTGGCAGGTTTACCCTTGTCAACTTCTCCACTGGTCAGAAAGAGCTGGGTTCTATCCCCTCTGTGACCATTTGTGTGCTCTAGGTAGTAACTAATGGCCCTTTTGACATCCAAGCTATGTAGTCTACGCTCACCTGAGGAGGAATGATCATTTAAAAAAAAAAAAAAGACTGGCAGGGTGATTGACTGATTAATGTGAAAGTCAGATATCACCATAGGGAGAAATGTATTATTTGTCCTGAGTACCACCATGTCCCTATGGAAGGCCACATAATTGGGCTCCATGGACAAAGCCTGAATCTCACTAATCCTTTTGGCAAATGTAATGGCCACTAAATACACAGCTTTCCAAGTCACATACTTAAGGTCAGCTGATGACATGGGCTCAAAAGGAGGCTGCATAAACTGTGCTATGCAGATGTTTAAGTCCCAAACGGGGGTAGGGTCTTTATGAGGAGGGTGCAAATGCAGTAGCCACTTAAAAAACTTTTGGAACACTGCATTGGAGACCAAAGAGGATGGCTTTCCTGCTGACAGGTAAGCAGACACTGCAGCCAAATGCACCTTCAAAGTAGAGGTCCTGAGGCCTAGGGAATGAAGATGGGTGAGATAGTCAAGAACTACTGATAAGCCAGCCTGGGTATGGTCTAAGCTTTTGTCCCTGCACCAGAAGGAAAATCTTTTCCACTTAGAAATATAGATTTTTCTAGTAGTAGATTTTCTGGATACCCCAAGACCTCCATTACCCCTTCTGAAAGACTCAAATTTGCACACTCTAGGTCCCTCAAGAACCAAGCTTTGAGTCTGAGGGATCAAAGATAGGGGTAGAGGATTCTGCCCTGGGAGGAGGTCAGCAAATTGTGCTGATTGGCTTGGCTATCGAGAGGGACAGAACTACAGAATACCAATGCTGTCTGTCCCAATCTGGGGCAATGAGGATCACTGTGGCTGGCTGGGACCTGAGCTTGTTCAGGACCTTCAGCAACAATGGGAAGGCATACAGGAACTTCCTTGTCCAATCCAGGGTTAATGTGTTCAGTGGTACTGTGCCCTTCAGTGGGGGGTCTGCAACAGTACAGAGGGAGCTGGTAGTTGTCTGGGAAAGCAAAGAGGTCTACCTCTGGAGTGCCCCACCTTCTGAACACCAACTGCAGCACTTGCTTGTTTAAGGACCATTCATGAAGGTTCTGATTTAGTTTGCTCAGTGCATCTGCTAGCACATTGTCCTTCCCTGAATTGCTGACAGCAAAATGTTCAGGGAATAGGTCAGGGTCCATATTTTCATAGCTTCTGTGCACAGGGGTGTGGACCTTCTGCCTTCCTGTTTGTTGATGTAATACATAGTAGTCATGTCTGTCCTGACCTGGACCACCTTTCCTTGCAGCACGCTGGCAAATGCCTGAAGTGCTAGGAACACTGCCCTGAGCTCCAACAGGTTGATGTGCAGCAACGACTCCTGTTTCAGCAAAGTACCGTAGACAGTATGCTCCCCACCTTAGTAGGGAAGTATCTGTAGTGAGCACCAGAGATGGTTGCTCTTGGAGGAATGGGACCCCCTGTCTGAGGTTTTCCAGATCCTGCCACCACTAGAGTGCCTGCACGAATGTTTGAGTGACTGGGAACAGCTTTGATAACCTGTCTCTTTTCTAATGCCAGTAATGCTTGAGGTGATATTGAATATCCCTCATCTAAAATCTTGCTCCTAACACTGTAGCAGTTAAGGCTGCCATGTGGCCAAACAATTGGAGAAAGTGCCTGGCTGGCCTGAAGCTGTGAGGCTTGAAGGAGCCTTACCAGCTGCATGAGAGTGTCTGCCCTCAACTGAGGAAGAAAGGCCCTTCCTCTGACTGAATCCAATTCTGCTCCTATAAACTCCAGGAGCTGTACTGGCTGCAGCACTGACTTCTGCTGGTTTATCAAGAAACCTAGGGACTCCAACAGTTCCTGTGTTAAAGCCAGAGACTGCTTGACCTGCTGAGGAGACTGCCCCACTAAGAGCCAGTAATCCAGGTATGGAAAAACCGCCACTCCCTGCCTTCGTAGGTGTGCCACAACCACAGCCAAGCATTTTTTTTTTTTAAAACACCCTTGGAGCAGAAGTAAGGTCGAAAGGCATTGCTCTGAACTGGTAGTGGCCTGATGGAAGTCTGAACCTGAGGAACTTTCTGTGAGACTGTCATTAGAATATGGAAGTAGGCATCTTTTAAATCCAGAGATGCCAGCCAGTCTCCTTGCCTTAAAGTTGGCAGACGCGTTTTTAAGGTGATTATTTTGAATTTTGGTTTCAGTAAATGTCTGTTCAGGTGTCTGAGATCCAATATAAGTCACCACTCCCGTGTTTTCTTGGTTGTGAGGAAGTATTCTGAGTAAAGGACCTTTCCTTTCTGTAAGAGAGAAACTGGCTCCACTGCTCCTAATGAAAACAGGTTTAACACCTTGCTGGGGCTAGTTCAGTTGATGCCTCTCCTGCCCCTGAAGTAGACTCTCTGCTGCTGATATTGTGGATAGGCTTGAGGCTGGAAGAATGGCCTGTAAGGTCTGCCCCTATGACCCCTGGCATGCTGCTTCTGGGGTGTAGAAGCCTTATCCTTAGCAGCAGCACTTTGGTATGCTGCTTTGTATTCATCCATCGTCCTCATGTAAGCCTCAGTCTGCTGTCCAAACAGATATGAAGACTCACATGGGAAGTCCATGGCTTTGGACTTGGTATCTCATGTAAGATTGGTAGGCCATAGCCAAGCAAATCTCTTGAGAGACACTGAGGAAGCCATCTGCCTGGCTGCAGTGTCATTGCTATCCACTGCCATTCTGAATTGGACCTTGAGGCCTCTACCCCTCTCTTGGCAGTTTCCTCCAGGTCTTCTGCCATTAGTGCTGGCACAGATTTTGTAATCTCCAGCACAGTGTCCCAGAGTGTCCTTTGGTAGCTGGCAATATAGGCCACATATGAAGCCTGCCTAATTGCCAGGGAGGAGCCCAGATAGTGCTTCTTTGCAACAGAATCCAGCTTTCTGGAATCTTTGTTAGGAGGGTGTGATGCTAGGGTAATGCCTGCTTTATCACAGGCTGCTGCCTGTACCACACCCCCATGGCTAGGGTGACTGAACAAGAACTCGGCCCCACCCTTAGCCACCCAATATTTCTTATCCACCTTTCTATCAACTGGTGGAATAGAGATTGGTGTATGCAGGATTTTCATAACCTACTTCTTCAAGGACTTGTGGATGGGCAGTAAAACTCTTTTAGGAACCTGAACATACATCATATCTCTATAGTCCTGTTCCTCTTCCTCATTAGTTGATTCCTGTGTGGGGAGGTCCAGGGACTGAGCCACCTGTTTCACAAATTTAAAATGAGAGGTAAAGTCCTCGGTTCCCTTGTCAGGGGAGTCAGGACAATGAGGAACAGGTGAAATATCTGGATCAATGGGTTCACCATAGTCCTCGTCCTCATCATCGTCAGCATCATCATCATCATAATCCTCAGCAAAAGTATTCAACTTGGGTTCCAAGGAACTGGGAACCAGAGTGGAACCTGAGGCATCCAAATGTGGCCGCTTCGGAACCTGAACCGGGGTTACTGGTTGAAGCGATTGAATTATTCAAATAGCATTTGCTATTTACTCAGCGATTGGAACCGGGATACTCTGTTGCAGTTTAACCACTGAATGTTTTTCTTTTCTTTTTCTCTTTCCTGCAGCTGCCGGGTTAGCAGCAGGGTCAGCATGTCTCTTTTTGGCCGAAGAGCAGTCACCCTAGTCAGAGGGCTGATCCCCCGGTTCTTTTTGGCCAGAAATCAGTTTGTCTACAGCCGGTTCAGCAGCCTTCTCAGACAGCTTCTTCTGCAGTCATTTTAAGTGCCTCTCAAGCATAAACTGAGGGAAGTGTTTACAGATATCGCAATCCCCTTTGAGGTGGTCAAACCCCAAGCAAAACACAAATAAAATGAGGATCTGCTTTTGCGAATGGTTCCCCACACTCTGTACAATGCTGGAAACCTGTGGGACCCATTCGCTTCTTGGTCTGTGACATTGATCGGTTGTAAAAAAAAAAAAACAAACGAGACAGAGAATTACCACAGTAAATTTAAACTATGAAAAACCGCCTTTCCGGACAGTAACAAATAAAGACACAAAATAATATTGGTTCCTTCCCGGTTGGAAGAACCGGGAAGGAACTGAAAAGACTTACCAAAACTACACTAATCTAGCTAATTCTACCTGTGAACCAAGGACAGTGCTTCAAAAATCAAAATAAAGTAAATGGACTTTAAAATAAACCGAGAATATCATTTCTTCAGTTAGAGTGAAGGAGAGCTCTTACTGAGGCAAGCGGAGTAAAGAATCTGACGGTTGCAGAAATGCAACCAGGGACAGTGATTTGAAAATTGAGCCTGAGCCTAACATTCCACTATTAGCATAGGTTCTATTAATTATTTGGGCTCCAAGGCAGTCCTATGGTGAGACCACACTGCGTTTGTCAGACTACAATAAGATTTCCTGGGGTTTGAAACAGTATCTTAAAAAAAGAAAAATAACTACTTCTTGTTTCAGGGTGACTATTATTTGCAACTTAAGGGAATGGCAATGGATGCTACTTTTCCACTCAATTATGCCAATCTCTATTTGGACATGTGGGAGAGAACAACAGTCTATGATGGCCAGAACAATCCTTTTCTCCATAGGATTGATACCTGGTGGTGTTTAATAGACAATATAGTGATGGTATGGTGTGGCATGCTGGGGGAACTTGGTGAATTTGTAGCCTACTTGGAACAGAATAACGAGAATCTTAGATATTCAATTCAAAGTGATGTTAGAACTGTTTCTTTCCTAGATGTACAAATCACCAAACTAGCAGATGGTACTCTGCAAAGTGATTTGTTTCAGAAAGAAATAGACAGGAATTCACTATTACTGGCATCCAGCTGCCACCCGACATCATTAATAGCATTGCCAAATCCCAAATGATGAAAATACACAGAAGCCGTTCAAAAGATGTTAATTACATTGTTAATGGCTCAGATTTGCGTAGACACTTTTTGGAAAGAGAATACAACAGTGAACAGGTGAAGCAGGCTTATCAAGAGGCGTTGATGACCCCTAGGGAAGATCTTCTTGCAGTCAAACTATGGGAAAAGGGGTCTAGGGTAAATTTCAACACAACCTACACCAGACATATTAGCCAGGTACAAGAGACCATTCATCGTAATTGGCAAATTTTGGAAACAGACCCACTTCTAGCAGATGCAACACAGCAAAATCCTAGGATGGTATACAGAAGGGGGCAGAAATTCACATGACAAACTGGTACACAGTTATGAACCCGGGGTTAAGGATAACAATAACCCTGGCAATTGGCTACCTCCATTACCTATGGGCAATTTTCCTTGGGAAAACTGCAAGTTTTATTCCTGCATTCTTAAAGTTCACACGTTCACATCTTGCCATAATACATTTGATGTACAGGATTTTTTTTTTAATTGTACAACTGAAAATGTAGTATAAATGGCTATACGTGAATGGGGGAAGACAACCAGAACATTCAAGATCTGGACAGGGGAACACCTTAGATCTATTTTGGGGGGCAATAAGAATGCCTTATCCTGTCATTGTAGGCTGACAGAAAGAGATGGTAACAGACAATTTAAAATTCTGTGGCATAGAAAAGGTGAAGTTAGGACCATGTGGGGGAGATCTAGATAGCAGGTGGTACATAGAATCATAATGGATTTTTACGTTGGGGGCCATACATCCACCTGGCTTAAATGACAGGACAGAACTGCTTAAATGTATTAAAAAAATGAAGTTTGTCCATTTTCTACCTAGAATTCAAATAACTGTATTCTCCCAATGAAACAATATTGCATATGCTAGTACATTGATTAATTGATTATGTGTGTTCTTACTTCTAGGGTGCAGAAGCACTGGAAGATGAGAAAGGATCCACAAAATAATACTAACATACTAACGTACTAAAATGCCAGCAGAATATGCCCAATGGTCTTTCGTGTCTGCTCGATTGGTCAGCCCCCACCCTGGGAGCTGACCTTGCTGCCCCCCCCTTGCCTTCTCAGGCTTCTCCCTTCCTTGTTCCAGATATTCTCGCTGCACTGAATTTTGCTTCAAGAACCCTTCCCCTGTACCTGTCCCACCCCCTCTTGAACCCCTCCACCAACCCCCTGGGAAGTGTATTCCATGGCTCCACCACCCTCTCAATGAAGTAGCACCTCCTCCTTTCTCCCCTGAATCTCCCCCCTCCAGCTTCCACCCATGCCTCTAGTTGCCCCTCCTCCTTCCTTCAAAGAGCCCTGACTGGTCTTCTCCTATTTACCCCCTTCATGTACCTGAATACCTCTATCATGTCCCCCCGATACCTCCTCTCTTCCAATGTGTACATATTTAGCTCTTCGAGCCTCTCCCCATAAGTCCTGTCCCCCAAGCCCCAAATCATTTTGGCTGCCCTCCTCTGGACCCTCTCCAGGAGTTTAATGTCCCTCTTTAATTGTGGCCTCCAAAACTGCATACAGTACTTGAGGTGCAGCCTCACCAAGCAGTTATACAGAGGGAGTATCACTTCCCTCCTTCTGGAGATGATCCCCCTAGCGATGCATCCCAGCATCCTGTTATCCTTGGCTGCTGCCCTCCTACAAGTCTCCGAGTTGTTCATCTTGACATCCACCACCACCCCCAGGTCCCTCTCAGCCATTGAGACTTGTAGCATTCCCCCGTGTACACTTGGCCCCATAATGATCAAGTGGTGAAGTGGATCTGCACATGCATAACCTGTGTTTCCGAAGCAAATGTTTTTTATCTATGTAACAGTGCATTAGCTTAAATTATCAACTTGATATGTTCTCTGCACTTTTGTGTATTTTCAGCACTTTTTTGAGCACTGTCACTTTAATACTGTATCCATTTAAAATCCAAGCTTGATCATTGGTTTAGCCTCCTGATGACGTACTAGGTGCAAAACTGACTGAGGTTTTGAGTCTGTGTGATGGCTTGACATTCTTTTTATGTGGCAGTGTGTTTATATTTAAGAAATAAAACCCTTTCAAGTGAATACTGTGTGGTGCCAATAATTTGCTTGTCTCCTACCTTGACTTTTATATCCAGGAACACCCATTACAGTGGAGCTGTTTTGCTGTTCTAAGTGGTCATAATGAAGTTTTATATTTTCATACAGACATTCTAAACTTCCGCTGACTGTCTTACTTGCAATGGCCTAGAGACCACCTGACTAATGTTTCAATGTCACAATGACGTCTTCATCAGAGTGACATTCTCCTATGGAGATATTACTTAAATGTGCATTATTTAAAGAGACAGTGAAACTAAGCAGACAGAGTGCTCATATAAAGTGCTGCAATACTACAATGCTAATAAATATAAAATATTAATAACCCAATAAAAAGTACTAATACATACCTAATGATTTACATAGAGCTAAGAACCAATGGAAAAAAGTTGGGAGGGAAGGAGAAAAGAAGAAAAACGAATGTGGGGAAACAAAGTGTGAAAAGAGAGACCATACATATTGCACATGTACCTTAATAATGTATGTAAGCAATAATACCGAACAGGGTGGGTGGTATTGGGGAATTCTAGACCGCCCAGGGGCGTAATGAGGCCCGATGCCACAGGCAGAGGGCCTTATAGCCCCTGGAAGGTACAGTATTCCCCAATACCGCCCACCCTGGAGGGTATTATTGCACTTAGAAAATGGGCACAGTAAAAAAAAAAGTAGTTTCTCCACCTGCACAGGTTTTGTCCTACTGGAGAAAGTAGTTTGCAAACACAAAAAACAAACAAAAAAAAAAAAAAACATGACTCTACCGATGTGCAATTTGTGACAGGAGCTGGGGCCAAAGTGCTACTGTAAGGCTGTGGGTAATTGAAGGCAGCACCAAGAAGATTAAAGTGGAGTAGTGGCTCAATGGTGAAGTGCTATTGAAAGTGGAGTGGAATGGGAGCATTGTTAAAGATCTTGTTCCCACGTCTGAAGTTCAGTGCTGAAATGAAAGAAGAGTTGTAGCTCATTGTGTTTTTTTGTTGGCTATTCAGTTCACTATGAAGATACAGCTCCCCTCATCCCATCCCATCCTGAACCCACAGCCAGCAACAGTAGTGTGGCACACATTTCTTGTGGCTCTGAGATGACACTAACTACTGCAGCTGAAATCAACAGCTGTAAGCAGACTTCTCACTCAACTCAGTAAATGATTTCAAAGCCAAGAAAAACTGCATAGTGATTTGAGCAAGCGAGAAACCAAGAGTAACAGAGACAGCGCGTTACATCGGAGGTCCATAAAACAAGGAAACTACCAGTGCTGTTAGATTAGCAGGGATTGTGTTATGTTTCACTGACCAATAAAATCAACCCGAGGCACAGTGCAAACAATATGATGTGTGATGGAAGCTAAAGAATAAATTAAGCCTGTGGGGAAAAAAAAAAGATAGTTTTTCTGTTTTATGTCATTTTGACGGAGGAGGAGATGGAGTTCTTAGCAAGGCAACTTAGATGGGCTAAAGCAATCAGGAGACTGGTGAGGGGGTCGGTGGCAGGCTTCCGCTCCCCGGACCTGAAGATGTGTTATCGGGTAGCTATAATTAATAAATCTGGTGGCTTTTGAGGGGCAGGGAGCCGCAACTTGCTAGGTTAGATTACGTTAGTAGGCTGTGGCTGGAAATGTAGTAGGCATGTTCCATTTCTTAGAGGTAGACAGTTTATAGCTTTTTTTTTTTTTTGCATTTATTGAAGGAAACGCGGAGGAGGGGGGGTTACTTGGGCAGCCATCAACTCACCACTAAGAGGGGAAATAAAATGGCGGTTGGCAACTTTGAAAATTCAGGTAGCCCAAGAACACCCAAAGTAATGGGGCACCCAGAGTTAGCACTTGTTTTTAGCTGGGCATCTATTGAAAAATAAATGCATGCCTGGCATGGCCTTTCAGCCAATCAGCATGCATTATTTTTCAAGCCCATTTTCTAATCTGAAACAAAAACTATTTAGCATGCTACTAAGTACTACTGAGAAAGAAAACACTGCTTATTTTCCATATACTCAGCTATTAAACTTAGCTAGTAAAACATTTTTCAAGTGATCAAATAGAAGTCTTTAAGAAAAGGTTCATCATATGTGCCTACAAATACACCAAATAAGTTCAACATCAATATAGATTTACAAAATTTTTTAGAACCCTCCAACCTAAAAACTATTATAGTGCACAAGATTCCACTCAAAGGGAAAAAGTTCTGCCCCAAATGCTGTATTAAAGAGGTAGTTTTACGGCATCAAATATATGATCTGCCATGTATGGAGAACCATGTTATGCAACTCTGCACAGGAAATGTAAAAATAGTAAGCCTCTAGAACAGGTTAATTTGTGAATTTGACTACGGCCATTTTTTTAAAACTGAACTAAACTGCTGCAAGCTATGCAGTGGGAGTCCAGGAGTCTCAGGAATGGACATGACGTGGTGGGGAAAAACATGAGCCCGCATCTGTAAATGTGTCCGTGACAGCACTGTACTGACAGGCAACCTTCAGTAAGCAAGTATGCCACTAATGGTTGATATTTCTTTACTTGCGTTTTGGCATCTCATCTAAAATACAGTTTTTTGTTTTTTTTATTCACATAGGTTTGACAGAAACATCTTGGGCTAGTGTTTCACGGAGAGGGGAGCTGAGGAAGGAGTTCTCCAGATAGAAATAAAGACATCAACTTCAGTCCATCAAGCTTTACATTTTATTTATTTTGTAGGCATGTTTATGTTTACCTTTGGCACTGCATCATCCACACCAGTGCCACAGTGCTGTGTTACAGATGTTGGCAACATATGCCCCCCAAACATCACTACATCAGTTAGGACAAGTTCAAAAATTGTTTTGAATCAGCAACTTCTTTTTCCTGGTATTCTGGTGACTGTAATGAATTATTCTTTTTGTCATGAACAGGCTTGCAGCATTTGTCCCATCTTGTTTTCACTGTGCTGACTGCAGACTGAATGGGGTCAATGTACAGTATGTTGGCACTGATGCAGTTTCAGTGGTACTGTAGAAAGAGGGATTTGTCACAGTCCAAGCTCAGTTTTGTTTCACGAGATCAGGGGTGTGATATCTGAAATTACTAATTCCAAAACTGGGAAAAAAGAAATAAATTATACATATGCATTTGTCACTGTCCACATGGTAAAGTTTTGTTGCACATTTATTTGTTGCATATTGTGGTTTTTGCAGAATACAGAGCTGGTATGTATTATATATGTTCACATACTCCACCAATTTCATTATTAATAATAAATGCATGCAGCGTCTACATTGCTCAGAACAAATTTACTTATGGAATCGATCTCCATATCAGCAACGAAAAACTGAAAAAAAAAACTGCCAAATAAAATTATTGGTCTTCACACATAAAGCAATATTGAAAATCTTGACTGTCACCACTGTTATTTTTGCCGCACTACTGTCCAATGAATAAAAACAAAAACTGATACAAAAACTTGTCTTTGCCATTTTTTAAAATAAGTTTATCTGAAAAGTTTACACAGTCAGTTAACTGCTATGTACATGGAGGTTGCCGTGAGCAACTACATGGCTTGTGACAGCTGTGTGAGCACTGCAGCTGTAGAGTCCATGCGTGAGACAAGCCCACCTCTAAACTTGGGACTGCTTGAATGACTGCATTCCCCACGCCACATAATTTCTGCACCTCAAAATATGGAATTGACACTCGTGACAGTAATTGACAGACCAAAAAAATGAAAAAGCTCTATAAATTCAAAGACGTAACACCAATAACGTGCTTGGAAGTTTAATATAGGTATACCGAGCTTCATTAGACAGAGCCAAACTATAGTATTCCCATTACGGAGAAACTAGCTCTTTATGCAACGACGTAACTACACAAGAACCCTCTATTCTCTGTAACATGACTACGTTTTGCTGCATGACCAATAACCCCTCCCTATTGGCTCATATGAAAAATGTTGAAAGAGAAGTGGATAAGTTACTTAAACTCCCATATAATAACACTGTGCATAACATCTCAAAAACAGAAAGAACAGCATTGCAGGAATTGAGTAACATGACTGATATGGTGATATGCCCAACAGACAAGGAGGGGGCAGTGGTAATATGGGGACGTAATGATTACATTGCAGAAGCAATAAGACAACTGTGTGATGAAACATGTCTCAAGTTACAACATGATCCCACTCCTCAAATTAAACATAAAAGATATAACTGATGCTCTCAATAAGTGAATTACAGAAAAATATGCTGATTAATAGTGATGAACCAAGAAGACCTGCCTTATATTTATTGCCTAAAGAACACAGTCCAATAATACCTGGAAGACCTCTAGTTTCTTCGACAGGCTCAGCAATTGAACCCCCTTCAAAATATGTGGAGCAATACATAACAAAATTTGTCCCAGGATAATGTTCTCATGTTAAACATACAAAATCATATGTGCTATACTGTATATTTAAAGACCTCATGGTTTCAGAGGAGGATATTCTTGTGTGTATTGATGTGGGAAGTTTATATAGGCAATAATACCTGAGAGGGTGGGCAGTATTGTGCTATTCTGGACTGACGAGGGACGTAATGTGGTGGAAGGCCTTCTAGCCCCTGGAAGGTCCAGTATAGCACAATACCACCCAACCTGTACAGCTCTGTACTGTATACTTTAAAACTATACTGCCAGCTGAAATGGTCACGGAAGTGTACGAATGCCACTGTGTTTTCTGTGCCTCTTATTTAAAAGTAAATACAAACTACCAAACCCACAAAGAAAATAAATTAAGACACAAGACCAGAGTTTAATTTTAGAAGTGATTTTGTTAGGGAGAAAGTGATTAAATGGATGTGCCACAAGGGCAAGGCTGACATAGTCTTCCATGTCACACACCAACACAGAAAAAACATCAGTGCTTAGGGTATTGTACTAAATTAAAAAAAAAAAAATCAGCTTGTGCTAGGAATTATAATTTATCTTTTCTATCCCTACACAGGATCACCTACAAAACAACATAAAAACACCAGCTAATACGATATTTTTCTAGCTGTTGTACACTGTTGAAATTTATTACTGCCTTGGTGCACCTTTTTTTTTATGAACAGACCCATTTATATCTGGAGGATGAAACTCAAACATTTTGTTCCTGATCTTAGCTATGCAATACAGCAGTGCCACAAGAGTTTTGAGGCAATTCAGGCAGGTCTCCAAGTGCTTGGGGTCATACACATGTTGCAGTTCCCAATGAAACTACCAGTTTAATACGCAGGGAAAATGCACTTATTTTCAGATCCTAATGAAGCTGGCTAGTGACTGGAACTCATTTCAGCTGATTTAACCAGAAATGAGCAAGAACCTGGTACAGAGGAAGAGGACTAATATTTAAAATACTGGTACCATTAAAATACTGATGACATGGATTGTTAGGGGTTGAGAGGTTTGTTTTAAGTTGTGGGTGGTGGGCATCGTTTGTTATGAGAAATTATGTATGGCATTTGAGTTATTCTTACTGTTTGATGCAAAATAAGTATGGAAGGTATAGATGGGGTCCCATCAATTAACATAATGTTGGTTCCTATGGCCTGCCACTGTGGGTTTTGATGGGGAGCGGCTGCCTTGAGATGGCAGCCACCACGAATAACAAGATATGGTGCGGTTTGTTATATACAAACACGGACCTGGACTCCATACATAGTAGGCAAACTCCAAGATGCTTAGATGCTGCATATATAAAATCAAAAGTAATGGTGTTTGCCCATGTTAACTCACCAATTTTTTAACCCGGATGTTTTTCCCAGCCCTTGACTTAACAATGATGGCTCTGTAATTGTTACTTTCTGTATTTACTAAGCTTAACAGCAATCATCCCTTTGCTCTTAAGTAGTATCACAGCTTTGCATAGTGTACGCTCCAGTGCAGTAGACAAGGTTTGTTTCTTTTTCTTTATTTCTCTAATGCAGAAATGTAATTTAGAGTACTGATTCTGGAATCTGAATGAGGGACCAATATATAAGCTTTGTGCTGAATGATGTTATTATAGAAATTTTTATGGACTTTTCATCACTACAGGTGACTTATAACACTACAATGCACTTGCTGGACTTTCCAGACTTCACATTATCTAGCAGGGTCCACGGTAATGTTGCAAGATGGCTTGTATATTTGTAACATTTGTTAGTAATGTAATGTTTTAGGAGTGCCTTTATTGTGGTAATGCAATGGCACTGAATTCATTATTCGATGTATGCCATATTGTACTTTTTTTTTTTTTTTTTATTATTATGTGCCACAAGATGTTTGCAATAATTGCATATGCTAATCAATAAAAAGAAATTAAAAACAGGGGCTGGGGTACACAGGTCTGCTAAGGAGGTGGACCATTTGGAAAGAACCCCATCAGGACTCTACAGATAAGGAAGAACCAGAGCTCTTGGTAATAGGTCTTAAGTGTCCAAGACCCCCAAAATAGAAAAGGGTGGAACCAAACCCCAGAAGTCCTTACGAGTCACACTGGTGCCCTTTAAAGCATGCCATTGCAGTACAAATGGGCATCTGGCACTAGCTTTCACATCCCAACATGCCAGCAGTGCATCTCAGGGACACAACATACAGATAATCTGTGTCCTGACATGCTACTAGACCACAAAGTATGTTGAACCCAGCATACTTGGGAGCACAGGAGGGTAGGGAAGGGGCACACTTCAGAGTGGGATTCTCATGACAAACACCACTTCAACTGAAAAAAATCCTAGGACTGCACCATGTAACTGGCACAAGGCCATGCTATGACCTAGTCACAACCCCACGATAAGTGCCTTCTATCATGTATAGTGCTAGAGAGTAGTGGTACCTCATGACGACTAGTTTTCTCCAGTTTTGTGCGGCCACCACAGGAACTGTGAATGGAACACTCTGTTTTAGATTTTATCTACAATCTAGAGGCAAAAGGAAACAAATGCCTTTTTACAATGCATATTCATATTATTAGTTAATAGCTGGCAGTTCAATCAGCAAAAAAAAAAAGGCAGTAACAGTTAACATGAATATTGTACATCAATATGAAAGAAGCGCTGCCGGCCTATTGGTGCTGAGGGTTAAGGCACTGGACGCCACACCTCGCGCCACACTGGCGACCCGGGTTTGGGAATGGACTTCTGTCACCGGGAGCTGGCAGGGGAGGGAGAGGACTGAGCATCCGACTGACTGCTCTGCTCTCTCCCAGGGAGGGTACAGGGGTTTGCTCGGCATCTTAGAGGCCCACAGTGGAGACCAGAGGCACTACAAGATGTCAAGCCAAATAAGGGAAGGAGTGACAGTGGATGTCAATGGTTCGCCACGTGGACATCATTGCATGTCCACATTCCTGAGAGGAAACTACCATGGAAAACCCTCTGTCTTGGGGACAGGCGAAGGCTCCTCCAGTGTCACAGCCACATTCCCCACAGTCGGGCTTGCTTCACCAGGGGCCTCCCTCTGACTCCAGCTCAGTACATTAGATTGCAGATAGAGCACCAGGGCGAAGGCAGCCCCACCTCGGGGGGTTCAGAGCCAGGGATCTGTCAGGCTGGGGCAGACCTGATAGGAGATGACCTCGGATGGGAGGTAGAGTCATTGGTGTGCGGGGAAGCATGACAGAGTGCCCAGAGTCCGGAGCAGAAATACAATATACAAAAAAACACATTAAAAAAGCAAGTCTCACTACTGTATGTGCAGTCACACCAGAACAGAAAGCAAACATCTCAGATCATCGTCATCCTCCCTCCTCTGCCCCAGCCCCCAACCTGCAAGCAGCTGTAAAAGCATAAACCGATCCAAGTACAGCATCTATTTTGTGGGTTCACCGTTTTAAACACAGTACTATTTAAACAAATATTTAACTAATCTGTTCTTCGAAATGAGATGGATTTCCATCCATACTGCATCTTTCTGCTTTCCAAGTCCCAAAGCTACTATGGTAAACAGTTCTACTTTTCAGCTAAGAAAGAAACTTCCGTTAGCAGTTAGAATGGTGCTGTAGCCTTTGCCAGCTGCTGCAGTCTCTCACACTAGATAGCTCCACTCTCTGACTGCTTTGTCAAATATACAGCAGAACCAGACAGGATGCAGTGCAGTACCTTGCAGCATTACTGCAGAGTGCTGCATTATGCTGCAAAGAACAGTGCAGTTCAATGGCAAGTAAACCCTTTTGTTATGCAGTATTCTGTAAAAATGGCATTTTTTTTTTTACAAGGTACTGTACTGCATCCTTGTTGGCTTTGCTGTAACATCCATTTCCCTTTTCAGGGAGGTCCCCAATTCATCTTCACTGTACTAGCACCCAATTCACTGTCAAAGTGGGTTGCCAACATGGGATTGTGATGTACTACACAAAGGTCCAACAGGACCAACACCTACACATTTTATAACCCTCTACCTCCCACTACAATATAAACACAGCCCCTTCCCCCCCATACACACACCCCATGCCATGAAAACCTACTCCCCCCACACACACACCCCATGCCATGAAAACCTATTTACAGAACTTGCTACTTAAAAAAAAAAAATAAAAAGAATCCAGGGAGGAAGACCATGTAACCACATTAAAAAGCACTCAGCCTTCAGCCTTGTGTCTTTATTACTTGGACAAGAATATTTCATTGTACAGTTTATCGAACTTACCCACCTAGTTACTGAGCTCCTTTCTTCTACCTGTTCTAACTCTTCCCGAAGTGAGCTATGTATCCTTGGTGACTAATATAAACGGGCTCTTCCCCAGTTACAAATAAATTTTCCCAAAATGCAAGATCACCACAATCGACTCAATTTATTTCTGACCCACTTACCCCACTTGTCTAAATTTTAAATCTTTAAATCGCTTTCTGTTAGACCGGGTCCTCTCTCATCTCATCTCTACCATATTGAGGATGCAGGAATCCTTCCCAGTGCCCTCAGTGACCATCATATGGTTTACTGAGTGTGTAAGATGCATTATCTTAAGGCAGCCCACCCAAATTCATTCATCTCAGGTCCTTTAGTTCACTGGACTTGTCATCCCCTCCTAGATAACCTATGGGCATGTGACTGGTCCCCAATCTTTGCAGCTATTAATATAAATTTTGACCTACAATACTTGAAGTCCAAATTTAGGGCTGTATGGTATCGTCTAGCACCCCTGAGAAAAAACAGAGTATGGGACTCTCATCTTCCCTGGATAACAGCTGAGGTGATAACTTGCTTCTATACCAGAGACCTTCCCTAGTATTATTTATATGTTTGTTTGTTTGTATTAAATACTTATGCTTCCCCACTGGCCATTCTTTCTGCAGGTCCTCCCAGTCCCATCATCCCGGCTTACCCAAGGGTTTATATCCCCGTAGTCCTCCATGGCAGTATGGTAGGGAGTCCCTCAACCTGCCAGGACCAGATTCAGATTCCGACAGGAGCCTCAGTTGCCAGGTGAGAGGCCTGCATAGGCCAGCAGTCATCCTACATGACCAGAGTTTTTCCTTCTTTTCTCCCCATGGGAGATGTGGCATGCAGTGACATCAAGGTGCTTGCGCCATCTACCATGCCTCCCTCACCTTTTTCAGTTTAGGCTGCCTCTCTTTTGGCTTCCACCAGGGGCCAGTCGAGCACCAAGCTCTTCCCCATCCTCTCCCCCGAAGGAGGAGGAGAGTGGTCCCGTGGACGCTCAATCCTCCTCCCCCCGATCTGCCCTCCAACATCTCTGGCTCAGTTCTGAACCTGTGTCATCAGCATCGCAAGCAGCAGCACTGCTGCTGCACCAGCGAACCTGCCACTTGACATTCATTTAAGATCACTGGTTCCCCAGCTGCTCTGGCCAACTATCGGCATCTTCAAATGCTAGCACCAAAGGCATCAGACTTATAAAGTCTGAGTATGTTGCATTCACACTCCAGAACAACATTTATCACTCCACCAAGTTCTAGAAAGTTATCCATTCCCTTTTCTCCCCCTCCAACCCATCTCTCTCCCCTGTTCTAAAGGCTGGTTACTCCCTCATCCCAGACTCTTCTGTTGTTGCCTCTTCCTTTAACTTGTACTTCACTACATGTGCTCTCTCTCTGCCCCTACCATAGCACTGCTTATTACCCAACTCCTGAACCTTTCTCTTTCCTCTGTAACTGTCCAAGAAGACTGGAAGCAGGTTACTGTCATATCTCTCCCTAAAGGTGGCGATCCTTCTTTTCCTGGTAACTTCTGTCTACCTCTCTCCTGCCCACCCTGGCTGTTATATGAACACCTTGTACTATCTCAGCTCTCTTCCTTCCTGGCATCCTATGCCTTCTTCACCCACTTCAGTCTGGTTTTAGGAAATAACATTCCACTTCTACCTGCCTCCACTGGCTCACTGATTCCATCCTCTCAGGTATGGAAGAGGGACTGATCACCTCCATCATATTTGTAGACCTTGCTAAAGCTTTTGGCACTGTGGCACATCCCCTCCTTCTGGGCAAGCATAAATCAGCTGGCCTCTTTGATTCTGCAATCAGCTGGTTTCATTCTGATCTTGAGGGAAGGTATTAAGCTGTCTGGATAGGAAGCTCCATTACATCACCACTCCCCATCTGGCTCAGGCATCCCTCAAGTGTCTGCCCTTGCCTTATTCTCTTTTCCATATTCTTGAATGACCTCCCCTGTCTGTTCTTCTACATCCATTCATATGTACGTTAATGACACAGTTCTTTTTGCATCTGGCTTCTCTTTCCATGATTTTTACCTCACAGCTACAGCTAGATATTAAACAACATTCAGTGCTGGTTAAAGTCTAACCAACTGTCTCTCAATGCCAAAAAAAAAACAACTACTCAGCCTTCATGACTTGGCACCCAAAAGAGGCTTACCAGACTCACTCTCCCTCTGTGTCACCCCCTTGATGGTGCTATGATTAAGGATGTCTCTGGGGTCTGGCTAAAATGTCATTGATTTCTCAGTGCATATTGATGCCATACACGATAAGCTACTCCTCCTTCAGCTTGGAGTACTGTAAAAGAACAAAGCAAGTATCCCACTGCCTGTGATCCAAGAGATGGTTTTAAATAGGACTCTCCCTATTTTGACTGTGGTGATATAGTCTCTAGTGGAGCTCCCAAATCCTCTCTTGCCAGACAGGACCCTCTCTTTCACTCTTTTTGTCATTTTGCCTTAGACTGTCCCTCTCATACCCACCACTGCTCACTCTACTCTGCCCTTCCATTCCCCCCTCTTGATGCCAGTGCTTTTCCCATTTTGCCTCCTTTATATCCAAATTCTGGTTTGGCTCCCTTTCCTCATACCTTACATTCTTGCTGTCCTCTCCCCCATCTTCATCATACCCTCTCTGCAGTAATACAGTATTTCATATTCCCTCTCTAGCCCTTCTAGGAAATCTACTTTTGGTCAGTCTGCTTTCTCATATCGCTTTCCTGAACTCCCGTTCTCCCTTCTCCTGTCAATTCACTCTGCCTCTTCTGTCTTAAGTCTCTTTTTCATTACTTCTCTTCTCTTGCATGCAAATGTCCGTAATGCTTTACTTCTTCCCTTCCTTCCTCCCTTCCCACTAGTTTTACCCAGGCAATTTTGCTCCCCCTTATCCCTTTGGGTATATCTGTACAAGTAATCTCCACCTGCCTATCATGACTCAATTTTATCTACTACCTGTATCTGCTCTATTGACTTGCCTTCAATATTTATGATTAGGCCCCTGTGATATACTATACTGCTGTATAGGACTTCATTTTTGTAATGTAATGTTACTACTGTTCAGTTTGTTTCCACTCACCCCCATGGCACATCTGGAAATGAGTTGTTAGCATCTCAGTATGTCTTTCCCGGTGAAACATTTGAAATAAATATACAGCAATGTGTATAAACACATGGAAATTGTATTTACTGGATATAGACAGCCATGCTGACAAGCTTCTTTTCCTTAAGTTTTTAGGAGTTAACCCCTCTCAGATGAACTGTCTTTAGAAAGGTCTATTTGTGTAATAATTAGGGCTAAGCATTTTTTAAAATGAAAGCTTGGAGTCAAAGTAAAAATGGATCATTCCTGTTGACATATGTGCAATGTATTGTTATACTGAAAATGCACTTTTACTAGATTGCTATACTAAAGATTTTTATTATACTGATTAGATTCTACCTGATCTGAAAAACAAAGTCTATGAACAGGATTTAACAATAGGGATTTTGCAACATAATTTCACTTAAAAAAATTGTAGCCCTTACAGTTTAAAAGTTACCAATTTTTAAAGAAATCATCTTCACACATTATCTTCAGAAGGTGCTAACATTTAAATCATTATGGCTAGAACCTTTTTTTTTGTTTTTTGGCTCCTCCCCAAACCCCCGGTCAAAAAACATTTGGAATCAGACCAATACATTTACCTATGTCAACACACTTTCAATGTATTGATATACTGAAAATGTACTTTTAGAATATCAATATATAAAAAATAATTGTAATATAATGATGTGTATTTCTATGCATCAACATATTGAAAGTCTGGACATGGTGGAACTCTACTGACCCGACATCAACCTTTCATTCAAAAAATTAAGTTTCTAGCCATTACAGTTCAAAAGTTAGTTTTTTTAAAAGCCATTACCTTTAAAAATGGCTAACTTTTGAACCATTAAGGTTAGAAACTTAAGTTTACATAAAATCTTAGAGGCAAGTTGATATACTGCATATTGTATAACCTGTAAGTTGGCAACCTTTACCTTGTCAATTGTTTTTTATTTATTTAGCTTTTATTTACTGGGTAGTGAACTAGGCAGGAAACCTGCCTATTTTCAGCCATGATCCGGGAGAGTACATGACAGGCGAACAAGCAAATTAACAGAAGTCAAGAATACAAGCATTTTGGTAAATTCAAGAAGGGCCTAGCATTACAGACTAGTGATGAATACAAGTCACTGGAGGACAATATCAAAAGTGCCTTAGTTTACAGGCAAGAGGTGGGTAAAAATAAGAGGGGTGCAGGTAGCATCCTAGACAATAGCTGCAGTAAAAGTAGGACTGAGCAGCAGGGGATGATGATATCAGAAGCATGAGCATCTGTCAGAGGCACGGAGGTAGTGGAAGAGATATTTTTTGAAGAAATTATGAGAGTTGGAAACCCGGATGTGTGCAGGTAGGGAGTTCTAGAAATTAGGGGCATAGTTAGTGAATGCCTGTGCGCCCACCTTCGTGGAGCATTTGAAGACTGTCAACAGGGCCTGTGAATAGGACTGCAGAGTGTATATGTAATCTGCCCGAGGAAATAAGGAGGCCAACAAGGCAGGCTGGGAGGATCCAATGATGCTGTCAGTGAAGCAGTCAAGAATGTAGGAACACCTTGAGGGAGGAGATGACCAGTTTAAGGATGAATAAAGCAGGCAATGGTAGGTGAGCCAAAGGGAGGAAGAGACGAACCTACATACATTGTTGTAAGCAACATCCCATTTGTGAAGGCAGCTGGTGTTGGCCTGGAAGAAAGACAGAAGTGCGTAGCAGAGTGTTGGAAGTGGAACTCCCTGGGCTATAGCAATGTGAGCAGCCAGGGTGAGGGAATGGCAGATACAGTACGCAAGACCAAACTTGGTATTAACTGATCTTCAAATAGCATTAATTTGCAAGAAGACAAGGGCAGGGTCCAGAGTGACCCCAAGATATCTGAAGGAGAGGGCCCAAGAGAAAGGGGATCCATCCAGGCACTGAATGAAGAACCTGGAGGCCACGGTGAAGGTCCTATGGAGGGATCCGAAGAGCATAGCCTGGGTCTTGGGAATGTTGAGGACAAGATGGCTGTGGGAGATCCAGGTTTGAATAGCGTGAAAGTCAGAGGTGAGCTTGGAGTTGATATCATTTAGGAAGCTGGACCCTGTATAAAGTACTATGTCGTCAGCATACAGAAGGGTCTTGGAGTGGGAAGGGGAGTTTGGAATATCGTTGACAAAGACTGAAAAGAGTAATGGACCCAAGATGGAGCCTTGAGGAACACCTAGTTTTAAGGCAACAGGAGAGGGCTTTATTAAAAGATACAAACTGGTGGCGGTCACGAAGCTAGCTCAAAAACCAAGCCAGAGCCAGGCTAGAGACCCCAAGGGACTCCAGCTTATATAGAAGGAGGGAGTGGTTCACTAAATGGAATGTTTTGGTTAAGTCAATGAAAATAGCGCCTGTAAGTAGGCTTCTATCCACATTGGATTTGATGTCGCTAGTGAACAGAGTTAGGGTGGAAGAGGTAGTATGGGAGGGCCTAAATTCATGCTGGACAGGGTATAAGAGATTAGAGTTCCGCAGGTAGTCAGAGACTTAGACATGAACTAGCTTTTCAAGGCATTTGCTGAGGGATGGCAGGATAGCGATAGGGCAGTAGTTTGTGATGGAATTGGGATTACCTTTTTTAAACACGGGGACAACCCTAGCAGTCTTCCAGATAGTGGGCACTGGGGAGGATTAAAGAGATAAGTTAAATAGGCACATGACTGGAGTGACAAGGAGGGGGGCAGCCAATTTAAGTAGTTTGGGTTCAATCACATCAGGGCCAGAACTATCATGGGGAGAGAACAGAAAACTTCGGAGCACATAACTGGGTGAAGGTGCCGAAGAGAAGAGTTTAAAGGAAGGGTGGTGGAGGGGGCTAAGACACAGAAGATTCACAGAAGGACAAATTCGAAAAGAGGGAGTTGAAGGGATTGGCGACAGTGGAGGAGTTGTTGTAGTTCATGCTGACAATCAGCAGCTCTTGGGGGCTTTGACTTTAGTTTTTCCCTAGGAGACCATGTATTTGGGACCAGAACTTCTTGGTGTCATGGGCTGTAGTAGTAAGGAGATTCCTGTAGTACTTACTTTTTGCAGAACGGATTTCGCGTTTACAGGTGTTGCGCAAGTTGCGATAGGCAGCCCAGTCAGCAGGTAAGGATGTTGACTTGCACTTGGCCCAGGCTTTAAGCTGAGTTTTAAGCACTGAAAGAAGAGGGTGGTGCAACCATTTGGTGGTTGACCCTCTAACCTAATGCCCAGTGGTTGGTATATGAATCTGTTGGAGAGAGACGATGACTGAAGTGAAATATTCAGCAGCAAGGTTGATGTTACTGGTAATAAAAAGGGATGACCAGTCAATTTGCCTAAGGTGATCTAAAAAGGCAGTAAGGTTAAAGACAGAAAAGTCAGCTATGGCAATTACCTTTGTTGTTAGCAAACAATCATTTTGCTGCCCAAACTGAAAGAATCTTTTTTGCAATTAACATCAGGCATAGAATCTGTATTGCAGTCAGAATTGGACAAAAAATTAGGTTACACAGTTGCAAAAATGGGTTACCATTGTAAACCCCACAGATAGGTTGACCTCACAGATAAGTCAAGTCCCATTCTTGGGGGCCTAATTTTAGCATCAAAAATAGATATATGACAGACATATGTGAGTACATACAGTGGCTACACATGTCAACACATTTTTGATGTACCGATACACAATTACACAAAGATACAAGTAAAATACTATGCCACTGTGTCCAATTCATGCAGTCTATTTTAAATTGTAAAGCTTTTAAATTAGTTCTTTTAATGAAGATTTAATGGTTTCTGCTTGATTTAACTTCTCTGTTTTGAGTGCAGCAGAGTTCATCAGGAATTGCTCAAACTGCTCTCCCACTGGTTAATAGTTCCTTTGTAATCTGTCTAAAGTGGAGATAAATGGCTAAAATGAAGATAAATACTTTACCTTCATTTATAATGCTTCAGTGGCTAAAATCATTTATCTGAAAGAAATGACTCCCACCTACTTTTTTATAAGTACACATTCATCTTACATGACTGACCTTGCCTGACCCAAGTTAACCATATAATTCAGTAAATTACACAGAAACAGACAATGAAGGTAGAAAAAGACCTCTGGGTCTATCCAGTCTGCCTATAAAACCCTTACAGACACAGGACCCATTGTCCATACAGGGTTCTAACACACATTATCCACCGCCATGCTCCCCACTCTACTGTTACCATCCTGAGCAGTCACTAAGCCCTTCACCTTGTCCCAGCCATGTTTGAACCACTGATGGTTTTGGCATCCACATCATCAGCTAGGGGAATGTTCCAAAGCTCCGCCACCCTTTCTCTAAAATAAAACATTCTCACCTCCCTCTTGAATCTCCCCTTCCATCAGCTTCCACACATGCCCTGTGTTCTTGATTTGCTAGTCATGCTAAATTATTCCTCGCAGTTTACTGTATTAATTACTTTCAGGGACTTCAAGGTCTCTATCATAGCTCTCCTTTCTCCTCTGGTATCCGGCTAGTAAATGTTTAGTACCTTGACATGATCCTTATAAGATTTGCTCTGCTGGACCAGAATCATTTTGGTCATCCTATGCTGCATTGTGTCCAGCCTGTCCTCATCTTTCCTCAGGTGATGACTCCAGAACTGGACCCAGTAGTCCAGGTGGTGCCTCATCAGTGATCTATAGAAAGATAAATTTAGTAGTTGCCGTATTGGTCCTTGCAAGAATAGATCCAGAAGCAAATGATTTGATACCTTTTAATGGACCAACATAGATGTAACAACAATAACAAAGTGCTTTAGCTTTCGGACCAACCAGTCCTTCTTCAGAAGCTCATGGCAGTTGTTTAGAAAATACAATACTTATAACAGCTAGATAATGCAGAGAAAAACAGAAAAAAATCCCCATTGGTTTAAAATACTCAAAAAAAACAAAACAAAAAAAAAACAAGATGATGTCAGAGAAGTTCAACAGTACAATACTGCCTTCAGCCAGAAAAAAAAAAAAAACAAACCTTGGGTTCAGATGTACTTGGTGGAACCCACATACAAAGAATCCTACTGCATATAAATTTAATTGACATAAGATAACACTGCTGAAGCAGATAACTCTTAAATCAAGCTATGAGTGTCACAGTTAGTATAAGGATGTGATTACTGAAAGGCAACCCCCACCCAGATTAAAGACAAACTAAGATTGTTATAGGCTCATGAAATTTCAATGTTAGCATTATAGACAAGAATTTACCAGTAAAGTTGTCTTAAAAACATCAGTGCACACTGTGTGATGTGTAAAACCTAGCTGGACATGTCACCCAGCTGTATTATCAAGCTAGATAATTTTCTGGATGGGGGTTGCCTTTCAGTAATCACATCCTTATACTAACTGTGACACTCATAGCTTGATTTAAGAGTTATCTGCTTCAGCAGTGTTATCTTATGTCAATTAAATTTATATGCAGTAGGATTCTTTGTATGTGGGTTCCACCAAGTACATCTGAACCCAAGGGTTTGTTTTTTTTCTGGCTGAAGGCAGTATTGTACTGTTGAACTTCTCTGACATCATCTTGTTTTTTTTTTGTTTTTTTTTTTTAAATGAGTATTTTAAACCAATGGGGATTTTTTTCTGTTTTTCTCTGCATTATCTAGCTGTTATAAGTATTGTATTTTCTAAACAACTGCCATGAGCTTCTGAAGAAGGACTGGTTGGTCCGAAAGCTAAAGCACTTTGCTATAGAAAGATAGTAATACCTCCTTCCTCCTGCAGTCAATATTCCTTGCTATAAACCCCAGCATCCTGTTTGCCCACACTGGCTTGATTACTTTAGGTAGTCACAGATGATGATCCCAAGGTCTCTTTCCTCACATGTCAGGCCCAGCTTTACTCCCCCAACCCCAGTACTCTGACTTGGGGTTTGTGCTCCCTATGTGCATCACCTTGCCATTTTTGGTGTTGAATTTCAACTGCCAGACTTCTGACCACCTCTCTAGCCTTTGCACCTCTCTGCATTGCCCTAACCCCCTCTTCACTGTCTACCCTGCCACAGATCTTAGTGTCATCTATAGAGACACATCTTGCCCTGGATTACTTCTTCCATGTCTCCGATGAACATCCTGAAAAGGATTGGATCCAGGATCAATTACTGTGGCACTCCTCTGGTGACCTCCATCTCTTCTGATACGACTCCAGTAACCACAACCCTCTCCTGTCTCCATTCCAACCAGTTTCTCACCCATCTGTGTCCTTTAGCTTCTTCAACAGTCTTACTGATGGAACTACCCCAGCTCCAGGCCTTTGCTCTTCTGTTAACTCTTCCTACCTCCCTCTCCCCCTCCATGAGGCTCCAGCCCAGAATACATATTCAGAATTCAGCCAACCAGGCCCCTATAGCTTGCTGTGTAGCTTAGGACAGGATACCAGCTCGAAGGAACTTCCATTATGGAGGTATGCAACTGAAACCTACATAAAATATAAAGAGAATAAGGGACACAGTATTTTATTTTCATCCATAAAAAAAAGATATTTAGATGCTTATTGTGTTTCTTTAGTGTATACATTCACTTTATGTACACATAATATTCAGTGCCTGAGGAATTTGTATTTATTTTGTTCATATTGCCACTGTTTAGCTCTGCTGATGCTAACGGGAAGAAGACCTGTACAGCACAAGAGTCTGGTTTCCAGAATGAGCAGAAGTAAAGACAGACCCAGTGGTTCAGTTTTAACCCTTCTCCAATCCTGGCAGTCATAACATTGGCTGGAAAATTGACAGAACCCTCCCCCACCCCAACACTCCTCCCCCATGGTGTACATCTCTCACATAAAACACAGCCATGCGGCTAGTGGAAAGAATGGCAAGCACACTGGTGTTCTTAAAATCTGGAAATAAGCCTAGCAAGTCGGGACTTTAGGACAGGGGGGTTAAATTTAGGAAATCCTCAAAAAGTCGAGAGATACACACACACTGTGCACTATGCCTAAATCGGCCAATCATGGCAGTAAATGTGTGGTGGCAGAACACCGCATGTATATGTTATTTTTTGTACCTGTTATTGTACTTTAATATTTCTTTATCCCCGTTCCCCTTAACCCCCCCCCAAGGAAGCACCTGGAAATTAGCTGCTACTCAACTCAGTATGCCTTTCCTGGTGAAACTTTTGAAATAAAGAAATGTATCCATTCCTAACCTGTCATGTTGGGCTTCAAGCATTCACAGTCTCTTTATCAGTATTTTGCCTCATTTTTTATACAACACTTCGTGACGACAGATTGCACTGTGATATCAGTGTAGTGGAACTCTGAAGACAAGTGGAATACAGATAAAACAGACAGCACACTGTCTAATCAGACAAAATAAAACATATCAAACAAGCTGGCAGATTTTACATCATGTTAGAAATGCAGCCATCTGCGGTGCCGATGACCCGGGTTCGGGAATGGATCTGGGAGTCGGAGGGCCGGCCGGGGGGAGTAGGACTGAGCGTCCAGTGGACTGCTCTCCTACTCCAGGTGGAGGTGAGTTGAGTGTCTGACGCACGACGGACTCCTGGCGGAAGCCGGGAGTTCCGCTGCAGTCAGCGCCTGCATGTTTGGGGGCGGGGCAGATGCAGGTCATCATTGCATGTCCCCACCCCATGGGGTTTACAGCACACAAAAATGCCAGCCCCCACTAATGAGCTGGCTCCATTGCCATCCCCTCTGGCCAGAGTTCGCCCACCAGCGGCCCCACTCGGGGGGCCCAAGTATGAGGGGGCACCTGCCGGAGCCTGGCAAGCCTGCCTGGGACTAGCCCCCCCCCCAAAAAAAAATCATGTTAGAAACTGCTACAGTAGTCTACAATAGTATCTCTGAATGCTGACTGTAATATAAGCCCTTCCCTTTCACATCAGTACTTTTGTGCTTGATACATACTGTATATACCCGAGTATAAGTTGACCTCCCTTTTCTATGTCATTTTCACAGATATACAGATATCTTTATTAACTGGGTGGATAAACTGGTGCCAGTTGCCTTTTTTCAAGCATGACCCAGGTACTGAGTGTATAACATAATACAGTGGTGGGATACATAGGGATGAAACAAATACATTACATAGTAATCACAATACATTGGCATGACATGCAATGGAAGAAGGCACACAATATATGGTATAGTAAAATGATATAATTAATGGGTCTTCCTTTTTACCAAAGGGAAACCATGCCATAATTTGATGTAATAAAGTAATGTTTATTACAGCAAACGCGCACACGGTTTTCCCTCATTCTGCTCATGTGCCCACCGCAGCTCTCCTGCCCGGACCACTGATCGCCTCCTGTTGCACAAGAGATGGAACAGCCACTAGAGACTTAGCGGTAAGTCACCGCAAACTAAATAAAAAAAAGTTTGCCTGCCAGCAGGAAAGAATCATAGAACAGATTTAAATAAATAAATATATACAGCCGTAGACCACGCGCTCGAACCAAAGCGGACCATGGCCACACAGGAGTCAGGGACGTTGTTTCTATTTTTATTTTATATAACTGCTGTGGCCAAAAAGGAAGACTCAGCAATTACATAAAATAAAATATGGAGTGGTGTGTGTAAACTTGAAGGTTGCACACACCCTTGTGGTTAGATGCTTTTTATAAACCCCTCGAGTTTTGCTCTCGGGGTTTATGTAGCATCTAATCCCTCGGGTATGTGTAAACTTCTCATTACACACAACACCCCATATTTTATTCTATTTACAATTGTGCAAACATATATAGTGCTAGAAAGGTACATAATGGTAAGTATACATGAGAACAATACTGATCTCAAAAGTAGAGAGAGAGTAAATGGCAGATGTACTACTGTACATACTGTAGAGTGTAGTTTAGTACACAGTGCATTATGGACAACAAGGGCTATATTAAGCAAGAACAAACATTAAGTTTTTGCAGGTGATCCTTCATTCTGAGTGGGAAAACACTGAGAAGGGGCCAGTCTGATGAAGGTATCAATGGAGTTCCGGAGAGAGAGAGAGAGAGAGACAGAGAGAGACTGAGGGAGAAAGAGAGAACAGCTTGGCAGCTAAAGGATTTCAGCCCCATTCCTGTGTGCACAAGTGGGGTCTTTATTAAGTTATTCTCTGTGGAGCAGGAGTAAGGGTTGTTAACAGGAGTGAGTAGTTTAGTGAGACACCAAGGGACATTTCCATGCAGGGTCTTTAACAAACAATTTGCCGATGAGCTCTATGTTCCAGTTGCAGCCAGCTGAGATGCTCGAAGATGAAACAGTGGTGGGACCTAGGGGGATGCAGATCTGGCCACTTTGTAGTATAGGGATTTTTTTCTTTGCCCAGATAGATTTTGGAGTGACATCTACCACAACTGCTCCATAGTTCATTAGTGGGTGCAAGTTGCTTTGTGAAATTGTCATTCTAGTGTCCACTATGAGGTGCCTCAAGACATGGTTTAACAGACCCAGTTTTTGGTGGATAGACTTAGTGGTGGTGGTGTTCACATGGCTATCGAAGGTGAGGTAGGGACCATGGATTTCCCCCAAGTATTTAAATTTATTTCCCCAAGTCAAGTTGGGTGCCATTATGGGTAGCGATACGGAGGTCCTCAGAGTGACTTCTGATTTTAGGGACTGAGTCAAGGAGCATAGCTTCCATTATGGAAATGTTTAGAACTAATCTTTCTTTCATGAGCCACTGATGAAAAGGGGAAGTTAAGTTCAAGAGGTTTATTTCTGCCATGCCGCTCCCTGGAGATAGGTAACTGAATCATCTGCATAAAGCAGAGTATTAGTAGATGTGCATGACCTAGGCAAGTCATTAATGAAGACTATAAATAGGAGGGGTCCAGGAATGTAACCCTGTGGGACACCATGGGTGATGGTGTTAGCCCTTGAGGTGACTTTGCTGAACTTGACTGTTTGAGACCTGTTTTGTAGGTAGGTCAAGAACCACTGTGCTGATGAGGGGCCCAGACCCAGGAAGTCCAGTTTTTGTAAAAGAAGACTGGTCTACTAGATAATAAGCTTTGGTCAGGTCCAGGAACATGGCACCAGTCATTCAGCCTTTGTCTATAGCTTTGTCATATCCATGAAACTGACCAATGCAGTGCAGGTTCCACGATCTTTTCTGAAGTTATACTGTTCCTCACAGAGAAGCTTTTACTGGTCTAAGTAGCTGGCTATGGAAGTCCCTTCCTGGACTTTAGCTAAGACTAAGAGGATATATATGGGTTTTTAATTGTCCCTGGATGTGTTTTTGTCTTTAAGTAATGGAATTACTATGGCTAGTTTGCAGATATCGGGAACCACTCTGGTGTCAGATGAAAGACTGAATATTTTGACAATTGGCAGGGCAATCTGCAGTGATGCTAAATTGAGAAATTTGTGGGGCAGTCAGTAGCTGCCAGCAGATCTGTCAGCTTTTAAACGGTGGGGCAACACTTTACAAACTTCTTTGACTATAACGTTTTTGAAGTAGATGAAGGGAGAGGCATCACCGGTTTGAGCTTGTGTACATCATTACAGGGCACCCCTTCAGTAGCCGAACAACAACTTATCCAGATTGCAGAAATGTTCATTGAACAAGTCTGATACCGCCTTTGGATCCTTGTGCCTGATATCATTGGCTTTGATGGTCCTGGGGACCTCATCGGTTTTGGGGTTGATTAAATTGTTGATGTAGATCCAAAATTTTGGGGGGTTATTTGAACTAGTTGTTTGTTGCTTTCTGTATCATGCTTGTACTCGTTCCACAAGTGCCTGTAGGCTTCCCACACATATTTTGAATTCTAATTTTTTGTACGTATCCTAGGCTGTATCTCTAGATTTAATTGAAGAAGTCTCTAGTTAGCCAGTTTGAATTTAGGATTCTTACACTGCATCTGGTTGGGGGGGGGGGTATGTTTAATCAAGCAACTTGATGAATTCAATAAGTCCAGTGTGCAGTTAACACTGGGTACAATATTCATGAAGGACCAGTCTGTGAAAGAGTGATCAGTTAACAATGCTGGATGGTTGGGGGCCTTACAGCTGCAAAAAAGAAAATTTTTTAGGGCAGAGATTCAGACCATACTATAGTGCCAGAGGCAGTAAATGATGGAGTGTTCGCTGATGGGAGTCTGACAGGTGGCCAGACAGCCTGACTCTATTGGTGTTACTGACTAGAATCCAATCAATGAGGGTATGTTTACCTGTTCTAATGTTAAGCCTAATGGTGGCACTTAGGATTTGTTTGAGGTTATAGCATGTCTCTGTATGTAGTGGTACTAGTCAATCAGTTTAAGTTAAAACTGCTCAGTGCAATTATTTCAATGAAGCCAAGGGCAGATACCATGTGAGCCATATCCTCGAGATTCTTGATGCCTACTTTAGGTGGGTTATACACACAGCATACGTTAAATCGTTTGATGCCCGGAGTCCATTCTAAATAATAGGTGTTCGCAGTTAGTCACTGGTAAATAGTTAAGGATGAGAATCTCAGCAACCAGGTCTGATTTGGTGCAAAATAGGACTCCCCTGACCCCTTTACCCAATCTGTCTTTGCGGTGAATTATATTTTATTTATTCAGTTTTTGTTACCAGGTAGGTGCACTAGCCATGAAATGACTATTTTCAGGCACAACCCGGGTAACTTGGTAAGGTTATTTCTGTATTACTGATGCATGGTTTTCTTTCAGAGATGGCTAGTATGTGTGGGTTATATGCCAAGACAAGAGCTTACAGTTCAGCCATTTGAGGGACAAGGTTATGGATGCTGAGGTGCATCTTAAACTCAAACTGGCTAACTACAGACCTCTTCAGATTAATGAAATCTAGAGATACAGCCTGAGGTACATCAGTCAGAGGCCCTTACAGCCTAGCTAGATGTCGTTCCTAGCTAAGGGTGTGGCTGCTACTGGGCCAGGGTTGCTTGATGTCATGTATAAGTTGCCCCCCCTTTACAGTGCTTACCGTACTGTCAAACCATGTATGGTACCCATCTGGGTACTTTTTGAAAATGTTTCTTTCTGAGCCTTTGATTGAGACTGCCAGATACACAGAAAAGGTTTTGTAGCAGTGGATTCATATTGGGATAGAAGATAAAATAAAGTGGTTATTTCCAGCTTGGACTTGTGTATAAGTAGAGTAATTGTTATATGACAGCAATGAAAACTCAATGGATAAGTTGACCTCACATATAAGTCAAGCCCCAAATCTTGAGAGTATATTTTTGACACTACAAAGTTGACTTATATGTGAGTTTGTATGGTACTTTAACAAAAATGTCATACAGTTGTCTATTTCCTAAGCCCCAAGGATTGTCTGCCCCTAAACCCACCTTTTTAAAGAAATCTAAGATCTGCCCCAGGCTCACATGATGCACTAAGAATCATATAAAAATAAGCCTGAATCTGTTACAGAGAGGGCTAGTGTGTACCTGGAATGACTAGCGGAATTCCTATGTCCAAGAGGCCTTGCACTGTATTAGAAAGAGTCTTGCCTTCTTCTATGCAAGCAGTAGCCTGTGGTTAGATATGAAGGAAGCAGTCTCACATGAGTCACGTCCAGGTTGGTGGCAGCGTGACTGATTGAGCAAGTTGGCTCACAATGACCAACTAGGGCATCCTGGGAGGTGTTGTGAAAGAACATAGGTACATTTTCCACTATTTAGTTATTTCTGAACTTGATACAGTTCTTTTATATGTTTATCAGATATTAAACCAATAATGTAAATTTAGTAATTTAGACCCTTAATAGTTATGTGTTATTTCCATGCTCTTTTTTGATACAGGCGTCAATGTTTGAATTAAGCAGTTTTTGTAGTAATGTAATGCATACTACTATTAAATATACCTTCTATTGCTTCATAATATGGACCCTAAGGAAGGTGGAAGGCCTTGATGTCATAGCACCGTACCATTATGCCAGTAACATATCCGCCTTGTCAAAAAAAAAAAAAAAAAATTAGGGAGAGGGAATTCCAGCCCTCTCACAGTTAACTCACACCTGCAATGTCTTACCACTTAAATACCCTTCGCAAGAAAGAACAAGGGAGAGCAAAATACAGAACTTTTATGAAATATGACCTGAACAGTGTCTAAATATTATGTTTTCAAAAGCAGGTGTGCCAGTATTTGTTAGACTGACTATGCAATCAAGAAAAGACTCGAGTAATAGTACCTACTGACCACAGATAATATACTGACAAGCACAGTACAACTGCAGTGTACTTTTTGACAAAGTCAAATCATGGATAATTTTCTACAATAAAATGAACTGTGCTTTACTTTTTGCAATTTTTTCCTCCAACCCCACCCCCCCAAACTTTACTTGACCTTGTGCTTCAAAACACAATACTATTTTTATCAGTGTCAACAAAAAGAAGACAGCCATCACTTGAAATGCATCTGACCTCACACAAAGATTGTTATATAGCTTCTCGGATGCTTACAAAATGCTGCCGAAATTGTTTGTTTTCAATTCAAATTAAGTGACATATCACAACAGTTGCTACATAAAAATATTCCAGTATCACTTGCCCTGTCTCTGTCCATCCTAGTAGCATCTAAGCAGCAGAGCAGCAGACACAGAAAAGGGCATAATATTGTCAAACATTTCCACAGGGCAAGTTAGGATTGAAGCACAAAGCTGAAGAACAAAAACACTGCCCTGGAATCTTGGTGACTGTATGCTGCAGTGTTTCTAGGGTTTGAATGATTACAGGAAATGGCACTGACATGGCCTTCACTTCAGCACTGTCCTTTAAGTCAAAGAAATTGATGCGAGTGTGTGCCAGAGTTAGAGTAACACCAATGCTGTTTTAAGTAATCATTCAAACCCAAGGAAATTCACCACATACAGTAAGATTCATGAACATTTTTAACCAAACTCACATTTTCATTCTTCTGTGGCATTGTGCTTTAAGCAGAATTTATGCCTTAATGTCATTTTTTTGAATAAAAAAAAAAAATGATTGCATTCATTTATTATTTCAGATTACCAAAAGCTAAAAAGAGTTGCAGTAATACAAGCCATTTAATTCAGTGGAAAACATTTCACTACAAAAAAGAAAACATACTTATTTATACCTTAATGTTATCTGCCAAAACATCACATTTTTCCCCTCCGTAATATTTGACACAACCAAATTATGTGTTCTCTTATGGAAAAGATTTACATGTAGCTCATTTAAAGGACAACTAATTAAATATAAGACCATTAATTCATATTTATAAGTAAACACTTAAAAAAGGTCGAGTACCTGGAATCCAATGGGCTGCTGGATGCATGTTTTCACAGACGGAAGGTCATGCCAAAACTAATCTGTCAGATTTCTTTGACTAGGTGACCAAGTAGATAGAAAAGGGGAAGGTGGTGGACATAGCCTATCTGGATTTCAGTAAGGCCTTTGACACAGTGCCATACAGGAGGTTGCTCAGGAAGTTTACCGATTTGGGGGTGGGGGACAAAACTGTTAATTGGGTGCTCTACTGGCTAAAGGATAGGAGGCAGAGGGTGTATGTAAATGGAACACACTCCAGCAACTGGGGAGGTTACCACAAGTTTGGGTGCTTGGACAAGTGCTCTTTACTGTCTTCATAGGGGACATTGCAAAGGAAATGGAGAGGATGGTCTTCCTATTTTCAGATCACACTAAAATCTGCATAGACATCATGGATGGGATGGAGACAATGTGGAGGGATCTGGGGGAACTCAAGGAGTGGTAAAGGACTTATCAGCTTGGGTTCAATGCCAAGAAGTGCCTTATCGTGCACCTAGGGCACAGGGACCAGAGTCGAGTATAAGATAGTAAGGAAATGTTGCCAGTCACTAGGCAAAAATGGGACCTTGGGGTTGTTATACCGAGGGACCTCAAGGTGGCAGCACAATGTATAGGACAGGGGCTAGTATGATGCTGGGTTATATAGGAACAGACATCACCAGCAGGAGAAGAGAGGCTGTACTACCACTGTACTGCTCCCCGGTATGCCCCCACCTGGAGAACTGTGTACAGTTCTTGGAGGCTGCACCTCTGGAAGGACATTGATAGGGTGGAAGCCATTCAGAGAAGGGCAACCAAGATGGTGCAGGGAAAGCCATATGAAGCAAAGCCAGTGGACCTTAACATGAACTCTCTGAAAGCTAGCACAGCAAGAGGAGAAATGATTAAGACCTTCAAACACTTCATGGGAGTAAACAGGATGCTGTAGGAGAAACTCTTCCAAGCGAGTCCAAGCACCAGGACTAGAGGGCATGAGGTGAAGATAAAACGGGGCAGGTTTAAGTGGGAAAGGACAGCACACTTCTTCACTGAGAGGGTGGTGGCAACATGGAATCAACTGCCAGCCAAAGTGGTGGAGGCTTAGAATGGTGGCAGGCTTTGAGCATGCATGGAATAAACATATGGGAAGAATAATATAAAAACAGAGGGGGGGGGGCCCCGGGGACCAATTAGGTTCAGCGGATATACAATAAGTAGAAAATCTTTGGGCAGACTAGGTAGGCCAAGCAGTGCTTTTTTGCAAACAGTTTCTATGTTTAACCACCCAATATCCTTTCCATTAATAGATTCAAGTTATTTCTTGGCCTTCATTCATTAACATTTTATGTAAATCAGTCTCTAAAAAAGAAATTGCAGCACGGATCCTCGTATTGCCAAGTCCAATATATCCAAAATTTCAGCCAGGTCTGATATGAAGCACTGGAAGAGACTGAGAGCTGTGCTGTCTTCTAGTTGAATCTAGTTACACAAGCACTCAAACATTATAGCCATACAACTTTACTCACGCTCTCAACTACTTTAGTAGAATCATACTCAGCCTAGCATCCTAAACATTCTTCCTAACAGTCGTTCCAATCACACTGCCTAAGTATTTCTTCATAAGTCATCCAATGGACCAGGAAACTAGACTGTTTTTTTTTGGGGAGGGTAGCCCATTATTCTACCTGTTGAGACCTGGAGTCACACACTGATCCTGAATCACACACAACACTGGTGATGCTATGGGTTGTCCATTACTGCACCTGCTACAGAGCCAGGGTCAAGTGTAAGCAAGGTTAAGTATATATTTTCTGTCACAAGATGCAAAGCCTCGTGAGCAAGATCATTTAGGGTCATATTTTAGATGAAGGTCTGCTGCTAGGAAAAAGTTTATTATACAATGGAGTAAATCAAATGTGGCAAATGCTGCATCCTGATTGGTTGGCTGGTACCTTTCCCAGCGTGGTAAATCCTCCAGTGTACCCACGGGAAAAAGTGCCAGCCAACCTTATCTCGTGACAGTCTGGTCGTTTTCACTTTAATCGAAACTGCAGTCATTTGTCCTGTCACCACTTTGCTAAAACGCTGCAGTAAATATTAAAAAAATGACATCCTCGTTCCAACCGTACAGACCTCAGTTACTTACAAAATATCTAAAAAAAAATAAAACAACATTTGCCATTGTATAATATAAATTTATCCCTCCAGGGTGTGGGTACACTGGAGGACTTAACATGACTGGTGTGGTTCAGTCACTCGGCACGCACGAGCCATGGTAAATCCTCCAGTATACCCACACCCTGAGGGGATAAATTGCTTAAACAAACTACTGTAGGAGTTCATTACTCTAAGTAACTGGATGTTTAGATATATTAGTAGTAAAGCCATGGTTTCCAGCCTGTAAATATAGGTAACAAAAGTAAAGGGATTAATAATCAAACATGGTTGCAACAAGGACAGAAATCACCCTCAAAACGAACATAAAGTATGCGACTCAATGGATGAAAAAAAAAAAAAAAGAGTTACATTTATATTTTTGCCTCAGAGTATGGTAGGTCCATGATCCCAAATAACAGACTCAAGGCTTTATTAAAACTAAACTTCAGAAAGGTGGCACATAAGAATAAAAACAGAAACAAAAGTCTATCGAACCATCCAGTCTCTGATTCCCCTATTGATCATCTACCACCCCATTTCCCTCCCTTAGTTTGCCACCCCCCGCTCTTATCAGGCCCCCGTGCCTGACCCACCTTATTTAAATCTACTCACTGTTTTGGTACATACCACCTCCTTTTGCAATCATTTCCACTTGTCCACCACTCTTTTCATGGAAAAAGTATTTAGTATTTCCCTCCTGAACATGCCCTCGGCCAGCTAAAGTGGATTACTTCCTGTGATTGTGTTTGCACTTAATTTACCCTGTTCATCCCACAGAGATATTTCTATGTTACTATTCATATTCTCCCTCTCCCTCCCTCCCTCTGTTCATCTTCAGGGTATTCATGTTGATAGTTATCAAGTTTTCCTCACGTGTTTTCTCCCAAACTCACTTTGGAATTCCAATCTGAAAACTAAGAGGACCCCCTTTTTACATGGAGTTTAAAGTAAGAAAAGCCATTAGGCAGTTAAAATGTTTGAATGTTGAATAAACGTCATGTTTCTTTGGGGGGGGGGGGGGTGCACTGGATGCCACACACCAGTAGCACCCTTCTCCAGAAATGAGAATTGCATTTTGAGCATTGCAAGGTTTTGAGCGTGCTATTTGGATGTTTTTTTTTTCTCTCCCAAACACCCTGGAACATTTTTGTCACCATCCTCCGCACAGCCTCTACCCTATCTCAGCTTTTCTGCAGGTGCAAGCACAAAGAACTTGCATAGTGCTTCATGTAGGGGAGAACCAGGGATACAGGGGAAGGATCGACTCCATGCATCTACTACTGATCACTCTTCCTATGCAGCCCAGCATGCTGTTAGCACACTACAACTGAGCAGTGCGTAGGGCTAACACTTTTAGGCTTTCTGATATGACCACTCCCAAGTCCATTTCCTCAGCCATGTGCTCTACTGCCAACAACCCCCGCCCAAGCCCATTAGGTACTGCATTTTCAGGTTTATGCATTACCTTGCATTTTTTTACCTCAAATTTCAACTGCAATATCCTAGACCATTTTTCAAACCTTTGCAATCCTCCATCATTGTTGTGACATACTCGCTGTCCACCCTACCACAGATCATAAAATCAGCTATATACAGCAGCTTCAGCTAGAAGCAAGGACATCCTGGACTCCCTATGGGGTGTCCCTCGGACAGCTAGTCAGTGAACCCACTTGTGACGGAGCAATACTGGATCTGGTGCTTACTAACAGGGACAGTATTGCAGACAACATGGTGGGAAGCCATCTGGGGACCAGTGATCGTACAGTGTGGTTCAACGTAATAACAGCTGTAGAACCCAATCGCACAACAGCACAAGTCCTGGGCTGCAGAAGAACTGATTTTATTAAGATGGGTGAATGCTTCAGGAATGACATAGCAGGGGAAGAGGACCAGTTGGGGAGGGGGAGGGGCGGAAAAGTGGATGAAACTAAAAGAAGGCACAGTAAAGGCAACAAACCTTTGTGTCAAGCAGGTAAGTAAAAGAAAGAGGAGACCATTATGGTTCGTAGAAAAGGTAAAGACTAAAAAGACAGCATTTAGAAGGTACAAGGAGACCCAGAGAGAGGAGGAGGATAGGGAAGTGCATCTGTGAAAGATGAGGGAGGCAGGCGAAGCAGTAAGAGGCATAAAGTGAGGACAGAACAGGGAGTTTCAAAAGTGGACAAGACATTTTTTAGGTATGTTAAAAAAAGGAAGACAAAGGGAGGAATAGTAAGATTATGGGGGGGGTGACTGTATGGGGGAGGAGCAAGAAAAGGCAAATATCTTAAACAAATATTTCTGCTCAGTATTCACAGTGAAAGGGGAACGGAGGGAGGGACCATGAAAAAGCACGAGGAGCTTTGATGGAAGGGAAGTGGAAGCTAGTCTTCTCTGGGAAGAGTTCAGAAAGCACTCACTAGCCTGATGGTAAATAAAGTTATGGGATCAGAAGGGGTGCATCCACGAGTGCTGTGGAAACTCACAGGGGTACTGGCTACACCTCTGACAGACTTATTTAACAGATCTCTGGAGACTGGAGTGGCCCCAGAGGACTGGAGATGGGTGGATGTAGTCCCACTTCACAAAACTGGTAGCAAGGAAGAGACAGACATTTACAGGCCTGTCAGCCTGACATTAGTGGTGGGTAAGTTACTGGAGACACTACTTCAGGAAAGGATAGTGGAATATCTGGAATCCAGTGGATTACAGGACCCAAAGCAACATGGATTCACTGGGGAGAAGTCATGGCAAACAAATCTGATAGAGTTCTTTAACTGGGTGACCAAGGAGCTAGATCAGGGTGGAACAGTGGACGTAGCCTACCTGGATTTCAGCAAGGCTTTCAACACTGTTTCACACATTTGACTGGTAAACAAGATAAGTAGCTAAGTGGTGGGCAAAATGGTGGTAACCTGGGCAAGAAACTGGTTAGGGGATAGGAGACGGAGGGTGGTGGTAAACAGAGTGCGCTCTGAGGAAGGAAGGGTGACCAGCAGGGTAACCTCAGGGTTCTGTGCTGGGACCGGTCCTTTTAATGTCTTTATTGGTGACATAGCAGAGAGGTTGGAAGGGAAAGTCTGACTCTGAAAAAACTGGAGGAGTGGTCAAGGGTTTGCTGGGTTTTAATGCAAAAAAGTACAAAATAATGCACTCAGGTCATAGAAATCCAGGTGAGGGGCTGGAGTGATACTCAAAATGAACAATCAGGAAAGAGACCTTAGGGGTAAACATATCAGTTGACCTAAAGGTGGCCAGGTAATGTGATAAGACAGGTGGGAGAGCTAGTGGGGTGCATAGGAAGGGGTATCAGCAGCAGAAAAAGGGAGATAATGTTGCCCTTATATAGATCACTAGTAAGACCAAGTGCCCTTATCTGCCATTATTCTACGTTTCTATGAGGTATCTCTTCCCTTGAACTTTTATCCCAATATCACAAATATGTTAACGAGGAAGAGCCCATGGACTGAATTATATAACACTCCAGAGACCACCTCTTTAAACTCAGCATATTCCCCATTTATGACCACCATCTGCATCTTTTGCCCCTTGAGCCAACTTTCTACACATATTTCAACAGCTTCTTGAAGGCCTCCTGTGGAAAATCAAGTCAGAGGCCTTATTAATGTACATGTATTGTACTGTCACCACCTTGTCCTTTATTGTCCATCCTTATTACCCAATCACAGAATTCAATCAGGTTTGTCTGGCACAACCTCTCCCTCAGGAACTCATGTTGCTATTATACTGGAGATTGTCTGTCTCAAGAATTCTACCAACCCTTCGTTTAGAAGTGCTTTTAGCAATTTTCCCACTACAGACATCAGGCTGATTGGTCTATAGTTTCCTGAATCACCCCTTCTGCTGGTTTGTGCATGGGGCATATCAGCTTTTCTCCAGTCTCTGGGAAACACCCCAGTGTTTGGAGTGCAGTTGTAGATATCCCCTGGTAGTGATGCGAGCACCTGCACTTTCCTTCTCAACACTCTTGGGTATGTCCAGACCCATAGACTTTTCCATTTTTAACACTCTCATTCCATCCAGCACCATTTTTCCAGTGATGGGAGTGCTACTGGGCCCCTTTCCCTCCCTACCCTTTTGTCTAACTGTAGAGTCTGGCAGTGGACCATCATCTTCTTTTGTGAAAATGGAACTAACTATTGCTTCTGTAATATGGCCTTACCCCCTTCCTCCCTGCCTTAGCATGACTATTACTTATTTGTTCTTGAGCTTCTCCTGTATATACAGGAAGAGTACCTCGTCTCCTTGCTTTACCCCCTCAGCTAATCTCAAACCCAGAATTCCAAACTGGGACATCAGTGGGCCAAAAATGGTGTTGAGACTTGGTATGTGGTATGCATTATTAATCAGGATGGTGCAGTCTTTAATCATAAGCCCTAAAAGACATCCTTGAGTTCTATATTTTCAATGTTCCAACTAGCCATTAGGCACACACCAAAATGCTACCAAATTTCCCAAGTTGCTAAAGGAATTTGTAATCAGTAAGCCACAGTGGCTAAAGCCTTAAAAGCAGAGAGTGTGCCACACTTACTAATAAGCATTTCCTATATCAGGACTAAAGCTACCATGAAGATGTTTTACTGTGGTTAAACTGTTTAGAGTGGCTAAAAGCAGCTAAAGAAAATTCCAGGGACTTACGGTGACGTCATGCCCATGGAAGCAACCTGAGCTTGTAGCTCCATCTCCTCCAAGGCCATCAAAACTCAATTCTGCTACTTTCAGAACCAAAACATCAGCAATCAATCTACCAGGATGCCCAGAAGAAAACCAGATCTGCTGAAATCACCATCTGAGCCCACGGATCCTGATGGATGGGGGACCGACAGTGACAGCTCGCAGATCCCAGGCCACGACGGGCCCTCGCAGGCTGAACGGGTGACTGCTCCAAACTTTGTCAGACAAATGGATATGGTACTGCAGGAAAACCGGGACTTCTGAAAGGAGACTCGTTCCACTTTCACGGCATTCTGCACAGATATCTTCAAGATGGGGCAGTGGCTTGATTCCTTAGAGGAACAGGCAACACAGACAGACGCCCACGTGGACTGCACTGAGTGGGCGTTAGTCCAGTTACACCATTCCCCTGTCCATCAATGCGGCTTTAAGCCTAGCAAGCCCCAGGTGCATGGGCCTCTCTGGGAGGTAGAGAGACTAGTCTGTTGACCCGCCTCCTGGATGGTGGTCCTCACTGAGTGTACTGTCAAGACTCTGTTGTTTTTGGGGTGGGGCCGGGGGCTGGGTGTGGGGCTCAGGACGGCCATGGGGATGGGGTGAGACTGGCTTTTCTGCGCCTAGGTTGCCATGACTGAGAGGCCAATGAAAGGCTGGTGGCACCTTTACTTGCAATACTTCTCCCTTCCTTGTTTGGTTTCTGGTCATAGAAGGGGTAGCCTCACAGGTTTTGTCCCGCGAACACAAGACGGTAGCCATGAGACCTCCAAGACAATAACTGGCTTCGCTGAGACTCCAGGTCAAGTGCTCAACTTGTCAATTACTCTGCTGACTTCAAGTTACAGGCCAGATGTACCGGTGCTAGCTGGGCCTGATCCTCGGGGAACCAGGGGCTGAGTCCCACTGGTCAGTTTATTGTGTCTGCTCACATGAGCAGTTTCAGTAGTACCCCCCCCCAAAGGTTATGATGTTTCCTGGCATCGTGGGTGCTGCCTTTATTTTTTTGGGGGGGGGGTATGGTTCAGATCCCCTTCCCGGGGCTCGTGCCTGTGGGGGTTGGGTTCCACTGCGGCCTAGCTGTATTTTGATAAATCTAAATACTCACTACTTTCTGGCTGACATATCAAGAACACTAGCAGACATTAATTGCTGAATATATATATATATTTTTTTTGGTATTTGCAGCCTTGGAAAAGCCAAGGCATGACCTCATTCCCTCTACCCCATCTCAGACATTTACGTCTGGTGCCCTCTGGTAGGGATAGACCAAGTTTGGCACAGATTTAGGTCTGGGCACCAACCAATTCCTAGCCCCTATGGAAGCCACTCCTAGTTTAGCAGGCTCAGCCCAGTTGGCAAAAGCCTGCATAGTTGCCATTCCCTGATTGTTTCTAAATTCCCAGTTAGTCACCCCCTTTTTAGGTTCCATGTTGGAGGGTTTCTTTCCTCACTCCCCCACAAACAGTCATTATTCCTTGCCTAGAGATTTATTCGGAGACTTGGTTACAGGCAAGAGCTTGGGTACGACGACACCGAAACCATATAATCACACCTTGATTTTATTCTGGTTTAAATATGGCTAGTAAACATCTCAGACTCTACTCCTTGAATGTTAAACTAAGCAGCCCTATAAAATGCACTAGGATAATTTCACTGCTGAAGAGCCAGGCTGAGACTGTATACATTCAGGAGACTCGCTTGTCAGCTGACAAACCTAAGAAATTGCTGGGCAGAGGTTTCACTCAGGTCTTCTCCTCTGCGTTTGGTAGTGGGAAAAGAAGAGGGATTCGCCATACTGATATCCAGCCACACCCCCTTTCAGGCCACTAAGGAATGGGTTGAACCAGAGGGCCATCTGGTCATCGTACAGGGGCAGTTACAAGATCGAGAGGTGACACTAGCAAATATATATCCCCTCCCTGGTGCCAATGTCCTGACAATTCATCACCTCATGAATAAGATAGTGGAACTGACTAAAGGGACATTGATCCTGGTGGGGGACTTTAATATAGCCCCAAGCCCCAGCTTAGACTCCATCTCCACAAACTCCTCCAAGGGTAAACAACCAGTCCCCCACAAATTTTTTAAATATTTCATTCAAGAAGTGGGCTGGCTGGATGTATGGTGATCCCTCCACCCCAGGGGTAAAGGATATACTTTCTATTTGGCAGTACATGGCACTTATACCCATATTGATTACTGCTATACTCAGAAGGAGTGCCTGGTAACAATAGCAGATGCCTCAATAGGGGATATTTCTCACTCTGACCATGCCCTCCTGATTACTGCATGGGACTTTGTGTTGGAGAGGCATAACAACATTTTGGAGGTTTAATCCGATCCATCTCAAGAATGAATCCTTTAGGGAATTCCTGAGTGACAAGATCGAAGAGATCCTGGAGGATAATGCAAACCCTGAAATCTCCCCTTCCATTATATGGGACACCCTGAAGGCAGTCTTAAGGAGACACCTAACCAAACATACAGCCTCCCTTGCAAGGATCCAAAAGGAGTGGTGTGAACATCTAGAACAGAATTTGGATTTCCTACGGTCTGCACATCAGCAGGGGGACCATTTGGTAGCTGCTCAGCTTATGCAGATACGGTGTGACCTGGATACCCTCTGCACCAGCAGACTGAGATAGCACTAACTTTCTTAAGACAGATATGGGGAAATAGGTCCACGAGCCTCCCGCCTGTTAGCCTACCATCTACATAGGCAGTGTAAACACTCAACCATAGCAGCAGTAAAAGACCCCAACACAGGTGCCCTTCATACGAAACTCAGTCACATTTCTCAGGTGTTTTGTGACTACTATAAAACTCTCTACACCCCAGAACAATCTGTAGACCTGGCCGCTATTAATGCCTTCCTGACAATGATTCATCTTCCTGGTCTGACCCAGGACCAACAAGAGAATCTGATATCCCCATCACCCCAGAGGAGCTGGCTGCTGCCATTTTTAGATCCAAAAACATGAAGGCCCCAGGCTCTGATGGCTACGGGGCAGAGTTCTATAAAAATACAGTTCAAAAAATCACCCCCTCCTACTCCAGGTCTACAATGAGGTCTTACAGGAGAACTCAAGCCACCCTCCAAGCTGGTTGTATGCTGCTATTTCTTCCCTCATCCCTAAGCAGGGCAAGGATCCCCTGTCATGCAGTCCCTACAGACCTACCTCAGTTCTCAACATGGACTACAAATATCTTACGTCCATCTTAGCCCATCAGCTTGACTCGGTCCTCCACACCCTGATCAACCTCGACCAGACTGGCTTTGTGACTCTAGATCTACAACAGATAGAAACACAGAGACATAGACTATGATGGCAGATAAGGACCACTTGGCCCACCTAGTCTGCCCATTTCCCTATCTAACGGATAAGCTGCAGATCCTAGTTAACCAACAGCCTACTTCCTCCTACCCCCCCACTAGAATTGCCTTATGTCTGTCCCATGCAATCTTTAATTACCCTGTTTTTGACTCTACGACCTCCTCAGGAAGGCTGTTCCATGCATCTACAACCCTCTCTGTGAAGAAATACTTCCTCACATTACCTCTGAGCCATCTCTCCTCTAACTTCAAATTGTGTCCCCTTGTTCTTGCACATCTTTTTCTGAAAGATGCTACCCTCTTGGACTTTGTTGATTCCCTTGAGGTATTTGAAAGTTTCTATCATGGCCTCCCTCTCCCTCCTTTCATTGAGGCTAATACCCAAAGAGCCCTTTACCTAGTGCATGAAATGCAGACCCAAAGAGACCCCTCCATCCTTCTCAGCCTAGATGCTGAGAAGACTTTTGACAGGGTCTCCTGGTCCTTTCTTTTCTCTACCATGAATAGGATCCCCCATTGCTATAATAAAAGCATTATATGCTCCTCCGCAGGCCTGTGTCAGGGTTTCGGGGCATCACTCTGGCTATTTCCCCCTCTTCAGAGGGACAAGGCAGGGCTGGCCCCTGTCACCCGGAATCTACCATCTTTATTGAACCACTGGCCCAGGCAATAAGACTCTCCTCCCAAATATCAGGGGTCTAGCTGGGATGGATGGAACATCGTATTACCTTGTATGCTGACGATGTCCTACTCATACTCTCAGATCCATCACAGTCCATCCCAGCAGTCTTTAAAATTCTCAAGATCTTTGGGTCATGTTCTGGATATAAACTTAATACTTCTAAAACCGACGCCCTTGTTTTTCATTATACCTGACACTCCGGCAAGCCTACCCGTTTCAGTGGAATCTTGACACAATGCAATACCTAGGAATCTAATTTATCCCATAATGCAAAATAATTACAATCCGTTCTACACCCAACTCCAACAACATCTAGCCAAATGGAATGTCCTCTCTTTAAACCTATACCAGAGAATAGAGGTAATTCGGATGGTAGTTCTGCCCAGGGCCCTTTACCTCTTCCAGAATGTACCACTGCACTTACCAACAAAATTATTCCGTATCTGGAATAAGACAATTCTGGAATTTATTTGGCCAGGAAAGCGTCCAAGAGTGAAGTTCTCCATTCTTTCACTCTCCAAAAAACAAGGAGGCCTTGCCCTCCCTAACTTAAGGTTATACAACTGGGCCCCCCACCTATCTTTCATAGCTACTAGATACATGAGGACCTCCCCCACAATCTGGAAGGAGATAGAAGAGGGGCTCTTCCCTTATGACATGATTAGGGCCACTCTATACCCGACCACCCCCCCCCATTCACCAGATCCCCTCTAGCCCCTGGATACAACATCAAGTCAGAACTTGGAAAGTGATCTGCAGGCACATTTCCCTTCAGCCACACCTGATGCTACTCTGTTCGATTGTCTTGCTAGAAAACTTCCTCCTGGCCCAGATGGACCACACATACCGTAACTGGGATCGCCCGAGACTCTCCTTTCTCTCACAATTTCTAAATGGCCCATCTTTAAGATATTTCAGGAGATGCTCTGTTCTTATGAGTTACACCAGACAGATTCCTTTAGTTATCCCCAACTGAGACATTATTTTCACTCCCTCCCCACTCTGGCCCCCCAACCTGATGAATACCCTTCCCCCAATCACTTTCCTTCGGGGTCTTCTCTTCTCCACAGAGCTGCCACACCAATTTCCATGTTATATAAGGCCCTCATGGACACACCAGGGAACTGCTCAAGGCAGATCCTCAACAAATGGAATGGGGAGCTAGGAATGAGTAGAACACCTCAACAGTGGGATGCCATCTGCCCTTGCCATTTCTAAACTTGCATTTTCCCCACACTTGGCGTCTCTTTTCCTGGCAACTCCTCATTAGATATTTCCGTATACCAGCCATCACATCCTACTACCTCACTACTAGATCAGCACAATGCTGGTGCCCGTGTGGCGACCCTGCAGCACACCACTCACATGTTTTTTGGTTGTGCCCTAGGCTGCAACCCTTTCTGACATCCCTGGAATAGGAGCTGGAGACCCATTCTGGTCAACCGGTTCCCCTTACTGGGGAATTTTTCATGCTGCATATTTTCTCTCCGGAATTCAGAGACTACCACACGTTACCTCCTGGGGATAGTTCTTCTGGCAGCCAAGAAGGCCTTAACATGGTGCTGGCTCACAGCTCCAATTCCCACAGCCTCAGACTGGACGGACATAGCCAATCTCATGAATAAAAATGAAAAAATATTTCTCTCTGAATGACAGATCAGAACTACGTCCATTGAGATGGAACAGATCAATCTTATATATTATGTCCAAAGACCCAAACTTCGTTCCCTGATGAATCAAGCTACTTGCTGAGGTGTGGGGTTTTCCTGAATGGGTGGTGTGGCGGGGGATCCCAGGACTGGGAAAACACAGATGCGAACGCCTGAATTCTCCTCTATAATATGCAGCCTTACACAATGTTCGATTCCTAGCCTGTACCTGTATTTATTTTATTTTTCTGTAAAGCCTATGCCAGAGATGCCCATGAACTGTATTCCTGTATATACAACTGATTTCAGTTGATGAATTGGTGACTACTTGTTCCCTGCTGTACAAAGAAAAAAGGTTAATAATGATATTTACAAAAAAAAAAAAAAAAAATTCCACAGGCATCATAGGTTTTTATACTTACATTTTAAGCAAATAAGAGATTACTGCTCACTCATTAAATGTAAAACACATTTAATTTATTTTCAGGCATTGACAGGCCGAAATAACAAATGACACCTCCAATGAACTATAGCAAAGAATAGTTACTTACTGTTACAGTAGACCTATGAGACAATACTCTCCACTGAGCCACATCATGGAACTGTAAGCCACTGGCATGAAGACCACCCAAATAATTTTGCTAGCTGAGACCACCCACGTTAACATGCATCACTGCCACCCATATAACATGGGTGGCCCATCATGCCCCAGTTTCCCGCCAGAGACAAGGCTAATTGGATCAGCAGGGACAAAAGCAACCAGGACCAAACCAGGCACACGGGAGGATATGGAAGCCTGAGTAAACATGCTGAATTCAGGAACAAGGGGAGAACTAACTTGCAAGAGCAGGCAGGATAATCACCTGTCATCTGAAAAAGTGGGGGGAGGAGGGGAGAGCTGTGACTCAGTGGAGAAGATTCTATCAAAGATCTGCTGTTACAGTAAGTAGCTATTCTACATTCTTCAAGAATACCTCCCTCCACTGAGCCACATCCTGGAACGATTCTCAAGCAGTACCAAAGCACCAAGGGAGAAAGGAAGGAAGATGCTGTCCATAGGAATCAACAGCTGATGTCCCAGAAGGAGGGCAGTGAAGGCCTGTAGGCCAAGCAGAATAGCCCCCATATCCAGACTGTTGCTGTACAGAACCATATCTAATGGGGACCCATTGACCCACAGTTCGTAAGGGGCTCAGAGAACCCAAGGTGCTGGTCATCATCACTAGCAGAGGAGACAAGACAGAGAAAGGGTGATCCCGTCTCTAGGTGGAAGCAGCCCAGTCACCAGAGCAAGGAGTGGAAGAGTGGAGAGGTCTCTTCTATGAGACACTCCAGCTTGTCTCAATGTTGAGCCCAATGGGCACAGAAGAACCACTGTGGAATCCTCATGTGCAGTCATGCCAGAGGGACAGTATTCTGTGTCCGGAACCATTCCAGTGTATTGGAGATGCTGCACAAGTGAGGACCGACTTTGGCTCATTCATCAGAATGCTCAACTGCCTGAAGAGCTGCCTGGTGCATAACAGGGTGCATACTACTGCCTCCCTCAATGGGGCCTTTAGAAGCCAATCACTTATGTACGAGAAAACAAAGACCTTCCCACCGAAGGGTGGCTGCAACCACTGTAAAGCATGTGTTACAGACACATGGTGCAAGTAACAAACCAAATTACGAGACACGAAACTGACAAGGCAAGTCTTAAACCATGAATCACAGGTACTGCCTGTGGGATTTGTAGATTTTGATATGGAAGTAAGCATCCTTCATATCTAGGGCACAAATCCAATCCTTCTGCAGGAGTATGGGAATAAAGAATTACAAAGAGACCATTCTCAACTGTTTGCATTTAACAAACAGGTCAATGCCTCGAAGCCTGAGAACAAGCCTTAAATGTCTGGTCTATTTTGGCACCAAGAAGCACTGAGACCTGGAGGATATGTGTTTGACAAGGAAGGGTGTACGGGAGGGACAGAGAGGAGTTGTAGGGCATCTTCTCACTAAACTATCTCTAACACTCAAGCATCTGTTGTGATCTACCTCCACTTTGGAAAGAAGAGGGAGATCCTGCCCCCCACAAGGAATCCTTGATCTGCAGGGGCCAGGGAGTGGGAGAGGAGTCAGAAGGCTCCAGGGATGGTGGGGGCCCTGCCAAGCCCCACATCTTTAGTGACATTTGCATGGGAACTGGAATGCAAAGTGGCCTAAGTGGGGCCTGGGACTGCTGGGATCCTACCAAGGTGTGCATTGGGCCTGTGAAAGGAGCTCCAGACTCTTCCCTGGGCTTAAGATTCAGAGTATGCTGGAACCTCAGGGTCATTTTAGATGACTGGAGGTCCCACAGGGCAGACTCAACATCAGTGCCAAAAAAAGCTGCTTACCTTTAAAGGGAGAATTAAGTACTGATTGTTGGAGAGCGGAGGCAAACCCAGCAGCCTTTGACCAGGAGTGACAGAGCAGGTAAATGCCAGAAGCAGAGCATAAGCAGCCACATCCGAGGCATCATAAGTGGACCTTAGCAGATGCTTACAGGTCTCCAAATCATTGACAATGGTCTGCTGGACATCAGTTTTCTCTAAGCCATTAGGCAGTTTGCCAACCATGGCACCCATAGACGTCCACAGGTTGTTCTAATATTTGATCATGTAAGCCTAGTAGTTGGCAATTCTAAGATCAAGGGATGCTGAAATAAATATCCTCTTTTCCATGACAGCAAGCTTCCTTGATTCCTTTTCAGAAGGGAAAGATTGCATCTGTTTTGGAGCTTTAGACCAGTCACATGCAGCTATAATAACCACACAGTTAGTCTCTGGTTGAGAAAAATGAAAGCACTTATCAGAAGAAACAGGATACTGTTAATCCACTTTATATGGCACAGCAGGTAAAGCGCAAGGAATATGCCAAGCAGCCACTATGGCATATTACAAAGCCCTGTGTACAGGGGGAATAATCAGTGTGTGTGAAGCAGACCCTTATATACGAACATACGAAAATATGAAAATGCCGCAGAAACAGGCCCCCAGTCTATCATGTCTGCTCGGTTATGCAGCTCACAGTTCAGACAATTGCTGCTGTCCGCCCCTCCACCCCTACTTCTAAGAACTCAAAAGATTTCTCTTAAAGGAATCTTCCTCCTGGGCAGTAAATCCCAGATTAGACAGGACCTACTGGAGGAAAGCCTGGAAAAAGGCATTCTCAGGAGGGGACTGAGGCGTGCAATGCACACTGTTCTCACTACAGGAGGATAGAGATGAACTGGGGCCCACCACATCAGGGGGAGGAGGGTCAGACCTTCCTCCACTTTTCAAGTTCCCCCTCCATGTTTTCAGAATTGCATTTCAGTTCCTCATCAACATTTATAGGCATTGGGTCAACAGCAAAAGGAGGATAATTTGGAGAAATCGTTGATGGACTAGGCATCAGGAGAAGCTCTGTGCTAGGTATCGTAAGTATAAGAAGGAACTCCTCCATCACTGACAAAGTTGATGGAGGCAATCTTGATGGTGGTGATGGGGTTAGCGTCATTTGCTAAGTCAGGGGCAGAAGCTTTTGGAACAGTTCAGACACTGAAATGGCATCTGTGCATTAGAGGGTCACCGAACACAGAAGCATCGAAGGGACAGTGCCTGGTAGAATTGGCCGATAATCCCCAGGGGAGGGATTAAAGCCTGTGTCACACCCTGACCTTGATGTCGGAGAGATGGTGGGGGGGGGGGGCCCCAGCAGAACCTGAGGCATTGACCTGGTTCTGTCTTTGTCCAAGGACTTACCTATTTTTAGAGAAGGAAGAAACCTTTCAGGAGAGGCCTTCTTATCCCTGTGCCTCCGTTTGTCCTTTTCTGCATGGAGATGTTTGTCCATCAATTTAACTGACATGTCCTTTTTCTTAGTGGAATCATCGCCTAGTGATGTCAACCACAGAGAACAGCAGGTAGATGGGAGCTGTGCAGAGAAAGAGCAGGTAGTGACAGGGAAGCCATCTGCAACACACGTTGTTTACCTTCCACTGCTTTAAGTTTCAGGTAAAAATCCAAGGCTTTCTTGTAACATCTTCAAGTGGCCTGGTTAAAGCCCCAGCGAATGCTGCAGGCCTTTCACATTGTGAAAAAGGCCTAAGCAGTGACGGCACATGGAGTGGTCACTGTTTTTTAAGATTGTCACTTTACCGCAACGACAATAATGGAATAATGGTTCCTTGCCTTTTGGTGGCAGCATAAACAATGTTAATAAAATTTAAAATAATAAACTTAGAAGTGGAAGCACTAGCGACACTTGCAAAGTTCAATGGTGGTGTTCAGCAGCGATGGACCAACAAGAGACTGACAGTGAGAGAAAGAACGGAGACATGATGGGGCTGCCCATGTTATACAGGCAGCGATGGTGCACAATGACATGGGTGGCCCCTACTGGCAATATCTTCTGGGTGGTCCTGACACTAACAGATTACAATTCTATGATGTGGCTCAATGGAGGGAGATATCCTCAAAGATGATCATTTCTTTTTTTTTTTCTAAGAGCTGTCCTCATTTATTTAGAGAGGATTCACCATCTTGGCTCTGTGCTATGAATTTTTCTCACGTATGAAAGAAACGTAGAAACACAGAATTTGACAGAAGATAAGGACCGCTTAGCCCACCTAGTCTGCTCATTTCCCTACCTTATGGATAAGCTTCAGATCCTAGTTAACCAACACAGATAAGAGTCATGAAAGTGTAGAGTGCATCAATCAAAACAATAAATAAAGGAAACGCTCATGTACTAATTTACCCTTTAACAAAGGCCTGCTCTTCACTAGCAAGATCCCCAAAAATAACTAAATCACAAATTCATCAAAACACTCAAACATTTTTTTGCTCCCCCCCAAAAGGGTCTTGACAGCTTGTAAGTTTTAGAAATGGAGGGGGCTGCTATTTATCATCAGGGGTATTGACTTGATTAAAATGTCTACACAAACAGGAGACAGAAGGAAATAAGTACCTTAGCTGGGACTTTAACCCAGGCCACTTGGGATACTGTTCCAGTTGCACTACCAGCTGTGCCACCAAGGCACCTGGAAACTGGGATGTTCAGAGGCACCTTACTCCTCCTTTAATTCACAACCTGGTCAATCGAACAAAATGTCCTTAACTCAGTCATACATCAATAGAAACATAGAAACATAGAATTTGACGGCAGATAAGGACCGCTTGGCCCACCCAGTCTGCCCATTTCCCTACCTAATGGATAAGCTGCAGATCCTAGTTAACCAGCAGCCTACTTCTACCTACCCCCAACCCCTAGAATTGCCTTATGACTGTCCCATGCATGTTTGAATTCCACCACTGTTTTTGACTCCACAGCCTCCTCCTGAAGGCCGTTCCATGCATCCACAACCCTCTCTCTGAAAAAATACTTCCTTAAATTACCTTTCAGCTGCCCACCCCATCTTCAAATTGTGCCCCCTTGTTCTTGCACACCTCTTTTTTTGAAAGATGCTACCCTCTTGGACTTTGTTGATTCCCTTGAGGTACTTGAAAGTTTCTATCATGTCCCCCCTCTCCCTCCTTTCCTCAATGCTATACATATTAAGCTCCTTAAGTCTCTCTTCATATGTCTTCCGGTGCAGACCCTGCACCATTTTAGTTGCCCTCCTCTGGACAGCTTCCATCCTGTCTATGTAAATCTTAATTCAAGAAGTGACTCCACTAATCTCAGGTTGATTATTTAGTTTGACTATTTAAGAGCATCCATTGTCCTCCTCAAAGCAATGCTGTCCCACACATCTGCAGAACGTGCATCAAGTGTCTGAAACTTGTTCTCCATTTTAACTATCTTTAACTGTTTGTATTTCTATTTAAGCGTCCTTCATGTCTACCTTGAGTGAACTGATTTTCTACCACAGAGTATCTAATCAAACTTTTGCAACAAGTTTAAATTCTGCAAGGTTTCATTCAGCTGCTCTCATGACACTGCATTGGCAGGAGTTAGTGGAACAAATGATGCTTTCCAGTCAGAGGATTTGCAGTCAGGATGGTTCTGTGGCAAAAATGATATTCATTGTACCCATGATATTTTCACTTGACAAGAGTTCTCTCAGCAGAATGAGTTGTCAACTAAGCCAATATTTAAGAAGAAAATGTTTTACAGTGAGAATGACATACTTTCTTCATTGTTTATCTTTAGACTTTTTTTATAACCAGTGTTTCTTCACATTTCTAAGCAGTGATTAACAGATGATAAAGGCTACCTCCAAAGTTCCAGTATTTTCCAAGTCTACATTCTATGGCTGCCATCTTGGATTAATCTTCACACAACATTCAGAACATTTGCTGTTCCTTTTAAAAAACAACAATTCTGCACTCCTTTTCCTGGTTGCATAACATTTTTAGACACTTCCTCATGACTAAAAAGACAATGAAATCTGTACTACCTCCTCCTCACCAGCAACAGACGCACACAATTTGTTTGACCATCTGGGGATGTCACAAACCTGCCTACGGGTTTCAGTAAGATCTACAGTATGAATCTCCAAAGAAGGTTTATGTGTTGCTGCTTAGTAACAGTGGAACAAACTGGCAGATGTGCAAGCAATATCCTCTGTACAAACCAGACTCCAAAAATGAATTAATCTTGTCAGTAATCTTAAATTTCTTAGAATCCAGAGGATAATGTAAACATTGACAAAAAAATACCCTGTACTTTCATAAAGTAAAACTACATGCAGAGTTACAAAAACACATGCTCTAGAGAAGCATTAATCAGCTGTAAACAAATTTTTTTTTTTTTTTTTTTTAGAATGAAGAGCAGGAACCTCAGAACTGTATTGTACAAAGAGCGGACACTAAAATGAATGTTCAAAGAAAATGACAAGAGAAACCACACACACACACACACAGACATATCATCCGACAAATGGATGTCATTCACTCAGCGGCTAACTGCTGTAACCAGGGCTCTATGATAACGAGTTTTTTAGGCTGACACTGGCCAAGAATCAAAAATCTTACTACCAAAAGTAAAAGCTCAGGTAGCCAAAATGTTTGGTGTCTGTTCAGAGCAAAAGCCTTACTCTCTAAAATGACTAAGCATTGTGTAAGCTTGCAATCTCCAGAAACTGTGGGAACGTTTCAATAATTTGTGGAATTAAACTGACTCCTGAAATTGTAGAAATATTTTTCCTCAACATGGGGAAATTAAGGAAAATCGAGAGTTACCACTGTGGCCACCTGGCAATAATCCCACGAGCCAAAATAAATTAAAGGTTACTGTAGCAACCATGTAGAGTGCTGGCGATCAAAATGGAATCCTAATACTCAAAAAGCATGAGTCCAATACACAGTCGCGGGGTGGGTAGGTGTATTCAGTGGTGTAATGTACTCCCCATAACACCCTGCACCAATACGGTTATACTCAAAAAGATGCCATTGTCTGCAGGGAAATAAACAGCCACTGTGACAGCAATACTGCACACAATTATGCAGACTGTCATCCCAGATGTTAGTGAGCAAACACAGGCTATGCAACCACTAACATGGTGGAATTGTGGCAGCGAGAAGGGTACCAGCCATGGCACAGCACCAGGCACATGGTAACATGCCATGCCCTCTGCTGTGGGCACACAGCACTACCATTAATATTGTCCCCAACCCATCTGGCTGATGTCTTATAGCCTGCTTGTGGGCCAAGTGGTCCAAAATATGCTTTTAGTGTATGGTGGAAGAAGACTATGTATGGAATTCGTTTACTGGAATCAGCTTGTTGTGCTGCAGTAGTGACATTAAATTGCTGTTGTGCTGCACTGGCTACGTCATTACTGCACAGCAACTTAGAAATTCTTTGTGCATGCGCGACAAAGCGGCCACGGCAGTGAGGGCTGCCCAGGAAGTGAGGGGCACTGGAAAGTATTGCACCACAGTAAGTTGCTGTTGAATACTGAGGAGACGTTTTTGGGACACAGGATCACAATAATGGTTACCCGTACACAATAAGAGATTGTGTATGAGCAACTATACACATGCAGGGCTGTTTTTCTACCTCAATGTTTCAATGGCAATGAGACCTCTCGAGCTGCACTCTCAAGGTCTGTTGTTACCAAGGAAACCTCTTGAGCTAAAAACAGCCTTGTGTATGATTGCTCATACACAGTCCTCTACTATTTCGCTTAACTCCCACCAGTGAGTTCACAGTATTCAAGGGTTTGTTTTTTTTTGTGTATAGTCCAGAAGTGTAGCTGTACAGCGTAATATTTAGATACAAGATTTACACTTCAGGTTGGTTTAACAGCCTCCGTCTGTGCTGGGTTGGTACAACTATTTTCTTTGATGCATTACCCTTTTATGTGCAACGTAAGATGCTGAAAAAGTTAAATGCGACTCCTATATGGCTCTTGTTCTCTGATTGTACTGGAGCCAATATGTTTTATGGGTAGTTTGTTTTTTATGTTCCGTTTTCCTTTTTTTATTAAAAGATTAACACAAAATGTACTACATCCCTCACCTATCTTCCCTGTTGGTCTACTGGCCCTATGAGTGATATTCTTAACTCTTCATATCCAGTGCCTTACCCCACTCCTTAACCCCAACCCTGTACCATAATGCTATCAGTGACTCTCTGCTACACCAAATTTTCTCCCACAGAAACAAACATTCTGACTCAGAAGGCAGTGATCCTTTGTAGAACTGATTTCAGTACTTCTAGCTATGGTGTCACTGTGCCTTGCTACCAGGGGGTGAAGGCACCAGGAACATCCGTGCATACAGGTGTAACCCCCTTGTAAATGGGGGTTCTTAATGTGCCCTATGCCTGGTTGGTAATTGGCATAAAGCCGCCAGAATGGGGGTCCGTGGAGTGCTTTTTAAGGCCTCCATATACTGTCTCTTTAAGGGCTGCCTGTTGCAGTCGGGATTAGTTAAATTGGGAGGGGGTTTGAGTGATGTCATGCTCAACTCCCACCAGGGCTGCCCGATAATCGCTCCAGTTCTGACATCGCTAATTGCCCAGAGGGAGCTTTGTTAGAGAATATGCTTGCCTACTGGTTATCTTTTAGAGTAATAATGATAATGTAGTTGTTCTAACCTGCCTTGCTTTGCAGCACAGAGATTTTCGATTGCCTCCTCCATTTTGCCCCAGGACTGCTGAAGTGGGCCAATCAGTACCTCAGGACCCTGCAGAGTGGACTGACCAATAGAGGAGCTGCTTGTTTTGGGAAAGGTATTATGGGCTATGGCGCTTTTTTTCTGCACCACTAAGCACTGGAGGAAGTGACTGGCAGGCTCAACCAGCCAATTGGAACGGGTCGCGCCCGAGTGGAGAGGAGTGCCCGAAGCTGTGGAGGGCCAGATGCGTTGTGGTTGGTGAAGGGAGAGGAGCCGTGTGCTTCTGCGCTGAAGAGTGTTCACGCAGGAAGCGCGTGAAGGCCTGAAGCAGCCGTTTGTGTGTTTTCGGCTTCAGCAGACGAAACCCGCTGGCGGGCGGTCAGAGGAGGCTGTGCTCTGTACAGCTACCCACCAGGCTCGACCTGAAGGAGGACTGGAGAAAATTGCTGAATCGCTCAGTCCGGGCAAGTGAAGCTGCCGCACAGTACCTCAGTGACGGTGAGTTTGTGGGAGCATTGGAAGCAGCTGCCTGGTGGTGTCTCTGTTGCTATTTACCATATAAATGTGTGAGGAGGCTCGAGGAGCTCAAGTTAAATCCTGCTGCCATTAAAGGCCTTTGCCTGTTGCTGTTTACCATATAAATGTGTGAGGAGGCTCGAGGAGCTCAAGTTAAATCCTGCTGCCATTAAAGGCCTTTGCCTGTTGCTGTTTACCATATAAATGTGTGAGGAGGCTCGAGGAGCTCAAGTTAAATCCTGCTGCCATTAAAGGCCTTTGCCTGTTGCTGTTTACCATATAAATGCGTGAGGAGGCTCAAGGAGCTCAGGAGTAGCCCTGCTGATGTTGAAGGACCCTATCTTGTCTGGAGGTCGTGAGTACTAATTCGGGGTAGCTCCCTGTTGAATTGCCACATTTGGATCCAAATGGAGTTACTGTACTGCTGACTGTTTAACTAACTTTTTTCTGTGTGAAAGGGCCCCTACCAGCTGCCACGGTTTGGACTGGCCACTAGGGCTTGGGTACCCAGAGACAGTAACTTTTAAGGATAGGTCTGTGCACAGAGCCCTAGGTAGATAAGTCTAGTGATAAGCTAATTACCTTGATTCCCCCTGTCCTTGTTGTTTTCCCCCTGAATAAATCAGATTGTTTTTGTACAGCTACATCCTGGCTATTGTGTACATTAATGGTGAGCTGCTGCTTGGTGATTGCAACATAACTGTGCCTTACTTTACAGGGGGTCCCCAATGGGGACTGGATTATATTTTCCATGGGGTGAGTGTACTGGTGAACAGAATTGTTGGTACCCAGTGTGAGTCACTAGTGGGACGAAAGGGGTGTTGCAGTAGCTCAGAGGGCTGTAACCGTGATAGTCTTAACTGTGCTAACCCCGACCTCTGGGTGGAGACACCCGTCAACGGATCTGGGCCCCTCAACCTGCCTCTGTGGGGGCAGACAGGGGTAGCAGCCCTAAGGGTAGCGCCCCCTGGGGGTTACAAATTGGAGGCACCGCTGGGATCAGCGTCCCCTAGTGGCTCAGTGAGAAGATACCCCAAAGATGGAAAAAATGGAAGGGGATATGTTGGAAAAAATTAAGCTGGGACCCATCAAAACCATGGTCCACAAACTGATGGGCTGGGGTGAAGCCAAAGAGCTAGATTCCCAGAAGATTGTATTATTGTTAGATGTGCCCTTGGGTACCTCAGCTGCTGATATTGTCTCTGTTGCAGAACGGGTAAAGTGTTTGGGTAAGGTTGAAGTGAAATGGCGGATGGCTGATTTGCTTGACCAGACATTACAGGTGCTACTCCTATGCAGTGTGGCCATCGACCCTAAGAAGGTAACTCCTGTACTTTACCCGGAGGGTGCATCCCAGGGGTGGAGGCTACTCCATATCCAAAGTGGGTCAGTCACTCCTGGGGGTCTCCTCAAATGAACAGTTTTAAGGATAAACTGCTTAAATTGTTAGCTGTGGAGGGGAGGACTACCCAGGAGTTGCTACAAGCATTGGATCTGTCCAGTGATACTACCCCTCGGGGTTCCCCGGGCACATCCCCTTGCCCACCCAAGAGTTCAGTGTTGGCTTCTCTGCCCTTGGCAGTCCCTCCATACAGCTAGATTCCTACCGAATTAAAACTTTTCTCTGGCACGGTACCAGTGCCTTCTGGGAAGATGACCTGAGGCCTGGATGGACTATGCCACCCCTTGGTCCAGGAGTGGCAATGTCTCGAGGGGAGAAACGGAAGAGGTTGATGGAGAGTCTGCAGGGTCCTGCCTTAGAAGCATTAGGATTCTTCCGGCCCACACGTCCGAAGCCACCGCAAAAGTAGAGCATCTCTGCTTTGAGGGTTTTGGGAGTACAGAGACTGGTGAAGATTTATTATGGAAATTCAGGTCTGCTAAGCAGTGGAGAAATGAGAAACTGTCCGCTTTTGTTACTAGAGTGGAGAGGGCCTAGCAGAAGGCTTATAGAAAAGGGGGAATGACTGCTACAGCCCTAAATCAGGTTCGGTTAGAACATGTTTTAAAGTCTGCCAGATTCTCTAGTGTAACGCTGCTGAAACTCAAGTTGCATGATCGGCGGGCCACCCCGCCTGAATATTGTCAATTGATGAGGGAAATTCAGGAAGTGGAGACTGATGAAGAGGGGTGGGAACCCTGTGTGGGGGCCGTGAACCCTAGTGGGACTCCCGAGGCTAATACCCCTGAGGAGACTGGCTCGCCTGGAGGGTCCGAGGGGTCCCCAGATTTCCCAGGTACTGTGGGGATGCGGGTTGTTTCTCTTGACCCCACGTGGAGGGTGAGTTGAGGGCTGAGATCAGGAATGTGTGGGACTTAAAGCAGTTTACTGTGTACCCCACCGGCCAGGCCCCCGAGTCATGTGGAGCCCCAAACCTAGCCCTAGAGAGCTTCCTCCCTCCCTCAGGGCCCTCCTCAGAATAGTGATCCCCGGGACCCTAAGTTTTGTTATCACTGTGGGGAAGATAGGCATTTCCAGCCTGACTGCCAGAGGCCGGAGAATTTAAGGAAAGTTAACAGCAGACTGCTCGCTCGATACCGCCAGACCCGGTCTCGGGCCCCCAAGAACAGTTGTGTGACTCAGGCCCATGCCCACCGGGCTAACAATGTTGCTACCCCAACTGGTCTGATGTGGTCGGGCCATCTATGGAGACCCGGGTGCAGGTGAATGGAATTCCCACTGGAGCTGTACTGGACAGTGGCTCCCAGGTGACCATCATGTTTCAGAACTGGTACCAAGCACACTTATCTGAAGTGCCCCTGCAGCCTCTAGCTGGTCTACATGTATGGGGGTTGAGCGACAAGGCTTATCCGTATTTGGGGTACATCCGTGTCTGGTTATCGTTCCCTGCAACTGTAAATGGAATAGATGAGCAAGTGGAAACCTTAGTGTTAGTTTGCCCGCCCACTGGACTATACGATGGGGTACCCTTGTTGATTGGAACAAGTGCCCACATGTTTGGACGATTGGCCCAGTAGTGCTCAGAGAAGCGAGCATTTCAAACTGGGCGAGCTTTGAGCATACCGGCTGTGATTCAAAAGGTCAGGGCCACTCAGGAGAAGGGTAGTCTGGAGGAACCTGAGGGCCCTGTGGGAGTGGTATGGAAAAAGGATCCGGCCCCCGTGGTACTTGCCCCAAATGCGCAATGTGTTCTGTATGGAGAGATACGATTAAAAACAGATGTCAAGAACAAGTTGTTGATGTTGGATGCACCTGCGGAGGGAGGATTACCTGAGGGGCTGTTGCTCAGACCCAGCATTCTGCCGGCTAGGGCCCATGCTTACGTTAAGAGGGTGATGGTTCAAGTGCACAATGTGTCTGATAAAGAGATTCGGATAAGAAGAGGGTGCACTCTGGCTAGCATTCATTGTGTGGATACTGCTGTACTACCAAACAGAAAGAGTTCTCGGACGGGTGATAGAGTTGCTCCTGATCTGTTTGACTTTGGTGACTCTCCGCTGCCGAGCTGAGTGGAAGCGAAGGGTCAGTGAGAGCTTGCCAAGAGGAACCAGGTTTTTCCTGAAGGAGTGGGATGTAGGATGTGTACAAGGGCTGAGCATCACATTCGATTGCAAGACGAAAGACCTTTCCGAGAGAGATCCCGACGTCTGGCTCCCGCTGACATAGATGATATACGGCGGCATCTGCAAGAAATGTTGGCTGCTGGTGTAATTCAAGAGTCTAGGAGCCTCTATGCCTCCCCCATTGTAGTAGTAAGGAAAAAGAATGGGGCAGTTCGGATGTGTGTAGACTATCACACTTTGAATAGGCGGACTATTCCGGATCAATATACCATGCCCCGCATACAAGACACCTTGGATTGTTTGAATGGTAGTAAGTGGTTCTCTATGTTGGATCTTCGGAGCGGATACTATCAGATCTCGATGGCCCCAGACGACCGGGAGAAGACTGCTTTCATTTGCCCTTGGGTTTTTAGTTTGTTCGGATGCCTCAAGGAATTTCGGGTGCCCCAGCCACTTTTCAGTGCTTGATGGAACGAGCTGTGGGGGACATGAACCTACTCGAGTGTTTGTTCTATTTAGATGACGTTATAGTGTTTGGCCGATCATTGGAAGAACATGAGCAACGATTATTCAAAGTCCTGGATCGGTTGGAGGATTTTGGCCTTAAGTTGTCTATCGACAAGTGTCAATTCTTCCAGACTTCCGTGAAATATGTGGGCCACATAGTGTCCACTGAAGGCATAGAGACTGACCCTAGCAAGGTGGAGGCGTTGACTACTTGGCCTCAACCTAGGAATTTAAAACAGCTGCAACAATTCCTGAGGTTTTGTGGCTACTATAGGCGGTTTGTCAGAGACTATTCACGAGTGATTCGCCCCCTCCTTAATCTCACCCAGGGGTATCCGCCTACTCACAAAAAGTATAAGAAGGGTGTGCACACTGACATAGAAAAGAAGTATTTTCGCCAAACGATATGTTCGGGGATCGATGGACTGCTGAGTGTGAGGAAGCTTTCCATGACATCATATATCAACTCACCCACGCACCCGTGTTGGCCTATGCTGACCCAGCCAAGCCTTACACTCTTCATACTAATGCCAGTCTGCAAGGATTGGGGGCTGTATTGTACCAGGAGCACTCGAATGGGCTGAGACCTGTAGCATTTGCCAGTAGAAGTCTGACGCCATCAGAGAAGAATTACCCCGTGCACAAATTAGAGTTTTTGGCTTTGAAGTGGGCCATTGTTGATCAGTTCCATGACTATTTGTATGGTGCCAAGATATTAGTAAGACTGATAACAATCCTCTGACCTATGTACAAACCTCAGCCAAATTGGATGCCACTGGACATAGGTGGCTCTCTGCCTTGCCACCCTACGATTACGCTTGTAGAGTACGGGTGGCTAAACCATATAGATCTGCGGATGCTCTCTCTGAGGCCTGTGTCCCAGACTGAATGGGTCCGGTTGTCTGAGCCTGACATAAGAGCCCTGTGCCAGAAATTTGATAAGGAAGAACAGGTGTCTTCTGACACGGTGGACTGTGTGGTAGATTGTTTGGGGCCGCCGGAGAACTATATACTTGCCGCCTACTGCCATTTCTCTGCCTTGGACACCAGCTCTCTACCGCAACTCAACACTGATGATCTCCAACAGGCTCAATCCTGTGACCCTATGATAAGAACGGTCGTAGAGGTTTTGCGGGCTGGAAGGATGTATCCAAACTGCGTTCCACTGACTTGCGGACTACCTTGTTGTACAAAGAAGGGCCCAAATTAAAGCTGATCAACCAACTACTATATAGAGAGACTGTGAATAAGGAAGGCCGGGTGCAACGACAACAACTGGTGCTGCCCTCAGCTTTCAGAGAACTAGTTCTAAGGTCATTGCATAATCAGATGGGGCACCTGGGCATACATCGAACACTTGATTTGGTACGGGCTCGATTCTATTGGCCGAAGATGAGTGCGGACATGGAACAGTATGTCAAGACCTGTGGTCATTGTTTGCAAAGGAAAGCGTTACCCCAGAGAGCTGCTCCCTTGGTCAACATTACTACTAGTGCTCCTATGGAACTTGTCTGTATTGATTTCCTGAGTTTAGAGCCTGATCTGAAAAGTGTTAGCAACATATTGGTGGTCACTGATCATTTTACCCGGTATGCACAGGCTTTCCCGACCAAGGATCAGAAAGCAACTACAGTGGCTAAGATACTGATTGAGAATTTTTTCGTCCACTATGGGGCTCCACAGCAGATTCATTCCGATCAGGGAAGGGACTTTGAGAGTCGCTTGATTAAAGAGATGCTATCTTTGTGGGGGGTACGCAAATCACGAACCACCCCCTACCATCCGCAGGGAGACCCTCAGCCTGAAAGGTTCAATCGTACATTGCTTGACATGCTGGGCACTTTACAATCCAAAGATAAATCGAGATGGAGCCAATAGATTAGCACTCTAGTTCACGCCTACAATTGTAAAAAGTGATGCCACAGGGTTCTCCCCATCGACTGATGTTTGGAAGAGAGGCTAGATTGCCAGTGGATGTGTGTTTTGGGGTTTCCCCTGATGGGGTGCGAGCAGAAAACCATCTACAGCACGTACAGAAATTAAAGGCCCAATTAAATCATGCTTACCAACTGGCCCAGACCATGGCTGCTAAACGAAATCTGGCTAACAAGGAGAGATATGACAAAAAAGTGAAAACAGTGGAGTTGAGAAAAGGGGATAGAGTGTTGTTGAGAAATCTGGGACTGCATGGCAAACATAAAATTGCCGACCGATGGCATCACCTCCCTCATATTGTTGTGGGACAGCTGGCAGACCTACCTGTGTATAAAGTGCGGCCTGAAAACAATTCGAAAGATGTGAAAACCATACACAGAAATCATCTGCTGTCAATTGGGCAGATCTTGATTGAAGTTGAACCTTCCCCTACCCCTCCTTCCAGGCCCATGACTAGATCCGTTACCAAGAGAGGAACCAAGCCCGTGGAGCCTTCAACAAGTTCACCAAGGGAGCCTTGTCCAACCCCCCAGAAGGAGATGGTCAACACTCAGTGTCAGAAGACAGCGAAGATGATGTTGAATACTATCCCCTCTTATGAACTAAGCCAATTGTTTCGGGGCAATCCCCTCATTAACTCAGGAACTGAAGCTGTCCCATCTATGTTGGGTGAGCCCTCTACCTTGTCCCCGGAGAAAATACCTCCAGAAGATGAGTGGGGTAACAGACAAACTCAAGGGGCTGAGTCTTTAGGCTTGGTTGAACTGTCTGGCCTGGCTGAGTTAACTGACTTTTCAGAAGAAGAGAGTGAGGTGGGGGAACAAGCCAGTGATATGCCAGAACCAGAAGAATATTCTGAATGCCCTGATGGTTCCCCTTTAGTAACTAGACAGCTCCTAGATGAGCCCAGTGGGCTGGGTTCAGGGATAGAAGGTCAAGCCCCTGATAGTATTATGAGTATCAAGCCTGATCCCCTTGAAGGGATTCCCGTTGCTAATGCCCCTGACATGGGAGTGGAGTCAGAGCCAGGATCAGAGTCCCCTGAGACCCCTAGATGATCTGGCCGACAGATACAGCCAGTAATCAAGTTGAGATATGAATCCCTGGGTCAGCCAGTGGACCTGCCTTTAAATGTGGTTCACAAGGGGGTATATGTGTCCCCAAGTTCTTTGCCTAAGTTAGCCTTGAGGGATAACTCCAGACTATTAGTAAAGCCTTTTGAGTGTAGCGCCCCAGCCCCGGGGGACCAGTTAGTAGCTAACCGAAGAGGGAGCCCCTCAGTCCCGGGGTCACGGGTAGGACCCTATGATCTGAGTTAAAAAGTGTAAGATTTTATACGTATAATGTGTATACACTATAGTGCACTGTAGATCTAATATTTATGTATGTAAGGTAAAATGTAATATGGTGTTACTTGGGACGTTCACCTACTTTGCCTCAAGGGTGATTACTTGGTGCGGACGCCAAGCTTTTCCAGGCCAGGGAAGGTGTAAACCCCTTGTAAATGGGGGTTCTTAATGTGCCCTATGCCTGGTTGGTAATCGGCATAAAGCCGCTGGAATGGGGGTCCGTGGAGTGCTTTTTAAGGCCTCCATATACTGTCTCTTTTAGGGCTGCCTGTTGCAGTCGGGATTAGTTAAATTGGGAGGGGGTTTGAGTGGTGTCATGCTCAACTCTCGCCCGGGCTGCCCGATAATCGCTCCGGTTCTGGCATCGCTAATTGCGCAGAGGGAGCTTTGTTAGACGATATGCTTGCCTACTGGTTATCTGTTAGAGTAATAATGATAATGTAGTTGTTCTAACCTGCCTTGCTTTGCAGAACAGAGGGTTTTCGATTGCCTCCTCCATTTTGCCCCAGGACTGCTGAAGTGGGCCAATCAGTACCTCGGGACCCTGCAGAGTGGACTGACCAATAGAGGAGCTGCTTGTTTTGGGAAAGGTATTATGGGCTATGGCTTTTTCTGCCACTAAGCACTGGAGGAAGTGACTGGCAGGCTCAACCAGCCAACTGGAGCAGTGCGCGCCAGTGGAGAGGAGTGCCCCAAGCTGTGGAGGCCAGATGCGTTGTGGTTGGTGAAGGGAGAGCTGTGTGCTTCTGCAGCTGAAGAGTGTTTCTTGGCGTGAGCGCCTGGAAGCGGCGATGTGTGTGTTTTAGCTTCAGCGACTGAAACCCGCTGGTGGGCGGTCAGAGGAGGCTGTGCTCTGTACAGCTACCCACCAGGCTCGACCTGAAGGAGGACTGGAGAAAATTGCTGAATCGCGCTCGGTCCGAAGCCAAGTGGAAGCTGCCGTTGCAGTACCTCAGTGATGGTGAGTTTGTGGGAGCACTGGAAGCAGCTGCCTGGTGTGGTACCCCTCTGTTGCTATTAACCATATAAATGTGTGAGGAGGCTCGAGGAGCTCAAGTTAAATCCTGCTGCCATTAAAGGCCTTTGCCTGTTGCTGTTTACCATATAAATGCGTGAGGAGGCTCGAGGAGCTCAGGAGTAGCCCTGCTGACGTTGAAGGACCCTATCTTGTCTGGAGGTCGTGAGTACTAATTCGGGGTAGCTCCCTGTTGAATTGCCACATTTGGATCCAAATGGAATTACTGTACTGCTGACTGTTTAACTTTTTCTTTCTCTGTGTGAAAGGGCCTCACCGCCACACGGTTTGACTGGCCACTAGGGCTTGGGTACCCAGAGACAGTAACTTTAGGATAGGCCTGTACAGAGCCCTAGGTAGATAAGTCTAGTGATAAGCTAATTACCTTGATTCCCCTGTCCTTGTTGTTTTCCCTGAATAAATCAGATTGTTTTGTACAGCTACATCCTGGCTATTGTGTACATTAATGGTGAGCTGCTGCTTGGTGATTGCAACATAACTGTGCCTTGCTTTACAGGGTGTCCCCAGCAGGGAACTGGATTATATTTTCCGTGGGGTGAGGTACTGGTGAACAGAATTGTTGGTACCCAGTGTGAGTCACTAGTGGGACGAAAGGGGCGTTGCAGTAGCTCAGAGGGCTGTAACCGTGGTAGTCTTAACTGTGCTAACCCCGACCTCTGGGTGGAGGCACCCATCAACGGATCTGGGCCCCTCAACCTGCCTCTGTGGGGGCAGACAGGGGTAGTAGCCCTAAGGGTAGCGCCCCCTTGGGGTTACACAGGCACACTCAGTACCAGTGCCTCACTGTAGTCATCAGTGGTGCCATTTGTTTTTCAGTCAACCCTTCACCCCCACCAAGGCCAAGTCACGTGAACAATATCATCCAATCCTGCCACCCCATGCTTGATCCCCCTCCCCACCAGAGTTAAATCACAGCCCCACCATCTAGCACCCAGACACCTCCTCCCTAGCCCCAAATATAAAAGATACAACAGCAACTGAAACAAAGGAAAACTCCCAGCACTGGAGTGAGCAAGATGCCCTCTTCATTCATCAGTGTCCTGCAACAGAATGAATGAGGATTTCTTCACCTATAGTAATACCTGACTGGCTACTTGTCAAAATGGCCCAAAACTTAGGAACCCAGGATAACGTTAACTGCAGTTGCTACAGGGTACTCTCAACAGCATAAAATAATGCTAGTGAAGTAGCAAAGCAGTAAACTTCAGTTACGGAACTCAACAAGGGCATTTTCCTTGGTCTGACAAGTGGTCAAAGTGGTGAAAGCGTAGAATTCCCTCCCGCTGGCTCTCAGAAACCCCCAAACTCCTGGAGTTTTAAATAAGTACTTCGTAAGACCCTTGCCAGCTCGGAACTCTGTTCCTGTGGTGGGTATTATATAATAGGGGTTTGCTGATAAGTAATATGATAAAACCCCAGATCACCACTAGAGAGCAACAGTGAAGCAATAGCGTGTACACAGTGGAAAATGGCACAGGTCATCACTCTCTTTACGCAACTTCTAAGAACTCCACTACGTACACGTCAACACACAGGAATCTAATTTGCTGCACTACATTCCAACGAACATCTCCCATGCATCCCGATTCATTTAAATTAAATAAAATACAAAGGAACAGTAAACAATAAGGGTGGCAAATCCCTTTTATATAAAACAAATACGTGATTGTAAGTTATGCGATAGCTGATAATCAGCACTTGTGGCAAGTGAGCTCGGGGTTTAATCACTCGTGGCTCTGCTATGCAGAGCCACTCATGACAACTCCTGAGCTCACTTGCCACTTGTGCTGATGTATCAGCTACCGCATAACTTACCATCATATATCCCCTTATAAACACTCACGTGTCTGACCCTCTTAGCTCTTGCCCTGGCACTTGTTCCTAGTCTCCATGACCTGCTCTCCCTGAGTTTACTATTATCAATGATTCCCCCCCCCCCGTACTTACCCTCTATTTGTTCAAAGCTTGTTTAAGTCATATCTCATGGACGCTGTATCTGTCTTATCTTTAACTATGCTACTGAAATTGTGTTAAGTTTGTTTAAATTTCATGCCTGAAGTGTTGCTTCTCATTGGGTCACTTGATTAATGTGTTGGCTAACTTGTACTTGATGTTGTTACCCAATTTATTTCTCTGTATTACACTGCTGTTTTCCCACCCCTCTGTATGTAACCTCCCAGGTCGTGCCTCAAAATAGGCAGCTTTGCTGTTTAGCGCAGCTACCCAGTTAAAAACTAAATAAATAAATGGTTGGTAGCCCTTATTAGCATGAACTGTTCACAAGAAGATACTAGGTGTGTGCAAGATAGCTGCAGATGGCACTGCCAACAGGACAGTTGGCGAGGTATTAAACTTAAAACACAGCTACTAAAGGTTTTGAAAACATTTTTGCAACTGCTAGACATCCTAACTGGGCATTTCTGCAGCAGCTGCTGTACATTGTATATTAACCATTGTTTTTCCTTTAACTAAGGCAGTAAACTCACCACCTGGCATGTTACAATGGTATTATTCTGAACCTGCTCTGTTACTAACATCTAATTCCTTAAATAATATTCTCTTTCTTCCTTTATCCTAGTCTTTTCCCCACCTACAGTACCATGGCATTTGTCAGCCTGCTGAGGAAGTGTTTTTTTTTCCATATAGATTTTTATCAGCTTTTTCTCCTTGTCTCCATGCTCTGGGCATGTGCATGCATGTGGAGGCATGCGTACACCACACCTTTGGGCACCCTCCCGCTAAGCTGCTACCCACTGGACCTCCACCCAGTGGGAGCAGAACTACGGGGGGGGGGCGATGACCACTCCAGGAGATGAGAGCTGCCTTTTTGGCTGCTCAATCCTGCTCCCTCCCCGTACCGGCTCTCTGACAACCAGAGTTCGTTCCTGAACCCGGGTCATCGGTGTGGTATGAGGTAAGGCGTCCAGCACCTCAACCCTTCGAGCCACCAGGCCAGCCCATGAGGAAGTGTTTTGTGTGCAAAACACAGCACCCCAGAATAGCAGTGCATCTGGGGAAATAACAGTACAGTAATGAAATAAATACCCCGCACTTGCTCACACCACCCAAGTACTAAGCACTTTACTCCTTTTTGGAAGTAAAAAGGTAAACGTTTATTCCATGCTTTTAAAGCCAATACACATTTAAAACACAATGCATCTTTAGCGTAGGTATAAGTGAATGAACTCGGCTCTTTGGCGCACAGTTTGTTGTTTGAGAACACCACTGTCAGGCTATTTTTCTGAGCAGGGATACACTGGGGGAGGCGGCTTTCAATCAGTGGCTGCAACATCACTTAGAGCAAGAGCAGCCTAACTCTTCCATCTGGCATCGAGGGTCTCCTTAGCAAAGGCTGCAGGTTTTCTCGAGGCAGCGCAGCCTACACTCATCTCACTGCATTGGGGGAGCAGTAAACAATGGTGTTACAGGAACATCACAGCTGAGATATTCAAAAACAACAACAGAGTCACTGAGGCACCTAATAACTTGGGGTACTCAGTGAAACAGAATTGTTTCCATTCTTTTCAAACAAGACTGTACTTCTACTCTTGTTTGTTAATAATAGGGCAGTACTCACTTTTTCTCCAACATGGATTTCTTGTTGCAGCAGGGGACATTCCAAAAGATCTTGCATCACTGGGCTCCTGCCAAATCAGGGAGCCCAAATTCAAATTGGCTACCGGAGAACTTAAATAGTCGCCCGCAGCTCATCAGTTCTCAGCTCTTTCAGCACATGGCTTTGTGCTAGTGTTCGAGAACACCACTGTAAAGCCTACATTGAACTCAGTCTTTCCCACATGAGGCACAAAGGTGCATGGTGTGGCTGATTGTTTCTAGCAGACTCGGGGACATCCGCTACTCCACTGCTCCTAACCTTATCCCACCCTCAACTACACTGCTCCTGTACATGGAGAACTGCCTGAAAGGCTAGTTATTCATCCGAGACTAACAGTCAATAATGGACACAGTTAACTGCAGATACTGTGGGACCCTCTACACTGGGACATTCGCCCAAAGGGTAGACCACTGTCCTACATGTTGGGCTACCTGAGACCTCAGATCTCAGCTTTGCACCACATGGGCTGAGATCACCTACCTTTGATCCATGCTCAATGATAGGCTCCAATATACCATTACAATGCCAAAACCTACACTGAAACATCCCAACCCAAAAGAAATACCAAGTCAAGTGGCTGGCAAACTGTTGGAAGATGTACAGCGTGCTGCACAAATGATCACACTCCTGTGAACAAAGCAATACTGTGCTCAATAAAAACAACGAACAGTTTCTCACCACTAGCAGACGAGGAGCCTAGTGAGAACTTAACATAAGCACAACAGAAAATGCTGCACAAAAGAAAATCTCATAAAAAACCCTTGTGATCATAAATGACTCCATGATATGCGGAGTGGAGCCCCACCTCCAACAATCTGGTCAATCAGGGGTCTCAGTAAGGTGCCTCCTGGGGGCATTATCATGGAGAGACACAAACAGGATAGTGGAAATCATATGAAACACAGGCAAAAATTCAAATATCTTAATTCACCTTGGTAGAAACGACCTCACCACTCACTCAGTAGAGGAGACCAAATAACGTGTCACCATACTCAGGGACAAACTGACTTCTCACATCCAGCATTTCCTTCTCCACATTCTGTCTGTGTGGGGCAAGGGGGCAAGCAGGCAGAAAATCTGAGAGAAGGAAATAACAGACCTCAACACCTGAAAGAACGAATGGTGCCACACAAATGGACATGGCTATTTTGGAAAGTGGCATAAATTCTGGGAAAGGGAAATTTTTTTTTTTAAATATGATGGCCTACACCTCACAAAGGTGGGTGTTCGGGCACTAAGCCAGAGGTCTGATGCGTTTGCAAGACATTTAAACTAATGCATGGGTAGAGGGCACTAGCACCAAACAAAGTTCCAGCAAATGTAAGTGCCCCTCCCCAGTCATCCTCTAATATAACACCAGAGCAAACCGTAGGACCAATGCAATCTAGACCACTCAGAAAAAGAACAAAACATGGAAGCAACATGAAAGACAATACAGACAATCTCACAGCATGCGAAGTAAGCCCAGCATGGCGTGCAATGTGCATCAATGCCCGGAACTTACCAAATAAGATTCCAGACCTCACCGCCACAATGGTAGAGGCAAATCTGGATTGGATAGCAGTTAGAGACATGGTTCCACGAAAATCACACCTAGGGTACACCCTGGTTAGGAAAGACCATAACGTGCATGGGGGGGGGTGGCAATCTACATTAGGGATAAGATCAAACCCACAGAAATCCAGGGGGCACAAAGCAATGTTGAAGCCCTTTGGGTTACACTTGGAGCTGGAGACAAAGTCCCCCTCCGAGTAGGAGTTGTGTAGAGACCACCTTCTCAAGACATGGAGACAGACAAAGACCTCCTTGAAACAATTACAAGGATGTCCGATAAAGGAGACTTCAATCTACCAGATGTAGGTTGGTCCTCCTACATAGCTTCCAGACAAAAGCAAGGAATTCCTCATAACTCTTCAAGGGGCAGGTCTGAACCAACTGGTGGATGCACCCACTAGAGAGGAAGCAGTCCTGGACCTTGAGCTAACAAATAGCACTAGGATATCAGATGTGAGGGTGGGAACAAATCTGGGATCCAGCGACCACAGGTCAGTGTGGTTCACAGTAAACAGAAACAAGGAAACCAGCCACACAAAACTGAAAATCCTAGATTTCAGAAAAGCCAACTTTTAAAAGATGAAATCATCAGATACTTGCTAAACAATATAAGAAAAGTGGAGGTTGAGGAAAGCTGGATGGCATTGAAAGAGGTAATCTCCATTGTCACAGCACAATGCATAAAGTTGACCAGCAAAAGCAAAAGAAGACATAACCCATTTTGGTTCTCAAAAGAAGTTGCATTCAAAAACAGGAAAAAAAAGAAAGCGTTCCAGAGATGCAAACAGTCAAAAACCGATAGCGATAGCAACATGGAGGATTTCAAAACCAAGCTAAAAGAAGCTGGGAAGGAAATTAGGATAGCCAAGGCTAAAACAGAGGGAAGGATAGCAGGGGAAATAAAGAAAGGGACAAAACCTTTTCAGGTATACCTGGGAAAAAAGGAAGTCCAAGGGAGGAATCATCAGGCTGGAAACAAAGGAAAGTCATCATGTGGAGAATGACGGTGCTAAGGCAGACGTTCTGAACAAATACTTCTGTTCTGTGTTCACACATGAAGAAAACAGAAATGATCCAGCACTCCACAGGAAGGTACAGCTCAAGAAGCAGACACAAACCAATTTACTGTAGAGAGAATCCTGGAGGAACTCAGAAAACTGAAGATGGACAAGGCAATGGGGCCTGATGGCATTCACTCACACATACTCAGAGAGCTCAAGGAGGGACTTGCTGCCCCCTTGACAGATCTCTTCAACAGACCGTTGGAAACTGGTGTGGTCCCAAAAGACTAGAAAAGAGTCCCAGTGGTTCCTTTGCACAAAGGCGGGTGCAAGGAAACAGCTGGCAACTACTGCCCAGTCAGTTCGACCTCGATTGTGGGGAAACTCATGACATCACTACTAAAGGAGAGAACTGTGGCATACCTAGAAGCTAGTGGAAATATGGATCCACAGCAGCACAGATTCCCAACAGGATAGTCATGCCAAACAAACATGATATAATTTTTCAACTTGGTAACCAAAACAGTGGACCAGGGAGGAGCAGAGGATGTCATATTTGGACTTCAGCAAAACATTCAACTCCATCCCACACAGGAGACTAATCAACGAACTACAGAACATTGGGGTTGGACACAAAATCATCAACTGAGTAAGAAACTGGCTTCAGGGAAGAACCCAGGGGATTCAGGTAAATGGCACATCATCCCAGGAGGGAAAAGTGACCAGCGGAATGCCGCAAGGAATCGGTGCTGGGACTGACCCTTTTTAACATATTCATCAGCGTTACTGCTGATGGATTGGAGGGGAGGGTGTGCTTGTTCACAGATGATACTAAGCTCTGCAACAGAGTAGTCACTCACGAAGGAACAAAGTGATGGAGTCAGACCTACACAGATTGGAAGAGTGGTGCAGGACTTGGCACTTGAGCTTTAACTCCAAAAAATGTAAAGTCATGCACCTCGGTATAAGAAATCCAAAAAGAAGTACAGCTGGGGGCAATTAACTGAAACAGATCTGGAACAGGACCTGGGGGTACTCTTATCCAAGGACCTAAAGGCAGACCATCCATGTGAAAAAGCAGCACAAAAGGCCAACAGCATTGTCAAGGTTACCACCTTTTAGGAAGCCCAAAGTGAGACATTTCTTACTGAAACATGTTTTCTCTTATTAATCAGAATTAAGGCAAGTATTATAGTTTCTTAGTCGATTCTATTACTTCGCATCATTTTAAGGTATTTTAGTTAAGGTATTATAGTTTTTTGCAACATTTAGTGGAAAATTAGAAAATATTTTTTCTACTGTGAAGTCAGGACATGCAGTATTTTTCATGTTTTTCTGCAGGACACAGCTGCCCAAATAAGGACTGGTGGTAACCCTAAGCATTGTGGGATGCACTGGAAGAGGCATCACAAGCGGGAGAAAAAAAAAAAAAAAAGGAAGGTAGTAATCCTACTGTACAGGTCACTGATGAGACCCCACCTGGAGTACTGCATCCAGTTCTGGCAGCCTCATCTCAAAAAAGACAGACCGACTAGAGGCAGTACAGAGAAGAGCCATGAAGATGATGCATGGTCTACACCAAGAGTCATATGTGAACAGACTACAGCATCTCAGCATATACTCCCTGGAGCAGAGAAAGAATAGGGGAGACATGATCGAGACCTGCAAATACCCAAGGGGGATCAACTTGACACAGGACCAGAGCCTCTTCCGTATCAGAGACACACGTACAAGAGGCCATAGCATGCACCTAACAGGAGGCAGATTCAAAAACAATGTCAGGAAGTTCTTCACAGAAAGGGTGATGGACTTAACAGGCTGCCACTGGAGGTGACTGAGGCAAAGACAGTTAGGCAGTTCAAACTAGCAAACTAGCTTGGGAAAAGCTGTGTGGAAACCTGAAAGCAAGTAACTAAAGGGGGGGTTGTGTAAAAAATGGCAGATTAGATGGATCTTGCAGTCCCCTTCTGCTGGCATATTCCATGTTCCTAACTCCCTGACGCTGTTTTGCTTCTCCTGCAGGACAAGGACAAGGCTGATAAAAGGCAGAAATACCTAGTCCTCCTTCCCCACTCAACAAAAACTAAATTACAACCATTGTTATTTTGCTTTCTATTTTTTCCTCTTTACCAAGTGGGTTAGGCTCGCCATCAGCACATTCACAGCCCTTTAATCATGGACCTCCTAGAGCAGTTGCTACTGGCACTCAGGCACCCACTGCCAATCCTCTCATAATGTCCCAGATGTACCCTTTCAGGCTGTGCCAGCTGGCTGGGAGAAGGGCCAGTCATCTACACAAGTGCCATGATCTTTTCCAACTGTTTTTCAGCACTCCTATGCCCTGACGGAGACCATTCTGGCCAGTCAAAAAGGGATTGGAGCTAGGCCCACAACCATACTCCAGCCAACGCTCACTGGCACAGGACTGGATATACAGCAACACTATCTTACGTCAGTTTCCTGCCTCACAATACAAGCAGATGATCACCCAGTCTGAAGTCACATTTTTGTGCTCACATGACTCCCAACTACTCACCCCCCACCCCACACCAGGAGAATTTTTTTAATTTTTAACAATAGCCACCCACAATCTTCTGAGGCAGGAGGAGTCAAAGACTTAAAGCAGCAATATTTCTTAGTCGGCAAAAAATGTCATCATACAGTAATAAAAATGTATTTCTGACATCCTTAGATTCATCCTCAATATATTTTAATTTTCTCATTTTTCTGAAAGCTTTTATAGCCAATTTTGTAATTAATGACTCAAGTCATTAAAAAAGGCTGCCACTTTCAATTTTGAAAAATCTCTTCAATTGGGATTATCCGTTGAATACGCATACTAGGTTCATACTGTGGCTGTATCAGGACAGTGTTATGTTTGCAGTGGTAAACAGCACAGCACTGTACTGTACTGTACCAATATGTAAGCAATAACACAAGACAGGGTGTGCAGTTATTGGGTTATTACTGCATGCCTCCTACTCTGTGAGTTGGAGGCACAAAGCATTAGCGGAGTGCCCTTCAACCATGGTAACTATACCAATTACTGCAAGCCCTGGAGTGTGTTATTCGGTTTATAAAATGGCACCAAAATGATTAAAAAAAAACCCACGACTAAATAAATCTTTAAATTAAGAATAAATCATAACTGGTTAATCAGTTCTCAAAACAGGCAGGTTTGCCCCATCAAAGAGGGCACATTGGCTGACAGGTAAGTCACTCATGTTAGCTGAACCTTTTTTGTTCTCTCTCCCCCCCCCCCCAACTGTCACAGTTACTAAGAATCCTGAAAGCAGTGTAGTTACAATGCTTGCAAGGCACTTTCCAGACTCATGCAGTTATTGGTCAGTTACCATACTGGTCCGGATAGCTACTGGCCAGTCAGATCACTGGATTTGTTTTTGCTCTTTTTATACATTTTTTTCCATGGTGAGCATGGCATGGGGTGGGAACATTTAAAAATTTAAACATCCTGCATCTTAGTGTGTGAATCAATGAAAATGACAAGGAAAATGGTTATACTGATGTTTCTGCCATGAAAACATTACTGCTGAAAAAACTACATGGTGACTAAGAAATACTGCTGCATTAAACTGGGTTGACATGGAAAGCAGCACCCTTTATCACTTGACCGTTGAGAGGTTTAAAGAGCCTCCAACACCAAAGAGAGAACTTTGGAAAAAACAAATACTATTTATGTAGACATAGTTTAATACTATGTTGCTTATGGTGGTATGTGAATACCTTATTACGAATATTCAGCCAAGTACTGGTATTCGGATCTCCATATTAGTGATCTGTGTGCCTGTGAAAAAAATCCCTTTCACACAGTCCTTTAAATACAACCCCATCCCCCACCCTCTACTAAAATTTCAATCCTTCCTCCCTCCCTTCCAAACACCCACAATTTCATGTTTAAAAAAAAACTCCCATCATGGGTGACCAGCACAACCCATCCATCTAAATGTCTGGCTGCTGTCTTTAGCACTTCTCTCTTATCAAAGTCAGTAGCCCCGCCTGACTACCCCCAATTTTTCTCACCCCCAACTTTCAATTTTTCTTTTAAAAGAAGGTCCCCAGTTAATGACAATGAAGGCAGATACTGTTGATGGGAGACCTGAATATGCCAGATGTTAACTGGAGCACATTTGCTGCAGCCACATCCAAGAGCACGGCCATTCTTGATGCCCCACAGGTGGCAGGCATTAGACAGCTAGTTTCAGAACCCACTCGTGAGGGATCAATCTTAGACCTCGTACTCTCAAACGGGGCAGTGAGAGGATCTCAGATCTAGAAGTGGGTTGCCATCTGGGGACAAGTGACCATCAAACAGTGTGGTTCACGTTAAACTCAGCTACAGAGTCAAGCCATACAAAAGTGAGGGTACTGGACTTTAGGAGGGCTGACTTTGGCAAGATGGGAGAGTGCCTCAGAAAAGCACTAGCAAACAGGCTAGAAGGAGGTGTGGAGCAACAATGGGGAATTATCAAAACTGCCATCACAGAGGCAACAAGCCTTTGTGTGAAGTAAATAAACCAAAACGAAAGAAAAAGCCACTATGGTTCTCAAAAGAGGTGGCTGTGAAAGTCAGGAAGAAAAAGATAGCATTCCGGAAGTATAAGGAAACACAGAAGGAGCAGGACAGAGAGCTGTACCAGTTAAGGCAGAAGGAAGCAGGGAGGGAAGTCAGAATAGCAAACTCCCAAACTGAGGAAAAGATAGCCAACTCAGTTAAGAAGGGGGATAAAACCTTTTATAGGTACATCAGTGAGCGTAGAAAGACAAAGGGAGGGATAGTGAGGCTGAATAGAATGAACAGTGGGTGGGCAGAGGGGGACAGTGAAAAAGCAGGAATACTGAACGAATATTTCTGCTCAGTATTCACAAAAGAGGAGGGGGAAGTGCCTAATCCAATTAACAGAAGCACTCTTGATAGGGGTTGATCCCAGTCCTTTCACAGAAGAAAGGGTTCTGCAAGAACTCCTAAAACTGAAGGTGGACAAAGCAATGGGTCCTGATGGAATTCATCCCAGAATTCTAAAAGAATTAAGGGAGGAGCTAGTGAAACCACTGGCTACTCTTTTTAATAAATCATGGGAGGATGGTGTGGTACTCGAGGACTGGAGGAATGCGGATGTGATTCCCCTTCACAAAAGTGGGACCAAGACAGAGGCAGGAAACTACAGACCTGTCAGTCTGACCTCTGTGGCAGGGAAAGTGATGGAGTCACTTCTGAAGGAAAGAACAGTTGAGTACATAGAGGCAAGTGGAGCACAGGACCCAAGGCAGCATGGGTTCACAGCGGGAAGGTCATGTCAGACAAATCTAATAGATTTCTTTGACTGGGTGACCAAAGTAGTAGACCAGGGAGGGGCTGTGGACATGGCCTACCTAGACTTTAGCAAGGCATTTGACACAGTCCCACATAAAGATTAATAGTCAAATTAACCAGCCTGGGAGTGGGTCCCAGGGTGGTAGCCTGGTAAAACATTGGCTGGACAACAGGACACAGAAGGTAATTGTAAATGGAGTCCACTCTGAAGAAAGGGGGTTACTAGTGGGCAACAAGAGGGTTCAATAGATGGTCCAGTCCTTTTAATGTCTTCATCAGTGACATTGCAGAGGGACTGGAGGAAAAGTATGCCTTTTGCAGATGACACAAGATCTGCAACAGGGTTGATACACAGGAGGCGTGGAAAGGATGAAAGGGACTTGCAAGGTTGGAGGAATGGTCAGAAGTATGGCAGCTAGGATTCAATGCAAAGAAGTACAAATAATGCACCTGGGAAACAAGAACCCAGGGAAAGAATACACAATGGGTGGGGAGGTAGTAACAACAACAAAAAGGAAAGGGACCTGGGGTAATCATATCAGATGACCTTAAGGTTAGATGCAATGTAAGAAGGCAGTAGGAGGGCTGGAGGTATACTGGGATGTATAGGGAGAGGCATCATCAGCAGAAAACAGGAAGTTGTTATCCCTCTGTACAGACAGTTGGTGAGACCCCATCTGGAGTACTGTGTCCAGTTCTGGAGACCCCATCTCCGCAAGGACAGACAGGATAGAGGCAGTCCAGAGGAGGGCAACTAAAATGGTGCAGGGTCTGCAAGAGAAGCCGTATGAGGAGAGACTAAAGGAGCTTAATATGTATACCCTTGAGGAAAGAAGGGAGAGGGGGGACATGATAGAAACTTTTAAGTACCTCAGTGGAATCAACAAAGTCCAAGAGGTAGCATCTTTCAGAAAAGAGACTTGCAAGAACAAGGGACACAATTTAAAGACAGAAGGAGGGCGGTTCAGGGCAATGTGAGGAAGTATTATTTCACAGAGGGTAGTGGATGTATGGAACAGCCTTCCTGAGGAGGTTGTGGGGTCTAAAACTGTGGGAGAATTCAAGAATGCATGGGACAGACATAAGGCAATTCTTGTGGGGGGTAGGAAGAAATAGGCTGTTGGTTAACTAGGATCTGCGGCCTATCCTGTAGGTAGGGAAATGGGCAGACTAGATGGGCCTAGCGGTCCTTATCTGCTGTCAAAGTCTATGTTTCTATGTTTCAACACAACCCACCTTCCTGCATAGCTGAACACCTTCTATTTGATGAAAGTGCTTGCACAGTAAAACAGCTGATCACATTTAAAATACTGGGTTGGGGAGGCAGGAGGGTGGTTTCTTTTCCTTTCCTTTTTTTTTTTATATAAATACAAACAGTATTTCCAAAATAGGAATAGGCATGAACAGTGCCGCTATTTGTTATTCTTATCCAAACAACAAATAGTGCATTATCTGTGGTATTCGGGAAACACTATTCATTACTCATACACTCCTAGTTTTTTATTCTTATCTTTGTCATATACTTTATCACTTATGAATTTTTCATCAAAACAGAATCTTTGTCATTTGGTTTTCCTTTCTGTTGACTGCCTGTCTACAAGTGATGCCCTAATAATCTGCAACATCATAACTGGTTGCAGTTGAACTTGTACTGTAATCAGTAGTTACCCCCTTCATTGAAAACAGGGTGTATAATGTCAAATTATACATGAGTTTCTGTGTGTAATGCTAAGTGCAAGACAAGACAAACAGCTGCTTCTCATTAGTTATAATGAGCAGTTTATTTTTTGGCAACTGTGCTAAATTTCCACTAGTCAAGTAACCTGAACTGGTCTTTTCTTGGCCAGCAGAAAAATACTTTGATGTAAGTGTCTGTTTAGAAAGATCAACCAGATAAGTAAAAACAATAAAAAGGCAGTAGTGTCCACAGGTGTTCACACAGTTTAGTTCAGACAGAACAAGTGTTCCTTGCAGATGCAGTTTCAGTCTGCCTTAACTCTGTTTGAAACAGAAATTATACCAAAATAAATATATGGGGGGGGCAGTTAAAGCAATTTATTATATTTAAATTATTACCCTTTTTTAAACACCCATGGTGTAGGTTGTATATAAACCAGATGAACTTCGCTCTCGTGGTTTATGAGTCAACCCACACATCCAGTATGTAAAACAATATTATACACCATTCCAATGCATAATTATATATGATGTCACTAGCAGAACGTTATGATGTCATGTCCTGACTAGCAGCCAGAGCAGATGAAGACAAAGTGACAGAGAATCCCGTTTCATGCAAACATCCATAGTAATGCAGAATAAAGGGGTGGTAAATTAAGGAAATATTGGAATTCTACAGTAAGTAGAATTCTGTCTGAATGTATTTTTCAGAAACTCTTAGCAGTGTTGGACAGTGGTAATTATTCTGACCTATACTTTTTATTCTATTTTAGTTTGTCCCTTATTTTTGTCTCTCATTTTGAGTCAGTGTTGCCACTTTTTTTTTTGTTTTTTTTGTTTTAAATAGTGAGATAATACAAGAAGTGTTACATTTAATATGGCTTGGACCAGGTTTTCATCCATGTTCTCTGTGGTTGCTGAACACCCAGGTTGGGATATTCAGACTGCGCCTCACAGGGGCGCAAGCCTGGGGGCAGTGCAACTGTGATGCACCGGGGCCAGGTCCAGGTGATATTCTGGCATGGTCAGTACACAAACTGCGCATGGCACAGTGGCACTGCACCAGCGCAAGCCACAGATAGGGAGCACGGGGATGCACCAGTGCAACTGCAGTTGCGCTAGGTGCAGTACCCACGATATGCAGGAAGGGGCATGCAAATGAGGCCATAATATATGCAAGGTGCAAATGGGGCCATTTGCATGTCATTATGGCTCCATTTGCATGCCTTGCACAGGGCAGGCTGGCGACTTGCACCCGTCGCCCTGCACAGCATGACATGTGCTGTGAGGATCCCGGGGCATCCCCCGACCCATAGCCACGATTGTGCAGTATATGTTAATAAAGCAATCCCTGGTAGTCTAGTGCCCCTCGTCCCCAGATTCTACACAGGTATGAAACATGACCATTCCTAGTGGTCTAGTGGTCCCCTCCCACCTGAGTCCCGATAAATGACAACATAATGTCTCTGGTGGTCTAGTGGAACCCTCCAACCTGTTGCCACGATTAGTAAACTCCGTTTGAAATGCCCTTGTGATCCAGTGGCACCCCTACCCCACCCACCCACACAGAACCCTTGCCCACCCTGCGCCTCCCATCATCGCGGGTGGCTGCATCCCGATCCACACACCGCCTGCCCGAATGACAGGTACAGTATGGGCTGTAAGCCCACTGGTCCCCAGTGTGGACCAATGGGCTTGCAGGGCATACTGTACTAGACAGTCCCAAATATGTGAATGGAGTCATTCACATATTTGGGACTGCCTAGTACAGTATGCCCTGGATCACCAGGGCATTTCAATACAGGACTTTACCGCGATCATGACAACGGGTGGGGGGGTCCACTAGACCACCAGGGACATCATATTGTCATTTTTCGGGGGAATTGGGGACTCGGGAGGGGAGACCACTAGACCACCAGGGATGGTCACGTTTCATACGTATCGGGAAATCTGGGACTAAGTGCGGCCACTAGACTACCAGGGATTGCTTTATTAACATCTACCTTGCGATCGTGGCTATGGGCCGAGGGTTCCACTGGACCACCAGGGTTGTGAGTGCTTCAGGATGGTGTTCTGGGTGGGCGGGTGACCATCCACAGCTGGGCTGCTGTTTTGCGCCCCGAAATACAGCAGCCTATTTGTGGGTGGCCGGGATTTGTTTCTACTCTGCACAGGCTCAACTTTGAGCACCCCTATGTGGCACAGTGCAGGGGGTTGCCGGCATATGCGCCACACATCCTAGGCTGAATATCAGGATGTGCCGCAAATGCATGGGCACGCCCCTGCATCTGCGCTGCATGCATTATCATTGTGCCCTGGCACACTGGGATTTGCACTGCACCAGGCAGCCTTCTTAATATCCCACCAGGGCTCAGTGCGGGGTTGCGCCAGTGTAACACTGTTGCGCCAGGCTCAACCCCTTTGAATATTCAGGCCCCAATGTTTAACATCACTTTTCTTGTGACTGTAAAGAACTAACATGTGGCAGACACTGCTCTTTAACCTTGTGGGACAACTGGTGTACAAAAACAGCTTAGAATACTGATGTAAACCTGGTTTGAGCCATATTGAAAGGAGCACTCCTTTTTATTTCAAATATATAAAAAGTGCCAGGGCAAACTCAAAACTGACAAAGAAGGGTATCATACAAGACAGGCGGTAAGTAGCAATCTAAAATGGAACAAAAAAGCATGTGTCATAATTTTCACTGTAACACGCACTGCTGCTGCTTTAAACCTGTAGTGACATTAATATAGAAACAGTTATGTGATTAGTTACTTACAAAATTCTCACTGAACAGAGTAACTTAAAAATCATACAATTAAAGTAGGGTTTAAAAGTAGAATTTCCAATTTGTATCTTATTTTTGGAAAAAGGGCAAAACTGCATAGGCTGGGGGGGGTTATAGTGCTGTTAAAGCTGTGCTAAGTCTAAAAGGACATGTCTACTCAGAAATCCAATATTTCTGTTCAAGAGACTATTGAAGGCCTACAATTATTGATATGTGAATGTCTGCTAGACTTTCCATACACAAACCACAAATTATTGCTCTTAGTTTTCCAGCAGAGCTCTGTGGCTTTTGTTCCGTTCCGGGGTATCAGTGTATTTAGTGAACAGCATAAATAACCTTCTTTACATTCCACAGTTCTGTTTTCACTAGGGAAATGTGTTAAACAAAAATCTTAAAAAGAAGTCTTTTATACTTAGCGGTCAAACAACCACAGTGATAAGGGGTTGGTTAACTGGCTGTTCCATGGTGAACGAGAAACTAAATTTAATTCTTGATACAGATAATTAATCATGAAGCATTCATAGGCAATAACCAGCCATACAGAAGGCTTGCAACTGTCCCAGACTAGCTTCTTCAAAAAGAATCGGGGGGGGGAGGGGGTAATGATCAACATGAAGTAGGTGAATCTAGCAGAAAAAAAAATGCAACTCTTTTTCCAGATGTAAAACACATTTTTACTAGGATAGCACAGGAAGGTCAAGAAACTCTATAGCCAACAAAAAGTATCATGTTCCAGTATAAACATAGAAACATAGAATTTGATGGCAGACAAGGACTGCTTGGCCCACCCAGTCTGCCCAATTCCCTACCTAACGGATAAGCTGCAGATCCTAGTTAACCAACAGCCTACTTCCTCCTACCCCCCCACTAGAATTGCCTTATGTCTGTCCCATGCATTCTTGAATTCCCCCACTGTTTTTGACTCCACGACCTACTCAGAGAGGCTGTTCCATGCCCCTACAAACCTCTCCATGAAGAAATACTTCTTCACATTACCTCTGAGCCGTCCCCCCTCTATCTTCAAATTGTGCCCCCTTGTTTTCACGCATCTCTTTTTCTGAAAGATGCTACCCTCTTGGACTTTGCTGATTCTCTTGAGGTACTTGAAAGTTTCTATCATGTCTCCACCCCCCTTCCTCGAGGCTATACATATTAAGATCCTTTAGCCTTTCTTCATGTGTCTTCTGGTGCAGATCCTGCACCATTTTGGTTGCCCTCCTCTGGACAGCCTCCACTCTATCTATGTCTTTGCGGAGATGGGGTCTCCAGAACTGCACATAGTACTCCAGATTTGGTCTTACCAACTGTCTATACAGAGGGTAACAACTTCCTGCTTTCTACTGGTGATGCCTCTCCCTGTGCATCCCAGTATCCCCTAACACCTCAACTTCTCTGTACATATCAATGCTATCCTGAAGAAGCAGTGCCCCAAGCTTGGTGCTCTGCAGAATCGTAGTTGTATCCACTGATCAAGTAGGCACGCACTGTCCAGAAGATGATATCTCCCATCTTTGAGCACTGCGATGTAGTCTATGGTGCTGCTCCCAAATCTTCCCTGACCAAGTTGAACACTAACTCCTTCTGCCACTTTGCTATCGACTTCCCTTCCCGCTCCCACCACTGTGAACTCTATCACTCTCTAACCTTCCTTCCACTATCTCACAGACGCATCTCTCACTGTGCCAAACTAACCTCCAAATTCTGGTTTGGGGGGCTCCCCTCCTATCTCTCATCCTCTCTGTCCACTCCACCTCCCCCCACCAACTCTTTCAGATCAAATGACGCCCGCACCTTGATGGTCCCTCACCGCTCCACTCTCATCGGTCAGACTGGTTTCACCCGTTTCCCTAAAATCTGGAATTCCCTTCCTCCTGAAATAAGACACTCCTTTTCCAACTACCCCCTTACCTCTGCCCTACACAATTACTTTTCCCTCAGCTGTTCCTACTTTAACCCACCTTAATATCAGTCCCCAGTTTCTGCCTTCCTACCATGAACCCCCCTAGCAGTGTTCTCAACATCCTGAAGGGGGAAATCAGGAAATGGCTACCCCTTCTCCTCATATTCAGTTCTTGCCTCTCCCCCCCCCTTCTCCACCTGCCCTTCTGGGTCACCAGTGTGCACAACCTAACCCCATCCTTGTTACTCCAACAGCACTTGTGTACTACCTCGAGCCTGCTCCTGGTACACTCATGCACTATAAATGGTTCTATAGCATTATTACTGTTTTGTACATTCATATGTTCTTTTGTGTGATTTTGTACATGTATTGTAATTTACCGAATGTTCCACTACTGTTTATTGTACAATACCTTGTGTTCCAACTGTTGCACAATCTTACAATGTTGTATTGTTTGTACTACACACAAACTATTGTAACTGATCATTCTTCACAACCCTATGTAACCCCTCCCCCCAGGTCGCACCATGAGACTAGCAACTTGTTGTTCAGTGTGCCCTCCTGGTGAAACATTTCAATAAAATAAATAAATAAATAAATACTGCCTTCTTACATTGCTTGGCCATCTTTAGGTCATCTGATATAAACTACCCTCCGGTCCCTTTCCATTTTTGTTGTCAGTATCTCATCCCCCATTGTGTACTCTTTCCCTGGGTTTTTGTTTCCCAAGTGCATTACTTTGCACTTCTTTGCGTTTAATCTAAGCTGCCATATATTTGACCATTCCTCCAACCTTGCTAAGTCCCTTCTCATCCTTTCCACCCCACCTTGTGTATCATCCCTGTTGCAGATCTTTGTGTCATCTGCAGAGAGACATACTTTTCCTTCCAGTTCCTCTGCAATGCCACTTATAAAGGCATTAAAAAAGGACCGGCCCCAGTACTAAACCCTGCGGTACCCCTCTAGTTACCCCCCCCTTTCTTCACTGTGGACTCAATTTACTATTACCCTCTATGTCCTGTTGTCCAGCCAATGTTTTGCCAAGGCTACAACGATGAGACCCACTCCAAGACTGGCTAATTTATTAATCTTTTGTGAGGGACTGTGTCAAATGCCTTGCTAAAGTCTAAGTAGGCCATGTCCACAACCCCTCCCTGGTCTACTACTTTGGTCACCCAGTCAAAGAAACCGATTAGATTCATCTGACATGACCTTCCTGCTGTGAATCCATGCTGCCTTGGGTCCTGTGCTCCACTGGCCTCTAGGTACTCAACAATTACATAGATACATAGATACATAGACAGTGTCGGCAGATAAGGGCCTATGGCCCACCCAGTCTGCCCATTTGAGCTTGTAAGTTCAGTTTGTTTTCCTAGAAGTCTGTTGCCCCTTACCCCTGACCTCCAGAATTCCTTTATGTCTATCCCATGCATTCTTTAATCCTGTGATTGTTTCAGCCCCCACCACTTCCTCTGGCAGGGTGTTCCACTTGTCCACCACCCGTTCTATGAAGAAATTCTTTCTCATGTTTCCTCTGAATCGTCCTCCCTCCAACTTCATCCCATGCCCTCTAGTCCTGGAACATCTTTTTCACTTAAAAATAGTGTTTTCCTGCACCCTGTTCCTCCCTGTAAGATACTTGTATGTGTCTATCATATCCCTCTCTCCCTCCTCTCCTCCAGGGAGTACATGTTCAGTTCCTTCAACCTGTCTTCATAGGACTTGTGATGCAATCCATGCACCATCTTTGTTGCCCTCCTCTGAACCTTCTCTACCCTGTCTATGTCCTTACGTTGGCATGGTCTCCAGAACTGTACACTGTACTCCAGGTGGGGCCTCACTAGTGTCTTGTATAGCGGAATTATGACTTCCCTTTTCCTGCTGGTGATGCCCCTGCCTATCATCCCAGCATCCTATTTGCTTTACCCGCTGCCTTGTCACACTGTTTCTCTACCTTGAGGTCATCAGAGATGACAACCCCAAGATCCCTTTCCTGCTTGGTGCATGCTATATCCTCACCCCTCAACTGATATATTGTGCCAGGGTTTTGTGCCCCATATGCATTATCTTGCACTTCTTTGCATTGAATTTCAACTGCCAAACCCCTGACCATTCTTCAAGTTTCTGCAGGTCCTTCTCATTCTGTCTACACCCTCTGGTGTGTCTACTCTGTTACAGAGCTTTGTGTCATCAGCGAACAGTGAAATTCTGCCTTCTAGGTCCTCGCGAATGTCACTGATGAAGATGTTGAATAGGACCGGTCCCAGCACTGATCCCTGTGGTACCCCACTGGTCACTCTTCCCTCTGTGGAGTGACAGCCATTTACCACCACCCTCTGTGTCCTGCCACCCAGCCAGTTACCTACCCACCACACTATTGTCCTGCCCACACCCATATTCCCCAGTTTGTGTAATAGTCTTCTATGTGGCACAGTGTCAAAGGCCTTGCTGAAGTCCAGATAGGCCATGTTCACTGCCCTCTCCTGATCCACCACCCTAGTCACCCAGTCAAAAAATTCAACGAGGTTGGTCTGACATGACCTCCCCCTGGTGAAACCATGCTGCCTTGGGTCCTGTAGTCCATTGACAACCAGATGTTCCACCAATCTCTCCTTCAGTAGTGCTTCCATGATCTTCCCCACTACTGAGGTGAGGCTGACTGGTCTGTAGTTCCCTGCTTCCTCTTTGTTCCCACTTTAGTATAAGGGGACTACATCTGCTGTCCTCCAGTCTTTGGGTACCTCCCCTGTTTCCAGTGATCGGCTAAACAGGATAGCCAGAGGTTCAGCCACCACCTCTCTTAGTTCTTTAAGGACCCTGGTGTGCACCCCATCTGGCCCCATTGCTTTATCAACTCTTATTACTTTCAATTCCTTCAGGACCCTTTCTCGTGTAAAGGGACTTGTGTCCATTTCTGCACCATTCTCACCCCTTGTACTCCCTTCAGACCCATTACCCTCCTCTTCCTCAGTAAAGACTGAGCAGAAATACCTGTTCAATATGTCAGCTTTACTGTTGTCATCCTCCACGCCCCCATCCTCCCCCTTCAGTCTCACTATCCCTCCCTTTGTCTTTCTTTTTTCACTTATGTACCTGTAAAAGGTTTTGTCCCCTCTACCCACTGATTTTGCAATGTGTTCTTCTGTTTGAGCTTTGGCTTTCCTTACTGACATCCCTGCCTCCCTTTGCTTCTCCTGGTACTTCTCCCTATCCCCTTCTGCCTGTGTCTTTTTGTATTGCCTGAATGCAATCTTTTCGGCTTTCACTTTCTTTGCTACCTCTTTGGAAACCATAATGGTCTCCTCTTCCTTTTCCTCTTGCTAACCTGCTTAATGCATAATTCTGTTGTTCTTGTAATCCTCATTTTAAACTGCCCACTGTTCCTCAACCCTGATTCCTGTCCCATTCCCTTTAATGCCTCTTTCAAGTATCTCCCCATTTTCCCAAAGTCTGCCCCCTAAAATTCTTTTTTCTGAAGTTTTTCCATCATTTTCCTACCACTGAGGTCAAACTGACAGGTCTGTAGTTTCCTGCTTCTGTCTTGCTCCCACTTTTGTTAAGGGGAATCACATCTGCCCTCCTCCAGTCCTCAGGTACCACACCATCCTCCCATGATTTGTTAAAAAGGGTAGTCAGTAGTGTTACTAGTTCTCCCCTTAGTTATTTTAGAATTCTGGTGTGAATCCCATCAGGCCCCACTGCTTTATCCACCCTCAGTTTTAGGAGTTCTTTCAGAACCCTTACTTCTGTGAAAGGACTGATATCAACCCCCCCCCCCAATCCACAGGGCTTCTACTGAATGGATTAGGTATCTCTCCCTCATTTTGCCTCTGTGAATACTGATCAGAAGTATTTGTTCCGTATCCCTGCATTTTTACTGTCCCTCTCTATCCACCCACCCTCCGTATCCCTGCCTTAGTCTTTCTTTGCTCCCTAATGTACCTATAAAATGTTTTATCCCCATTCTTAACTGAGTTGGCCATCTTTTCCTCGGTTTGGGCCTTTGCTTTTCTGACTGCCTTCCCTGCTTCCTTCTGCTTTAACTGGTACAGTTCTCTGTCCTGCTCCTTCTGTGTTTCCTTTTACTTCCTGAATGCTATCGTTTTCTCCCAAACCTTCCCTGCCACTTCTTTTGAGAACCAGTGATTTTTTTCTTTCATTTTGATTTATTTGCTTCACGCAAAGGCTTGTTGCCTCTGTGAGGACAGTTCTGATGTTTCCCTATTGTTGCTCCACCCCACCTTCTTGTCTGTTTGCTAGTGCTTTTCTAAGTCACTCTCCCATTTTGACAAAATCAGCCCTCCTGAAGTCCAGTACCTTCACTTTTGTATGGCTTGACTCTACAGCTAAGTTTATTGTGAACCACACTGTTTGGTGGTCACTTGTTCCCAGATGGCTACCCACTTCTAGATCTGAGATCCTCTCTCCATACCCATTTGAGAGGACCAGGTCTAAGATTGCTCCCTCCAGAGTGGGTTCCAAAACTAGCTGTCTGAGGCATGCCCCCTGTAGGGCATAGAGAATGGCCTTGCTCTTGGCTGTGGCTATAGTAAAGGTGCTCCAAGTAACATCTGCCATATTCAGGTCCCCCATCAGCAATATCTCCCCTTTCTCTGCCATCCTAAGGATGCCTTCAATGTCAGAAATGTGTCAGGCTGGATAAAGGATTTACAAATGCATGCACAGTATATGTAAGAGTCAAACCCTAAAAACACATCACACATTTAATTGTGGGCAAATATACATATTATAAATATACATGTATCTATATATCTTGAAACATAGGAACATAGAATATGTCGGCAGAAAAGCACTGCTTGGCCCACCCTGTCTGCCCAAGTGTTCCCTACCTATTCTGCCTCTGCAGACCCCTTCAATTGTCTACAGTGAACCTTCCACCTCCCTGCTTCTTCCAGTACACTCTATGAATATCCATGAACCTCCCCACCTTTTTATTTAATTTTTTTAATTTTTTGATAATAAGGTAAGTCCCACTAGGCATAAGTGCTGGTTTTCAGGGGCAACCCAGGAGCACTGGGGAGGTTAAAAGACTTGCTCAGTCACCACAGTATGCACAAGGAGATTGTGGGAATCAAACCCAGTTCTGCTAGATTTACCAAGCTCATTCACAGCTCATTACTCTAACCTCTAGGCTATACTGCTAGCCTGCTTCTTGTCTCCACAGGTTCCACTGGCAGCCCATTTTAGATGTTTTCCACACTTTTCAGAGAAAAAAAGTATTTCCTCATGTCTCTCTAGCACCCCCCCCCCCTTCAGTTTCACAGCATGCCCCCTGGTGATCTTTCTCTTTTCAAAGAGATTGCCCACCTGCACCCTGTTACTTTTGTGAGGTACTTGTAGGTCTGAATGAAGTCACCTCTCACCATCTTCTATTCCAGAGTGTACATGTTGAGATTCCACAGTCTCTCCTCAGAGGGCTTCCCATGCAAATCTTTCACCATTTTAGTTGCTCTCCACTGGACATCCACCCTATGTCCTTTTTGAGGTCAGTATCCAAAACTGGACACAGTACTCCAGGTGGGGTTGCACCAGCCGACCGATACAGTGGCAACACCCCCCCCCTCCATATTTATTTATTTATTTAAAGATTGGTAACTGGGAAAGGCACACTGAGCAGAGGCTCATTTCCAGGTACAACTGGGGGAAACAGAGATGTAGACAATAACAAAGGATTGCAAACAAGTACACATAAAACACAATATAGAGATCACTAAAATAAGATGAGCACTAAGGCACATTGATAAATAAGCCCAGCATTACATGGCATGGGTGCAGGGTGCAATTATTTAAGCAAATGGCAACCACCTAAAACTAATAAGCTCAGAAGCTCTAAGCAGAGCTGGTAGGAAAGGAGGGTTCAAGGTACAACACAGACTATAATACATCTTAGGGACAACTGCAGGAGGTTACTGGAGAATGTCTGAACAGTTGCTTGAACGCTGGATGCACCCTAGCATCCCATTAGCCCTACCTACAGTCATGACACACTGCTCAACCACCTTGAGGTTTTCTGATATGATAACCCCTAGGTCTCTTTCCTGTCTAGTGAGTGTCAGTATCTTCCTCCATCCTATACTCCACATTGGGGTTCTTATGCCCTATAGGTGAATGATTCTGTACTTTCTGGCACTTAAGAACTGCCATGCCTTTGACTATTCCTCTAGTTTCCCAAGATCCCTGCACATGTTCTCTACCCACTCATGAGAGTCTACCCTATTACAGATTTTGGCATCATCTGCAAAAAGCATGCCTTTCCCACCAGATCTTCTTTAAATGTCCCTATGTCTCCTATCTGTTGACCAGTTTCTAATCCAACTAATCACTTTGGATCCCACTCCTAAGCTGGTCAACTTCTTAATCAGCTTCATGTGAGGCACAGTGTTGAAGTCCATGCTAAAGCCCAGATAGGCCACACCAATTGTCCTCCCTTGATCTACTTCCCAAGTCACCCAATCAAAGAAATCTATCAGATTCATTTGGCATGACCTTGCCCCATCCCCAGTGAATCCACGTTGTCTGTGGGTCCAGAAGCCCACTGGATTCTAGATCCTCTACCAGTCTTTTTTTTTTCAGTAAGGTTTCCATTATTTTCTCCACCACTGAAGCCCAACAGGCTTATAGTTGCTAGCTTCCTCCATGCTGCTGCTCTTGTGTAGAAGGACCACATCAGCCCTTCTCCAGTCCTCTGGAACCATGCCAGATTCCTGACAGATGGTGAACAAGGCTGTCAGTGGGGCAGCTAGCAATTCCTGGAGTTCCTGTAGTACCCTTGGGTGCATCTCATCTAACCCCATAACCTTATCCACTCTCAGGGCTGCAAGTCCCGTCAGGACTCTTTCCTCCAAAATTGGGCTTGTGTCCACCTCCCACTACCTATTCCTGCTTCTTCCTGGTATCCATCTCACTTCCTTCCACTGTGAAGACTGAGCAGAAGTACCTGTTTAAGATGTCAGCTTTTCCTTGGTCACCTTCTGCACAGTCTACCCTTCTGTCCTTCTGATCCTTACTATTTGTCTACTTGCTTAACGCTTCTCACTTATGTACAGTACCTATAGAAATTCCTATCCCTCTTAGCTACTCCTTTTACAATCTTTTCTTCTGTCCATGCCTTTACTTCCCCAACTGCCTTGCCCACTTCCTTTTTCTTTGCTTGGTATACCTCTCTGACCTCCTCCTCCTCCTGTGTTTTCTTATGCTTCTTGAATGCCACCCTTTTTTCTTTTACCATCCATGCCATTTTCTTGAAGAACCACAATGGTCTCCTTTTCCTCCTGCTTTTGCTCACCTCCTTCAAGCAAAGGTTGACTGCTTTAATTATGCCCTCCCTTAACCTCCCCCTCAGCAATCTCCCCCCCCCCTTTAGGCATTTCTGAGGCAGTTTCCCCATTTCTTTAAAATTAGACCTTCTGAAGTTCGGTATACTTTTCCTTGTGTGGCTCACCTCTGTTCCTGTCTTTATGCTGAACCACACTGTACGGTGAGCACTGGTACCTCAGGGACTGCTCACTGAGATGTCAGCAATGCTATCCCTGTTTGTAAGCACCAGGTTCAATACTGCCCTGACCTTAGTAGTTTCTTTATCTGCCTGAGAAAAGCTCCTTGTATGGAGTCAAGGATGGCCCAGCTCCTTGCCAAAGCAGCAGTTGGAAGGCTCCATTCCACATCTGGCAGACAGAAGTCACCAACTAGCAGTACCTCCCCCTTACTCGCTGTCAGAGGCATAGGCCAGGAAGCATAAGCATACCAGGAGAAGTTATAAAATTCACTAGTATTGTATTATCAACAACCATAACAAAATTGTACAGGACGGCTCTTCATATAGGTAGTTCAAACAAAACTCCTCCCTCAGTGACTTTCTCTCTGAAATCTCAATGTGTCTCTATCCCCAACAAAACAATGCTCTGTTTTTATAAGATGGTCTTTTCCTGGCAGTTGAAACTTTGCATCCTTTTGGTGTAAATGAATCTCCTATTACTCACAAAAAGCCTCAGAACTTTGCCAATTTCATTCCTGTGATCAGCCTGAAGAGTACATCCAGTCTCAACATGTGCAACAAAATAGATCATTCTGTCCCAGAGCTGGTATCCTGTTGACAGTTCTGCAATCATTTCAAGCAACATAACTACAGCGCTCCCTCTTTTATCCACCAACCTCACTGCATCCTGAATCTTGCAGATAAAAGAGGGTGGTCGATAATAGGGGTGGCAGTTAAAGGCAAGATAACATATTGTGATTCTGGGATTTTAACCTACATTTGATTACGCCAGCAGAGAGGACTGTGATCTGTCAATCAATCAATTATATATTTTTTTTTATCCAGGTGAAACTATTGAGTGGGACTCATTTACAAAGTGGGCCTGGTCAGCGTCGTAACACTGAGATATGACAACTAAGATAATACAAGACAAGGTAAAAAAAATAGCAACAGTAACAACAGTGCAATATACAAGCGTTTTACAATATTTACAGAATACAGATCTGTTATAAGTACAAAGTCAGCTCCTAGCAAATAAAATGTAAGGGACTGCATTGCCCATTTCACAGCAAGGCATTCTTTTTCAATCATAGAGTACTTTTTCTCTCTGACCTGCATTTCCCACTGATATACAGAATGAGATGTTCCTTCCCATCTACATTCTGACTCAGGACTGCACCTAGACCTACCTTTAATTCACCTGGCTATACCAGAAATTGTTTCTCAAAAGATGGACTTCTTAAAACAAAGGCTGAACATAAAGCAGCCTTGATGGCCCAAAAAGGTTCATCACACACTGGGGACCATTTCATATTATTCGGGTACTGTTTTTTTTTTTATTATTAGTTCAGTGAGAGAAGTAACTAACTGGCCAAAGTTGGAAACATATCTCTAATAGTAACCAGCCAGACCTAAAAATAACCTGACATGTTTCTTTGTTTTAGCAACAGGATTGTTGGCTACAGCTTCTGTCTTGGAAATCTTGGGCTTTACTTCTCCATTTCCCAAAATATAACTCAGCTATCTTGTTTCCTGCATGCCTAATGCACACTTGGTTGGATTAATGGTCAGACCTGCATTTTTGACAGATTGGCTAACTACTCATATGTTCCAGGTGGCTTTTCCAGTTTGGACTATAGACCATGACATCATACAGGTAAGCAGCACAACAATCAGCGTGAGATGTTACAATTACATTCATGTACCACTAAAATGTAGCGGGTGTACCATGTAAACCAAACAACATTGTGGTGAACTGACAGAATCCAACTGGAGAGGAAAATGCAATTTTAACTCTGGATTCTTTAGGAAGGGGAAATTGCCAGTAAGTTACCCAAACAAAGAAACCTCATCTGCCTGAAAAACTGACAATATCCAAAACCTTGGAACAGTTAAAAATAATTTTATTAAATAGCCATCTTGTGGGCATCACCCTCACCCAACACCTGCTGAATCTTTATCAGATCCTCCAGCTTTAATAGACTGTAAGGCATCTAGTCATCACTGCTCCGGTCACTGCATCATTTCTCTTTTCTGTTGCTCCTGTCACTGCATTTCTTCTCTCCTTTTCTCTTGCCTATTTAATCACTAAGTGCAGGGCCCTGCCTTGGATGGATGGTGGCAAGCAGGGGGAGTAACACGGTGATGGGTTGCAGTGCAGTATCCTCAGGTTCGCCCATGGAGCTCTTGAACAAAAAGGCTCCTCCAGATAGGACAAGACACTGGCTGCAGCCAAAGGAGGTCCTGCTCAGCATGAACTAAAATAGGGGAAAAGAATCTGAACAAAAAAAGTAGACAACAGCACCATTAACCTCAGGTAATTCCAGGTCTCACCTTTAAATAAGCTTTGGTTCTGTGTTTCTTTCCATTCACCATTGTGTAAATAAAACTAAATATGTAATTAAATTATCCAGAAAATAATAAATATGCTGAAAATCAAAAAAAAACTATGTAGTAGGAAATCCTGAGAATCACCATATTTTTTCCACTGAATTAAGAGCAATTTCCACTGCACCGAACCACCATCCGGGCTGAGATTTTTAGGAGAATTCTTTGCTAATACAATTTGAATTGCCTTCTAAAATATGCCAGATAAATAGTTATTACTTAAATTATTTGCAATCTATGACACTTTGACAGGAAAAATGCTCCTGTGAACAGCAGATTTAGTTTGTTTTATGTGGCTATTAATGTCAGAGTTTCTTTAAAGCAAGCCTCCTTGTACTATCACAAAGCTTTCACAAGGTCCCACCTTAAAGTTAAAAGACTAGGCAGAAGGCCTGTTGGCAAAGGCCTTGGGAAAGAGCTCAGGTCACTTGGAGCTAGGCCTGAGGACAAGGATGGAGTGTCCCATGAATGGTGCTCCTCCTTCGGTAAGGGTTGGAGCAATGCTCAGCAGCAGGACTCTCACCTTGAACAGACAAGCAGCTCAGCTCTTCCGCACTGTGGATAGGCTGTTACATGCAGTCTGTCTACAGTCCAGGGGAGCTTTGTCATGCGAGCAGCATAGCCCAGCCTTTGAGGAATGGAGGCCTTCTGTTTGTCTGGGAAGAATTTCACCCCATGCCTGTAGCGAAGATTCTCCAAGTTACCATGAAGTTGCAACCCACTTTTTTTCACTGGATCCTGGACCTAGCTGGCTGTTAGATATTCAGAGACTATTGGACCAGTGATTGCTGAGACTGTTTGGTGATCCCTATGTGAGGGTGGGTTTCCGATGGCCTTGTGAATGGCAGTCATGAAGCCCTTCTCAAGAAACCTTCACTGGACCTGGACATCTTAGAAAATTACAGGGCTGTCTCAAACCATTCCTTTTTGGGGGAAAGTGATTGACAGGGTGGTGGCGACGCAGCTGCAGATGTACCTCAAGGTTCTCTCTATTTAGCAGCCATTTCAGTTTGAATTCAGGGAGCATCCTAGCATGAAGAATGTACTTGCCACAGTGCAAAATGATCTTCTCCTGGTGAGAGATAATAAAGAATGTTCCAGCATGGTTCTCCTTGACCTCTCATCACCAGTTGACACGCTAGATTATAAGATATTACCAGCTTGATTAAGGGACTTGGTTGGGTTCAGAGGCACTGTATTAAGGTGGTTTGAGTCCTTCCTCCTTTCAAGTAGGGTGCAGCAGGTTGTGTGGGTGAATCATCTTCTCCTGCCCAGCTGCCCTGACTGTTGGAATCCTACAGAGTTTGATCTTGTCAACCATGTTTTTTGCTGTGTGTATGCTGCCGCTGGGGGAAGTGATTTGTAGGTACAGTACACAGTTTCATTGTTATGCAGAGGACACTCAGCTGTAGCTATCGTTTGCACCTAGGGAGAGTAATACAGTTGACGTGCTAAAAGATTGCCCATCTGTGATCAGTCACTGGATGGCTTCCAGCTGGCTCAGGATGAATTCAGGTAAGACTGAAGTGCTATTGGTAGACTTGGGTAGCTGGACTAGGTAGGGCATTCTCTGTATTACATCTTGGCCCCACTCAGGTCATAACCAGAGAATCTGGGCATCTTCATGGACAATAAGCTGACACTGGAACACTGTGTGTTGGCTATAGTCCGTGGTGATTTCTTTTCTCTTAGAAACATCACCTGGATCAAGCCACTTCATAGCCCTCAGGACCTGAAGACACTGGTGCATGCCTCCTTTGAGGCATCCAGACTGGACTTTTGTAAAGCTCTTTATAGCAGGTCATCTGGAGGTTTGATACACTATGCATTCTGCACCAGCAGCACGTGGTGTAACTGATTGCCAGAGTTTCTCACTCCGAGCATATCTTTCTGGCTCTGTGGACACTACACTGGTTGCCTGTGATATAGCAATAGTAGTAGGTTTTATTTATTAAGCACCCTTTCCCTGAGGCTCTGGGTGCTGTACAAATCAAGCAGGCAAGAAAATTACAATAAACACACAGTATAAAAACAGTAGTAAAATCAGAAGAGGATACAGCAGTATTTAGGATTCAGATGCCTGTCTAAAAAGGTGCGTCTTCAGGGCCTGTTTAAAGATTTCTACCAAGGGGGCCTTCCTCAGAGATCTGGGATGAGAGTTCCACAAGACCAGTGCTGCCACTTCAAAGGCTTGATTACCAGATGATTTCAACTGGGCCCTGGGAACCACCAGAAGCCCTCTTTTGCAGACTAGGTAGCACGCAAGGGGCAGGCTGGAGTCAGGAGGTCTCACAGATAGCCCAGACCCAAATTGTATAAGGCCTTATAGGTGAGTAAACTCACCTTGAAGGAGATCTTTTACCTGACTGGCATCCAATGAAGGCCACACAGCACTGAGGTCACATGACAAGACCTTGAGAGGTCTGTCAGCAGCCTGGCCACCATGTTCTGCAACAGCTGCAGGTGATGCAGAACCACCCACCCACTGACTCCAAGATGAAGAACTTTACAGCAGCTGAGCCCCAACGTCACAAAGGCATGCACTAGTGACGGTAGGTCACCAGGAGTTATAAAGGCTTTGATCTGGAGTGCTAGTCCTGATATTCAGTGGGACCCATGCAAATGTGCCCATGAGGCATACAAGGCACTAAAAAATGTTGCCAATGCAGGAAAGACGGCGGCCATGCTAGGCTGACCTCTAGACAGCCGAGACAGAGCAGCGTATATTTTATTGTTTTATTTTATTTCATTTTATTTTCTTAGTTTTATTTAGCACTTTGTTTTTAGTTTTCAAAAACAGTTTTAATTTTAGTAGCAGCATTAGCAGTGCCAATCACAATTTAGCATTCAGCACTTAGTAAGAGGGTGTTTTTAGTGAGTCAGCTATTGCTAGATGTGTATTGAGATTTAGGTGGCAGAGATAATTTAAATCGGGGGCTCCAGAGTCACTACAAGGTTAAGACTGTGACTTGGGAGACGTGGAACATTATATGTTATTCTGGCCCAAGATATTGAAGTAGAGTAATTGAGGCCCTTTCCTTCCCAGCCTGTTTCGAGTGGTACGACCTTGTTGCCTGGAGGATTGTGGGAGCTGTGCATCCTGACAAGAGAGTGGATTCTGCCTCAGAACTGTCATTTGGGGAACAGGGTCGGGCGTGTGTTCCTGGACTGGGTTTGATGCCGGACCATCCCGCTCATTGTGGAATTGCCTCAGTGAATTGGTTCCGTGCCGATTCCTGACCTGAAAGCTTGGGGAGCTGTGCTGGTCTTTTGGACCGGGGCTTTGTTGCCCTGTTGAATTGGCTGGAGCTGCTTGTACCCCCTGGACTTTGGGGGGGACCGCTTAGTTTGCTTAGCCTGTGTCCCACACAGGGGTCGGAGGTAGGGCTTGCTGGAGGACTGGCCTTTGAATATGTTACCCCTAGACTCCCTTGGGATTCAGCCAGTGAGCTGTTTTAAATAAGAATTAAGGTGTTGGGTCACTGGTAGAGCGGGGGGTCATCCCCGGAGCACTGGGGGGATATTCCACCATTTACTCCTGGAGTCTGAGCTGGAGATTCAGAAGCCTAAAAGAAGAACTTGGATTGGAGAATCTGGACTGGTGCACAGCCTGGTTTGACCCTTTTATTTTCTCATTCATTATATTGGGCTGGAATTTTGGTTTATGAGCAGTGAGCGAGCCCAATGACTATTTAAAACTTTAAAGAAAATTCATGATCTTTAGAGAGACATCATCTGGAGACTTTTTGGCTGTGAGAGTGCCTAATTGATTAATTTTCATATTAATTCATTGGCTGGTCCCCTGACTTTTGTGAAAGATAGTATCAGGGGGCAATAATTGTTCATTTCTGGAGAGGCGGGAGCTCCCCAGAGGAAATTAACTATTCAATTGGGAAAGTTTGTAATATTTACTGTTACCTAAAAACTTTCACAGCCTGTTATATAGCTGATTCTGTATTGTTGCTGGGGTTGGGGATGTTTGGTTGATTGTTGTGTGTGTGTGTTTGCTGTGTGTGGAGTGATGTGGAAGTTTGATAGTTTTTGGAGTTGCGCTGAATGTTATTTGATTGAGTGTTTGTGATTTGTGGTGAAGATGTGTTGGGTAGGTACACTGATGGTCAGACATTACTCCCCCTCCAGGCTGAGGAACCTCCGCCCTTTCTTTTGTCCCTCCCCATCGCCAAAGGTGTATAGACAGTGTAGGGTATTGGGAATAGTTAGGAGGTCAAGGGTGGGGGTTTGGCCTGTTGGGGGAATAGAAAAGAACTGGGCGGACTGGGATTGTGGGGACAAGGAGATGCCCTGGCATGAAATGGGTCCAGGAAAGGGGTCCTCCCTGTCTGGTTCCCATACCCAAGGGCTCTGCTTACGGCAGGCAGGAAACTCTGTCTTCCTCGGCTGCTCATCTGACTCAGACGGTGTTATGTAAGGCCAGATTTATTAAAAACAAGACTGCTACCCATGCCAGCGACCCAGGTTCAGGAATGGACTCAGGTCATCGGGGGTCGACAGGGGGAGGATAGGATTGAGCATCCGACGGACTGCTCCCCTATCCTGGGGTGGGTTTGGGACTGGCCTCATTCACGAAGCAGCCCCCATTTGAGACTAGAGGCACTACAAGAAGCAGTGCACAAGGGGAACAAGAAAACTGGAAAAACCACCCCAGACGTCTAGCCGGATGATGGCTGCTGGCTGCTGGCCCCAGACACCTCCGAAGACTCCCCTTGAGAGCCACAGAATGCCTCAGCAGCTCCTGGGACCGAAAGAATAGTGTGCTGGTTTCTCCGGCCAGTGCCTTCCTCCTCGGAGGAGCGGGGAACCACCCGGGAAAGGGTTACACTGGGCTACCCCGCAGAAGGTTGCACGTATGAGGTAGGTGGTCGAAAGGGGGAGATAGTAGGGGAATGCCTGTGGAACATGGCGGCCCAAAGGAGAGGCAGCTCTGGAACATGTAGGGGGTATAAATAGATAATGCAAAAATAAACAGATAAGGCAAAAAAAAACAACAAAAAAAAAAAACAAGACTGCTATGGTTGCGGACCTTGTCAAATCATCTGACCTGGCTTTCATCACTAAGACCTGGCTGGATGAGAATGCTGGTTCCATTTTGGCTGCAGCAATTCCTGCTGGGCACTCGGTGATACACCACCCGAGGATGGATCGTAGGGGTGGGGGAGGTGGCCATTTGTTTTAAATTGGAACTGAACCTGATGGAAGTACCAGTGGGAGCCACCAACTCTTTTGAATGTATCGTGGGCGAGGGTGTAGGGTGCAGGATTCTTCTCGTCTACCATCCACCAGGAGATGGGAATGTCATGGACTTCATTGTTGACCTGACATTGGGATCCCACAGATGACTGATCCTGGGGGATTTCAATGTCTGGGTCGACGATTAATTCTTGCAGTTTGGACAGGACTTCCCCCAGTTAATGAGTTCACTGGGCCTCACACAGGTTATTTCCTCCTCGACTCACATTGGTGGTCATTCATTGGACCTGGTGTTTCTCCTGGGGATGGAGATATCCAATCTGGTGGTGGAACCAGTCAGATGGTCTGACCATCATACCACTGGGTTCAGTTTCATGGCCCCCCAAGGAGGCCTGCCCCTATGGAGATGGTCTGATACCGCCCTTTGAGGGGTGTAGTTCCCGATGGCCTGATGGCAGTGTTGGACCTATCAGGTATGCAGAGTGAATGCACGGATCCAGGTATCTGGCACTAGCCTATAATAAAGCAGCGACAGAGGGTGTATTCCATTGCTCCCGTTAGTGTTCACCCCTCACTTTTCACCCCAGATCTCCTTGGTTTGATGAGACCTTGAGGGAGTTGACGAAAGTTGGACGAAGGTTAGAGAGGCACTGGCGGAGGTCGGGCCTGGTGTGTGACAGACTTAGTTTCATGGACCACTATTTGGTCTATCAATCAGCAATTGCCCATAAGAAGGCAGAATTCCTGCCCAAGGAAATTGCTGCTGTGCAGAATCAACCAGCTCAGCTTTTCCAGACCATAGACAGACTGTGCAATCCACTCTGTCTTCAGCCTGGAAGCGCTTCTTCACAAGAGCGGTGTGAGGAGATTGCTTGATTTTTCACATAAAAGATTGCCACGATCAGATCCGATACCTGCTTGACCCTCTCTCAAGGGAGTAGCGATGGTCGGCAGGGGACACTGAATGCCCAGTTTGTGTGGTGCGACTTCCGCTGGCCCACAATCAGTGATATTGTGATGGTTATCCAGTCAATGCATCTGATCAACTGTAGTTTGGACCTGGGCCCCACGCGCCTTTTGGTTGGTTGCACAGATACCATCGGCCCAGTCCTTGCTGAGATTGTCTGGTTGTCCTTGGAGAGGGAGATCTTTCCAGATCCCCTGAAGGAGGCTGTAGTTCAGCCCCTTCTTAAGAAGTCTTCCTTGGACCTGGACTGTCTGGCAAACTAAAGGCCTGTCTCTAACCTACCCTTTATGGTAAGGTTATTGAGAAGGTGGTGGCATTACAGCTGGATGATCATTTGACCAGCCACAATATTTATGATTCTCTCCAGTCCAGTTTTAGGAAGAGACACAGTACTGAGACAGCCCTTGTTCAGGTACTAAATGACCTCCTAATAGCGAGAGAGAGCGAAAGACTCATTCCATCTTGGTCCTTCTTGATCTCTCTGCGGCGTTTGACACCGTGGACTATGGTGTGCTGTTGGATCAAAACCTCTTTTGACCATCTGAGGAATATCACCCAGTTAAAGCAGCTGGTTCCTCTTGACGATCTTCCAACATTGGTTCATGCTTTCGTTACCTCCCGCCTTGACTACTGCTATGTCCTTTACCTAGGGCTACCGGGGGTTGATATTCGCCACTTGCAGCTGGTGTAGAATGCGGCAGCCAGGCTTCTGACTGGTACCTCTAGCACCAGTCATATAACGCCTGTGCTCCGTGGACTGCACTGGTTGCCGACGCAGTGGCGGATCACCTTCAAGGTTGCATAGTTAACCTATAAGGCCCTACACGATCAGGAACCAAGTTACCTGAAAGATCTCCTTCACCCCTACTGTCCCCTCCACCCTCTCCGATCCACCAATGAGGGATTGGTAGAGACTCGCAGGGTTCATTTCCAAACATCTGGGGTAAGGGCTTTTAGTTTTGTGGCCCTGACTCTGTGGAATTCTCTACCTCATCGGGTACGAGACTGCCTGACCGTTCAAAGCTTTAAAGTTGCATTGAAGATGCATCTTTTTAGCCTGGCATTTTTTAACTACTAAAGCTGCTACTGTATTTATTAGTTTTAATTTTATTTTGGATATTTATAAAAACGTGTATGTTTTTATTGTACAGGCACCTTGGTTTAGAAAGGCTATTTTTATAAATAAAGTTTAGTTTTGATTTGGGTAATATTCCTAAGATGGTAAAAAAACAAATCTGCATAACAGATGACACCTGAGCTTCAAGTGTCAATCTGATCTCTAGGAATACACCCAGATTTGTCACCTTTTCAGATGCCAAAAGAGGGATGTATCTCCTTCAAGATAGGCCTGTTAACATACAGTGCCCTTAAGGTTGGTCTGATGGAACCAATGGGAGCATGCCCATGTCATCAAGGTCCGGCCAGCGGGGAGGAGGAGGATTGAGCATCCCAGAGGACACTCTCCTCTTCCGGAAGTGAGGACTATGTGCTCCCGTTACAACACTGCCACCTTGGTGCCCACAAGTGGCAGTGCATCGAAGCCATAATGGGCAGGCGGAGTGCCGCCTGACAAGGACATCTGCATGCTTGTGTGCAGATGTCTGCCTAGTCCTAGCCACAAGGCACTCGGGGAGGGGACCTAAGGGAGAAAAAGTCTCCCTGCACTGTAGCAGCATTACACTCCTTACCTGTCCACAGGCCCTGTACTGCTCACTGGGCTGCCAACCACAACCCAACTGTAACCCCTTCCAAGCTTGGGGAATCCAAGGGTTCCACCACTATGTGTAAACCATGGCACACTGTTCAGGTCAGAGGTAAATCCTGGAGGAGTGCAGATGACAGGACTGGGGGAGAGAGAGGGTTGGTCAATGAGGACACGTCATGTAAGAGAAGTACAGTAAATTCAATAATAAAAAAGCCCTACATGATTTATTTATTGAGAAATCAGAATTACACCTTTTGAGTCATAGACTCTTTTGCAAAGGATCCTCGTCAGTTAACATAGTATACAAACAACAATACTGTGGAGTTAAATGAGGGTGCAAAACAATCAATAAGTTACATTAGGAGTACTGGAAGGAAGTTAACAAAACTGAGCAATATTCCATAACATAGGGCAGAGACAGCCCAGAGTCGAGTGCAAAACAGGAAAATACAATAAACAAAAAAAAAAAATACAGTAATAAGGCAAGAGTTCCCCAATAGTAAATTATTACAATGCAGAGAATAAAACAGTTGGTAGGTTAACAGAGATAGTGAGCATAATTACATAATCCAAGTAATATAACATAATATACTATGAGATTAGAAGGTGGGGAAGGGGATGGCAAACTACCCAAAAGAGCTCCTGTGTCCACATAATCCTGACTGCCTGTTCTGTTCCTCAGAGGTGGGCCTCCTGAATGTTCCTAGTTAGCTGCCATGAGAGCTACAGCGGCCCCCTCAGTTGATGGTTTACGTGGAGGCTAAAACACTATCTTTTCTGATAGGCTTATCTGACTGACACCTAATTAATGTACACTCTTCCCCACACACTACCAATCGGACACTTCACCCACCACCACAGTGGTACTGGGCAAGAGGTGGCAGAGTAAGTACTGAAGAAGACAGGTGACAGGAATGGATAATCTTCCAGGAGGGAGGGAGGCAGGCTGAAGGATGGGAGATACAGACCTTGATAAAACAGTTATAATGCAAGCTGCCTATAACTAGTGTGATTATTATACACTGACCACTCCTGGCTGCATAGTGCAAAGTCAAGACAGCCCCGACGACCACAATGTAATTGACTATGTTCTTCTGAAGTGTAATCATTGCAGTTATGTCTTTCTGTTGTCTAGGGGAGTATCAAGTCAGACCAATGATTGATGCTTGGGGCAAACAATTGAAAACTAACTATATTTGTGGCGTGCAGTGTCTCCTTGAGTACAGGTGCAGATGAGGACTGAAGCTCCTTAAAGAGCATCCTTAAACTGCTAGATCAAAGAAACATTTTTTTAATATCTAAACAAGGATAGCCAGAAGTGAGATTTCAAACTTAGATCTCCAAAAAGTATGAACAGAACAAGACTACTGGAGAAGCAGGAAACAAACAAAAGATAAGCGTAAGTAGGAAAATCAGAAACAGCCAGAATAAGCCAGGTGAAACAGGAAAAAAAAAAAAGATGGAGATGTTAAAGAGCAGGAAGAGAGAATTAAGATGAAAAGATCAAGAATAACAATGACAAAAAATAAGAATAACTGCTTTAGCCTGGAAGTTAAGCAAGAAAAAGAAAGGCACCAAGCAAATTAAGATAATCAATAAGCAAAACAAAGAAAGGAGAAAAAGAAACATGTTACAAATATGAACATGAATTTATAGCTGTGGATTAGTATAACCACTCCAGATCCTCATTGAATCCGGAGTGCCTCAGCAACTACAGGCCGGTCTCTAACCTCACGTTTTTAGAGAAGGTTATAGAAAAAGTGGTGGCCATCCAGTTCGAGGCGCATCTTGCCTCCTCATCCACTTATGAGATATTCCAGTCAGAGTTTCAAAGCTGGGCACAGTACGGAGACTGCCCTGGTGAAGGTGCTTTATGATCTCCCGATGGCAAGGGATAGGAGGGAACCTACCATCTTAGTCCTCCTGGAATTGTCGGCAGTGTTTAAAACCATGGATCATGAGGTGCTACTTGACTACCTGCGGTACTGGTGTGGCCTGTCAGAAAATGCCATCAAATGGTTCAGGTCATACCTAACAGGTAGAGCACAGAGGGTGACAATGAGGTTTGCCACATCTAGCCCAAAGCCTCTATCCTGTGGTGTTCCACAAGGATCGGTCTTGTCGCCCTTGCTGTTCACGGTGTATATGTTGCCATTAGGAGACCTTATCAGGCAGTATGGGTTGGGTTTTCACTACTATACAGATGATACCCAGCTCTACCTGTCCTGTGCACCAGGTAGCCAAATGGCATTTTCCATATTTAACAGCTGCCTAGAGGAAATCCAGACTTAGATGACTCAAAACTGAGGTGCTAGTGGTGAATCCAGGTCGTCGTAGTGGAGATGGTCAGGGAGACCCCACTGAACTAGTACTGGGGGGTTCCCCTTTTTCCATCTTCACAGGTAAAGCATCTGGGCATGATCCTGGATGATGGCCTGACACTTGAGCCTCAGCTGTCGGCCACTGTCAAAAGTGGATACTACCATCCAAGAAACATTCCCCAAATCCGGGCCCCAATTCCATCCGATGACCTGCCTACACTGATACACACTTTCATCATGTCCAGGTTGGACTACTGAAATGCCCTGTACCTAAGGGTATCTGGAGGCAATCTCTGCCAGCTGCAGTTGGTGCAGAACACGGCAGCAAGATTGCTAACAGGAGTGAAAAGGAATGATCATATTACTCCTGCCCTCCACGAACTGCACTGGCTGCTGGTCAGGTAGAGGACTGCTTTCAAGGTAGGACTTTTTACTTACAAGGCCCTACATAAAAGGGGACCAAGCTACCTGTAAGATCTTCCTGAGCCCCATCACCCAACCCAGGCTCTCCGTTCTGCCGAGGATGGCCTCCTTGGAGTTCCCAAGGCTAGGCTGCGGCATTCCGGGGATCATGTGTTCTCAGTTGCCGTGCCTATCCTGTGGAACTCGTTACCTAAATATCTCAGGAAGGCACCCTCAGTAGAAACCTTTAAAACAGGTATAAAAACATATTTATTTCAGCAGGCATTTTAACTATAACTATTATATTGATTGCCTGTGTTATTGTAGATAGATGTGTTTTAATTGCTGCTAGTCTCTTGCAGATTTTATGTTATATTTTGAGAATGTTTGTATTGTATGTTATATGTTATTTTTACTCTTAATATTGTACAGCACCCAGAGTCCCTAATATGGGGCGCTTTATAAATAAAGCATCCATCCATCCATCTATAACATTCTGGAGACTATGCAATTCTGAATTACATTGTCGCTGGCTTGGGTAAACAAAACAAAAAAGCTGAGGTCGACTGCTGCCTAAATATCTAAAATGAATGTTTGTATAAGTTTAATTTATGGACACTAGAACATACTATACATCAAATATGGACACAATAGATTTTATCCCTCCACACCATCATGTTTCTTAGAAAAAACTGGAGTATCATCTCAGGCAGTTTGGGGCTTTTTGTTAGTAAATTAAACTGATAATGGATTCCTCATCTAAAAGGAAATCTAATTATATGTTTCAGATTTCAAGAACTTATTTTCATTTTGTTTGCTAGCACATTAATTTTTGTGTACTCTACTACAATGATTAAGCATCTGCAATCAATTATAAGAGTACAAATGCTACTGGTACATTAAGAATGCAGAAACTCCCACTTGAAAAAGTGTGTAAAAACAGTTAATCAAAACTGCAGTTAAAAAAAACTAGATTATTAGGTAGACGGAGAATCTAGTCCCTTCTTTCAGTTATAAAAAGGGTAAATAAGCCTATCAATACAATAAGGGGCTGATTGTATCCCCTTAAAGGAGAACTATAGTCATTATCAAAATAATTATTGTGTAGAGGGTTTTGAATTATGTGTGTAGTCTAAGGCCCTGTCCACACTGAGAATTTTAAAACATTAGACATCCTGTAGCATTTTAAAATCAGCAAACATGGTCCGTGTCCACACTGGTAACATCACAGAACCATGTTTCAAAACCGTGTTTAAACCCTGTTACAGTCAGGGTTTTAGTATGCATTTGAAAATGTTTTACATGAAAAACATTACAAGTTACCTGTGTGTACAGGCATCCGATCAGTCTTTCCCTGCTGTTGATCCTCTTGGTGCCCAGAATGCACTGCACAGCCATCCCATAGTGCTGTGCCTGTGCTTGCACACACTCAGATGTGCAAAGCAATGGCAGGTCAGGAAGTAAATAAAGCATAGGAGGATCACAATCACCAGTGTTGTGCTGTGGTTTAAGTGAGAATTTGATGTTTAGCAGTCACTGATGGCCATAAACCTGTGTGATCACTGAAAATTATTTTAAAAAAAATCATATGTAGAAGGCATACTTTTCTGAATGGTTCTATGTCAATTCCGCGCATTGAAATCCAGTTGTGGTAAATAGCAGTGCGGTCATTTTCTGTAAACATGCAATTTCAAGATCAGTGTTTCAGTTTCGTTGTGCTTAGAGCTTTCGTAAAGGATCCCTCTGAGTTCAGCGAAGCAGGAAAAACAAAAACACTAGAAGTGTGGAGGTGGAGACGAGGCTTGATAATCTTTCAGGTAACACCAGAAAACCTGGAGGATACCGGATAATTCGCAACACCAGAAGCTGGAAGTCTTAAATCTAAGTAAATAAGGTGTAATTAACAAAAGGTTAAAAGCAAATATAACTGTAGCTATACAAAAGAAATCAATAATATTCCAAGGCTAAATACAAAGATTCTTGGGAACTAGACACCAAAAAAAATCTCTGAGCCCCTATGTAAAATGTTGATCAAAATGTGCTATTCCAACTATGCCAAAAAGTGCTTAAAAAGCAATAAAACTCAGCACTGACACTCAGATGGCTAAGTGTAAGTGCTGTTCTGATCTAGCAGCCTCCACTAGGAAATAGTGATCTCCGTCGCACTTAGAAGTTCTACACTTTAATTTAATATATAGTACTAAGCACTCAATCCTAGCAACTATCCAGAGCCTTTTAAATGATCAACCCTCTGTCGTACCAAAAAAAAAAAAATCACCTCCCCATCCCATGTAATGCTTTTCTTACTTGGTGACTGTAGTGTCTTTTTTCTACTATTTAGCATCGTGAATGCTGGTGTTTCCCTTATATTTACATTGCACTGTAATTAGTTACGCGTAAATCACTACACGGAATTGATCATGCTGTTATTGATGTGTGCAATTGACGTGATACCTTTCTTAATAATAAACTGAAGCAAGGTGGGGGTGCCACGTTGTTGACTGTTTACATAGCAACACCCCATGCTTGATGGGAAATCAGCAGCCAATGTCCTCACATCCCCTGATGCATTGTGGGATGGAGGAGCTATGTGCCCATAACATGGCCATAAAGCAAGTTGAAAGTGTGTTTAAACATGCTTTCATTTAGGGTAAATGTGGACGGCAGCATACTGTGTTATAACACGGTTCCAAAACAATGTGAACACGGCAGCACGGCAGCACGGTAAGCACAGTAAGCACAGTAATGGTTTTAAAACCATTACCAAATTTTTATTACAAGTGTGAACAGGGCTTAACTGCGTCCTTTCCTTTGTTTGCTGTTAAGATTTATTTTTCTAAATTTACCTACTTGATTTATGGCCCCGAGGATCTTCATTCCTTTATCTTTTGCTGCCTTTCCTTTTTGCACCATGACCCCTGTCCATGTGACAGTAATGAGTCAGAGACCACTGATTCAGTGAGTGAGTGCTTACTGTCCTGTCTGCAACAGCACATAGCTGTTAGAAGCCTGCTCTTCTGGCCTCAAATGTATAAATCTTTCTAATTAAATCGTTCTGATGAATAAAATTTATTTTTTTTAACCAGAATCATACAGATTAGGGACTGCCCTATTTTCAACCATCGTCCTGTATATAGGAACTATACATGAATTACAACATTTGGACATATTTACATAAAAAAAAGGTGGTCTTAGTAACATGCTTAAATTAATGCCACAATTTAGACATACAGAGTATGGTATCAACAAACAGTTCTAGGTTACATATAAATCTACATTATTTGTAGTATAACTAACTGATTTAGCCCAATCTGGTACTGGAGTGAACTAACAACTTTTTCAGAGAGCATACGGCAAAGGTTAACAGAGGGCGTAGTCTGCAACTCCAGGGAGAGAGGTTTAGGACTGCTAGGAGAGGGAATTGGTTCAGCCAGAGAGTGGTGAGTATATGAAATGCATTGCCAAAGGAGGTGGTTGATGCACCCACAATCAACATGTTTAAGTCAAGGCTGGATAAACATATGGGGGACAAGATCAGGGAATTCTACCACTAAATCAGTGGTGAGTCTATTATGGCTCTAGTAGTCATTTGACTTGTAACCAAACCTATAAACTCATGTAATGAATTCTTAGCATGCATTTTAATTGGTAAATTATTCCATGAGGTTATTACACTTACTTGTAAGGTTTATGTATTATACCTGCATTTTGTTTTTTTGTTTTCTAGGTGTGTGTCTAGGTGTAACCAGCAGGAATTAATATTGTGCTTTTAAAGCTTTTCTTTTCATCAAATCACAGAGAGTCATAAAGAAGCACACAAATCTCCCTTGATCATTAATGCAATAATTAGTGAAAATTCCAGCTGTTTCCTTAAAGATCAGACTCCACAAAGGGAGCTTCCAGTGTTTCTCTTTGTTGGGGTGTTAAGTAAGGTAACTAACTTTCACAGATATGCCTGTATATCTGCACCATGCACTGGCCCTCTCTCCTCTGAATACAATTCTTTATAAGAAGCAAATATATTTTATAAGAAGAGGCAAAAATATTTTCTATTTCACCAGGGTGGGATGTTTCCATAGCATCTGGACCCCTTTGTCTCATATTGAGGACTGCCCTGCTGGCAGCCTGATTACAGAGCACCAGGCCAAGATCTTCCACGCACAAACACCTCCTTCAAAAAACGTCTGCCTTGCAAAATGCAATTGCTCCTCAGTTCTGTGCTCGAGATATCTATGTTGAGCACCTCTGCATTTTCTAATTTCTGGGAGTAGGATCTCCATCTAATGTAATTTTATGTGTGGCTTCTATGTCAAAGAGTTTATTTTCCAGCTTAAGTTGGTGCTGTGCCTTTTTTTTTTTTTAAATTACCATGCAACAGTGGCCTTCATTCTGTCCCAGCATGAGGCCAGGGATGCATCTCCCACCTAACTAAGATGAAAATACTCTTGCAACTTCTGCTCAAGTAAATGAGTAAAATCTGGCTTATTTAGAAGGGAATTATTTATACTCACACACTGAACTGTGGCTGAAAGGAATGACTGCCAGAGCAAGATATACAGTACTGGGGAGTGGTCTGACAAGGTAGTGGGGCCAATATTAAGAGTGATGAATGGCAGGTAGCCATTCTCACATCACAAACAGCATGTCCAGGTGAGAGTAGGTTTTCTTGGGAGCCAAGTAACAGATGAAGTTATACCCTTGGGTTTGTGTAGTGCCAAGCATCATGCAAGTCAAGCACTTCTGTCAGTCAGTCTTGTAAGCCCTTCTTTCCTAAGAAGCACAATGGCACCCCCCAGGATCTTGCCAATTTTTTTATGCTCACCTGGTGAATGATGATGTTCTTGGAGCACAGCCACAGTAATATGTCATCTATTGTGTTCTTGACGCAGCCTGCTCCACTTAACAGGATTCCCCCAAGAACTTGACATTGTATGTAGCAATATTTAGATCTCTAGACATAATTTTTATTTTTTTAAAAAGGTGGAGTTTCCAATTGCCCAGGATACTCTCCACATCTAGTGGGTGCCCAGACAACCATTCAGTGACATGTAAGTGTTGCAAATATAAGGTAGTATCAAACACCATAAATTTATAGCCTAAACTGTGCAGCATTAATTGGGTACTGCTAACAAGTAAACAGTAAATCCACTTCATGGTGCTAGTAACAGAGCTTGGATGGTATGATTGCATCTCTCTTCTCATAGGTGTGACTCTTACATCTCCCTCTTTGATGGGGCTTCAGCTGCAGTTCTCTAAATGCTCTCCAGACTCCTCAACTAGAAACACCATGCCACTACAATAAAAGAAAACCAGTGATGTTGCTGCCACTAAGACATTTCTCAGAGAAAACCGAACTGTTGATAGCTGTGCGAGAGAATCCCATATGTTGCATAAGTGTGAGTGGCCTCCTCCCAGCACTAGACAAAAGGGTGAAATAAACTGGTAATATCATTTGGTAATAGTCTCTGCCAGTGTACGAGGGCACCCCCCATCTCTCCTCATGTCTTTCAAGAAGCTGGAGCTCCCTCTGGTTGTGTCGTGCAGGCAGAAGACTCAATATATTAGACTATGCAATGTTTGGCCAGTATCCCCATTGATACTGGGTTGTGGTTGAATCCTTTATCCTGAGATTAGATCTTTCAGTGACACGATGAGTGCAATGTGCGGTAGTATCTTACTGCCCGAGATGCTCTGTGCTGTCCAGCGGACCCACACATTGGGTATGCAGTGGAGATTTCCCAACAGTTGGTGATCTAAAAATGCCCATCCCCCATGTCGCTGTCATTTCATAAAGGAGTGGATGATCTCCCCTTCATGGTGGTATCATTTTGCCTTTTAAGCACACAAAGCTTGCCCAGAAATCCCTCTCCTACCAGGGACCCAGGTTGTTCAATGAGCTACCTACTACCCTCAGAGTGTACCAAGGTCAGTCAATTTAAACTTGGGTTACGGTCCCCACTAGAGTGTGAAAAGGTCTGTTGATGCCCTAACTAATAATGGCCTCTGCAATCTCTATGCTGATCCCCCCTAACACCCCCTTAACCCTTCACTATTTTCATCCTCCCTCTACTCCCTGCTCTCTCTTTTCCCTTCCATCCTAATCCCCTTAATCCCCCCCTCTGCCCCATCCCACCCAAAGCACATCACTACACTGCCCCATGTCTCGACAAAGCCAACTCTGGCTGAACTACTCCTGTGTCCTACCCCTGACAAAGCCTCTAGCTGCATACCACTCCATCGACTACAGGGATTCCTCCCAACCTTTCGGTCTCCCTGCACTTTCACAATGACTTTTAACCACACTAATAGTGTGCTGATTGAATGTATTCTGAAATTTAATTTTTGCCTCTGGAGTTCCTCTTGTTTTTAATTTTGATTATATTTTCGGTGTTGTGACATTAACTGTAATCATCTGTAACAACTGTGTGATTCTACCTGTATTGTATTTTACTGTATTGTATTTGACCGACATGGAACCTGTGGAAAAAAAAGAGTTCCAGACTCAATGGTATTAATCGGAAACATAAATAAATAAACAAACAAACAAACAAATAAATGTTGCCCCCTTTTTTTCCAGGAGCCAAGTAAACCCAAGAGCTCCCCACCCTACATGCCTGCAACCTGCAGCTGAGAGAGGGCTGGAAACCAAGGATAAAATGTTGTGCCTTTCAAGGAAACCATGAATATGTCAAGACCATAACCTTAAACAGCAGACCAAAAAGTCACTGGCTCTGGAAACCTCCAAGAGCAGAGTCGCACCCCACTCATGCCATCCAATTAAATAGTGACTCCCTGTTGTCTCACACTGCTTCTCCCTCCCAGAATGCCACAGTGTTTATATACAACTTGAATCTAATAATGATTTAACTTGTTTGCTTCAGTTTCTCCTTCTGTTAGCTATGTCCTTCACACTCTACAGCTCAAGCATGAAAGTCAACATCAAGAGTAGGCAAAAGAATCATCAATTTATAAACCAATACAACTGTGCTGTGGCAGTAAGCTGCCTCTTCAAGTGTCCCAGATTGTTCTGCCCACAAAAAGGGCAGGAAAGCCCCCCCGGCTCAATGACCCACGTGGGGGAATAGAAGACATAATATTAGGAAAGTCAAAGAATATCTGTGACATTTTCAGCCCTGTGAAATGTCCTCTTCCTGAGCGTTTGGGGGGGGTGGGGGTCTTTTGCCAGGCCTGCCATGATTTTCCAGCAAGTGTCCATGACTGATTTCACAGGCGTTTTTCTTTACTGGGAGTTCAATGGTTGAATGGACCAAGTTAGCTAGTGCAAATCTTGTTTGAAGGGCATCAGCTCGGGTTGCTCCAGTGCATTAAGTCTTACCCACCAGCTTTTTTAAAGTTCCCATAACCTCATCCAGGGAGCAGTAAAACTGTGGTCCAGCTTCTGAAACAATCTTTATTCTTTATCTGTGCAGGGGTGAAGAGCTGTGCTTTTCACCTATTTCTTTGCGCAGCTGTATTACTTTTAAAATTCACCAACACTGTTCTATGGTACACGGTGTAAAATCGTGATCCATGTACAGTCTTCTGTCCCCTAGCACAAGTACTTTTTCCTCCCAGACATTTCTTTAAATTTGCATTTTAGGGTGGTAATCAAGGTATTTACCACCACTGATCAAGCCTCCATCTGGTGGCAGTCTAGGGCTGAGCAAACAGGCTTCCCCAACCAGGGAGAGTAGTCATAAGGATGCTCGATCCTCCCCGTTCCAGCTGACCCTTGGCAACCCAAGCTCATTTTTCTGAACTCAAGTTGCCATCATGGCAGGAAGTAAGGTGCCCAGTGCCTCAGCCCTCCATGCTAGAGGGCTGGCCAAGCCTGTGTTTTTAAATACTGTACTTTGCCACACAGTCTCAGTTAAAGCTGCAACAGGTCATTTTGCTGGAGTAGAGCTGATAGTAGCAGATATGGAACTAGTATACCACAAATGACCCCAGTTCAGGGCATGCTTTATAATCCAGAATAGCTGACAGCTCTTCAAGAAACTGTTCATGGAATTTTAACCCACAGGATGGCATTTCTTTCAAGAAATTTGTGCAACCCTTGAAAACTTGTTTTTCAGGGTTAACCACCAACTCCTCAGATTACATTTCAAGTTGCAAAACTATTCTAAATAAACTATCTTTTAAAATACAGTAAAACTATACTACCTTCATGCTGGAGATGCAATATTGTTACTGATCATGCAATCTGTAGTCTCTTCAATGCACAGATTAATCTAGACTTGTAAATAAACTGTTTCAGTATTTCTTTCCGTCAGAACTAGTTCATGAAGATTAATTTTCTTATCACTTCAAGAGAAAATAAAACTGCAGTGAGAATGAGATAATGTAACCTGACTCAGAACTGCACCCAAGACACTGGAATAATATACTGGTGCTGTACCATTGGAGAAACTACTAAAATTGAGAAGCCTTTTTCCGAAATAATGAATGGCTGCTGCAGTATGGTCTATTAGCATAGCAGTGGAAAATGGAGGACTGAATATGTAGTCGGCTGACTAGAGGAGAAACTGAAAGTTGTTATTTAGCCATGATTGAACTGCTGACGAAACTGGGAATGCACAATGCATTAATATTACTCCCAGACCATCACAAATAGTAGTTTACTACTCAGTAAAATACAACTGAGCAGCTTAATCTGATTCACTGACCGCTGCTAATCTATGCTGGTTACCTGCATAAACGCATTTCAGCCCTCCTGGTGGGGTGGTGCCCCCGACTTAACACTTCCTGCATCTAGCTGTACAAGGTGTGTAGCGATTCTCTCTAATTGTTAGGCGCTCATGTAATCTCATGTATTTTGTTGTACTCTCTGTCATGGTGTTTACCTGATGCTAACCTACCTCCCTACTGCTGATTTATATCCTGCTTGCTGTATACCTTACCATGTAATTTACAGTTGTACCATGTTGCTGTTCCACCCACTTGATCGTGGGCCTGAATGTACCCTGACCCTGTATTGTTGTTTCCTATGTACTCTGTAACCTCCCGGGTCGCACCTGAAAATAGGCACTTGCTGTCTAGTGTGCTAACCTGGTTAACAAAAGCAAATAAATAAATAAATCTTGTTTCAATTTCAACTGGTTTGCACTGCATCTGTGTTCCCCAACCACACCCTGGGACAAGGCTGAAAACAGACAATACTGTCTAGCACCCTCTTCCCGACCAACAAAAGCTAAATAAATTCTGATTATGAGCAAATAATATATCAGCCCTCTATGGAAGTATTCGCTTTTTGATTTCAGTATTTTTAGCTTTTTTAGGGGTGCAAACAATTAGTCTCCCCTGAGGTGGCCAAAAATAATTATATTGCCACACCACCCTTCTTATCCATCCCACCCACACACTCTCTCTCTGGTCTTTCAAACTATTATTAAAAACATCTGGTATTCTGCTCCAATTCAATACTGTCTATTTTTAAACAACCACTCTCTTTAACCTGCCCCCCCCCCAACCAAGATCCTACCATATGGACCAAAGCCTAGTACCGTTAGTATTTGACCACCCATGCCTCCAATCCATGATGGGGGGGGGGGGGGCAGGACAAAAGGTGGTGTCCTGCCATGCCTACCCACCTAATACTATTCGAACCTGCCACACAGCCTTAAACCTCCCCGGCACTATACCCTGCCCCCAACTCAACATGGGGGAATACCAAAAATCCTTCTTATAACAGCTTAGTTGGTCCAGGATGTTGTGGGCGGGGGATTGCAGGAGACCAGAAAATATAATAAATATAGCCACTGGGCATTTAAGAACCACCTTCTCTCATGGATCCTAGTAAACAAAAAAAAATCCACTCTAACTTCACTTACATTCCTGTTGCTTCATTTTATTAATAAAGTGCAGGCAAAGGCCTTTGACAGTGGATCTTGGTACAGATCTGAAATATGTTAAGCGGCTTTCAGGAGTCTGTCTTTTTTATCCTGGACTTTATCCATAAAATGAAGTACTTCGGACTATAAGTGAAGTTGGAATGGCAGTGTCAATTTCTGAAGTACTAGAGGTGGTGAATGCCCAATTGTTTTTTGTTTACTACTGTTACACGCTAGTATTGAGAGCACCACTATCCCTGTACACACTTTTTCAGTTCTACTGAAGTTGTGGATCCTCCAGCAAATGCTGCCAAAAAATATATGGTCAACTGTAATATTCTGAGTGGAGATGCTACTAGAATCCAAGTTTGAAAAGTTGTGGGGTTTTTAAATTGGTGGGTTTCAAAGTACTGGTGTGAGCTTATGTTGTTTAGTGTTTCAGAGGATAATGTATGGTCTGCTATACACAACAAGCATGTGTAGCCACCGAGAGGTTGCCATGGTGACCGTTTAAACCTCGAGAGCGAAGCTTGAGAGGTTCTGAGCCATGACAACCTTGAGATGGCTACTCACTAGTGTATAGTGGACCATACATTGCTTTTTATAGTGTATGTCCCCCCCCCCACACACACACACACATACATATATATATATATACACAATAGCTGGAGTCTAGGCACTTGCAATACTGAACATTAAAAGAAAGAAAACAGCTTTCACGGTCGCCAACGCTCTTTAGTTTGTATCAGCTTTGGCGATCAGAGCCACAGGTTCTGGGAGGCGAGCATGCGCAATCATTCGAAGTTGTGCTGTAGTAGCTGTGCATCTAGTGCAGCACAACAAAATAACATAACTACTGTAGCACAACAAGGATATTCTACGGATGGATTTCTATCCACAATCTCATTCCACCATACACTATAAAAAGGTTGCTTAACAGGGTACAGTATGTGCCAAATACATTGGACCCAGATGTAGCGGGCATTTGGAAAAACCGGATAAATCCTATTTGCCAAATGCCAAACTGTACCTGTTGCAATGTTAAAGCATCCTGTTAATGCGGACCTGCAACTCCGAATTTAGCTGCCACCAGAGACACAAAGTTCACACATATTTATCGCTCGAGAGTGACTTATTTCACACTTCTGTCTTGCTGATGAGCATTAATTAGCATTATAACAGGTGCTGTACATCATTAACAGCTAAGCTACTAATCTGCTCATTAAGCCAACAAGCGGTTAGCTGTCTTTATCTAAGGTCCCTTCTACTGACTTGATTCTCACTATTATTTTGACCTGGACTAGCATAGCTAACCTTCCTCTTGTCCATCTTAACTGGTGCTCTTACCCTTCTGCATCGATCAGAGTTGTTCATGCTCCCTGTTATGATCACCCCTAGGTCCTTCTCTTCTGTGGAGCAACCCAATTGAACTCCATTTTCAGTAATAATCCCTCTATGGTTCCGGGCTCCGGTGCAGAACCTTGCACTTCTTGGCGTTGAACCCCAGCTGCAGCTTATTCAGGTCTAACTGCAAACCCTCCCCCACCCCATTTCAGCTTCCACAGCTCCCATCTTGGTATAGTCTGTGAACAGACAGATTTTGCTCCGGTTCCCATTCGAGATATCTGCAGTGAAAAATCCCAAACAGTACTGGTCCCAGCACAGATCCCTGTGGTACCCTGCTAGTCTCCGCTCTCTGTGATGAGAGTACCCCCACCACCACCACCCTTTGCTTTCTCCCCTTTAGCCAGTTCCTGATCCAGGTCACCATTTTTGGTCCTGCCCCCACATACTCCAGCTTCCCCCCCAATTTCCCATGCTGCACTGAATCAAAGGCCTTACTGAAGTCCAAGTACAGGATGTCCACAGCATGGCCCTTGTCCAGTTTCTGCATCATCCAGTCATAGACTTCTACCAGGTTTGTCCGGCATGATCTGCCACGACAAACCTGTGTTGCTGGTCATCCTGGATACCATTTGCCACAAAAAAACTCACGAGCCTCTCCTTTAGGATGGTCTCTATGAGTTTGCCCATGATTGAGGCGAGGCTCACTGGCCTGTAGTTCCCTGGTTCATCCTTTGGCCCACTTTTATGGATGGGAACCACGTGAGCCATCCTCCAGTCCTATGGTACACATTCTGTGTCCAGGGTGGTACTGAACAGGTCTGCCAGTGGCCCTGCAAGGACCTCTGCCAGCTCCCTCAGAACTCTAGGGTGAATGCCATCTGGCACAGGTGCTTTGTCCACTTTTAATGCCCTCAACCCCTCCAGCACTCTGCCTGCTGTAATCCCTACATCTGTCGTCCTCTCCCCCACTTGCCTGAGGTATTTGCCTCCCCCTTCTCCTGCGTGAACACAGAGCAGAAGTACTCATTTAGTGCCTCTATCTGCTCTGCCCCCTTCTCCACCCGCCCCCCATTTTTCTTGATCCTCACAAGCTGGTCTTTGCTTCTCCTTTTCTGCCTGTGTAGCAGAATAAGTCTTTTTCTCCTCTTTTGATCCCCTGCACCAATCTCAACTCTCTAGACACTTTGGCCTCCCTGACCAGTCTGGTGACCTCCCTAGATTTTTCCCTGTATACATCTTTATCTTCTCCCCTCCAAGTTTTCCGATACTTCCGAAATGCAGCTCTCTTGGCTCTCACTTCTGACCTCTGGTGACAGACAACTGGGTTTCTTTGCCTTGCCCTTCTTGGTTTTTTTCCTAGTACAGGTCTCTGTTGCCTCCGCCAGCCCTCCCCTTATTATATTCCATTTCTGATCTGCATCTGTGTGTTATTGGATGTCTGCTAGGTGCTTGCTCAGAAATTCCCCTATCATCTTAAAGTCCTCCCCCTAAACTCAACCACCCTTGTACCCGTGCTCCCTGCGTCCCTCCCTATGTTTAGCATGAACCACGCTGAGGAGTGGTCACTCCCAGCAAGTGGTTCCACCACTTCTAGGTTCCTTACAGCTTCCCCTTTATCCAGTATAAGGTCCAAAGTCCTCTCTAGCCATCAAAAACCACAAAAATCCCACACACTGTTAACAGAATAAAAGGACTATTTTATTTTTATTTATTTATTTATTTAGCTTTTGTTGACCGGGTAAGTGCACTAGACAAATCCTGCCTATTTTCAGGCACGACCCGGGGGAAGGGGATACAGATGAATGCCAACTGACCTTGAACCAGATTAAGCTGTTGGTGGTATTTTTTTTAGTGAATGAGGGAAATTTGGCCAGGACACCGGGAAATTCTCTCTTTTCGATAAGTGCCATGGGATCTTTAACATCCACCTGAACTACCACCAATCCAGGCAGATGGGACCTCGGTTTAACGTCTCATCCGAAGGCGGCACCTCAGAAGTGCAGCACCCTCTCATGCTGCACTACAGTGTCAGTACTGGGATATTAACCTAAGTGCCAGATGTGGGAACTGAACCCACAGCCCTCTGATCTCCCGGGCCTCAGGCGAGTGTGCTACCTACTGAGCCACTGACACTGTTAATCTGCCATGTGCAAGCACTGACACATTCGGGAACTGAATTCCTTCATCAAAGGCTCCTTTGATGGGAACTCAATTCTGAAATTCAGGCTTCTACCTCTTTTCAAATAAAATGAAGTACTTTATGGAAAGTCTGTGGTGAGCAGTCCTTTTATTCTAATAACAGTGTGCGGGATATTTTTGTTTTTTGATTGTAATATATATCCCTGCACCTGTTTCCATGTGCAACCTCTCCTTTTTCCTTTCCTTTCTAGCCATATTGGCCCCTGTACCAGCTGTGTCAAGAAGCTGTCCTGAAAAGCTTCCAACAGGACCCCCTCTCATGAACTCATGGTGGCAGGTGTGCTCCAATCCAACTCCAGTAGGTTGAAATCCCCCACCACCACCGTGCTTCCCTTCCTGCTTACCCTTCAAATTTAATCTGCCACTTCCTAGTCCAGGTCACAACCCTGTGATGGTGGCCTGTACCCCCATCCTCAGTGTCCTATTCCTCACATCCTGGAACTGCATCCCCAGAGCTTCTGTCCTCCTCGCCTCCACTTCCTCCCTTACACAGTCCATCCCCTCCCTCACATAGATAGTCACCCCCTTCCCATTCCCCTTGGCTCTATGCTTTCTGAATAGCCTGCACCCTGGGATCATCATATCCCAGTCCTGGTACATGGTGGCCCATGTTTCCATGATGGCCGCTATGTCCACCAACTCCACCACCAAGACAGCCTGTAACTATGCAGTTCTGTACCTTAGGCTTCTCGCATTCAGTGAGACCACCTTCCAGCCTGTTGCCTCCCCAACCATACTATTCATCTTCCCCTCCCTTTGGTTCTCTCTGCGCCCCCTCCTCACTGCCTTCACCTCTAACTGGGGGGGTGTGCACCCTATGCCCCTCTTTCCAGACATTGTTCTAACAATGGTCCCCTCGCCAATCCCCCTTCCTAGTTTAAATCCACCCTTGTCGAAATATACCCCTCCATTCCCTGTTTGAGTGCGCTCTTCCCTCCTTGCTCAAATGTAACCTGTCCCCTGTGTCTAAGTCGCTGTTGGCCCAGGTCCTGCCCCAGTCTGTATTTCCTGGTTTGGCACCAATCCCTCAGCCACCCATTGAACTTTTTTATCCTTTTTTTTTTTTTCTTCCTGTACTTGCACATGGTACCGGTAGCACCTCAGAGAATGCCACGGACACCCCACCTTCTAACACTGCCTACCCAGTTTCTTGAACCTCCCCTTTACCACCTCTACTGTTTCCCCCGCCATGTCGTTTTTTTCCCTCATGCACCACCATATGTGGTTTTATCCTCCCTCTGCTTTCGCACTTGAGAAGTGCCTGCCCTGCACTGTCCGTGGTCAACCCCGGAATTGCCTTTCCCCCTTCCTCCCCATCTGATCCCTTTCACTATGGAGTCACCCAGCACCAACAACCCCCCACCATTCTGATCCTGACCCCTTCCACTGTGTTCCCTGTCCACTCCCCCAGGAACACCACGGCCTCCCTCATCTTCACCTTTTGTGCTCCTTGCATCATTCCCCCCTACTGCCTCCCCTCCTGTTACCACCTCTCCCTCCTACTCTACCTTACCCTTCCTTTCCCATCTCTGTTTCACATTGTAATTCCTGCCTCTTGGACCTTCCCTATCCCTCTCCCCCCTCTCTCGCAGCTCTGATACCTCCCCTTCCTCTGCCAACACTGCAAACCTGACTCGTTGTCATATTAACTGCTTTCCCTTCCCCTTCTACTCCTGGCTTTATCTTTGTTTTACGCTCCACTGCTACTCTATCAAATCACTCCTCCCCCCCATATCAGTTGGAGACTGTTTGTTCTAGCTGCCAAAATATTGTATATGTATTGCACACACCAGTCATCATGTTTCATTTATCAGTATGCAACCTGTAAGTCGCTTCCCTGTCTCATATCAATGTTTACCACCTGCGGTCACCCTATGTGGTACCCTTGTATGTATATCCAACCTGAATCATGTAATGTGTATTTCATGTATATACTGTTATTACCTATCTGTGTTTGTACTTTAAGTGTTTATGTCACAGGACCTCCTTGTGAATGAGCTTGCTCAATGGAGTTTTCCTGCAATAAACTTGAACTTGAACTTGAAACCTATTGCTTGATAACCCCACAATGGTGCCCACCGCCTCCTTCTTCCTTCCCTGACCCCTCCCTCCTCCTACTGCACCTCTGCTCACCTCCCCCATCCTCCTTATATCCCCGTCTTTAGCTCTGCAGTTCCCTCTGTGCATCTCCCCGACCCTCCTCAGTGGAGTCACTCCTGCCTCAGCCCCCCCCACTCTTCTTAGTTCAAAGTGACAAAATGTCTAGAGGTATACGGGTTTACCTGGTAGACGGTGGGTTTTGTCCCTGCCTCCCTATAGCCACTTCCCTCCCTTCCCAATCTTCTAGCTCTGTACTTCTCAGACACCACTGCAGGCTGATGACAGAGGACCCTGAAATGACCACCCATAGGACCACATCCACCAACACTGGCAGGTGTAGGGATCCCCAACCTATCCCAGTGGACCACAATAGTCAATGACATCCATGCTGACTACTCAAGAAAAGGTAGTCCTAAATGTATATGGAACTATGACCACAGTGCCAACTGAAAATTCCCACAACCTTCATCAGCTACCATCCAATAGGTCATGGAATGAGTCCCCGACTTATGATCCAGCCAAGCTGCCACTACCCAGCGGTCTCATAATCCACGTAGAGCACGCTAAAGCCAAAGCGACCAGCAAAAGGCAGTGATTCCTCTATAAAAAAAATAATTCAGGAGCATCTACTGATACTACTCCTACTACTGATGTCTGGCAATGTGAATCCCAACCCGGGCCCTACACCAAACAACTGCGCTCATCCACAAAAAAAACCCGGACTTGTGCACGCCTCACTAGCATCTGCAGCTTGCTCGCCCAAACTGGGCTGCCTGAAGGCCTGGGTCACTCAGCATACCCCAGATGTGTTATCTGTCATGGAAACCTGGCTATCCTCAAAGATACCCAACACAGCAATCTTTCTGCCCAGCTACCCCCTCTACATACAGGGCCAACAATCAAAAAGAGGTGGGGGCTGTGTCATCTACACCAAAGACCACCTCCAGGGTCATGTAATACCCTCACTGTGTAGCACTGATAACCTACAAACCCAAGCCATCAAACTGCTACTAGGAGCCCGCTACAGAGTTCTCACCCTACTGTTGGTTTATATCTCTGTCCAGTGCCAACAACCTGCTGGACTATATCAACACACTGAGCCTAAACACTGAACTAGTACTATTAGGAGACTTTAATATCAACTGGCTCTCACCTGCATCTACCGCTATTAAAGATACCCTTTCCACTATCCATTTCTCCCTAATGGTGGAGACCCCAACCAGATTTAACTATAAGACTGGCACCAGTACACTACTCGACTGGGTCCTCACAAACAGCCCTACGCACATCTCCGATCTTACCATTTTCCCTGACATCCTGAGCAACCACTCCCCTGTCAAATGTTTATGGAACAACCACTGTAAGCCCCCCACCAGAATCATAAAAAAACGCTACTCTTAAAAGGCCACCTGCCACAACTAAAAGCTCAACTCAAACTCCTCGACTGGTCAGACCTCACAGAATCCAATGATGTGGACACGGCGCTAAATCTCTTTATTGCAAAATTTAGCGCTGTCTGCAACAAACATGCTCCTGTCAAAACAAGGAAAGCCAAAGGACCTCTTAACCCCTGGATTACCCCAATCTAATAGCACTGCTTGATGCAAGAGATTAATACTGGCTAAAAGCTCGATCATAGGGCTCTGTAGCGAACATCCTATGATATAAAAAGACTCACAATGACTGTACAAAAATAATCAGACAGGCAAACTGTAGATTTCACTAAGAAGCCCTCACCAACTCATGGAACAGCAACAAGTCCTTCTGGGCAAACCTGCAGGATATTACAGGGAAAGATAAAAAAAAAAAAAAAAAACACTTCCTGCTATGCTCACTGTTGAGGGTGTCCTGACCTTAGATCCCCTATTCATTGCCATCTCACTGAATCAGGCATTTACTGACCTCAGTAGTGTTCTCCCAGTGGACTTCTTCAATGCCCCTAACCCAAGAGGCATTGCAAGGGCATCTACACCACCTCCCCTCCGACCACCTTTCCACTTCAAGACAGTATCAGAGGCAGACGCAAGAAAATACATAGAGAAGGTACTAGGAAAGTCAAGGCATAGTAGGAACTCACTGGACCTCAAAATTCATTTGCCTGACACTGGACGAAATAATTGGACCACTAACAAAAATAACTAACCTCTCCCTCTGCCACTCTCAATTCCCTTAAAGATGAAGTCTGCCACAGTGACTCCAGTACATAAAAGTGGGGACCAAACTTTACACAACAAATACAGACCAATCTCCATACTCCCGCCACTCTCTAAGGTACTGGAGCGGATTGTGGCTGACCAGATGGTGGACTATCTTAACCAACAGAAGCTCCTCTGCCCAGAGCAACATGGGTTCTGGAGTGGCCACAGTACCATCATAACCCTTCACCAGGTTCATCAATAATGCCTTGGACCAAAGCCACCTAGTAGGGGCGTCCTTCAATGACCCATCAAAAGCTTTTGATATGCTTCATCATGCCCTCCTCCTCAAGCAGCTTTCTGAAATTGGACTTGCAACCAAAACCATGGACTGGTTTAACAGCTACCTGAACCTCCGCTCCCAGCAAGTTAGGATTGGTGATGTCCTATCCAATAGCCAACCTGTCAGACCCAGTGTACCACAGGGGTCGATACTGGGACCACTGCTATTCAGTATCTTCTTATACAACCTACCAGCTGCTTGCCAGTGCCGCATGCTCTTATACGTGGAGGACATGGTCATCTTTACCAGCAACCCGTACCCAGAACTCCTCGAAACAGATCTCCAAAGCGGATTCGCATCAGCTGAAAAATGGTTCACAGAACAAAAGCTGGTCATGAATTACAAAAAGACCAAAACCATGCTCTATGCAACAGCCCAAAACAATCTAAAAAACTACCCCTTGACAATACGGAATGACAGTGGCAGCACCCTGAAACTCATTCCACACTTCAAATATCTGGGGGGTTACAACTGACTCCTTGTCCTTCACACAGCACATCGACAACACTGCTAAAGCCATCAACACCAGAATCGGCATCTTCTACCGACACAGGCACTGTCTCACGCATGAAGCGCTGAATCTGGCAATGAACAGCTTGATTGAATCCCTTACAGATTATGGTTCAGTAATATACAGATCTACAACTGACACAGCACTCCAACGCATAGCTGTTGCCCTAAATAAAGCCTGCTGCTTGCTTACAAATGCACCTAAGCTAACCCATACCTGCGAACGCTATACATGTGCTGGCTGGCTCCAACTTAATGACAAAATAAGATATCAAACCTGCCTTCTCGACAAAAGGGCTACGCTAAACCAGCTTCCTCCTGGAGTTCAGAACCTACTGTCCCGACCGCTAAAAACCAGAAGCTCACACAAACCTTCCATGTGCCCAGATGCCACACATCCATGGAACAACATGCTTTCTCCTACTGGGCATCACTCTGAACAAATGGGCTACCGCCTGATATCTCTGGCGCTACTACTCTTGGATCCTTCAAACTCAGACTGCACCAACACCTTACTGACAGGAGTTCCTGCAGGTGCCGCAGCTAGATACCCCAAGCACTGACTGACTACCACCAGCACCACTTCCCAGTCCCTATCCCTTGGAATAGGCAAACCCCAGCACTTAAGTAACCCCCCAACCTCTTGTGACCCCATCCTGTCCCAGTCAAATCCCTGCCTCTTCCCCCCTTCCTTCTCCTGCTCCTCCTACTGTTGCAGGCATAATTTGTACAATGACGCAGCTTACCTGCTCCTGGCTGGATTTTTTTTACCCATTCTGTTTAATACTCTGTTTGCTGAACTCTCATTGTATTATCTGTAACTTGTCCTCAGTCTTTTTTTTTGCCTTGTTGTTTAATGTATTTGACGTGGAAGCTCTCGATGAGATTCCGCTTACCGGTGTATTCAAGACTTCCATAAATAAATGCACACACACACACACACCACTCAGCATGTCCTTTCACCTTAAAAACAATGCTTTGGTGCATGAATGGTAAAAAAAATTTAGTCTAATAAAACAGATAACGTGAAAGGCTGAAACACACATTCGTGGGGTGCATAGATTCTCCTAAAAAGAAACAGAGGAGATAGAGCATCCTGCCTAGGGACTGGTTCCTCTGGGTTCATGAAAGGAAAATGTCTTTAGAAAAAAATGCTATTATTGTTGGGACATAACATCAAAAAATTCAATACTTATGTGCGTGGTATATATAATACAAATGTTGCAAGGTTTTCTTTGTTATAAGCCCCCTAGGATCATTGCCCCCACCCCAAAAAAAAAGAAATCTTAGATGTGCCAATGGCTCACTTACACTTCGACAGTCTTTTTCTGAGGGGTGTCCCTCATTTTATCCCTCAGAAATGCTCTGTTCTACACACATCCAACACTGTAAAGGTGCTGCCCACATAAAAAGAGATGTAAACTTTAAACTATGAAGCACAAAGTCATAACATTTAATAAAACTAAAGCAAAATAAAACTTGGAGCAAATAAAAGCACACATTCCACTGTGTTTTGAGCATGCATCATTACGTTTAATGATGTGTTCCTCATTCTGAGGGAATGCTAGTGTCCCACATTGTCCCTCATTTCGATTATCGGTGTCCCTCATTTCAGTGACAAAAGGTTGAGAGGTATGGACTTGCTTGATGTAGATCAAATGTTTCAGAAAGTGCAGCAGCTCTCTTGCTGGTCATTGCATGGAGTCTGAGCATTTCTTTCTTGCCAATTCTGTTCACTGGCATGAGGGTGGGGGGTTTATAGTGTGGTGAGGTTCATAATTATGTCAGCTACTGTATATACAGGGCCAGGGCTACTTGACTGAATATCTGCTGCTGTGAGATAATTTGGTCTGGGGAGAGGGGGCCATGTCACAAAACAATTTGGGGGGGGTAGGCAATGTGTGACTGAATGGTATGCCTTTTTCTGCTGGGGCTGGAAGCAATGTAGAAGGATAAATATGCAATAATTAGGGAATATCACAATATGTATTTACTGTATAAATGTGCAAACACCTGCTTTACAATTGTGGACTAGTGCAATCATCTGCAAGCTATTGCAATTTTAAGTCATTATGTCCTGCTGGTTGGCAAAAAAAAAAAATGAAGGTCGATCCTTGCTTTTTTCCCCCAATAAAAAGGTATCACAGTATTCAACAAGTCTGGTAATTCCAGAGTGATACTTCGCTATGTCTTTTCCAAAAGTATATAGAGCTTTAAAATGTGATAAATGAGATCTGCTACAATCAGATTTTAAAGGTTTGTGGGGGTACATGGGGTTAAAACACGCATTATTAGGGCTGCAGTGGGCAGAGCCCTGCAGACCTCTTGCTTTAAAAAAACACTCCTGCATTCCTTGTGAACACACATGTTCGAATGTCAAAAGTCGCCTCAGCCTTGGGACAATCCACCTCGCACGTTTTCTTTTTTTTCCCCCATTCGGCAGTTGGGCAGCTCATAGCCTCCCACCTGTCCCTCCTCTCAGCACCCACCACCACACCCCAGCCCCTGAAATGTAACACTGGCATCGGGGTGCCAAATCTCCTAGTGCAGAAATCCTCTCGACTCCCCCCACCACCACCCACTACCACATACGAGGTTATTTGTTATATTTTTTTTTTTTATTTTTATTAGTCTTGGTTTACACCTTTGAGCTAGAAGCTCATTTACAAAGGCTCCACATCATGGTCAGTCAATTTAATATAGAACAGGAAAACATGACACATACAATAATACAATCAATAATACAGTGAAAACGTACAGACAATAAATACTACATTTAGACATGGTTGCAATTAACATAGTGGCTGAAAATACAAACAAGGTTCCAAAAACTAGGAGAATACACAGGATAATTGGGGGTAGGAGGAGGGAGAAGAAAGCTGAGAACAACAGAAACAGGATAACTAGTTTGTACGAATGAAAGGAGAATGGGGGAGAGCAGGAGAGAGAGCAGAGTACGAAGTAAACTGGGGGGAAGGGTTGTAGTAGAAGAGTATCGGGGAGCACACGCACACACCACTAGTACAGACTGTTCTGGGGTGGACAATGGTTAAAGTTGGGGCTGTACTGAAAGTCCTGGGGGGCTGAGCTGAGAGGGGTAAAGTAAGGTGCTATGGGGGGGATGAGCTGAGAGGGGTAAAGTAAGGTGCTATGGTTGGCATATTAGATATAGTGAGCGTGGAAGACAATATATGAATCGAATAGAGGGAAAAAAGTGTTACTGTTGTAAATCCCTGACCAAGGACTTACTACGGGTTAGGGGAAGCAGGTACATATACTGTGACTTTTCAGGTGTGTGCAGAGTTTTATTTTAAAAGGACCAATTTTGGACTCACCAATTAGGTCCCCAGGGAAGGAGCTGAGCCAGTTAGGAGCATGAAAACCCAAGGAACATTGGCCTTGAGATGTCCTGTGGAAAGGGACCTTGAGATTATGATTTGACCCTCCTATGGGTCAAGACGCTGATGCTGGGCACACAATGTTCTGGAGCTCAGTGGGGGTAAGACCTAAGGATGCTTTTTTGGCAAGCAGACACGTCTGGTAACGGATTCGATTTTCCAGATCGAGCCATCCGGAGGCTGACTAGAGGTCGCAGGTGTAGGTAAGATGATCTGCACCTAGGACCAGACTGCAGGCTTTATTCAAGGTTAAGGCAATCCTCTTTAGGGCAGTATACGTGGCCAAACTGTAGATGACAAGACCATAGTCTATAACGGAGAAAACAGAGCTGTTCATAGCGAGTTTTAGGACATCTACTGTAAGGCTGTGTCTATGTCTACACAGCTGTCAGATTTTGTAACTGGCAGCCCTTGCCACATTGTCAGTATGAAGTGTGTAGGTGAGTGAACTATACAAGGCAATCCCAAGATATTTGAAGTTTTAAACCACTCCGAGGTTTTGTTACGCTTGTTATGGACTGCTAGTTGGAACGGCTTATGCTGGCAGTAAGAAGAGGCAAAGAGCATGGTTTTTGTTTTCTTGTAGTTTAGAAGGAGTCTTGCTTTGAGAAATCAATCTTCAACCTTCACGAAGTTGAGCTGCATTTGCTGTTCAAGTTGAGTAGTGTCAGGGAGACTAGTGTAAAGGACAGCATTGTCTGCATACAAAAGGATTTTATCTTGCGGCACCAGTGGAAGGTGATTTAAATAAAGACTAAATAGCAAAGGACCCAAAATGGATCCTTCAGGGACGCCTGTGCCAATGCTTTGGCTATCAGAGAGAGAGCATCACAGATATTTACCCACTGTTCTCGCCTGGTGAGGTAGCTTCGAAACCAGCTTGCAGACTCCGAGGACATGCCAGAGTGACTTAACTGGGCAAGTAGGAGTTTGTGATTGACCGTGTCGTATATTTTCCTCCTCCCTCTCAGCACCCACCACCTCACATCCCATCCCCCAAACATAAGTGACACTGGGGTGCCCAATCCCCAATGTCACAATCACCATCTTGGTCCTAGAAATCCTCGTTGCAGTCCCCCTCCACCACCACACTTGCGCGGTTATTTGTCATATGTTTTTTCTTTACTCCCCTCACCCGACCCTCCCTCTCCGCGCCCACCCCCTACCCCGAAACATAACAGTGACACTTGGGGTGCCCAGTCCCCCAATGTCACGATCGCCATCTCCATCCTGTTTTTTTTTTTTGTAACTTTCTTTTAACCTGTAACAAGGAAAACATCCATCAATGTCTTTTGCACCATTACAGTCTCCCCACACATCCCACTCAGCACCCACCACCCCACATCCCTCCAAGCCCTTACTTACCCATTGGGGTCCAAAGCCATAATCTTCTCTGTATCGCAGACATGTCTTCACTCTTCAAAGCCGGACCACGAACTGAGGAAACAGGCATGCCGTTCAATGTAGTTCAATGGGGTTTTGAACTTCAAGGCATAACTTATTTTAACAGGTTGTGTGAATAATTTCTTATCTCATGATCTTTTACAACTGATCTTTGAAAATAGACATGGTACTAGACATGTCGACGAAGGCCACAAAAACCCTTCTTTAAAGTGTGGGATAAGGTAAATGTTACTACAGTAATTCTTAACCTATCTTAGAACAGTACATGCAGCTCTTACGTACATGGCAGTATAGCCTAGAGGTTAGAGGAACGAGGTGTGAATGAGTTTGTACAGCCAGCAGACCAGAACCTGTGTTTCATTCTCTCAACCTCCACTTGCATACAGTGCGACTCTGAGCAAGTCACTTAACCGCCAAGTTCTCCCAGGTCGTCACTGAAAACAGGCACTTGTGCCTAGTGGGCCTTACCCGGTTACCAAAGACTAAAATAAAAATAAAATTAAATAAATAAAAACATGTAGTTAGAAAGTTGGTGTAGAAAACCCTGCAACATGTTTGGTTGGCATAGGCTGGTACTCATACTTTTGCATCAGAGTTGCAGATTGAGAAAAGTACTGCATCGGTACCATCCTTAGCACCATACACAAGATACCAATAATATGCCAGCTAATATTTCTTTTTAATTAGCAGCCATTTTCCCAGAGAGGCAGAGTACTAAATGTACTGAAAAGCACCAACCCACTGGTGTAAAAAGTACAGAACAAACATGAATGCCAACTGGCTGCATCAATGAAAATGAATGCCAGCTGCCTGCAACATCAATTTTTTTTTTTTTTTTTAAACACAGAGGACTTTAAAAACAGAACTTTGTAACATAGAACACCCCCTACCAATACACACAAAAAAGTAAAATCACTGAAACATGTGTCAAGAATGAATGGATCAGAGTGACAAAAGTAAGCAACATGGAATAATGTAGAAGTTTAATCCGACCATAACTCCAAACATATGCTTTTCAGTTGACGCATGAATGTAATTGTATGCTTTGCCCTAATGAAATGTTTACATTGTGTTTTTTGCACTGCTGCCTTCTGCTCTTTTCTCTTCTGTTATTTTGTTTCCTTCACATTTGTGGCTGTTAGCACACAGTGATATAACGCAGGTGAAGAGTAGCGGTGGTTTTGATTTTCAAAATTCCTTTAATCTGCTGTCTTCCCCATCCGTAATATCATTGGCCCTCCAATATCATTTGATAATTGAACAAGGGAAGATGACTATATTAGTTCTGCAGTCTAATACTTTTTAAGTATCTTGCGGATTGTTGCTCATAAAAACATTACGTGCTGAATTACTGGGAGGTACATGAAGCAGTTGGCAGCAATTGTGACTTGACACGGTGGTTTATTTTCCTTGCAATACATACAGACTATAAGATTATCAGCTACCTGTACAGTGCATCAAAGGCAAACCACAGTTGTAAAAGTAACAAGACCACAGGACAACTGTGTCCTCTTCACCCGTTTGATTATAAGTTTGTTCTGATTAATATACAGTAATGCAAAAACAAAAATTCATTTAGTGTGTCATTCCTGGCACTCATAAGATGACAAGTACAAAGAATGTATAACTCAAAGAATCAACTTTTGCCTGATTTAGAGCTCTGCTATCCAACAGTCACAAACACCAAACTACAGTAGACTGGTTACAGCCAGCAGTGACCACCTGTGCATTAGCTTTATGTGTAAGGTTGTTGGTGGTTATTGTAATGGCAACCATTTGTTTTTCTGCCTATGACGACTCATTAAGTGATATTTTTTTTTTCTTTCCTCCCCCACCAGACCTTCCCTCTCAGTGCCCACCACCCCACCCCCCAGAAACATAACAGTGACACTGGAGGTGACCAATCCCCCAGTGTCGCAATCATCTCTGTCCTCTGTTAAAACCTTCTTTTAACCTGTAACTAGAAACCCATCCATCAATGACTTTTGCACCGTTACAGTCCCCCACCGACCCTCCACTCAGCACCCACCACCCCACCCCCACAACCCTTACTTATCCATCGAGTGTCCAGTGCTGTAATCCTCTCTGGACTGCAGACATGTCTTCACTCACCACAAAATGAAGAAACAGGTATGCCATTCAATGTATTTCAAAGGAGTTTTGAACTTAGAGGCATAACTAGGGCATTTGCCCATATTTTTGGCCCAAATCTTCAACATGCCTTCTTTGGGACCCCACCTCATGAACAATGTCACTGTTATTAGGCAAATCTGTCCTGGAGGGTGATTTCACAGTCCCTGTGCAAAATCATCTCTCAGACAGGAGTTGAAAAATTTCTCTGCTCCTGTTTGTGAGGTGGGGTCATAAGAAAACCATATTGAAAATTTGGTGTAAAAATATTGAAAAACAACCAAGTTATGAGCCTACATTGAATTTTGCGAACTCAGCCTAGTAACTTTGGTAATCGTCAATATTTTTACCCCAAATTTACAACATAGCCATATCTTTCCAGCACCTCATGAATGTGGCAGCTGTCATTTTTCAAATCCTGGCCAAAACATTGTTTTACATCCCAAAATGTGATTTCACCTTCCCTGCGTAAAATTACCTTTCGAGCAGGAGTTGAAAATTGTCTCTGCCCTTGTTCGTGAAGTGGGGTCATAAGAAGGCTATGTAGGAAATTTGGTGTAAAAATATTAAAACTCAACAAAGTTAAGAGCCTACATTGAATTTTGCATATGCAGGCTCGTATGTTTGGTAATATTCAATATTTTGACCACAAATTTTCAACAAAGCCAAATCTTTACAGCACCTCTTGAATGTAGCAGCTGTCATTTTTCAACTCCTATCCAAAATGTGTTTTGGTGTCCCAAAAATGTATTTCACAGTCCCTGCACAAAATTGAAATTTAAATACGTGTAAATTTTCTTTCTCCGATGGCTGGTCTCCGGGCTTCCTTACTCCTGGGCTGTACCTCTTGATGCTGATTGACAGGCAGGAATCAGACCTCTGCAACAGGGGACATCCAGCCCTCCACTTCCTCTCTCCCTCAGTTCTTCCTAAAGCAGTCCAATGTGGTACTACTACTATAACTTGGAGACAGAAAACAAAAATACGAATTTTAAGGCATATATGGCCATGAGGCCAGCCAACTATATACATTCTGGGAGGGAATCCAAAGCCCGGAGACCAGCCGGAGAAAGAAAATTTACAGGTATTTAAATTTAGATTTCTCTCTCCTAAGCTGGTCTCCGGGCTTCCTTACTCCTGGGATATACAAAAGCAGTACGTCCCCAGATGTCCCGTGAGGGAAGAATGTCAAGAGCCCTTAAAGGTTCACCACCACTTGAAACACTCTATGGCCAAAGGATGTCTCTGCTGAGGACATCACTTCCAGTGAGAAACTTTTTTTTTTTTGTTAACAGAGTGTGAATGGATGATCAAAAGGCCACTCAGTGAGAGTGTGCTATCGATGCTTCTCTGAATTACGCCCACGAAGGGCACCATGGACTCTCAATGGGCCAGGCAAGTTACTCTGGCCTGATCATATGCCGAAGAGGTGATGGATAGAATCAGTTTGGCTGTAGAGCCTATTGAATCCTATTGAATCCAAAATGTTTTCCCTTTAGCTGGCCTGAACACAGTTGAAGTTTTGCGAATAGCTTCCTCTCTCATAACGTCCATTTTTCTGATCCTCATTGAAACAAAATGTCTTAACTTACAGTCTGCTGTCTTCAGCTCTGCCACATGGCAGAGCTCTGCTTCCAAAGTACCTGCCAGACTGAAGGCAGGAAGTAAACTGAGGGAGACAGGAAGTGGAGGGCTGGATGTCCCCTGCTGCAGAGGTCCAATTCCTGCCTGTCAATCAGCATCAGGAGGTACAGCCCAAGAGTAAGGAAGCCCGGAGACCAGCTTAGGAGAGAGAAATTACCTTTAAGCCTGGAGTTGAACATTTTCTCTGCTTGTCTTCATGGGGCAGGGTAATAAGACTATGTTGAAAATTTGGTATAAAAACATTAACAAATTTACAGTATTTTCACCCCAAATTCCTCAGCTGTAGCCCTATCAGCTCTGGCCAGAATTTGTTTTTAAAACTGCTTGTATGCCATATCCCCGCATACCCCCCAACCCCAGTTCAACCCTTCCCTCAGAGGGTGAAAGCAACCTCCTCTGTGGATGAATTCAAAAGTCTGCTGCCATCACACTTCATTACATAGGCATTCAAAAATGTTCTGGATAACTTAATTCTAGCATTGTTGCAATGTTAACATGATTTCATTGTGCAGTTTTGCTATTGTATATGCAACGCAACTATTTATTTTGTTTTTGCAATGTGCTGCAAGTGGTGAATCAGAAGTGCATACAGTACATAAGTAAAGGGATGATGTGAAATCAGAACTCGCTATCAATTAAGTATTGTTTGGATTCTGTCAATTAAGTTATTTGCTAATCTTCATTCTGGCACTGAAATACCATTATAAAACTGGTTAGCCAAACTTAAATAAACCACGGAATTACAGAACTATGGTATCCAATTATTACATCTACCAAGTGACCATTTATAGCTATGGTGGTAGTGCTGTTAGATGAAAAAGTGAAAAAAAAAATTAATTTTCTGCTTTTTTTGCCAATTATAAAAAACTAAAAGTTGTATCTATAAATGAAATACTCATTTTGTAGATATTTTTTGTGCTGAACGACTGTCATGCTTCTAGTACCATGCTATGATTTTTCATTTTACAGTTATTCGCATTCGAATATGGTTAGTACTACTAGCATACATGTGTACAAAGAGGGTTTAGGTGTCCTTTAAAGTAACGTGTGTGTGTGTGTGTGTGTGTGTGTGTGTGTGTGTGTGTGTGTATGTCTCTCTCCTACTCCTCCTCCTCCCCCCCAACTGAGTCACTGAACAACTTAGGGCTGTTCCTGGATATTCGAAAATCCTAGGCTTCATGAAAGATCAGCTGTGTCTGCTGGCCTGCGTACATCAAAGGAAAGAGCAGACTCATGATTGGATCGGCTTTCTATTTTCAATTAGAGAACGTCTCAGCCCAGCAAGCCAAAACTGTGTCATGCTCACCCTGCCTGATGATTGGCCATGCCCCTTTAAGAATGCTCTGCACTGGAGGCCAGAGTCACACCTCTCAAAACCCAACTATCATAAAATGTTCGCTGCATGCACACGTGCATGGCATGTATAAAAAAACAAAACAAAACAAAAAAAACACTGACTCTAAATCAGTTATTCACATCAGCTGATATGAAATCGCTCCTGGAAATGCAACAGCAGTTCAACTTGGAGTGACAAGATTTCTCCTGATACTTCCACATGCGACACTATCATTCCACACTGCCCATTGAGGCTCGAGATCCTGCTAGGTGTGCACCATTTATGAGTGCATTAGCATTGCATGTCAGGTTACAGTCCACCGCACACCTAATTTCCATCATCTATAAGGCCCTTTAGAAAGCTTATTGAAATAATACAGCATACGTAGCTACCAAATGGTGGGAGGAGTCAGGCCAACAGATTGACAGCACAGACTGGGAGAAGTGGTGCTACGAGACAGGGCAGGTTACTTCCTCACATGTGAGGAGAGAATACGCCTGGAAACACCTCATATGATGATTTTTTCCGAATTCCAGCTATTACCGGTAAATACGCCAGGAATGGGGATGATGTGTGTGGTGTCGCACCTCCAACCCATACACACACACAATGTGGTCTTGCACAGAACTTGGAGCCTTTCTCTGGGAGCTGGAAGGGGCTATTACACAGTCCTTCTGCATACCTCAGTTCAGTTAACCCCCCCCCCCCCATTATGTAACTATTACATATCTACCCAAGGGGCCTGAAGGATAGGCATGTTAAGTATTTATAATAATAATAAACTATTTCTAAAGCGCAATTCCAAAACCAAAGCGCTGTACAGGATGAAAACATGCTAAAACAGATAAGATAATCAAATACTCCAAGTTCAGACTACATCAGACGTACAAAAATGGAGTTATTATGTAAAATCCCCATGGGCCAGATAGAGTAAATGGGTCTTTATGGCCGTCTTAAAGCTCTCCACGGTCCAGCACTCTCTAATCTGACGAGGTAGAGAATTCCACAGTGTAGGGTCTGCATACATAAAAGCACGGGATCATGCTGGTAGCAGCTAAAATGCATGTCATCAGGAGGTGGTTGACCCCACAACAGGTTAATTTGGACCAGTGGAAAGCTACAATAAACAATATTCATAAAATTGAAAGAATGATATTCTAAATGACAAAGCAGAGATCTTCACTTCCAGGTGGACCGCATGGATCATACAGTATATTTATTTCAAATATTTCACCAGGAAAGGCATACTGAACTGAAAATTAGCTTGTTTCCACATACATCCTGGGGGGAAGGGTAATAGGAGATAAATACATACAAAATATATACAGTACATGCTTAAATAGCAAGAAAATGTATATCATAAATACAATGTGAAATAAGCAGAGCAAACAGCAGTACTGCAGTATTCAGGCTTAGGAGCAGACTATATAACAACCAACCACTAGGCAGTGGGGAGAGTAAAAAGAAGGGAAATGGGTGGGGAGAAAAGGGGAGGACGAGGGGCAGAAGGGAGAGAGAGGGGTTAGAGGATGGGGATTCATGGGCAGGTGCAGGAGGGAGCAGTGAATTCATGGAGAAGACAAGAGATGGAACGGATGGAGGTGGCAGTGTGGATCTGGAGAGGGAGAGCATTCCAGGGCTTAGGAAGATGGAAGGAGAAAGCAGCTTGGCCAGAAGAAAATAACCTAGATGGGAGTGTTTGGGTCTGGTGACCAGTGCTAAGAAGGGAGTAGGAGGAGTGAGGAGGAAGGGAGAGTAGAGATGTGAGGCAGGAGGGGAAAGAGCTCAGCCAATACTTGGCTATAAGGGAAAAGCCATGTGCAAGACGTCTGGCACCGAGAGAAGAAAGACAGAGTGAGATGTAAAGGAAGTAGTGGTGAGTTAGAGGCAGGCAGTCAAGAGCAAACCTGCAGAAAGAGTGATAGAGGGTATCCAGGTGGACTTGGGGCACTGCAATATATGGTATCTCCATAGTAGAACATAGGGAGGATCATTCTCTGTACTATGGCTCTACGTGCCAGAAGGGGGATACAACCTCGGTTCAGACACACGACACCTAGTTTAGGGTTGTGCTTTTTGTGGATAGAGTCCACGTGTATGGAGAAATCCAGATGCTGGTCAAACCACACCACAAGGTACTTGAAGGAAGGGATGTCATCAAGTTGGGACCCTTCCAGGGTGTGGAAAGAGGGGAGGGCTGCTAGTCTCAAGAGCTTTTGCCTGGTTCTGAAGGTTATGGAGACTTTTTTTTGGCATTGAGTGACAGCTGATTAGATCGAAACCAGAACTGGATGTTATCGAAGTCCATCAGTAGACTGGCCATCAGATCAATGGGGGAGGAGCCAGAGGCAAATAAGACAGTGTCATCTGCATACATATGAATAGATGCAGATGTACATGCAGTGCAGAGGTTATTTAGAAAAATGGAGAAGAGAATGGGGCCATGCACTGGATCCTTGAGGGATACCAGTGCTGATAGGGACAGGGGAGGGCAGGGAGTGGCCAGTTTTAACTAATCGAGTTCTGCCCTGAAGGTAACAGCGGAACCAATCAGTGGCTTGGGAAGTAAGTCCTGCAGCAGAGAGCTCGGTAAGGAGGCATGAGTGGGCGATGGTGCTGAAGGCTTTGGCCAGATCGACAAAAACTGCAGAGGTGATCAAGCCCTGATCCATGTTGGGATGTGGAGGTGGAGTGGGATTTGCGAAATCCTGACTGGAAAGGGGTGAGGAGGGAGGATGAGTAAAGGAAAGGAGTTGATTGAGAGAGAACCACATGTTCTTGGAGCTTAGCAAGGGTGGGAAGAGGAGAGATAGGGTGATAGTTCCCAGGATCAGAGGAGGCACCACCTTTAGGGAGGTGAATGACAGTGGCATTGTGGGGCAGAAGCCAGAGAGAAGGAGAGGTTGAGAAGGGATGCAAGAGGGAGGTAGATGGCAGGGGCACAGAGATGAAGTTTTGGGTTCAACCTGTCCGGATTATTGCCCTTTAGTGGGTTTAGTGCTAGGAGGGCCTTGAGAGTGTCACTTTAGGATACTGAGGATTGGGAGGTGGATAAAGAGGAGAGGAGTGCACAGACACAGGATATATGTCATGTAACATGACCCTACCTTTGTCCCCTAAATACCCCATTAGATCTATGCATTGAGGAGTCAACAGGCCACCCCCGTGTGTGGGAGGGGTCATCTGGGGAATGCTGCAGGGGCAGTAAAGCATATTATGATGGGTGTGGGGTCTAGGGCCACTTCACTACATTAAAAGACTGGACCTCTGGTAGAAATCGGTGTCCCCCCCACCTTTGAGATGCTACAGGAGCACCAGGACTTGTCTTAGTACCTAAATCTATTACCACTTTGGGATATTGGAGAATGAAAAAGAACAGTTAAAATGAGGGGACGCCCCCAATGCTGTGTCGGGAAACACAGGTCACCAAACACTGCCTCTTAAAATCTACTCATTCCTGTCAATATGGTAGCATTTTGAATCTCCTCCATAAACATGTATGAATTATATGCATAAAAAATTCTTCCTCAATAAAAAGATACTTCCAAACAAAAAAAAAAAACAACACTGACAATTAGAAGAGAGCCACTAATAAATCATGGAAACTTGGTCAAACTTAAGTCTGCAAGTTACAAGTAAAAGAATATTAAACTTTTGACTAATTATCCAGTGAAAAACATCTTCTGTTATCAAGACTAGTTCCATGTCAACTTAACTAATTTTTTCACATTCTGTAGCTGTACTACATAGCACATGTCCCTGCCTAGACACATTTCTTTTAAATGAATGCTTGCTGCAATGTCATTCTAACTAATTTTTTTATTTGAATATCTATACTTCTCTTTTACAGATACAATGTTCACAGTAAATTATACTGCACTAAAGGAATACATCAAATTCTGGTGTTTGTAAATTTTAGTCAGTCATACAGTACAGTTCTGGCCCACTTACTGAAGCGATGGCGATCTCACCACATTCCTGCATTATGAAGACATCTGTTCCACAATCCAAGTAAATGGTTAGCCAGGGTTTACAGCCACTAGAGGCTAAATGTTTTCTCCATTAATTGTGTTACAGTGATAGAATCAGGAATACCCCCACCCCACCCCCCAGACTGCAGCCTTGGGCTTAAATTCTAGTGGATGCCACTTAGTAAAACAGTAAACATCTCGCAGCACAATATTAATTGTTCTAGTGCCAAAATGTCTTCTACAAAGTTGTTTTTTTTTATGTGTAGCTGAAGTATAAGAATTTTTTTTTTCTCCTTCGAACTAAACAGCAGTGAGCAATCAACGTATTAAACTGAGTCAGAGGTAGGGCTGGGCAACAATTAACATTCACAGATGATGTTAACACACAACATTAAGTTTGGCAAGCAAAAACATAATTAAAAACTGGGGGAGTGGGGTTTGCCCTGTAGCCTGTTCGCATAAGTCCCCCATCCATCTCCCACCACATTTACCCACTTTCTTTACATTACCAGACCTCTACAGACTGGTACCTCCAGCCTTGTTTTCCTCCTTGGGGAGTCATATTCACCTTCAGTGGCTGCAAAAAGAGTCCTTTGCATGCAACATTGAGCCTTGGTCATTTTTATACCCTTTCATTTGTACCCTCTCCTGCCCCATGTCTAATGGTAATTAAGGATAATAATACTCCCCTAATCTCATAAATCACAGGTATGGCACAACAGTGTCCAGACAGTATCCACCTTTGAGCTCCATCAATCAGGACACAGAGAGTTGCGTTTATATTACAGTTGGGCAAGATTTGCATAAGGGTGACAAACTGGAATGGATTACCCTATACAAATTCTGACCAACCAATGCAGCAGCAGCAACACTCTGCCCCTGATGGATGAAACTCAAAGCTGCAAACCGCATACTAGAATGCCACTACACATTGCCACCCCTTCAGGATAAAAGAGCACGTGGCGGTGGCAATGAAGAGGTGCATATAGCAATGTGTCCCTGAAGACCGGGGGTGGGGGAGGGTATGCATTTTGCCACTTAAACATTAGACAAGGGAGGGCAGGACACAATAGAGAAGGGGATGTTTTAATGATAGTGGCAGTAACCAAACATGGATGCAACACCACCTAAAAAGGGTACAGAAGGTTGGGGACACACATCAGTGTATCCCTTAAGACATCTGATAAGTCAAGGGGAAGGGTTGATGGGGTGGGGGCCAGTGGATTGCCTTGAATGAGGTGGGGCATAAATTCCAAAGTTTGCACCTGCCATTATGAAATGCAGAGTTTTCATGAACACATGCTACATTTTCACAAATTTGGTAGTACTATGAAAGTTCACCCCAGCCTAGACAGAGGGGTTAAATGTTGCTTGGTGAGGATTCAACCTACTTTGTAACAGGTTCTTATGAACACTGTTTACCAATCTGACTATTGCTGCTCAGAGCCACAGAACATGCACATTAGAAAAGGAAAAAATATATAGAAAATGTTTCTTTCCTTTTAGTATCATTGGTTTGTTTTACTAGTATATCTACTATATTCTCTTGTACTGTACAGTTAAACCCCAGTTATGCAAAAGAAGACTACTCTTAACCAATCATATTTCTTTTGATCTGTCTGTCCTACAACAAGCTAAAATAGCCAAACCACCAGTGCAGCAGTAGTACTACTGCTTGAAATGTCTATGACCTGGGTTTGGAAACCAACCAGAGTCATCAGCCCGCCGGCCAGGGGAAGGAGTACTGAGCATCCCAGAGACAGCTCTCCCCCCAGGGGTGGGGGTACAGGAACCAGGTGCATGACTGTCATCTAGCAGAGGCTAGATGGTAGCATATATTGCCCTCACTCCAGGGGGGTAAGTGCTGCCAGTGCTGGTACACAGAGTGTGGAAGCATACACAGATGTACCGAGGCCTCAGAGCACCAGCAGCGTTAAGAGGAAAAAAGTGGGGGAAACTAACAGTGATTAGAAAGATGAAGCCTCACTCTGCCCCCTACGTCCATTACCACGCCTCAGTCACCTGGATCTTAGGACAGCTCTGGACATCACATAAGCTATGGGCAGACTGGATTGCACTGGGATGTAGGTGGGGAGCTGAAGGAAGCCCTGCCCCAGAGGGCACGAATGGGGGGGGGGGGTCATCATCTACACAGCAGTGTATTATGGATTGTCTGAAACTGCAGTAACCCCAGGTAGGGAAGCCTTAGTGAATGGGAAAGTGGCAATAGTGATAGCCACAGGAGGTACTGCGCTGTGTGCAGGGGAGACAGTTGAGAAAAAGAAAGACTGAAATAAAAGTAAGCTGGACTGACATTTTATACCAACTGAGCAGATCCAAACAAAGCAGCATTCATCTGTTATATGCTGTTTCAACCTTTGTAGATGGTTTGTGATGCCTTTTGGTGTTTTACAGTTCTGGTTTAAGTGTCATCAGCTGAGCTTATTTGTGATGCTTTGCAGACATTCCCCTGACTCTCTACAATAGGGATACTTATGTAATAATGTGCTTTTTCCAAAACACAAGTATAAACAAAGGACTGTGATTTCCATTTTGCATTGGTTTTGAAAAAAGCAGCAGATGTCCCCAATTCTTACAAACTGACATTCTAATCAACAAGTTTCCAGTTTTACAAGGTTAAGTAGAATACTTCACCATCTCTTAACTGTAAATGATCATTACAGCTTCCATTTTAGTGGTGTCAAACATTATGAGGTCAATATCATGAAATGTTTTTCACTTGCCAGTAACAATAGACCCTGGAAGAGACTATCCTCCATAAAGTTCCACTCATTGGACTGTAAGCCATCATGTCAAGACCTTGTGAGAAGCTTTTATGTAGCTGGGACTGCCCACAATGACATCCCCACTTACAAAGAAAAATAGAAAATGTTGTCATTGCTCCATCCAGTCTGCCCCATTAACCTTGCCCTACTCCAGAACCTAATGTCTAGTCAGAGTTATTGCCCTTACCTTACTGCTTTCTCCCTGTGTAACTATTAAGCCTTTTACTCAGTCCCAGTAATGCTTGAAACCATTAACGGTTTTTGCACCCAGCAACTCTGCCAGTAGGCTGTTCCATGGTTCTACCTCTCTCTCTCTCTCTTTCTCTCTGCTGTGTGTAAAATAAAACTTTCTCACATCCCTCTTGAATCTCCCTCCTGCCAGCTTTCACAAATGCCCCCCTGTTCTTGACTGGCCTGTCCTGCTGAATATTTCCTCACAATCTACCTTTTTCATTCCTTTCAGGAACCTGAAGGTCTCCATCATATCTACTCTCTCCTGTCTGCTCTCCAGTGAGTACATGTTCAGGGCCTTAAGCCGATCCTCACAAGATCTTTTCTGCTGGCTCTGAATCATTTTATATAGAAACATAGACAATGACAGTAGAAAAAGACCAGAGGGTCACACAGTCTGACCACGTCTCCTATAATCCCTGGAATCTACTGTTCCTCCAGGATACTAACCCTCCCCGTCCTCTCTCTATTCTCCCCCTTGGTCCTGTTGCCCCCAGTAACCACTATTCTCTTCATTATGTCCCAGCCCTGCTAGAATCCCCGGACTATTTTCACACCTACCACTTCAGTCAGACTGTTCTAAGGTTCTACCACCCTTTCCGTAAAGTAGCACTTCCTAACATCTCTCCTGAATCTATCTCCTGTTTACTTTCATTTGTGCCCACGAGACTACAAATTGGTATTCAGGCTAAATAGTTCCCTGCAGTTCACTTTAATTCCTTTAAAGGAAGTTGAAGGTCTCTATCATATCTCCCCTATCCCTAATGGTCTCCAGTGAGTACATATTTAGTGCCTTGAGGTGCTCCTCATTGGATTTTCCCTGCTGGCCGTGAATCATGTTTGTAACTTTGCGCTGCATGGTCTCAAACTTATCCTTTCTGAGGTGAATACTCCAGAACTGGGTGCAGTACTCTATGTGAGGCCTCACCAGGGATCTGTGGGTGGGGGGGGGAGAAGTATTACCTCCTTTATTCTGCTATGAATACCCCTTCCAAAATAATATCCCAGTATCCTGTCAGCCTTGCTATAGGCCTTGAGGCACTGACTTGATTGCTTAAGTGAGTTGCTAACGGTAACTCCCAGATCCCATTCTGCAGCTGTAGTGACAAGTCTCTCTCCTCCCATCTGGTACTCTGTCTTGGGGTTCTTTTTCCCTAGGTGCATTACCTTGCACTTTCTAGCATTGAATTCTACCAGACCTTTTACCACCCCTCTAGCTTTTGTAGGGCTCACTGCAGTTCCCTTATTCCCTCGTAACTATCCACCCTCTCATATAGTTTTGTGTCATCTGCGAAGAGACAGAACCTGCCCTGGATTCCTTCTCCAATGTCACTAATGAACATGTTAAAGAGGACTGAACCCAGGACCAATCTCTGTGGAACCCAGCTCATAACCTCCCTCTCCTCTGATTTAATTCCATTGACTACCAGCCTCTGCTGCCTCCCCTCTAGCAAGTTACCCACCCAGTTCACTATGGGTTTAGCTGCACCCAAGTCTTCCATCTTCTGGGGAATCATTTGTGAGGTACCAAGTCAAAAGCCTTGCTGAAGTCAAAGTACAGCAGATCCACAGCACAGCCCTTGGGTAATTCCTTTGTCACCCAGTCAGAGAAAACAATTAGGTTAGTCTGACAAGATCTTCCTGCCACAAAACCATGCTGTTTGCTATTCTAGAGCCTGCTGCTCTCTAGGTAGTCTGTGAATTATTTTAGTTACCTTGTACTGTACCGTCTCTAGCCTGTCTGTTTTTTTCTTAGTTGGGGGCTCCAGAACTGGGCACAGTATTCTAGATGTGGGCTCACCTGTGACCTATTGAGAGGCAGTATAGCCTCTTACCCTCCTGCTGTCAACCCCCCTCCTGATACGCCCCAACACACTGGCTGCCTTGCTGTAGGCTTTCTTACATTAGCTAGATTGTTTTAGGGAGTCACAGGTCCTTTTTCTCAGTGGTAATGTCCAACTTATAACCCCTTAAATCCAATATTCCCTTCTGTAGTTCTTGTTCCCTACATGCAGCACCCTGCACCTTTTGGCATTTAATGTCACCTGCCAAATCTTGGACCATCTCTCTGACCTCTGCAGGTCCCTGCGCAATTTCCTTATGTCTTCCTCACTGTCTACCATAATACCCTACATACAAAGTCTGACATCTCAGCATAACCTACAGTATATAACATACTGTATACACTTCAGTTTCAGCCATCAGGAAAAAGGAGTACCAACAGTATCCTGACCAACAGGAACAGAGAATCCAACTCTGGTCAGTCACACAAGAGAGGTAGGGAGAAATATATCATCCTAGGTTTCCCACTAAGACAATCAGGGCAACTATACATGACAAAACAATGCAATTCTTCACAACCAGGGCAGGAAGTTTTGTTGCTCTATGGAGGAAATTCTCTTCAAGATCTATATCTCTTCCACAGAGACCCACACATTGGATGAATATACAACAGTACAATACCTATATAGTGAGAAGGGCAAGACAGGAGAGTGCCCCCTAAGACAGCAAGTCTTGCAATGCAGCCAGACCAAAACCAGCCAGTCTACAGGAGACCACATCCAGACTGTAACAGTTGATAAACATATGGATCTTACCCCAGGTATTGCCCAAACAGATCTCAGAGGTTGAGGCAGAACAAAAACAAGCCACAGAGGCCACCATGCCCCATAGCCATACAGGAAACACTTGTTTTTTTGGTAGCAGAAAATACAGTAAGAAACCCAGGCAGAACAGACACTGCTTAGAAACAGGCATGCCCAGCGGAAGGGGCAAATGACAAAACAGAAGAGGAGACTGCCAGTAGTCCTGGGCGTAATCTAGATAGAAATGGAACATGCAGTGAACATCCAAAAGAGTGCAGAAGTACACCCCTTTACATTCCGAGAGTTCAGGAGGAAGATAGGTAGGTTCGTGGAATGATTCACGGTAAATTAAGATACAACACTCGACAGAAACTTAAGCTGCATCCCAAGTATCAACCAGTCTAGATGGAAGGTCAGAAAATGGGGGTACCACAAGAACCTGGAGCTCCAAAACCCATCGTGCAGTCCATGCTAAGAACCTGGGAATGCAAGTCAAAGCAGATTCAAAAAGGAGCCCTGGTGAGGAACTTCAGAACCAAGTTGAGATCCCAGATTATAAAATGGGTTTTAAAAATCGTAAAACCTGTTTGGCTGAGGGCCATCTTTGTCAGTGCTGTTATCTCAACTCAACAGCACTTAATAAAGATCCAGCAGCCTCTTCACACTAAAATTAATACAACCACACATTCCTGATTGTCATCACAAACAAGGCTGTCACTTTTACTCACCAGAAACCTTCAACTAGGCCCTAAAAATAAAACTGCCTTAGATTTAGAAGTGTAATAATTAAATGTTATTTGCCCTCATAATCCTCTTCTTAAACACACATACACAACATAAAAAATGAAGTAGTACAGTACTTACAATTTAAATTTATGGTGTTTCCATGTTGACCATGAAAAATCCTCCTTCAATCCTCACTTGCTTACTAGGAAAATCTGTGCTGTTTAACCTGCTACAGATAAAACAAAAGTCCTGGTTCTGAGGCCTTCTATAGTGTATAGTGGAACACGATTGTGTATGGAAATCTACACACTTTAGAAAGTCATTCTGCTGCAGTAGTGACATCCTCACTAACGCAGAATTACTTTTCATTCTACATTAGTGAGGATGTCATAATAAAAGCAACACTATCAGCACACCTCATTAGTCAGTGGCTAGTGGAGAGTCATGTGCATGTGCTTCCAGCGGGCGGTTGTGTTCAAGTGCGGTTGACAAACCAAAACAAAAGTAAGTAATTCTGGGCTGTATTGTAGTTTTCATGAAGGCTGACACAGTCATGGTCCACCATACAGAACTGTGTATGGAAAACCATACACAACTTAGTTAATCTTCCCCCTCATGGATACCATGGTGACTGAGGGACCTGCAAGGTACTCCACCTGGGGGCCAGAAACCCTGGCCAAGTGTACACCCTGGGGGGGGGGGGAATGCTACAAGTCTCGATGGCTGAGAGGGACCTGGGGGTGGTGGTGGAGGTCAAGATGAACAACTCCGAGACTTGTAGGAGGGCCGCAGCCAAGGCCAACAGGATGCTGGGATGCATCGCTATGGGGATCACCTCCAGAAGGAGGGAAGTGATACTCCCTCTGTATAACTGCTTGGTGAGGCCGCACCTTGAGTACTATGTGCAGTTGTGGAGGCCACATTTAAAGAGGGACATTAAACTCCTGGAGAGGATCCAGAGGAGGGCAACCAAAATGGCTTGGGGGACAGGACCTATGAGGAGAGGCTCGAAGAGCTAAATATGTACACATTGGAAGACAGAAGGGACCAGGGGGACATGATAGAGGTCTTCAGGTACATGAAGAGGGTAAATAGGGGAGGAACAGTCAGGGTGCTTCAAGGAAGGAGGAGGGGCCACTAGAGGCATGGGTGGAAGCTGGAGGGGGGAAGATTCAGGGGTGAAAGGAGGAGGTGCTACTTCACTGAGAGGGTGGTGGAGCCATGGAATGCGCTGCCTAGGGGGCTGGTGGAGGCAGAGACGGTGGAGGGGTTCAAGAGGGGGTGGGACAGGTACAGGGGAAGGGTTCTGGAAGCAAAATCCAGTGCAGCAAGAATATCTGGAATTGGGAAGGGAGAAGCCAGAGAAAGCGAGGGAGGCAGCAAGGGCAGCACCCAGGGTGGGGGCTGACCAAACGAGCAGACACGAAAGACCATTAGGCCTATTCTGCTGGCATTTTAGTATGTTAGTATCATGGTATCCACTCGGGGGAAGAACAGCCTTGTTATGTAAGTTTTTCCATACACTATCCTATATGCTGTGCTAGTGGGAGTAAACATTCTGCCAGCAAAACTGAGCAGAAGTTTGAATTCTTGTATTCCATCTGTGGTAAACATTCCATCTCTTGAATGTTGGCAAGACAGAAAACAAACAAGATAGAGAAAAGGGAGAGGACAATATAAAGAAAAAAGAAAGAAAGATGAGGAAGCGGATAAATGAGGGTGGGTTTGGGAAAATAAATTGGTTAAGAGGTACAGTAATTAAAAATACATGTATTTTGCTGTGAACAACATTTAAACCTGATATGGCATGTCAGTGCTGGGATGTGCTGGGACTATTTCGCTGAGATATATGAACTTTTTTTTTTTTTTTTTTTTTTAAGTCATGAAAATGTTTCTTTTTTTATTTTAGTGCATTTCTGCACTGTCCCTTCCCCTCAAAAAAAAAATCTTGGACCCATTTTATAACAGCAATAAGAAACTCCAGGGTGTACGTTGTGGAGGGATAACGGCACTCGGTGATGCCTTGTGCATTACAACACACCCATGGTGTGCTGTTCCACCACAATGCACACCCCATCATGTCTTATTGCTTAATTGATACCAGCTTACTAACTGGGGATTAGGTATGCAGAATACCCCACAAAAATCTGCAGGAAACTTTGAACGGAGTCAAAAACATTGCCTCAAGGAGAACATAGTAGGCTGCAGTGGCTGACAGCTGCATCTTGACAGAGGAGTACTGAAGTCCTGACTGGCAGAGAAAGCATGCATTCCAGCACACTCTGTACAAGACAGGTGAATGGATCCATACCTTTTACTGTCAGATGCCAAAGCGTTTCTGCTTCAGGGAATAGGCTCACCTGGTAGATGGCTTCCTAACAAAAAAACAGGGCCCTCATGGATTAATGTATAAACTTCTATTTATCGAGTGGCAAGCAGCACAGACACTGAAAGCACTATCTAACTCCTCCTATCTAGACAGTTGGGGAGGTGGAGAAAGAGGTCAGCAAGCGCAGAATTAGGTCAACAAGGGAGAGAGGGGAAACCAGTCCTGAATTTATAAATGTATTCACAGGAGTCATTGGATAGTTTAATACCTTTCATTGGCCCAACATATGTCCTGTGCAAAGTTGGTTCAGTACACAAGCTTTCAGGGACCAACAAGTTCCTTCTTTATTCCCACAGACGCTACAACATAATTAGAACTGCTGTTAAAAGGACTGTTATTTACTAACTAAAAATCTAAACAAAATGGTAATATTAAATGCACACTGAAAATAGAAAATTTAATAGCAATGTTTCGACCATAGGACTTCTTCACGAATTATCTAAAACAGAAAAAAGCAAAGTCGGTCAACTAAAAATCTAAATAAGTTCAGACTAAGGAAAACATTAAAAAAACTATTAGGAAAATCACTTTGAATAATATCTAATCAAGGGAAATCCTATAACAAACAACAGTGAAACAGACTCTGAAATAAACAATTCTACTGTAGGATTTACAACAGATATTTCGTTGCTGGAAACAAAATAAAGGGTTATGCTATTTCTGGGAGACAAATTCAGAGACATGGCTGGAAACTGAATTTGATCAAGTGAATGAAGGACTAGAGGCTTAACATCAAAGCTGAAATAAAACTGAACTAGTGACCATGTTAATTACCGTAAGGTACCATGATCAGTTGAAACCACTACAAACAGAGGGAACTGCCACTGGATCATATGACCTCTTACTGGACCTCTCTTTTAACCTGGGACACACTGAAATATAACAGGATAAAGGTACAAAAGGAAATGTCCCAAATATTCATTTTCCAGACTAGTGTTTGTCCATAAAAACATTTCAAGGGTGCCATATACCAGGGTCAAATTTGAGGACAAATCATTTTAACTAAGTAAACACACCATACCAGCACTCCGGGACATAGCACTTAAACTTATTTCAAAGTCACACTTGTTTTGTGCTTTCAGAACACCAGAAAGACTCCTCCTTAACACCAGTCCATTGGCTTTCTTGGGGAGTCATGAAGGCTAGATATCAGAATGCAGGTGACCATGTGTACACGCACAAAGCTGACATTTCAGTATCATCGCCAACACCTTCTTCAGGCATTTAGAGGAGACTTTCTGTGTTGGAAACGGTAGCAGTATGGAAATCTCTATAACATAAGTGCAGCCTTCTTCTGTCTTTTGTAGGATTTGCACAATAATGGTGTTCTGATAGCTCAGCATACACAGGACTCGAGGACACTTGGGGTCCCGAATAAGAATATTCGGCCAAACAAACAGTCAGAATAATGTATTCACTCAGCCATAGAGGAAAATGTAGTTAATATTTCCAATGAAGAGGTTAAGGCACTCGATGAAATGAAAAATTTACAGACTGTGATCATAAAACAGGCAGACAAGGGTAGGAAAATCATGATCCTGGAGAATGCTCAATGTAAAGGTGAGATAAGGAATGGTACGAGTTGTCTAGGGTTTTGCAGACTATTACTAGATAACTTTATTGATGCCTCAACATAAAGGAGATGAATTACAGAAACAGAAGGGAAGTACTGTACTTAAAGAGAGACTTCCATGTAGCACTCCCTTTTAATGACCCCCCATCCCAAGATACACAAGGAAATACAGTAGTCCTTTTGTATCTTGGGGGTAGTGGCTGACCAACGGTATCCAGGATAGGGTCATGTTCAGAAAAGCTAAAAATTCTGTGATTCATTTTTGAAAAATACTGGTGGCCCTCCCAACTTACACTGGGCTACAAAAGATGTACTTAAAGGAGTAGTCCACCCAGAATTTACAAAAAACATATGTTATGCAGAGTGTTTTGATATGTATGTTAAGTCTTAGCGTGTCCTTCCCTCTGCCTGCTAGTAGGAGTTTTTACTAAATTAGCCTGCTAGCTGTATGGTACCTTTACGACCCCTGGGGATCTCCATCACAAATAGGTTTAATGGCTTTCTTTCTCCTACGATGCACCCTGTTTCATGTGACAGTGATGTAGCTATGCCCTTAGAGTTAGCATGTGCACTGCTTTAAAACTGTTTCACAATGACAGAGCTTTGTAACTGTTCTTATCCAGGGAGCACAAATGGCAACAATTACAGTTTAGCAGATACCCGACAGCTAGCTAACTGGGGTTTCTATAAGAAAACAGCTGCTAAATACCTCTAATTCATTATTTGTGTTTTCAAAGTGTGTCAGGACTAACTAGCAGTAGTAAGTGTTTTCATTTTAAAATGTTATTTCATCAAACTACACACAACAATAAAAAGTACAGAAATTGCCCCATATCATCAATGCTATAATTAGTAAAGACTGTAGCTTTTTTCTTACAGAACACCTATTCAGCTCTCAAGTATTTGCTAAACCATAAATGTAGGTACCATCATTCTACTAGAAGGAACTGGGAGTTTGGGGCTGATATTGCTCTGTGACATCACTTTCATTTATTTATTTATATTTTGTTAGAAATGTGAAGTGTCTTTTTTAATAAACCATAAAAATATGTACGTGTGAGTGATTTAATTTGGAGCATATCTGTTTTATTATTTTGAAAAAGTGTGATACACTAACTGTGTAGTGCAGTGAACCATTGTAAAATGGAATCAAATGTGTAGATGGAATAGTCACTGTAATCCTATTGCTTTCAAGCCATACCACAGGCAGGAGAAAAGCTGACTTCAAAGTATTTTGCAGTTTCTAGGCTGCAGCTTCATACCATACACTTCATTTGTAAAAAAAAAATAAAGAAAGAAAGAAAGAAATATGAAAATCTTGTCACAGAGCAAAATCAGCACTAACTGCTAATAACATGCTGATACCTACATTTACAGTTTAGCAAATACTTGACATCTAACTGAATGGGGTTTCTGTAAGAAAATAGCTAGAGTCTATTAATTATAGGTAGCACTGATGATCTAGGCATTTTCTGTGCTTTTATGGTTGTGTATAGTTTGATAAAATTAAACGCTTTAAAATTAAAACACTCCTGCTAGTTAGACCTAATGTACATAGAAAACAAAAATAGTAAATTAGAGCTATTTAGTAGCTGTTGTCTTGGAGAAAGCTCAGTTAGCCTGCTCTCAGGTATCTGCTAAACTAACTGCTGCCATTTGTGCTCCCTGGATAAGAACAGTTACAAAGCTCTGCTGTTGTGAAATGATTTTAAACTGATTTAAAGCAGTGCACACGCTAAATCTAAGGGCATGGCTACATCACTGTCACATGAGACAGGGTGCATCGTAGGAGAAAGAAAGCCAATAAAGCTATCTGTGATGGAGTTCCCCAGGGGTCGTAAAACTACCATACAGCTAGCAGGCTAATTTAGGAAAAACTCCTAATAGCAGACAGAGGGAAGGACACACTAGGACTTAACATACATATCAAAACATTCTGCATAGCATATGTTTTTTGCAAATTCTGGGTGGACTATTCCTTTAACAAAATGGAAAGCTTGGGGTAGTTGGATAGCTTTCTTTAGCTGTTCACTGATGTGTGCTCTTAGTACAGTACACCACTAATGAGCATGCAAAGGGATGTACCACCTTCACTCTAAATGTGTCCTATAGGGCCAATGATTTTCCAGTTTCAAGGGAAAACACTGGGGAAAAAAACACCCAGAATATAACTTTTAAACCAGCACATGGGGGTCAATGTTTCATGGAAAAAACTATTTGCACCACTTTATTGTGCAACAACCCCACTTTGCACCAGCTTTTGTAGACCTCACCCCATTCTGAACCACAGTTTAGTACAAAACATGCTTTGTTTTAAGTTTTGAAGGGGGAGGGACAAACAGAATGGGGGGGGGTAGATTTTAAGAGTGTTAAACTGAATAGGCCATGTTTCAAAACAGAAGATCATTTGCCTTACTCCAGATTATGAATTACCAGTACAATTTATTTCACAAAATATAGAAACAGACAGTGACAGTAGAAAAAGGCCAGCTTTCCATCCCTAGAATTTATTCTGTTCCATAATTATTTTATTTTTGATCCAGCAGTTTTACTGTGAGATCAAGGACACTGCAATAGGGGTGATAGTTGCCCCATGTTATGTTAATCCGTACCTGGGACATTGAAAGGTGCAGGTTTTTAACTACATTCTCAGTCCCTTCACTATTAAAATAGTTAAACTGTGCTGGCTTGGTAGCACAGCAGTAGTGCTATTGCTCACTTTGTCAGCAACCAGGGTCTGCAAACATGCCTGGGTCATCAGTAGCTGACTAGGGCAAGTAGGATAGATTTACATGGACTGAATATTGGTGGGGGGGGGGCAAGAGCAGCAAGATGGCTGCAGTGCTGCTCCGCTCCACTCTGTGCCCCCCCCCTTCAGCCTAAGAGAATTTCTTTTCATACCGCTGCTAATCATCTCTTTTTAATTAAGTTTGCTTTTATGGTTTTGGAAAAAAAAACAATGGCATTTCCCTACAATAAGTGGCGGCAATTTACCGCTCTATGGCTGTCCTAGGAAAGTCTGACTAGGAGTGTTACCGAGTTGGTGGAGACTTGAGGTGTGTGAATCTAAAGTAGAGGAGATGCCAAAATGGTACTTTGTTTCTTTTCTCAGCTGGAACAAGGTTAACAGCTAGTGTTCGGATTGGAGATTGGCACGAACCTTGCGAAGTTGGTGGAGTGTTTTTGCATCATAGAATGCCAACAGGCAAACCTTCAATATTTTACAGGTATGCTAGCATTGCCTAGGGGATTTGAGAATTGAGAGTGAAGCCCCATTTATTTATACCATTTACTATGCTCAGAGAGTGATTTTCTTGTTCCACTTGCAGGTGTGTGGACCGCTGTCTCGGGTGAGGGAAACTGGAGAATGAAATTGGAGGACACCTGTAAAGGTTTCTGAAGCAGGTTTCCATGAGTTGCAAAGTCACTCTGTAAACTGAGGCTTATATAAACGATGTAGTTTCTGAGGAGATGGACTCCTGGAGAATAAGCATTTCTACTATTTTCTTAGCCACATGGTTATACGGTCACTAGTTTTACAAGAAAGTAGTTGGCAATATAACTTCTCTTTCAGAGGTGTGTGGACACCTGCCTAAGGTGAGGGGAAACTGGAGAGTGGGAAACAAGGCCAGCTGGATGCTTTATAGCCACTCCATATGCATTATTTGAAGGTTGTGGCATTTGAACAGAGGATTGTGGACTCCTGTAGGAGAAATGAAAACACATTAAATTCCCTCTTCTAACCATTCTCACTACCTTCTGGCCTCAAGGTATACCACTAGCAGTTCTAAAGGAAAGCAGTACGTAAAACAGCTCCTATTAAAGGCAGAAATGTTTAACTTTAGTGGGGACACTTCATTTTTTGAATCCCATATGGGAAAAATATTATTTATCAGTTCTAATTGATCCAACTGCAATAAGCTATAAGATGCTTTATGCCAAACTCAAGAATTTTGAACTGAATTAGTACTCAGTTTAAACGGTTTGAATTTTTAAATATTTTTGCTGTAAATGAAAGTCATATGAACACCTGTTAAGGTGATGGTTATATTAGTTTAAATGCATCTGTAAATGTTTGGTGTTTCATATTTTGATGTTTTAGTTATGGCTGTCTCATCTAATTGGTCTTATCTAATTAGCACTTGAAGATGCATAGCAGATTAAGCAATAGGATCTTGCCTACACAGTGAACAATACTGGGCCACTATCTAGTAAAAGTCCCTTTAAAATGTACGATCAAAGGACTTTAAATTACTTCTCTGATATTGGGCTGTTAGGTAAAACGCTTGAATATAGTCTAATCATGTGCATGGATCTCACTGGGTTTTGCCAAAGCTATGTGCCTAACTGGACCAGATCTGGTGTTGTTGGATTGGATTGGGGCTGACCGATGAGAAATAGAGGCAACATGTGTATGGGGGTGAATAGGGCCTAATCTTAAACAGGCCACTTCTATGTTCATTCCCAGGAGCAGGGAATAGCAAATGAGAAAGTGATGGGCTAGTATGTAGGCTGAAATTTGAGCACAAGGTACAGACTGTTGCAATGGGCCTCAGGATTGATCTAATAACACTGGTTGCAACTGCTACTTTAATATTATCCGACTGGTGAGAATTAGAGGTGAGAGGCAAACAGGAGGTTAAGGAGACAAATCCTAATGTGTTTCACTTGTATACAAATTGCGCAGGGGCCAGGATGGTTGCCACAACAGAAATCATCATCACCAGTATGTAAACTTGAAGCTGGCCAAGTGGGATAGGTTGATGTGAGTGGCCTTATGGATAGGCATTTTGCCAACAGTATCCGACTGCCACTATAGTATTATTTGGAGGCGTATCCGATTTGAAAACCTCAGGAAGGGCATTGGGTAATGGTGCTAAGTAGGGCAACATTTGTGTGGTTCCGATTGTGTAGGGTCTTTTTTTTGTATTATTGAGTTTAGTTTCTGACATTAGCAGATTTCTGAAGTGTGATTTTTGTATAATTTACTTAAAAGAAACTGAATTGTGATATTGCGTTTAATCTTTTAATGATATTGGAAAACAAGTTTGCATTAAATTTTATTGGGGGTGCATCGCTTTAAAAATGTGCGCGCAAAGTAAATAGAAACTACAGAGATCTGAGTTCTGGAGGTATTTGCAGATCAGAGATGCTTTGAAACTAAGGCTGCAGCAGTCAGATGCATTTAAGGACCTTTTACCCCCAGTGCACTCGTGGCTTGCCCTACAGAAGAGGACAGCAGGTATAATCTATGCCCTAGTTAGAGATACCTTGCCTACCTCTAGTCAATCTTCAAGGCACAAGTGGGAAAAGGCCTTAAAAATGCCACTGACAAACCCAGTGGAATCAATGCTGGCGGGTAGGACATAAAGTATTTACTGACACTAGCAGCAGACTGATCCATAACAAATTAATGCATTCTTGGTATAGAACACCTGTCATGTTAAAAAAAATGCAAGTGCTCCCTCATGATAAATGCTGGAGATGCCATGCACACGGAGGAGATTTATATCACATTTTATGGCTCTGTCCTTTGATCGCAGATGTGTGGAAGTCCGTTCAAAGTGCAGCAAACCTAATCCTGCCATGTAATATTCCTCTCAGTCCCTCCCTTATGTTGCTGGGTCTTAAATCTGAAGTCCCAAATCTTGACCCTCATTCATTTAGATGGCTGATGCTTTTAAGCATGCAAGTGAAGCGTTCTATCCTTAAAAACTGGAGATCTTCTAATATACCTAATATAATGGAGATCCTCTCCACTCTTACATATATTTCCAAATTAGATAGACACTCTCACCTGATATCAGGGCGTATGCCTCTTTACCATTGTTGCTGGGCCCCATACATAGCCTACCTGGCCTCCAGAGCAGGTGTCTGTTGACCTGGTACATTGTTGTCCTACATAACTTTATTTCCCAATATGAGGTGATGCGTAATCAGTCCACTGAACTTAGATTTTATCTACTGCTTCCTATCAGTGGTAAGCATGTATTGTTTATACTTTATTTAATATAGGACGACACTGTAAATAGTTAATAATGTTATCATTTACTTTTATGGCTAGGCTATTTGTACACTCTTTACAGTTTGTGTTTTATTTATAGAATGTATGGACGAGTGATCTATATTAGCACCTTGTCTCTTCAGGAATTATTTTAATTACCCTTAGTTACTTTGTGGCACCATATTTACTTATTTTTCAGGTGTTTCTTTAAATTCGACCATAGGAAGGTACGGCTACCGTAATGCATGAAGCCTTGACTTATCCAGCAGTGGTACCTCCTCACGGGATCGGATTTGATAAGAGTCAAGGTAGGTGCCTTAGGGTCTAACAGGGTCCTTGCAATTTTCTTTCTAGAATTATGATGTAATTCAAAGAGTGTCTCACACATCAATTATATATACTGCTGTTTTGTATATAGCCGAAATTTAATGTTATTGTTTGGGTTTTTTGTTCCTTTGTTATGTTTTAGTAAAACAATAAAAAACTTTTAACGAAAAAAAATGTGTGCTCAAATATTTATTCATGTTAACTTTAAGAAAACCTATCTGTGCCAGCCTAGTGGCACTGATGGTTGAGGTGCTGGATGCCTTACCTCATGCTGCGCTGGCTCGGAAACAGCCTCGGGTCATCAGGGTGCCGGCAAGGGGAGGTGGGAGAGGTGAGATTGAGTGAGCGGTCAGGCTGCTCTCCTCTCCTGGGAGTGGGTTGTCACCCCTCCTGTAGTTTCCCTCCCCAACGGGTGGTGGTCCAGTGGGGTAAAGTACGGGTGGGCTGAAGGGGCTGAGCTGGCTTCCGGTGTGCCTCCACATGCATGTACGGCCATGTGCCACGGCCCCAGGCGGGGGGGGAGGGAACACAGGAAGAAAACCTATCAGAAAAAGCATATAAAAATCTCTCAAAAAAAAATTAAAAGGAAAAATTATCCACTTACAAAGGTGGACAAAGGCTGGCCTGGTGGCGCTAAGGGTTGAGGCGCTGGACGCCATGCCGGTGACCTGGGTTCAGAAGTGAGCCTGGGTTGTTGGGGGTTGGCAGGGGACGGAAGAGACACAGGCATCTGGAGGACTGCTCTCTCTTCCTGGGGAGGACTGGGGACAACCTTCGCTCAGGGAGCGACCTCTGGCAGTGATTGGTTAACCTAAGCGACGTGGCATATTCCTGGAGGTAGAGCCATGGCAGTATGTTTCCTTGCTAGCCAGGCTCCACAGGGGTGCACAAAAATACAAATACCCCCTCCTCCCATTGATCCCCGATGGCGCCTCCCACCCATGGTCACACACTCCCAGAGTCTGACTCTACTCTCCACTGCCCCTCTCCTCCCCGACCCAGAGCTCAATACTATAGAAAGAGCACCCTGGGCAGGGGCGACCCTTTCCTGGAGAGCAGACCCAGGGGATGTACCAGTGCCTGGGTGGAGCGGAGAAAGTCACATCATGCAGGGAGGTAGAGACCGAGGACTGGGAAGGACGCCGCAGAGAGTTCGGTGGGGTAAGGAGGGAGCAAGAATACAGTTAAAAAAAAAAAAAAAAGAAAAAAAAAAAAGGGGACAAAATGCCATGTAATTTGTAGTAAGTACATAAAATCCATATTTATGTAAAAGTGATAGTGCATTTTATTTATATTGAGCATCTGTATGAATTTTTATATTTGTTCTTAGTATACTGGAATGGCTTGTTAGCTGAACAATAAAATCTAAATCAATCAATCAATCACATGGACTGCTCTCCTCCTGTGGAAGGAGGAGCTCTGCTGTATGACTGCTGGGTGGTAGTGTGGTCAGGCACACAGCAATCTATTAAGTAAAGTTTTTTCTTTTGTTCCATCACCTAAGGTTAATAGAGTTCAGTTACAAATCAAACTACTTACAATTTTCATGGAAACTAATTTAACCCATTTTTTGCAGAAAGAAAATTATTTATCAGCTGAAGGTGACAATAATAATTTGGGGAGAGAAGATTTGAATGTTTTAATTACTACACTGGCTGAACTGGTAGATGAAAATGTATAATTTGGAGAATTCCGGTGGGCCAATAGAGGAGTTGATGGACCTGATTAAATGATGCACAGGGTGATGCTTATGTGAATGAAGTGAATGGTAACAATGTTTTGTGGATGACCTTTACCAAAACAGGAAGGCAAAATTTAGACAAAAATCTTTTTCCTGCCCAGAGTGTATGACCCAGCAATACATACATACCGAAACATAGTAGTTAAAGAGATCAACACACTATTGTCACGAAGGTGGTACACATATGACAATCTTTCGAAAGTGAGAGCTTGAAGCTTTAGACCACCTTAAGACGCTAAAGGGGGTTGTTTTTAAACAATCTGACAAGGGTGGAAATGTAGTCATTTTAGACAAAAGTGACTATGAAAGGGAAGCAATGAGATTGCTATCTGATCAGGAGACATATGTTGTCTTGAGCAGAGACCCAACCTTGGAGTTTCAAACACAATTGTTTTCCCTGGTAGATGAGGTCACAAAGAGGGGCTTTATTACAGAAAAGGAGCAACAGTTATTGAAAGTGGAGAATCCTATGATTCCAACATTGTATTACCTCCCAAAAGTACAAAAAAAATCTGGAAAGGCTCCCTGGGCGACCAATCATCTCAGGAATAGGGTCCCTAACTTAAAATTTATCACGATTTTGTGATTTTTTTCCTACAGCCTATAGCTTTGGAATTACCATCTTACACCAGGGATTCCTTACATGTCCTAGAGAAATTAAAAGACACACGGTGGCAGCCTTATTATTTTTTGGCTGTCGGTAGATGTGTGTTCCCTATACACTTGTATTCCCCACCAATTAGAAACAGAGGCCTTGCATTATTTCCTTGACAGCAGCCATAACTTGCATGGCTTACCACCAAAGTATTTTTTTAAGATGCTGTGGATTTCATTTTGAAACAATTATTTTCTGTTTACTAACAGAATTTACCTACAGAACAGAGGAACAGTGATGGGGGGCAACAGCTGCCCTCACTTATGCAGGCCTGTACCTTGGTTGGTGGGAAACTAGATACATTTTCAATGAGGGGAACATGTACCTGGGTAATACTGAATTTTGTAGCAGATACACAGATGATCTGCTCCTTATTTGGCAAGGAACAGAGATGGAGGCTAAAGCCTTCCTAGAGTGGCTCAACAATACCAATAACAATAAGAATTTGTCCTTTATATATAGGATTGAGAAAACAAATACATTTTTTAGATCTCACACTTTCAGCAACAGAGAATTGTGAAATTGATAGTCTGCTACAGAAAAGAAACTACAGGGAAAGCTATTTTGCACGCAAAAAGTGCACACCCACCATCTTTAATTAATTCTACTCCATATGAACAGTTTTCAAAGTTGAGAGGAACATGCTCTTCTGAGCAGACTTTTGAAGTGCAAGCCAGTGAAATGTGCAGCAATTTTCTAAAAGAGGTCATGATACAAACACTTTAAATCAGGCACTAGATAGGGCCAGATCAGAACATAGAAAAAAAGTTACTTAAACCCAAAACAAGGATGAAGGATAATGGTGAAAGGATGACTTTTGTTCTACAATTCAATAGGATTTCCTCTAAGGTTAAACAAATTCTACTTAAGAATTGGGGTCTGTTGGAGCACTGTGTTGTACCTGGTTTGTTTTCTAAGGTACTATGTGTTTCATTCAGCAAAGCAAAAAACATTGGGGACATTGTATCTCAAAGTCATTATGTAGCTGACAAGTCAACTAGAAATACATGGCTCCCAGAAAGACCAATTGGCTGCTTTCAGTGTGGCCACTGTATGGTGTGCAAACACATGATACAGGGAAAACAGTTTGTCCACCCAACTTAAGATATAAAAGTGGAAATCTTTGACTTTAATTGCTCAACTAAGTTCATTGTTTATGTGGTGCAGTGCCCCGTAAGCTCCTATATGTAGGAAAGACTATCAGATGTGCCAAAGAACATCTCTTGAAACATATTAAGAGACATTAGGAACAAGGACTTGAGCTGTGTTTACATGGCTGACCTCGCTCCTTCTTGGGACCGTTGCAGAGCTGCCCCAATTCAAAAGACGCTTGACTAACATGTCTATACAGTCCCCCTGAGTGCTGATGTAAGATGCACTGGAGAGGGGCTGGGAGTCAGGGCAGTCAGCTGATGGAAGCATCTGCAAGTGGGAGTGAGTGGTGCAGCCTGTCCACACAGCTGCTTAAACTGCTCACTCCCAAATGCGTCCCCAAACTTTCTGTGACTGCCGAGCATTGCAGAGAATGGCCTACCGCGATTCGGTAAATGTACAAACGGCAGCACTTGTACCGCAGCAACCCGAGCGCTCGGGTTGCTGCGGTGCAAATGCTGCCATGCAAACACAGCTTTGGACTCCTCACTTGCAGTGCATTATATGCATCTGCATGACAGCAATTCAATGTCTTTAAAATTCACTATTATAGAACGTGTAAAACCTTTTCCAAGAAAGGGTAATAGGAAACTAGTGTTATTGCAAAAGGAGTACAAATGGATTTATACACTAGAATCACTTTTTCCTAGGGGACTCAATAAGGATCTGGATCTCAGTGTCTACTTATGAGACTGTATAAGATTAGTAAACAATCTATCCCAACCATTAATGTCTATATTTGCCTGCCTTAAAATACTTTCTCTTGAATTGATGGATAGCCTTTTAAACTGATTTTTACATTATGGGCACACTGCTACAGTTCTTTAGATATGCTAGGTTGAGAGGTCTTCTAAACTAACGTTACACTTGAGGAAACAGATACATCCCTCAGAAATAAAGAATAAATGAGAGAACTTGGCCTTGATAAAGGCATTACATTTTGCCTATAACAAAATTATTAACCAGATGAAGTTGTTAATAAGGGTCTATAAGATGTACTATGGTTAGCTTCCTCAAAAAAGAAAATGTTTGATGTGGTCCAGACTTATACCTCTCACCTTTGGACAAAGAACTTTACTAAAATTAAATTGCAGAATTTCAGTCTAAGACTGGTATGACTGTATAGCAATAAGTGCCCATAATGAATTGTGTTGCACAATGTTTTTTAATCACATTGAGAATTTAATAAGATAATTATGGTAATGCAGACTTAAATCTTTTACAACGCACTTAATTTTCCTGAAATGGAAACATAAAGTTGTACATATAACGTTTAAGATATATGTATCTGCATTTCTGTAAGTTGCAGTAATTGGACTGCAAAATTTGTTTCTTTTTCCTTTTGAATTTATTAGGTCTAATACGGCAATGCACAAGTCACTACTGTTGTGCCTCAAAAAAGGTAAACGTAGTAAAGCACAAATCAATTTGTCATATTGTTTGGCATGATTGGTTAGTTTGTATCACATCATCACGTGATGGATTTTTAAAGGGTGTAAATGTTTGACTTCAACCCGCCATCCCCCCATGAAGAGGGTGTATACCCTCAAAGCGAAGATCAGTGTTTTGTGTGTATGCTTCAATAAATAAGTAATTTGTCTTTTTCCGAGTTCTATGTGTATCGCTTCTTTTATTGTTTTTCACACTGCAATGACAGGACTGGGACATGCTAAATGCTGGCAATGCCATGTGCATGTGTGAGCGCTACATGCATTCTGCATGGTGGCATCCACGGAGAGGGGAATTAAAAAGGAAACCCCATGCTGCCACAGGACAGATAAAGCCTCATGCACCCCCACATCCACAGTCAGGCTTTGTCCCCTGGCTCCTGGGGTTTACCTCCACCGTGGGCAGTTGGATGAGTGGGTGGAGCTGTCATGGAGCTTTACGTAGACCCTGACTGTGTAGCAAGTTGAGGGGGTAACACAACGGTGTGTTGCAGGTTCCCTTGGAGTCCCAGGAAGCCATGCTAGGAATAATCCGACAAGATGGGTGGTAGCCCTAGCAGTGGTAGAAGGAGGTTCCCCTGTTGGTACAGTAGGTCCCAGGGGTGCAAAAACAGAATTAAATCATGAAATGGCAGTGTTTTACTGATAATATCCTGTGTATCTGTGTGTGTGTGTGTGGGGGGGGGCGCACCATAAAAGAGGCAATGCTGTTTGTTAAATTTCTTTTACAACAATAACTGGAACTTCAGAATTACCTCAGTTGTGGACTCCAGGGAAATTCATTTTCTAGGTTTGGGTTTGAAAGTTAGCTCAAGAGAATCAGGTGTATTGCTATTCTTACAGAAGACCCATAGCAGTGACAACATCCTGGTATGTGATGGTACTTCCCCAAGAGTACTGTATCCTCCAATGCTCAATTTCTTAAGATCGAGATAAACTTTACTAGAAACTCAGTTTTTGAATGGCAAGTGCTGAAGATGAAACAGTTTCCAAAATAGGGGGTATTCTGACTGGACACTGGAGAAGGCACTCACGACAGTAAAGAATAGGGAGAATGAATCTCCTGAAAATGGGTAACTTGAATGGGGCAGAATCCCACCAATGTTCACAACAAATTCTGTGACAGAGTACTACAGAGTGGCTCTAGAAATCAGAAACATAATAGGAAAACACCGAATACTACTTAAATGAGGAGAGTCTCTGAAAAATGCCTTATGTGACATATCTTGAGTTTCCTACAAAAGAATAACCAAACTGGGGGTTGCTTTTACACAGCCACTTGAAAGTAACACTTACAGCACACTTTTTGAGCAGGCCACAGGGATTCTTTGCGATTCTTGTAATGTTTGCAGTTTTGGTGTTAAACATCCCTTAAAGGAGGAGGACAAGGCCATTACCATAAGACATTTTCTTAAAACTGCAAACCATGTTGGTTACATACATACTGTCTTACTGTTGTGTTCTTGTGGCACTGTGGTGGAGTTAGACTACACCCTTGGCTGTGACTGTTGGATCACTTTTCTATCTCCTTATTTCCTTGGTACCAAAACTTCTGTTGCGCAACAGTTAACTTTTCTCTTTGCTTTTCTTCTCCCACCCCCCAGGTTGGCTACCTAGCGTAGCTCTTTATTATCCCTACTAAGCTTCCTACTAGTTCTCTCTTTTCATTCTTTTTCCATTTCCATCCATCCAGTCCCTGGAATGATGACAAATACCAAGTGATGTGTTGTGTAAAGTGCATAAGTACATTTTGTGTACAAAAAAACATTAAGGCTATTTTAAATAGGAATTTTATTTATTTTTTTATTTGTTTTATTTTAGTTTTTGTTGACCAGGTAAGTGCACTGGACAAATCCTGCCTATTTTCAGGCACGACCCGGGGAAGGGGGATACAGATGAATGCCAACTGACCTTGAACCAGATTAAGCTGTTGGTGGTATTTTTAGTGAATGAGGGAAATTTGGCCAGGACGCTGGGGAAATTCCCCTACTCTTTTCGATAAGTGCCATGGAATCTTTAACATCCACCTGAACTACCACCAATCCAGGCAGATGGGACCTCAGTTTAACGTCTCATCCAAAATACAGTTATTAAAGCCTTTTTAAATAAAAATGATTCAGAAGCCATATAAGACAATAATAATTTCATAATTAGTACAGTTATAAGAAATCTAAGGTATTTTCATAAATTCACACTATAAACCTGTTAATGTATATAAAATTGCCTAGTCACTGTGGATCAGAGATACCTGTATATAGATTCAATATCTATGGAGATATACACTTTAACTGAACCAGGAAGTCCCCTGAAACAACCCCCTCACTTGGTTTTGAAACATGTTCAGACATGAAACAGCGTGTCCAGACATGTAAATAGAAAGGGCTCAGTCTGGTGACCCCACCAAAAGACATAAAACCTCTTCACTGAGTTAACTTCAGTTCATTCCAGTGGGGCTCAACCCTGACAGAGGAGGAGAGGTTTTACTGTTTGTGCATACAAGCTGTTGAATGCAGATGAAAAGGGTCTTAGGAGCTCTAAGACCCAGGACTGTATTATGCAAGAAACTACTGATGTTAAGTAGTGATTTTCTTTGCAATTTTGTTTATTTTCATTTATTACTTTTCTAACATTTGAAAAATAAATATCAAATCAAGACATGTTTTAAACCTGTAAATTTGCCTCATCTGATTATTCCCACATGCTGTGACAGACATAATACACTGTATGTGGGCAATACTGCTAGACAGCTGGGTAATCATATCCAGGAACATGTGAGATTCATTATCAATCAAAAATAGCTACTCCAGTGGAAGCTCACTCTAAAACCAAACACAGTCAGAATCCCAATATTGTGCTTTGAGACTCGTGGGTGTTGATTTTGATAAACCCCTAATCCATGGTGAGACAAGATAAAAGTTCTGTTACAGTGAGATTTTCAGGTGGATTTTTTTCCATGGGGGCAATACAAACAGTGGACTAAATGATGTACTGGAGTATGGTCCGTTTCTCTGAACATTTAATAACTGTGGTTACAAACAGCTGGTTAATAACTTGCTTATGTAAGCAATAAGACATGACAGGGTGGTGGTCATCATGGGTCACTGCACCTCCATGTGTATAGTGAGGCATGAGGTGCTTGCGTGGAGTACCTTCAGCACCTGGAAGTGAACCCATGACAACCAGCACCCCAAACTGCCTTACTGTGCTTATAAAATGGATCCTCATAACAAACTAATAAAACACATAATTAAAAATTAAAAAAATGGGAAAAATTACATTAAAAAATAAACATGTTACATAAAAATGAAAAACAATTGAAAAAAATAGTCCCTGTAGATTTCTATCACCGAGTGACACTGTTGTGTTTGTGAGCTGTTATAGAAATAGGATGAGGTGCATTCTTAACCTAATACTGACATATTAATATAATTTATTAGGGTTATCCAAATGTGGGGTCCTTGGGGAGACAGCTGGGTACTTGTGCAACCTCAGCTACTGTGTACTGTTTATAGTCCACTGTGTATTTTGGGAGTTTGGGTACAATGCTGATGGCTGAAACTAGCAAAGTGCCAGTTTTCTTTAGAAGACCTTAAAGAGGAATCCTTCCCTCAGGTCCCGATTAAGACAAATGTATGGGAGACATTTATTTTTTATTTACTTACTGGCTTGTAATTTAATTTCTTGCCTGGTTGATCTTGTACCCTCTGCCTGCCATGGTTAATAAACTATTCTTAACAAAAGAAACATTCAAACACCAAAAGCACATTTGCTATTTCCGTTTTATTCGGGTGCATTGGCCACCTTAAAACTCCAGCATTTCTCATATCAATTATGCTTTTTCAAGAAGAGTGGATCTATATGATAAATATCAGAATAGTACAAGCAAGTATGATTTTGAAACGAGCTATGTATTACCCCAAGACATAGCTCTAACAATCTCTTGTGAACAACAAAAATTCATTATGTGGCAATTGAAAAAGAAAGCCCAAAATACCCACACCATTTAAAAAAAGTTTTATTTACAGGTTTAAAAAGGAAGCAATTTGCCAAAACATGCTCAGACTCTCAGAGTTCTTCAAAATCTCCAAAATCCAGCTCTGTGTCAGAAAAGCATGCTGGCTCAGTGCTGACCAGCCACTTGCTGCCTCAATGTGTCAGCGAGTGATGACAAGCTACACAGTGACATCATCACACTGAGCACCTACTGCACTCAATAGCAAGCCCCAGGGACTCAGGTCTCCTAGATACCCGAGCTGACCCCAGCCTTCAAATTCTTGTTGTCAAACATGTGAAATGTTATAACCAGGCTGAAATTTAAAATTAATTTAAACCTTGTAATTAGAAACAGAGTCTGTAAAAAGACATTTACGGTATACATTTTTCTGAAACAAGACCACAAAGGTTTGGTGAGGTCAGTCTACAAAGGAGTGAACAATATAAAGTGAAGCATGTACAGTTTCTCCACTGCCAGTACCCAGACAAAGCTGAAGGCATAACACATTAATCAAAGCATAGAAGAAATTATTATAAAGGGAGGTCAAAAGCTCAGAGTGTGCATATTATTCATAAAAAACAAAAAAAGGGCCAGTCCAATGGCACAGAGTGTTGAGGCACTGGACACCATACCTCGTGCCACACTGGCAACCCGGGTTTGGGAGTAGACTCTGGTTGCCGGGGTCGGCAGGGGGAGGAGAGGATTGAGCATCTGGAGGACTGGCTCTCCTCTCCTGGGGTGGGTTCTGGGGGATTCCCCGTATGGTGGCAGCTCCTAGGGGTTGCAGGGGAGCGTTTCACACATATTGGGGCAGCCAATGGGGATGATGGCAGCAGGTGACTGCGGGAGGAGGCAGAAGTGTGTCCTCCATGTGCTGTCATCATTGCACGGCCATGCCATAGGGGCATAACCAAAAAAAAAGCCCTGCAGAGGATTGGAAAAAGGCCACAGTAGTGTCCCTAGACAAGAGTGGCAGCAAGGAGGAGGCAGGGAACTACTGACCTGTAAGCCTCACCTCCATCATAGGGAAGATCATGGAATCTATACTAAAGGAAAGAATAGTGTCATACCTGGAAGCCAGCAGGAAGCTTGACCCTAAACAGCATGGCTTCTCATCTGGACAATCTTGCCAAACAAACATGGTGGAATTCTTCGATTGACTAACTAAAGTAGTAGACCAGGGCGTGGCCATAGATATTGTATATCTAGACTTCAGTAAGGCCTTCGACTCTGTCCCACACAGAAGGCTCATCAACAAACTGGAGAACACTGGTATAGGAAGTAAGACTGTAAACTGGGTGTGAAACTGGCTACAGGGGAGGACCTAAAATGTTCTAGTAAATGGTGCTCTATCATGGGAAGGGAAAGTAACCAGTGGGGTCCCACAGGGGTAAGTGCTGGGACCAATACTTTCCAACATATTCATCAGCGATATTGCAGATGAATTGGAGGGAAAGGTAAACTTGTTTGCAGACGACACTAAACTCTAACAGGGGGGACACGCAGGATGGGGACAAAAGGATGGAGTCAGACCTAAAGAAACGGTAAGAATGGTCCAAGACTTGGCAGCTGAAGTTCAATGCCAAAAAATGCGAAGTCATGTTCCTGGGAAAAAGAAACTCTGGGACAAATTATTCATGGGAGGTGAAACATTAGCAGACACTAACCTTGAACGAGACCTTGGAACCATGTTATCAAATGACTTGAAGGTAGGAAGGCAATGAAAAAAAGTGTCACAAAAAGCCAGCGGCATCCTAGGATGCATAGGCAGGAGTATTACAAGCAGAAAGTGAAAGGTGATAATCCCGTTGTACAGGTCCTTGATGATGCCTCACCTGGAGTGCTGCATCCAGTTCTGAAGACCAGACCTTAAAAAATGACATAAACCAATTGGAGTCAGTGCAAAGAAGAGCTAGAAAGATGGTCCAAGGCCTCCACCATGAACTCTATGAGACTAGACTTAGGCAATTAAACCTGGATTCCTAGGAACAGAGAAGAGACAGGGGAGACATGATACAGACTTTTAAATACCTCAAAAGAATCAACTCAGCACAGGAGCAGAGCCTCTTCGGTGAGAATAGAGGGGTATGGTACTACCAGAGGGCACAACAGATGTTTGGTGGGGGGGGGGGGGTAAATTCAAGAGTAATGTCAGAAAGTTCTCCACAGAAAGGGTCATGGAGCCTTAGAACACAATACTACAGGAGGTGGCGGAGGCAAAGTGAGTTGGGGAATTCAAGCTGTCTTGGGACAGGCATTGTGGGATATTGACACAAAGTAGTATATCTTAGGGGGGCATAGTTAAACAGATGGGCAGACTAGATGGATCAAGTGATCCCCATCTGCCATCACATTCTTATGTTCTTACATTAGTAAATGAAAGAAAATATCTCCTAATGTGTTTTTCTTAATCGGGATCTAAAGGTCCCACATTACTGCAGGGGAGGTGAGGATTCCCTTTAAGTTATTTTAGCTTTATTTACTTTTTTCTTGTTATTTGTTGAACCTCTGAGAAGTGGAGCTGCATGCAATAGAGTGCAGAATCCTCTTGAATGCTCTCTCACTGCCACATGTGTCAAGTGGAGCAAGGAGAAAGGCAAGATTCCCTTCCCTTTATCCAACCCTGAGGAGAGGAGCTGTATTGGGGGGGGCCCAAAACAGTCTCACCTGCTGCCACCTGACTGTTCAATTTTGGCAGTGTAGGTAGAGAAAGACTGAAAGTAACTCACGTCTGTATCTGAGGAGCAAGACTGGAGTGCTAGGTGCAACTGCTGCGGCCAAGAGACAGACCAGGATGCTGCTAAAGAACACGGCTCATGTGTCTGCTGTGGCCGAGAGAGAGACAGTGATATGGCTAAAGAATGTGGCTGAATCCAGTTAGCTGTTGCTGTGGTTGAGAGGGTTTTGGAGATTAGTGCTACTGCAATTGTCAGGTAGGTGAAAAGTGAAAGGCCTGTGCTAGGGAAAGCGAATGAGGGAACGTTACAGCTGAGTGAGTGTGAGGCGGGCATGTGAGTGATCTAGCGAGTGGCCGTTGCAGAGAACTAGACAGCAGAGCCAATAGTACTGTAATTAAACATGTAAAAATGAGACAAAGAAAAGGGGAGGGGAGTTAAGGAGTTTATTTTGCTACAGTGGCACTTGGGTTGTGGAGGTGGCAAGGTGGTTGTTAGACGTGTTTTTCTGTCATTCTTTGGAAATAATGGTGAGAGCATGTGTGAGGCGTGAGTTTTTACTTTAGAAACACGGCTGCCAGAAATCTTTAAAAAAATATTTCTGGGAGACATGGACATGTAGGTGTACTATGTCCACATTGCCGGAAGGGTTCCCGAGCATGTGGCTGTCACCATGTAAAGCATTGGGTTCTGAACCCGCTCAGCCAATCAGGACTCTGCTAGTTTGCTACCCATTTTATACATGTATCTAATGGTTGTTTCCTTCTCTCCCCCCCCCCATTCCCTTAGGCCCTGTCCAGACTAGGAGTTTTCATTATGAAACCTGCAGCCACTGTTTGCGTCCACTCTACAGCACACTTTATCTGTGCTCTGAACCGGTTTAAGAAACCACACTCAAAACCTGATCAGAGCAGGTTTTGAGCACAGTTGCAGCCCAACACGGTTGCCTTAAACCATTTTAACAGTGGTGTGTACGCACACCGTACTGTAAAGTGGTTTAAGGCAACTTCCGTGAGCTGCCTAGGCAAATATTTGCCTCCTGAAAGAAAAGGGGATAATGCTACTTACATCCCCATCCTCGCCATGGGATCCCGAATCAATTGGTGCTATTTTTAGCCTGATCAGTTAACGTGCCTGTTCGAGTATCCCAGCATGCATTGGGTGCCTGCCGCAAGTATGCCTGGGAACTCCGAGGGGCATCCTCCAAAGTCGACTGCAGTGTGGACGGAGGGACAACCATCCTGAAAACTGTTATACAAAATGGTTTTCAAAACGGTTTCCAAAAGCGCTGATAGTGTAGACAGGGCCTTAGAGTCATCCTGCATGCACCACAGAACAGATACAGCTACTTGAACTAAAACAATTGGAAACTATACCCCAAAATGGAATCTTAAGCTCCATGTTCTGCTGAACTCCTGCTACATTTACATGTCTGAATTTTTTCACATTTTACTTACACTAATCTGCTCCTGTAGTGATGGTAGAACTTTATCACTGTTTTAAACACGTAGTATCTTTGTAACTCATTATTTCTAATATCTAATTTTTTTAAATCAGTGGAAACATTTTATATTCAATGAACCTGTTCAGGGCTCTGAGATACAACACAGGACGTAATTCTCCTGTTCCTTTTGGGATTAGAATGAACTTTGAGTAAAACACCCTGTTCCTTTCTCTAGGAGGCACCAGCTCTTTTTTTTTTTCTGAAACAGAGACTGAATCTCTTCCCTCAAGAGGGCATTTGTCCCAGAAGGTAATGAGAATGGGGTAGAGGGTGCACTGGAGGTTGAGATCATTTCCAGTGCATGCCTTTTTTCCACTCTTTCCAGAACCCATTTGTCTGTGGTGATCTCCCTCCATTTTTGTAGGTTAAGGGAGATTCTTCCCCACACTTACACCCCTGACTACAGCTATGGAGGGAGAGGTGGGGAGTCTGAAGGTGCCACAGGCAGCAGGGCACCTGAACAGGAACCCATGTGGGGCCTTAGAATGACTACCCTGAGCAGCAGGTCCTGCTAGGAAACTACCACCTTTGCCACAATAAGGCTGTGGTAGCCAGGGCATCTCCAGCAGGCAGGCTTCTGAAAAGCACCCTTACCACATCCCCTATATGTATTCTGGGGGGGTCAGGGATGTTACAGACCACAGAGTCATTTTGGAAGACCGTATGTCCTTTCATGCTTTATTCACATCATGGCCGAAGAGCCACCTCTCAAGTGGACATTAAGCACGGCCTGCTGCACATCCAAAACAAATCCTGCCACTCTGAGCCAGGAATACCTTCTGAAGCATATATCAGACTGCTGATCTAGCTGCAGCACCTCAGGCATTATATACGGAACTTAGTAAATGCTTACCAGTATTCAGGACCACAGAGGTAGCTTTACTCAATTCTGCCTTTGCAGAGCTATCTGGCAATGTCTGTGCCATAGCCATAGCTGACTTCCAAAGGCTATTCTCATGCTTAATCATACAGGCCTGGTAGTTTGCAATACAAAGGCCCACAGTGGAACAGGTGTAAATCATTTCCCCATAATATCCAGTTTTCTAGACTGCTTGTCAGGAGGCAGGGTGCTTAGCATTCCATGAGCTCTAGAGTGATCAAAGGCAGCCATGATAACAGAGTGCAAATCAGTGTCATGCTGGGAAGCATAATAAGGCTTGACAGATGGAGCAGCATACTGTCTGTCAGCCTTTCTTGGGACTGCTGGCAAAGTATCAGGTCTATGCTAGGCAGCAAATGTAACATCTTCTGATGTTGCACCAGCTGTTTACGCTGCAACAGTGGGAGCAGCTGATACCTCTAAGAACTCCAATAAGTTTCTTTTACTGGAATCTTCCTCTTCACCTTCAAAGCTTAGCACATCCTGTATTTGTTTAAACAAAGCCTGGAAGCATGACTCCTAAGGAGGGGAACCTGGGGTTATATACCACAGAGTCCTCACAGCATGATGACTAGGTTGAGCTGGAAGGGAAATCCCTTCACAGGGCTCCTCATCCCCACCTTCACCCTCTAACCCTCCATTTGTAGGAGGCAAGGATTGTATTCCTTCTTCTCATCGTCTCTTATGGTGTGGAGGACAATCAACAGCACTTGTGACTGAGGCAGCAACTGAACCAACTGTGTATCTGGTACGCATTTCAGTTTCATTGAGTAATGACTGTGCAATTAGGGGAGGCTCTGGCAGCAGAAACAATACTGCTGTTTGCAGCAATGGAGAAAAGTGTTTTAACACCGGAGAACAATGCCAGCATAACCTGCAAGTAGAGGACATCCAGTTAAGGGGTAATGACTACAGATGTCAATAGGATGGAACCCATCAACGATAGCTGCATACCATCTGTAGTAGGTATGGCAGTGCCTGAGCCAAGCCCCAACCTTGGAGTCTCCGACGAAAATTGATGGGGTGACAGCAGCCACTGCCCAGGCAGAAGTCAGTGAGGACTTGCCCTCCTTCAATGGAGACCTCGAGCACACAGGTAAAGCACGTTTCTCATTATGCTTATGGTGGCTGGAAGAGGAGGAGAGTTTCAATGACTGTTTTTCCTTTTCCTTGGGTTTATTTGTCGTCTTCACCAACCTCATCAGGGATGAAGTCGATGACCACCAGGCACTTCTTTATCAGTGGTGGGCGGTTGAAAGAAAGAAGCCAGTTTGGATCCCATGGCCTTCACCTGAGCTTCCATGGCCTTACTGGTGAAGAAAGTTTTCAAAGCTTTCTTTAATGCATCTCCTTGTGGCCTGGTTAAATCCTTGGCAGATCTTGCAGGCCCTCACATTGGTGGATAGGTCAAAACAACAAACACACATGCTGTGAGCATCTTCCTTGTAGATCTTGTAACCACACAAAACCTAAACAAAAAGGTACTGTCAATGGCAGTATACAGGGACAATGTCAACAGAAACTGAAAAATTAAATCTAAGTTAGAAATAAAACAAACTGATGCAATAAAGTGAAGGCATTGTTTCTCTGCAGGTCAGACAGGGTGTGTCTATGGTGAAAGAAAGAACAAAGAAGTGAGGGGGCCACCGACATTTTAAAGGCACTGACGTTGCACATCATGGTGGGCAGCCCCAACTAGGCAATATCTTCTGGAAAATCCTGATGCCGACAGCCTACAGTTCCAAAGGTGTGGCCCAATGGAGAGATTTTATTTATTTATTATTTATTCAAGTCTCGGATTACAACCTTTGAGCAATGAGCTCTTTACAAAGGTTCCATGTCAAATACATTACAAAACTGGACTAGCAAGCAAATACATAAGCGGGTACGAGAAGTTATAACAAGAACAATTAAGCAACTATGTAACAGAGTATATGCAACATTGATTATAACAATGGTGTGGCATCTTTGTACAGAGTTTATACAACATCAAAGTAACAACTTTGTGCAGAGTATATACAGTAGCGGCTATACGAGGGGAGATAGGATGGAAAACATGATACTAAATCCAGATTTCAGAGAGGAAAGAGGATGAAGATTTGAGGCAGGAAACAAGGATAAACCAAGATTCCCTTTGTCACAAGAATGAAGGGGTTGGGGGTTGGAGTTCAGCTGAGCAGACTGAGAGGGGCAGAGGCTGAGAGGTAAGGTTGGTAGAGAAGGGGAGAGGAGAGTAGTGGAGAGAAGAGGGGGTTGAGGGGAGGTTTATGATGGGAGGCAGTGTATGTAGGGGGATTATGGCAGAGAAAAGGGGACAAAGGGAGTGGGAGATGGTGGATGGTGACAGTAGGGGATGCTGAGGGAGAACAGGGTAGGTAAGAATATAAGGAGGGTGGCAGGACGGGAGTGGAGGGAGCAGTCATGGTCAGAGTGGGGCAAGGTCACTTTCACATATTACTGGGAGCAGAGGCCTTTCATCTGACTAAAGAGGTGGGCCCAGAATTTAGATTTGAAAGGCCCCAGTTTGGGCTCAGCTTGTAGGTCACAAGACAGTGAGCTGAGACATTTTGGAGCATGATAAGCAAAAGACTGCTGCCCTTGGGTTGTGCGGCAGAACGGGGCCTTGTAGAGAATACTGTGAGACCCTCTGGTCAGCCTGGTTGGAACTACTGGACTTAGCATGGACTGAACCCCGGGAGGGGTCAGGCCAAGGGTGGCTTTCTTGGCTAGAAGACAGAGCTGTAATGAATACGGTTCTCCAAGTTCAGCCAGCCTGTAAGTGAGTAAAGGTCACAAGAGTGGGTTAGGCACAGAGCTCCCAGGAGAAGTCTGCAGGTTTTGTTCAGAGTAAGTGCTGTTCTTTTCAGAGTAGTGTCAGAGGCAGAGCTGTAGATGATGAGGCTGTAGTCTATCACTGAAAAGACAGAACTATTTACGGCAAGTTTAAGGGCGTCCATTGTGAGACAGTATCTGTGCCTATGCAGCAGTCCGATCTTCCTATTTACAGACCTGGGTCAATGTGAAGTGAGTAAGACAAGGAGCTGTCCAGATGACCCAGAGATATTTAAAATTGTGTACCATCTCAAGAGTTCCATTTTGTTTGTTACGGATGGTTAATATGGGCCATTTATATTTGTTGTGTGCGGGAGGCAAACAGCATTGTTTTTGTTTCCTTATAGTGGAGTAGCAGCCGGGCATCGGTAAACCAGTCTTCAAAATGGGTGAAGCTGCACTGAAGAGTGTAAGGTCGGGATAGCTAGTGTAGAGGATAGCATCATCCGTGTAAAGTAGTATTTTGTCTTGACACACATTTGGGAGATTATTAAAAAAAAATAAATAAAAGACTAAACAGAAATGGGCCCAGAATAGACCCATGAGAAACACCTGTGCTTACTTTTTGACTGGCAGAGTGTATGGTGTCTATTGTTACCTGTTGAACCCGCCCGGAGAGATAGCTGTGAAACCAGTTCATGGAAGTAGGGGACACTGTGGATTCACATAACTGAGTTAGCAGAAGTTTGTGACCAACTGTATCGAAGGCCTTAGTGAGGGCAATAAAGGTAGCACCCACTAAGTGCCCCCAGTCAAGGCAGATATTTTTGATGAAGATCATATATTCTGCTGTGTCCCCTTATAATTCCCATTCATAGGGCTGTGCCACAGAGCAGCCGAGTGCATCTGCCAGCACATTCAGAGTATCTAAAAAGAGTAATGTTCACAAGGTAGACTATATGGTCCACTGCCCACTCCCATACTCTAGTTGCCTCATGGTACTGGGGATAAGAAAGCATCCCTTCCTGCTTGTTCTGTTAGAACCTGGCACACACTACTGACTGCCTGAACCAGAATCAACAGTCACCAGATCTGCTGTGCTACTGTCTGCAGTCCACTCAGGACCATCATCATTTCCAGGATGTTGATATGCAGGCTGCATTCCTCCTGGGACCAGATTCCCAAAGTTTAAAGGGCCCAGAGATGAGCATCCAATCCTGAGGTGTAGGCATCTGCAGACAGGATTGCCCAGGGAGGGATCTGTAGAAAAAAAAGCACCTGATAGTAGATGCCCCTCATCTAACTACCACTACAGACACCTTCACAGAGTGGCACAGACTAGGATTGGGTGGTTAAGGGGATAATGTTCCCGAGACCACTGCACACGCAGAAGCCACTGGCAGACCACACATGCATTCAGGCCAGAGAAATCATGAAGACCATAGCAGCCATGAGGCCCAACAAGTGAAACATGTTATAAGCCAAGACTACTAACAGCCAGACATACCTAGGCTAACAGAGCAGCTGCCTGCCCGATCATCTGGCAGGACAGCTTTTGCTTGGGGCATAACCAGCACCACTCCAATATATGGGATTCTCTGTCAAGATGTAAGAACAGACTTCAGTACACTGAACAGAACCCTGAACTGGTCAAGCAACTGTCTTTTTCTGTCACTGGCATGTATGGCTAAGTCCGAGGAACCCTTCAGGAGCCAAATGTCTATGAGTCCTGGTAGGACGAAACACGTGTCTATGTCATCTGTTGGCACCCTTTGCAAACTGTGTGAGAGGCCTTTCGGCACCATGCAATTCTGCTTAAAGTTGAACCAGCATAACCTTCTGTGGTGATTTGCCAATGCAGCCCATGATGCTTTGCATTGTGTGGGCATGTGTGATTTTGTACTTTCTTGAAACTTGGCTTCCTAGCCAAATGCCCTTTGGCGTAACCCTTGCCTCAGTGTTTGTGCACAGAGGTTCTTTGTCTTTTAAAATGTCTAGACAGAACACATGCAACTTCTACTAGTGAAGGGCTTCTGCCACCTCCACAAATCATTTGTTAAAACACACAAAGTATCAACAATAACCCAATAAGCTGACAGGCAATGCAGGGAATTTAAACTGGTTGCCCTCGAGGCAAAAATGCAAGTAGCACCTTGTCATTTCCAAATTTTGCACACAAGCAATCTTCTCGAGACAACAGGGAAAGGAGAAAACTGGCAGGGCACGTGAAACTTCTTGAAAGCCATATGCTTGTTTAAAGCCTGAAGATCCAGGATAGGCTGATAACATCGTCTCTTCTGGGACCAGAAAGTATCTGGTAAACAAACCCCCCTTCCCCAAGAACTGCTCCTGAAGGGAGTACTAATAAGCTCAACTGGCTTGCAGTATGTTAAATCTCCCTCTCCCTCTCTCTCTCTCTCTCTCTCGGTGGATAGTTACATGTTCTGCAGAGTAGGAGAAAAGGTCTGCAGGGAGTATCTTGGGGTGGGTAGAGAGACTGCCTTCAATGCATAGCCTGACTGTACAATATCCAGAGCCCACTTGTCTGAAGTAATGTTCATCTACTGGGGCAGGAAAGAATAGTTAACTACCATAATAATAGTAGATCTTTGAGAGAATCTTCTCTCTTGAGCCACACCATAGAACTAACTGTAAGATGTTGGCATCAGGATGACCTGGAAATTTTTGCTGGCTGGGGCCATCCAATTCGATGCACCTCACTGGTGCCTGTATAGTGTGGCACCATGCCTTAAAGTAGTTCCCCACCATAGACTAACTCAGAGGATCATCGTACTGGCAAGGAACAAAGTGACCTGGACCAAACTAGACACAAAAGAGATGATATGGGAACCTAAGTACAGATGCCAGTTAAGGCACCATATGAGAAGCAGCTTGCAACAGCAGGCAGCATTGTCTCCCACCACCCAAACAAGGTAGGGGGAAGGAGGGACAGCTGTGGCTCAATGAATGAGATTCTCTTGAAGATTTACCATTACAATAGGCAACTATTCTTTTTCCGGGATATCTCCTTCCATTGAGGTACATCATGGAACAATTCCCAAGTAATACCAAGCACAAGCACAGAGGAAGAACAACAGGACCTAATGACCCTGATTAAGGAAGCCTTGCAGAAGACTGAGGCCAAAGCTGGCACTTCTACAAGAGACAATGTCCAGACTGTAGAATTTAGAACATGTATGAACGGTACTCCAAGTGGCAGCAGCACAAATGTCAGCAGCTGATGCATTATGAAAACAAGCCACTGAGCTAGCCATCCCACAGGTGGAATGAGCATCAATGGGCCCAGAAAGCTGTTTACTGTGCTTCTGCTAATAAAAAGTAATACTACTGGTCAGCAATTTGGACAGTCCCCGGTTCAAAATTGGGAAGCCCACCATCCCGGGGTTAACAGCTGAGAGAATTTTCTATAATTCTGGTACCAACGTAGCATCCTACGGACATCCAGCGTGTGTAAAATGACATTCCCCATTACTGTATCTGTGGGAGATGAAAAGTAAACAAGAAGGTCAATAGTCTGAATTAGTGTTCTCTCAGACATGACTTTAGGAAGAAAATCAGGACCAGCATGTTATGAAACCCGATCCTTGTGAAAAATAATAAAAGAAGGGTCTGCAACTAGAGCATGTAACTCAGAAATGTGTCTAGTGGACGTTATAGCCACTAGGAACAGAGTCTTCCAAGAGAAGAAGCTTTGCTCATAAGTAGCAGCAGGCTGAAATGAAGGTGCAGTTGGGGTATCTAGGACTTAACTGAAGTCCCAGTTGGAACCATATCTTAGACCGAGGATGCAGGAGAAGAATATCTCTTAGGAAACCTCCATCTGGGCCACTGTCTTGCCCGCTCTGAGGGCATGAAAAGCTAATACAACTGCCATGCGGACCTGAATAGAGACATACCCCAGTCCCAAGTCTTTAAGGGACAAGAGGTAATCCAGCACCTTAGGAACTGGACATGTAAATGGATCTAGGGCATGCTGAACACACATTTCCATTTTTGTAAGTAGGCATACCAGGTACTGTAGATGGCCTAGCTGTCAGGAGAACATCTGCAACTGCCGGGGAAACTCTGAAGCGGGAGAGTTCTACATCCTCAGGAACTAGGTGTGGAGGTGCAGGGATTGAAGATCCAGGTGCACCAAAGCACCCTGCTCCTGTGTCAATCCTGCTCGCAGGGAGAGAAGGACAGGAGGTTTACACCACCAGTTGCTGGAGTAGGGGTTACCATATCTGTTTGGGCCAATAATGAGCCACCAGAATTATGGAGGCTGGCTCAGCCTGTGCCTTGACCAGAACCCTCTGAACCATCAGAAAGAATGGAGGAAAAGTATACAGAAACCTCCCTTTCCAGGAGAGGGTAAATGTGTCTCACCAGAAAACTCCAGGCCCTGGAATGAGCAAGTAGAAATGCAGTAATTTTGCATTATCTAGCAACACAAAACAGGTCTTTGTCAGGGTGACCCCATTTTTTGAAGCGGTCCCCCACAATGGAGTCGGAAAATTTGCATTCATGGCTTAGCACATGGGACCAGCTGAGGTGATCCATCAGTGCATTCAGGGCAGCAACAGCAAGAAGAACACCCCTAACAGGAACATGTTGCATTCCACTGCCCAGTGCCAAACTCTCATTGCTTTTCTGTGGAGAGTGTACGAATGTACTCTGTTATGTCAGCTGATGTAATACATCACTGAAATATCGTCTGTATGGCTCAACAACTGAATCCTCGCAATGAGGGCAGCAAAGGCCTGTAGGTCATGCAGAACAGCCTTCATTTCTGCAGGGCAGAACCATATCCAGAGGGGTCCTTTGCCCAGAGTTCTGACAGAGACCCAGATAAGCATCCCATCCTGAACCTGAGGCATCCGTGGTCATCACCTGGGGGGGATAGCCGTAGAAATGGGGACCCTGTTTCTAGGTTGGACCAGTCCAACCAACAGAGCAGGAAGTGACAGAGAGGACGAGTCACATGTATACGACACTCCAACTTGTCCAAACGCTGTGCCCATTGTGCTCTGAGGAACCACTGAGGGATCCTCATGTGGTGGCAAGCCAGCAAGTCAGTCAAGATGGCAACTGCCATCAGACCTATTAGTCTTAGGAGACATCTGGTTGCGACATAATCACTGGAGACCAGCTATGCCCGGGCCACCACTACTGTAGCATGTTCCGAGGGCAGAAATGTACAGCCCTGACCAGTGTCAGGAACCGCTCCTATGTACTGGAGCCTCTGGCAAGGGGTAAGGACCAATTCTGATTTGTTGATCAGTATTCCCATCTGGTCAAACAGTTGTCATGTCTGAAATACTCTGCTGACTATGGTTTTCCGAGATGTAGTTTTTAATAGCCAGTCATCTATGTATGGGAAGACACGGAGGCACTCTCTACAGAGGGTAGCAGCCCCCATGGCAAATACTCTAGTAAATACAAGCAATGCAGAGCACAAACCAAAGGGCAAGACACAAAAATGCCACAAAATGAGGGAAGTGTCATTGACAAACCACCAATCAGGACAGACACCTGGGAGTAATAATCCCAGAAGACCTAAAGGTGACCAGACAATGCAACAAAGCAGTAGGGAGGGCTAGTGGGAGGCTGGGGTGCACAGGGAGAGGTACCCCAGCAGGAGGGAGGTGGTGCTGCCTCTGTATAGATCGCTGGTAAGATCTCATCTAGAATACTGTTGTGGTTCTGAAGGCCACATCTCCAGAAGGACATATACAGAGTGGAGGCAGCCCAGATGGTGTGGAGTCTGGATCAAAAGTCCTACAAAGAGAGACTAAAGAGACTCAACATGTACACCCTGAAAGAGAGGGAGTGGGGGGGGGGATATGATAGAGACCAAGGGGTAAAGTAAGGTACAGGAGGAAAGTATTTTTCAGAAAAAAGGTACACAAAAACAAGGAGTCATGCTGCTGACAAGGGGTCATGCTATGAAGCTGGGGGGGGGTAGATACAAGAGATATGTGAGGAAGCACTTCTTCACAGAAAGAGTGCTAGATTCCCACAACAACCTACCAGCTGCTGTGGTTGGGGGAGAGGGGGAGACAAGACAGTAGCGGAATTCAAGAATGCATGGGATAGGCATAGGGGAATCTTACTGGAAAAAAATTGGGGAGAGGAAGAAAGAACCAGAGATCAGGTAGGGTCTACAGAGATACTGCAGGCAGGGAAAAATGGGCAGACTAGGTGAGCCAAGCAGTCCTTATCTGCCGACAAATTCTAGGTTTCTATGACTATGAAATCTGTAGAGAGCCCTGGAGAATGAAACCAGGTATTTTCTGTGCAATCTGTGGATCTTTACATGAAGGTATGTGTCCTTCATGTCCAAAGCAAACATCCAATCCCTTTCAATAAGAGGGGTTGTAAGGACTGCAGTGAAACCATTGGAACTTTTTGTATTCAATGAAACGATTCAGTCTCTGAAGGTCTCGTACTGGCCCTAAATCCTCAACCCATTTTGGAACCAGAAAGTACTGGGAATAATAGCTCTGGTTTATTTCTGAAACCAGGATGAGTTCTACAGCCCTCTTGCAGAGGAGGATTTGAAAATCCTCCAGCAGGAGGGCAAGATGTCCCGGAGGATATCTATTGGGTAACTGTGACAGGGAACTCCTGCCAGTCTTGAGGACCAACCAACCTTTTCTTAAATCTGTTGCAACAGTTTTTCTATTTCTTAATCTATTCTGTCCTTTACAATTTCTAGTCCATATGGTTGGCCACCTATGGGCACCCCCCTTCCCTTTCTTGACTATGCTATAGTATCCCCTAATTTTCCTTTTCCCTCTCGGGTCCTTATACAGGGAGGTTATTGTTGTGACCTCCAAGTGTATATAAAACAGGTTGTGTTTATCACTGATGGATTTAGTATGTAATAGCACTACGTCATAAAATACTTTGATGTATATACCTTATGTTTATGAAACCTGTAAATGTTGAAAATGTCATGGCACTAGGTGTCTTTGATAATGGTAAAAAGTACTAGGTGGCTATTATAGAAATTAAGTTAGTTGTGCTATTTAAAATGCATGTAAATTGCTGTAAACTGAATGAGTATGAAATTCCATGGTGATTTGCATATATCCCATGATGCTTTGTATTACTGAAGTATGTATGATGATGTTTTTTCTTTGAAACTTGATTTGTTGCCAATGCCCTTTGGGGTCACCCTTTTTTCAGTGTTTCTGCACTGAGGTTCTTTGTTTTTAGCTTGTTTTGTTTTTCTTTTTGAGCCTCCACTACCCAAGCAAACAGGGGCCCCGCATAGGGATGAAGGGTTTTCAGTGAAAAGTGGTTAGATCAGAGATCAGTGTCAGTAGGTGCTGGCTAAGTGCAAAGAAAGGACATACATCGTCTGTTGCTATAAACTGATGTACTGAAGAAGGAATATAGCATTGCATAAGCTTATTTCCTGTATTTTGAACAAACATCACACAGAGATTGTGTGTTGAACCTGAAGCTGGTGTCTGGTCCATCTGTTATCCCACAACCCATCCACAGACTTGGTGTAAGAAGTGGGTTAACTTGCTGGAAGCATCTGGACTGGCCAAAGAGGGATATTTTCTGGTGGATGTCGCCCATATATCCCAGGTGGTCTGATACACCAGGAGTTGCCAGAGGAGAATCCAGAGAAGAAAGTCCATGGAGTTCTGACCAGAACCATGGCTGACAGACAGAGAGAAGCTGCTGCCTAGACTAGACCCGGGAGCTCGGAGGAAGGCCAAGCCTGAAGGCGAAGAGATGCAGGTCTAGGCAGACTGGAGGTGCGAGACACAACACCCAGGAGGTAGAGACCCTGATCTGCATGATCCACTGGATAAGGGGGCAGTGGCTGGAGGCAGACAGACTACGAAGAGAGGCAGAACATTGGTGCCAGGTGCTCAAGAGGGTCCTGCTGGAGAGTCTGGATAAAGAGTCGGGCGAGGATTTTTCATGGGCTCAGTTTGAGGAGGACCCCCTGACTGAGCAGGATATTCCTTTGTTTCCTGTGTTCCCAGGATGTTACCTGTTGGAGGGCGGAGATGCAAGTATGGAACTTGAATGCGAGACCCCAGATAAGACTGTGCCGGGGTTGAAAAAACTCCAAGCAAGTAAGAAAAAGCCTATGAGGCTGAAGTGACTTTTTCCTTGTATTGATGCAGCTAAATCTATTAATGGTATTGTCTGGGGTTTACTGCAGACTAAAGATGCTAATATTGCCAAAATGTTACAATATGTTAAGATCAGGGATGTGGTACATGCGATTTATTTTTTGATGAAAAACCTACAAAGGAGGAGACGAGTGGAAAATAGAGTGGAACCTGTGTTGGGGTAACACCAAAAGAGTGTCTACTCAGGTGTCTGTATCTGTAACAACTGAAATGAATCGAGACATAGTGGGTTTATGTAGAGGGTTGACTAGGACTGTGCCCCTGCTTAAAACAGACATGTCTGGTGGGGTTGGAGCAGGTAATTACTCACCCCAGAGAAAGTCTTTCTATGGTACTGGACTTTACAGCCATCCATATTTTTGGTTAAGAAATATGACAAACTTTCCCTAAAAGGAGAGGGGAAGGTACCATTAGTCTCTGTTGAGAAATGTGTTACTGCCTCAGGTTAAAGACTGATGATATCCACTATGTTTATGATAGAATGTTTATCGTTAATAGGGACCATGAGACAGAGCTTCTGAAGATGGATGGGTGGAAGCTCCATCCCTTCCTGGGACAAGAAGGTGGTAAGCAGTCTGCAATAACTGCTTCCCTCTTAAGGTGGGGGATATGTGACAGCGAGCTCCTGCCATTCTTGAGGACTGACCTTTTCTTAAATCGGTTGCAACAGTTCTTCTATTTCTTAGTCTATTCTATCCTTAACAATTTCTAGTCCATAAGGTTGGCCACCTATGGGCACCCCCTTCCCTTTCTTGACTATGCTATAGTGTCCTATTTCATTTTCATTTTCCCTCTCAGGTCCTCGTACAGGGAGGTTATTGTTGTGATCTCCAAGTGTATGTAAAACAGGCTGCGTTTATCGTTGTTGGATGTAGTATGTAATAGCACTATGTCATAAAATACCTTGATGTATATACCTTATGTTTATGAAACCTGTAAATGTTGACTACACCATGGCACTAGGTGTTTTTGATAATGGTAAAAATTACTAGATGACTATTACAGAAATTAAGTTAGTTGTGCTATTTAAAATGCATGTAAATTGGCTGTAAACTGAAATTTCCTGGTGATTTGCATACATCACAAAATGCTTTGCATTATGGATGTATGTATGATGTTGTATTGCTTTGAAACTTGATTTGCTGCCAATGCCCTTTGAGGTAACCCTTTTTTCAGTGTTTCTGCACTGAGGTTCTTTGTTTTCAGCTTGTTTTGTTTTTCCTTTTTGAGCCCCCACTACCCAAGCAAATGGGGCCCACGTAGGAATGAAGAGTTGTTTTGTTGTTTTTTTTAATCATCATGTAACACTTTTTTTTTGGTCCTCCGTTGTGGAGCAGGCCACAATGACTGCTGGCCACCAGCACCCGAGCCCCCGGACCAGGTCTGGTGTATGCTGCATGTGCCTGACTCACACAGGCGCAATGAAATTAAGAGGTCACCCCCCCGGGGGTCTGTGACCGGGAACCAGGTGGCCACACCTCTCGTGTCCAGGGGCTCGGTCATGAGCCACCACAGTCAGCCCACAATTTTCTGCTGTTACTGCCCCAGGGAGCCGGATGCGCAATGTCGTCTGATGCACCTACGTGCAGACATCCGCCACGCTCTTTCCCCCTTAGAATGCATGCCACTCAAAGTGTGCCCAACCTCCACTAGGTGCCACTGCAGTGCTCCACATACTCCTTACCCACCCCAGAGGAAAGAGAGCAGTCATGGGACACTCAATCCTTCCTCTTCCCTGCCAGCCCCCGGCATCCTGAATCCATTCCCGAACCCGGGTCGCCAGCATGGCGCAAGGTGTGGTATCCAGCGCCTCAACCCTCAGTGCCACTGAGCCGGCAGAGTGATGAAGGGTTTTCATTGGAAAGTGGTTAGATCAGAGATCAGTGTCAGTAGGTGCTGGCTAAGTACATAGAGAGGACATGCATACATACTTTGTTGCTGCAAACTGATGTACTGAAGAAGGAATATGGCATTGCAGAAGCTTATTTCCTGTATTTTGAATAAACATCACACAGAGATTGTGTGTTGAGCCTGAAGTTGGTGTCTGGTCCATCTGTTATCCCACAACCCCTCCACAGTAATACTGTTGTCACTGGAGGAACTGTAAGGAACTCTAATGTGTGTCTTTGCTGGACCAGCTCCAGGACCCATGCATCTGTAGTGATTTCCCTCAGCTGTTGCAGAAAGAGATTCAACCTCCCACCAAGACTTCCTTAGACAGTGAGGCCAGAGGAAGGGAAGGGTAGTCAGAAAGCATGGGGGGCAGGCGGCTGTAATGGTTTGACCTTTTTTAAGTCTGGCACGGATAGGTTTGCAGCTTGAGAAGTGGTTGGTGGAGGTCTCTAGGAAACGCATCCTGGACTCTTTGAAAAGCCTCGGCTTGGACTGGCACAATGGCTGCAAAAAGAACCTCTACCCCTTCCCTTAGGTTTATGGTTCAAAGTATGCAGGGACCTTAGAAACATTATTCAGGATTATAAATCCCTTAATGCATTTTCTATGTTATTGCCAAACAATTGTTTAACTCTAAATGGAGTATTTATTACAAACTGTTGCACATCTGAGGCAAAACCAGCCACCTTTAGCCAAAAGTGGCAGCAAAGGCAGATCAAAGAGGCAGCATCAGCATCTGTGTCATAAGAGGCAGACCTCAGCCGGCCTGGTGGTGCTGAGGGTTGAGGCGCTGAACGCCACACCTCGCACTGCGCTGGCGACCCAGGTTCGGGAACGAGCCCGGACCAGCAGGGCTCGGCAGGGGAAGGAGAGGACAGAGCGTCCGGAGGACAGCTGTCCTCTCCGAGGAGGGAAGGGACCCTAAGGGTCAGAGCTTGACTGCCCTCTGGCGGAGGCCGGGGGTGCAGCAAGTTCCCTGTCTCACAATGGGTGAAAGTGTACGGCGGACATCGGCAGGGGAGAGCCTTGATGTCGGGACACATGCCAACACACAGGAACACCGGAAAAATCACCCTCTAGGCTCCTGGAAGATGCAGCACTCTAGCACAGATCCCATAGTCGATCTGCCGGTCCCGGTCTGATGCCCTGACGAAATCAAGATGGTTCGGGGGTGTAGGCGCCCCATCCCTGTCTCCGTCCGGGGGGCAATCCAAGGCTACATGGAGGAACTACTGCGGTGCAGGTAGGACGAGGCTGGGGCAGATGCAATTAGTGACTCCTGAGGCGGCGGAGTCTAGGGGGCAAGGGAGGAGTATAAAACTGCAAGTAAAAAAAAAAAAAAAAAAAAAAAATAAGCAGACCTCAGCAAGTGCTTACCAGCCTCCTGCCTGGTTGTCCTGGCCCTCTGGCCAGTGAGGCCATAGTCTTCTAAAGGCAATTTTGATGTTATTATGTATGCCTGATAGTCTGCAATCCTTAGGCCCAGGGAAGCAGAAGCGAAAGTTCTCTTACCTATCACATCCATCTTCCTTGACTCCTTATCAGGAGGAAGAGAACTTGTGTGTTTGGGAGCCTTGGATCGGTCACCTGCAGCCAAAATCACCACTGAGTCTGTTTCAGGCTGTGATGAATAATAAAGCTTTGCAATGGGAGCTGGATATTGTTCATCAGCCTTCCTTGGAACTACTGGCAACTGAGCTCACCTATCCCATGCAGCCAGTGTGGCATTCTGAAGGGCAGAATGCACAGGAGGAATAATGACCATAGGGGATGCAGAAACTTCCAAGAACTCACTGAGATTTTTCTTGGAGGAATCTCCTGTTCTGCTTGGAACCCCCGTTTAGCCTATACCTATTTCAGTAAGGCTTGAAAAGGGGGCATGCACAGGTGAATAGCTTGCAGTGTTTTTCTCAGTTTCTTTTGTGCTAGAGGACATAGTGTAGCTTGTGCCCACACCACCCACTGCCTCCTCTTCATCATTCATGGCCTCCTCCTCTTCCTTCATATACTGTGGATTATAATCCAGTTAGGGAGAATCATACTAAAATGGTGGTGGTTGACTTTAGGGGTGCGGACTTTAAGAGTATTGAGGTGATCCTCAAGGGGCATTTGGAGGGGAATCAGCCCAGACATGGACACAGAGAGCAGGTGCAAAATTATTAAAAAATGGCTCCTGGAAGCTAAAAAGACCTGCATGAAGGTTCGAGGAAAGGTTGGTAGAGCCAGAAAGCTGAGCTAGTGGACCAGGGAGGTCCAGGAGGAGGCGAGGAAGTAAAGAGCTGCTTATAAAGGATACAAGCACTCAGTGGGGCCATGGATAGGGGGGAGTATGACATGATATCCAAAAAGGCAACCAGGGTGGTAAGATCGGACAAGGCATGGACAGAGCAGAGGTTGGCACACAGGATCAGAAATGGGGAGAAAGGGTTCTTTAGGTATATCGGGAAAGGAGCAAAGTGAAGGGGCAGATTGGCAGGCTGAGTTCAGGGAATGGGTGGGCCAGGGAGCAGGCAGAGATACTCTATGAATACTTTGCCTCGGTCTTCACTAGGGATGATGGAAGGGTCAAACACCTTACAGGGAGAGGCGGGCTAGGAATGAGGAAGGGGGGAGGGTCACGGACATTGAAATTCCTGATGGCAGGGTGAGGGAAGCCCTTAAATCCCTGAAAATGAATAAGGTACTGGGGGTCTGGATGGCCTTCATCCCAGGGTGCTAAAGGAGATGGTGAATGTACTTGCTGCACCTCTGGTGGAGCTTTTCAATTCCTCCCTTCAGACAGGGTGGGTGCCTTAGGATTGGAGGATGGCTCATGTCATGCCTATCCACAAAAGCAGCTCACGGGAGGAACCGGGTAACTACAGACCTATCAGCCTGATGTCAGTGGTAGGCTAGATGATGAAGGCCATCTTGAAACAGCAGCTGGAGGTGTTTCTGGAAACACGAGGCCATCTGAATGATCACTAAAATGGCTTTGTTCAGGGCAGATCGTGTCAGACTAATCTTGTGGAGTTCTACGACTGGGTGACAAAGGTGCTGGACCAGGGCAGGCCAGTGGATGTCCTTTTGCTAGACTGCAGCAAGGCTTTTGATTCAGTGCCACACCCTGGGTTGCTGGATAAGGTGGTGGAAATGGAGGTGGGAGAAGGGGTGGTAAGGTCGACAGGAAACTGGCTAACTGGGTGGTTTCAGAAGGTAGTGGTCAGGAGGGAGGGATCATCCTCAAGGAAGGTCATTAGCGGGGTCCCACAAGGGTCGGTGCTGGGTCCACTCCTGTTTAATGTTTACATCTTGGACATCAGGGAGGGTATCAAGAGTGAGGTGAGCCTCTTTGCTGATGACTCGAAGCTGGGGGTGGTGGTGGATGGGGAGGAGGGTAGAAGAGCCCTATGGGGAAACTGGAAACTCTATAGGGGTGGTCACGTATCTGGAAACTGAGGTTTAAAGCCAAGAAATGCAGTGCTCTCCACTTGGGGCTTAGGAACTCAGCTCAGGAGTACTTTTTTGGGTGGGGAGAAACTGCAGGTTTCAGGAGGGAAAAGGATCTTGGGGTGGTTGTGGATACCAAAATTAATAACTGAGCAGTTTAGGAGGGCTGCAGCCAAAGCAAATAAAATGCTCGTGTGCATTGCCAAAGGGATAACCTTGAGGAGATGGGAGGTGCTTCTCCCTCTGTATAACTGCCTGGTCAGACCGTACCTAGAGTACTGTATGCAGTTTTGGTGCACATACTTGAAAAAGGGACAATGCACTTCTGGAGAGGGTCCAGAGGAGCGCGACCAGAATGATACAGGGTTTTGGGGAAAGATCCTATGAGGAAAGACTTGAGGAGTTCAACTTGTACTCCCTGGAGGAGAGGATATGATTAAGATCTTTAAATATCTTGTGGGAATAAATATGGTCAGCACAAATAGGGTTTTCCAGGTGAGGGAGCCACCAGGGGGCACTCCATGAGGCTGGTTTGCGGGAGGTTCAAGGGGAAGACTAGGAGATGCTACTTTACCGAGAGGGTGGTGGACACTTGGAATGCACTGCCCACCAAACTGGTGGCTGTAAATACAGCAGAGGTATTCAAGAGGGGCTGGGACAGGTATAAGGGGAAGGTAGTAATGCCAGATCTGGAGGCGTAACTCCGATGGGGTCGGGGGGGATCTATGGGGGTGATGGGGAAGGCAGCAACGGGGTCCTGACTTGGTGCTAATTTTTGAGCAGACTCGATAAAACATTAGGCCTACTCTGCTGGCATTTTAGTATGTTAGTATGTTAGTCAACCTTGACGGTCATCAGTTGAGAATGAATGGGGCAAAGAGACAAGTTCAGGGCCTGGCACTACTACGGGGACCAAAAACTGAAACACTGAAGGTAAGGTCAATGACAGTTCAGCTGAGGGAGCCGACATGACAAAGCTGGTGATGATGGTGGCAGCTGCAATAGATGCTGAAATAGCTCAGGTATTGTCTGGTACAGAAGCTGTGCGTTGACAGGCCCCAAGGGTTTGATGATGGTGGAACCATCAATAGGACTATGCCCAACCGCAATATTGGCTGTGAATCCCCCCAGGTGGGGAGGTGAGATGGCACCAAACCCTGACTTTGGTGCCTGAGAGACAGTTGTTGGTGGGGGTGGGGGGGGTGGCAACACACACAGCCAAAGCCTGGGACTCATCTTTTTGAACAGATTTACCTCATCTTAGAGGAGAACAGGAGCAGTCCAGACAAGCGGCCTTGTCTTTATGCCACTTTTCTTTCACAGAGTAGGGGTATTTTTCCACCAACTTAGAGGACTTGTCCCTCTTCTTCAATGAGTCAGTGACAGATGCCATCAACCGCAGGGAATGGTGGGCCAATGGCAAACTGGGATCAGAAGTGGTTGACAATGATGAAGCTTCCTTTGCCCGCAACCTGCTTCTCTAGTTCCTTTAGCTTTAGCTGTCCTTTCAAAGCTTTCTTGCTATGTCTCTTGGTTGCCCGGTTAAAGCTCTGACAAACTGAGCTGGATTTATCATCGTTTGTACGGAGGCAAAGGATACAAATGGAGTGGTCATCGTCTTTATAAATTTTAACTTTGCCACAGCAGAACAATGGTTCCTTTTCTGTCAGCGGCATACAAATATAAAATAAACTGGAATGAATAGCAACAGCATAACTTTCCAAGTTTAATGGCATTCTTCAGCAGTGGTAGACTGGCAAGTGGTTGACAGTGGGGAAAAAGAACTAAGGCATGCTGGGGACACCCAAGTTACACAGGCACCAACGAGTGATCCAAGCCAGCAAACATTTTCAGGTGGCCTTGACGCCAACAGCTCACATTTCCATGATGTAGCTCAATGGAGGGAAGAGATCCTTGAAAAGGATCATGGAAATAGGGTGCCTATCAATACTACCTGTGACACCACAGGAGGAGTCAAGGAATTAGAAAGCTGGAGGGGGTGCCCTCCTACCGGCCACCTCTGTCACAGACTTAAGGGGCTTTACAAGGGGCACTCATAATTGTTATAGCTGCTGGTGGCCTTGCTCACTGCAGTGGGAAGAATGGGACAAAGGGGAATCATAGTGAAAAATTACCACCTCCCCTGGCTATGGGCTGCTAGGGACTTGATGGATCTTAGGATTTAGCAGGAGACCTAAAGCTCATTCAATGTGTCATACCGTGGGGACAAGGAGCTTCTCACCCTTGAAATGGGAGTTCAACACCGACCATTGCACATGAGGCAAATCCTGCCACCTAGGTCAGGTGGCATGGTGGGCAGAGGCACCTATACGTCACCTGCTGCCACAATGGTGATCTGGGTTTGAGAACAGACTCGGGTCATTGGGGTTGGCTGGAATAAGGAGGACTGAGCATCTGATAGACTGCTCTCCTCCTCTGGAGAGGGATGGCTATAGTTTCCTGGCATGCGCCTGGCTTCTAGTGGAGACCAACAACTTGGTGGATGGAGAGGCGGCAGCTGCTAACGTCCTATGCATGGCAGTATGCATGGGTACATCTGAATGGTATTGCATGTCTGTCCCTCCAGGAACAAGAGAAAAGGGAAAATGGCTGGGTGCAGCATGGATGACACCGACCCTTCGCAGGCTCTGCACCAGCTACAGGGCCCTCTCCCGCAACCGGATCCATATCTATATTGTCGGCAGTAAGGTGCCAGTCATCGACACCCGCCACAGAAGGTAAGTCATGGGGGAAGCACTGGACAGAGGTAAGTCCCTGGAATGCCTGGTGATGGTCTAGGGGAAGGGGTCAGTGGATGTCTAAGGTTGCACCGTGGCGGGAGAGGAAAATAGCACGAACTGTAAAAAATCCTGCCACCTGGAGCCAAGCATGTCTACACTTGCAAACTCTGGAAACGGCAGCTCTGGCACAGCCATCAGAAGTCATAACTCAAACAGAAGAAATGCTCGCCAGTGATCACACTCTGGGTACATACTGCTAAGCCTTAGTTGTGGCCATACCATCAGGTATTTTCTGTATCACAATGGCTAGTGATTTCCACAGGCTATTTTGATATTTTACCATATACAGTATGTCTGGTAGTTTGCAATTCTAAGACTCTGAGTTGGGGAGGCAAATGACCTGTTCTCCAGGATATCCAGATTCCAGGATCCCTTATCAAGGGGGGCCAAATGCTCATGTGTTAAAGGACCTGTTTATTTAGTTTTTATAGACCAGGGAAATGCACTAGACAATTGAATGCCTATTTTCTGGTACAATCCCAGAGGTTACAATAAGGATAGTACAAACAGATGAATTACACAGTACATAAGGTAACAAACAATAATTGGTTACAAAGAGGCAATATCAAAGCACATAATATAAAACTACAGACGGAAGAGACAACATAAAAATTTGGCGCAGTAACAGCAAAAGACCAGAGATGAAAAGCAGATGTGCATGGCATGAGGAGCACAACAAGTCCCATCGGGAAAAAACAGGGGGAAATACTTTGGCCAACAAATCATTAGATTAAGGAAAGGGCTAGTCACCCCCTGCAAGTACAGGCAGAGGTATCCCTCAAGTGGAAGATAGCGGGAGGGAGTTCCAGAGCCTAGGTGCACACACAGCAAAGACCTGATCTCCCATAGCAATACAAGTTTTAGGACAGCAAGCAGGACATGCCACTGGATCTTAAAGGGTAACCAAGGTTAGTAGATCTTAGCTGCTCAGTCAGGTTAGGAAGGGTGGTGGTCCAGAGCACCTTATTAACAACACACTCCAAGGCAAAAGCACAACTATTTGGGGGGACAGCCATCCAAGGTTTTCATACAGCTCACAGTGGCGTGTGAAACAGGCTGCAGAGAGTGAAATGACATATTATACACAGCATTCCATTTGGATAGGAGGGCAACACTGGTGCAGATAAGGAACCCATAAAGCCATAATTAATGGAGGGTAGAAGCACACCCTTAGTAAGGGCCAGATGAGCAACAGGGATGAGGAAGTATTTGGCTCTGTAAGCCATGCCTATCTTACTAATAACAACCCTATACACTATGGAGATGTGCAAGGACAGATCCAGTTGGGTGTTGAGGGTGACTCCAATGTAGCTGAAAGCACAGGCAGTAGTCATGGGACAAACATTAATATTGGACACTGCCAGGGACTCTGGGCATGACCAGATTTTAACTCAAATTATGCTTTTCGGTACTTGGGCTTTCTTTAGGTTGAGGACCAGCTTATTTGGTGATAGCCAAGACTGCATTAGGTGCAAGTCCTCATTCGGTTGGGAACTGATGGCCTTGATATCCTGGGAGTTAGCCAAGAGCAACTGATTGTCCACATATATGGTGGAACTACAATGGGGAGGTATAACAGGGAGATCACCAATAAACAGTTTAAAAATAACAGGACCCAGGTTTGAGGACTGCTCATGTGAAATAGACAATGATGATGGACAACAAAGCATCCACTGATCTAACATACTGTACACCTGACAGCAAAAAAATAAGTTACACTTATGGGGACTGCCCATGCTATACAAGTGATGCTGAGGCTTCCAACATTGTATATAGAGATGCAGACGTGCATAGTACCAGTAATGCATAAAGTTTCCCATGATATCTTGACATCAGTGGTTCACAGTCAGATGTTTGGGACTCAATGGTGGTGACATCCTTAAAGAAGGGAACAGTATTCAAATGCACTTAGATGCACATAAATTACAGCATACTGCATGCAGAGTATCCTTTTTAATATAGTTTATTCTACAGCAAAATGACTACATTGACAGTCATATTGTCCACAATAAAATACAGGAAATTGCATCTTCAACTGTTTCAGCTAGAATAAAGAAACTGAAATTGGATTCAGGAACTGACACCTGTCATTTTATCCAGAACTAAATACTTGAAATAATATCATCGATCATATTATCCCAACATAAGCAATACTGACCGGTCAGAAGCAGGCATATGAGCGTTAAGATACTTGTTTAAGCTATCCTTTGTAATACTCTAATTTCCCTCCTAGGGCATAAGTACTGGGCCTTTGGCCTCATACCTTATCCCCACAGGAGAATTAGATTATTGTCACATACAGTCAGCCAATTACCATATTATCACTTATGTAAATACAGCACACACTGATGGCATATATTTTGGTAAAAATAAAGATTTTCACACAAGCATCTGACTTAACTGTAAGCACAGTGTTGACTGCACAATAAAATGTTCAAAATAAATCCCAGTGTGCTGGAATTTACTCTTACTGATAAAGTTTACAAACATGCATATAACCAAAGTGTGAATACAGAATAATACTGTAGGTCAGGGCAGCTGAATGGTTCTGCAGTAACATCAGAGAATCATGTGGGAATTCCCATCCCTTACTGGAGTAAAGAAAGAAAATGACCCCACAGTACATCAGCCAGAAATCTAAAGGAACAATGCAAAACAGTGCAACTTAGGTTTCTCAGTTTCTTTAAATAAAACCAAAATGTCCAATGGATTTTTACGTACGTTTCTGAAATATAACCTATCAGATGAATCTTGTTAACTGTGCACCCCTCCCCCAAACAAAAACGTCAGCTTGGTCGCTGGTAGACTGTAAGCTGTTTAAGTCTGAGTCACAGATTCCTGTCTTCTGGGACTTGTAGTGAAACATCTGTAAGTTAATGGCGTTACAAAATAAAAATGTACAGTCACCCACATTACATTGAAGTATGTTTATTGAAGACAGTTTGTGAATTACCATCTGTTGCAATATATAGCTGTAAGATCTGCCAAAACAAATTGTGACTAGTTTTTTGGAAAAAGTTTGAACTTCACCATTTTGTTAATGGATACAGCTTTTCCAAGTTAACTTGCAAAATGTTTTGCCCTTGAGCATCATCTCAGTTACTAAATCTCTAATGAATTTACAAAGTTCTTTTACTCTATAGTAAACATTTCTTTACTGAATATCAAATCTTGAGTATCCTGGAGATAAAGTTCCATCATGGAAAAGACTTGCTAAGGCTGTACAACACAGAATAATAATAATACAGGCTTCTGTAGAAGAGTATATGAGCATCAAAGGGTCTAACAAGGGTATGACCTCATCAAACCCGAAGATGCCAATGTACTCTAGTACAGACTGACTCTTTGCCATTGTTATTTATCTTATATCTAGGTACAAATTTGTGTCTGTATTCCCAACACTATTTTTTCTGCTTTTGGGCTTTATAGCCCATTATCTTAATGGTTGCTCTAGTCCCTTTCAGCATAAATTTCGTTTTTACTTTAGTCCATGTACTGTAGCTCTATTTCCGCTTTCTTTCTCTTCTCTCCACCCTTGCCAAACTCCAAGAATACTTGGTGATATCTCAACTCTTCTCTTTTCTTGACTCTTCTTCCTTCTTCACCCCTTACCAGTCTGGGTTCCGTAAAACCCACTCCATCTCTTCCTCCCTTCTCCAGCAAACTGATTCCATTCTCACAGGTATTGATCATTGCCAATTCACTTTGGCCATCTTTGCCGACCTGACCAAAGCCTTCAACACTGTCACCCACCACCTTCTCCTCACTAAGCTGACAGCAGCAGGGCTCTCCACCTCGGCCACCAACTAGTTCCAATCCTATTGAAGGTAGGTCCCAAATCAGTTAAAATTGGAGACTCCCTCCCTCCCCCAAATCCAATCAGTAATGGTGTCCCCCAAGGCTCCATCCTTGTCCCTATATTATTCTTAGTCTTCCTAAATGACCTACCTGTTATCTGCACCTCAACATCCATTCATATGCATGATGATGATGAAACAGTCCTATTTGCCTCTGGCCCCTCTCCCACTGATCTGATGACTAGACTCCAGTTGGACTTTGACAACGTTCAGCTCTAATTCTGCTCTAATCAACTGGTTCTTAACACCAAGAAAATGGTCTCTATGACCTTTGGTATGAGGCAAAAGTTCTCTAGGATTGCTAGTTACCCCTCCTTCTGCACCCTGGATGGGTCCACCTTTAAGGATGTATTATCCTTCAGATACCTTGGGGTCTGGCTTGACAGCCACCTCGACTTTTCTGAACACGTAGATGCCATTCACAAAAAAACTGCACCGCAAACTTGGAGTGCTGTACTGCCACAATGGCTGCATCCCTTGTTGCCCAGAAAATGATCCTCCCTATATTTGACTAGTGATATACAGTAGTCTACAGCACTGCTCCTAAATCCACCCTAGACTCCTACTATCATGCCTTCTGTCGTTTCATTCCAACTGCTCACCCAGGACCCACCACTGTACTCTTTACACCTCCCTCTACTTTCCCTCCCTTTAAGCTAGATGCTTGTCCCACTGCTCCTCTTTTAAAGCCAGATTCTGGATAGGCTCCCTTTCTTCCTCTAGTCTATCATATCCAAGCCCCCCCCCCCCAACTCTTATGCCCTTCTCAACTCCCACTTCCGCTCCTCTGCTCTCCCCACCAGGGCCTCCTCTGCTGACCAGGCTGCTTTATCATACTGACTCCCTAAGCTCTGGAACCCCTCCCCCACCCATCTGCTCTGCCTCCTCCCTCACTCTTTATCCTGACTACTGCTTAAATTCATCACCCCCAGCTGTAACTGCAAATGACTTTCACTATTTGTATCTACTACCTTCCCCATCCACCTACAGTACTCCCCCCAATCACCCACTTCCTAAATTTAGAAACTTCTCCCACCAATCCATTCACTCCCCTCTCTACCTTACTCCCTTCTCCTGCCTCGCCTACTCTGCTCCTCTTTCCCCTTCTTCCTGCCATTCCCCACTTCTACCCACCTCCAATGCAGGCCAGAAACCAGACACGGGCTGGGTGTGCACCCAGCCATTTTCTGGCCCTTGTGGAGTTTGCATCCCAGAGGGACCACAGTTTGCCTCTTCATCTCTACCATACTCCTCCTCCTTTTCCTATTTCTGTCAACAATAGTTCTCTACTTTGTCCTCCCTCTCTATTGCTCCCCCTGCACTCTTATCCCCTACTGTCCTCCCCTTTATAATCATTCATTTCTGTTAGTAAGAGACAAAACTCCCATCTCTTGCCTTGTGAAATCAATATTTATTTCTTTTGCATTTATCTAGCACACATACTACCCTACTGTACATAGCTGTTTCACTGTTATTTTAATCGCTGTATGTTTTATTTTGTGAAGCTTTGTTTTGTTGTAAAATCAATTGTACTTACCCATCCCCGAATGCATCTAGAAACAAGCTATCACAGCTCAGTATGCCTTTCCTAGTGAAAGTTTTCAAATAAATTTACGGTGGGAAGGGATCATAAATCTCACCGAACTGATGGCCACCTGGTCCCTTCTACTTCACTGCCGATGGCCCCATACCCAAATCATTCAAATTTATTTTAAATATTTATCAGTGAAGAAGTAAATGAGTTGTTAACTTTAATTTGTACAACTGAGTGTCACTGGAGGTGTGAGTGTGAGACTGCATCAGCTTAGAGACAGAAAGTGCAAGGAAGCTTAGAAGTGGAACTGTGTTTCTGAAAGATGCTTCACAGCTCTGCAATACAGCTGTTTTAATGGATTTTCTATCAATGTGTGCAAGTTCTTTTTTATTTAGTGTTCTTTATGGTGTGGTCCCGACAACAGCTCAGCCCCCGCTCTGTAACATCCACTGCCCCAGGACTAACACCGCCAGTGTGTTCCTCCTGGCTTGCCCCTGCCCCCAACGCGTGCACCTTTTATTATGCTTTGTGTTTCGAAGATGCTGCATGTAGACAGGATTTAAACTGCTCTTTTCTACTGCATTTCAGAATGTGTTTTTAGCAGTTTCCTGTACTTGGTACTACTGTAATTACTTTGTTAGAGAGGTAAATGCAGTTATAAGCGTAGAAAGGATTCTATTTTGTCTTGGATCTGCATTTTTGTGCTGTACTGCTTTAATGTGTGATTTTGCCTTTTGTTTGTTAAGTTGTGTACTTGAAATGTCAATAAAATGTAATCTTTTTTGCTTTCTAAAATGTTACTTTGTCAGTCTCTGATAACTGGACTCACATGCAATTGTTCTTTTCATGGTGTTGACTGGTACCCATTTTGTCAGCTAGGCGAACTACAGTACTGGAAGGTCAAGTGAGATGCACAGGGTCATGCAGTGGGTATTTGGCTCTAACAGGGTTGGTTTAAACTTGTTCGTATTTTTGCTAGCGTATAAAAGTTTTCAGACAGTTTTCTTTTTGGGAGGATACAGTTATAAAACAAAGGAAGCAGTGTTTTTATCCTGTTTACGGCTACAGTAGGCTGAGCCTGCAGACGTTTTGCATGTACAAAAGGAGCGATGTCATGTTTTCTGTCCGTGGAACTGACTGAAGGTGTAAACAGTCTCCTCCGCCTTACCCTCCTCCTAGAAATGTTTTCCACCCTCAAATAAATACGCTTTCATGTTAGTCAATGGTTGCAGGATGCTATTTTCTTTCTTAAATGGGTGGTACAAGAACTGGAACCTGAGTACTGGGAGGCAGCATTGTTTTTTTTGGGGGGAGTAAGATCCACCCCACCTCCACCCGAGAAGCTCCCAAAGATCCATCCCATATTTTTTTATTCACGTGGGAGGGGCATGAGATGGATCTATCATGTTGAAGCAAGACTCACTAGTTTGGGATCTGGACCAAGGAACAAAACAAATCTGTGGAGTCCCTTTATTTTATTAAGGACTAGGAGAAAGTACAGTTACGTAAGAACTTACTGTAACAGTAGATCTTCGAGAGGAGCTCTTGTAGCAGGCTAGAACACTCAGGACTATGCCGCATGCACTAGGACCCTCCAGAAACATTTTCAGCCAGCAGTATACAGCAGGGACCGCCTCCGATGCCGGCCCCGCCCTGACATTGGCCCTGGTACAAAAGGGGGTGGACCCAGCTCCACCTCAGTTCGCCCGCAAACAAGCCCTGACAAGAGAAGGAGATGAAGCACATAGTGGAGATGTAAATGAAGATGGATCTGCACACCTTGAGAGGGAAGGTGGGTGGGAAAGTAATGCCTGCTGCAAGAGCTCCTCTCGAAGATCTACTGTTACGGTAAGTTCTTGCATAACTGTACTATCTTACTTCGAGTGGGAGCTCTTGCAGCAGGCTAGAACATTCAGGACTGAATACCAAGCAGTCCCACGCCAAAGAGGTAGACGACCCCGGGAGATGGAATATGCTGACTCCAGAGGCCTTAGGACAAAGGTCCTTGCAAAACAGCCAGACTGAAACTGACTTGACGTCTGGAGACAATATCCAAGCTGTAATGCTTGACAAAGGTATGCACAGAGTTCCAGGTAGCAGCCGCACATATGCCCCTGATAGAGACATTTCTCAGGGCGGCAAAAGAAGCAGACACTCCTCTGGTGGAGTGACCCCTAACCAGGCCTGGCAGAGGCTTATTGTGTTTTTCATAGCAGAAGGAAACGCAGTGGACTACCCACTTTGATATCGTCTGCTTGGTCACCGGTTTGCCCAAGCATTGTGGTGCAAAGGCCACAAAGAGTTGCTCTGATTGACTGTGCGTAGCCGTCCATTTGAGGTAATGCCTCAAAGTCCTGTGGACATCCAGTGTGTGAAGGACAGCCTCCACTCTATTAGTTGGGGAAGGAAAATGGACTGGAAGGTCAACCACCTGGTTGAGGGTCAACTCAGACCACTTTCGGAAGAAACTTAGGATTTCTTCTAAGGGAAACCCTTTCCCTGTATAAAAAAAAAAATCAAATACAGCTCTTTACACATCAGAGCCTGACTCTCAGAAACTCTTCGAGCTGAGGTAAAAGCAACCAAAACACAAACCTTCCAAGAAAGAAAACGCAGCTCACAATCCACTGCCGGCTCAAAGAGAGGGAGGGTGAGCTTCTCCAACACAAAAAGGAGATCCCAGGGTTGGATAGGGTCCCGAACGGGAGGTCTCATATGCAAAAGTCCTCTCAAAAAGGTGCGGGCGACATCCAATTGTGCCAACGCCTTATCTCCAATGAAAGCATGATAGGCAGATACAGCCCACATATGCACCTTGATGGAGGAGTAACTCAGGCCATCTTGGTACAAGGAGAGGAGGTACTGTAACGCTGTGTTCACTGGACAAGTGACTGTGTCCAAATGCTGTGACAAGGCCCATAAACAAAAATGCTTCCACTTCATTGCATAGGCGAAGCAGGTGGAGGGTTTCCTCGCCGAAACTAGGACTGCCGCCACTTCCAGGGGAACCCCATATCTGTGTTGAGCTACGTCTGAAGGAGCCAAGCATGTAGGTGTAAGGAATGATGGTCCGGATGGACCAGTGACCCCTGTTCCTGGGACAGCAACTGCGAGCATATGGGCAGCAGAATTGGAGACTCCTTGGATAACCGCTGCAGGAGTGGGAACCAAATCTGACAAGGCCATCTGGGGTCTATGAGAATCATTTGGGCCCCTTCTGCCTGTAACTTTAGTAAGACTCTGAATGAGAGGGAAGGCATAGAGAAATCTCCCTGCCCAGCAAAGGGATAACGTGTCTGGCCAGAAAACCAGGCACGTGCTCTCACGAGCAGAACATTGGTAGTTTGGCGTTGCATGGTGACAAACAGGTCCAGCTCTGGATGACCCCACTTATCAAAGAGCTGATCTGCCACGGACTGTAGCAGCTCCCACTCGTGTGCTTTGGATCGAGACCTGCTTAAGCTGTCAGCCAGATCGTTCAGGATACCTGGAACATGCACTGCGGACAGCAGAATGCGCCACTCCAGCACCCAGTACCAAACTCTCATCACCCCCCTGCAAACAGGGTTACCACCTGTCCCTATTTTCGCAGGACAGTCCTGATTTGGGCAGTTGTGTCCTGCAGAAAAACATGAAAAATACTAAATGTCCTGACATTATAGTAAAACAAATATTTTCTGATTTTCCTCTAAATGTTGCAGAAAACTATAATAACTTAATTAAAATATCTTAAAATAATAAAAAAACACAAGAAACAACTACAGAACTACAACTGTTAGTCTTAATTTCGATTATATAGAGAAAACATGCCTGTTGCATTGGTTGAGATGACATAATGCCGTGTGAAAAATCCTGTTTCAGTAAGAAATGTCCCACTTTGGGCTTCTTAAAAGGTGGTAACCCTACCTGCAAAGGGGATACAAATGAGTACCCCCTTGCTTGCTGATGTAGAAGACGACCGCCATATTGTCTGTCTGAACCAGAACAGAGCCTAGCACCAGGTCCTCTTGAAAGGCCTGTAAGGCATAGAGAACCGCTTGCATCTCCAGTACATTGATGTGAAGGTACTGCTCCTCGGTAACCAAACCCCTTGCATTTGATGAGCACCCAGGTGCGCCCCCCACCCCAGGTCTGATGCATCTGTCGTAAGAGTCTGACCTGGTGGCTCCGAATGAAAACTGGCCCCTTTCTCCAAGTTCTGGGGGTCCCTCCATCAAAGTAAAGTTCTCCTGACTGGCTCGGTGATCCTAACCATGAAGTCTAGATCGTCGTAGCCTTGGTCCCACTGTACCCTGAGCATCCACTGTGGGACCCACACATGGAGGTGTGCCAGGGGAGTGACAGGAATGTCCACCGCCATGTGCCCCAGTAGCCTAAGGAAGTTCCGTGCTGGAACTTGAGAAGTTATTGAAATCCCTTCGGCAATCTCTCGCAGGTGATCTCCCCTGTCCTATGGCAGGAAAGCCATGCCCTGGATAGAATCAAAGACCGCCCCAATGAAAACGAGATTTGACTGGGCTCTGGGGACGATTTTCGTAGATTCAGGGTGATCCCCAGCTCTGGGAATAGAGTAAAGGTGTCTCCGAGGGCGTGAAGTAGGCCAGACCTTGATGGGGCTGTAAGTAGCCAATCGTCTAGGTATGGGAAAACATAGTGTCCCATGTGCCTTAGAACCGCAGCCACCACTGCCAAGCATTTTGTAAAGACTCGCAGAGTGGAAGAGAGTTCAAACGGAAGAACTCGAAATTGGTAGTGCTCCCTTTGGAAGTGGAACCTCAGAAACTTCCTGTGGGGAGGGAAGACCCTGATAAGCATATATGAGTCTTGCATGTCTAGGGAACAGAGCCAGTCTCCTTGGTGCAACAGAGGAAGTAGACCTGGGAGGGTCACCATCCTGAACCTTTTGTACTCTATAAAGAGATCGAGAGAGCTGAGGTCCAGAATGGGATGAAGATCCTGTGTCTTTTTTGGAACCAGGAAGAAGTGGGAGTAAAACCCCTTTCCCTGCTGATGCAAGGGGACTACCTCTATTGCCCTTTTCTGCAAGAGGGTCTGAATCTCTCCTATTAGTGGGATGTGAGAAGGAGGATAACAGGAGTACTTTGGCGGAGTATTTGGGGGAAACTCCGTGAACTCCAGCGTGTGCCCTCTCCTGATATCTAGGACCCACTGGTCTGCAGTGATCGACTTCCACCCTTCGAGATGAAGGGAGAAGCAGCCCCCGACCGTCTCCCCTGAGTCTTCCTCTGGAAGGGGCGGGTGGAAGTGAGTCATTGGGCTGAGCCTGGCATAGGCAGAGAGGCCTGGGAGGACTTGGGACCATGGGTAGGGCGCCTCCAGGCTGCTGGTTACTGGTTCTCCTACGGAAACTGCCTCTCTGGCCCTGCTGATTACCATGGGCATGACCTTGGCTACCCGAGGGCTTACGAAATGGCCGTTTTCGTTGCCTTCGCTGGTCACTGCGGTACATCTGACTGACCGACCAGATAGACTTGCCCGACTCTTGGAGACAAGAAATCAAAGCTTCCGTCTCCTGCCCGAATAACATGGTACCCTGGAATGGTAAATCCTTGATACCAGACTGCAGATCCTGGTGAAAGCCCGAAACTCTCAACCAGGCATGGCACCGGAGGTGGCTGCCCTGGCTGCCATATCTGCAGTGTCATATGAGGCTCTCAGGACATGGGAGCCTACTTCTGAGCCCGATTTCGTGATGTCCAGAAGTTCTGTCTTCTGATCGGAATCTGGCATGACCTTCAATAGCTCTTGTCCCCTCTCCCATAGAGCATTCTGGTACTGGACCATATGCATCAGGAAGTTAAGGTACCGGATGGAACAGGTGGAGGCAGAATAAACTTTCTTGCCCACCTGGTCCAAATACCGTGACTCTGGATCAGGAGGCTCTGAGCTAAGGTGTTTCGGCTACCTGGATTTGTCATGGGCAGCCGTGATCACAGAGGAGTCCGCCTGAGGGTTCTCTGCTAGGAAAGCTTCTGCCCTCGGGGCCTTATACAGCCTATCTTACTTCTTAGGAACAGCCAGAATGGAAGCTGGACATTTCCAAGTAGTCCGAGCAAGGTCCTGGAAGGTGTCCACTAAAGGAGGAACCACCAGTGGTTTTGGCTCCTTCTACCTCAGGTATTTTGCCAGTCTCCGGCATTCTGGATCCAGGTCCTCCGTTTCCCACTCATTGGAGGCCTGGATATGCCTCATGACGTCCATGAAGGTTGGATCATCTGGAGGCGAGCGAGGCTGGTCCTTCTCTCCCGGGGACCGCTCTAAGCTGAGAGAGGAAGATGAGGAAGAGGGAGATCGACTGTAAGATCTAGAATAGTCTGATCTCTCCTTATGACCAGACTCCCTCTGTCATCTGTAACTGGAGGACTGACATCGGTCTGAAGACTAACTCCGGTCCTGAGACCGGCGATGGAGCAAAGACAGATGTCCGTCAGAGGACCGACGTCGGTAGCATTCTCATCTAGAAGACAGAGAAGGGCTGCGTGTAGAAGACCTGGACCGGCGATGGTCTCCAGAGTCCTTGGAGTGTCGTCAGTGGTCTCCAGACCGGGCGTGGGAACGAGCCCTAGGAGGAGGTGTAGGCAGTCGCTCCGGGGACTTCCGCAGGGAAGGCTCACCTCCTGGCTGCATTTTTCCCCGCTGGGTCTGGTACCGGTGACTGGGCCAGCGATGGGGGGGGGCACTTCTGGACCTGCCCCCACCAAAAGAAAAACAGTTCCTATAGCTCGTCCTTCAAAAAAAAAAAGCTCGTCCGCTCAGCCCGGAAAGAGAGTATATGGGACATCGGCCCGTGAAGGAGAGCCCTCCTGTGGGCCCAGGGAGGAGGAGGACTTGGGTGATGGGGACGTTGGCTCTTCCATGGCCAATCCCTCACCCTTTGCCCCTTCAACCGGTGTCAGTGGTGGTACCAATGATGGGATGTCGCCAGGGGGGCGCCGTACAGTCCTTGGGCTCCGGAGGCGAGCCTTTAGCAGGCGGCACCTGTGCCTTGGGAGGTGGGGCTGCAGCTTTCACTTCCAAGGGCTTGGTGGTAACCCTTAGCGGGGTTACCTTCAGCTTGGCCAGCTTCTCTCCCGAAGGGCCGGCCTTGGCCTGTGACGACTTGGGACACTCTCCTGAGCCCGGGGAAGGGCAGGCCTTCTTGGGACAGGGCCGCAAGTGAGACTGGGACCGGTTCCGGGACCGACTACGGTCTTTCCCGTGTCACCTGGATTTTTCTTTGCACTTCCCCTCGGAGGAGTGCAGATCCATCTTCTTCTCCAGAAGAAAAGACTTCAGGGCCTTCAGACGATGGATCCAGGTCCGGCTGGTAAATGCCTGACCGGCGGAGCAGGCCGCGGAGTCGTGGTCTGTCCCGAGGCACAAAACACATCTTTTATGCCTGTCCTTCGCAGGGATCTGCCTCCCAAAATCGCACTTGTTCTGATGGGGTTCAGACGAGGCTGACGACGGTGAAGACATCCAAAGAACTGCAAAAACCATCGGAAATGGCCTGATGGCGGTATACTGGGAAAAAACCCTGTAGAAAACGGTACCAAAAATCGGGTTTTTTGGAAAAGTTTTAGCTGTTCCTGGCAAGCTGGAATGAGATCTTTCTCTTCACGTGCGGGACGCGGTGGGAAAAGAACTGAGGTGGAGCTGGGTCCACCCCCTTTTGTACCAGGGCCGACGTTGGGGTGGGGCCAGTGTTCAGGGCGGCCCCTGCTGTATACTGCTAGCTGAAAATGTTTCCGGAGGGTCCTAGTGCCTGCGGCATAGTCCTGAGTGTTACAGCCTGCTGCAAGAGCTCCCACTCGAAGATAGATCAGAAGATATTAAATGCCTTCAAACTGATGAAAAATCCTTGGAACAAAGGATTATCAGTCACCCTGGTGTCGCAAAAGAAAGACTAAGAAGTGTCTGAAACTATAGGTTCCAAGGAAAATAGACAGATTTCAGGTATTTCTTTAACATTTATATACTAAAAACAAAGTTCAGCTTTTGGGATTAACAATATTTACCATATTCTACACACACACACACACACACACACACACACACACACACGTGTATACATATTATATTATATATTAGAGGCAAAAAACTCCATTTAATGCATTAGTTCGGGTTCTACAGCGACAAAAGCGAGGAAATTCGGTGTTAGGGTTGAAAGGCCCCCTTGGACCCCCCGCCCACACCCCCAACTGGCATCAGGGTGCGCGTTGGGGTTGCCAGCCCTAACTCTCACCCCATCAGCTGTGTGAAGAAGCAGAGGTATAGGAGAATGGGGTGAGAGTTAGGACCGACAACCCCAATGTGCACCCCGATGCCAGCACATCTGTGAGATGTTGGCTGCGTTCCCTCCAAATTTCAGCCCAAAAGACCAAACCATTCTTTTGTAGCAAGGTGGCAAAGAATTGTCATTTTCCCACAGCCTGGAAAAGTACTGTCGAACTTCGCGAAAGCTTTCGCAAATTCATTCGACAGTGTCGCAAATGCGAAAGTACTTTTTCCAGAAATCTGAAAAACATATTTCTGGGGTGTTTTTACCCCAAAATAAAGACATGCCTAGCATCCTCAGGGTCCGACTAGGTGAATACAAAAAGAATTAGGTTGCTATAGGGTCCCAAATTTAAATGCCAATCATTTTTCTGATGACCAACTGGAAACAAAATGGTGAATTTGCGACAGTAAAAGGGCCATTTGCGAAAGTAAAAACTGCATTTGCGACAGTGCCTTATAATGGGAAATAGTTTTTTGAATAACTTTTGAACAGTTTAATATTTTTTCATGAAATCTTCAGACACATCGGGGACCCTGGCCGCACATTCCCTGAAGATTTCAGACTGGTCACGCAAACCGTGCAACCTGTAGAGACGAGCAAAGAATTCCAAAAAAGCGTAAATGCGTGCGCCGATCACGCTTATTAACTCCGTAGCCATATATCTGAACAGTACAAAAGTTGGCAGATCCCAAGATGTATGGTTCTTGATCATGTATTCCAAATTTCAGGCAAATCCGTTAAACGGTTGCAAAGTTATTAAGGTGCAAAATATTAGGTTTAACATGTAAATGGCTCCTCAACCCTAACTATGGTAGCACGGTAAATACATTATATATATGTGTATATGTGTATATATACATACATACATACATACATACTTACACACACGTAACCCCCCTGCAATTGGGGTTCCTAAAAGCCTTCCCGGAGCTTGTTTAAATGCTCCATGCCTGGCTGGTGTTTGGCGTAAGGCCGCTAAATGTGGGGGTTGTGAGTGCTTTTAAAAGCCTCCACGTACTGTTTCTTTAAGAGCCGTCTGCTTGCAGGCAAAACCATTGTTTATGAAGGGGACTGTGTGTTTCCCTGCTCGAGTCCCGCTCGAGCTGTACTGTAATTGCCCCCCTTTGTGGTTGCTGAAAGCGCCAGGGGAGCCCCCTCGATAGGTGTATCTATTTGCCTGAAATCATTTAGAGTGATAGTGAAAATGTAGTTTTGTTTAACCTGCTTTTGTTGCAGATGGTACTCTGTGTGCTGTGCCCCTCCATCTTGGACAAGGACAGTTAGAGGGGTCAAATAGGAGTGAGGGGGTATCCAATCTGGAGTAAAAAAGCAGCCAACCAGAAACCAGGACTTTAGATGGAGCCAGCTGACCAATGGGGACACAACCTGTAATTCTTGGAAGTGGCATTATGGGCCATGGTGCCTTTTCGCACCACTGAGGGCCAGATTAAGTGACTGGCAGTTGAAACCAGCCAATGGAATCGGGTAGCGCCTGAGCTGTAAGGATTGCTCCATGCTGTTAGGGGTAGATGTGTGACTGTGAGTGAGGAAGGAGCTCTGAGCTCCTGCGCCATTGAGTGTTCGCGCGGGAAGGGCCTGAGGTGGCCATTTATATTGCCAGCGACCCGCAAATTAAATCTGCAGGCTTGCGGTCAGAGGAGGCTGTGTACAAGCACAGCTACCTACCAGGCTTCACCTGAAGAGGACTGGAGAATTTGCTGAATCGCGCTCGGTCTGCCAGGATGTTGAAGCTGCCGTGAAACACCCGCGTTTGCTGTGAGTTCCGTCGGGGCCTGGAAGCAGCTGCCTGGTATGGTACCCCTCTGTTGTTTTCCATATAAATGTGTGAGGAGGCCTTTGAAGCTCAGGCTTAGCCCTGCAAGTGGTGAAGGAGTGGTTCTCTGCTGGAGTTGTGAGTACTGGATCAGGGTAGCTCCCTGTTAAAGCTTACAAACAAAGGCAAAACCATTTTGTTGTATTGCTGACTGCACTAATTGAGCTTTCTGGCTCCATCTGATCTTCTCAGGAATTAAATGTGCTTGTCAGGGCCCCAACCAGCTGCATCGAGGAACTAGCATTAGGGCTTGGGTACCCATAGACAGTAATTAATAGGTTAGGTCTGTGCACAGAGCCATAGGTAGATTTTCATATACTGTAGTGGTAAGCAAATCAACCTGATTCCCCCCGGTCCTTGTTATCTCCCCTCAAATAAATCAGATTGCTTGTTTTGCAAAAGTACACTGGCTAGTCTGTGTATTAATGGTGGAATACTGCACAGTGAATGTGGTGTAACTGTACCTTACTTTTCAGGGGGTACCTGGAGTGAGCCAACTGGTTCGAGCCGGGGGGGTAAGTGTATATGGTAAGGACTCTGAAATTGAACTGTGTGGGCCACTAGTGGGAAGAAAGGGGGGTTGCAGCAACCCAGAGGGCTGTGACCGAGTCAACCTCGACTGTTCTAACCCCAACCTCTAGGTGGAGGCACCCACCAACGGATCTGGGCCCCTCGCCCTGCTGCAGTTAGGGCAGGCAGGGGTAGCAGCCCTTGGGATAGCGCCCCCTGGGGGTTACACACACTTAGTCTTTTTAGTAGTTTCAAAACCTTGAAAGCATTGGTGCTAGTAATGCATTTAGAAATATATATTTTTAATTGTCTTTACGGATAAATCATGCAAGTTCATGTGAGGGCACATTTTTTCGGGGAGGGGGTTCAAATTAAATCATGGGCACAGTACTTGGTAAACACAACTTTTGATTAAGTGTATTTTTTCTTTTTAAGTTTGAGAAGTGGAGTTGCCTTGCACATGTTAAAAATACCAGCTGCAATTAACAACTACGTGTAGAAACAAAATGCTGTTTTTTTGTAGGTTTTTTTCCTACTTACTTTTTTCCTGGCTCAGTTTATATCAGTGAAAAGAAAGACTGGAACAATGATCAGAGCTGTCATCCCCCTTGACAGGATATTTATCACTCATTTAAAATAACACAAATGTAGTTTCACATTTCTACCATGGCGGAAGCAAGAAGATGAACCAGCATTGTTAAATACATTCATTGACACCTATGAATGAATGGGGAGGGGTCATTTTTTCTAACATTCCTGGTGAGTTTATACTCCTTGGAACCTGTTATTCAGGTTATTTTTTATTGCATCTTGTCCCAGGCAATCTTCTCAGAGTGTAGTTTACTCTATTGTTTAATATCTCCAGTGGAGGCCAGTGTCTTGTTACATTTTTGTGTTTCAAATTAACCACTGACATCATGGCAGCCAAAGGAGACGCACAGAGATATGTACAGCATAATTAACAGAAAAACAATGAAGCGGAGCACCAGCAATTTACTGTGGTGCTCATTTTGACAAAAAGTAACAGAGGAAGTGGTAAGAGCACCCACACTAATCAGAGAGCACAGGACTTTGATGAAAAAATGAAGTTCTTTTATTTAAATACAAAACTGCATATTACATGGGTACCAAGTCCCAAAAATAAGCAGTAAAAGCTGTACCAACACTAACGTTTCCCCTGACCACTGTCAGGCATCATCACAGTGAATCTAAAACATCACAACAGTGCCTCCATATAAATAGTGATTAAATTACATGCTACTAATTAATTCTAACCAATCATAAACTAAAAACTATTTAGTTTTCTTACTAAAAGCAGTTTTCAATAAACAACTCTAGTAACCATTAATTCAGACTTGAAATAGCAGCAAGGTTTGTGTGGACCTTTAAGCTGCACATTTAAATCACACTGTTGTCCTTTACATGGGTTATCATGGGGACATTTTTAACCAGGAAAGGCACACTAAGCCAGAGCTTGTCTTCAGGTGCAACCTGGGAGCACAAGGAAGTTAAGTGACTTGCTCAGGGTCACACAGTATGCAAGTGGAAGCTGTAGGATTCAAACCCAGGTCTGGTCTGCTGGATGCCACCAGATTTGCAGCTCAGCGCCTTAGACCACTGCGCTATACTGCCTCCTTATCACCCCTATCATGCTCATATATTGCTAGTTGTAGCACCTAATTTTATTTCATATTGCTACCTCATATTTCATTTAAATATTTCTGGCCTATGATCCATATAAAGAATCAAAAACTGTGAAGAGAGGAAAAAGAGGCTACAACTACAGCAAATGTCTTGAGCTAACTATTTGTTGTGAGGTTTGGATAAAAAAAAAAAAAAAAACTATGTTGAGCTCCAACCCATCTGTTTAAATTGCACTAGTGCCATTTAAAACAAACAATTACCACACTCATGCATTGATAATTGCAATACCTCATTACTGTATATTGTGTTTTGCTACCTCATATTTTATTTAAATATTTCTGACCTATGATCCATATACAAAATCAAATAAATCCATAACTGTCCTTTTGTGACTACATATTCTAAACGAAGTGACAAAATAAAGGAAATTATAACTAATAACTGGCCCATACAGCAATTAGAGCCGAGATTAAAAGACTTGGTACAGAAGGGTCCTAAAATAGTGTTCAGGAGGAGTAACACCCTAAAAGATTTACTGGTAACCAACTCAGTTCCAATTCCGAACCTTTACACAAGCAATTTAGTCTGCCCCCCCCCCCAGAGCATACATAGATGTGGGAGGTGCATTTACTGTAAATACATGCACACTTCAGGGATTTGTTAATCCATGTACAGGACGGTATGTATAAACTAAAGACTTTATTAACTGTGACACCAAGTGTATAGTCTATTTACTTCAATGCAGTTGTGGGAGTTATTACGTGGGGACGGATAATAATAAGTTTTAAAATAAGGGTAGGAGAGCATGTGCGTGCTCTAGCTAAAAATAACATGACTTATGCCATAGTCCAGCACATAAAAGGTAACAGTAGAGTGAACCACAAGATTAACGTTGTTGGCACTGAAGTGGTTAGACTTGGTTTCGGGGGGGGGGGCATCGAACAAATGATTGGCAGATGAGAACTTTTTTGGATTTATGAACTGAGGAGCAGATATGGACAGGGTTTAAATGATGCCATTGATCTAGCATCATTTTTAAAGAAATTTAGGAAGAAATAAATTTGTACCACGAAGTTGGGGTGAAACAGCAAACATATAAAATGAGTTCCGTTAATTCCAGAATGTTTTTAGGAAAATGTTTCATATATGTCCAGTCCTTTTATGACTGAGGGTGCAACATGACACGTGATGGTGACCTTTTTATTTTGGTTTACGGCACAAAGGTTAATAAATATAAAAAAATTGTTTGTGGATATTGCATATTAATTTTGTAAAGCATGGTTGCATCCTCAACACAGTAAGTGCAGTGCCTGTAATAGCAGCTCATTTTTGTGTATTGTAACTACAAAGGATTCATGATTTATAAAATGGGGTTATATTTGAGGGAAATAAAACAAAATAATTTATTGGTAACTTTGCTGAACATTATATATACACCATACCAATAGGTTGGAGCCTAACATGGTTTTCTATTTAACCCTCATAACAAATAGGTAGCTCAAGACATTTGCTGCTGTTGCACCCTCTTTGTTCCTCCAGTTATGGATTTGATTCTGTATATGGATTATAGGTCAGAAATATTTAAATAAAATATGAGGTAGCAAAACACAATATAATGAGGTGTTGCAACTAGCAATGCATGAGAGTGGTAATTGCTTTAGTTTTAAATGGCAACAGTGCAATTTAAACAGATGGGTTGGAGCCCAACATAGTTTTTTTTTATCCAAACCTCACAACAAATAGCTCAAGACATTTGCTGTAGTTGCACCCTCTTTTTCCTCTATTCACAGTTTTATTTGATTCTTTCTGTTTATATGGATCATAGGCCAGAAATATTTAAATGCAATATGAAATACAATTAGGTGCTACAACTAGCAATATATGAGTGTGGTAACCCATGTAAAGGACAACAGTGTGATTTAAATGTGCAGTTTAAAGTTCCACACAAACCTTGCTGCTATTTCAAGTCTGAATTAATGGTTACTAGAGTTGTTTATTGAAAACTGCTTTTAACAACTAAATTGTTTTTAGTTTATAATTGGTTAGAATTAATTAGTAGCATGTAATTTAATCACTATTTATATGGAGGTACTGTTGTGATGTTTTAGATTCACTGTGATGATGCCTGACAGTGGTCAGGTGAAACGTTACTGTTGCTACAGCTTTTACTGCTCATTTTTGGTACTTGGTGCACATGTAATATGCAGTTTTGTATTTAAATAAAAGGACTTCATTTTTTCATCAAAGTCCTGTGCTCTCTGGTTTTTGTGGGTGCTCTTACCACTTCCTCTGTTACAGCATAATTAATAAGTTTTCATATGCATAATCTTTCCATTCATGTTCTTGCTAGACATACTGCAGCTAGCTTGGCTTGAGAAAGGGTGAACATGATCAGGACCCCTTAGCAATTGAGATGCATATGCAGCAAATAAATCGAGATGCGCTAACTACCTGCTGAATAAGAAAGGGTTGCAGGAACCCAAGGAATGATTACGGGGGGGGGTGGCTGATGGTCATCAAAATGGAAAGGGATTTTGGGGTAATCATATTGGATGACCTAAAGGTGGCTAAACAATGTACCAAAACTGTGAGGAGAGCCAGCGGAATGCTGTGGTGCATTAGTGAGCGGTATTACCAGTAGAAGGAAGGAGGTGGTGAGGCCACTGCGTAGATAGATCACTGTTGAGGCCTCATTTGGAATATAGCGTCTAGTTCTGGAAGCTGCATTTCTGTCATGCAACTTTAAATCACAAATGGGTTCAATGGTTCTATTTTAGATTTTTATCCCTTTCCCCTACTTCTCCCACTAGTTATAAATAATCTTTCCATTCATGTTATTGCTAGACATACTGCAGCTAGCTTGGCTTGAGGTAGGGTAAACCTAGTCAGGACCCCTTAGCAGTAGAGATGTATATGTAGCAAGTAAGTCCAGATGCGCTAACTGCCTGCTGAATACGGAAGGGTTGCAGGAACCCAGGAAATTATTACGGGGGGGGGGGGTTGAGAGAAGGCTGATGGTCATCAAAATGGAAAAAGATTTTGGGGTAATCATATTGGATGACCTAAAGGTGGCTAAACAATGTACCAAAGCTGTGAGGAGAGCCAAGGGAATGCTGTGGTGCATAGGAGAGGTATTACCAGCAGAAGGAAGGAGGTGGTGATGTCGCTGTGTAGATCACTGGTGAGGTCTCATTTGGAATATGGTGACCAGTTCTGGAAGCTGCATTTGTCATGCAACTTTAAATCACAAATGGGTTAAATGGTTCTATTTTAGATTTCTGTCTCTTTCCCCTACTTCTCCCACTGGTTAGCCTTATGAAACGCAACCAGAACATATCTTGGCTAGCGTGATGAATGTACCTACACAAGCTGCTTCTCAGTCTACAGCACTGTCTTTTTAAAATGCTAACTTCTTGTTGAAAATATGGCATAATTTTTCCATCCATGTTATTGTTAGACATACTGTAGCTAGCTTGGCTTGAGGAAGAGTGAACATGGTCAGGACCCCTTAGCAATTGAGATGCATATGCAGGAAATAAGTCCAGATGTGCTAACTTGCTCTATAACTGTTATATGTCACAGTTTGCATTTTCTTCTTGAAATGGTTACTTTTGCATTTATGTTTATTTTAAAATATTTAATATTCTGACCATGTGGTTATGTCATGGACCGCAGGGATTTATTTAACTCTAAAAATTGATTAGCGTTTTGCTCATAAATGTGCTAAATCTTTGTGAAAATGCATAGCTCTTGCCTCACTGTGTTTAACAAACACAGCACTTCTAGAAAATCTATATAAATACTTTCTGTACAGTTAGTATAGTCCCAAGAAAAAAACTGCGAATCAATTATTTAAAACCCTGGACCATAACTGATTTCCAGCCTTAACCCCCCCCCCCATGCTACAACTTGCATAGCAAATAATGCCTGTAGACAAATCTAATCATTTTGCCACTGTCTTGTGTGTGTGTGTGTGTGTGTGTGTGTGTGTGTTACTGAAGCAAGAAATGTACAGCTGTCATTTTTTACATCCTGTTCAAAATGTGTTTTTGCACTTGTGGTGCCAAATGGCACAGTCGCTGTGCAAAATCTCCTTTCGGCTAATGAACTGATAATGTCACTGTTCATGCGGTGAGGTCACAAAAAGCACATACTGAAAACGGAGTGAAAATACCAAGAAACGCCCAGGGTATTAGGGTTTCTGACCATAACACCCTGCACTGTAGGGACTGACAGGCATCAGGGGTGTGAGTTGGGATTGTCAACAGTAATGCCCATGCCATTCCACCGCCATCCCCACCCTGCAGCCAGTGACAGGTATCGAGGTGTGCCTTTGACTCTTCAGCCCCAAAGTTCACTCCATTCTCTTATACTGTACCCATTTCAGCGTATTTCTTTATGGAATGGGGTGAGTGTAAGGTTTGAAAACCACAAGGCACACCTCGACTCTTGTCTGTCTGCAGGGTAGGGTGAGGTGAAATGGCGTGTGTGTGTGTTATGGGCAATGACCCAAAGGCACACCCCAATACCTGTCCATGTCTGCGTGGTGGGGGTAGGGTTGGCGTCACTTCAATACTTCACTGACATTCCTATTCTGCCTGTCTGTGTCTCTCTCTCTCTCTCTGTCCATATGTCTATGTAATTATCTTTCTATTAACTGCATGTATCGCTGTTTTTAGCGATTTCTAAAACAAACCTGCATATCACATTTGCCTGCACTCTGAGCACATACTTATGAAACTGGTCATATTTGTACTCCACTTCAACGTAGACCTCATACTTTCCTAATATTCCCATTATCACAAGCATAACTACCTTGCCCTTATCAAAAGCGACCCCCTCTGAAAGTTAACATCACACTTTCTCTAACAGTACATTATCATTACAACGGACTTCCTGACATCAACACATTGCTTAACTATAACTTATATCACCTCATGGACAAAAACCCTGTTTCTGTTTAAAATCTTTTTATAAATAAATAAATAATAAAAATGTGTAAATAATCCAAAGGCTGAACATATGCCAGCCATTACTTTTTCATGTACTGCCACCTTCTATACCATCATGGGGATTTGCATACCTTTCTCTTGATGCTTTGCATTATTGGGATATGTGCAATTATACTTTCTTTAAAATTTGGCTGTCTGGCCAGTACCATCCAGGATAACATACATCAGTGGCATTTGCTCTGGGGTTATTTTGTAAGCTTCCTATTCCTCCCATTAAAATGTACACCTCCATATATTTTCCTAATAATGTGTATGCCTTCCTTAGAACAGAAACTAAAACAAATCCTACTACTTACAAATCACTGTGTTTCTTCTTACCTCCTTAACAATTCCACACAACTTCACTAACTTCATTATGCAGCTGTGGTGGATCTGATCAGAGTTTATTTTATTGGCATTTCACCAGGAAATACAAAGGCACTGGATGCTGAATCAGTTAACTTATGAAAGCAGCATACATTACACCAGTTAGCGGATTTTGTAACACAGCACAGTTAAAAACTTTTTCTATTGATGTTCACATTTATTCATTAGTGCAGGTGCTTTATGTTGGATATCATAACTGATTTCCGCAGTACTGAAGGGATGGTGTCTTAATTGATGTGTTAGGATTAGATCTGCTGAGTTGTATCATAAATTAATTCAGTCCTGATATGGGAGTACATCAGTTCCTTTTCCCCATAGTAAAAAGACCTACCGATAAATATAAAGTATTCATGATAGAGGAGGTATAATGCTATATTAATGTACCAAGTGGTGGGTTGGAGTCATGAGCCCAGAGAGTGAGGAGCTGCTACCTCCTGGAGGTACAATGACATACCATAATCTCACCAATGGAATTCCCTTATTCCACTTATAAAATGTTTAATGATATTAGGTTTTCTAACCAGTGTAGTAGTGTCCTAATTTAGTGCTTGCTGTGTCTTTAAATTGTTGACTTTAGGGCTTTAGCATAAATAAGTTATGTGGCTAGGATTAGATTGCAACCGGTAAGCTGCACTGGTTGGGTGAGGCTGCACTGCAAGGAGTGTGTTATAGCTGCATGGCTATAGTTGGGTCCTGTTACTTTAAACAGGTATTCCATCTGTGAGGCTAAGCTGCAAGTCTGTGCTGTACTTCCTATACTTTCCATGTTATCCGAGTCAGACACAGAAGCCTAGCCTCTTGATTAGAAGTCATGTGACATTACTCAGGTGCACTGCAGTTGATTAGGTTCAAGCAGGGAGCCTGAGCTGTTCCGCATGCCAGATAGGTAAGTGGATATTTTATTAGCTTTTACAGCACTGTTTGTAGAGGTTTTGCTGATGGTTTGGTGATGTACACACAGTATGCATTTGTTTGTTGTGTAGAATCCCAGTTGTGATATATATTTAGCATTTTTATTAGGTGTTTAAAATGAAGCGAGATTCCAGTTTGGGCTTTATAGATCATCAACCAACTGCAGCGATAGTCCTTCTGTGACATAAGTATACAATTTACTGCTGTCCTGAACAGGAGGGATGGGACTGTAACTTTGGCTGAAACGCTGGCCATGCGATACCTTCCGTTTCCTGATCCACTCACAATGCCCCTATGCTCAGACATTTTGTGAAGTCCCCCAGGGAGAGTGTGGGAACACACCCCATTAACTCCTATGGGGGGAGATTTTCAAGCCCATACTATGCATCTGTAAGCTACCATCAATTCAAATGAAAGTCACCGCTCAACTAACAGAGGCCCTATTAGTTGAGCAGTGGCTTTCATTTGTATCGATGGTATCTTACTGATGCACTAGAAATTTGAAATCTTCCCCACAAAGTCAATAAAGAATGTCTACCTCTCCCTAACTTTCAGGATGTCACAAATCATCTGAGCGCGGGGGCATGGTGAGCAGACTGGGAAGTGGACGAGATCAGCTGGCCAGCGGTTCAGCCAGAGCTACGATCCCTTCCCTCACATTCAGGACAGCAGTAAATTGTACACTTTATCTACAGAAGGACTATTGCTGCAGCAGGTTGATGGGCTATAAAGCCCAAAATGGAATCTAGAAAACATCACATCACCACTTTAAAATGCTTTTCTTGTGTTTGTGCAGCACTGAGGCTTTGGGGGTTTGGAGTTTTTGAGTAGGAAGTATGTTTTTTTTCACAGTTCTTTCATGGATCTCCTTTACAGTCTGTGTTTCTTGAGCACCGTTGCTGGGGGGTGTCTTTTTTTTTTTTTTTTAAATATGTACTTTATATTCCTGCCTCGTCCCATCAGCCCCATTCTGCTGTGACCCCAGCCTGGTCACCCCATCTGCAGGACTTACTCTATCTGCTTCTTACCACTATGGCTGAGTGGGTGCCATAGACATTAGAGGTGGGATGCCTGCAGGGCTGCAGCTTTATACTGCTAATGGGGGTTCTTTCCTCTAGTTTCTCCCATCGAGTCAGAGCCGGCTGTGTGCAATGGCACATGTGGACAACGTAAATATGTTGCACATCCTCAAGGCCCACCTCCAACTTTTGATTCCAGTGACCACTGATGCACCACCTAACCTATGCTAGGTGGCATCCAAACAGTGGTACATGCTGTCCCCCCACCGTGAAGGGGAAAAGCCATTGCTGGACACTCGATCCTCATTCTCCCAGCTAGCCCCCAAGTAAGACTAGCCCATTCCTGAACTCAGGTCTCTGGTGTGACAGGAGGTAAGGTTTATAGCGCCTCCACCCTCCACACTGCAGGGCCAACTCTCATGGGTCTTTTTTTTTTGGCATGACTTCTTTTTGATGTTGTTGGGTTGTCTGATTTGCATTGTGATCTTTTTGATCATCAGTGTACACAATTGTCATATAGACCTTTCTGACCCCAACTGGTTGTGCTCTCAATTAATGCAACCCTATCATGTCTTCTGAGCAGGGGTATGCGTTAGGTTAATGCAGTACCATGTGACAAGGTCTTGATCAATGAGGAGCCAGAAATGTATACTTTATTGAACCTTAGGGAAAAAACATTTTTGTCTCCAATTGGACCAGGGCCAATCACATGACAAAGTTTTTGAAAACAAAGGCAGCATTACATTAAAACCAGGTAAAATGAAATAAGAACCAGGCAATACTACATTGGATAGATTCTTGCATAAAGGACTTTACGTCCAATGTCTAATTAAAGCTGGGCAATAGTTTTTTCCAAGGTAAGGTTTAATAAAACAGATACTGACCAGAGTAGTATCAGGATATAGTGTGAAAGTATATACTTCTGTGGAGGAATTAATGCATTCCAATAGTCATTTTGCCTTCAGCCTTCTGCTTCAGACAATATAACTATTGCCAGGCAAAATTCATCCCTCGGGGGCGAAACCTTTCCCATTATTTCCCTCACTTCCAGTCAATCTTTGTAATTATAAATATACTTTTCAAAAAAACTGCATTATGCACCAGTTACTGTATGGCTCAACACAACGCAACAAAAGTAGAAGAAATGTGCCATTTTGGTTTTCAACCTAACTTAAGCAGTAAAAGGAAAAAATGTGCGAGATTTGGGTCTCCTGAGTATTGGCGAATCAGTGGTGGGGTCTTCCTTGGGGTTGTCAACCCTATTGCTCACTTCTCCCCTCAGGCTTTATTTAGCCTTCTGTCCAAAGCTCAAGTTATAGCTCCAAGCCAGTGTCTCATAATGATATGCTCTTCAAAGGTAGAGACGTACGTCTCGCTACATGGTGCCAAAAAAATCTTTTGTAGCCTTGCGTGGAGAAAAGAGATCACATCTAAGCATGTTTGCTCAAGGTAGGAGGTAAGCATTAGGATGACAACCCCAAGGAAGACCCCAGTTCTGCTGAATGTTGGCAAAGCTATTAAAGTACAAAGTCAGGGGTTTAACATTAAACACCCTACTCAACCCTAATTACTGGGGTGCTACTATAATATATAAATGGGGGATATGTCACGGCCTGACTGAAGATATCATATTTATCTTTATGAGAGGCTAATAATATTATGACACCTTACAAGTGGCAAAGCCATGAGTGAGATAACTTAATATCACTGGCCTCGAATGAAGATAAATGATATCTCCAGTCAGGTCATGTCATGCTCTGTTTATACAATCATATGTTTTGGGATAAACATGATTGGGAATGTGTAAAAAAGTGCTTGCGACTTTGAAATGTGTGACTAACCTTTGGATTCATTTGGCTCCCGGTTATGTCTGCTGTACTTGATTGAGAGTGGTTTCCAAGATTTATTACTACTTCTGTTCGACTCACTGAGTATATAGCATTACATAATGGCCACTACACAATGAAAAAAATCTGATGCACAATTCTTTGTTTTTGCTTTTTAGGTGTTTGTCAAAATAGTTTAAAAAAAAAATTTCTTCTATTTTTTGCAGATTATAAAAAAATCTAAAAGGTATCTATAAATGAAACTCCACTCATTCACTAAAAATACCACCAACAGCTTAATCTGGTTCAAGGTCAGTTGGAATTAATCTGTATCCTCCTCTCCCAGGTCGTGTCTGAAAATACGCAGAATTTGCTTACTGCACTTACCCGGTCAACAAAAACTAAATAAATAAATAAATGTTGTAGATATTTTTGTGAACAACTTTCATACTACCAGTACCATGCCATCATGTTTTTTTTTTTTTTTTTTTTTTTTAGTTATTCACATTTGAATAGGGTTTGGATTGCTACTGAAGCAGAACATTCTAAACCTAAACAAAGAAAGATGATGATATCTTTTCATGATGCAGTGTTATCTTTTCATATTCAGAAATATATAACTTTTTATCTGGACAGTTATCTCAAAACATTGTTGTATAAATAAGGGATATGTAATGGGGACCTGTGGCATAAATGATTTATCTGCACAAAGCAGTTTGACCTTAGGTAGTAACCTCACAAGTGGTGTAAGCCATGACGGAGTTGTCGATTTATGTGCACAAAAGCAGTTTGACCCTAGGTAACCTCAAAAGTGGCTCAAGCCACGAGTAAGTTGCCCTAGGTCAAACTGCTTGAGTGCAGATAAATAATTTATGCCACAAGGTCCCCATTGCATATTCATTTTCTGCAACTGGGAAAGGACATTGTGCATCTATTTTTAAAATAGATGTGGACACAAAACCCATCACATAAATCCATGTATGTTCACATATTTTTTTATTTAGCTTTTGTTTACTGGGTAGGGTATACTAAGCATGCATATGGCTATTTTCAGGGACGACCCACCAGAGTACAGTACAACATATTGGACAAATTTACAAAGCAACAAGCAGCAATGCAATTTACAAAGCATCTAGCAACAATACAAGAATAATACTGCATTACATGTAACCTAGGGCAACCAAAGTGCAAGTAGTGGGTAGACATTATCAATAAAGAGTAGTCCAACAGGTCAGGATGATGCACTGTTACAAAGAGAAACCATTATCATCAGAGGTTGTAAACAGGAGAGAAAGGCATAAGCAACGAGCTCTTAGGGAGCCAGTTGGGGCAGGAAGAGTTCAGGGTGAGGGGAGCAGGGGAAAGGGGCGGGGGGGAAATGATGGGGCAAGTGCAGGATGTTGAGATGACTAGGGACATGCGCTTATTGAGCGGTGCAGCAGGAGTGGGTAGAGCTGCCTTTTGAAAGCATTATGGTCTGTGCAAAGGTGTACATCAGTAGGGAGGCTATTCTACTGAGTAGGGGCAGCAGAGAAGGTCATGGTGCCATATTTGTTTTTTGATCCGGGGATTAGTTGCCACCAGATGACTGAAGGGTGTGGTGGTTTACGATGGTTGACAGAAGGCTGGCTAGTGAAGGCGGCTTCTGTGCTGAAAGGATGTTGTGTACAATTCTTATGAGTGAGGAGTCGAGTAGGGCAGTTGGGGAAGGCCAACCTAAATTGCTATAGGGTTGGCAGTGGTGGGTGAGGTGGTTGCAGGATAGGGTGACTCTATAGATATTGTTGTAGCATACTGACCATTTTTATCTGAGGAGACTAGAGGAGTGGGCAAACACTGGTAGACCACAGGACAGCTTGGAAAGGAAGAGGCAGCAAGCAATTGGGATGCATGCTGAGGGTGAAAGATTACTTCTGATGCAGTAAGTGATGCCTAGGCTAGAATTGACAGCTTTACATACTGATAGTATGTGACAGGAGAAGTCCAGGGAGGGATCTAGCATGATGCCAAGGTACTTGAAATTAGTTACAGTGTTGAGCCATCCTCAGTGATCATGGTGGGGGGGGGCGAGCATGCTTTTTAGTCTAAGAGGGGTTCCAAACAGTTTATTGTTCTTGAACTAGGACCAAACAGAAGCTAAGTCAGATGCCAGGTCTCTGTTGATGTCAATTGTGTGGGGAGCACGGCTTTAGAAGACCAAGTCGTCAGCATATAGTAGAGGAGTGGTATTTGCGAAGCAGAGAGTGTGGCAAGCTATCCCCCTGCTAGTCCTTATTTGTAGATATTCTGTTGTATGTATGTTTTTCTTGTAATTCTATTGTATATGTACATGTCAAGACATGCCAGTGTCAGCACAAGGTACCCAGAGGAAAGAATTTTTTTTTAAAAGGGGGTTGACCTTCTTCTGACCTGAAGGCAGCTGTTTGCCAGGAAGCGAACTGCATTTCCTGACTAGCTGACCAGAAGTAATAACGTCCGATCATATACTCATAAACATTACAGGGTGTTCCTCTTAACAAGCCAGTTCAAAAGGCCCAAGATGTGTTAAGCAATAATTTAATCAGCAGATAACCATTCTAACAGGACACTGTGCATTTTATTTTATATGTGCCAATGGACTATAGGGGACTTCAAAGGGTTTAACTCTGAAATGTCATATCCATGCTAAATTACAGGATTCAGACACTGATTTTTAATATTTTTGGAAATCTTCGAAACAGCGCAACAGTGCCATCTCCTGGTCAAATAGAGTAGTTGCTCTCAGCTGGAAAACTGATGACACAACAAGATTAAAGGAGTATTTAAACCCCCAGCTCAGGGCATTTGGACATACATTCTCCTCTGGACACTCTGCTTGACACACATTCTCCTCTGGACACTCTGACACACACCAGAAGCCAAACTACTAAAAGACAAACTGAAATATTTTGCAAACCAGCAATTCACCGGACTTTGAAATCTTCCTACTTAAGGTAGACTTAGCTAACCTGTTTTAGTGCATTTTTTTCTGTACATTTTTCCCCATTTGTTTCTGCATACTGTAACCTAAACTAATATATGACCTCTTTTAGTTGTAACTATTTAATTATTTTAGTAAAAAAAACTTTTGTTTTCCTAAAGAAATTCTGCCTGTGTGAGAGTTCTTATATTGTACGTGTGATTGTAGAAAGTTTAGTAATAACCTGTGACAACTGTTACTTGTTTAGATGTGTCACCATTAGGAACAAAATTGAATAAGGGATATGGAAGGATAGAAAGAATACCAGAGTCTCATACAAGTCTGATGGAATTTTGAATCAGGCTGTTGCATGTCCTGTAGGGAGAAGGCCAAATCAGGCTTTGACACTGCTACCCCAAAGAAAGTGCGATATCCAGGTCTTTCTCCTGTGTTTAATAGCCAAGGAAAGATTCATATTTGGCCACAAGACTACAGACTGGTATTGTGCCCTTATCCAGAGTTAGAGAGATGCCTGGGATCCTCATGGCAGTGGTGCAGCAGTGACCTCAGCGAGCATTCAAAAAAGACAAGAAGGGTTTCCCTCCCCCCCCATCACAGACTGCACTTAAGGATGGGCACTGTGAGCTCAGTGGGCCTGACTCCAGGAGTGGGTTCGTGACAGCGAGTAATGGTGTGTATGTGAAGGGAGAACAGCAAGGGGCAGATTATTGAACCCTGTGGGACTTCTATGGAGGTTAGGAGGTAGCCCGAGTGGGCAGGGCCAATTCAGACTCGTTGATGCCTGCCAGAGAGGTAGCTGGAGAACCAAGGTATGGCATGATCAGAGACTCCAATAGTACTGAGTCCGTTTAGTAATATGGGGTGGTTTACTGTATCAAATGCTTTTGTAAGGTCTACGAATACTGCCCCAGTGAGTTTTCCTTGGTCAAAAGCAGAGTAAATTGTGTTTATAAGGGTGACTAGTTCTGTGGCGGTGCTGTGGTTCTTGCAAAAACCATGCTGGGCAGGCCATAAGAGAGTGTGTTTTTCAAGGTATGCTGTTAGCTGGGTAGCTACAAGTTTTTTGAGCAAGTTACTGAGAGTTGGTAATATCACGATGGGCTGAATTTGAAGGCACTTTAGGATTTCCTTTTTTTATGTATGGGTACAACATTGGCAATTTCCCAGGTTGGTGGCACTACTCCAGTGGATAGTGACAGACTGAATATATGGGCCAGGGGTGGAGCAAGCTCCCAGGCTAAATTCTTAGTAATTTAGGGTCAGGACCATTGAGCCTGCAGACTTGGACTCAGGAATTGACAGGAGTAATTTGCGGAGCTCTGCAGCAGTGACAGATTTGAAATAAAGCAGGGTTGGGAGGTGGATAGTGGCACAGGATGGTGTGCTTCATGGCTAGGGTGGGAATTCAGGGCAGTGACTGCAGAAAGGTCAGTGAAATGACAATATACAGTATAATTATATATACACATGTATGTAACCCACTTTCCCCCTAAACTGGCAGCTTGTTGGCAAGGCAACTACTATAACATACGAACATATGAATCTGCCAACAGAAACAGGCCAAGTGGTCTATCAAGTCTGCCCGATTGTGCAGCTAGCACACAACTAGCAACAACAAAGGATATTACCCCTAGTATTAGGGAAACACCTGGCTAGGGCATCTAAGAAGTGGGGGAGTGGTACAAAACAACATTTCTATTTCTACCTAAGTCTGGGGGAGAGGTACCAGGGCTATGGTGTCTCCCCTATCAGTGGAGGCCCCAAGAACTCACACAGGTCACTCAGAGATGGAATGTCCACAACCAGAAATTTGGGATTGTACTGTATGGCTTTAATTTCTCACAAAAGATGTTACAACTGGGCGGCCACTCAGGCTTGGTAGTGGTCAAAACAGATGGGTACACTGGTAGCATGCAGAAACATTTTACAAACTCTTTCTCTTCTCCCATACCTCTGAGCCCATCGAACTCCACACTTTGCTCTTTGCTTTTCTATGGAGGGTCTTCACCGCTCCCCAATGTACACTTCTCAGGGGCCCTTCATGTCTCCCCATACATCACTTCGACCAGCTGGAAGGACTGTGTTAACTTCCAGACCTAGCATACTTCAGGGGGAATTTCTTGCCTCCCCGCATTTTAAACACTTTAGAACTGTGTTATCTTCTGCAACAAGCACACTTGGAAGAACTGCATTCATTTCCACCTGAATCTCTTCAGGGGCACTTCTCATCTCCCGACACTTTAAACTTCAACGCTGAAGCAAATCCCAGGACTACTTAGGCTACAGGCTTATGTACCTCTTTCCTGAAATCTAACTTTGCCTCAAGAAATCTTTAGCTTCCCTGGCTAGAAACTTTGAAACTTTTAAAACACTTTAAATCTGTATCTGGGCAGCACTCTTGGTTCTCAGTCTTTTGGGGATTGCTCAAACAACTACTCACTGAAACCTTCAGCACCATTTACTGCTGCTGAAAAATCTTTAGCCCCTCTGGGCTTCACAGGATCTGGTAGCCACCACGTCCCACAAAACCAGGCACTGTTTACCATACTAGGGTGAAAAAATTAAAACTGAGGGTCCTCCCCTCTGACAAGTGGACTGACAAAGCACCACTTGCCTATAGAACTCTCACTCCATCTCCAGCTGACTCACAGTTTTCAAACAGCATAGCACTGTGGCTCATGGTGCTGCAAGAGTTTTTTTTTTTTTTTTTTTTATTAGTTGTTTAACCAGGTATAGCACACAGAGTTCTAAGTTCCATTACATCATTTCCTGCCTCAGCAGAGCTAAACAGCTTATGATGTACTGCTGAGAGTTTTACACCCTTTTCACTATCCAGGCTCCCTTTCTGCTCTAAAACTGATGAGATCCTAATAACCCCAAGGACTAGCTGGTTACACTCACTGCCACCAGACAAACTTGCTGTCTGCAGCAAGGGCCTTGAACTCCAACACAGGCCAGCCACTCCAGGGTGTCCTATGAGAAGAGCAGGCCTCCTCTTCTACCTATGACCAAAATAGGCAGGTCACCAGAGGACATGGAGACATGCTGAAGCACCTTCAGCCACTGCTAACAAACTAGCGAAGGTGTTCCTCCACCAGGGTCAATAGGATCTTCCTGGAGCACTAAGAGGACAGAACTGGTTACCCAGTATCCGGAATAGGGCCTCCAACCTGTATACAGTCAGGCACTTTCCCAGTTCCACCACTAAGCGTATACCAAGAGAAACTAACTATGCACTACACTACCACAAGGTAGCCTACGCCATTCTACACACTACACTGTACTAGATTTAGACATACACAAGCACTGCAATGCATTTTCAAAACCCATTACTATTACTGAACAACTGTAATTAAAAATGCTTAAACATTTCTAAATAACACACCTTAAAACACTTTAAAAAGACTAGGAAACCACCAGAGCTCTGGCTGAGCCCCAAATCCTCTTCTTTTCTTCTTTCAGATGCACCTGCAAAAGAAAAACCTGCAAAAGAAAACAGCAAACAAACCCCCCACTGGCAGGATACAGCACAATCCCCAAAAAGTAAGGTTTTTTTTTTTTTTTTTTTTAAACACAAGGCAGTATAAAAGTACAAAAATAATATATACAAAATAAGTTTGGGAGGGAAGAGAACCCTTATTGTCCTTCTAAGGATGTAATGTCCTGAATGCACAAGGCACTCACCCTCAAGAATATTGGATTGTGACCAGAGCCAGTCCCAGAACTGTTCTTGTGAGCAGGCACCGGGCCTACTGGAATTGTCCAGACCATATGTCCACTGGGCTAAGGTAGTATACGCATCACAGCATTAGGAGACAGCTATTCAAACAGAAAAAAATAACTTTGCCCTACCAGTCCAGACGTGCAGGCAGACTTTTCTACATCACTTCTGTCACTGCTCAGAACTTCTTCTCTCCTCAGGCTGAAGACAAGTCTTTGGCCTAAACTCTTCCACAACACCTCTGGCTCTGGTTTTTGCAGACCAAAAAAGGGAAACTACAGCCACGACATCGCTCATTGCTCCCGGGGGGACACTGCACTTCGACCTTCCGGGTCTTTAGCCAATTGCCTGCTGATCCTGTGGCCTGCTGACCACAGCTTACAATTTCTGCTGGATTATACTTTTTGCTAGATCTTCCAGGTACTTTTTAGGGTAGTACCACCTGGGATGAGGACCATAAATAAATTGTTCCATCTGGCCGGGTAATTCTCATGGAGTGCACAGTCTCATTTCCATCTTTATCAGTCACAATTACTGAGTTCAGGTGGAGGGCATGGCCCACCTTCCCCAAGATAACTTTGTCTTTACACACTTTTTCTCTGCCAGACTGATTAATTCCTTTCATCCAACACCAAAGTAGATTGGTTGATGCCCTGGCTTCCTCCAGCAATGACTCTTCCCTATGATCCTCAATCTCTTCCCACATCCACCTTGGCATAAATGGGCACATTAATCCAAACTCTTTTTCAGCTCTCCTATGAATCAGCCTCTCTTACTTAATGCCTCTGGGCACATGCATGCCCTCAGACTTGCTTGGGGGTGGCCAGGTCTGATGCAATCATGCTTCTCTGTCCTACACAGAAAAAATACAGACCATTCCTGTGTCCTCCTCCACCTTTTTCTCCTCTGAGCCCCTATCTACTGCTGAGGGCTCCAAAATTCATCCTGCCCCTGGTGGCCCAATCTCACCACCAGCTCCTGCCACCTCCTCCAATGGCCTCAACTCCTTCATGTGGGCTGCCCAGGAGCCAGCCACAGGTTCAACTCCTGCAATTATCCATTCTTCACTGCTGTCGGAGGCATGTGCCTCCCATGTGTTGAGGTCCTCCAGCTCCTCCTCCCCAAGCACACTTGGACTTAGGCCATCTGCTTAAGGGTCCACACGTTCTAGTCCTGCCAATGCCAAACCCCTCCCAGCCCCTTCCTTGGCCAAGGGGCAACTTGCTGCTTGTACCTCTTCACTGCACTCAGCAACACTTTAAAAAAATTCCCAGAGGAAATCCTCTGCTTCCTCCTGCTGACATTTGGCAACACTCTGTATTCTACAGCTAGGCTCTGCACTTAAAAGTCCAAGTAGGGTCCAACCGGACACATTGGACAGTCTCTCCATGAGGGCCACTAGCCATACACATGCTGAAATTTCTCCTGCTGTCCTGGCAGTGGGGGATGGCTATAACATCTCATCCAACATTTAGGCATACTATGCACACACTAACTGGATAACCAGGGAGTGCAGTGTCAAGGGGAGCTCCCACACAGTTATACTCTTCTTCAAACTTCCTTAACTCTTGCTCTTTCTGTGCCACCCATGTTTTTACATGCAAGGGGTATTGCTTGCTTCCACTGGCCATTTTTGCTCTCTGCAAAAACACATTTACAAAAGTTGCTGTTATTGTTTACACTATTTACTCTCTTGCCATTTACAAAAGTATTTCCTTTGTAGCCTGCACACTTTATCTGGTGACCTGCATTTTGTTTTACATATAGCTGTTACTTTTTCATTTCTGGCCCTGCCTACTGTGGCATGCTGCCTTTACTACTGCGCCACAACAGATTTCAAACTTTCTTCCACATGGCTTTTTACTTGCACACAGTTACAGTTACATCTTCAGCTGCCCAGATTACAATTTTACTCTGCACAGAAGGTTTGTTCAGTACTTACACAAGTCATTTCTTGTACTTTCGGTGATGAGGCCTTCACACGAGATGATGGCAAATCGCACTCATACCACAGACGGTCCGGCCAGATGACCGACAGAGGAAACACTGGGGTGGCTACCAGAATGAACGATTCCATTGGCAAATGGGAAATGTCTGAATTTTTCTTCCGATTTTGGCACTTTTTCTGCACTTAATCCACAAGTCCACCGATGAAGTACTCCACTAGGTCTCTGCTGTCTTGCGCACTCCTGCTCTCTCCCTGAACTCTGCACCAGTCCACAACAACTCTAGCCAGGGGGCAGAGCTTCACAAATCAGACAATCACTTGACGCCACGCTAATGAACTATGGCACACACTCTTTCCCGAGGCAATCCTCGAGCGATGGGAACCAATTTTAAAGTGTAAACTGACTTTTACTCTACGGTTTCTGTTTACAGTCCACAGCAGCAATCTTACCACCTTTCTCTCCCAAAGGCAGTTCTCCAGAGCAAATCCACTACTTTTCTCCTCAGAAAGTGGGAAATATTGTATTTACAGTAGACAAACGCTTCCTTATTAAATGTCACTCTGCAGCTGGTCATTTTGACAGTTTACACAGTGTTTAACACTTTCAAAGCAGGATTTTACACAGTTCCACCAAGCAGTCCTTGGCACACATTTCTCACAAACATCCCACAAGGCAATCCACTCTCAAAGCTGTGCACACGCAGATGGCATTTTTCTTAGCAGTAGCTTAGCTTTTCTTCACAAAAAAAAAAACCAGTCCATTGGTGGGTGAACCACCACCAGTCAAAAAGACCACAACCACACCCTCTGCATCGCAACTTTTGCTCTCCCACAAAATCCTAACATGAGCCCATATCTTTATAACCCACTTCCCATGTAAACCAGCAGCTTGTTGGCAAGACAGCTACCACAATAACAAAGGTCATCACCCCTGGCATTAGGGCAACACCTGGCCCGGGCATCTAGGAGGCTGGGGAGTGGTACAAAGCAACATTTCTATTTCTACCCAGGTCTGGGGTAGCGGTACCAGGGCTATGGTGTATCTCCAATCTGTGGGCACCCCAAGAACTCACACAGGTCACTCAGAGATGGAATGTCCACAACCAGAAATTTAGGATTATACTGTATGGCTTGCAATTCTCACAAAAGATGTTAAAACTGGGCGATGCAACTCGTGCTTGGTAGCTGTCGAAATAGATGGTACACTGGTAGCAGGCAGAAACAGTTTACAAACTCTTTCTCTTCTCCCACACCTCAGAGTCCATTAAACTCCACACTTTGCTCTTTGCTTTCTATGGAGAATCTACTCCTCTCCCTATCATACACTTCTCGGGGGCCCTTCACGTCTCCCCATACATCACTTCGACCAGCTGGAAGGACTGTGTTAGCTTCCAGACTTAGCATATTTCAAAGGGAACTTCTTGTCTCCCCACATTTTAAACACTTTAGAAGAACTATGTTACCTTCCACAACTAGCACACTTGGAAGAACTGCGTTAATTTCCATCAGAATCTCTTCTGAGGGGCATTTCTTGTCTCCCGACATTTTAAACTTTAACTCTGAAGAAATCCCAGGACTACTTAGGCTGCAGGCTTTTGTACCTCTTTTCTGAAACCTACCTTTGTTCCAAGAAATCTTTAGCTTCCCCGGCAAGCGACTTTGAAACCTTTAAAACACTTTAATTCTAAATCTGGGCATCACTCTAGTTCTCACAGTCTTTTCGGGATTGCCCAAACAACTACTCACTGAAACCTTCAGTCCTATTTACTCCTGCTGAAAAATCTTCAGCTCCTCGGGGCTTCACAGGATCTGGTAGCCACCACGTCCTGCAAAACCAGCCACTGTTTACTGTACTGGGGCAAAAAGATAAAAACTGAGGGTCCTCCCCTCTCACAAGTGGGCTGACAAAGCACCACTTGCCTGTAGAGCTCTCTCACTCCAACTCCAAAAGACTTTCAAACAGCAGAGAAATGTGGCTTATGCTGCTGCGAGAGTTGTAAGTTCCATTGCATCATCTCTTGCCTCATCAGGTGATGATGTAATCAACTGCAGAGAGTTTTTACACCCTCTGAACTGCCCAGGCTCCCTGCCTGATCTAAAACTAATGGGATCCCAGGCTCCCTGCCTGATCTAAAACTAATGGGATCCTAATAACCCCAAGGACTGACTGAATATATTTATATAGATCTATATATATCCATGTACACAGTCTAGCCCACTTAAACGAATACTATTTAAACATAAAACAGATTATCCAATTTCTTTCTTTTACACGTAATGAAAATAGGATCACTTTAATGCATTGTTGCAGCCAGTGTAAATGCATAACTTTTTGTGCTGTGAGCTGTTCTGTTGTAGCTCATCCTCCCCCACCCCAATCTTTACTGGCCATCTGTCAGATCATTCCGAGTGCATTAACACTTAATTGTGCTCAAGTGGTGTTAAGGTGTCTGATTACCTAGCAATAAAGTGTCTTTGTTGCCCCAACCCCACTTATTAACATACCATCAGCCGTCATCAACAGTTGTTCTTCTCTTCCTGATCTCTGCTCTTGCAATGGAGACACTGTGAAAAAAGAGAGCTTTCTCTGACAGATAAGGATAAAGATCTAAACCTACTCTCAAGACCTGGCACATTACAAACTGAGATGGCATGTTAGCTCGATGTTTCAAAGAGCCAGATATGCCAGTTCGTTAAAAATCATAGCCAAGTGCTACAGGAGTACCAAAGCAGTGGGCATCTGCCCAGGAAGTGCAGGTGGGAAGGGAAGGATAAAGCCATAGAGGACGCTTTGTTCCGGTGAGTCAATCATGTTAAGAGATCTGCCATGCCAGTTTCTGGATCCCTGCTCCAGAAAAACAAAGCAAAAAAAGTGTCTGATTCGATGGGCAAAAACGACTGAGTCTAGCAACTGTTGGTTATGCAGACTCAAAATTCAGCAGAATATTGTTTTTACACAGAGTCGTAGTGAGAAAATAGATGCAGGCATCAACTCAGCTGATTACTGGGTACAGTCAGTGTTGCCAGAGATCCTGTCTGACTTCTCCCTTTATTGCATCTACAACGCAGACAAAACTGGGATTTTTAAAATGTATTTATTTATTTATTCAGGGCCACGCTGGAAGGTACTCTGATTTTGAAGTCAGGAAACATTTCAGATAGCAAGAAAGCCAAAGACCACTCATGGTCATGACCTGTGTTGACATGGACGGTACCAACAAGTACAAATTGCTGGTCATCAGAAAGAGCCACTACCAGAGATGTTTTAAGGGAGTAAATGTCCAGCATCTTCCAGTAACCTACCATGCAAACTGGAATGTGTGGATGACTACGGAATTGTTTAGTGAGTAGGTCAAGGAATTTAACAGATATGTGGCAGACACAAAACGACAGTTCTACTGACTGACAACTGCTCACCCCCATCTTGCCCTCTCATATGTCTGGATTGTTTTCCTCCCAAAAGACAGCCTCCTTGATCCAACTTATGGATCAAGGGATAATCAGAAATGTCAACAGCCTTTACAGATGCTGGATGCTCAACACCGTAATCACAGCTTTTGATGATGGGCAGGCAGTCTCTGCCATGAATGTAAACTGTTATTGCCTGATGCACTATGCATGATACACCAAGCGTGGTCCAAAGTAAAGGCACAGACAAGTAAAAATTGCTTTAAAAAAAGCAGGGTTTCTTAATGAGACAGATGATGCAGAGTTATCCATTTCTGAGGAAAGTGAGGAAACTGTCACCACACCAGAACCCATACCCAAATAATTTTTGACAATTTCATGTCCACAGATACCAGCAGTTGGCAGAGGCAATGCAGGATAAGAGGACAAGGATGATAATGACAGTGAAGAGCACCCCGCTTCTCTGCCACCTACCCCGACATCCAAGGACGTTCATCAGTGGCTCCTATGAATCTGTCTCTTCACTGATCATAATGCCAGCACAGAGAAGGACTACAGAGCTCTTTATGACCTGGAGAATGTCTGTGCCAGAGCAGCAGATGAGAATCTCCATCACTCAAAGCTTACTGACCATTTTAAAATTATGTTTTCACCTACTTCCCACACACAACAGATGAAAGGGCTACAATCAAATTAGAAAAGCCTTTTTAACAGCTGGGCACCAGCACATTATTCTGAAAAGCATGCTAATCAACTCCTTCCATCCCATATCCAATCACTTTAAAACAGTTTGTCTTCACCGACTTCCCCTTCACAATAGATGAACAGGCTACAAAACAATACTGTTACTAAAGCCTTTTTAACAGCTGAGCACCAGCATATTATCAGAAACAAGTTATCATATTCAAACCCTTTTACAAACAAACCTCCCTCCTGCAACATCAGCCAGCATCACTCCAGATTCAGAACACTATGGTCGCATAACATGCTTAAAAGTATAAACTGCCAAGATCCCAAGGCTATGCGTTTAAGAGAAATTGCACTTTGAGCATTAGTCACTTACTTTCTTCAAGCTAAAATCAGACAGTGTCATGGAATCCTTTGTACTTTTTCATTTATTTAGTTTTGTCACCATGTCTCGGTTCCTGGAGTTGTACACCTGCAGTCCTTTTCTAGGGATTATTTTTAAGCTATGTACACGTTTGCCCTTTATTCATTTCTCTAACTCTGTAGTGTTTTAATATGTATGACAAATTAAGTTGAGTTTTTTGGTGTGCATCACTGTAAGTCTTTTAAAAAAAAAATCAACTGGATGTACTGTTGTCCCCCCCCCGACCCGCTCCCCGAAGGCCTCATGCGGGTTGAAGCATAGTAGCAGCAAGGTCTAGCAGAATACTTTATGGTGCCAGAATAAACACTTTACTGAAGAATTTGAATGTGCCTAATCCTTCACTGATTTCCCAAGTGCAGAGCTCCTTTTGGTTGTTGTACTGAGCAGGCTGGCCGCCTTGCTCCGCATCACCTCCAGTTCTCTCTGTGTATGCCACTATCCTCTGTTCCTATGGTGAAATGTCATGTAGTATTCAATGTTGTATATTTTTGCACAGGTGTCAGTACTCAAGATTTTTTAGTTAGTACCTTGGGAAGTATGTACAAAACATGAGGTAGTATCAGTGGGGGCTAAGATAACCTTATCTGTGGACCTGCTATAGACAGATTTATATTCAGGTATTGTGGGAAGGAACCTGAGATATTAGATGTACAGTACTCTATATAGCCATGGTCAACAGATAGATGAGGGGACCTCAGGAAGGGGATTTAATTAGCTACAGCAAGGTACTCAGTGGAGATATGGAGGATGACAAGTATACAGGAGGTCTGTGACACTTGACTCTGAGCTGGCTGCAGCATAGGCTATAATACGGCAGCAGCTCAGCAGACTAATGTAGAGTCTGGGGTATCCACTGCTGCTCCTCTCCCTCTGTATCCCCCAAAGGGGACTAAGGGTGGAAACCATACGAGACAGATGGGGCTCTGAAACAGCAATAAGTCGCTTTCACACCATTGATGGATGCTTCCCCTGCCAGGGGGCACACCCTGTTGCACCTAGAGACTCAGCAGCAGCTAAACCTGCTGTGAAGGGTGCCGTCAGAAGGGGAAAATTTGGAGAGTGCTCTTAATGGGAGATTCCATAAGCATGGGTACTGATATGGCAGTCTGTGCCACAGACCAGGTGGGCAAGGTGATGTGCCATCTCCCAGGGATGACAGAAGATGGGGTTCTTCCTAGGTAGACCGGTAGGTAGCTTACAGAAGTGGGGCGGGGAGGCTAAATGTTTTTGTCTATCTTGGGCTGAACAATCTGGCAGGAAAGCTGTTAGGAGCAGCACAGGATAGTTTTAGGGCACTGGGTTTCAGACTTGAGGGGTTGGTTAGTACTGTGATCTTCTTGTAGGTCCTCATAGTACACAGAACAGGAGAGGCAAGTACGTGGAAAATCTTTCCAGTCAACAATTAGTTGACAGAGTGGTGTGCTGGTGAGGGGTTTGTTCCCTGGGATACTGGGACACCTTTTTTTGGGGGGGGAATGGCCTATGTAAACTGGACGGCCTTCATCCTGCAAGGGTGGGTACAAGGGCACTAGGCCATACGTTTAGAGCTTAAATCTCATAACAGTTTAACTAGTGGGGGGGGGGGAGGTTAGGGCTAGGGCAATTCATGGTGTCATCTCAGTTGTGGGAGAACTAGTCAGTACTCCTCTGGCTAGTGGGGGCAATCAAGGAGCAAGGGACAACACAGACAGAGAAAAAGGAAGATGCATGAGAGGGAGAACAACAAACACATTGGTTGGTGATAGGGTACTGGGAGAAATAAATCACAGGGAACAGGTACAACAGGTCTAGACGGTGGACAGTAGACAGGGGAAGAAAGAGTCATTTTATTTGTCGAGAGCCCTTTCCCAGGGGCACAGGGTGCTTTACGCAGGTAACAATTTGTAATGAAAATAGTTACCAAACATTATAAAAAACATAAATAGAAAGCACAGTAAATAATAAATAAAGCAGCAATAAACAGAACTGTGAGCAACAACCAACAGTGACTGTGACCCCATGGTACCAGGCTTTACAATATTCTGTGAGGACAAGAAGGAGAAGGAGTATTGCACTGTGCATTATGGAAAGCATCAGGGTGTTGTAGAACAAGGGCATGGGAAAGGGAGCAATGTTGAATCATTATGGGCTCAGCTGATAGGTGATAGAGGAAGGGCTGTCCACACAGCATCCATGTCAGTCTGAGAAGGTGGAGAGGTTACTCGGCAAGGAGCTCTGGAGGGCAACAGCTGGTGGGGAAGTTGTGTTGAAACTTCAGCATGCCAGATCTGCAATGGGGCATTCCTGGGCATGGAGAACCAGAAACCAGATGCTGACTAGTACTTTCTAGGACCATTTCTTGACTCAACAGATGGAGCGGGCCAGGGCACATGACCATACTCGATCTAGGTTTTTATTTAAATTAAGCTTTTTCTCATCCCCTGGCTTGCCCAACAGTTCCCCCTCAACCATGTTAATGACCATCTCATGGATTTACTAGTTATCCAGTGCTTGCCTACAACTTGCAATGTCCATTTTGTGTGGGCCTGCAGGGGGTGCAGGCGCAGTGGCGGATCAGATCTTTTTCCTCCAGCTTCTGGTTTTCTCCCCAAGGGTGCCAACGTGCAGTGATGTGCATGCATGTGTGCATGACTAGCATATGCCCCTCTCCCCCTCCATGTACTCCTTCTGTGCTACCACCAGATGGCAGTGAAGTACAGGATGTGGAGTCTCTCCTCCCTGATGGAGAGCTGTCCCTTGGACATTGAAATCCCCCTCCCCCGGTTGGCCCACAAGTGACCCAAGTCCATTCTCAAACCTGGGCCACCAATATAGTGGAGGGGCCAAGGAAGAAAAGGCTAGAGGGCTCTTGCCTGCTAGTAGGGATGGACGGCAAGTGGGAACTTGTCAAACAGAGGATTCCTGAACAGTGGCAGCCTTCATCATCAGTAATGATAGGGATTCCTATAGCATGTATTAGTAGGGGTATCACAAGTCGGAAGAGGGAAGTAATAATCTCTCTTTACAAGACACTGGTTAGGCCCCATCTGGAGTAATGCTTGCAGTACTGGAGGTCACACCTTCACAAGGACATTAACCAAACTGAGGCAGTCCAGAGAAGGGCAAACAAAATGGTGCAGGGACTGCATCAGAAAACATATGAGGACAGATTAACAGAGCTCAATATGTATACCCTAGAGCAAAGGAGGGAGAAAGGTGATATGACTGAAACATTCAAACACCATAAGGGCATTAACAAGGTGAAAAAGTAACATGTTTCAATATAAGAAAAATAGCAGGACAAGAGGACACAGCATGAGATTAAAGGGAGGCCGTAAGGGGTAATGTAAGGAAGTTCTTTTTCACAGAAATGGTGGTGGATGCATGGAATGGCCTACCTCAGGAAGTGGCAGGGACCTTGGTTTTCCATTTTTACCGGTAACAATCACGGAATCTTGCTTGGTTTGCAGATTTTGAATTCTTGTACCGGTGTCTCATGGAAATTGCATGTCACTGCACAGAATCTCTAAGATTTCAGCATCTTTTTACATTTTTTTTTTTTTTTTTTTTCTCTTTCTGTGTCCCCTTCTCACAGCATCAGTCTCCACTTTTCAGATATCCCTAGGCTGGGTATCTCCTAACTTCATCCCAGGTAATGCTCAGGAGCTCCTGTGGGCCTGTCCCTATCCTGCCTGGGTTGTACCCCCCAGGTGGGAAGGGAAGGGAACCCAGGTCACCCTTCCACACTCCCTTCGTGTGTGTCTGGCAGCTCAGTGGGTCCCTCATGAAGCCTGATTATGAAGTCTGGGCACCTGGGTCCTTTCTACCAGTGGAGTGATTGTTCCTGGTTTTCTGGTCTCTGTTCCTGAGGGCACCAGCACTAGAGAGGATCCAAGGAGGTAGGTCACATAGAGACATGCCACTGCTCCAGATCCTGGCTAGCGTCCTCCCCTCCTGATCACTCTGCAGCACCATTGCACCACCACCCATGGTCACACAGGTGGTAGTAAAGCAGCAGGACCTGCAGCCCATCCTCCCTGGAGGAGGTGAGCAGTCCCCCAGGTGCTCAGTCCTACTCCCCTGGCCAGACCTCCAGCAACTCGAGTTCGCTTCTGACCCTGGGTTGTTGGCATTGCAAGCAATAGTGCTACCGCAACGCCAGTGGGCCAACCCAGATTTCAGCATCTTAAAATGAACACTGCTGTGCTTTGCATTCTTTCTGCTTTGCTGCATATAGAATCAGTAAGGAAATCACCTGCTCTGCTTTGTTGTAATCAGTCATTCAGTTTAACCACCCATGCCTAGTGGTTAGAGTGACAAACAGTGATTGAGCTGGGTACATCCAGCAGACTTGGGTTTGATTCCCACAACCTCTACTTGCATACTGTGTGACTCCAAGCAAGTCACTTAACCTCCCCAGTGCTCCTAGGTCACTCCTGAAAAACAGACAGTTCTGCCTAGTGGGCCTTACCTGCTTTACAAGGAATACAAAAAAAAAAATACCAATATATGTTTATTACATCACAGAATAGTAGTCAGGGTACCACGTAATTTACATAGGCTGCAATGATTTTGTATAGATACAGATAAATGTTCAGATACATTTTATGTGTGTTATAAGCCTGTGTTTAGATTTTAGTCAAGTTTTCATTGTATTCTTTGTATATAAACATCTAGGCTGTAGATTGCTAAATGCAGGATCACTGTTACCAACTAGCTTATCCAAGTTTATAATTAGTAGGGCCATCCAAAATCCTCAATTGTTAGAATGAAAACTAGTCTGAATGAAAGTATGTTCACAAGGAAAAAAACTGCCTTACTACTTATGAAAAGACTTCACAGTTAGCACCCCATTTAGGTGACTTGGATCATTTGCACCTTTTCTCCCACCTGCTGTTTCAGTATCTGTGACAACAAAAAGTTTTCTGATAGACTGCTTCAACAAAAAGCAAATGTTAAGTATTTAAGTTTACTTATGTTTGGCTAGTGGACTTTGAAAGCGCAGTTAATGACAATACAGAAGGTAAGACCCCAGGGGCTGTATGATGCTGGTGGGCAGAGTGGTGCTCAATTCACATCTGAACAAAGACATGAAAACTGGGAGACACCCTTTTTATGGGCACCGAGTAAAAAAAAAAAAAACATCCACATGTCTGGGAGATGCATGAATCCATTTGAAGGTCCTCCACTAATGACTTGTGGATTTTTTAGGTGAAAACACTTTATTTCAAAGAAGCAAATTCAAGCAGTTTGTTTTTTTGGCTCCTCCTACCCCCTGGCCATCCACTCCTTCAGGCCTACCAAGGCCCCCTACCACTGCTGCCAAGTCCCGACCACCATCCACTGCCCCTTACTGCTGTGCTACCAGGTAACCCAAAGTAACCCTTCACTGAGTGGGCCCCTACCCCTGTGGGAGGCTACCAGGGGAGGAGAATTGCCCCAAAGAGCTTCCTGTGTATCCTGGGCACGGCAGGGTTCAGAACGGACACATGTCTGGGGCTTCTGGCTTATGGAGGGACCAACAGCCATCCTTCAGTTGGCCAGCAGGTGTTTTTCCATTTTCTTGGGAGCGTGACAGGCCACATGATGTCAAGAAACAAGCCGACGTCCATCACGCTCCCTCCTGCAGTGAGGGCTGACATGTTGTCAGGCCTCTGGCTTCCACCAGGGGCCAGCAAATGCTGAGTCACGAACCCACCCTCCTTCCCAGGAGAAGGTCATTGGACACTCAAGCCTTCACCCACCAGCTGGCCCTCCAACACCCATGTCTGTTCCCTAACCCTGGTCAGTGGTGCCACAGGCAGAAATCCAATTCAGGCAGTTAAATTATAGATAGGAAAAAACAAAGGTAGTCCACCTTAGCGATGATTGTTCAGATTAATTCACATCTGAGTTCTAACAAGCAAAGAGACCAAGTCATTTGTAACTTGTGCATGTGGGGTGTGGGTGCTGAAGAAAGGGGATCATAGTGCTCTCACTACTGCCATCACCCCAGAGGGGTGTGGACTGCATTGTTGCTACTGCCATCACCCCTGAGGGGTTGGGGTTGTAGTGCTTCTGCCATCACCACTGGTGGATGGGGAATGTAGTACTGCTGCCATCACACCTAAGGGATGGGGCCCAGTGCTGCTGCTTCTGTCGCACCCGAGGGAGGGATGTCGTAGTGCTATTGCTGCTGCCATCACACCAGAGGGATGGGGGTCATAGTGCTGCTTCCATCACACCTCAGGGATGGAGGCTGTAGTGCTGCTGCTGCCATCACATCTTGTACCTAAAATAACTTTAAACTGGTACAAGGATAGAAGGATGTGCAATAGTGAAGGTCAAAATTGCTAAAATGCATGTTAGCAGAAATAACATACACAGAACCAAACACCGGTAAAACCGGATTTTGGCTTAGCAGACACCGGTGACAATACCATTTTTTACAATGTGCAAAATGGAATATGCCCTTTCTTAATCCCGGTAAACCAGTGTCCCTGGGAAGTGGTGGTTATGAATACCGTGCAGGGCTTCAAACAGGCATGGGATAGGCATAAGGGAGCAATACAGACGAGTATGAATAGATAGGCCACTGACAGAGCAAAGGCCGATGGCACATTCATAAGGTAGAAAAAGAAATGGGCAGACTGGCTGGGCCTTGCGGTCCGTATCTGCCATCAACTTCAATGTTTCTATGCCATGATGCCATAGCAGTCACTATCAGTGCATATAACTTAATGTTTTGGGAGTGGTAAAGGCCATTATTGGCATTGTGGTAGTAAACATCATGGCATGCTATCTCTAAAAACGATGATGGCTATCACAATATTGAAAGTGCATGTCAGGCACATAGGGAAAGAGAGGCAGAATAAGAGGCCTATATGGTTTTCTAAGGAGGTTGAGGTAGCAGTAAAGCCCAAACCAGAGTTTTAGATTGGACTTTAGATTCCATGTCATGAGGCAGACCAAGCTAGAGGCAGCTGCGAGAAGGCAGTGCACCTCAGTTGGGGAGATTTGGCAGTGTTTCAGCATTACAGTGACACCAGCGGATTGGCCAGGGAGCTTGCTCCTTCTGCAGGTGCACACAGTATGTCTGAGGCTGAAGAGTATGGCTCACATCAGTGGAGCACGGAGGCAAGGAGCGATAATTGGGGTGGGGATCTCAGAAGTCTACATGACACAGCAATCAGCCTGAATAGGGTATATCCTTGGGGATGACTTCACGGTTGAGGGATAAAATGTATGTGGAAGAAAAAAGTTAACCTTTAGAACATACAAGGCCAACCAAATGGATTCAAGCAGGGAGATCTACCTCAACAACACAAAGGAAGCTAATAAAACAGTGTGGAGAGAATAGATAGAGAGGGAGCTTAAAATTGCAAAAAAACGATGAGGGTAATGATAAGGCCATCTTTAGGGATATCAAGGGAAAAAAGAGAACAAAGAAGGAACTTAGAAGTTGGAAGAGGGACAATGGGTGGAGGAGGACAGGTAAAAAGCCGATATTCTACCAGCCCATAGCATCAGTGATCACTCTGCCACTCAGGATGCTGGGGTCCTGTGTTTTGGAACCAGCCCTGGAAGGGAGGGTTCAGCATCCTAGGGATAGTTCTCCCTCATGGTGGGGCATCTACTTCTTGTCATTTGACTGCCACCTGGAATGGCCAGGTGGTAGCACAGACAGCAACAACATGGGACAGAGCGATCAGCAGATGCAAGCACGCAGGCATGCAAACATACATGTGTGCGCTTCACTGCATGGATACCCTGGCAAGCCAATAACTGAGGAAAATGTCCCAGCTTACTCACCACTCCCCCCCCCCACCTTGCAAGCACCATACAAACAGACATTGCTGGCCACCCACTCATGAGGTCCTATGTAAGTGATGGTTAACCAGTAACTACACAAGACGGTCAATGGCAGAGCTGGGAAGGTGCCGCTGGGACCGTGGGATGACAAGAGGGAAGTAAAGTATACGTAAAAAAAAAAAAAAGCGGACATTCTGCATCCATACATCTGCTCAAGCTTCATAGTCAAGTGAAGGTAGGGCCACTGCCGAAGGGTAGTATGAATCAGGAGGGAAAATCAAAAATGGCAAAAGGGATTATCACTGAAGAAAGGCTGCTCAAGTGTCTGAGAAAGTTAATGGTGGTTAAGTACTGGGAACCAGAAGAGTTGCACACATGGTGCTCAGGGAGGAGATCCAGGCTCCGACAGGACCTGTGGTGAACCTGCTGGACTTCCCGATTGAGATGGGTGTAGTCCCCAGGGACTGGGGGGTAGGTTATGAAGGTACCCTGCAACACAGTGGGGCTACAGGGAGATCCAGGGAACTACAGACTAGTTAGCAAGACTTCTATTGTTCTTTGAATCTATAGTTAGGGAACAGCTGGTCGACTTCCTGCAGTCATGAGGTCCCCAGGACAGCAACCAGCAGTTTCCAGAGCACCAAAGAAGTTTGGTTTCCTCAGCAGTCAAAGGCCAGATAAGATGAACTAACACCCACTGTGGCACTGAACGTTGGGGCCCAACTGCAAATGGCAACAGTAGGAACAAAAGGAATGGCGGCGTGGACTTTTACACCATGGTCCCTGACCTGGTGTTTCCTCACCTTCAATAGGTCTTTAATAAAGTGGTGGGACAGATTAAGTTGCCATCCTCCATGCAGAATACACTGATGACTGTCCCAAACCTCATAAGGATTTAATTATGTATTCTAATTATCACTCCATTTCAGTGCTAATTAAAGACATAAAAATTCTGGTGACGGTTCATGTATCCCGACTGAAAAAGACCGTGGTACATATAATTCACATTTTTAAGGTAGGCTTAATGAAGAATAAGCAAGAATAGATAACTTGAGAACCATTATCTCACGAATGAAACTAGCCAAAAAGGCCCCACTCTGCGGCACTAGTAGCCATCAATACAGGAAAGTCTGACTCTGTGGAGTGGAGATATCTCTATCAAGCTCTGCAGGCTGTGGAGCATTGGTCCTTCATTTATACAGTGGGTCAAGGCACTGTGAGACTTCCTCAAGGGCATCCATCTCCCAGTCATTCCCACTTCACGTCGTATGAGACAAGGGTGCCCCTATCACCACTGTTACTTCTCACAGTGACTGACCCATGCCAGTTAAAATCCAGGACTCTGAGCTTTTCTGGGATGAGTGTGGGAGCAACTGGAATTAAAACCTTATTATATGCAAATTATCTCTTGGTCACCATTTGTAAGCTGGAGTCCTCCTTGCCAGCACCCCTCTGTATCCTTAATAAATTTGGGGAGCTATCCAGCTTGTGTGTAAATTGTGCCAGAATTTAATTAAATGCCTATCCATAACTGTCCTGTCTCTGTTCTGGCACAAGAAGAAGAACCATTAAAGTGGGTACCAGCAAAAATTCGATATCTGAGAATGAACACCTGTCAGCAGATGTAAAAACAACAAAAAATAGTAGACAAACTGCCTTGGACTACTGGAGGAGGTAATCCAAGACTATGGAAGAAACACAGAATCTCTCTCTCTCTCCCCCTCCCTCTCCCGCTCTCATTGTTGGGTAAGACAACAGCCTTCAAAACGCATGGCCCTACCTCAGTTGCTATATTGTGGGCAGAAATTATGGGGAAGAATTGATATGGCAACCTCAGATTTTTTGTGGAACAAAGCACATCTGAGGTTTAGTATGAAGACCTCAAACAGCTAGGTGCACCAGAGAAGGGTGGATCATACTTTGTCTGAAGGGATATTATCTACCAGCTTGGATAAGGCAGGCACTTTGCTAGACAGGGAGCACCTACTCACACTCCCCCTTCTATGTGGAGAAAGAATATGCTGTCTGTGGTCCACTCTACATTAGTTTCTCCTCCAAAATAATATGAAGGTGAACCTTCTCTTGACTAGACCCACAAGGTTAGGCAAGTAAGTAGCATAGGAAAATGGGAAACTAACACTGTGGAGAGTAGAACACCTCTGGGGGGAACCCACAAATTACTGCTGGGAATAACTCACTGCACTGGCAGCACTGGGAAAGAACAGGGGCAAAAGAAATTAGTGGCAGAGTCTGAACATGCACATTCTGAAATCATTTGATTTTTCTCACCAGGACAGTATGTTGGTGGGGTGAGGTAGTATATTAATGGCAGACTAGATGGACCTTTAGTCTCCTTCTGCCATCAAATTCTATGTTTCAATGCTTTCTGTTTATACTATAGCCAAAACCACTCTTACGGTTGTAGGAGTAGTCTCCGCAAACCGAAGGCTAGTGGTTCTGATGCACTAAGAATGTAAATAAAACAACTCTTGCAACCAAAAGTGTGGTCTCAGTGGTGTATTAAAATAATATTGCTTGAGCTCAATCAGTAATATATAATTTATTATTATTTTTTAAACCTTACCCGACCATGCCAGTTTCTAGAGACACTCTGCACAAAATAAAGAGCATGTCATGTGCAGAAGAAGGGAGCGCTCCTGTTGGTCAGGAGCACTCCCTCGCTCTATCACCCTCCAATCAGAATTCATCCTACCTCGGACTGATTTTAGGATATATTTTCAACTATGGCATGCTATTAAACCTTGGCTACACTCCCAGTACATGGCACCTGAACGCACAGTGAAAAAGACTGTGGACCTATGGTTAAGGAAAACAAAAGGTGTCTGCTCCAGCATATACAGGCTTCTGCAAACCCAAAGGAAGCCTTCTTTTGTCTCCTTCAAAGTCAGGTGGGGACAAGACCTCAACACTGGAATCACACTGGAGGCATGGGGAGCTAGCTAGGTGTCGGCCCACTCTTCATGCCCTGATCTATATCAGATGATCCAAACAAAGATCTTTAGTGGGTGTCACTCTACCCAAAGAAATTTGCAGCATATGGGTCTCCCCTCTCATAATTGGTGTTGGCATCTGATCAGTCAACAGGGTACAGAACAGATATCCTTTAGACTTGTCTGGTTATCAGGCCCATTTGGGACAAAGTAAGACATTTTGAAAGGCAGTTAAATCAAGTCCCTCTCCCTTTAGTATCTTCCCTTGGGATTCTAGCTAGTTATTCTCCTGGTCAGAGTACAGACTTATTTTGTAAACAAATGCTTTGTGTCCTAGCAGTGGAATCAAAAAGATAATTACTTATCAGCTGGAGAAAAGCTGAGCCCTCAACCTTTTATGGATGACTTGCTGAGGTTACCAAGGTGGCAGAATACTTAAGGGTGAGTTAGGCAGGGAGAGGTTGCTTAGTAAAATACAATGACGTATGGAACAGATGGTTGCAATACATTCAGTCTAAGCCCAACACTGAGACTAATCCATAGGCAGTTTTAACACATAAATAATAATAAAATGTATTTAATAAAGCACCTTTCAAAATTCCAAGGCACTGTACAGAATTAATACAGATAAAACATATACAAATTCATCTCTTATAAAATCATAATAAAACCGGAAATGCCTTTTTCCCATAGAAAAGTTTTTAGTGCCTGCTTAAAACTCCCCACCGTCCTGCATTCCCGGAGCCAATAGGGCAGAGAGTTCCAGAGGGTAGGTGCCGCAAATCCAAAAGCACACGCATCAGATGACTTCAAATTAACCCTTGGAATCTCCAGCAACCCCTAGTCAGCCGAGCGGAGCTGTCGCACAGGAGTGTAAGGAACCAGGAGTTCTTTCAAGTAATCGGGACCCTGTCCATGTAGGGCTTTGTAAGTCAATAGACTTACTTTGAAGGTGATCCGTCACTGTATTGGTAGCCAGTACAGAGCATGCAGCACAGGGGTGATGTGGGATCTCCTCGATACCCCAGTCAACAAACGCGCTGCCGCATTCTGCACTAGCTGCAAGCGGCGGATATCAACCTTAGGAAGCCCTAGATAAAGGGAATTGCAGTAATCAAGGCGCGATGTCACAAAGGCATGGACCAGAACAGGCAGGTCACTGGGTGGAACTAGGTGCCTAATCCTGGCAATGTGCCTAAGATGGAAAAAGGCTAGCTTGACGACTGCCAACACCTGATGATGAAGAGTCAGACCAGCATCAAGCTCCACTCCCAGGTTACGCACCCGTTCAGAGGTGAGAATCTGTGCCTCCCCCAGAACTAAGCCAGAAGGGAGCCCAGTCCTCAATCCCTCTACCCTATGACCCGGGTCCACAACCAAAACCTCAGACTTTCCAGGGTTCAACTTTAGACTGCTGGAATTCACCCAATCTTGGATTTCTGCGAGGCAGTTGTTCAGTACCGAGATAGCCCCAACCTGGTCGATTGCAAAAGACAGGTAGAGCTGGGTATCATCAGCATAGCAGTGAAACCTCAGCTCATACCGTCTTACAATGTCTCCGAGGGGTAGCATATATACTGCGAACAACATGGGGGACAGCACCGAACCCTGAGGTACCCCGCAAGGCAGAGAGAAAGCCCTGGATGAAAACAAACCCGAGACCACCCTCTGCATTCTCCCAGTGAGGAAAGATGAAAACCATCTGAAGACTGTATCTGACAGCCCACAGATGAACCTCAGGCGTTCAAGCAGAACCCCATGATCCACAGTATCAAATGCTGATGTTAGATCTAGGAGAACCAAGATAGAACGGTATCTCCGATCTCTCGCCATCAGGAGATCATTGAGCACCTGAACCAGAGCAGTCTCAGTACTATGCCTCTTGCGAAAACCAGATTGGAGAGGTTTGTATAAATTATGGATGGTTAAATGGTTATCCAATTGAGCAGCCACAATTTTCTCAATAACCTTCCCCACAAAAGGGAGGTTAGAGATAGGCCTGTAGTTGGCTAGGTTCTCTGGGTCTAAAGAAGCTTTTTTCAGAAGGGGATCACCACCCCCTCCTTCAGGGAGCTAGGAAACTCACCCATATCTAAAGAGCACTGGACAATCCGAGCTAAGACCAGGCCAATGATCTCACTACAACCAAAGATCAGGGAAGTAGGGCCAGGGTCTAAACTACAGCACATGGGACGCATCTCCTGGACAATGCCACATGCCACTCCCCCGCACCCTAGCATACTAACGGAGATTTCTAGGACTTGGTGCATACCTAATAAATCTTGCTCACCTCCTCCTGCACCGTTCCCCCTACTCAATATATTTTAACTCTGTTAAGAAGATGGGAGCATGGCACAGGTCAAAGCCATCAGCAGCCTTATGTGGTCATGGGAAGAATCCCTACAGTCAGAGTCGAGCAAGTCTACTTTCAAATATAATACTTCCTTTCTGCCGATACTGTTAGCACAAGTAACCTCTTGAATACTGTAATAGCCTGAATGAGATACTTATCTAGGATGCATTCAGTTTTGTTGATTATTTTATCACGTTTAACAAAAGTGTTCTCTAAGTTCCTGCTGATGAATGTGTTGCATTATCATAGTAACAACATTCTGTAATAGGTTATAGTTTTTTTTTTTGCTGCTGTTTGACATTTTGTGTTTCAAATCTGAATATTCTCCTCTGAATTATATTATGTTCCATGTTTTTTCTGAAAATTCAATGAACTCTGATTAAAAAAAAAAAAAAGGAATGGAGGCAGTTGGGGGCCAGTGCTATTTACTTTATAGTGTGCATGGTACTGTACACATTGGTGACGTGTATGGCACCATCTGTCCCAAAAGTTCTGATTATCAATGAGTACTGGAGCTTCCAGCACAAAGACCAGAATCGGGTTCTCTTGAGGAGTCTGACATATTGTGAGCTCAGTTGTGCTTCATCATTAATAAGAGATGGTGAGGTAACAAAAACCTGTAAAGATCAAATCACCCAGCAACAAATATAGAAAGTAAACAGGGAATTATATGAACTAGCCAAGGTAAAGAAAAGGTGAGGAAAAAGAATGAAGACTAAACAGAGGGAAAAGTAGAAGAGCGAGTAATGGAACTAATATGGAGATGACCAAACTGGAGGAGTGGTCAGAAAAGTGGCAATTGAGCTTCAGTGCGAAGAAGTGCAATGTTATGCACTTCAGAGCAAGGAACCCAAGGAGGGGCTACTAGTTGGGAGGGGTTCAGACAGAGGTCACTGAGGAGGATAAGAACCTAGGGATGATCATAACCGGTAACATGAATAACTCAGCTCAGTGCAGGAAGGCGGCAGCGAAAGCCAATAAGATGCTGGGATGTACAGCGAGAGGAATCTCATCCAGAAACAGGGATGTGATCCTGCCGCTGTACAGGTCACCAGTCAGGCCACATTTGGAGTACTACGAGCAGTACTGGTGTCCCTCTCTGAAGCAGGATATCAGATTGCTGGAGGGGGTGCAGTGCAGGGCACCTAAGATGATCCAGGGGCTGGAGGGAAAAACCTACGAGGACAGGCTGACTGAGTTGAATATGTACACCCTGGAGGAGAGGATGGATCGTGGGGATATGATTGAGACCTTCAAATATTTAAAAGGGATTAACAAAATGGGCTCAGAAGGAATACTTAAGCCAAGGAGAGAAAGGGACATGAGAGAGCATGGTCTCAAGTTGGAGGGTGGAAGATATCAGCGAGAGAGAGAGAGAGAGGCAGGAGGCATTTTTTTTTTTTTTTTTTTAAGAGAGAAATGGAACACACTACCTGAGGAGGTGGTATCTGTAGGATGGTGGGCAGTTTTAAAAGGGCATGGGACAGGGTGCGAGTTGGGGTGAAGGGAGGACAGGAGGGTGGGGCAGCTGCAATACAAGGGTGCTAGCTGCGCATTCGAGCAGACTCACTTGATAGACCATAAGGCCCATTTCTGCTGGCAGATTCATATATTCATATGAAGAAATTATAGCAGGAGAAGCAAAAGAGGAGGAAGAGAACAGAGGAGGATATTAGAAGAAAGATGACAGAAAAATAAGAGGCACATAGTAAGAATGAACGCAAACCAAAGCAAACAAGAAGAGACAAAGGGAGATTCAAGAGAACAGATGGGAGGACAGTGATGCTCATAAAAGTACCAGTAATAATGGTGGCAGGGAGGTGGTGGGATCTAAAAGGGCAACAGCACAAGGCAGCAGGCCTGATGTCTCAACACACGGTCAATCAAACAAGGGACCAGCTGACGAGCAGCCCATCACCAGCCATCCCTTGGAGTTGTACCAGCTGAGAGGGAGGCTACAAAATGTGGAGTGGGTGCAGGAGTCCATCCATTCTCATCTTAAAGTTGAGTGCTAAACTGGATTGATAAGATATTTAAGTTGTAGGTTTTTTCTCTGTACTCGGCATGGCGTGAATAAAATAGCATGACTTATCCAAAGCAACAATTATCCCTAGCCTCGTACAAATGACAACACATCAGCAGTCACATTTACATGTTTTAATTCTTTGTTTTTTAGGGGTTGGGTGGTTTATGTTTACAAATTTGTGGGGGGTCCATTCCTTTTTGTATTTGAGTTATTTTATACCAAATACAGAATGTTTTCATACATAAAGTTTATGTCATGTATCACGTCTTCCCTTTTTGTTATTTCATTTTATATTGGAGCCAAAGAGGTAATGCGTTAGCTGTTGACCAACACTACAGATGTCGGCTAACTTCTGTGTTCCATGTGTTTTAAACCATGTTCATGGGCACAGTACAACAGCTAGCTATGCTGCCACAGCCTGCACATGCTACTAAGATTGCTGATAATTTAGTGTTGATGTCTAAATTTGACATTCAAGTTACATAAACACACATACAGTAGCACCATACCTCTCAACTGTCCCCGATTTTCAGGGATGTCCCTGATTTTGCCTGAAAATTTTACTCTGTCCCGCCTATAATTGTGTTTCCATGACTAAACAGTAGGGGTTGTAAGCACAAAATAATGTCAAACATTAAAGCTACAGACGTGTTCCTTAGAAAATACATTTTACACTAAGCCCCTTGTTCTACTACCTTCCTGAGTGGATATCACCAGTTTTGAAGATGTGTCCCCGATTTTGGTCCTTTGTCCCCGATTTCTTTAAGCCTTGTCCCCGATTTATGAGGTAGGAGGTTGAGAGGTATGAGTAGCACAAAAACTGATTAGTCTGCATTTACAACTTCTGAGACTGCCAATGCAAACAGTATACTATAGCTGTCTAACTTTGTATTAATACAGACAGAGAAAAAAAAATCCTATAATACCTTGAAAAATAACAGAGGCTCCCTATTTTAAGCTACTAAATTACTGGGGCATCAAATACTGATTTTTTTTTTTTTTGGGAAAGTCAAGTTAGAAAAAAAGTTCAGAGGTGCTTCACAATTAAAATCGGGATTCTGGACAGAGATGCATGAGGTAAAGGATGGACTTCTCAAAGCTTTCTCGACTGCACAGACCATCTGTGATTATATAGGATAAATAATCACTGAGAAACAACCATGAATTATGTGGGGAAAAACAGTCTTGAACACTATGCCCCATCCTGCCAAAAACACTATTTTCCCAAATAGCTCAATTTTACCAAGGAAAAAGGTACAATTAGGATATTGCACTATAAAAAAAAAACATCTATACATAGTGTGTAGTTTTATTGCTTTTGGCAAAAAAAAAAAATCAAACATACTGCACTCGAAGGTGTCAACTGATAAGAGATTTAGGATCACCTGACCACGCAAGCATTAATGACCCATACTGGTTTTAGTATACAGGTACAGGACTATATAAAGACAAAAACTGCTGTCCAATTAGGTGAGGTGGAATCAGTAAGGCAATTAAAAAAAAAAAAAAAAAACTGCAAAACATAATGCATTATAGGTTGCCACTGCAGTTCCTGTGTAATTTCTTTGTATTTGGAGGATTTCACTATGAAAATAAAATATTAATTTGTAAATGTCATTCTTCAGTGTTTGTATTGTTGTTCTACTTTGAAATACATGTATCTGAGAAAAAAGCTTTAAATCCTCAATGTTAGCAATTATATTTAAATTGTTTGTGTACTAATTCACTAATCAAGTGAATTGTTTTTCATTAATTAAATCTCCTTACACATTTATGGCTGCATAGTGTAGCTACTGTATGCATGAGGTAATGCAGTAATAAGAATATGACATGGTGGAAGCGGAACCAATGCATGCGACTTCTGGCTTCTGCCACTGGAGTGGAAACGCATCATCAAAATCAGTATGCAGCACATAGCTGTGCAGCGCTCTCTCTCTCTTCCTTCCCCTTCAAATTCCTAGGTCAGAGGGATCCCCTGACTCCACTTATCACACACCTAACATAGTCTAGTCAGCATCCATAATATTTACCTTTCAGTCCGACTTTGGAAGTAGCAGTTTCTCCAACCCATCTGGCGCCTGAATTCTGATAGAATACTGGAGCCATCCCCAGTGCCGCTGAAGAAACACCAAAATGACCACCACCACCTCCTGACAGCAGCCGGCCAAAACGTGCTACTCCTCTTAACGTCTAGACACCATCTGAATAGATTGATCACAGATGGGATAGCGAAATAAACAATTTTCATCTATTTCACTATCACAGCTTTTGCATAGGACACAATTCAAAGTACAACTGATTATAGGATACACTCATTCATAAAACAGCAATTTTGGTGTTAAGTCAGTGAGAAAACTCATAATATTACAGGTTTTTAAACTAATAGATCCAGTTTTGTTTTACAGGTGGTTCATCTTGCAGGTGCAGCTTTCAAGACATCAGGAGTCTGTTAACCATATCTCCAAACTGGATTAAAAAGTGTGTTCATCGTCCTCTAGTTCAGGTTTAAACACCAAAAAGTCAAAATCGTGAGTACAGTGGCCTCTCATGTACCCAATAAAGTATTTGAATCCTACTGACGATGTGTTTGTCATTCTGTCCTATATCAGTATAACCACATGTACAACGTTTAACTTCATGACAACCAAAAACTTATAAATTGTAACCATCTTAAAATAGAATGGAACAGCATGGTAATCCGGCTTAAAAGAAAATGGAGTAATAGAGAGTAAACTTGGGCTCAACTCTGTGATACTATACAGTTGTCCCCACGTCCAACCTTCAGCTTCTGTGATTACTTTGATCAATCTTATCAAACTGTGGCCTCTCGCTGGGTAAGGAAAGCAGTGTAGGAGTTTTGACAGCTGGTGGCTTCAGGATACCAGAGATTGCTCCCCCACCCCACCCCAGATCTCCAGTCAGTTTTTTCTGGAACTCCTCATTTGTGTCCACTTTCTCCTTAACTGATACATGTAACCCTTTTCAGCTTCTGTTACAAAGCCCATGTCACCAGGTACCCAACTCCAGTCAGCTTACCCTCTGCCCAGTCCAGTCAGCGTTCTTCACTTTCCAATCTCACTTCATAACTAGCCATCTCTCAAAACCATTTGACACAATGTGGCAGGGGAATCTGATCCCTCATTGGGCAGGGAGGGTGGAACTGGGGTACTCTGCAGCCATTTCAGGTGACAGTAGTGTTGGTAGTCAGGAGATTAGTCTGAGCATAACCAGACGCCAGGTAAAAGCTGGGAAATTGGTGTGAGAGGTGGGATCATATGATGGAGTTGTCCTTTCATTACAGCATGAGAAGTAGGATCTGGTTTTGGTGTAAAGTCCCTTGTTAGTGATTCCAGCTGAAGGATTGAGCCCCAGCACTTTTTCCATCTTCCATTTCCCATACTTTCTGCATTTGAAAATGGTCAGGAGCCGGGCACTTAAGGATGGAGAGCTAAGCTTTGTTGCTGAGGTGTATAACACGGACACAGACACACACACATAAACCAAACACCTCCACCACTGTTCTCGGGCGGCCACCATCTAAACAGATTGATCACAGCCAGGATTGTGAAGTAGATTCACTTAATCTATTTCATTACTGTGGCTGTGATCAATCTATTCAGATGGTGGCCACCAGTAAGTCAAGGAGCAGAGCACTTTTGAAAGCTGTTCCCTAGTGGTGGATCCAGTACACCAAAAACTTCTCTCTCCCCTTCTCCACCCCCCCACAGCTGGATCTCCACTTGCATTCTCATTTGCCACTACTGCTTTGTGCCTACATCCTCCCTAAGCACACATAAGCAGTCCTTTTCAACTTTATGTAGCACTTTGTTGTATAGGATATACAGTAAGCAGCACACTCTGCAATAGTATAAGTAGGAGCCAGATGGCATGGTCTCTGATATGAATGCATAGCTAAGTCCTTAGCTGTCACCATATTGTGGTACAATTTTACCCATCTATGGCCAATAAGGAAGTGGATCAAGACTGCAGAATGGCCACATTCCTCATGTGTTTTTGGGAGGTAGATTACTACTTCATTAACTGTTCTAACTTCAGCTGAAAATGTAAATCACCTGCTATTTCTGTGTAATATCCTGTTTTCCTATTCAATAAATGCTAAATATCAGTTAATGTCAGTCACGTTATATCGGGGTGTCCAAACTTTTCTTAGACGTGGGCCACATTTATATTTATTTTTATTTTATTTATTCGTTTAACCGGGTAAGAGCACTGAATCAGAGGCCCTTTTTCAGACCCGACCCGGGGACAAGAAATACAAATGCTAACAGATCAAACAGAACTATTACATAATCAACAATTATTACAAAGAACAATTACATAAAGATTTCATCAAAAGATGTTGCTTCAATTTTGCTTTAAAGTCAGGTATAGATGTAGCCTGACATACAGCTACGGGTAATGCATTCTAATATCGAGAGGCAGCTATAGAAAAAGCTCAAGACCCAATTTTAAGTTTGGGTAAAACTGTGTCTAACAAAATACCATTAGAGGAACATAAGCTAGGGAGAAGAGTCTGGGACTTTACAAGATTAGTGAATAGAAGCAAGGATTTAACAAAAAAAAAAAAAAAAAAAAGAGGTGGACGGTAGGGGATGAGCTGGCTTCCAGTGTGTGTGCGCGCGCCCCCACACGCATGTTATCACCAGCCGTCAATGTATGCAACTCCTTACTCCCAAGATTCAAATAGATATTCGAAACAATCAAAATGCAGTAACAGTGACCCTACTGCAACTGCTTTTCTGACTTAAAAAAAATATATAATAATTTTTACATTTATACAACAGTCCCAATGTTTGGTTTATAGTACATACAACAGTATGGACCTGTAACGAAAGTGTCAACCCAGGGTCCAGTAGGACCCTGGGTATTTAAATCAGTAAACTTGTTCAATAGCTGAGCCATTTAGATCCTGTAAAAGTATGGCAGGGTTATCCCTGAGCATTGGGGTGTTACCAAATATCAGATTTTTTTAAATTATTATTTAACATCATAGCATTGTCCAGAAACCATTGACAAACTCTCAAAATCACAGTTCAAGGCAGTTGTTAGCTTGGAAAGGGAACCAGACTGATCATAAAGAATCAAGTCATCTGCATAACATATAATATCACAAGTTTTACAAAATAAGAGGAAGTTCATTAACGAAAAGAGAAAACAACAAGGGGCCCATGATGGACCCCTGAGGAACACCACAACTAATAAAAGATGTATCTGACACCACAGAACCTATATTAACAAATTGTGCATGATTAGTTAAATAATTCCCTATCCAGGAAACAGCCGCCTCAGAAAACCCCAGGTCATTCAACTTTGAGCATGTCACATCATGCTCTATAAGGTCGAATGCCTTGGTCAGGTCCACAATCACCGCCCCAGTCATTAAGCCTTTCTCAAAGCCCCTTAGGACGGAGTCTGTGACTCTGACCAAGGCAGTCCCTGTTCCGTAATGCTTATGGAAACCATGCTGGTGAGATGAAAGTAGATCATAGGTGGTAAGGTATTCATTAATTTGGTTAGCCACAATCTTTTCAAGCATTTTGCTTAGCGGATTAAGAATTGAAATATGATGAAAGTCCTCAAGAGAAACTGCGTGTTTTTTTGGGGGATAGGTACTAAGACGTGAGTAGCAACAATGCACAGCCCACACCATACTAATATTTAGGAGTTAAAATAATAACTCATTGGCAATGGGCAATAGTCAATAAGTGTATTTATGCATCAGATGTGAACAATAAATGCATGCCATAAATAATGTATATTGTAGCTACTGTGAAAAAAAAAAAAAACGCTTATGTGCATAGTAAGTATGTTATCACTCATTTATGTACATAGTTACTAGGTCATCACTCATTTATATACACAGTTGCTATGTCAGCCAATTTAGAATGTTCGGCCTCAGTAGCAGTACTAATTATATTCAAATGTAAATAACTTTAAAACAAAAAATGATAGGCACTGTGAGCACAAAAATATTTAGAAAATGAGTGGTGTTTCATTTATAGATACCTTTTAGTTTTTGTAGAATTAGCAAAAATCAGTAGAAAGTTAAGGTTTTATTTTGCACTTTTTCTACAAATAACTTTAAAACAAAAACTGACAGCATTGTACGTTGAGCATAGAAGTTGGTCAGCACAAAATTATCTACAAAGCGATAGGTATTTTTTGTATATAAATGCCTTTTAGTTTTTTTTTTTATAATCAGCAAAACATGGCAGAAAATTCAGTTTTTATTCACTTTTTCTGACGAACAAATTCACCCCCCCAAAAAATTTAAAAACAAAAGAATTGTGCATCAGACTTTTTCATTATGTACTGTCCATAATGTAAAGTTGGAGCATCCATAGCAACTGCTTAGCAACCACTATGCTAAGCCAAGCTACTCTGAGAAAACCACAAAAAGTCCATGTATTTTAACATGAAAAATTAAATAAACAATTTAAAACAAAACTCTTTACACAATCCTAAAGAATCCCTACTACACAAATGAAATACATAACAGGGACCTTGTGGAACACATGATTTATTTTCACTTGAGCTGTTTGACCTTGGGCGCAGCACTCATGGCTTACACCACTCGTGAGATTACCCAAGGTCAAACAGTTGTTGTGAAAATAAATCATGTATTGCACAGGTCCCTGTTACGTATCCCTTATTAATTTTTATTTGTATTTTTAAAATATAGTTGTATTTTCAAAATAGTTATTCACAGCAGCTCTGGGGGCAGGGCTGATTTGATTCTGTGGGTTGGCAGAACATATTCAGAGCATATTTACAATGGTGGGTTGTTGCTTTATTTAATTTATTTATTTACTTACAGCTATTATTTTCTCTTCTACTGACGGCTTGTCCTCAGGAGGGCGCCCCCAGCCCCGTCCCCGGAGTCTACCAGCTGACGCTGACCTGAACTCCAGGGCTTGCCCTCCCAGTGGGGTCGGTGTGGTCCCCCAAACCCCACCGAGGTCCACATTTAGTGGGCCAGCACCGTGGCTAGCTGGGAGTGGAGCCTGTGAGGTGCCCTCCACCACTGTGCTATGGCAGAGTGTTTTTCTCTTGTTCTCCCCAGGAGTCGGGGCGTGCAGTGATGCCAGCTGAGGGGGGCGTGCACGCGTACGTACACACTCCCTCCAGGCATCTGCCCCGACTCCTCCCCATCTTGTAGTGTGGCGCCTTGCCCCCCCCAGCCTCCACCGGGGGGCAAATAAGTACCGACCACTGGAAACCCCCCTTTTGTTGGACGCTCAATCCTTCTCCTCCCCTGCCAACCCCCGGTGGCCCATGCTCATTCCCTAACACGGGTCGCCTGCATAGTGTTAGGTAAGGCATCCAGCTCCTCAGCTCTCAGCACCACCAGGCCAGCTGCTTTATTTATTTATTTTTAAATACAATTTTTATTGTTTTTTTCCTATAATGGTGGTTTGTTGCTATAATTTACTGGATCGGAGTGCTGTTGGCAAGGGCCATTTGACTGTCAGCCCAAGAGTCTTGTTGGCAGAGGAGACTGTCCACTTACCTATACGCCCCAAATGTGTAGTCCAACTGCATTTCAAAGCAGCAGTCAGTGAAGGTCTGAACTGAAGTTCGCAGAGAATGAGACATGGGAAGCAGAGTAGACTCTGTGAGCCCGAGTGTCTTGTTGGCAGGGCAATCAGGGGGCTGTTTGAGGGGCATGACTGGACTCTGTAGCTTTGTTCAGCTCTACAGGATGTCCGCACTGTGTCTGCAGTCATACTATACCATTTATGAATCCATTTGTTTGGTCCCACTTCAGCTGTGTTGCTTTTCAAAACCTGGACATCAGGATGAAAATCAAAGACGACACCAGAGACTATGATGCGTAATTGACAAATGACCTAATTCTGACCGTCTTCAGTGGGCTCTCACAAGCCACATCAAACTGCTTCATGAGCAACATGTGGTTCGCAAGCTATGGGTTGGACACCCCTGCATTATATCAATACTATCACATCAATAGCCACTGTGGCTCAGACCAGAGCTTACTTTAAAAGAGAAACTCTCCTCTCTCTGCCACCCTAGAGCATCACAGACTGGAAACAGAGATACTTCTGCCTCTCTGATGAAGTTTCAGAGGTAAGCGACTTACTGGGTCTGCAGTGGGGCCAGCAAAAAAAGATTCAGTTTAGCTAATTAACTTCTATTTTTACAACCTAAAAAAATGGAAGCACAATGGAAGGTTCAGACCACTGCCACAGTGCCACAGATTTGTTTGTTTTTTGTAATAGCGAAAGTTACCAGTAATTACCTAATTGGAGACTTATTATAACAAGCCCTATGTGGTTCAAGTCAATTAACTTCCCCTGAAACATTATCAAGGAAGCAAGACTAAACCCGTCACCTCCATTGTTTGACAATCTGGGCCAGCAGAGCAGGGCATCCATCCTTTCAGGAAGTAAGGATCTTTTTAAATCAAAGAATTGATAAAATATGCTGCTTGACTTGCTAGAATCAGCCTAAAACATGAAGCAAGTACACAAGAGGCCCGTTTTCAGTTGCAGCAGGTGGCGGGGCACCTCTTTCACCCCACTGCCCCCCACCTGCTCATGCTATGAAAAAAGAAAGGTGCCTATTGGGAAAAGTGGTGCCCCTGAGCCCCACAAGACAGTGGTGCACTGCAGATCACCTAACCTGATACTATGGGGTGGAAACTGGGTTTCCACCCACTGACATGCTGGCTGGCATCAGTTGACAAGTCGCAGCAAGGTAAGGTGTCAATTACACATAACACTATTCCACGCTGTGACTCCCACCTGGAAGTTTATCACTTCCTAGCCACCCATTTACCTTCATGGCACTAATGTTCATCCACTGGATTCCTGATGTCCTATTGGCCCAACTGCCCCCCTCCACTCTCAACTGATGCTATCCTTGGCAGTCCAGCGATACAGCCATCCTCCCTTTCCCCCCATGCTCTGTTGTGCCATTGTTATTTTTTTTGGGGGGGGGTCTCCAAATTCTCCTGACAGCATACCGGTCCTGGTCACAGCACTGTACCATATGCCCCTCCTTTGTGAAAGACTGTGCTCAAGAGGACTATCAAGCCACTGGGGGTACTAAGCAGTTGCAGCGACCACTTACAGCCAACTTTTGGAACTGCCATGGGGGGGTCTTAGTTCTTCAAACTTGTCTTTAAAGTTTTTCTTGGTTCCATTATTAGCTAATTTTTCAGTATTTCAAATAAACAAGTATTTATTTAACTGTGAATTTCAAACATTTGATTGTCACAGTCACTGCAATTATGAGGACTGTTGACCGTCTATTTTCACAGAAAGTAATGTAATGTTATAAATATGTGCACTGTCCAGTCCGAGTCTGAAGATCACTGGGTTAGATTTTAAACAGACTTCTCAGAGAAATCTAATTTAGAGGCAGACACAAACCTGGGTTATGATCCCTGCTACTATGAAACAAAAGCAGCGAGAGTTCTGAGGATAGAGAAGAGACTGCAAATAGACCACTGGTTGCTCTTCTTTTCAACCTCACATGAGCACTTCAAATATATGGTGGCAGTGTAGTATAGTAGTTGGAGCACAGACACGGTAATCAGGGGACTATTTCAAATCCCATCAGAGCACCTTACTCACAGAGTGACCTCGGGCAAGTCGCTTAACTTCCCTATGCTTCAGTTCCCACTGAAAACAAAACCTTGCATCTCAATTGGTCTGTCCTGAGTAAATAAACAGTGTGAAAAAAAAAAATTAAAAAATCCTTGGATTCGCCCAAGTAGTTTAAATGCCTGCTGGGTCAAACCTCTGTAAGGCACACTGGGTGATTGCTGTGGTTCTAGAGATAAGACCTAATCAAATATACTATACCAACTGGACATGCTACTCTTACTTGTTTTAAACATAAACACCGTGAAAGGAAATAAAAACCAAAAATTAAATGCCTGCAATATTTAAAGAACATGACTTGATACATTAGTAGTAGCCTAACAATTTACTATACAGAACAGATCTGAAAAGGATTTTTTCCCTCATGTTATTCTTGTTATTGTGCAGAGCATACCCTTCAAGTTTAGGCATATTTTCCAGAAGAAGCAAAGATTATAATTTAATCAGCTGGAATGTGCAAAGCAGCAGAAGTTAATTTAGTAGTTCTGGCCAAGCCATGATAGCCTATAGAATTACTCAAAGGGTTGAAACTTAATAAAGTGAGTTTTTAACAATTGTTGGTCATGGCCCCCTCAAAAAAAACAATCGTTAAAAAATTACTTCAAAAAAATCTAAGTAGCTATGAAGTCCATCAAACCCAAGACAATTTGTTGTGAAGAAAGCACTACTCAACAGAACCTGGGATCAGTTATTGAAACAGTTTTCTTCCTAAAAACAATGTTTTCTTTGGATCCAACTACTCTTCAGCAAGAATTCAGTTGTATCAAAAAGTGCTTTTTCAGCACCTTGTACTGACTTCAAGATGGGGGTTATGTTAAGGTTTTACAAAGTCTATTCTCTTGAGAGTCAAAAGCCCAGATGTTACTGGCCTTGCCTCTGAATGGCTATTCCAGTTTGGGATAGTTTTTTGAAACTCAGGAATGTTTATATAGTTACTCCAGAATAGCTTATGCTCCAGTACATCTCCCACTGTTCTTTAGTGTATGTCAGTTTGCAGAGGTAAAGACAGACTAATGTAATGAAAAAAAAAAAACTGAATAAAAGGTGGTAACTTGCTGAATAAAACCCCAAAAACTTCTCCACATCTAACACCATAACACATTCTCTATGAGGCTTCATGATCCCTGCCCTGTGATGTTGAAAGTATGGAACAGAAAGTATAGATTTCTTCCTCCCTCCATCAGTCACTTTTTATTCCCCCGTCTGCACGCCAGACCCCAGGACCCTAGCAGACACGTACATGCACATGCCAAGTACCAGCTCTGCCCCTTCCACCACACCCAGGCATTTGCCTTGACCTCTCTCACCTATGCTTCTCACTAGGCCTCCACCTGATGGGGCCAGAAACTATGGAAGTGTACAATAACGCCGGGAGGGAGAGCTGCCTAAGGCAGCTAAATCCAGCTCCCACGACCCCCCCCCCAGGCCGGCTCCCGAGCGACCAGAGGTTATTCCTGAACCCGGATCGCCATCATAACATGAGGTAAGGTGTCCAGCACCTCAGCCTCAGCACTACCCGGCAGGCCCCATCAGGCACTTTTAAGATGGAGAAGGTATGGGCTGCTTACTGTGAGTGATTAATATACTGGTGGGGCACTGAAATCCTTTATGGACATCAAACAGTAATATGACACACAAACAACAGACTTCTTTGCCTACCTCAGGGTGAGATCATACCTTCAAGGGATAACCCCTACACTATCGCCACTTGAGGAGAAAATATATAATCCCCAACCTACTGTACTTGAGATGACACCTTTACTGTATTTCTGATAGGTGTCTTATAGCCTTTGCAATGTATAATCAATGATATGGTATGTACTGTATAATTCATGCATCATGCTCCTGATGTAAGAAAAAAAAAAAACAGTCAATAAAAAGTTTAAAAAAAAAAAAAAAAAACTCACAGCCCTTTAAAGGCTGTTACAGGGAGTAGCCCCTGTACCAGTTAACACAGCACTACGGGAATGGAGTAGTGATCTGGGCTGTGAAATAGATGAGGAAACTTGGAGTATGGCTACAAAACATGTGCACTGTCTGCTCCTACACCAGCAGACTGTGCAGAGTACAGCAAAATCTCCTCTGTAGAACTTGGATCACCCAAATGAAGCTAATCAAGTTTCAGCTCACCAAAGACCTGCTTTGCCCCAAGTGCAAAACAGTAGAGGGAGATTTTCTGCACACGGCAGTAACTTGTCATAATGTGGCACCCTTTTGAAAAAGTGTTCATGCTACTATGAAACTGGTCCTAGGTCATCGTTTACCTAATATTCCCTCTGAATGCTGGGACAAAGTCTAATGTGGGTGGATTCTTTAAGTGACACTGTCTTTAGGACCTAGCATTGGTTAATGCTAGAAAGACGGTTTAAGAAGGTTGCTCAGCACTGGATCAGATAAACTTCACCCAGTGCACCCCACTGACTGAACAACCTTATGATAGAGCACATGCAGCTTAATTAAACAGGCCCAGGTGAGCTGTTCCGTAAAATATAGCAACATGATATTGATTACTGGTTGAGGGTCAGGGTGGGAGTGCTGTACGCAAACCCTACCCAGCATGAAATTAAACTATACCCAAACTTTCAGAAAAAAGCCATAACTTCCCACATGTACCAAGCAGCGTTGGTTGTTATACCACGTTCATGAATTGTACATTAAGGTGCCTGCCTAATGTTGCACGGTGGAAGAAAACAACAACTTGCTTTGTCAGTTTATTTTAACCTCACTGAGGGACCAGATATCAAATATACAGTCCTGAACCAGTAGTGAAATAAATATGTAATGAATACAAATGCTATACAGTAGCTATCTTGTTATCCTCTGTATGAGTTTGCCTGAATGTACTGCAATATAATGTATTTTTAATTTGTTGCAATGTGAAATCTGTAAATGATTACCATGAAGTCTCTAGTAATGTTCACACACACACACAAAAAAGAGCTAGAAGTACATATTTAAAAATCTGGACAGTAACACTGTTATCCCCCAAAGAAATCTGTACATAGAGCAGTCACCCCGCCCCGGACACCCATTGGCAAGATAATCCAGCAATGACAAATATTAACAAAATTATTAGCTACCATTTCATTATCTTAATATAGTACTACCTAGGCTAACAAGAATTAACTAGAGCCAGTATGCTTGCACTGGCAGCATGATGCACACACAAAAGCACACACAAACAGCATTTTATATATAGAATACACGGATGCAGATCACACAAACAAAACAAGGCTGCACTCACAGCAGAGACTGGGTGCTTGCAAAAACAAAATCACTCATAGCAAAATAATGCCAGCACTCCAATGTATTGGAAAATATTTTTTACTTGTAAAGTGCAAAATACAAAAAGCTCCTGTTACAAGAACAATTCAAAGTGCATCTAGATAAATGAACCAGACCTAACAAGCCCCAGCATTTTGAGGCACCAAACACCTCTTCCTCATGGGGTGTGGCTATCCACATCCTTGTTAGTTTTTTATAGCTATATACCAGGTGTCTGAAATAAAATACCAGTGATATAACACATATTTAGGGGCACACGAGCATGTGCTTACATGGCTGAATACTGGTTTTATTCAATTTAAAGAATAAGTATCTATCTAGTTCCCATTACTCCATGGAAACCACCAGATGTTAAACAAGAAAGCCCATGCATGATTCCACCCACCTTCATCTAAAACTCTGCAAACACCACAATATTAAGAATACGTTATTCAAAAATAGTAAAAATTAAAAACCCCTTTGCTGATATTTTTCACTTCATGAGATTACTTACTTATAATGCAACATTTTGTCCATTTAAAGACTATCGCTGATAATTAACATATATTAACAGGGGTAATTTGAAAAATGGATACGGTTATTGATAATGTTCATAACACTGATCTTCTGATATCACCATGTTGTCGGATGAAGAGAGTTTCTAAAAGTGCACCAAATTACTAAAAGTGATTAACTCCAGCCACCTTACTGACTATTGTCTCATAGTTTGTAAGTTTGTTTATCCCTCCCCTTCCCCCTTAGAGCACTTACCCTCACCCTCTACCCTCCAATGGCCTTCCTGCCTGCATACCCCCACCACCTCACCTGTAGCACTTATTTCTAAGATTGCCCTTGGCTGGTATGTCATGCTACCTAACATTTGGCACATTTAGAATTACTGGAATTTCCTAAGCCTCAGTCTCTTGCTTCTTTTTATTGTGTAACTATGTATTATTATGTCAACCTTTGTATGTATACCCCCCATTCCTTCGACGTGGAACCTTTGTAAACGAGCAGTTCCTGCTCAAAGGTATTTGTAATCTTAGATTTCAATAAAATAAAAAAATAAATATACCAATGTGATTTAAATACAGTGACATTAATTCAAATCATATACCCATGAAATATGCATTTAATGCCAAATCTAACTACTAAAAAGGTACACTCGCTTCTGAGGCCGGGAGATCAGAGGGCTGTGGGTTCAGTTCCCACATCTGGCACTTGGGTTAATATCCCAGTACTGACACTGTAGTGCAGCATGAGAGGGGTGCTGCACTTCTGAGGTGCCGTCTTTCGGATAAGACGTTAAACCGAGGTCCCATCTGCCTGGATTGGTGGATGTTAAAGATCCCATGGCACTTCTCGAAAAGAGTAGGGGAATTTCCCCGGTGTCCTGGCCAAATTTCCCTCATTCACTAAAAATACCACCAACAGTTTAAACAGTTCAACATCAGTTGGCATTCATCTGTATCCCCCTCCCCCGGGTCGTGCCTGAAAATAGGCAGGATTTGTCTAGTGCACTTACCCGGTCAACAAAAGCTAAATAAATAAAAAATAAAGGTATTAGAATTAAGACAAACTACTGCCCACACATGGTAAATCATCCATCACAGGAAAAACAGGGGTCTGTACAATCATTGAAACCGTGTGGTTTCAATGTTTTCAATTTAAAAATCCACACTGATTGCTTCTGGGACAAAAAAAAAAAAAAGTGTCCCATCTCCCCCCCCACCCCAAGGTCTATGGGAGACCTCTTCAATCCCCATATACCAAACTGCCATACTTCCCTCATGCACAGTTTCAGACAAACATTTTCCTATTGGATAGGACAGATCCCCTCTTCTAATAGCCCTGTAGTGCTCCTGAATGCGCTCCTTTAGAGGTCACATAGTCTGACCTATGTATACTTTACCACAGGAGCAAAACGGGGCATAGACTACAAATTTGGAATTAAAGCTAATAAACTGTCAAATATGCACCTCTCTCACACCAACTTAGAAAGGGTTCACAAAACTTTTGCACTGAATTGCAAACTGGCATGTGATGCATCTTTACAAGGAAAAAATGCTAATGGTTTCTGAGGCAGCCACTGATGCTATGCAGTACTATTTTGAAAATGACTGTGGAATAAAATGTCCCCGAGACTTTTACCTCTCCAAAATGTGACACTGGGTCCCGATTCACAGACATCCCTAAAATGCACATATGAAGATACCTGCATGCATATTCATTCACTGTAACTTTGTACCATAATTATACCATAACTATACCTATAAACATGGTGAAGTGCAGCTTTGAAGGCACAGGAACAAATGAAGGCACACTCTGCTTCCCAGGCTTTTTCAAGGTACTCCCTGTGTTGGGGACAGGAGAAGAGACGGTAACCACGAGAATGGAAGAGGCTGAGGTGTTTAACAGGTGGCTGAAGGGGTAGTGTCAGAAGAAGGTGTACCATTTTGTGGGAGACTTCTGGGACAGGAGGCTCATCAAGGATGACGTGCATTGAGACAGATGTTTAATGTCTATGTTTGTGGACATTTAAACTAAGGGGGAGAGGAATCGAGGCTGGGGGAACCACAGAGGAAACAGAACTGTAAGTGGGCTCATTTGTTTTGATGTTTCACTGTGTAGCAAGCTGAGTTGTCTCACTTCTTAAAATGGGTTAGCAGGGAACTATTTTGGAGCTGTTGAAACTTTGAAATCTATTTTGGTGTGCTTTGAGTGGGGGCTGTCATTCCTTTACATTGGAGGCCTATTTCTTCTGCTTTCAAACCTATTTGGTGTGATTTTATTGGGTCTGTTTCTTTGAACTGGAAACCTATATCTTCCAATGTCAAGCCTATTTTGGTGTGTTGTTGGTGAGGCCGTTTGAATTGGAGACTTGTTTCTTTTGGTATCAAACCTATTTTTTGTGCTTTGTGGAATTGTGATCATTTTTTGCTGGCTTCACTAGCTGCAAAATTTAGTACATAGTGGGGAAGGGTGCTAATGGTCTGACCAGGGGTCTCAGCTACCTGATTGGTAAGGATTAGGAAGGAAGGGGGTTGGGTGGAAGCAGGATGCGATAAGACAGAAGCACTAAATGATTACTTCTGCTCTGTATTTACTAAGGAGAAGAGGGGGGGTGATACCCAAGGGGATAGGAATGGCAGAAACGGGGGGAAGGGGGTGACAGATGGGGAAATCATGGAGGGCAGAGTTCTGGAGGGTTTAAAGGCAATGAGGGTGGACAAGGCACCAGACCCAGATGGCATCCACCACAGGGTACTGAAGGAGCTGGCAGAGGTTGTTGCAGGCCCTCTGATAGACCTATTTAATGCCTCACTGCACTCAGGTTGTGTACCTCAGGATTGGAGGATGGCTCATGTGGTGCCCCTCCACAAGAGAGGCCCCAAGGATGAACTGGGGGAAGTACAGACCGGTGAGCCTCACATCCATTGTAAGTAAGCTGATGGAGACTATCCTGAATGAGAGGCTAGTGGCCCTCCTGGAGGCCAAAGGACTACAGGACAGGAGACAGCATGGCTTCATACGTGGCAGATCCTGCCAAACCAATCTGGTGGAGTTCTAAGACTGGGTAACTAGGCAATTGGATGGGGGTCATGCAGTGGATGTCCTGTATCTGGACTTCAGTAAGGCATTCAACCCTGTGCCAGCTGGGAAGTAAGCTAGAAGGTACAGGGGCAGGTGCAAAGCTGGTGAGATGGGTAGGGAACTGGCTTCAGGGAAGGCAACAGAGGGTGGTGGTGGGTGGAGAGCTCTCATCCCCAAGGGTAGTGACGAGCGGTGTCCCACAGGGCTCGGTGTTAGAACCAGTCTTGTTTGGGATATTCATTGCAGACATATCATTGGACATCAAAAGCAAGATCAGCCTGTTTGCTGATACCAAGATGGAAGCAGTGGTGGATGACCTAGGGGGATGGCAGAGGTTGCAGGACGATCTGGCAAAGCTGGAAACCTGGTCAGACACCTGGCAACTGGGGTTTAATGCCAAAGAGTGCAAGGCGCTACATTTTGGGGTGAAGAACCCAAGGAGGAGTTACCAGCTTGGTGGGGTGCACCTAGCCCAGACAGAGGAGGAGAAGGATCTGGGGGTGCTCATTACAGGGTCAATGAACAACTCGGCACAATGTAGGAAGGCAGCTACAAAGGCCAACAAAATGCTGGGTTGCATTTCAAGGGGTATATCTTTGATGGAGGCGGTGATTCTGCCACTGTATAGGTCAATAGTTAAACCACACCTTGAGTACTGCGTGCAGTACTGGTGCCCATATCTGAAGAGGGAGATTAAGTTACTGGTGGGGGTGCAATGCAGGGTGACAAAGATGATCAAGGGGCTATGGGACTTACCATATGAGAGAAGGATGAGGGAGTTGAATATCAACTCGCTGGAGGAGAGGAGGGACGGGGGACATAATTGAAACCTTTAAGTACATGAAAGAAATTAACAAGACCGGTACAGAGAGGCTGCTCAAAGTAAGGGAGGGGAGGGACACCTGGGGCCATGATATGAGGAGATTTTTTTTTTTTTTTTTTTTTTTTGTAAAACACACACACACACACACACACACACACACACAGGGTGGTAGCTGGGTAGAATGCATTACCGGCAGAAGTGGTATCCAGTACTACAGTGGACTGTTTCAAAAGGGGGCTGAGACAGGGCAAGGGGAGGGGTCAATGGCGGGCAAGGGTGGAAGGGAGGGGCAGCTGCAGAATAAGGGGAGCTAGCTGCACATTCAAACAGAATTGATAGACCTCTAGGCCTTTATCTGCTGGCAAATTTCATATGATTGCAGAACAAAGGGTAACATAGCCAGGACTCCATGAAATGTTGGCTAGAAGCAGTGGGTTGGAAGCATCTTGACAGGGGTCCATAATAAAGTAAGAAGAGGATTCATGCAGCAGTGGCGCACAGACCAAGCAAGAAGCAGAAAATTAAGGAGGGAAAGGGAGGACAAAAGAAGAGGTGCTAACAAGAGGAGGGGTACTGGCACATGTTGGAAGGCAATTTGCCTAAATGCTAGCAGCCTAGGGTACAAAATTAGCATGCTCCAGGTGATGGTGGCAGATGCAGGATTAGACCTTGTAGCAAAGACAGAAACATAGGCCATTCGGTAAAATAACTGGGACTTACCAATAGCAGGATACACCATATATAGGTGAGGGGAGGGTAAGGGAGAAGGGGGGGTGTGGTAGCCCTTTATGTCAAGGAAGGCACTGAGGTGGTAGAGGATGGGTCCATCAGAGGAGGAAAGGGGAGACAGAAACGCAGTGGGTGCAGTTCACCATCACATCAGGAAAGAAGCTGAGCAAAGGTGTGGTCTGCAGACCATCAGGACAGGGAGACGAGGGAGATGGGGAGCTAGGGACAGAAATTCAAAGGGGGATAAAAAGGGGGAAGTAGTAGTGATGGGAGAAATCTCAATCTACCAAATGTAGAGTGGGACATTCCAGCATTTAAGAGCACCTGGCCCTCAAATACGCAGCAGGACTGGTTGGTGCAACTACCCAGGGAACCCAACAAGGCAAACTTCCATTCTCAAAGTGGAGATCACCATCTCAGAAATGGTAGGTGGAGTGAGAACTGGAGAACCACTGGGGTTCAGTGACCATAACACCATATGGTTTGAACTGGCCAAGGGGACCAGTATACCCTTGTCAAAGGCTGTGGTTCTGGATTTCAAAACAGCAGATTTTGACCAGATGGGGGAACTAGTCAACGATAAGCTGTGAGGAGTGAATGAAATCAGAGGGATGGAGGAGAGGTGGGGATTAATTAAAGGGGCAATTCTAGAGGCAACTACGTCATGCCTGATAAAAGTTACCAAGAGTAACAGATACAAGAAACCAAGCTGGTTCTCAAAGAAAGTTACGGAAGCAGTGTGGGCTACAAAAAAGAGCCTTCATTAGATTCAAGCAGAAATAAGGAAAAGAGGAAGAAGATAATACCACTTAAAATGAGGCCAAAACACAGTCCAGGATGCAAAAGCAAAACACAGGACTGCATACTGCGGAGGGAGCCAAGAGGGGGGAAAAAGTTCTTCAGACGCATTAGGTTAGTAACAAAAGAGAGAAGACGGGTCGAAATACTAGGCTGATGGAGGGGGCAGGATAAAAACAGAAGAATGAGCAGAGGTAGCCATTCTTAAAGACTACTTTTCCTCAGTATTACAGTGGAGATTGTTTTTAATTTTCTAAATGTTTTTATACTTGTAAGCAAGATGAGCATTACTGCCTGTTTTCACAAGCAGCAAGTGTTACAAAAAACATTAAAATTCATACATAGACATGACAAACACACAATATACATGAACACGTAATGAAAATAAAAACAGGGCATTAATGAAATTAACTCACAGGAACAATAGTGGGCCCTTGCCTGAATATGGCATAAAGGCTGCTGCAAGAGCAATGCCAGAAACGGGGCATGTGGTAACTATGGGAGAAAGGGTTACAAAAGGACTTGCAGCCCTGAAAATAGATAAGGCTCCCAGGCCAGATGGGATGCATCTGATGGTGCTTGGGGATCTGGCATCGGAGCTGGCAGAACCCTTGGCAAGACTATTCAATAGCTTGCTAAAGTCAAGGGTGGTTCCAAAAGATTGGAGGGTAGCAGACCTACAGTAGTTCCACTCCACAAGGGAAGAAGAGATGAGGAGCAATTGGGAAACTACAGACCCATTAGTATTACCTACATAGCAGATAAGCTAATGGAAACACTAGTCAAAGAGGACCTACTAGATTACCTGAAGAGGAATGGGCTCCAGGACAGTAAGCAACATGGGTTTGTGGCAGTGAAGTCTTGTCAGATCAACCTGAAAGTGTTACTTGACTGGGTAACTAGGGCAGTGGATAAGGGACAAGCACTGAATTCTGCTTTGAATGCAAGGCATTCAACTCTATACCATACAGAAAGTTGCTGCAGAAGTTAGAGGATCTGGGAGTAACAAAGATTCTGGTTAGAAGGCTGGGGTGCTCACTGGCTGGGAGGAAGACAGCAGAAGGTTGTAAAAAAACAGGGTCAAGTTAAGGGTGAGGGAGGTCACAAGTGGGATGCCAAAGGGTTCAGTCCTGGGGCAAGTCCCTTTCTATTTATTCATCAGTGAAGGGATACACTGCAAGATATGTCTTCACAGATGACACTAAGCTCTGTGGCAGGGTAGACAGTAAGGAAGGGGTTAGAGTGTGGCAGAGGGACCTGCAGAGTTTAGAGAGGTGGTCTAAATTCTGGTAGCTGAATTTCAATGCTAAGAAGTGCAAAATGCTACCTTTGGCAAACAAGAGCTCCAGGACGGAATACTGGATGTGAGGGGTTAAGCTGGACACTACCTCTGCAGAAAGGAACCTTGCAGTCATCAAAAGCAGCTTGCTAAAACAAACTAGCCAACGTAACATCTACAGCAAGAAAAACCAGAATGCTGGGCTATATTGAGGGACTGACAGTAAGAGGAAAGCGGTCACACTATCTTTCTATAGATCAGTGGTTAGGCCACATGTGGACATGGTGCCCAGTTCTCGAGTCAACAACTAACAAAAGACAACAAAAGGGCAGAGAAAGTGCTATTTTGGGTACCAAAAATGATTAAAGTGATTCAGGGCCAGCAGGGCAGATTCTACCAGGATCGGCGGATGATTCTGAACATGTACTCACTGCAGACCAGAAGGTTGAGGGGCGATATGATAGTGACTTTCAAATTCCTGAAAGGAATGAACAAGGTAGATTGCAAGGACATATTCGGTAGGAATGGCAAAACAAGAACAAGGAAACACAAGTGGAAGCTGGCAGGGACAAGATTCAGGAGGGACATGAGAAAGTTTTATTTTACAGAGAGTGGTTGAGCCATGGAACAGCCCAGCAGCAGTGGTGGGTGCAAGAACAAGTCATGGCCAAGAAAAACACATTGATCCTTAGAATGTTTGAAAATGAAAGAAACACTAACCCAAAGCTCATTTCCAGTTGTGTCCCGGGAGCGCAGGAAGGCTAAGCGACTAACCAAGGGTCACACAGTATGCAATTGGTTTATACAGAAACTCCCTGCAACAATTATTTACCTATATATCAACATGTGATTTTTTTTTTTTTTATTATTATTATTATAATTCTGCTTTACTGAGCAACTCAAGTAGTTCATAATCCCGTAACAGGTTAAATGACATTACTCCATGTGATCATAGATCAAATGTATATCAGTAGGCCAACATGGCCTAAACATTAACAAATATAATTATTCAGCAAAAACCTGTTTCACAACATTATTGTCCTTGGGTACATCTTTATGGGTTCATAAGGCCTCCGAAGAGAATGAAGCCTGTACATTTAGGTCCTTTCAGGTGAGAATAAAATGAAAGGGATCAAGAAAAAAAGTACGAAGTCCAGTCTATAACCAAGAACATTTTTTTCTGTAGGTTATCAGCCTATTCAGGGTGTCTCCATTGTATTATGAAGGATCCATGGTTGCCAGAGGGTTAGAAAAGCATCCATGCAGAGCCGTTGTAGCTCATATGTAATCTCTTCCATGTTATGCGTGTCTTCCACCTTCTTGATCCATGCAGAGCTCTGTGGGGTAACATCTGATAACCACAATAAGGTAACAGCTTTGTGTGCAACTAACACCAGAATTTGCAGGAATGTTCAGAGTTGCTTATTTTTTAATGTGGTAGGCTGAATTTGTAAAATTAGACTATGGAAACCAAATGGGATATCCCTGCATATCACTTTTTGAATCACTTCATGCACCTCTGACCAGTATTTCTGTAATGTCGGACACCCCCAGAAAATGTGATAGTGAGAACCTTTACGACCATAAAGCCTCCAGCAGAGATCTGTGTTGGTGGATTTAAGTGTTTAGTAATCATAGGTGTGTAAAAAGTAAGGCACTGCCACTTTCAATCTAAATTCCCTCCAGGAGAGAGAAGATGCGACCCTCCAGCCTGTTTTGGAGGAACTTCTCCCAGACCTCCTCTGGAAGTGGCATTTCACTTTCCTGTTCCCACCTTTGTCTCACAGTATCTAAGGGGTCTAGCATTAGCTTTCAGTAGGATGGAGTATAGCTCTGAGACATATCTAAACCTAGTTTTCAGGGTCACTCCCCCCCTTCCCCAGAAAAAAAAGAGTAATCCAGAGATTTGTAATTTCTAGTGAGTTTTTACAAGTCATCCATCTGAATTAAATGCCTAACTTTAAGGAAATGGAAGAACTCAACATTTGGCAAGTGGTGTTATTGTGCTAGGTCCTGGAAACCTCCACCTGCCCCCTACCTGCATTGCAAGAATATAATAAGGCATTCCTTACCCAGAGACTATACTCCTGATCCTGATGTGGAGGTATGAACAATTCTATCTTATGTTAGGGAGCCCAAGGTCATTTGCCGTGTCTGTTTTCTGACCTTGCACAAGATATCTAAGATGAGTACTACCCATGGATTGGAAATTGTCTCTTAGATGGTGGGGGAAATGAGGGCTGAAGGTAGACCAAAAAAAAAAAAGAGAAGTAGGGATCACAAACTTGTTATGGTGTCACTGCTTTCCCCATGTCTCCAGTGAGGCTGTGTGTGTGCTGCTCAGTAATACAGTTTTAAATATGGAACAGCCAAGCCTCCCTTGGGGCTGTTAGTAATGCTTGTTTTTTTTTTCCTTGGACTGTTGCCCCTCCAGATAAACTTGGAAATGTCTTTAAGCACCCTGGTCCAAAAACATTTGGGATGATTACTGGGAGACTTCAAAATAAGAAAAATACTGGCAGCAAGTTCATCTTGAAGGAGTTAATGTGACCTAAGAGAGAGACAGGGTTAATAATTTCCAGCATGTCATGTCAGCCTGTATTGAGGCACACAGGGGAGAATGGTTTATACTGAACAATTGTGAGATTCGACGTGTTACTTTCACTCCCAAGTACCTTATATGGTTATTTTTAGCCCATGTAAAGGGGAGGGTTTTCTGAACTCTGGGGTACATTTCCCAGTAGGCAGTAGGATCTCAGATTCAGTAATTGAGCTTGTACTCAAACGGCTTCCCAAAACTGGCTAGTGTGTCCAGGAGGGAAGGTTCCGATGACTACACTGCAGATAGGAAAAAGATGGAGTCACCTGCGTAAAGTGATTCTTTGAATGTCTGGACCTACAATACCTCTAATCCCTTTATTCTTGGATTCTGTCCAACTTCTGTTGCCAGGGGGTTCCAGGCTTATAACAAATAAAGATGAAAGGGGGCAGCCTTCGTGCATCCCCCTCTCACTCAAATCTATCCGAATTCTAGCCATTAACTAACAGTGGCTTCTGTCTTATACACAACTTCTATCATGCAGCGAAATTTGAAGCCGAACTGAAAGGCTTGAAGATAACTTAGAAAATGCCAATTAGCCCTATCCAATGCTTTCTCTGCATCCCTTTATTTTTATTTATTTAAATTTGGTACCTGGAAAAGGCACACTGAGCTGAGGCTCACTTCCAGGTGTGACCCGGGGTTGTGGGGAGAAAGACTACAGATATGAAGAGCATTTCAAACATCCAGAGAGCATAAACAATAATCCAAACAATGGTTCAAATAACGGATGGTTCACAACTGATTTGCGGGATTGGATTAAGAGAAGAAATTCAGCATGGTCAGATTCTAAGCATGCTCCCTCTCTTGCTTTATTGAATACTTATTGATTTTTGTGTAATAAGGTGAGCCACTTCGTGAGAAGTGCTAAGCAAGCACTTTTTTTGTGACCAACTGGAGGAAAAATGGTCAAAGCCATGTAAGTTTTGGGACTCTATTAATGGGTCATTATCAGCCAAGGAGAAGGCAACAATAAAGGACACCTGAAAGGGAAATTACTAGTCTTTTAGAAATAGCTAATTTACTAAATATCAAATTCTCAGACATGTCTTGTTGTAAGAAAGAGCAAATTAATCAGTCCGTGGGTGATCCGAGTCCTGACACATCTTTACTTCATAGGCCTCCTTTTTAATTTTGTAAAGTGACAAGAAAGGAAGTATTGAAATTGTTACTGACCATTCCAAACATATACAGCGATTGTGAACAAGGGTTAGATGGGCATTTTGTTAGGTTAGCGGCCTATTCTGTTGCTGGTCCATTGTGTACAATATTTAATCTCCATCAGACTTCCTGACAATTCCCTTCCATTTGGAAGTGTGCTAGGGTGGTTCCCCGTTCCCAAGAAGCATAATGCTGTGAACACATAAGATTTTTGGCCAATCTTTATTTTAAAGTAAGTTACTGGAAAATTTGGTTGCTAATTAATTTAATGAATACATTGAAAAGTATGATGTTCTGTGTTCACAGCAGCATGGCTTCCGTGGAAACCATGGGACCGAAACTGCCTTGGTCAGGTTCATGAATGCCGCCCTTAGGGGATTTGAGTCTCATGACTGGGGCGGTGTTCATGGACCTGACCAAGGCATTCGATCTTACTGATTGCATCTTGCTTTGTGAGAAATTGGGTCAACTCGGCTATTCAGGGGATGTTATTAAATCCTCCTCCTCGTGAAACTCTTACCTGCAGATGACTTGGTTTTGCTTTATCAATCAAATTATGTTTCTGAATTGGCATCTTTAGTTGAACAAGAATTTCTGGTTGTTTGTAACTGATTTGCTACTAATGGGTTAATTCTGAATGTAAAAAAAAAAAAAAAAATGAATGCTGTTTGGTACCACTCATATGTTACGTACTAAACCTAGTTTTTTGATACATGATAATAAGAGACTTGCTTTAAAAACACATGTTTGAGTTTACAAATTTAGTTTCATTAGATCCTTGTTTATCTTTTTATCTTCAAGTAAAATCCATTAGTTGGGTCATTAATCAAAAGCTGGGTTTACTTTATAATGTTAAACGATATTTTTCATTTGAAATTTGTAAACCTATTGCTCTTGGATCTTTGATTCCCCATTCTGATTATTGCGTTAGTTTGTATTTTGGTTTAGGTTTAAAAGAGAACAATATCCTGACTATTGCCTATAAGAGCATCTCTCGGTTTGCCCTTATCGTACCCATCATTGTTTTTTTATACTCTCAGTTGGGTTGGTTATCTCCCAAACATAGGCTCTCTTATTATTTTGGTTCTCAAATTTTTAAGTCTGTTTTTTTACTTGTAAATTTCCCATTGCTGATTTGGTATCTATTCGACATATTTTTTCAGGTTTGCGCTTTTCTCAGGACACTGTTCTCTAAACAACTGCCCATAGGACAAAGATAGGTTCTAGATCATTTTCCATAGCTGGTCCTCCATTTTGGAACAACTTACCTAAAAATATGACTTTTTTCCATGTCAAATACTTTTAAATACAATTTTAAGTGTTTTTTGATGTCAAAGGATGATTGTACTTGTTATTTGTAAACTATATTTGTAGTGTTTGTTTTATTGTGTTCTGTCCAGGCCGGGCCTGAAAAAGGACTTGCCAAATGCCCTAATCCGGTTAACAAATAAAATAAAATTAAATGAAACCGCGGATGGAACCATATTACAATTTATGCAATAGGTGTTGACCTAAATGGAGTGTGATAAACCTGCTTATCTGAATAACTGTGTACATAAATAAGGGATACACAACAGGGACCTGTGAAATAAACTATTTTCATGAGTGCTGTTTGACCCTGGGTAACATTATGAGTGGTGTATATGCAATAGGTGTGTGTCATTTATGCAACAGGCAGGGATCTTGTGGTCATTTTTTATGACTTTTGTTTTTGCTCCAATTTAAAAGTTCTTTTTCTTGAAGTAGTACTCCTCCACCTTTCTGTTGCTATGGCCATCCACATGGATGACACGTAATGATACTAGTGGTAACAGAGCAATGTTTATGTTGACTGGTTGAAGAGCAGCCTGCTTGATAAAGTTTAGATTTAAAAAAATGGCAGTTACATTTAATGAGTGAGCAGGCAAGTTGGTGCTATGGAGACAGTGTGAGGTTCACTTTCTGGGCAGCAGTATTTCATTTTTCCTTTTTGTTAATTTGTTTTTGTGTTCTTTAGATTTTGCCAGTGAGAGTGGTGTAATAGAGCCGTCACTAGTTCAGTGAGCAATCTCAGATCATGGCAGCGGTGTGCACGACTGAGTTTGCATTATTGTCATGGAGGTATTTGAAAACTAAAATAAAGAATTTTTTCCATAAGTGGGATTAGGAGAGGAGAGGTGAATTGGCAGGCAGGCAAGCTATTGAGCAAGTGAGCGGTGGGGGGAGTGGGGGGAGGGGGGGAGAAGGAAAGAAAACATGTGGTGTTTAAGCTTCCAGGAGAGAGTTTTGTTTCAGCATCTGTTTGAAACTAAAACTAAAAGAATGACAGGCTAAAGTAGTACCAGCAGGCGGAAGCACTGGGGAAGTAACTAGTGATGTACTTACTGTGTACAGAAAAGGAGTATGACATAGTAAAACAGATACAGACAATTTTTTTTAATGCAGTAAACCCACTGTGAGAATTTTAAATCAAGATGAAAATGTGAAAGGAAAAGTGTGCCTCCCACTGGGGCTTGAGCCCATGCCCCTAGCACAGAATGCTAGGGGCCTGGGTCCAAGTCCCAGTGGAGGCATACTTTTCCTTTCACATTTCCATCTTGTAGTAAAACAGAGTATGACACAGTAAATGTGTACATAAATAAATTTATGCACACAGTTACTGCGATAAACCGATTTATCACACTCTATTTATGTGGATCCCTGTTGCATAAATAAGGGATATGTAACAGGGACCTGTGGAATACATGATTTATTTTCACAAAAGCTGTTTAAATCATTAGCGCATTAGCTTTACTGAGAAATTTGTAGATTTTGAATTAAGAAAATAAAGTTAAATTCTCGTGCATACAGTTAATTTTTTTCCACATATTTTTCATAACTGGATTTCTGCAAACCTGATATACATCACTTCTGTGAGGCAAGTCCACTTTCATGATTTAAGACTGATGCTCTTGTGAGACTTAGCATTCACAAATATGGGTGCAACAAGAGAAAACTTTGCACATCAGAAACAAGAAAATCTTTTGGAAGCTAAGTTGTGAGGTCAGCAGTGTAGGGTGTAACCCCACAAAACTGAATCTCAAAGCACAACCTAGATTTCAAAACATACATTTTAACATCATAAACAATGTGGTACATGGAATACAGTTACACTCTTTGACAAACACTGCAGTCATATATTGCATGACAGAAGGCCACGGAATACAGGCCTGAGGCACTGTGTTCGACACTGCTGTTGCTTCATTAGTGTCCCCAAGTCCACTACATGTCTGGGGCAAAGTGTATGATGATGCAGCTGCTTCGCCAGCACCCCAAGGGGCACTTGCAAAGAACCCTACAAATCTGGTGCAATGTGTGTGACATTACTACTGCTTCATGAGTAGCCCAAAGTTCACTACAGGTCTGGGGCATTAATACTTCACAGAATACGTGCACTGAGCGTTGGATGATGGTGAGATGGTGGGTGCAGTCTTCCTTGACCTAACAAAGGCCTTTGACATGGTCAACCACCCACTCCTCCCGAAGCAGCTACGGTCCCTGGGAATAGCCACTAGTGCTGTTCATTGGTTCACAGATTACCTTTCCAACAGAGCACAGAGATTTAAAGTAGGCCCAGCTGTCTCCAACTCCAAACAAGTCACCTTAGGAGTACCCCAAGGTTCAATACTAGGACCGCTGCTTTTCAGCCTGTTCGTAAATGAGCTCCCTGAGGCCTGCAACAGCAAGTTCATCCTGTACGCTGATGATGCTGTCATTCTCAGCAGCAACTCTCATATCAAGCCACTAGAGGATGAGCAGCAATCTATGTTTCACCAACTGGAGGAGTGGTTCAGTTTGCAAAAACTCTTAATTACAAAAAAACAAAAGTCATGCTCATCTCCAGCCCACAACTTAAGAGGAGACACTCCTCTCTATCACCAATGACAAGCTTATCCCACTTGAACAGATGTGTTCTTTCAAGTACCTAGGGGTCACAATATATGATACCCCCTCTTATGCTCAGCATGTCGACCAGGTGCTTTACTGACACCGGCATAGCCCCACACCAACCGTACTCCGGCTCTCAGTCTCCAGCTCAATTCTGTTACAGATTATGGGCCGGTAGTTTATAGCGCTGCCACCAACACGGTTCTTAAAAGGGTAGTCACTGCCCTCAATAAGACCTGTAGGCTTAACCCCGGTGCAGATCGGTTTTCCCATACCTGCACACCACATGAGCAAACAAATTGGCTCGCCCTTGGAAACAGAATCAAGTTCCAAACTTGCCTCCTTGGTAAGAAGGCCCTGTTGGGACATTTATCCCCTTCTGAAAACAAGTACCGCACCAGAAGTAACACACTGAGCTCACTCAGAGTCCCATTTCAGAGAACAGCACTCGGACAACACTCTTTGTTCTATAGAGCCCCCCCTTTGGCTAAACGAGGTCCAGGAGACCTTACACAATTCTGTGAACCTGCTGGCTTTCAATTCTGATTTGAAACGGCTCCTAGTTAGCAATAGAACATGTGAGTGTCTGTAATGAGCCCACTGCCAACCTCCACGCCCCTCTTGCTATGCCACTCTTGCCAAACACCTTGTGTCAGTCTCATCCAAGGATACCAAGAATCAACAGATCCCTAAAGGTTCATCTGGCTCCTTCCCCTCCTGCTACTCACACCCACCAACTCCACCACTGGCCGGTCCCTCAATTTCCCCCCCTTGCTTCCCTTCAGCCTCACTGCTGCATTTACCCTCCGGAAGTGAACTGCCCTCCCAACTTTCCCGCTCTGACCACCCGGTTTCAATGACAAGGCCGTCCATTTGGCTGTTACTTGTTACACCTATTCTCCCTGTTATTTAGGACATGCTAATTCACTGACCATTGGTAATAGGCTGCTCCTTTGTAATTTACTGACCATTGGTATAAGGGTAGCATGATTGTTTTGTACCAAGCGTGATGTACCTTGCTCGTTTCATTTATATGTAATGTCTGTAATGTGTCTTTGATATGGAACCTTTGTAAAAGAGTTTTTGCTCAAAGGTATTTTCCGAACAATAAACAATACAGTACCTACATGTTGGAGTGTATCCAAAATGGTTTTCTTAGTGACATATTGGAAGTCTTGCACAGCACCCCAGCCCGTCTCCTGTGACCAGAGTCTACAGCCTTACTAATTAAAAACAGATACTCATTAGGTTAATTTCCTATTGGACTAAAATCTTGTATGTGCCTCCTTGTGCCTCTATGAAGCCTTCAATAAAGTTGTCTTGATTATTTTTATATCACAGCCACACTTTATTCCATTGAGTGTTGTCATCTTTGATAATTAAATAACTATGACAGACTGGATATATTGCATTAGATTAAAATCAGACTTTGACACTGCTAGGCAGACAGTCTTTTAGCTGTTAGTCAACTAAAATCATCTACTGTATGTACTACAACTCAACAAAAAAAAGTCAATTTGGCAAATATTTAGACTACCTTAAATCCAAAAAAAACTTAGGTTACTGTGCAGACTGATTTCTGGCATGGTCATTATGTCACTGGGATGTTGTTGCAAGCTGTTGGGGCTACCTTGATTTCTTGGCACCGGGTATGTGGAGAGAAAGTGAAGTATCAACGATGGGTGTGTAAGGTCTGTGACTAAATATACAGCTTATGAGGTCCTGTAATTCTTTCATTACAACTTATGTGCCTTCTCTCCATCTCCTTGCAATGACGTGGAGTTGGTTACAATAATCTGTGGGGGCCTAGCCACCCACAATACCACACTTTCATGTTGCGGTCTTCTACTGTTGACAGTAATGTGGTATGGCACTCATTTGTTGGGATTCCCCTTCTGTGAGGTGACTTTCTGCCCTGGGTACTGTGTTGTTCATCCCTGCCAGCTGAATGTCAGGGCACTGCACTTGCTGTTGGCGAAGTGCTTATGCTCTGATTTACATCGCTTTTTTGGATGTCACAGCGGCATGGGTAAACCGGTTTCCTTTCACTGAAGTTAGATTTTCTAACCTTCTAACCACAGTAGTGCTGGGCAGATACTTGGATCTACATTGAGAGGCACGTTTGTCCCTGAAATTTGACTGATGCTGAAAACATTTTTGTATTTCCACTCTATCTTTCACTTAGGAAAAGTTTCTTTAGTGGTATACTTTCTAGAATCCATCTGGATCCAGATTTGGCAGTCTGTTTATTAGAAGAGTCTAATGAGATAATTATAAGATCTGTTGCTATACTTGTGACATCTGGTATGGTTTTTAATAATTTATTTTACTGACAATTTTGTTTATTTTTTATAAATTGCCGCACATTTTTCATTTTCTGTATTTATTTGATTTTTAGGACAGGCGCTTTTGTAGTGCCCCAAAGTATGGAGGCACAAAAGGAAAATCTATAAATAATTCAATAGGTACCCCTGGGAATCTTAGAGCAGCATGGGCAGTATTTAGGGGCCCCTCTACAGTGACTTCTGTCCCTTCACCCAGCAGACACGACAGTAGAACTATGGTAATAAAAGAAACAAAGTTTTCCTTCATTTTGCTGGCTGCCTGCTCAGAATTCCCTAAATCCCCCTCCCCCAAGCATGCAGCACAAGCACTGCCCCACTTGCGCTGGGACTCCTGTCCCTGCCTAGTGCATGGTGGCGTTCGATTTTTAATAGAAAAGCCAATGACTGGAGGCGCAGTCTCAGGGTTCTGGAATCAAAACCCCAAGGGTAACTTTTTTGGGGGAAAAAAAAAAAAAAAAGATCGTTTTGGGGAGAGTTGAGACCAGGGCTCAGAGATCAGGACGGGAGTGCAGCGGTGACCTTTGGCTTACATGCAGTGGTTGAAGCTGGTCCACTAACTCTGTCCCCCTCTTCAGCCAGTCCAGTAGGTAGCCTGTGTGGTTGGTACTGTGTTCTCTGCCATAGTGTGTGTTCTGTAGTGGTTAGAGAAAAGCGGTCATCCTATCTTGGTGTGGGCTCTGTACAACCCCATTTTTTATTTTAGTTAAAAGTAAAGGCGGTCTCATGGAGGTGGAGTGTAGAAGAGATGCATCAAGAGGGAAGAAGAGCATTGGGAGACGTTGGAAGTCACAAGGCCTCTTTGCCATCTGAGCCCTGTCTGCAGAAGTCCCTCCCACTGCCAGATACCTCCCATCTCCCTACTTGCCTTCATTCCGGGCCGAGACAGTGAGTCGGCGGCAGCACCAGCAGTGAGGTGCCATCTGCTCAGATTTAATAAAAAAAATAAATAAATAAATACATATGTATATATTTTATTGTTTAAAGTGCTGTACGGTGCGGGGAAAAGTTAGCCCAGATCTGAAGGAGGGGCGGGCCAGAAATTTAAATAATTTAATATTAATTAGGCGGAGCGATGCCCAGGGGTTAAGGTCATTAAGGCCCATTGGGAAGATAAATATTTATTAGGAAAGCTCCCAGAGGCGGAGCTAAGGAGGAGCTTGGAGCAATAGGCCCTGGTGCAAAAATATTTATTTAAAAGAGAAATTTCCTTAGGAGAAATTAAAGGGGCAAGGCAAGCCCCAGTACATTCAAAAGCCCAAGAAGGCTAAAGTGAAAAAAATGGTTGGCAAGCCCAGGTGCCCTGCACATTCCTGAACATACCTTAGCTCCTGATACTATAGAGACGAGTTCAGCATCCCAGGAGGTGGGTGTTTAACTTTGGGGGCCCCTGTTGTCTTTTTAGTATCGGGACAGTAACTGAGGTTGCATTGGTGGGGAAGGGATGTTTAAATATTTCTCACCTTCAGACTGCCCAAAGAGGCAACTGATGAAGGAGTTGGCTAGCAGCTCCCTAATCAAGCTGGCATTGAAACAAGAGGGCATTTGGGGCATTTTAGGAGTGGCAATAAGGCTGAAACTGATCTGTCAGAACCTGCAATTGCCTGAACTATGTTTTATTGCCTGCAACTGCCTGAACTGTGTTTTTTTGCCCCTGGAACTGGTCAATTGCCCCTGAACTGATTATCTGTCCCTGCTACTGGAAACTGCCCCATTGGAACTGGCCACCTGCCCCCTGGAACAGGTCAATTGCCTCTGCTATTGGCAATTGCTCCCAAGAACTGGTTCTGAGTGTACCAACCTCCTCCAATTGCCTTAGAATCATGCACCTGTATTCAACCTTTTGCCACTGTACCAAACTGAAAGTATTGCATGCAGACTCAGAACTGTCTAAGATTGTGCATTTGTGACTCCAACTGCATACCACTTGGAATCAGTCTCCATACAGCAGAGAAAAGATCCTACAGCTTCATTCTGTGCCAGTATCTTCCAGCTTCTGCACCTATAGTCCTGGTCAGAATCATCTTCACTCTGAGTATGCCCATCCTGGAAGAGCCGCATTGACATCCAGTTTGTTTACCGCTGGTCCCAAGTTTTGTCTAAGCCCAGTGCAATGCGTGACATCCTGTTTGTTGTTTTCTGGTTCTCATGCAGATTCTTCAAGGTCCTTTGGCTCAATCCATATTCCAATGCCCTGTTCATTATTTTTCTTCTCGTTTAGGTATCATCTGCATCATCCTGGTTGCTTTCTCATTCCTGCTTGCAGCATTCCTCTTCTGCTCATCTGGTCCTGGCAGTCTATTGCAAGGGTTTGGCTGAAAAATTTTTAGCAGCTAGTCTCATCCCTGGCAGCCCACTGGCAGGTTGGTACTAACCATACTCTTCTGCTCATCTGGTCCCAGCAGCTCATTGTAAGGGTTTGTGCCGAAGAAACTCCAGCAGTTCATCTTTTCCCTGGAAGCCCACTGGCAGTCGGTGCCAGACATCCTCTTCAGCTCATCATATCCTGGCAGCCCTTTGGAAGGGTTTGTGCCAAAGCACCTTCTGCAGTTATCCCATTTCTGGCAGCCCACTAGCGGGTTTGTCCTGAAACCTTGTTCTGTTTGGTCTACTGTCTCAGCAGCCCAAGAGAGGGTTTTTTGTTTGTTTGTTTTTTGCCAATGAACTCATGGCCTGTTTACCAATCCTCTTATAAATCCCAGTGGCCTCCCGCAGGCCCATACTGAAGTGTCAGTTTCTGTGTTACAACCAGGATCCTTTGTTGTCATCCCATTTTCTTCTTCCACCTCACCTCCAGCTTGTATGCACAAAGAGCATCACAAAAAGCGGATTCAAATGTGTAATGCCTTCCTGAATTTCTTGTAGCCCTGCTGTGTTCTGCACTACTGCAAGAGCCCGCTGGGCTAGTAATCAATCAATTATGATCATCTAGCGTGCTAAGCTTAGCATAGAGTATAGTGGCTTTAGGCCGAGGTGTTCCTTTTAAACTCTTTTACTGCAACTCCCATAGAGCAACAGTTTATTCTAGATCTTATAGTAATTCGTGCCATAGTGCTTTGTTTGCTTTTTCCAACGCTACCCCTCTTCCTTCATGATCATGTCATCATACCCCTGCTGCCTGATTAAAGACTTCCAGCATCGAACCTCTGTGGATGATTCCTGTCTCTCCTTGTCGGGTGTTTCCATCCACCCATCTAAAGAACCTTTAGTGTCCCCTCGCCACAACACCTGCTGAGGGTGATGCTTGTGTTGGTAGTCTGGTGTTTATAGTGAAACCAATTCTTGATCATTCCATCCACCTCTCAGGAAGTAAGATACAACTTAGAACTCCATTCATGTACCAGCTCTTCACACTTTAGTTTTATATTAGCTTTATATGTATTCATCTTACCCATGTCTTGTATATTTTTATATAAATCACTCTTCTGTACTGCTAATTGATGTTTTTAATATGAAAAGCATTAATAAACTTGAACTTGGACAAGCACACACATATAAATATATACATATTTACTGAAAAAACTATCTTGCTACAAAGTTTAGAAATGTGCTATTATGGTTTCATTTACTGTATGTACACACACACACACACACACACACACACACACACACACACACTATAGTTTTAGATCATTTTCCTGTAAACAAAAAAAGTCATGAGATGGACTGTTGTAGCAGCACAAATTCAAACATTTTAGAGATAAAAATCGAGAATGAAGAACTCTCTTCCTTATTGGAGAGAGTCAAATACTCCAACCTACTGACTTTATTAAATTGTTCCTTTTTACCAGTGAACACCAATAAAAACACACAATGTGTATGTTTTTATTTCATAGTTGTAGACCCTCATATCATACATTTTATATATATACAGACACACACACACACACACACACACACACACACACACACACACACACACACGGTATATCTAACATTTATTGAAAATACTCATTTTGATTTGCTTCCTTTAATTGCTCTGACTTGTGTTCAATATATGAACAAATGAATGTTTAAAAAAATGACTATTAAAATACATATTGTATTTCAAACTTAAAACTGGTCATTAGAAAGAGTGAGTCATGTTCTGATAAATTTAACCGACTTTGGGTGTTGACTGATTTTTGTAATTCACCTCATGATTTTGAAGTTTAACTGCTGTGTGTGTACGTGTGCACATCTTTACTCAGAAATAAAGGATGAGTTGATATCGTAAACAGTTAGGGAGTACTAAAATAAATATCCCGAGTGTGACAGCAAGATCTCAGCTGCAGAAATGTTCCATATTAGTGAGGCTAGTGCTTCAGACTCGATTTGAAATAACATGCTGCATGTGGGTGTCACGTATTTTTAAGGTTTACCTTCTCAAGCGGATGGTCCATGCGTGGCCTTGTTCTTTCTGAGACGTCAAATTGGCACCAAGTAAGGTATTTTGCTCATGGTCCTCTTTGTATAGGAGATTAGGGTCAAGTTCTGGTTTAAGACTTATGGAATTCAAGGAGTTAGAAAGAGATCAAAAGCCCAAGAAGCAGCATGAGTGAACAGTTCTTTATCTTGGCTGCAGGTTGTTTGCTTGTACCATGTCTGCTGCTCTACTTCCTGGTTTGTTTCACGTCGCTTCTAAAACAAATTCTGTGTGTGTGTGTGTGTAGAAACAGACTTTGATGGCAGATAAGGACCGCTTTGCCCACCTAGTCTGCCCATTTCCCTACCTATTGGAAAAGTTGCAGATCCTAGTTAACATACAGCCTTCTTCCTACCCCCCCCACCAGAATTGCCTTATGTCTGTCCCATGCATTCTTGAAATCCCCCACTGTTTTTGACCCCATGACCTCCTCAGGAAGGCCATTCCATGCATCCACCACCTGCTCTGTGAAAAAATACTTCCTTACATTGTCCCTGAGCCGTCCCCCTTCTATCTTCAATCTGTGTCTCCTTGTTCTTGCACATCTCTTTTTCTGAAAGATGATACCCTCTTGGACTTTGTTGATTCATATATATCTATATATGTGTGTGTGTGTGTTTTCATCAAGAGTATTGTCCCCATCCCTTCTACTTCAGAAATGTTACAGCATACAGTAAAGAACAGATTTTCACAAGATGTGTGTTTTGATTGGTTTCCCAAACCATGGCTATATTTTTTTTGTTTGTGGGCTGCAGACAACAGTATTTCCTGACTAACTTTACTGGCTGCTTTTTCGTATGCACCTGCTGTATAGTTAAGAAATTCAGATAACATGTGCTGTCTTGTAACTTTAAAAAGTATTCTAGCGTTTCATTTTTCTAGTAGAATATAGTTCATTGCCAGAAACTGCTATTTTTAAAGTTTAAAAGATTTGGAGAACATGGTTTATAAAGAATTCTAACAGAACAGGGTCAGTTTTCCATGGAAATTGGAAGAAACTGGTTGCAAATGATCACAGTCTTCAAATATCGGAAAGAGACACTATCAAACAAAATGCAGTGCTTCAGGATTCATAAGGATGAAAGGACAAGTGGGCACTCACTGTCATTGAAAAGGAGGAAAATTCAAGAGAAATACCAGGATGAACTACTTCACAGAACATGTAGTGGATACTTGAAATAAACTTCCAAAGCAGGTGGTAACTGCTGACACTGAAACAATATGGTACATGGTTAGGGCTTACTCTGTATAAAAATCAAACACTCAAAAAGTTGTTGCGCACATTCTAAAGAGTCATTGTACCATGTTCTACAACCAAAGCACCTGCACCCCGCTCATGGTCGACTGCCGACCGCCTGCTTTCTTTTCCACTCAATCCAACTGCCATTTACCTGCTTTCAGTTTCTCAGCTTACACTAGTCATAAGGATTTGCAGAGTTCTCTGGTACCTCAATCAGTCATAAGCTTGTGGTCTTATTAGCTGAATCGCAACCTTTTTAGATTAAAATAACATCCCAAAGTTTAAAAATGTACTGCTTCATGTACCTGGAAGGAACGTTCCAGCTAGCCTACAGCACAACTCAACCTAACCATGACAGCACACAGCACTCTGCTGCACACTCCCCCCTCAGTTTCCTCTTTCTTGCAACGCCCAATAACACCACCAGCAATACAGGAAAACACAGGCAGAAATAAACTATTGAAATAAAGGCATATTTATTCCCAACTCATTATTACTAAAAAGAATATGCCCCTGGTCAGCCCTTTAACACCAGAGTCTGTCCTTGAACCCGAGATGTCGGAACCGCAGACGGATGCCTTGCCACTGTGCCGGCAGGCTGGCGGCATCAGTATGTTTTTTTGGAAAACTGACTTACTTCTGCCTCTGTAACAAAGTATGGGGATTGAGAGAAGATTGAGTTCCTGTAAGCACCTTTCCCAGTCCTTTTAACTTTCCTGCATAAATTACCCCTTCTTGCATTGATTCTGGAATTGTATTCCATTACTGTCCTTTGCAGACAGTTTTTTCTTTCTAAGCTGCTAAAAACTGCAGTGTGTACCAGAACTTCTATATAGCAAGCCTGGTGTTGATTCAGAAGTCCCCTAGAACCCCAAGTCTTGTGAATGTACTTTCCCATTCATGGGGGGGTGGGAAACCAAGGACCACGGGCAATGTATGTGTATATTATATGTTAATATGTATAGTAAGGGATGTCTCTTATGGGATAAGAATGTTATCTCATGCTGTTTTGGGCGCGAGGACCACAAAGCGAAGCTGAGCAGTTCTGTCAGGCCCAAACAGCACGAGATAACATTCTTATCCCATAAGAGATACCCCTTACTATACATATTAACATATTATGAAGCAGTCAAACTGCTTCCACCCCAAAAGAGAACACATTTTGCTGAGAATGTTCATTTTATTTTTGCCATGTTTAGTGGTCTCCCCCGCTGTTTCATATGGTGGTGGCACATACTTGGGTTAGCCTGTGCCGTGGGCACCATCTGTCAGCTTTCTTCTGCTGCCATTTCCTTTCTTTGCCTGCCGCCCATCTCTCATCCTACTCCCCTCGCACTTTCCCCATCCAGACCTTGCCGGTGATGCCCCAAATTTTCCAGGGGACCATTTTACTGCACAGCATTCCTACTCCCCACCTCCTTCTTTGATCTCCTCCTCTGCCCAGTTACCCTTGTGTAACCCCTAGATGGCGCTGTCCCAGGGGCTACTACCCCTGCCTGATTTGCCACTAACAGGTTGAGGGGCCTGGATCCAATGGCGGGTGCCTCCACCCAGAGGTCAGGGTTTGCAATAGTTAAACTAATTTGGTCACAGGCCTCTGGGACACTGCAACCCCCCTTTCTTCCCACTAGTGGCCTACACAATATATCAGAATTACCTTCACAGTATACACTTAACCTCAGGACTGATTCTGGCACTGGGACCTCCTGTGAAATAAGACACAGTGCAACAATCACAGTACAGTACTTTAACATAGACAATTACCTCAGGCAGTATAACTTTGCTGAAACAAGCAGCTCTGATTTATTTAGGGGATATAACAAGGACAGGGGAAATCAGGTTAATTAGCTTATCACTCTACTCATCTACCTATGGCTCTGTGCACAGGCCTATCCCTATCAGTTACTGTCCCTGGGTACCCAAGCCCTAGTAGCAGAGTCAAACCGTGGCAGCTGGTAGGGGCCCTTTCACACAGAGAAAAGAAAAATTAGTTAAACAGTCAGCAGTACAGTAATTCCATTTGGATTTAATGTGGCAATTCAACAGGAGCGACTCTGAATTAGTACTCACGACCTCCAAACAAGACAGGGTCCTTCAATGTCAGCGGGGCTACTCTTGAGCTCCACAAGACTCCTCACACATTTATATGGCAAACAGGCAGGCTGCTTCTCTATCCCGATCGCAATTACTGCACAATACCCGGGAGAACACACAGCAGATTCAGTTCCTGACAGACAGAGTGCAATTCAGCAATTTCTCCAGTCTTCTACAGGGTGAGCCTGGTTTCTACTCTTCAGATATCCTTTGATTCTCTTCACAGGACGGATTCAGTCCTAACAAGCAGTTATACAAGCTGCAGACCGGAACTCTGGACCTTACACATGTTTTTTGACTAAAACTGTGCACTGAAGGAGCACAGGGTTCCTTTCCCCTTCACTGCCAGAGCTAAACTGAAACTCCAACAGACAAAACCAGGCACTTCCTTTGAGTTCCTCCCAGTTCTTGACTGGATTGGCTGTCACTCACAAAGACTGCTGCTGTTGGTCCAAAAGGCGCCAAAGTCTAAACTACATCTCCCAGAGTCACTGCCCATACAATCCTCTTGTGGCTGGCTCAGATTATGAGACCAAGTTCTGATTCGTCCAAGGCACCATTTTAGAGCTAGCTTACCCCACACTGATTGGTCCAGTTCAGCAGTTCAAAACCAGAATGGGGAACTAGGCAGACACAGTTCTGACTGCAAAGAAAGCAGGTTAGACAAACTGTAATTTCATTATTACTCTAAATAATTTCTGGCAAACAGTTACATCTTTCAGATAGGTTCCCTTTGTACTCCTAGTGACTGCAAAATGGAGTGAGTTGGCAGCAGTTCGAGTGGTACTCTCAGCAGAAGCACACAGTCCCCCATACAAACTAATTATGTCTGCAAGCAGACAGCTCTTAAAGAGACAGTACCAGAGGCTCTAAAAACACTCACTGATAAATGGCTTAAATGCCAAACACCATTCAGGCTTGGAGCATTCAAGCAAGCTCCTGGAAGTCTTTTGGGAACCCCCATTTGCAGGGGGGTTACACTTGGCTTTGCGCGCTGTCCCAGCACTGCTCTGCATCCGTTACCTGAATCCCTCCTGGCTTAGGTGGGACTCCCCTGTTTCACCACCCACATCCTCTATGCCACCTACCACCAGACTGTCTCCCAGCTCCTTCTTCACCTTCACATAATGCTCACTCGTGGCTGGGTGTCAGTATCCCACAAACTGGTATTGTCCCCTCCCTAGAGCTAACAACCTGCAGCCCAAAAGCTGTCAGTTCAGCCTGACCTCCTACACCTCACCTAAGAGCTGTCAGTTCAGACACAGCTCCTCAACAGCTGGTGTTACAATCAGAATTCCTCTCACAGCTGATTTTCCACCGCAGTGATTGTGAGAGAAATGGTGTGATAGGCGAGTCACCATGGCAGGAATCAGCTGTGTGTAGGAGTGCAAGGCAACAACCGTACGCTGAATAAGAGGTACAGTAATGCTGTCCTCTGATTGGTGGAGGCAGTTCAACTGCTTTATAATTGCTAATTAACATGGGGAGGTGGTGGGCCACGTTCTCATGGTAAACCTTAGTCACATACTAAGCAGTATTTCTAATATCTATTCACAACTAATGCCACCCCTCACCCACCCCAAAAAAACAACAGGGCACGGCCCACAGGAAATTTTTTTTTTTTTTTATATAAACTTCTTTCTAGATTTATAAAGAAATTTTTTCAAAAACACACACACACACACACACACACACACACACACACACACACACACACAGTATAGCAAATCAGTCAGTTACCTCTATGGTCAAAAACTGAAGCCCATAACTCAGTTGCATCAATCACTAAAGAAAAAAAAAATAAATTACAACAGAGAATATTGTTTGCAGCCATTTTAGTCCATGGAATACTGGATTTGTTGTTGCAGATTGTGACACCCCTTTTCTTGTAACAACAAAGAAATTGTACATAGATGTTACAGTACATAAGCTTTAGGAGCCACACTGAGGAGACACTATAGTGTAGTGGTTAAGATCACTAAGGTGCAAACCTGGAGAACTGAGTTTGAATACCACACTATACAATGGGATCCAAGCATCCCACACAATGATTGACTGACTGGCACCTTTCAGATGTGGTAAATCCTGGCATTACCCACAAAAAAGGTGCCAGACAGCTACATCTGCAATCTCCCCTTTTAAAAATCACTCCAACCCCACTCCCCCGAACATCGAAAGCAGAATACCGCCACCTTTAGTCCCTGCTAAACCACCGACAAGCCATTATGCTAAAGCAGGAATTTCAAAACAGACTGCACTTTTCTATTTATACACCCAAAGTACCTTACTGCTAATGAATGTCACATTTCCAAATTTTCACCCCCCCAGGACTGCCAAAGATGGAACAGTAAGACAGCCACAGCAGGGCTCCACAGTTCAAAAGTGCAGCCATTACATCTCACAGACACAGAGCCTCCAGTCAGACGCAACTGCCCCTGATGAGCACCAATCAGTCCTGCAACTGCAGTAAACCGACATGGCACACACAAAAAACATATAATAAAAATATTCCCCTTAGTCACACCGATATGTTGATATGTTCTCTGGACCGCAAAGTGAACCCTAGAAATGTATTTCGGGGGAAGCGGGCATTCTGTATTTCAGTTTTTATCCAGGCATAGATTCAATAAGTAATGTAGGAGTTACACCTATGACACTATTTCAGTGTGTTACAGTTCTAAATAATGTAACTTTCCCCTAGTCACTGCGGTTCTGGCTGGATGGAGGACAATCCTCTCGCCCCCCGCCCCCACAGTGGGGGAACTGGACTACTTTTTCAGGTGCAAGAAAAAATTCAATAATAATCATTTAGAATGCCAAGAAACTGAGTTTTTTTTTTTTTTTTAAAACACTAAACCTGAAGGGGGACATTGTATAATCACAATAAACCATGACAGGGTGTGAATTGTGCTGGGATTTACAGACTTCTGGTGTGGTTTGGTCATTCAGCCTGTGGCCTCATGACCAGGGGCGTAGGCGGGGGGGTGTTCAGGGTGTTCAAACACCCCCCGGAAAAATGACCGCAAAATTTAATTTTAAATGTGACTGTACAAGTGTACAGAACAACAGCGTGGAGAGCGCTGTTCCTTTAAATGTGTGCCTTAGTTAGCACCGCGCCACCCGACCACTCAGGGAGTCTGGGTAGTCCATCCTTAGCCAATGAAATGCCATGTGGTGGTTGGCTTGTCGCGAGCCGGAGGAGGAGTGGAAGGAGGCGACTGTCGGGACATAGACTGGGTCACCTGACTGGATGGCGGAGGCGGACTGCACTAATGAAACTGGCGGAAGGGAACCTAGAAGGCCAGAGAGTGCCGACGGTGGATGGAGCGACTAGCAAGAGCCTGAGGCTATAGCGCCGAGTGGCTAGAAAAGGCAAGGAATTTAAGGAGGATTCGAGAAACAGGCAGTTTGGCTGTTGGGAGTGTTGGCAGCAGTTTACACAGCACGGTGGTGAGGCTGACGGGTCCTGACCCTGCACCTGTGTTGCCGGTAAGAATGTTGCACCGTCCTGAGCTGAAGCTGGTTGGTTCTGTATAAAAATGGTGGAATAGAAGCAGTCTAGTGCGGTCAAACACAGAGTACAGGGGAAAAAGGCACAAGGTAAAACCAAGTCCGCTATGGAGAAAACAGGGCTGATCTTACTGTGTCCTACACTTTGTTAAACCCAAACTTTCTCTAACAAACTCCAGTCGGAGCAGCAGTAGTGAATGGGCAGTTTTGGATGGCAGTGTCGTCTGTGCCATTTCCCCCATAGCAGTTTTCACAGATGTGATTTTGCCTTATGCCTTTTTTGACAGCACCCTTTTTACCACACTGTTCTTCCAGTGCTGTCTTGTTGGGATACCACTGAAGTCTTGTGAACAGTTGAGGAAAAAAAAAAAAAAGCAGAATGTACCCCAACCAGCTTCCCAACATGAGTGAAGTTGAATCACAAATGTTCCTGAATCTCTGCTTCATCTGTTTATCTTCACCTGTCTTTTTATCTGCCCACTTCCTTCCCTTGCCAGAGCTACTTCTATCCATGCACTCCATCTAAAAAAGTCCCCCGATTTCCTTCACTGGCACTCTGTTTCTCTCCCCCTTCTCCAATAATGGAGTCAGCTTGGTGGTGCTCTGTCCCGCTCCCTTACTCAAGCAGCAGAGCTGCTCTGTGGCTCCCTGCTCCCCTCCAGCAGCAGAAAAGCTGGGTCCTATTCTGCTCTCACTCTATCCCACACTGTGCCCATATGTGCTTGCCCTTATAATCCGATCTGAACCCCCAAGCAGCAGAAGAGTTGAGGTCATATTCTGCCCATGCTCTGCCCCTTGTTGTGTCTATTTGTGCTCAACTAGACTGAGATCCAAACCCCATGCTGTATGACTTCTTGATGACCCACTGGTACAAAGTAAATGTCATCTTAATTCAGTCTGAAGTTTAGAAAGTGTTTATGGTCTGTGTGGTGTGGTTCGCTGCTGAGGCAGTGGAAAAAAAAGAGTTTGGAACAAAGGGAGCAGATAGAGAGGAATAGAGAGCATCCTGAAACAAACCAGAGTGAGACATTTAGAGCAGCATGTGCCATAAATGTACAGGTGGGGAGGTGGATGGCTTGCCCCCTCCTGGCCCCACTGTGGGAGGCAATCCGTAAGGAACAATCCCTGGGGACTTTCCAGTGGCAGGGGTAGGTGAGTGACAGTCATAGGGACTGAGGACATGGCTGATAACAGCTTGCCTGCAGCCCAAGGGAGAAAAGCCTTTACAGAAAGAAAAAAAATTCTTTCTGTGACTTACAAATATTTAAATTGTTTGGACCCAGAATAAAGGTGTTAACCTGTCCTAAAAAGTTTTGTGCACTGTACTTATGCTAAATTGTTACTGACTGAACCCATCTTAAAATTTTTGTGCATTGTACTTATCTTATGCTAAATCGTTTCTATTGCTGTTAGCTACCTACTCTAGCCCTGTTAAGCCTGTCATGTTTCTGGATGTCAACCTCTGATATTACCTGATTGTATGTAAACTCAGCTTTCTCACTGTTCTTCTGTGACCTAGCTTGTAACCCTCCCGGGTCTCACCTGAAAATGGGCACTTGGCTGTCTAGTGTGACTTACCCGGTTAACAAAAGCAAATAAATACATTCTGCCACATTCCCCATGTCACCTTCATTCTTTGAATTAACTGTTTTTATCAATTCCCAAAAAATACATTGAAAACTGTAGAGTCTCGTTCTTTTGGGTATCAGGCGGCCACATTAAGGAATGTGTTGCCCGTTGTATAATGAATCTGCACTGCAGCATCTCTTACTGAACTGAATTCACTGCTGAAGGCTTTAAAATTGTTTATAATGATGGGTAAATTGTTTTGTACTTCAGTGTAACTGAAGTAGTTAGAACTGTATATGCTGTATTATCTGTCCTGGTTTTGTATGCATCTTGAATTGTTTTGATATGCAGTTTTTGCTTCATTTTCTTTTAACTGCTGTACAGCAGTTTGAACATATACAACAGTATGGAGAAGCACTACATAGAAATAAAAGGATATATAGGTTGAATGTACTGTGTTGCACCTGGGTACAAAAAACAACAGATTGACATACAATTTAAAGGCACAATAGACAATGCAGTTCAAAAATTATATTATAGCGCTAGACAGAGTACAGCATAAGGCTACAAAACCCAGGAGCAAAATTAATACTAGCCTGCCCATCAAGTGAGGGTTGATCTCCCACTGGGCGAGTGTCTGTGCTCTGCCATGCAGTTTCACAGTGCTGCACTTCAATGATCAACAAGTCAATGAAACTACATGTCCCAATGTCCCTTGTTTGAGTTGCTGGACTTGCTCTTCGGACCTGATGTTAGTTTCACAGTGTCTGCATTGTGAACCTCACTGTCAGGAATAAGATGTAAAAAGGATAGGTGACAGAAAAAAGTAATAATGGGAAGAGGGGTCAGAAAAGAAGACAGCAGCTGGCCTGTCAGCACAGCAGTAGCACTACTGCTTGTGTCAACAGCAACCTGGGTCTGGGGGCAGATTGGGTTTGTTGAGGTCCAGCTGGGGGAAGGAGGACTGAACATTCCAGAAACAGCTCTGCTCTTTCTGGGTGTAGTCTGCAGTGAGATCATACCCCTATTGGTGGCTAGAGCGTGATCTTAGTTGGGGCTGCCAGTAGTGAGTGATGTCATCAGATGCTGGCAAGGACGCACAATGGCATGTGCGTGTATGCATCACTGCACAATGGAGTTCCATGGAGACAAAACAGGAGAAGAAGCAAAAGCCTCCAGTCCTCTGGAGACTATGCTAGCACCCCTGCAGGTCAATGCATTTTTGACATGGCACCTCACCCACTACAGATCTACCTTGTACAAGTGGTAAGCTAAGCTTCAAGGGGGCAACATAAGGAAAATGTCAGGAAACATTTTTTCACTCAAAGGGTGGTGAATCTGTGAAAGAGGCTGCCAGTTAAGACTGTAGAAGCAGGAAGTGTGGATCACTTAAAGAAATGGTGAGATATGTTTCTATTGGAGAAGACTGTTATAGTGTTACTGGATAGTAGGCCCCATGATCAAAAGGTCTGTGTGACCAGCACAAATTGTACTAGCACTGCCCATGTTTTCCACATATTTGTCATATTCAGCCAGTAGCGCTGTGCCTGTTATTAGTGTTAGTGCTCAAGCACAAAATGAAAGTATGCAGCATGAAGAGAGAGAGGCATTGATGTACATATTCAGCACAGCCTATAGTCAAAGGTAGCTAGTGCAGCACAAAATAAGGACTATAAGAAGCAGGCCTTAACCTAGTGGCAGGGGCTAGAAAGACAGGCTTGCCACTTGCATGTTCACACTCTGAAAGATAAGATGCCCTTGAGAGGTTTATTTCTCACTGTGTCATGCCGACCTGCTTTTGCACTCATTAACTAACCTTAAGAAATACCATCAACACATTAGAGGCAGCTGGGACCTTCAGCCACTACATAAAGGCAAAAATGCTTAAGTCGGGGTGCCCCTTTCTGCATCCGGTGGCCTTGGCAGGACTCTAGTTCCAAGTCCAGTTTGGTGTATTTCAGTTTCGAACTAATAGCACAGAACTAAGTGTAAAATCAAATAATTTTGAAATGCTCGCTCAGAGCACATAAGAAATGTTGCAGTATTCAGGGGTTTGCAGAATTACTGCTTGTACATTTGTTTCTGGGATACACTGTTCCCCATGTTAAACTTTTCTGTCATTATCATAGGCAATTTCAGCACTGCAGTGCAAGACTGATTTGATCTACCTTTGCTGATTTCTGTCAGTGGTTCTGGTGGGACTAAACTTTAATTGTACATAATTGATGAGAAAGGAAAATAAGGAAGATAACTGCATCTGTATAAAATAGCAACTTCTCACTATCAGCTAAATTGATATCCCGTCTAAGGGAGATGTCCCTCTGGCTGTTAACTTGCTGTCACTGGCTGTGTCCAGTTGGGGTGAGCCTGAAACTGCAGATTTCACACAGATAAGCATGCCTAGTTATAATGTTTAAAATAAGCAATTGGAAATGAGTAGCTGGAAATGGAGCAACTTACTCACTGTGCCTTGTTTTCTTGTCATAATGGAAGAGTGAAAACAATTTGAAAAATGTATAGCTTCTCCTAGGCTTTTTTTTATTATGATAGGTCATTCTGCTTTCAGAAATGAATAAGAAAATACGGTATTTAAAGATGTGGAGTCCTAAAAGAGTAAAAAGGGCAGTGCCCCTTGACTATTTCCAGTGATTTAAATAAACAATATACCCTGAAAGGGTGGGGGTGATGCTAGGATTTACCCATGCATGGGGTGTTGTTTGGTCATGAGGTCACCGGTGGAGTGGGCAAACACCCCAGGTGAGGGTAAATCCCAGCATCACCCACACCCTGGAGTGGGATATTTCTATTATACAATGACTTACCTCATTTTGTTTAAAAAACAATAAAGATAAATATGTTTTTTTTTTGATTGAGTAGGTCCACCAGACAAAATATTTCTCTGTTGCTAGGGAGACATAGGGCTTCATTTGTAGGTAAGCTAGGGTGTTGGCGAAGGCAGAGGTACAATATAGGCAGCAGGTAGATGTGGTAGTGGAGTAAGAACAGCTGCTGATGTAAGTGTAGCACCATCCCCCTTCAGCTAAACTAACAGTTTAACACTTTGAACAATGGTGAACTGCAGAAGTGTGTCTCAATTAAAACCAGGGCTACAAGTTATGGAAATGAAGGTGGAAAATTCAAGCAGTGATAGTGGGCATGAGGGTATGTGCAAGCTAAGTATCATGAGTCGGCTTTTGGCTGTGATTTCTGAAACTTCTAGACATTTTAATTGAGACACTTTCCAGGTTCAGTATTCTTCAAAGTGTTAAACTACTTGCTGAAGTTGAATGATGATGTGTGTCACTGTAACAAAATGTTTTTCTGCAGGAGAAAAGCCCCAACACCCTCAACTTTATATTATGAACTCCGAGTTGGAGTTGTGTCGAGGAGGAGGTGTAATCACCTGGGAAGAACTGTTGGTTGGTGTACAGCCAGGACCATTACAACGACCTGTGGGTTTTGTTACTGTAATGGTCTTTGCGGTAATGCATCCGCTGTGCCAACGGTATACCATCTCATGGCATGCAGGTTTGAAATAATGATAGGAAGTCGAGCTCACACTTGTTTATTTTTTTAGCAGGCAACTGATGCGGTGATAGAACTCTTTCTCAATGTGAACATATCCTTTGAGAGGAACGGCAGGCTCAGGAAGTGTAATGGAAAGTATTTTTATCCTGCTATGAATGAGTTAGGAGTTTTTGTGAGAGACCAAAAAATGGCCCGGTGGTATGGAGTTTTGTGAGTGCCTATCTCACTATTCATCCCTATCTTTGCAACTCCTGAGTTGGTCATGGTTGGAGTGATTTCAGGCAGGGGTCCTGATGCAGCTGGCTGGTGGAAGACACCTTTTCTGTGAGGTTATACTAGGATTTATCATGCTTAGAAGGTGTCAGCCAGCCAATGTGCACTGTATTATGTAAAAGACAAGGCCTCTCTGAGGCAGCTTACTTCCAACTCATGTCATGCATTGCTTTACCTACCAATTGTATAGATCTTAACCACTCATTAGGTACATATGTCAATAGTTCTGCCCTGTTTTAGCTACCAAATGAATAGGCATTAACCCGTGCTCATTGTACTCATACTCTATAATTGCTCACCCACATTTATTCTATGTATGTACTGTTTGAATGGCTATGTTTAACCTCCACATCCTTTCCTTCCACTTCCCCTGGGTACCTCTATTTGGTTGTCCTCCTTTGCCAGTGTGGCATACGAGTTCTTGAGAGGAATAGGATCTGGGATGTGCCTCTGCCTGACTGCTCTAACCCTCCCTGAGCCCACTGTCATCCAAGTGCTCCTCGTTTCTCGGCATCCTTTGAGGCAGCTGCACTGGACTGGGTGGTCGCTGGATAGGGGTGATGGTACTCCTGACCCAGTTTACTTCCGCTCTGAGTCTGGCTACCTCATCCCGCAGTCCAGAGAGATGCATGCAGATAGGGCAGCACCTCAGTGGCCAGAAGGTCTGCCTGAATATGGCTGCCCCACAGCCACTGCATTGCACCACTCCCCACATTATACTGCAATTCCACGGCTTCTCTGCTACTGAAGCTCTTAGTTCTCTTTTATTTATTTACAGTACTAAAAATCCTGTAACTGATCCTCAGATATATATTTTTTAAGGAAAAGAAACCAATAAATAAATAAATGAGTCAAAACACTTGTGCTGAGGGTGGTCTTCTTCCCCTTATGCCCTCCTACTTCACACCTCTTACTATACCCTGTGTTTAGCTCCTGTCAATCAGATTTATCAGGGCATATAATTAAGAGTTGGGGAAGGGTAGGAGGGGTCGAAAATTTGCAGCAATTAAAGACAGCACAGAATTACACCACCACTATGTTTTAAATTTTCAACAGTCCAAAAACAATTATAAGTAAAGACAACACAGAAAGAAAGGATAGTGTCACTACAAGCCTACAATCTAAGTTTAAAAGAAAAATACCAATTACCAGTTACTCTAAAGCACTGAATTGAATATGTTTCCTTCCTTCACCTTCTGGCTTCTTCTGTGTTGTCCATGAATGGTGTAATCTTGCCCTCGATAACTACTCTTTATGTTGCTGATGAGCATATTAAACAGGACTGGGCCTAAGACCGAGCCCTGTGGGACCCCACTCATCACTTCTGCTTCTCTCCCCATTGACCACCACCCTTTGCTTCCTTCTGTCAAATCAATTTCCCACCCATATAACGATGCAGTTTGCTATGCCCAGATCCTCTAGCTTTTTCAGCAAGCATGTGTGTGGCACTGAATCAAAGATTTTGCTGAAGTCCAAATAAAGGAGGTCAACTGGCTAGTCACTATCCACTTCCTTAGATGCCCAATCAAAGAAAGCAATCAGTTTTGTCTTGTATGGCCTCCTAGTAATGAAACCGTGTTGTTTTTCATCTTGTAGGCCATGCTTATCTAAGTAATTACATAGGTTTTGTTTAATCAGGGCCTCCATTTGCCTTCCTAGCACTGATGCGAGGCTGACTGGTCTGTATTTACTGGCTTCTTCCAGCTACCACCCTTATGCAAGGCACCACATCAGCTCCTTTCCAGTCATTAGGTATGACTCCCATCTGGAGAGAATGGTTAAACAGGTGCACTAAAGATTGTTCAAGCATAAGGTGGTTACAGACAAGTAGTTACAGACACGTTATCAACATGACACAGTTTTGCCCGGTACTACTTGGCATAGTGATATACATGAGGTAGCATTGGTCCCTAGGTGTCCAGATACTAGAGGGAGATACATGGTCGGTTCACCTTTGGGAAGGTTTGATGCAGAAAAAAGGGGGTACCTTAAGAGCCGTGGCAGTGGCATGCACTTGTGGCCAGTATATGGGACTTAAGCCTGGTGCAAAAGTTCGTGAATGAGGAGGAAAGAAACATGCCAAGTGAGTCCAACAGAACAGGGTGGTGGTGGTGGTGAGGGGGGACTTTGAGCTGCACGCACCTACCATGAGACAGAACTATTTTGGAATGGTTTTAACCATTTCACTCCAGGGCAGTTCTAGAGCTGGAACAAACTGTGGCCTACTATATGGGGAGGGAAGGGGTTGGCAAAGTTTTTCTCAGTGTGCCCTGCTGTGGTGGAAGGCAAGAGAAAGAGCAAAGTGTATTTACAATGATTGGTTAATTACTCAAACCAAGTGCACATCCCTGTAAGACTAATGTAAGGGTATACTGAAATTATTTTTAACATTTACTTATATGCAGCTCCTCCACATTGATTCACCCATTTCACCTACCTTTTTTTGCCAAGCTAGCCAAATTCGAGCTGTCCCTGAATGTTGATGGAGTGTGTACACAAGGCTGGTCAGGAGAGAACAACTCTGGGGGTTATGCCCAGGGAGCCATGGAGGAGGGGTGTGGATATAAATCTGCTATTATACAATGTTCAACTTGTTTTTATAGTGATATCAAACGTTTACAGTGGGTGTGCTGGAGGATTTATCACAGTCATGTAATGTGTTTTGACCAATGAGGTTACAGGATTTTCATACCCCATTGTATAATTTCAGTTTTTCAGTGTAAGCTGTTTTCTGTAGGAGCAAGATAGGGCAATCATGACAAAGTGGTTTGGTGGTGCTTTCTGATACAGTGATTGTATTGATGTTTGTATGGTCACGTCATGTAGTGTTGTCACATGACCAACAGGCACTGGCAAGAACATTTTTTTGTGCTTTAGTATCACATTTCACTTGCAGTGGCACGTGTGCACACATCTTGAACAAGAGCCACTCTAACATGTGGTGTGATTTAAGCAAAATACCATGAGAGGGAATTGGTGATGCCAGGATTTTTCCACACCCTGGGGTGTTGCTTGGTCATGAGCCACAACCAAGTGGCTAAAACACCCCAGTGCATGGGTAAATCCTGGCATCACCAACATTTTCGAGTGGCATATTGCGATTATACAGTGGACGTTGGTATATTTTGCCACCTGACTTCCTCAGCGCACAGAAGAATGGCGTTGGTGATTTAAATCCCCTTGCCCCCCTACTTAAGGATTTTCAGCTCTGGATGGGTACATGTTGGGGGGCAAAAGCAAAACAAAAAAAATATCAAGTTTTGGGCCAGGTGCAAAAAAAACACAGTAGTGCCCAGACCAGAACCCAGAACCTCAGCAGTGCAAGCAGAGGCTAACCCCCAACACCACAATGACAATCGTCAGCCGACTGCAGTGCCAACCTAAATCCCACTACACACTGACTGCACTTCAATATCATCATTCTAAAAACTGTCAACTGATTCCATTGTGGCTCAAGCTGCGGCAACAGTTCTAAATGACATAAACATCCTCTGCTGAG